>CM038678.1:699645899-701024000 GCA_021605205.1 Aegilops longissima
TTTGTTAGGAGGTATTGTAGTCCGTATGTTGTATCACCCACATAGGAGTGGTGTTTGGGAGAGGGTTGCCATTGCATCTTCATTTAGCTCTATAGCGAAGTAGTTTGGACTAAAAATGTTTGTGTGCTTGGACTAACATTTTTTTGCTACCAATTTCATGCTTTTTACATACAAAATCACATTAAACCTGTCAAACATGTTGTTAGTTTTGTTAATGATTTTAGTTATTTGTGCATTTTGTAAATGTTCACATTTTTTATTTATTTTAAATTTTCCTTCATATTATTTTTTTAGGATGCTCCTCATGTTGAGTTCCGACTATACAAGGATCCAATAAAAATGACAAGGTCTTATCATTCAATGATGGTTCATTTGAAAAGACTTGTTATCAGGGAATCGTCAAATGAGATTGGTGGAACAAACTTTATCACCAACAAAGACAGCATCAACACTTCCAAAGGAAATTTCAATATCCATAAAATACCTCAATTTCCAGTCAATGAGGAAAAGTATTTTGTGGTTGTTTTATACCCTCCTACTGATCTCAGTGACGAGGATGTTCCAATGAAGGACAACAAGCCGATAAAACTCCTTCACAACTTCAGCAGCTTTTATCTCATAGGCTTCGATAATAATGAGATCTGGCGTGTCTTTAATGATGCAACGATTATAGGAATTAGCCAAGCTGCTAAAGATATGTATGTACAGAAGTTGCTGTTTGCTGGAAACTATAATGCAATTGGCGAACTACTTGGAGTTAATTGTTGGTTTTAGAGGTCAATGCGATCGTACAACAATCTTGCTGGCTTTGGAGGTACGACAACGGAGGGCAGCTTATTAGATCACTTTGTAGGACAATCATCACGATACACGAGTCCACTCGATTCTATTTTTGCAACAATTCAACCTCGAAGCTTTTATTCCGGCAATTTCGATATTGTTTTGGACAGTCCGATGCAAGAGGACCAGGATTACAAAAATTTGTCTTTCCATTTGACCAGTTGGGACCTATACTCCACAATCAGTAAAATTGGAGAGGATTCTTTCAGTATCACTTCAGTCTCAGGATCAGGGATATATTCATTCAATGATATAATGAATTTCATCGCCTTGGCCACAAATAAAGATGCTGTTTCAGAGAAAAGGATGCTTGAGCATGAAGGAAAGAAAAATCACAACAACAATGATGATCACATTGATGACAACGAGAGGGGTGACCAAGGTCAGGACAACAATGAAGAAGATGACGGAAGGCTTGTCGAGGATAATAAGGAGAAAACATGGTTCTACCAAGCCCCGGTATTGGCTTATGTCCCGAAGCGACAAAACAAAGTGCTGGTATGACATTCTCTTTAACAAGAGCACTATCACACTAGTGGGTTCATATGTTGTTTACACGTGCAACTAGGACAGTTCTTACTCTTGGAGCACCATCCAATTTTCGCAGGGCCCTTGATGTTTTAAAAAAACACTACCATTTTATATTAGAACATTAAGTGATTTTCCACTGTTCTAGCATTGCACCTTTGTTTTGTAACAAGATAGTATTGTTTCTTTTCTTCAAAAGGCAAAACTCATGTGTATCGCACTGTTTTAGTTAATTTTACAGCAACTCTTTGCATACCAAAAGGTCCCCTACCGAATGACAGCATATGGACCACTGTTTTCTGTCAAAACTTTAATGTATTATAGACAACCACAGCACTTGTAGTATGATGACCACAATGCAAAATTTCCAGATTGTGTCCAAATCCATGTGTTAGTGCATACATATTTTTTTTGATGTACTTTCTTGAGTCGTATGCTAGTTTATTCATGTAACTGAGATGCTGTTTTCGCATGGGTACTGAACTGTCAGCTTGTGAAAATCCTGTTCAGCAAGTATTACGGTATTGCTGATCTACTTGTTAGTGCATTTGTGCTACACATATTCACTGTGTTTGCTGTAATTTTACATTTTGACTTGCATGCAGATACCAGAACTGGGCTTTGAGATCCCTCCAGAAGCCCAGCGCGGAACACTTTCAACAGTAAGCTTCATCGTTTTCTGTATATAATTCTGGGGAGATTATTTCTTTTATTGGTAATTCACCAAGTTTTTGGGTCACTATAGGTGGAAGGGAGCGATATACGAGCTGTTGATGAGTTAGAGGCACTGCAGGATGAAACAAAGGTGAAGCTTGTGGCTTGTATGCTGTGTTTTTTAATTACAGTTGAGCCACCTAGTGATGCACTAATCGTCTTTTTCGGGACCTGAAAAAATTGGATCCTCAATAGGCTGAAGCTGTCCATCAGTTTTTCATGAAATTGAGATCTCTTGGGTCACTGGAAGCTGCTTCTTATCCTTGTGGGAAGGGCTTCATTGAGAGCAGGTAGGTTCTTTTGTAGCCTTCAGAGTTCATATTGTTTGAGATGAGAATTTTTGGATTCTTGAAATTGCTTTGCCATGAAAGACTTAGTTCTAAGCATATCGTTACTTCAAACTACTTTGATTTTCTCATTTCTGATCATATAATAAAAAGAAGTGTTATAGTTTCAACTTTGTACTCTCGCAAAATTCTTCTTTTAACCCTGAAACTCTTAAACCGTTTGAAGGACAACCCTATACTATGGAAGTAGTAATTTGATATTGACTAATGACTATATATTGCTTCATTGGCACATTCTATCTCATGGGCTTATGAATTTACCCTACCTCACGCTCCGCCACTGCAAGAGAACAGAGTTTCTATTTTAATTCAGCAATCACAACCTATAGTAGTTTCAGTGACACCTTATGATACAGATAGCTAATAGCTCCACACAGGCATGGAGTACTTGCTATTGGACATGTATTGATCAGTCTGTATATATTCAGACATACACTTCTGCCACATCCTTTGTTACATTTGAGATTCTATGACAGGACATCTGAGCATCAAGCAGCACTCAGTTTTCTTGCTGAACCAACCAAAGAACTTAGGGAGTCTTCTCAGGATGCTTCAATGGTGGGAGCATGCTCTGGTGGGATGAAAATAATTCCACATGGTTCGGTTGGAACTGTTGCTATCACTCAGGGAAACTCTAATGAAATCAGTGCAGTACTGTGTAGATATTCAGCACCAGAAGAGGTACATCTCTTCAGTTGCCTAAAAATCATGTCAACAAATAAGATTGTTTGTACCTTACAAAATTCACCCGGGCAGGTTGGTACTTTGCCATCAGCATGTGTTGCCTGTGCTAGTGAGTGTGCCAGTCTGATTATTTTCTACAAGTACAAGTATCTTTTTCGCCTTAAATTTCAATCTCAGAAACAGATTATACGTAGTGTTTCTGTCCTGGTAGCTTTGGTTATGTGATCGATCCTACTATATGGAGGGACAATGCTGCAAGTGATCAGTATTGATATGATAATCTCCTTGACCTTTAGTAGAAATCCCATATTTTCGGGAGGTAATTGTTACGTCTACAACATGTGATCTGTGTGGTTATTGCACCTTAGAGATCAGTTACAGTGCCATATCTGATGATTAATGATTGTACATGTCCAGAGTGGGGTACTGTTTGCTTCTTTGGGTCCTTTCCCTCACATTTTTTTTCTTGAACTGAACTGTATCCAATGTTTTCAATTAAGTAGCTTCCAATGGTTGTCTAATAGGTGGACAAAGTTGATATGCAGTCAGCACATCTGCGGTTCTAGGAATAGTAGCTGCTAGTTCTAGTAAGATATTGCCCTTGTGGATAAAAAGATGCTCTCGACTAACTGTTGTATCCAGGACTGGTTGAAAACATGCATGTGCTTTTGAAAAGCTACTACACCACGTAATGAAGCCATGGAAACCCCCTATGTGTACCCTATTTTCTTTTCTTGGTGTGTGGATTTAGTATATGCATGGTCATCTTGTTCTGAAGAAATGACTTCTTTATGCTTGAGTTTTCAGGTCGCTGTTGCAGAAACTGCCAAGGAAATGGTGGCTGAGTTTATGCCGAAGCTCTTGTGTGGCCCTGACATCGTGGAGCTTGCAGTCGACGCAGAGTGTGCACAGGATTGGGATCCAGCCACAGTAGAAGACTGCCATCGACCGTCATCATCTCACCATCATCATCACCACGATCTTGACGATGGACAGCATGAGTACCCACTTGGTCGAGTTGGGATCGTGGCATAGTTGCGTGTGGCATTCGGCCGTGAAAACAGATGAGTGATATGAGTGAGAGGCATTCATTCATTGTAACTGGAGTATACTGGACTCACACATGAGCCTTCCGAGTAGAGTAGGACTTGGAACCCACAAACCCAGGGCTGCAGGGAAGAAGCAACCGCGCCGCGCCTGGCAACTTGTATATAGCAACTCGTTTCGATCGACACACTAGCTTGCTAGAATGCGCAGTCACTTGTACACACACATCCACACACATGATCTTCCTTTATTTTCTTCTTCCTGAGTTGGTTAGATGTCCTTGAATGTGCTGTGTGATACTGCTATTGCAAAATGTCGATGCTCTCTTCTCCTGGACATTGGACCCGGGTGGTCTGGGAGATATCTTGATGTAGGCCGTAGGTGTACCTGTCGGCTGTCGCATTCGTTCTGTGAATTTTCTGGTATATATACATATGCACCATGACCTCACCTTCATGCCCTACAGAGTAAAAGTCTCCACCGTCGGCCTGATCTCACCTTTGGAGCTCCCAAACTGACCAAAGCCAGTTGCCGCTGAAGAAAACCAAGATTGAGTGCCGCTGAAGTCCACTGATTAGTCTTTGTTGATTTTCCTTCATTTCCAGGAAATGTATGCCTCGCCAGATAATAATTCAATCCAGAACCTGAGCTTAGATGCACCCGGTGGGCAGCACAATCACCAAAAAAATTTTCAAATTGTTTCGTGGTGCAAGATGCTCCTGCGAATGAAGAACTCAGTGCAAAATTTTGTCAAATTTGAACATTCGAGGAGCTCGTGGCAAAAAAAAGACAAAATTTGCCAGTCTTTTTTGCCAGAACCTCTTGGGATGTCTAAACTTCATCAAATTTGCATGGAGATCACACTTGAGCAACTTGCTTGCATATTCTTTTTTTTTTTAGAATTTTTGGATTTCTTTACTATATCTAGTGATTTTACTGTTCAGGTCGAGGCTCATCTGAGCCCGGGAGCCAAATCACCTCGCCGCCTTCCCCCTAAGGCAGCCCCGGCCTATTTGACGTTTGCGTGTCAAAATTGTTACTAAGATTTAATTATCCCATGTGAATTCTCTCTCCTCCATCTCAGCATTTCCCTGTTCCATTTTCACACAAGGAAAACGAAACCAGAGCAAGTAACAAAGTTTTCACACGCAATTCGTATGTCCAGGCTGTAGCAGAGCAGGGAAAAGGAACTAAAACTAAAGCCACAAGGGGAGACTGAGCTGTCCCATTACAGCTCAACAGTTTATTACAGCTCCAACGAAACAAATACACTAGAGTAAACTAAGTGGTTTTCAGCAGGACAGTAATGGCGTCGCAAGCAAGCGTCAGAAAGACTGGTACTGCACCACCTCGCCAGCAGCTCCCCAGTTCAGCACTTGAGCATCACGTAGCATCAGCTTCATCGGCACCGCCTGAAGTTGGTGTGAGAGCTCGTCCCCAATCCGCTTGATATATACTTAGCTTGCAGAGGAGGAGGCAGGCAGGTCCAGTGGAGTGATAGGGCTCGGCGCCACCTGAGCTTTTCGAGATTTCCCACGGCTGCAAAGGAGAGTTGAGAATCAAATAGATCTGTTGAGACATCTTTTTTATCCCCTCCAGTGTACCGGCCTGTACCTGCCACCAGATCTGTTTAATGTCAGACCACGAGACATTATTTCCAGTTAGAAGCAATGACACATCTGACCTGGCATTCTTCACAAGTTCCACATGAATGATGGCCTTCAGCCATGCCATGTATATACATCTACCAATTTCTGTCACACAATGACATACTAGTAGTAGATAACAGTAAATAGAAACGTTCAGATTTCTGCATAATATACTTCAAACAGAAGTGCTTCCATCCAGTATCCAGTATTGCCAAAAGGCACAAGCAACCAATTCAATATACTACCCCAGGACAATATAAACATGTAACTTAGTTCGCTACAAACATTACTTGATCCATTACATCATTTGAAGCATGATAACACAACCCTCACTTCATTACACCCACAACTTTGTTTGTCATGTTACCACAGGATTACGGCCTATAGTCCAGCATGGACCAGAAGACCTTCACTTGAAGCTTGGCAGTACCACAAGAGAACTCCTTTTTCTCTTCACCACGGTGTTGTGGTGTGAATTCAACTTTCTGTTTTCTAGTAGCAGCACCACCAAGACCACGGACTGCAAAGCCAAGTGTGAGCATACCATTCAGACGGAGGGTCATGACACGCCGACGGAGTGTGATATCTGTACGGTCTTCACAAGACACCACACCGTCTTCCTTGCTATTATAAATCACAATCCTAGGTTCAATGCCATTTATGCCAGCCGTGATATTTCCACAGAAACGTCCCTCAAGTAACTTGATCTCGAACGTACCCTCGATAGCATTAAGAAGAGTAGCATACCTCACATCCACAATACTAAACCAGCTCTCAAGAGTTTGATGTCGAACAGAAACCTTTTTGTTTCTAGGCAGAACTCGTCCATCAATCATAAGCAAACCCTTGCTGATTTGCTCGCCTAGAGGCTCTTCGCCAAGCTTGATTTTAAGATCAATCTCCATATATATGAAATCAAGTAATACCAGACCTCGACCTGGGCCAGTTAAGATCAAATTTTCATCCTGTGAAAAGCAATAGCTCAAAAGATTAGATTATGATAATCCAAATATCAATAAAGCCTCCAATGGAATATGCAATTGAGTATTAGAGTTACAAACTAAATAAAATCAAGAGGCACATAAGCAGTGGTTTTGAAGCAAAGGCGTACGTACCCTTGACTTGATAGGTTGGCAATTGTCCCTGGTGCGGTTAAAGAGGTACATGCACTTGTGGTCGATGCTGTCTCTAGCAATGATAGTGCCATACACATTGATTGGGAAGCCTTTATCCGAGGAGACTATCTTGACAGTAAGTATGTTTGCAGTGTCTTGGAGTTTCAAACCATTTACACACCTCTTGGTGTATCGCATTGGAGGGATAGGCGCTGCAATGGAAAAACAAAAGCATAAGCTAGTTGTGAGGGCAAAAGAATTATGTAAAGCATAAAATGCACCGCAGCAGCACGACAAGGATACAATTCAGATTTCCTATTCATATTCATACTGCAAGAAATTCAGTTTTCAAATCATGTTTGCCTCTCGACACAGCAAACTATTCTTGTTTCACTTACACAGTACAAATCAAATCACTCAACAACAATAGCATACATAGTTGATGCAAACAAGACGAGACAGATAAATAACAAGACGTGGAAAGAATGAAACATTTTCTGTTAAATTTTACAATTAATCAGGCTTTGAGTCAGCAAGCATAACAAGAAAGGATATGCAAAAAGAGAAGAGTTGCACTGGATGCAAATCTTTTTGGGTCTATAGACAGGAATCTATCTACTCTTATTACTCCCTCCGATCCAAATTAATTGACACAGCCTGTATAGAACATTGTATAGAGGTTGTATAGATACCGCGTCGATTAATTTGGATCGGATGGAGTAGTATATTCATTTTAAACATTGAGCCAATAAATGAGCAGTAATCAACAACACATCATGTGCAATTGTTCTGAATTGTGAAATATGGGACTGAACATTGTGCAATTGTTGTAAACATAACTAGATATGCAAGGGAGATTCCACCAACGAGGCTAGCAATCGTGAAAACAACTTGAAAGAAACATACATAAATACATACACAATTGGAAATGTATGCCTTTGAAATAGAATCAGGTCGGGATCTAGGTTTTCATGGCGGACTTACACTCGGCGTTGATGTCGAAGACCGAGAAGTCGTTGAAGGAGTAGCGGGTGTAGACCTTGCGCTTCGTCTTGGGGTCGTACTCCAGGATGGATGCCATGACCCGCTTGTGATCTAGGCCTCGCCGCCGTCTCTCCTCCGCCTTCCGCGCCTTCTCCTCTTCCTGCCGCGCCTTCTCCTCTTCCTCCCGCCGGGTCATCTCCAACGCCCGAGCTCGCATGGCTAGATCCCTCGCCTCATCGTAGAAGAAAGGCTCCACGAAGCAGAAGTCATCCTCCTCGACGCAAGCCATGACGATCCCTGTCGCCGCCGCCGCGGCCGCCGTCGCCGATGAAGCTAACCCTAAGTCGAGGCCTGCCCGGCTCCACGCCCTCCTCCTTTATTTGAGAGAATTCCTTATTTGGCCCTTTTTAAAAATCTGGTTCCCTATTTGGCCCTAGAAAATTTATTTTTCCCTTTTTGACACCATAAATTCATTTTATTCCTTCCATGACACTTCTGTCACTTTTTGCTGTTAACACCGTCAAATATAACTTGAAAAGTCTTATTTACCCCTGCTTTAGCACGCTGAAAAAAAATATTTTGACCGAACCGTAGACATCCTCTGCCGATTCACTGCTCCCGATTCCCCTTCCTTCTATCCGAGCTCTAACCCTACCGCACGACGCGAGGCACACAGCAGCGGCGCGAGGCATGGAGGAGGGCACTGCGGACGCTGCTACGGATGGCGCGGTGGAGGGCGGCCATGGTGGGGAGGCGGAGGGCGCCAAGCAGTGGTGCCCTGCCCAAGTGGTGCTTGACCAGTTTCCCACATGACGCGCGTTGTGTGCAAAAAGAGAAATTGAGTTAGATCTCTTCTGTGGGTGCGTGCTTTCCATGGTTGAGTGTGCTTGCTGTGTGTGCGTGATTTGGTGTGGGCGTTGTGTGCAAAGAGAGAAATTGGATGAATCTTTTATGTGTGCTGTGCGTGAAGAGGGTCCGCCAGATTGTTGTGCCTGTGTACTGCTCATACATGTTTGTGCACTGGTTCTTAGTAATACGAGTTTCTCTGTACTGTTGCAACTCCACTGCACTGACGCATTCTGTCCACGGGCTACTGTCACATTACTTTTGACTTCCGGTTCATAATTTTGGTCACTAAATAGGTTAGGGGTAAAATGGACTTTTCATGTTGTATTTAACGGTGTCAGTTGTCAAAACTGACGGAAATGCCATAGAGGGAACAAAATAAAGTTTGAGTGTTAAAATAGGAAGAATTTTTTTACTAGGGCCAAAAAGGGAACCAAATTTTAAGAAAGGATCAAATAAGGAATTCTCTCCCTTTATTTCCTATTGCTTTGCTAAATCCTTTAGGCTAGGCCAAGGCCCAACTGGCATGCTTCTTTGGATGGGCCCATTTAGCAGAGGAAGATAGCCGCTGCGACAACTGACAACCAATTTTGTAGGAATGTTCAAGAACATAGAGCCAGGTTTTGGGAAGGTTACCAAGATAGGTATTTTTATATTCCGTTTGTACTGGTTTTGGTTACCGTTCTTTTTTATTTTTATTTTACTTTATTTAAAAATGTTATTTGCCGCTTTATTAATTCACAAATAAAATTAGCTAACATTTTAAAATTATAGGAAAAATTCAAAATTTGGAAAATTTATAAAATTCGTGAAAATAAATTCAGTTCATGAAATTTTTGAATTCAATACTAATGTACAAATTGGTGAACATTTTAAATTTGCAAAAAAATTAAAATTAGTGAGTATTTTCTAGATTTGTGAAAATAATTCAAATTTTGAACATTATTCAATTTAAGGCTAATTTCCAAATCAACGAAGATTTTATTAATTCAAAACTACTTTCATTTTTCTTAATATTTTAAATTTTTACAAAACAATAATGACCATTTTTTAATTGAGAATAATTTTCAAACTCATAATTTGTTTCCATATTTGCAGAATATTTTAAAACTCAAGAACTTTTTCGGAATGATGAACATTTTCTGAAATTTTATGAATTTTTCGAAGTGCACAAACATTATTTAAATTCATGATATTTTTTAAAAATTCATGATCATTTTTTTTCAATTCATGAACATTCTTTCACTTTCAGCTCTGCGATGACCATTGATTTAGCCAAAGACTTCTTTGTTGTGCTGTAGCTTCGGCTGCACTAGACTCTTTATTTATGCATGTGGCCTAGACTCGACTGAACGTTGCCCTTTGGTTGTGGCAATAGCCTCGAAGTGTTATGGCTTGTTCTTAGTGGATTGAAGCTCTTTGTGCACAGTGGTGATGCTCCTAGCGCAGACTCTCATTGGTGAAGCTGGTAGAGGTTGAAGGCCCTCCTTTTCTCTATGGCTACTCATTCTTCTTTGGACGTGCCAGAGATTTTCCTCGGTGATCTGAGTGGTAGGCGTGTGTTATGAAGCTCTCTCGGCTAGGACTCATATACTTGATGCCCTTATAAAATTTGCTGGTGATGTCGTTGTTGGGTGTGATAACCTCGGTTGTGCATGCTCTTTGTTTGGGTGTGGACTAGGTTGCTCGTTGTCCTTAGGCTGCATCAATACCTTTTAGGCGGCATGGTTTGGTCGGAGCTCTTCATCTAGGATGGCGGAGCATCTCGAGCATCCCGCCACTAGTGAAGCCGAGGAAGTTGAAGTTCTGTTGCTTCTTCCTTTTTTGACGTGTGCCCTATTGTCTTCTTGACGCAACTTGTCTTTTTGGTCGTTGTACATGATGTATTCCAAACACTCTTAGCGAAATAAAACAAACCGATGGTGTTTTTCGTAAAAAAACTTGCATTCTTCTAAAACGTCATAACCAAAGCCATGCGGAAAGAGACTCGGATGTAGATAATGAAGAAATGATGTGGAATCCGGACAACACCCGATTAAGATTTTTCTTCTTCTTTACTTCGATGGATCTTGGAGGCTACAATAGGGATAGCCGAGTCCACAGGAGGCTGGTACACCAGTCTGCCCGATCATAGCATCCACAATTGGGATAATCTTCAAGAAGTATTCATCAAGAATTTCCTGGGGACCTACAAGCGGACAAGAATGTGTGGCATATTGCCCTTTGTGTTCAAGAAGAGGGCAAATCATACTAAGACTGCATCCACCGTTTCTCCCTAAAGAAGAACCACCCAAAGAACATCACAAAGGGCGAGGTCATCACTGCCTTTCAAAAAGGTGTCCAGGACGAACCCCTGACTCACATGTTAGGGCGAGTATATCCTAGGACCACTCGCCAGCTCTTTGACCAACCAAGAAGTACACCACGTCACTACCGCCGTCCACATTTAAAACAGACTAGTGGTTGGGGCCCGCCATTGCGGGCCTCCTGAGAGGAAGTTGGGGTGTTGCCAGGTGGAGACATGCCGCTTCCACTTCTTTTTGAAAAACATATGGACTTTATTCAACTGAAATAACAGATACATCGTTTGTGAGGAAAGGTACAATCTCAATCATAGGCTCCTCAAACCAATCAACAGTAGAAGAAAATCTAGCCAACCTAGCAAGCTCGTGCGCAACCTTATTGGCTTCCCTATTACAATGTTCAAACCTAGAGGTAGGAAAATCACACGCCAAAAAATAGCAATCATCAAAAATTGCCGCCGCCGTTCCTGCTGACCGTCCGCCATTATTCATTGTTTCAATAACCTCCAAATTATCAGAATTAATAATAAGGCAATTGCAACCTGCACGTTGCGCTAGTGGAAGACCGAATCTGAGAGCCCAAGCTTCCGCTGTTAGAGCATCAACGCAATGATCAATTTTCCAAGTACCCCCTGCAATCAAATTCCCTTTGTCGTTCCTCAGGACAGCCCCAGCCGTACCTTTAAGTAGATCATGATCAAACACAAGCATCAACATTAAGTTTCACAAAACCCACCGGGGGACGAATCAGACCCTCTCTTTTCATAGAAGCCCTTGGACTGGAAGCAACAACATAATTAGCCGTAAGAGCTTGTATCCCCATTGAAATCAGTTTTGCATCTTGAATTATCTCCTTGTGCACTAATTTTCGTCTTTCCCACCACAAATACCAAGACGTAATGGCAATCATCTCCCGAATATTCTGGGACCCCATAATAGATAAATATTGGTCAGGCATGTGCAACAAAAAACCTAGGACCGTGTTGGGGATATAACTATTTGTGTAAGCCGCCCAGGAGGGGCCGGGTTACGCAAAGAAGACTCGCCAGAAAGAAGCCTGTAATCAAGCATGAAGATGGCGGTTCAATAAAGGGCTTAAGGCCCACAAGCGACTTAAGGCCCGTTGTAACAAACCTCCACGATAGCATGACTTGTATCATAAGGTAGATTTAACTAGTCATCGAGCCAGACACTATTTATAAGCCGGCCGGGACTCTGTAAGTCGCAGGGCGTCAACCCGTGTATATAAGGGGACGACCTGCTGGCGGCTTAGGGACAAGAAAACAACTCCTCGAGAGCCGGGCATAGCGTATCTCGCTCCCTGGTTATCGAAACATCAAGCAATACCAACCCAACTAGACGTAGGCCTTACCTTCACCGTAAGGGGCCGAACTAGTATAAACCTCTCGTGTCCTTTGTCCCGATTAACCCCTTTAAGCTTCCTAGTTGCGATGGCTCCATGACTAAGTCCTTGCAAGAGGACATCTGCCGTGACAATTCCACGACAGTTGGCGCCCACCATGGGGCCAGCGCACGGTGGATTCGAGTTCTTGAAGGGCAGCTTCGAAGGGCTCAAGGGATACGCAGTGGGTCGGATGACCAAGAGTCGTCGCGGCAAGATCTACATCGACAACGAAGGCTGGGGCCCCGACGCCGACTCAATTGAGTACGGGTACCGGGTCCCCTTTGGCGGAATCCACGTCTTCATCGGCCGGATTGGTGAGCCGGGCCCTGGGCCGGACAACTACACCGACCTCGTCGAGACGGCTCAGCATGCGAGATCCGCCCGAACTCAACCTGTCATGAAGCGTGCCTTCATGGGCTGCGTCCACGGAGAAGAACTTCCTGAAGGATCTAAAGATGGTGGTGAGACGGCCGTCCCCTCGGATGATGATTCGTCCGCCAGTTCAACAGATTCTTTATATCAAGTCCAAGAGGGCATGCTTGGGGGCTGTTCTGACGACTCTAGCACTCCGGACTTCTATGAGCCGCCAAGCTGGGCAGGAGTCTTCATGGCTGGTACTCAACCCGGTCAAAACTCAACGGCTGCAACAACAATAACGTCCGGGTCAGGAGCAGCCGGGGCAGGAGGCCCTGTGCGCCCGCCGGCTCAGGTGCTGATGGATCTTATGGATAAGTTGACGGCCCTGTTAACCACCACGGTTATTCCTGCAAATCAAGATGAGCATAACGCGGAGGTGGCGAGGGTGCATGAGGAGATAGCCCGGGCCAAGGAGGCCTTGGCAGCTGAGGACACCAGGTTAGCTACGGAGCGGGCGGCTTTGGACGCACGGGCGCATCAACTCCAGTCAGAGGCTTTCCAGCTTAATATGAGCCTGAACGCATCTAATGAGGTGATGAGGAGGAGACATCAGAAAACCCAGTCCCGTTTGCCTCTGATTTACGACCCTCGGAATCTTTTCACTACACCCGGTGCCGGTCCTAGCAACCCGCCCGAAGCCAATCAGTTTATGACACCCGAAGCGGGAGGACCGGCTCAGCCTCGGGAGATGGCACCTCCTCATGGGAGTATGGCCCCGCCCCGCTATGTGCCAATACCACCAGTTCACTTCTCCAACCCCATGGAGAACTTGATAGCAGCGTCGGCACGTTTGGCGGCTCTCCCAGTGGATGGTGATGACCCGACAGCGGTGGAGACCCGGAGGGTCAGAGATCTTATTCAGACGGCCTTGGCGCAGCAAGAGACCTATTCTTACAGCCGGGACAAGATTCATTCAACTCCTCCGCCTTGGCTAGCACCGCCTCGTCAAAACCGGAGTCCGAGTTACAACAGACACATGGAGTCAGAAGCTTTGTCAAGCAATGCCCAGCGTCGTAACCAGCCCGGTGGCTATATCCCGGTGCAAGACCAAATACGTCAGGAGGACGAGCGGGCGGCTCAGCTAGCGGCTCAGCAGGCGGCATATCAAGATCTCCCCGAGTATCCGACGACTTCTATTGGAGCAGGAGTGGCTACCAGAACTGGCGGAGTTCCTTGTTTGGTGCCGGCTCTGCGGGATGTACGTCTGCCCAAGGATTTCAAGGGACCTCGAAAGGTGCCGAATTACACGGGCGACTTACAGCCCGGGGCCTGGATCGAAAGTTACGAGATGGCCATGGAGCTACTGGAGGTCAGCGACGCAGCTATGGCTAAGTACTTCACCATGATGTTAGATGGAACGGCCCGGACTTGGTTAAAGGGTTTGCCTCCCAATTCCATTAGCTCATGGGTAGAGTTAAAGGCCCGGTTTATCCAGAACTTCAAGGACACTTGCAAGCAATCTATGTCAATTGTGGACTTGACCAATTGTAAGCAGGAGGAAGGTGAATCCACAACTCATTGGGTGCGCCGGGTCAAGGAAATAATACATTCATCTGATAAGATGGATGCCGGCTCTGCAGTACTCATGTTGGAGAAGAATTGCCGTTTTGAGCCGTTAAGACAGAAACTGGGGCGCCTTAAGCGTGATTGCAATGATATGGGAACGCTGATGGCGGCTTTAGTCAAATACGCCGATTCTGATAGTACCAAGGATCCCGCGTCTGATGAGGAAAAGACAGGGAAGGGAAAGAAGAACGGCAATGGAAAGGGTCAGCAGGATAACCCGGCAAATCAGGGAGGCAACAAGCGTAAGGCGGAGGGTAACCCGGAGTTTGTGGCCAATGCCAATGCACAGGGTAACAATCAGAAACGTAAGGGAAGACCGCCCCCTCGATCTGGCGGGTCAGGCCCATCTCTTGAGCAGCTTCTCAATGAGCCTTGCTCCAGACACGACACTCGGGAACGACCCGCCACCCACTTATGGAAAGATTGTGCGATCATGAAGGTTTTCAAGAATTCCAACATGTTTGCCGGCAATCACGGGTCGGGCAGCGGTTCAGGGGCCGGAGGCTTTCATGGCCCGGGCGACATTTCAAGTTCCGGCTTTCAGGGAGGTCAAGGCGGCTATCATCAACTGCAGCCGGGTCAAGGGGGAGAGCAGCAGCAGCAGCCAGATTATCAAAGCCACCCAAAGCAGCTGAATGGTGAGCAGTACCATGTATTCACCACTAATTTGTGCAAACGTGACCAGAAGGTTCATAAGAGGGCCGTGAATTCTGTTGAGCCGACGGTTCCCCGTTATTTGAGATGGTCAGAGCAGCCCATTATATGGAGCAGGGAAGACCACCCCCTCCGGGTTGATAACCCGGGTCAGTTGGCCTTGGTGGTAGCACCTCAGGTTGGTGGATATAAATTCACTAAGGTACTCATGGACGGAGGAAGCAACATCAATATTCTCTATTATGAGACCTTTCGCCGCATGGGGTTGACTGATAAAGACTTGAGGACGTCCAACACTGTCTTTCATGGAGTGGTGCCTGGTAAGTCGGCGTACCCAGTTGGCAAGATTGAGCTGGAAGTGGCCTTTGGAGATGAATATGATTCCAGAGCTGAGAAATTGACGTTTGAGGTAGTCAAAATCAGGAGCCCATATCATGCTCTGTTTGGACAGCCGGCTTATGCCAAGTTCATGGCGCGACTGTGTTATGTTTATCTGCAACTCAAGATGCCGGGTCACAAGGGCACCATCACTGTGCATGGGAGTCGAAAGGTAGCCTTGGAATGTGAAGAAGGCGATGCGGCTTATGTTGAGTCTGTTTGTGCAGCGGAGGAGCTGAAGTTTTATCAGAATAATGTTGACCCGGCGGATATGACCTCTTTAAAGAAGCTGACTACAGAGCATGACCCGGCATTGAAGTTTAAATTGGCCGCTGAAACAAAGCTTGTTGACTTCACTCCAGGCGACTCTTCTAAGCAGTTCAGCATCAGCGCCAACTTGGATCCTAAATAGGAAAGCGCGCTCATCAAGTTCATCCATGAGAACCGGGACATCTTTGCATGGAAACCTTCTGACATGCCGGGTGTTCCGAGGGAACTCGCTGAGCACACTCTTAATATTGATCCAAAGTATAAGCCGGTCAGGAAATTTCTTTGACGGTTCAATGAGGAAAGACGGAAAGCTATTGGGGAAGAGGTCGCTCGCTCTTAGCGGCTGGGTTCATCGTGGAAGTTTTTCACCCGGAGTGGTTGGCTAACCCGGTGCTTGTGCTCAAGAAGAACGGCACCTGGCGGATGTGTGTGGATTACACGGACTTAAATAAAGCTTGTCCGACTGATCCCTTTGCTCTACCCCGTATTGATCAAATCATTGATGCTAAGGCGGGTTGCGAGCGTTTGAGCTTTTTGGATGCTTACTCTGGTTATCATCAGATCAAAATGGCAGTTAAGGACCAGGAGAAGACGGCTTTTATTACTCCGTTTGGAGCCTTCTGCTATGTATCTATGCCATTTGGGCTCAAGAGTGCCCAGGCGACTTATCAACGGTGTGTACAGAATTGTCTCCAGGATCAGATTGGGCGCAATGTTCATGCTTATGTAGATGACATTATGGTGAAGTCTAGAGAGAAGGAAACCCTGATATCTGATTTGAAGGAAACCTTTGATAATCTCCGGATTTATAAGATGATGCTTAACCCGGACAAGTGTGTATTTGGTGTGCCTACAGGCAAAATTTTAGGATTCCTGGTCTCGAACAGGGGCATTGAAGCTAACCCGGAGAAGATCAAGGTGATTACCTCTTTGGCTAAACCGGTGTGCATCAATGATGTTCAGCGACTGGCGGGTCGCGTTGCTGCTCTAAGCCGGTTCATAAGCCGGTTAGGTGAGAAGGCCCTACCACTGTATCAGATGATGAAGAAAACAGACACTTTTGTCTGGAGTGAGGCTACTGATACTGACTTTGAAGATTTAAAGAGACAATTGTCTGAGCCGCCGGTTCTTGCGGCTCCCATTGGTAAAGAGCCGTTGCTGTTATATGTCGCTGCTAACTCACGAGCTATCAGTGTTGCCATCATGGTGGAGCGTAAGGAGGCTGGCAAGGAGCATCCGGTTCAACGGCCGGTTTATTACGTCAGTGAGGTGCTCATAGAGTCCAAGCAAAGGTATCCACATTGGTAGAAACTTGTTTATGGAGTGTTTATGGCAAGACGGAAGCTAAAGCAGTACTTCCAAGGTCATCCTATAACTGTGGTAAGTTCTGCCCCCTTGGGAGACATCATCAGAACAGGGAAGCACACGATGAGTCGCCAAGTGGGCCATTGAGCTTGGGCCTCATGGTTTGAAGTACATGCCACGTACAACTATTAAATCTCAAGCCTTGGTGGACTTTATCAATGATTGGACAGAGTTACAGGCACCTGAGGAGAAGCCAGATAACACATATTGGACTATTCACTTTGATGGGTCCAGACAGTTGGAAGGCTCGGGGGCTGGGGTCGTTTTAACTTGCCCCCGAGGTGACAAATTTTGTTATGTGCTCCGGCTTATGTTTCCTTGTACTAACAATGCAGCTGAGTACGAGGCTTTGCTCCATGGTCTCCGGATGGCCAAAGAGATGAATTTGAGCCGGGTAAGGTGCTTGGGCGACCCAGATCTCGTCGCTCAACAGGTGTCAGGCATGTGGGACTCCAAGGATCCCCTGATGGCGGCTTATCGTCGTGAAGTTGATGCGGTGGCTGGACACTTCAAAGGTTATCAAGTGGAGTACATTGATCGGAGGAAGAATGAGGCGGCTGATGCTTTAAGCCGGCTAGGGTCTCAGCGTAAGCCGGTGCCGCCTAACACCTTTCTTGATGTTTTGCATAACCCTTCTGTCAAGGTGCCTACAGAGGAAGAACTAGCAGTGCCAGACCCGGAGGCACAGCTGGTGGCAACTCTCCACGCTATCCCAGATTGGACAGTCCCGTATTTGGCCTATATGACCCGGGGAGAGTTGCCTGAGGACGAGACCTTGGCAAGAAAAATCATCAGGCGGTCCAAATCTATGACAATTGTGCATGGTGAATTGCATCACCGCAGCGTTACTGGGGGCGTTTCAACATTGTGTGTCGCCTGCGGAGGGTCAGGAGATACTTCGTGAGATCCATGAAGGAGATTGTGGTCACCATGCCGGCTCAAAATCTTTGGTGGCCAAGGCTTTCCGTCATGGTTTCTATTGGCTGACGGCTCATGCTGATGCAGAGGATCTGGTCAGCAAATGCGACGGATGTCAGATATTCTCACGACGGGCTCATGTGCCGGCTCAAGAATTGAGGATGATTCCAATTACTTGGACGTTTGCAGTCTGGGGGCTTGACATGGTTGGACCTTTCAAAAGGTCTAAAGATAAGAAGACACACCTTTTGGTGGCAGTGGATAAATTCACCAAGTGGGTTGAAGCAGAGCCGGTCAATAAGTGTGATGCAGCCACGGCGGTTCAATTCATGAAAAAGGTGATCTTTCGTTTTGGCTTTCCACACAACATTATAACTGATAATGGTACTAATCTCTCCAAGGGTGCCATGGAAGAGTTCTGTCAACAAGAACATATCCGGCTTGATATTTCAGCTGTTGCTCACCCTCAATCTAATGGTCAAGCAGAGAGAGCTAATCAAGAGATCTTGAAGGGTATCAAACCCCGGCTCTTGGTCCCTTTACAGCGAACTCCGGGTTGTTGGGTGGAGGAGCTACCCTCTGTGCTATGGAGTATCAACACAACGCCTAACAGATCTACAGGTTATACACCTTTCTTCATGGTGTACGGAGCAGAGGCAGTTCTGCCAAGTGACATCCGGCACGACTCACCCCGAGTGGTGGCTTACGTTGAGGCTGATAATGAAAAGGCTCGTCAGGATGCACTTGACTTGTTGGATGAGGAGCGAGACTTGGCAATAGCCCGCTCGGCGATTTACCAGCAAGACCTGCACCGCTTTCACAGCCGCCGGGTTAGAAGCAGAGCCTTTCAGGAAGGCGACTTAGTACTCCGGCTCATCCAGGATCAGTCTGATATGCACAAGTTATCCCCTCCTTGGGAAGGACCCTTTGTGGTCAGCAAAAATTTGAACAACGGGTCATATTACCTTATCGATGTTCGGGAGCACCAAGACTCACGTAAGTCAGAGGAAGAGACCCGCCGGCCGTGGAACATAGCTCATCTTCGGCCTTACTATACTTGAGCAACCGGCTCTCAGGATATATATATTTTTCTTTTTTAGTAATGTATATACTATATAAAGCAATAAAGCAGGACCTCTTTTTATTTCCACCCTCAAAGGTTTATATATCTTCTTTACCAGGTGGTGGAAACAACCAACAGGGAGCGGATCATATCTGAATCCGGCTTTCCCTTTGGTCCGGCTTATGATCATATCTGAATCTAGCCATGGTCACTTGGGGGCTTCCTGTTCAAACCAGGGGCGGAGCCAGAATTTGGACATAAGGGGGGCTAAGGAGAGATGATGATAAATTATTCTATTCCCTCCGTTCCATAGTGTAAGACGTTTTTTGAAATTAGTGTAGTGTTAAAAAACGTCTTACATTATGGGACGGAGGGAGTAGATAATATACATAGTCTGCCGAGTACAGTGATTTTTGGACATAAGCTAGAATGAAAATGAAGATAATATTTAGAGTACTAGAGTGTATAATAAGGCTCATGAGTCATGATTTCTTTGTTATTGCAGAAAAATAGTCAACAAAAAGGGATAATTAGTTATTAATTTTGCGCCTTTTGATAAATATATGATCTTTATCTTCTACTCCCTCTGAATGAAAATATAAGATGTTTTTTGACACTATGACGGAGGGAGTATGTAAGTTAATTGTATGGCTTATAAAAAAACAATTTAGTAACCTGTAAATGTATAAATGTAGTAACCAATAATCAATCTAAAAAGTAGAAACTGTATACATATTAATATTACCTTGATTAGATCAAGATGAGTAGACATAATTAACGAACAACAATGCCCAGATGCCGTGGCGCGGCGGCAGCTTTACCTTGATTAGATCAAGATGAGTAGACATAACTAACGAACAACAATGCCCAGATGCTGTGGCCCGGCGGCAGAGTGTTGCTTCGAGACCGCCAACAATCCAGTCAGTGTGAAATCCATCACGGCAAGTCGCAAGCATTCTTGAAGGGCCACTGAGATTGAAAAGAGATAGTTGTATTAGACTACCTTTTATGCTTCAGGTGATGTATATGTCATACCTTCAAGTATCAGACTGCAACGAACAAGCGATCGAATTCACGCGGCAGTTCCCTTTCTTGGTGGAGTGGCGGCAGCGAGGCGGCGGCGCTAGGGTACTAATAGGAGAAGATCTATTTTTTTAAGTAGATAGATGGGAACTAAAGAGAAGATAGAAATTATCAGTGTACCCTCGTCCAATCCCCAGATGGCATAGGGCCTAGGGCCTCGTAGGTAGGCCCCTTTGCTTTTCGTTGGGCAATGTAAGTCTGCTGGGCTTAATCCCTAATTAGTGCTAATTATCTGTGTGTTGCCATTATAAGCATAGTATTAGCCGCTGTAAATCCATAGGAGGGGCGAAGCGATGGGGGGTGTCTGACCCCTGCTCGCACCCCCTGTCTCCGCCCCTGGTTCAAACATAGGTCGTATTCGAACCAAAGAGAACATAGCTGTCGATACCCAATTGATCGGCATACTGCCAAACCCACTTGGGGGCTTCTTGATCATATTTGAATCATAGCTTAACCCCTTTGGGTCTGACGTGGATCGTATTCGAATCAGCGTCATTAAACAACTCGCATGGTCACTTGGGGGCTTCCTGTTCAAACATAGCTATCGATACCCACTTGATCGGCATCGCCAAAGCCACTGGGGGCTATATGATCGTATTCGAATCTTAGCTTAACCCCTTTGGAATGGTTCACTGATCGTATTCGAATCAGAGGCCTTTGAAGTTAAATTTACTATTCATTATACTCTATAAGTATAAATGTTATTAAGGGCCAGGTAAACATTATATGTGCCAACTGTCAAGAGTTAAATTAACTCTCTGATTTGGGTGACATAAGCCGGCGAGTATATACCAATTAAGATCGCAGGTATGCTATTGTGATCATAATCATAAACCGGCCTTTATATGATGTTTTGGTTCATACTCCGGGTTATCAATACTTTATGTGACCCCGGATGCGATAAGTCGCCAAGGGAATTCTATTTTGTTTTATACACACGATAAAGTAAGAAGAATTTTGACATCTAGGAAAGATCAACATAAGCTGGAAGTATATAACGATGGCAGCTTACGAAAGTATTAAGCGCCCAAACATGCGCGAAGGCATGACAAAGTTAAGAGGTTTTTCGACCCTATTACAAGACTCCCCGAGTCTGAATAATGAAGCATTATTTTTTGCAAAGTCATAATGCCTGGCGGTTCACTCCTTTGGTGGGCTTGATGGTTCCGGGTTATCCTTCTTCGCCTCTCCGTTGGTTGCTTTGTCTTGGAAGGTTGACGAGGCCCAGTCAATGCCACTCAAGGCTTTAAACTTAGATTCATCATCTATTAAACCGACTGGGTCCACTTCAGGGGCAAAAGTATGCTTACGCGTTGGAGGGATCAGGCTGACTTGATCATATGGAGTGTTTGGAATTCTCCGGTTCTCACTATCATAGCCCGGAGAGTACTTGGAGAGGTCAGTATCGTTCCTAATAAGGGTAGCCACGGGATGTATGACTTTGACGCAGGCGGTGAAATCATGATCATCAAATACGGTACCATCCTCCTTCAGACTCGGGTATCCAAGAGCAAGGTCGGCCGGGTCTAGTTCTGGAATCCATGCTTTTGCCCAGCTCAATGCGGCTACAACCCCGGCTCTTGAAGATGCCCGCCTTAAATCCTGGATCCGCTGAGGTAGCACAGCAAGACACTTCAGCACATCTTGCAGCAGGTGGGGAGTGGTATTTGATAAGGCTACAACAGCCAAAGCACGTTGTGACCCGGTGTACAGCTGCTCCACTAGAGTGTAAACCGCCTTAAGTTTGACCAGCATGTTCTGCTTGAGGTTGGTGCTCCTGGGGCCTGTGTGTTCACAAACATAAAGGTGAGCCGGAGATAACGATTATGGCAATAATCAAAGGAAGGATTGCAATGTTTGGGGTTATGAACAATAACTTACCGAAGATAGCTGAGACCATTTGAGATATGTGACGCTTTAAGTCGGACAGCTCAGTTGTTGCTTCTGCAAGTGAAGGCTCTGCCGTCTCAGCCCGGGTCACCAGTGAAGCCTTCTCATCAGCCCGGATTTTCTTCTCTGACTCAAATTCTTCTTCAACTTCTCTTGTTCAGAGACGCTGCATTCAAATTTGGAGTTGGCTTTTTGAGTTTCAAGCTCTTGAGTTGTCAGACGGCTCTTCAGGTCAGCAATCTCCGACTCAAATTGATTTATGGTGACCTACATTGATACCGAGTTATGGTAAGAATTATGGTAAGATAATATTAAGTCCCAAGTACTTTGCAAGTCTTGATAACCCACAAGTATAGGGGATCGCAACAGTTTTCGAGGGTAGAGTATTCAACCCAAATTTGTTGATTCGACACAAGGGGAGCCAAAGAATATTCTCAAGTATTAGCAGCTGAGTTGTCAATTCAACCACACCTGGAAACTTAGTATCTGCAGCAAAGTGTTTAGTAGGAAAGTAATATGATAGTGGTGGTAACGGTAACAAAAGTAAAGACATCAAAAGTAATGTTTTTGGTATTTTGTAGTGATTGTAACAGTAGCAACGGAAAAGTAAATAAGCGTAAACCAGTATATGGAAAACTCGTAGGCACCGGATCAGTGATGGATAATTATGCCGGATGTGGTTCGTCATGTAATAGTTACAACATAGGGTGACACAGAACTAGCTCAAGTTCATCAATGTAATGTAGGCATGTATTCCGTAAATAGTCATACGTGCTTATGGAAAAGAACTTGCATGACATCTTTTGTCCTACCCTCCTGTGGCAGCGGGGTCCTATTGGAAACTAAGGGATATAAGGCCTCCTTTTAATAGAGAACCGGAACAAAGCATTAGCACATAGTGAATACATGAACTCCTCAAACTATGGTCATCACCGAGAGTGGTCCCGATTATTGTCACTTAGGGGTTGCCAGATCATAACACATAGTAGGTGACTATAGACTTGCAAGATAGGATCAAGAACACACATATATTCATGAAAACATAATAGGTTCAGATCTGAAATCATGGCACTCGGGCCCTAGTGACAAGCACTAAGCATAGCAAAGTCATAGCAACATCAATCTCAGAACATAGTGGATACTAGGGATCAAACCCTAACAAAACTAACTCGATTACATGATAAATCTCATCCAACCCATCACCGTCCAGCAAGCCTACGATGCAATTACTCACTCACGGCGGTGAGCATCATGAAATTGGTGATGGAGGATGGTTGATGATGACGACGGCGACGAATCCCCCTCTCCGGAGCCCCAAACGGACTCCAGATCAGCCCTCCCGAGAGAGATTAGGGCTTGGCTGCGGCTCCGTATCGTAAAACGTGATGAAACTTTCTCTGATTTTTTTCTCCCGAAAGACAATATATGGAGTTGGAGTTGGCGCCGAGGGCCACCAGGGGCCCACAAGGTAGGGGGCACGCCTGGGGAGGGGCGCCCCCACCCTCGTGGACAGGTGTGGGTTCCTGGTCTTCATCTTTAGCGAGGATTTTTATTATTTATTCTAAGATATTCAAGGAGTTTCAGGTCATTCCAAGAACTTTTGTTTTCTGCACATAAAACAACACCATGGAAATTCTGCTGAAAACAGCGTCAGTCGGGTTAGTTCCATTCAAATCATACAAGTTAGAGTCCAAAACAAGGGCAAAAGTGTTTGGAAAAGTAGATACGACGGAGACGATCAACTCCCCAAGCTTAAACCCTTGCTTGTCCTCAAGCAATTCAGTTGACAAACTGAAAGAGAAAAAGAAAAACTTTTACAAACTCTTTTTGCTCTTGTTGTTGTAAACATGAAAAGCGAGCATTCAAGTTTCAACAATTATTATGAACTAACCATACTCACAATAACACGTAGGTCTCATAATTACTCATATCAATAGCATAATCAGCTAGCGAGCCATAATAATAAAACTCGGATGACAACACTTTCTCAAAATAATCATAACATGATATAACGAAATGGTATCTCGCTAGCCCTTTCTGAGACCGCAAAACATAAATGCAGAGCACCTTTAAAGATCAAGGACTGACTAAACATTGTAATTCATGGTAAAACAGATCCAGTCAAGTCATACCCAATATAAACCAGTTATAATGAATGCAAACGACAAGCAGTCTCCAAATGGGTGCTTTTTAATAAGAAGGGTGATGACTCAACATAAAAGTAAATAGATAGGCCCTTCACAGAGGGAAGCAGAGATTTGTAGAGGTGCCAGAGCTCGGTTTTGAAATAGAGATAAATTATATTTTGAGCGGCATACTTTCACTGTCAACGCAACAACTATGAGATGGATGTATCTTCCATACTACATGCATTATAGGCAGTTCCCAAACAGAATGGTAAAGGTTTATACTCCCCCTCCTCCACAAGCATCAATCAATGGCTTGCTCGAAACAACGAGTGCCTCCAACATTCAACGGGTCCCAGGGGGAGTTTTGTTTAATTATTTTGATTTGCTTTGAGCTTTTTGGATCATGGGACTGGGCATCCCGGTTACCGGCCCTTTCTCGTGAATGAGGAGCGGAATCCACTCCTCTTGAGAATAACACACCTAGCATGGAAGATATAGGCAGCCCTAGTTGCACATGAGCTGCTCAAGCATACAAAACAGAATTTCATTTGAAGGTTTGGAGTTTGGCACATACAAATTTACTTGGAACGGCAGGTAGATACCGCATATAGGAAGGTATGGTGGACTCATATGGCATAACTTTGGGGTTTAAGGAGTTTGGATGCACAAGCAGTATTCCCGCTTAGTACAGGTGAAGGCTAGCAAAAGACTGGGAAGCGACCAACTGAGAGAGCGACAACAGTCTTAAACATGCATTAAAATTAATTTACACCGAATATAAGCATGAGTAGGATATAATCCACCATGAACATAAATCTCATGAAGGCTATGTTGATTTGATTCAACTACATGCGTAAACATGTGCCAAGTCGAGTCACTCAATTCATTCAAAGGAGGATACCATCCTATCATACCACATCATAATCATCTCAATAGCATGTTGGCACGCAAGGTAAACCATTATAACTCATAGCTAATCAAGCATGGCACAAGCAACTATAATCTCTAAATGTCATTGCAAATATGTTTACTTTATAATAGCTGAATCAGGAATGATGAATCATCATATTTACGAAAACAAGAGAGGTCGAGTTCATACCAGCTTTTCTCATCCCAATAAGTCCATCATATATCAACATTATGGCCTTTCACTTGCACGACCGAACGGTGTGAATAATAATAAGAGTGCACGTGCATTGGACTAAGCTGGAATCTGCAAGCATTCAACTCAAGAGAGAAGACAAGTAATATGGGCTCTAAGTTAGGTAAACAATAATGCATATGAGAGCCACTAAGCATTTTCAATATAGTCTTCTCGACCCCCAAAGAAAGGAAAAGAAATAAAAACTATTTACACGGGAAAGCTCCCAACAAGCAAAAGAAGAACGGGAAATGTTTTTGGGTTTTATTTTTAATTATTACTACTACAGCAGGAAAAATAGACTAACTAATTTTTTTGTTTTTTCTTAAGGTTTATTAAACACAAGAAGAAAGCAGGAAAACGAAATTTAAACTAACATGGATATTACAGTGAAAGAGTATGAGCACCGACATCTAGCAATGAGTGTGTGTGAACATGAATGTAATGTCGGTGAGAAATACGTATTCCCCAAGCTTAGGCTTTTGGCCTGTTGGTCTATTGCCGTGGATAGCCCGGCCGATACCCGTAGGTGTAGCTGGGGTCGATCATGATGAAGAATAGTTGGGATCATAATGTGATGAAGAGGACTCGATCGCCATCGACTGAAACCGCCTCAGATCCCAAGAATAAACAGACATTCGTGGAGGCTCATCTTGTGGCTCCGGTTCCGGGGCTGGTGCAGGATTCCGATAGGCTTGAACAGCCGCCCACGGAACAATGTAAGGACCTGTAGACAGGTTAAACAAAGAGGGAGCAGGCAAAGTAATAGTCTCAGGGTGATGTTTATCAAAGTACAATTTATATTCAAGCGCCCCTTCGCGATTCTTAACAAGAAAATCATGCGCTATCATACTCTTATAATATAAATAAGCATGGGGCAGCGCTGTTTCTTCTTTCTCCTCATGCCTAATAGGTATCTCAAAATATTCAGCTAGGCGTGAAGCATAAATGCCTCCAAAGATGGGGCCCTTAGTACGGTTCAGACTTAACCGTCTAGCAACAATTCCACCCATACTAACAGAGTTATTTCGGTATAAACCATGAAACAAAATGATAATATCAGGAATGCTAAGGTTTCCATAGTTCCCGCGACCAATCAAACAACGACTAGCAAATAAGTCAAAGTAGCGTAAAACAGGAAAATGTATGCTAGTAATTCTTGCATCAGAAACCTTCCTGTTTTCTCCCAGAGTGATAGTGTTAATAAAAGCTTCCACTTCATTACGGTGTGGTTCATCTAAAGAACCCTCAAAAGGTATTTTGCAAACCTCGCAAAATTCAGCTAATGTCATCTCCTTAACAACGTCATATAAATGGAACTCTAATGTTGGAGGTGATTTCTTAGGGAAAAGTAGAAGTTCTGCACAAAAGTATTTGTGAGTAAGAGATACTTGATGACGTTGGTCGCGGAGGAAGTCGGTGAGGCCATGCTCTCAATTAATAAATAGAAATCCTCATAAATCCCGGATCTCCTCAAAAGTCATCGGAAGGCCATTCACACGGCCGGACCTCCATGATCTGAGGCAAATTAAATTTGGGCTTCGCTCTTCTTCCTTTTGTTTTTCCTCGAGCTTCGCTCGACGAGCCCTCAAAAATTTCTTCATTATTTCTGAAACAATCTGAAATTTTTAGTAACTTCAAATAAAAGTGAACCAACTTCAATAAAATTGATAGCAACAACTCCCACAAGTGCCTAGGGCCTATATCAAGCATTAGAACTACTTAGAACCATATAAATTTGACATGCAAGCTCAAGAACATGGTCACCTATGCAGCACAAATTTGCAATGAATAAAGCACTAGAACAAAAACTAATTGGACCAATGGAGGAGTCACATACCAAGGAACAATCTCCCCAAGCAGTTTTGCGAGAGGTGCTTTGAGCAAGGAGATCGAAAAACACAGCAAAAGAGGCCGGAACACGAGCTTCAGTTGCTTTTTTGGGTTTGTGTGAGACAAAGGAAGAAGATGGGTGCAGGGATAAGTGGAGGAGGGCCACCGTGGGCCCACGAGGCAGGGCGCGCCAGGGGTAGGGCGCCCTCCACCTCGTGGCAGTGGCAGCTCCCATGTAATTTTTGCACTAAAATCCTCAAATATTCCTGAAAAATCATATTAAATTAGCATGGTATTCGAGGACTTTTATTTTCGGATATTTTATATTGCATGGATAAGTCAGAAATGCATGAAATTTACTATTTTTACTTTATTTCTACTAAATAACAGAGAATATAAAGAGGGTACAGAAGGTTGTGCTTCTAGTTTCATCAATCTCATGCTCATAAAAAAGAATCCACTAACAAGGTTGATCAAGTCTTGTTAACAAACTCATTCCAATTAACATGGAACCGGAGAAATTTCAAATAACACTATGTTACCTCAACGGGGATATGGACATCCCCAATAATAAGTATATCATATTTCTTCTTGACAGTAGGGAGAGGAAATTCAAAACCTCCAAATATAATCGATGGAATTTTTCCAATAGAGTTGATACTATGACTTGAGGTTGTTTCCTCGGAAAGTGTACCGTATGCTCATTGCCATTAACATGAAAAGTGACATTGCCTTTGGTGCAATCAATAACGGCCCCTGCAGTATTAAGGAAAGGTCTTCCAAGAATAATAGACATACTATCATCCTCGGGAATATCAAGAATAACAAAGTCCGTTAAAATAGTAACGTCAAACCACAACAGCACATCCTCACAAATACCGGCTGTGTATAGCAGTTGATTTATCAGCCATTTGCAAAGATATTTCAGTAGGTGTCAACTTATTCTAATCAAGTCTACGATATAAAGAGAGAGGCATAACACTAACACCGGCTCCAAGATCACATAAAGCAGTTTTAACATAATTTCTCTTAATGGAGCATGGTATAGTAGGTACTCCTGGATCTCCAAGTTTCTTTGGTATTCCACCCTTAAAAGTGTAATTAGCAAGCATGGTGGAAATTTCAGCTTCCGGTATCTTTCTTTTATTAGTAATGATATCCTTCATATACTTAGCATAAGGATTTGTTTTGAGCACATCAGTTAATCGCATATGCAAAAAGATGGGTCTAATCATTTCAAAAAGCGCTCAAAATCCTCATCATCCTTTTCTTGGATGGTTTGGAGGAAAAGGCATGGGTTTCTCAACCCATGGTTCCCTTTCTTTACCTTGTTTCCTAGCAACGAAGTCTCTTTTATCATAACGTTGATTCTTTGATTGTGGGTTATCAAGATCAACAGGAGGTTCAACTTCTACATCATTATCATTACTAGGTTGAGCATCATCATGAACATTATCATTAACATTTCCACTGGGTTCATTACCAGATTGTGTTTCAGCATCAGACATAGAGATATCATTTGGATTATCAGGTGGTTCAGCAACAAGTTCACTAGAAGTTTGCACAGTTCTATCATTTTTCTTTTTCTTCCTTTTAGAAGAACTAGGCATATCAATATTATTTCTCTGAGAATCTTGCTCGATTCTCTTAGGGTGGCCTTTAGGATACAAAGGTTCCTGAGTCATTCTACCAGTTCTAGTAGCCACTCTAACATCATAATCATTTTTCTTACTATTGATTTCATCAAGCACTTCTTTCTGAGCTTTAAGTACTTGTTCTACTTGAGTGGTAACCATAGAAGCATGTTTGCTAACAAGTTTAAGTTCACCTCTAATATTAGCCATATAATCACTCAAGCGTTTAATCATAAAGGTATTCTGTTTTAATTTTCTACCAAAATAAGCATTAAAGTCATCTTGCTTAAACATAAAGTCATCAAACTCATCCAAGCGCTGACTAGCAATTTTAGTAGGAGGGACTTCAGCTTTATCATACCTATAGAGAGAATTTACCTTTACTACCTGTGTCGGGATATTGGGAGGTTCTTCAGTAAATAAGTAATTGAGATCATATACTTCTTCAACAGGTGGTAAATTAAGACCATGTATTTCTTCAATAGGAGGTAAATTCTTAACATCTTCAGCTTTAATACCTTTTTCTTTCATAGATTTCTTTGCATCTTGCATATCTTCGGGACTGAGAAATAGAACACCTCTCTTCTTCGGAGTTGGTTTAGGAATAGGCTCAGTAATTGGCACAGGAGCTGGCTGGGGAGTTGGCTCAGGAGGTGCCCAATTATTTTCATTTGCCAACATATTATTCAATAGAATTTCAGCGTCATCCGGTGTTCTTTCCCTGAAAAGAGAACCAGCACAACTATCCGTAATCTCTGGAAGCATCGCTAGTCCATTATAAAAGATATCAAGTATTTCAGGTTTCTTAAGAGGATGATCAGGCAAAGCATTAAGTAACTTGAGAAGCCTCCCCCAAACTTGTGGGAGACTCTCTTCTTCGATTTGCACAAAGTTGTATATATCCATCAAAGCAGCTTGTTTCTTATGAGCAGGGAAATATTTAGCAGAGAAGTAATAAATCATATCCTGGGGACTTTGCACACAACCAGGATCAAGATAATTAAACCATTTCTTAGCATCACCCTTTAATGAGAACGGTAATATTTTGAGTAAATAAAGGTAGCGCGATCTCTCATTATTAGTAAACAGGGCAGCTATATCATCTAACTTATGAAGATGTGCCACAATAGTTTCAGATTCATAGCCATAAAAAGGATCAGATTCAACCAAAGTAATTATATCCGGATCAACAGAAATATCATAATAATCCTGATCAGGAACACAGATAGGTGAAGTAGCAAAATTAGGGTCGGGTCTCATCCTATCTCTAAAAGATTCTTTACTCCACTTAATTAGCAACCTTTTACGTTCAAGACTATCCTGGCAAGCAAGAACAACTTCAATAGATTCAACATTAAAAAGATAACCCTCAGGAATAGCAGGCATAGGTTCATCATCACTCACATCATCATGTTCAGGTTCAATAATTTCTCTTTCTCTAGACCTAGCAATTTGCTCATCAAGATATTCACCAAGTGGCACAGTAGTATCAAGCATAGAAGTAGTTTCATCATAAGTATCATGCATAGCAGAAGTGGCATCATCAATAACATGCACATATCGGAACAAATAGCGTAAGCAGGTTTAGGTGTCGATAGCTTACTCATAATGTAAGGTGAATCAAGTGCGAGCTAGATGGCAGTTCCTTACCTCCCCTCGTAGTTGAGGGATAAATTTTTGTCTTAGCGTCCTTCAAGTTCTTCATAGTGTCCAGCATATATAAATCCCAAGTGACTCAAAGAATAGAGCTATGCTCCCCGGCAACGGTGCCAGAAAAAGGTCTTGATAACCCACATGTATAGGGGATCGCAACAGTTTTCGAGGGTAGAGTATTCAACCCAAATTTGTTGATTCGACACAAGGGGAGCCAAAGAATATTCTCAAGTATTAGCAGATGAGTTGTCAATTCAACTACACCTGGAAACTTAGTATCTACAGCAAAGTGTTTAGTAGCAAAGTAATATGATAGTGGTGGTAACGGTAACAAAAGTAAAGACAACAAAAGTAATGTTTTGGGTATTTTGTAGTGATTGTAACAGTAGCAACGGAAAAGTAAATAAGCGTAAACCAGTATATGGAAAACTCGTAGGCACCGGATCAGTGATGGATAATTATGCCGGATGTGGTTCTTCATGTAACAGTTACAACATAGGGTGACACAGAACTAGCTCCAGTTCATCAATGTAATGTAGGCATGTATTCCGTAAATAGTCATACGTGCTTATGGAAAAGAACTTGCATGACATCTTTTGTCCTACCCTCCCGTGGCAGCGGGGTCCTATTGGAAACTAAGGGATATTAAGGCCTCCTTTTAATAGAGAACCGGAACAAAGCATTAGCACATAGTGAATACATGAACTCCTCAAACTATGGTCATCACCGGGAGTGGTCCCGATTATTGTCACTTCGGGGTTGCCGGATCATAACACATAGTAGGTGACTATAGACTTGCAAGATAGGATCAAGAACACACATATATTCATGAAAACATAATAGGTTCAGATCTGAAATCATGGCACTCGGGCCCTAGTGACAAGCATTAAGCATAGCAAAGTCATAGAAACATCAATCTCAGAACATAGTGGATACTAGGGATCAAACCCTAACAAAACTAACTCGATTACATGATAAATCTCATCCAACCCATCACCGTCCATCAAGCCTACGATGAAATTACTCACTCACGGTGGTGAGCATCATGAAATTGGTGATGGAGGATGGTTGATGATGACGACGACGACGAATCCCCCTCTTCGGAGCCCCGAACGGACTCCAGATCAGTCCTCCCGAGAGAGATTAGGGCTTGGCAGCGGCTCCGTATCGTAAAACGCGATGAAACTTTCTCTTTGATTTTTTCTTCCCAAAGCCAATATATGGAGTTGAGTTGGCGTCGGAGGGCCATCAGGGGCCCACGAGGTAGGGGCGCGCCTGGGAGGGCGCGCCCCACCCTCGTGGACAGGTGTGGGCCCTAGTCTTCATCTTTGGTGAGGATTTTTTATTATTTATTCTAAGATATTCGGTGGAGTTTCAGGTCATTCCGAGAACTTTTGTTTTCTGCACATAAAACAACACCATGGAAATTCTGCTGAAAATAGCGTCAGTCCGGGTTAGTTCCATTCAAATCATACAAGTTAGAGTCCAAAACAAGGGCAAAAGTGTTTGGAAAAGTAGATACGACGGAGACGTATCAGCAAGCAAAGGTTCTTGACACTTGGAGGCTAACGTATGCTGAAGAATTTTTAATTTACCATGCCGGGTTATGCATATTAAGTCTCAAGCACTTTACAAGTAAAGATACTTGACACTTGGGGGCTAATGTGTATCGCAAGTTCAAAATTATCATGCTATAACCGGGTTAAATATATTCTTTTTAAACCGGACAAACCAACAATAAGCAGATTTCTAAGTCTATAGCATATTTATTCATAAGCAGTAGACTTGGGGGCTGGTACAGTAAGTAAGATTCAGGAAAATAGTATAAGTTATACCTCAGATTTGTGTTGTATTTGTTTCACCATGTCAATTTGCAGGTCACGGCTGTTATGCACTTGATTCAGATAGCCCGAGACTATATCACCAATGCTTAAGTGAGTATAATCAGTAATGTCCTGCTTGGCCTTTCGGCGTTCGATAAGTTCTTCCTTGGCAGTACATTTGGCAAGGACAGTAGGCCGCCCCGGTTCAACAAACTGGCTATTCAAAACCTCAACTTCCGGGTCAGTCGTCTTGACCGGGCTAGGAGCTTCCGGGTTATTGAAGCTGTTGAGATTATCTTCGGCAGGCGGGTCAGAGGTTGGCACCGGAATGTCGGAAGCCGGTTCAGGCGGCTGATGGGTGGAGCTGTCTGGAGCAGACATATCAGGCGCCGTTCAGTTACAATCGGGTCTTGGGACGGCTTATTCTTCTTTGCCCTCTTGCTGGGCTTCACTTGCATGCTGTTAACAAAGATAGAAGGATGAATACTAAAGTATGAGTAAGGCAAAAGCTTAAAGTAAATAAAGTTACAGTACCCGGGAGTAGTTTGAAAGCCGGCATGTTTGATTGCATAGAATCGCCGGAGGAAGGAGAGGTATCCTGATAATTGGAGTCAGATGAATTGAGAGGTTGGCGAATTAAACCCGCCAAAGGTAAAACAGAACGTAAATCGGAGATAACCTCAGCCCGACGCTTCTTAGTTACGTCAAGTAAGCCGGAGGAGAGTTCTACATCCTTGCTGGTCCGGGCCTGCCTCCGGCTTTCAAGTTGTTGTTGCTTCAAAAGAAATTGAGGATCTTGATAAGCTAGAGGATGTGAAAATCTTACTTTCCGGGTCACCCTTCGGATTTTTTGCTTGGGCAAAGGCTCTGAGTTGGAGGAAATTATAGTTACCTCTTCGCCAAGCGCTTGGCTGTTCCCCGTATCCTCCTGAAAGGATGAAATGTCAATAAAATAATAACAGAGGAGTTAAGAGAATCAGGGATTACCTCTTCATCGTCCGAAGAAGTGTCATCCAATTTGAGTAAATCGGAGGCGTTGGGTTTCTTCTTCTTTGAAGTTCCCGTTTTGGCGGCTTTCCTTTCGGTCTTCTTGGCTGTCCTGGCTTGTTTAGAAGCCTCATGGTCATACTGGACCTTCCAAAAGTTGTCATCGGCCTGTGAAAAAAGATAAGAAATTATGAGTACAAGTAAGGTGTGACAAGGCTAGGAATATTTATTAAGGTTGATAACTCACAACAGGGGTCGGGTTCTTCTTGCAGAAAGGTAGTAAGCCGAAGGCGTTACTAGTCACTGTGCCCTCCTTTAGCAGCGACTGGGTCGTAGCTTCCACCACATCATCTGGTAAGTCGTCAGGACTATGACGCAGTGGATCATCCTTTTCGCCAGAATAAGTACACATTAAGCCGGGACGATGGCTTAATGGAAGTACTCGCCAAGCGACCCAAACTCGGACCAGATCAATACCGTTTAGGACATTTCCCAAAAGAGCTTTGATCTTTTTGATGGTGGGATTGAGAGGCAGACGCTCAATAGCAGTTAGCTTGTCCGCTAGCGGATGGTTGGACTCAAGGCGCAGAGCGCGGAAGTCGGGCAGAGGGCTCTCGTTAGCCGGGGAAGTGTCCTGGCAATAGAACCACGTCTGATTCCAATCTTTCGGATGACTTGGCAGTTCAGCATAAGGGAAAAGGCAGTCTCTCTCCGCCGCTGAATTGAGATACCGCCAAGTTCAAGACTGGGACCGTTGGCACGTTCATTCTGCCGGTTCAAATAGAAAAGCTCTCTAAACAAAAGCAGATTTGGCTCCTCTCCCAGGTACACCTCGCAGAAGACTTGGAAATTGCATATGTTTGACATGGAATTGGGTCCAATATCTTGAGGTCTATGGTCAAAGAAATTTAAAACCTCCCTGAAGAATTTTGAGCCGGGAGGGGCAAATCCCCGGCTCATGTGATCCGTAAAAACTACCACCTCCCCTTCTTTGGGTTGAGGCCTTTCTTCAGACGGGTCAGGGGCATGATAAGACATGACCTCCTTCTTAGGCAGATGGCCAGACTTCACAAAATCAGACAGTTTACTCCTCGTGACTGTGGATGGGACCCAATTACAGGTCACAGGAGCCTTGGCCGCCTTACGTGCCATGATAAAAATTGAGGCCTATGACAAAATAAGAGGTTCCGGTTCAAATTTAACCCAGAGGAAACTATTTAAAACTAGTCAAGATGGCGGCTTAAGAAGGGGCCTAATGATATATGGATGACTATGCGATAAATATTAAGCCGCTACAGGTGTCAATGAGCAGTTAAACATATTCGGTAGAGGCAATTTTTCACTTCCGGGTGGAACAAACAAGTTTCACAAGTTGCTGATATCATTTCGGATCAAACAACTGTTCTAAAAAGAAAATTTTCTAGACCTAGAACTGGCGCAGAGGAAGCTCAAAGGTTCGAATGGGGCCTCTGTGTGACATAAAGGGATCTATTTGCATTCAAAATAGGTGCGGAATATCTACCGCATCAGTTTTACCATCTTCAAGATCAAGAAGAGCGGAGGTGATGAAATCTATGGAAGGATCCTGATGAACGGTGAAGAACGCGAAGAACTCGAAGGTCCTAGCGTGGATCTACGAAGCAGGGAAGAGGAGACTTACAGATGCAGGATTGCAGCGGAGGGTCGTTGCATTTTTCTGGTCAAACCAAGTTGATGCAGCGGTCGGAGTTGGTGAAGACGAAGAGATCTGTGACGGCGTCGGCGGCGGAGCTTGAGCGACGGAGAAGCAGAGAGAGGAAGAGGATGACTGGAAAGAGGAGAATGGGAAGACCTAGGTCGCGCCTATTTATAAGGAAAGGATAGCTGAGACGGCGCGAGGAACAAGGAGATAAAAGTTATTATCCAGCGGCCCCGACGCCTCGGTTTTCGGAAACCGTCAGTAAAGGCAAAGATCCGTTGGAGGATACGATGAAATAAAGAATGAATTTCAGTAAGGATGACGTCACGGCGGGTTAACACGAATCCAAAAGATGACGTCATGGCGGGTTAAAGAAAACCTTTGCACAGCCGTAAGATCAAGATTTACTTTAGTATTTTAAGATTGACATGAACAGGTTCAAATCAATCTGGGGCCTAATGTTGGGGATATAACTATTTGTGTAAGCCGCCCAGGAGGGGCCGGGTTACGCAAAGAAGACTCACCAGAAAGAAGCTTCTAATCAAGCATGAAGATGGCGGTTCAATAAAGGGCTTAAGGCCCACAAGCGACTTAAGGCCCGTTGTAACAAACCTCCACGATAGCATGACTTGTATCATAAGGTAGATTTAACTAGTCACCGAGCCGGACACTGTTTATAAGCCGGCCGGGACTCTGTAAGCCGCAGGGCGTCAACCCGTGTATATAAGGGGACGACCTGCTGGCGGCTTAGGGACAAGAAAACAACTCCTCGAGAGCCGAGCATAGCATATCTCGCTCCCTGGTTATCGAAACATCAAGCAATACCAACCCAACTAGACGTAGGCCTTACCTTCACCGTAAGGGGTCGAACTAGTATAAACCTCTCGTGTCCTTTGTCCCGATTAACCCCTTTAAGCTTCCTAGTTGCGATGGCTCCACGACTAAGTCCTTGCAAGAGGACATCTGCCGTGACAATTCCACGACAGACCGCCTCTCCAGCACGATCAACTTGACAAGCTTGAGCAATGATCTCATCTAAGCCAAGCATTCTCCAGACCTCTTTTGCCTTCTGGCACTGAAACAATAGATGCTTTGTATCTTCTAAACCAGAAGCACAAAAAGGGCATAAAGGTGAAACTTTCATGTGTATATTAGCAAGCGTAACACGACATGGAAGAATACCATGCAACGTTCGCCAAATAAAAAATTTCACCTTCGCTAGACAAGATAACTTCCAAATCTTACACCAAATTGTATTAAAGTTTGTTCGACCCATTCCATTAGTACGACGAAGTTTCCTTCCATGTTGATAATCCCACCCAACAAAATATGCAGATCGAACAGAAAAAATCCCACTCTTAGTATGACTCCAGGCAACAAAATCTGACATATCAAACTGAGGCAGAGGGTTAGCAAGGACCCGTTGTGAATCAACGGGCCACAAAGTTTGTCTGATGAGATCCTCATCCCACCTGTTTGAAGAGGGGTCAATGAAATCCGACACTTTTGATAACAAATATTTCCCCTTTGGAGCGATGAATTTTCTGTTAGCACAGTTAGGGATCCAAGCATCTTCCCAAATGTCAATTTTCTGACCATTTCCAACTCACCAAATATAACAATGTTTTAAGGTATTAACCCCTGCCATAATACTTTGCCATGTGACGGATGATCCCTTTTTTAACTTTGCGTTCAACAAATCTCCATCAGGGAAATACTTAGCTCGCAAAATGGTGGCACACAAGGAATCTGGGTTCTCAAGGAGACGCCAAGCTTGTTTAGCCAACATCGCCAAAATAAAATAATGAATGTCACGAAAGCCCATTCCGCCTTGGCTTTTCGGGACACACATTTTCCACCACGCCATCCAATGCACCCTTCTTTGGTTGTCGTCATCACCCCACCAAAAATGCGACATCTCGTCAGTTATTCCTCCGTGCATAAAAGGAAAAGGTAGGGAGATAATGGATCACCTTGTCTTAAGCCTCTTGTAGGCTTGAAACTTTCAGTTTCTTCATCATTAATCTGTACCCTATACTCAACAGTAGAGACACATTTCATAATAAGATTTACCCATCTCTCCTGAAAACTGAGTTTCAATGTAATTCCCTTCAAAAAGGCCATTCGACTCGGTCGTAAGCTTTGTGCGTATCAAGCTTGAAAGCGCATAAACCCTCTTTTCCCACCCTCTTATTTTTAATAGTATGAAAGCTCTCATAAGCCACTAAAACATTGTCTGTAATCATTCTACCAGGCACAAAAGCACTTTGGGTCGGGCTGATAATATCAGGCAGTAAAACCTTCAAACGCACTGACAACATTTTGGAGATAATTTTGTATACCACATTGCAAAGACTGATAGGTCTAAACTGGGTTACCTTCGTTGATTGTTTTGAAAATTTGAGAGCATGTTCTATATTTGTGAAAATAATTCAAATTTTGAACATTATTCAATTCAAGGCTAATTTTCAAATCAACGAACATTTTAGTAATTCAAGACTATTTTATTTTTTTAATATTTGAAAATTTAACAAAACAATCATGACCATTTGTTTAATTCAGACATTTTTCAAACCCGCAAACATTTTTCATATTTGCAGATTTAAATTCAGGAACTTTTTCGGAATCATGAACATTTTTCTAAATTTTATGAATTTTTCGAAGTTCACAAAACATTATTTCAATTCATGACATTTAAAAAAAATCATGACATTTTTTGAATTCGTGAACATTCTTTCACTTTCAGCTCTGTGATGATCATTGATTTAGCCGAAGACATGTTTGTGTGCTGTAGCTTCGGCTGCACTAGACTCTTTATTTATGCATGTGGCCTATACTCGGCTGAACGTTGCCCTTTGGTTATGGCAATAGCCTCGAAGTGTTATGGCTTATTCTTAGTGGATTGAAGCTCTCTGTGTACAGTGGTGATGCTCCTAGTGCAGACTCTCATTGGTGACGCTGGTAGAGGTTGAAGGACCTCCTTTTCTCTATGGCTACTCATTCTTCTTTGGACGTGCTAGAGATTTTCCTCGGTGATCTGAGTGGTAGGCGTGTGTTATGAAGCTCTCTCGGCTAGGACTCATATACTTGATGCCCTTATAAAATTTGCTGGTGATGTCGTTGTTGGGTGTGATAACCTCGGTTGTGCATGCTCTTTGTTTGGGTGTGGACTAGGTTGCTCGTTGTCCTTAGGCTGCGTCAATACCTTTTAGGCGGCATGGTTTGGTCTCGTCCGCTTGGAGCTCTTCATCTAGGATGGCGGAGCATCTCGAGCATCCCGCCACTAGTGAAGCCGAGGAAGTTGAAGTTCCGTTGCTTCTTCCTTTTTTTGACGTGGGCCCTATTGTCTTCTTGAAGCAACTTGTCTTTTTGGTCGTTGCACATGATGTATTCCAAACACTCTTAGCGAAATAAAACAAACCGATGGTGTTTTTTGTAAAAAACCCTTGCATTCTTCTAAAACGTCATAACCAAAGCCATGCAGAAAGAGACTCAGATGTAGATAATGAAGAAATCACTAGTAGAAAACATGGCTTTGGTTGGGGCCTGGCCAGCCCATTAGTCCCGGTTCAGTCACGAAACAAGACCCATGGGGGGCATACGTCCCGGTTCGTGCGCCCAGGGGGCCGGCCGGGCCTCGTGGGGCATTGGTCCCGGTTCGTAAGGACCCATTTGGCCCGGTTCCAGGCACGAAACGGGACCAATGGCCCTCGCTCCTGGCCCACAGCCATTGGTCCCGGTTCATGACTGGAACCGGGACAGAAGGTGGGACATTAGTCCCGGTTCCAGCCACAAACCGGGACCAATGAGTTGCCTATATATACCCCATCGCCGCAGCAGAGCACTCCACACTGCTTTGCTTTTTCTGGCCGGCGAGGGGAGTGCTTTGTGGTGCTCTAGCTCACCTCCTATGGACATGAGGTGTTCGATGAAATGCCTGAGCCACACTAGTTAAGCTTTCTCCTCTCGAAGCTCGACCTCAAAGCTCCATTTTCCCCGAGATTTGTCTAGGTTTAGCGGTCCGTCACGTCCTGTCCCCGTCTTCACCACCGTCGATCGCTGATACGTCTTCAACGTATCTACTTTTCCAAACACTTTTGCCCTTGTTTTGGACTCTAACTTGCATGATTTGAATGAAACTAACCCGGACTGACGTTGTTTTCAGCAGAACTGCCATGATGTTGTTTTATGTGTAGAAAGCAAAAGTTCTCGGAATGTCCTGAAAATCCATGGAGGGGGCGCGCCCCCCTGTCTCGTGGGCCCCTGGACCTCCACTGACCTCAACTCCAACTCCATATATTCATGTTCAGGGAGAAAAAAATCAGAGAGAAAGTTTCATCACGTTTTACGATACGGAGCCGCCGCCAAGCCCTAATCTCTCTCGGGAGGGCTGATCTGGAGTCCATTCGGGGCTCCGGAGAGGGGGATTCATCACCGTTGTCATCATCAACCATCCTCCATCACCAATTTCATGATGCTCACCACCGTGCGTGAGTAATTCCATCGCAGGCTTGCTGGACGGTGATGGGTTGGATGAGATTTACCATGTAATCAAGTTAGTTTTGTTAGGGTTTGATCCCTAGTATCCACTATGTTCTGACATTGATGTTGCTATGACTTTGGTATGCTTAATGCTTGTCACTAGGGCCCGAGTGTCATGATTTCAGATCTGAACCTATTATGTTTTCATGAATATATGTGTGTTCTTGATCCTATCTTGCAAGTCTATAGTCACCTATTATGTGTTATGATCCGACAACCCCGAAGTGACAATAATCGGGATACTTCTCGGTGATGACCATAGTTTGAGGAGTTCATGTATTCACTATGTGCTAATGCTTTGTTCCGGTTCTCTATTAAAAGGAGGCCTTAATATCCCTTAGTTTCCGCTAGGACCCCGCTGCCACGGGAGGGTAGGACAAAAGATGTCATGCAAGTTCTTTTCCATAAGCACGTATGACTATTTACGGAATACATGCCTACATTACATTGATGAACTGGAGCTAGTTCTGTGTCATCCTATGTTATAACTATTACATGAGGAATCACATCCGGCATAATTATCCATCACTGATCCATTGCCTACAAACTTTTCACATCTTGTGTTTCGCTTATTTACTTTTCCGTTGCTATTGTTACAATCACTACAAAACCCAAAAACATTATTTTTGCTATCGTTACCTTTATTATCATACTACTTTGCTACTAAATACTTTGCTGCAGATACTAAGTTATCCAGGTGTGGTTGAATTGACAACTCAACTGCTAATAATCAAGAATATTCTTTGGCTCCCCTTGTGTCGAATCAATAAATTTGGGTTGAATACTTTACCCTCGAAAGCTGTTGTGATCCCCTACACTTGTGGGTTATCAAGACTAATTTCTGGCGCCGTTGCCAGGGATCATAGCTCTATTCTCTGAGTCACTTGGGATTTATATCTGTTGATCACTATGAAGAACTTGAAAGACGCGAAAACTACGATCTATCCCTCAACTACGAGGGGAGGTAAGGAACTGCCATCTAGCTCTGTGATATGTCTCCGTCGTATCTATAATTTTTGATTGTTCCATGCCAATATTCTTCAACTTTCATATAATTTTGGCAACTTTTTATACTATTTTTGGGACTAACATATTGATCCAGTGCCCAGTGCCAGTTCTTGTCTGTTGCATGTTTTTTTGTTTCGCAGAAACCCAATATCAAAGGGATTCCAAACGGGATAAAAATGGGCGGAGAATTATTTTGGAATATTTGTGATTTTTGGGAAGTAAAATCAACGCGAGACGGTGCCCGAGGGGGCCAGGAGATAGGGGCGCGCCCCAGGGAGGCAGGTGCGCCCTGGACTCTCCTGGGCCCCCCGTAAGGCGGTTGACGCTCTTCTTTTGCTGCAAGAAAGCTAATTTTATGAGAAAGATCTGGGCGAAAGATTCACCCCAATCGGAGTTACGGATCTCCGGATATAAAAGAAACGGTGAAGGGGTAGAATCTGAGAACGCAGAAACAGAGAGATAGATCCAATCTCGGAGGGGCTCTCGCCCCTCCCACGCCATGGGAGCCAAGGACCAGAGGGGAAACCCTTCTCCCATCTAGGGAGAAGGTCAAGGAAGAAGAAGAAGAAGGGGGGCTCTCTCCCCCTTGCTTCCGGTGGCGCCGGAACGCCACCGGTGGCCACGATCATCACCGCGATCTTCACCAGCACCTCCGCCATCTTCACCAACATCTCCATCACCTTCCCCCATCTATATCCAGCGGTCCACTCTCCCGCAACCCTCTTTACCCTCTACTTGAACATGGTGCTTTATGCTTCATATCATTTTCCAATGATGTGTTGCCATCCTATGATGTCTGAGTAGATTTCTATTGTCCTATCGGTGATTGATGAATTGCTATGATTGGTTTGAGTTGCATGTTTTATTATTGGTGCTGTCCTATGGTGCCCTCTGTATCGCACAAGCGTGAGGGATTCCCGCTGTAGGCTGTTGCAATGCGTTCATGATTCGCTTATAGTGGGTTGCGTGAGTGACTGAAACACAAACCCGAGTAAGGGGATTGTTGCGTATGGGATAAAGGGGACTTGATGCTTTAATGCTATGGTTGGGTTTTACCTTAATGAATCTTTAGTAGTTGCGGATGCTTGCTAGAGTTCCAATCATAAGTGCATATGATCCAGGTAGAGAAAGTATGTTAGCTTATGCCTCTCCTCAAATAGAATTGCAATAGTGATTACCGGTCTAGTAACATAGTCAATTGCTTAGGGGCAATTTCAAAACTCCTACCACCACTTTTCCACACTCGCTATATTTACTTTATTGCATCTTTATCTAAACATCCCCTACTTTTATTTACGTGTTCTTTATTATCTTGCAAACCTATCCTATCACACCTACAAAGTACCTCTAGTTTCATACTTGTTCTAGGTAAAGCGAATGTCAAGCATGCGTAGAGTCGTATCAGTGGCCGATAGGACTTGAAAGAGTATTTGTTCTACCTTTAGCTCCTCGTTGGGTTCGACACTCTTACTTACCGAAAGAGGCTACAACTTTCCCGTATACTTGCGGGTTATCAAGACCTTTTTCTGGCGCCGTTGCCGGGGAGTCATAGCGTGGGGTGAATATTCTCGTGTGTGCTTGTTTTCTTTATCACTAAGTAATTTTTATTTGCTATTCTTAGTTGTTTTCTATTTTTAGTTATGGGTAGGAAAAGCAAAATACCAAAAAATTAGTTGTACCTACTGCACCAATGGTTGAAGAACCACTCAAAATCTATCACACTCCTGAAGCTTTTTACTTGGATCATCTTCGATCCCTTTGTGCTTGTGCTGAAACCCCCACTAGTTTAGTTGAGGGCAAATCTTTAGATGAGTATGCTTGTTTTGTGCGACATCGTATATCTGAAAAAGGGAAACTATTATGGGATCAAATTCAACGTTTGCAATGCTATGCTTGGAATTTATGTGAAATATATGAGTTTACTTGTTGTTCTGAAGACCCTAAGAAACACCTACCCTATCAATGCTTGTTTAGTGATAATGGAATCGTATCTTCGTATGGTAAGAGTGTTTACAATTACTATGATGTTCAACAAATTGAAGAATTTGTTGCTTTTAAAGGTGCTTATGAGATTGCCTCTTTGATTGAAAAGTATGATGCTACTCTTTACAAATCTGAAAATTTTGCCATATTTCAATATCGTTATGATAACTATGCTTCTAATGCCTATGTTAAACCATATATTGAGGACTTCTCCGCTGTCCAAGAAGAGACTAATATTTTGCAGGAAGCTATGGAAGAAGAAATTGATGAAACAATGAGCTCATTGGATGAAAAAGATGATGAGGAGAGCGAAGAACAAAAGGAGGAAGAGAGGATTAGGTACCCGTGCCCACCTTCTAATGAGAGTAACCCTCCAACTCATACATTATTTAATTCCCCTTCGTGCTTACCGAAGGATGATTGCTATGATCCCTTGAATTTGTTTGAAATATCCCTTTTTGATGATGCTTTCTATGCTTGTGGCCAAGATGCCAATATGAATTATGCTTATGGAGATGAACTTGCTATAGTTCCTTATGTTAAACATGAAATTGTTGCTATTGCACCCACGCATGATAGTCCTATTATCTTTTTGAATTCTCCAAACTACACTATATCGGAGAAGTTTGCGCTTAGTAAGGATTATATTGATGGGTTGCCTTTTACTACTACACATGATGATTTTGATAGATATAATATGAATGTGCTTGCTTCTCCTACTTGCAATTATTATGAGAGAGGAACTATATCTCCGGCTCTTTATGTTTCCAATATGATAAAATTGCAAGAAACTGCTTATACTATGCATTGGCCTTTACTATGTGTGCATGAATTGTTCTTTTATGACATGCCGATGCATAGAAAGAGGGTTAGACTTCGTCATTACATGATATATGTTACTTTATGCTCACTACTAAATTACAAATCATTGTTAATTAAAATTGGCTTTGATATACCTTGGGATCCGGGTGGATCCATTACTTGAGCACTAAATGCCTAGCTTAATGGCTTTAAAGAAAGCGCTGCTGTGGAGACAACCTGGAAGTTTTAGAGAGTCATTTATTTCTGTTGAGTGCTTTTATATAGTTTAAAACAAAAAAATAAAGAGGGAACCTAAAACTTTTCAAAAAGGAAAGTGAAAGTGAGAAAGACAAGCATTGTTGAAGTGGGAGAGCTCCTTGAACTTTGTTCATGCTCATGGAAACTTTGTGAATCTTGATTACAGAAACTTTTCAACAAAAATAATTATCCCCTTGTACAATTCCACTGTATTATAAAAATAATGTGCCAAGGTTTGCCTTTAGGATGTTTACAATGCTCGTTGGTTTGTACGGTGCAGGACATAAACTTTGGCTGTAGTGCACAATTTTTACATTTTTAACTGGAACGTCAAATGGTTCTGATTCCTTTTGCACTGTCTTGCTATACAAATTGTTATTTTTCCTAATTTTGGTAGAATTTTTGGGGTACCAGAAGTATGGTGGATGTTCAGATTTGCTGGAGACTGTTCTGTTTTTTACAGATTCTGTTTTTGATGCATAGTTTGCTTGTTTTGATGAATCTATCAATTTATATCAGTGGATTAAGCCATGAAAAAGTTATATTACAGTAGACACATGCAAAAACAAAATATGAATTGGTTTGCAACAATACTTAGAATGGTGATTTGCTTTATTATACTAACGGATCTTACCGAGTTTTCTATTGAAGTTTTGTGTGGATGTAGTGTCTAATCGAGGATGTCTCGATATGAGGAAAAAGAAGAGAGGCAAGAGCTCAAGCTGGGGGATGCCTGAGGCACCCCAAGTAAATATTCAAGGATACTCAAGCGTCTAAGCTTGGGGATGCCCCGGAAGGCATCCCCTCTTTGTTCAACAAGTATCGGTATGTTTTCGAATTCGTTTCGTTCATGCATTATGCGCAAGTCTTGGAGCGTCTTTTGCATTTAGTTTTCACTTTTCTTTTAGCACCACGCTGGTATGAGATAGTCCTTGGTTGATTTATAGAATGCTCATTGCACTTCACTTAAATCTTTTGAGTATGGCTTTATAGAATGCTTCACGTGCTTCACTTATATCATTTGAAGTTTGGATTGCCTATTTATCTTCACATAGAAAACCGCCATTTGTAGAATGCTCTTTTGCTTCACTTATATTTGTTAGAGCGTGGGCATATCTTTTGTAGAAATAATCAAACTCTCTTGCTTCACTTATATCTTTTTAGAGTGATGACAGGAATTGGTCATTCACATGGTTAGTCATAAAATCCTACATAAACTTGTAGATCGCTGAATATGATATGTTTGATTCCTTGCAATAGTTTTGCGATATAAAGGTGGTGATATTAGAGTCATGCTAGTGGGTGGTTGTGGATTGTAGAGACACTTGTGTTGAGGTTTGCAAGTCCCGTAGCATGCACGTATGGTAATCGTTGTGTGACAAATTTGAAGCATGGTGTGTTTCTTTGATTGTCTTCCTTATGAGTGGCGGTCGGGGACGAGCGATGGTCTTTTCCTACCAATCTATCCCCTAGGGGCATCCGTAGTAGTACTTTTCTTTGAGGGCTAATAAACTTTTGCAATAAGTATATGAGTTCTTTATGACTAATGTGAGTCCATGGATTATACACACTTTTACCTTTCCATCATTGCTAGCCTCTTCGGTACCGTGCATTGCCCTTTGTCACCTTGAGAGTTGGTGCAAACTTCGCCGTTGCATCCAAACCCCGTGATATGATACGCTCTATCACACATAAGCCTCCTTATATCTTCCTCAAAAAAGCCACCATACCTACCTATCATGGCATTTCCATAGCCATTCCAAGATATATTGACATGCAACTTTCATCATCATCATATACATGACTTGAGCATTCATTGTCATATTGCTTTGCATGATCGTAAGATAGCTAGCATGATGTTTTCATGGCTTGTCCGTTTTTTGATGTCATTGCTATGCTAGATCATTGCACATCCCGGTACACTGCCGGAAGCATTCATATAGAGTCATATCTTTGTTCCAGTATCGAGTTGTAATATTGAGTTGTAAGTAAATAAAAGTGTGATGATCATCATTATAGAACATTGCCCCATAAAAAAAGAAAAAAAATAAAAAAAGGAAAGGCCAAAGAAGCCTAAATAAAAAAGGGGGCCAAAGAAGCCTAAATAAAAAAGGGGGCCAAAGAAGCCCACCCAAAAAGAAAAAAAAGAAAAAAAAGAAATAGAAAAGGGGCAATGTTACTATCCTTTTTCCACACTTGTGCTTCAGAGTAGCACCATGTTCTTCATATAAAGAGTCTCTTATGTTATCACTTTCATATACTAGTTGGAATTTTCGTTATAGAACTTGGCTTGTATATTCCAACGATGGGCTTCCTCAAATGCACTAGGTCTTCATGAGCAAGCAAGTTGGATGCACACCCACTTAGTTTCTTTTGTTGAGCTTTCATACACTTATAGCTCTTAGTGCATCCGTTGCATGGCAATCCCTACTCCTCGCATTGACATCAATTGATGGGCATCTCCATAGCCCGTTGATTAGCCGCGTCGATGTGAGACTTTCTCCTTTTTTGTCTTCTCCACATAACCTCCATCATTATATTCTATTCCACCTATAGTGCTATATCCATGGCTTGCGCTCATGTATTGCGTGAGGGTTGAAAAAGCTGAAGCGCGTTAAAAAGTATGAACCAATTGCTCGGCTTGTCATCGGGGTTGTGCATGATGGGGCATTTTGTGTGACGAAAATGAAGCATGGCCAAACTATATGATTTTGTAGGGATAAGCTTGCTTTGGCCTTGTTGTTTTGAAAAGACATGATTGCTTTATTGGTACGCTCGAAGTATTATTGTTTTTATGTCAAATGATAGACTATTTCTTTGAATCGCTCGTGTCTTAGTATTCATGCCATGATTAGACATATGATCAAGATTATGCTAGGTAGCATTCCACATCAAAAATTATCTTTTTTTATCATTTACCTACTCGAGGACGAGCAGGAATTAAGCTTGGGGATGCTGATACGTCTCCGTCGTATCTATAATTTTTGATTGTTCCATGCCAATATTCTTCAACTTTCATATACTTTTGGCAACATTTTATACTATTTTTGGGACTAACATATTGATCCAGTGCCCAGTGCCAGTTCCTGTCTGTTGCATGTTTTTTTGTTTCGCAGAAACCCAATATCAAAGGGAGTCCAAACGGGCGGAGAATTATTTTGGAATATTTGTGATTTTTGGGAAGTAAAATCAACGCGAGATAATGCCCGAGGGGGCCAGGAGATCGGGAGCGCGCCCCAGGGAGGCAGGCGCGCCCTGGACTCTCCTGGGCCCCCCGTAAGGCGGTTGATGCTCTTCTTTTGCCGCAAGAAAGCTAATTTTATGAGAAAGATCTGGGCGAAAGATTCACCCCAATAGGAGTTACGGATCTCCGGATATAAAAGAAACGGTGAAGGGGCAGAATCTGAGAACGCAGAAACAGAGAGATAGATCAAATCTCGGAGGGGCTCTCGCCCCTCCCACGCCATGGGAGCCAAGGACAAGAGGGGAAACCCTTCTCCCATATAGGGAGAAGGTCAAGGAAGAAGAAGAAGAAGGGGGGCTCTCTCCCCCTTGCTTCCAGTGGCGCCGGAACGCCGCCGGGGGCCACCATCATCACCGCGATCTTCACCAACACCTCCGCCATCTTCACCAACATCTCCATCACCTTCCCCCATCTATATCCAGCGCTCCACTCTCCCGCAACCCGCTGTACCCTCTACTTGAACATGGTGCTTTATGCTTCATATCATTTTCCAATGATGTGTTGCCATCCTATGATGTCTGAGTAGATTTCTATTGACCTATCGATGATTGATGAATTGCTATGATTAGTTTGAGTTGCATGTTTTATTATTGGTGCTATCCTATGGTGCCCTCCGTGTCGTGCAAGCGTGAGGGATTCCCGCTGTAGGCTGTTGCAATGCGTTCGTGATTCGCTTATAGTGGGTTGCGTGAGTGACTGAAACACAAACCCGAGTAAGGGGATTGTTGCGTATGGGATAAAGGGGACTTGATGCTTTAATGCTATGGTTAGGTTTTACCTTAATGAATCTTTAGTAGTTGTGGATGCTTGCCAGAGTTCCAATCATAAGTGCATATGATCCAAGTAGAGAAAGTATGTTAGCTTATGCCTCTCCCTCAAATAGAATTGCAATAGTGATTACCGGTCTAGTAACTTAGTCAATTGCTTAGGGGAAATTTCTCAACTCCTACCACCACTTTTCCACACTAGCTATATTTACTTTCTTGCATCTTTATCTAAACATCCCCTACTTTTATTTACGTGTTCTTTATTATCTTGCAAACCTATCCTATCACACCTACAAAGTACCTCTAGTTTCATACTTTTTCTAGGTAAAGCGAACGTCAAGCGTGCGTAGAGTCGTATCAGTGGCCGATAGGACTTGAGAGAGTATTTGTTCTGCCTTTAGCTCCTTATTGGGTTTGACACTCTTACTTACCGAAAGAGGCTACAACTATCCCGTATACTTGCGGGTTATCAGTCTGCACTAGATTCTCCTTCTGTTTTGAGTAAGCTTGCGACACCTAAACCTGCTACTGCTATGAATTCTGATATGTCGCATGTTATTGATGATGCCACTTCTGCTATGCATGATACTTATGATGAAACTACTTCTGTGCGTGATACTACTTTGCCATTAGGTGAATTTCTTGATGAACAACTTGCTAGAGTTAGGGGGAATGAAATTATTGAAGATGCTATTATTGATGATAGTGATGATGAAAATTCTCCCAATGATAATGAATTGCTTGTTGTTCCTGAGGGTTATGTTATGAATAAAGAAGCTGCTAGAGCTATCTTTGCTTGCAATGATAGATATGATCTTAAGAAATTATTAGCTAAATGGAAGCAACAGTCTCTTAATGCTAGAATGAAACCTGACCCTGCTTTTGCTACTTCACCTATATGTGTTACTGATAAGGATTATGAATTCTCTGTTGATCCTGAGATTATTACTTTAGTTGAATCTGATCCTTTTTACGGCCTTGAATCTGAAACTGTTGTGGCACATCTTACCAAGTTGAATGATAGCTACCCTATTTACTCATGATGATAAATCTCGCTATTATTATATCCTTAAGATATTTACGTTCTCATTAATGGGTGATGCTAAGACTTGGTACAATTCTCTTGATCCTGGTTGTGTGCGTAGTCCCCAGGATATGATTTATTACTTCTCTGCTAAATATTTCCTTGCTCATAAGAAACAGGTTGCCTTGCGGGAAATATATAATTTTGTGCAAATTAAAGAAGAGAGTCTCCCACAAGCTTGGGGGAGGCTTCTCCGGTTACTTAATGCTTTGCCTGATCATCCTCTTAAGAAAAATAAAATACTTGATATCTTTTATAATGGACTAACTGATGCTTCCAAGGACTACTTGGATAGTTGTGCTGGTTGTGTTTTCAGGAAAGAACAATGATTTAAGCTGAATTACTATTGAATAATATGTTGACTAATGAAAATAATTGGACTCTTCCCGAGCCAATTCCCGAGGCAATTCCTGAACCAATTGAGCCAACTCCTGAGCCTATTCCTAAACCCACTCCGAAGAAGAGAGGTGTTTTATTTCTCAGTCCTGAAGATATGCAAGAGGCAAAGAAATCAATGAAAGAAAAAGGTATAAAAGAGGAAGATGTTAATAATTTACCACCTATTGAAGAAATACATGGTCTTAATATACCACCTGTCGAAGAACCATATTGTCTTGATAACCCGACACAAGTAGTAAAGGCAAATTCTCTCTATAGATATGATAAAGTTGAAATCCCCTCTACTAAATTTCATAGCCCGTGCTTAGATGAACTTGATAACTTTATGGCTAGACAAGAGAGTTTTAATGCTTATGTTGGTTGATACGTCTCCAACGTATCTACAATTTTTGATTGTTCCATGCTATATTACTATGTGTTTTGAATGATTATGGGCTTTATTATACACTTTTATATTACTTTGGGACTAACCTATTAACCGGAGGCCCAGCCCATATTGCTGTTTTATTGCTTGTTGTATTTCGAGGAAAAGGGATATCAAACGGAGTCCAAACGGAATGAAACCTTCGGCAACGTGATTTTTTGGAAGATTATCATCCTGGAGACTTGGAGTTTACGTCAAAAGATACTCGAGGACTCCACGAGATAGGAGGGCGTGCCCCCCCCCCTTCTGGGCGCGCCCCCTGTCTCGTGGGCCCCTCGGGCACCTCCCGACCGACTTCTTTCTCCTATATATCCCTACGTACCCTAAAACCACCGAATATCAAGATAGATCGGGAGTTCCGCCGCCGCAAGTATCTGTAGCCACCAAAAACCTCTCGGGAGCCCGTTCCGGCACCCTGTCGGAGGGGGAATCCATCACCGGTGGCCATCTTCATCATCCCAGCGCTCTCCATAACGAGGAGGGAGTAGTTCACCCTCGGGGCTGAGGGTATGTACCAGTAGCTATGTGTTTGATCTCTCTCTCTCTCGTGTTCTCTCTCGTGTTCCCTCTATGGCATGATCTTGATGTACCCCGAGCTTTGCTATTGTAGTTGGATCTTATGATGTTTTCCCCCCTCTACTCTCTTGTGATGAATTGAGTTTCCCCTTTGAAGTTATCTTATCGGATTGAGTCTTTACTTTGAGAACACTTGATGTATGTCTTGCCGTGTTTATCTGTGGTGACAATGGGATATCACGTGCCACTTCATGTATGTTTTGGTGACCAACTTGCGGGTTCCGCCCATGAACCTATGCATAGGGGTTGGCACACGTTCTTGACTCTCCGGTAGAAACTTTGGGCACTCTTTGAAGTACTTTGTGTTGGTTGGGTGCCTGTTATTTCTGTTAAAATAGGAGATCACTGTTATCATGGCTTATGTGATATGGGTGCCAGTGCTAGTGTTATACCTCATACTTTATACGAAGAAATTAAGCATGAAATTGCACCTGCTGAGTTAGAAGGTATTGATGTTACTATTAAACTTGCCAATAGAGATACTATATCAGCAATGGGAATTGTTAGAGATGTTGAAGTCTTGTGTGGGAAAACTAAATATCCTGCTGATTTTCTTGTTCTTGGTTCCCCACAAGATAGCTTTTGTCCCATTATATTTGGTAGACCCTTCTTGAACACTGTCAATGCTAGAATAGACTGCGAAAAGAATGCTGTTCTATTGGTTTGGGTGATATGTCTCATGAGTTTAATTTCTCTAAATTTAGTAGACAACACCGTGAAGAAGAATTGCCTAGTAAGGACGAAATTATTGGTCTTGCTTCTATTGCCGTACCTCCTAGTGATCCTTTAGAACAATATTTGCTAGACCATGAAAATGATATGTTTATGAATGAAATAAGGGAAATAGATGAGATATTCTTTAAACAGGAACCTATTATGAAGCACAATTTGCCTGTTGAAATCCTAGGGGATCCTCCTCCACCCAAGGGTGATCCCGTGTTCGAGCTTAAACCGTTGCCTGATACTCTTAAATATTCTTATCTTGATGAAAATAAGATATATCCTGTTATTATTAGTGCTAACCTTTCAGAGCATGAAGAAGAGAGATTATTGAAAACTTTGAAGAAGCACCGTGCTGCTATTGGATATACTCTTGATGATCTTAAGGGCATTTGTCCCACTCTATGTCAACATAAAATAAATTTGGAGAAAGATGCCAAACCAGTTATTGATCATCAACGACGGCTGAATCCTAAAATGAAAGAAGTGGTAAGAAAGGAAATACTAAAGCTCCTTGAGGCAGGTATAATTTATCCCGTTGCTGATAGTCAGTGGGTAAGTCCTGTCCATTGTGTCCCTGAGAAGGGAGGTATTACTGTTGTCCCTAATGATAAAGATGAATTGATTCCACAAAGAATATTACAGGTTATAGGATGGTAATTGATTTCCGCAAATTAAATAAGGCTACTAAAAAGGATCATTACCCCTTACCTTTTATTGATCAAATGCTAGAAAGATTATCCAAACATACACATTTTTGCTTTCTAGATGGTTATTCTGGTTTCTCTCAAATACCTGTGTCAGCCAATGATCAATCAAAGACCACTTTTACATGCCCTTTTGGTACTTTTGCTTATAGACGTATGCCTTTTGGTTTATGTAATGCACCTGCTACCTTTCAAAGATGCATGATGGCTATATTCTCTGACTTTTCTGAAACGATTTGTGAGGTTTTCATGGACGACTTTTCCATCTATGGATCTTCGTTTGATGATTGCTTGAGCAACCTTGATCGAGTTTTGCAGAGATGTGAAGAAACTAATCTTGTCTTGAATTGGGAAAAGTGCCACTTTATGGTTAATGAAGGTATTGTCTTGGGGCATAAAGTTTCTGAAAGAGGTATTGAAGTTGATAAAGCCAAGGTTGATGCTATTGAAAAGATGCCATGTCCCAAGGACATCAAAGGTATAAGAAGTTTCCTTGGTCATGCCGGTTTTTATAGGAGGTTCATTAAGGACTTCTCAAAAATTTCTCGGCCTCTGACCAATTTATTACAAAAATATATACCATTTGTCTTTGATGATGATTGTGTAGAAGCATTTGTAATACTTAAGAAAGCATTGATCTCTGCACCTATTGTTCAGCCACCTGATTGGAATTTATCCTTTGAAATTATGTGTGATGCTAGTGATTATGCTGTAGGTGCTGTTCTAGGGCAAAGAGTTGATCAGAAATTAAATGTTATCCATTATGCTAGTAAGACTCTAGACAATGCTCAAAGAAATTATGCTACTACTGAAAAGGAATTCTTGCAGTTGTATTTGCTTGTGATAAGTTCAGACCTTATATTGTTGATTCTAAAGTAACTATTCACACTGATCATGCTGCTATTAAATATCTTATGGAAAAGAAAGATGCTAAACCTAGACTTATTAGATGGGTTCTCTTGCTACAAGAATTTGATTTGCATATCGTTGATAGAAAAGGAGCTGAGAACCCGCTGCGCATAACTTGTCTAGGCTAGAAAATGTTCTTGATGACCCACTACCTATTGATGATAGATTTCCTGATGAGCAATTAAATGTTATATGTACTTCTCATAGTACCCCATGGTATGCTGATTATGCTAATTATATTGTTGATAAATTCATACCACCTAGTTTCACATACCAACAAAAGAAAAAGTTCTTCTATGATTTGAGACATTACTTTTGGGATGACCCACATCTTTATAAAGAAGGAGTAGATGGTGTTATTAGACGTTGTGTACCTGAGCATGAACAGAAACAGATCCTACGCAAGTGTCACTCCGAAGCTTATGGAGGACACCACTCTGGAGATAGAACTGCACATAAGGTATTGCAATCCGGTTTTTATTGGCCTACTCTCTTCAAGGATGCCCGTAAGTTTGTCTTATCTTGTGATGAATGTCAAAGAAATGGTAACATTAGTAGACGTCAAGAAATGCCTATGAATTTTTCACTTGTTATTGAACCATTTGATGTTTGGGGCTTTGATTATATGGGACCTTTTCCTGCCTCTAATGGATATACACATATTTTAGTTGCTGTTGATTACGTTACTAAGTGGGTAGAAGCTATTCCAACTAGTAGTGCTGATCATAACACTTCTATTAAAATGCTTAAAGAAGTTATTTTCCCGAGGTTTGGAATCCCTAGATATTTAATGACTGATGGTGGTTCACATTTTATTCATGGTGCTTTCCGCAAAATGCTTGCTAAGTATGATGTTAATCATAGAATTGCATCTCCTTATCACCCACAGTCTAAGTAGAATTGAGTAATAGAGAGCTCAAATTAATTTTGCAAAAGACTGTCAATAGGTCTAGAAAGAATTGGTCCAAGAAACTTGATGATGCATTATGGGCCTATAGAACTGCATATAAAAATCCTATGGGTATGTCTCTGTATAAAATGGTTTATGGAAAAGCATGTCACTTACCTCTCGAACTAGAACATAAGGCATATTGGGCTATTAAGGAGCTCAACTATGATTTCAAACTTGCCGGTTAGCTCACTTCATGAATGGAGAACCCAAGCCTATGAAAATGCCAAGTTGTTTAAAGAAAAGGTTAAAAGATGGCATGATAAAAGGATACAAAAGTGTGAGTTTAATGTAGGTGATTATGTATTGCTATACAACTCTCGTTTAAGATTTTTTGCAGGAAAACTTCTCTCTAAATGGGAAGGCCCTTACATTATCGAGGAGGTTTATCATTCCGGTGCCATAAAAATCAATAACTTCGAAGGCACAAATCTGAAGGTGGTGAACGATCAAAGAATCAAACATTATATCTCAGGTAATCCTATAAATGTTGAAACCAATGTTATTAAAATCGTAACCCCGGAGGAATACATAAGGGACACTTTCCGGAACGTTTCATACTCCAAAAAGGAATAGGTATGGGGTACGGTAAGTAAACCGACTCCAAAACAGTTTTTAAGGCAATATTTCTCTGTTTTGGAATATTTAGAAAAATTGAAAAATAAGAAGCAGTCCGGGAAGGACACGAGGGCCCCACGAGGGTGGAGGGCGCACCCTATCCCCCCTGGGCGCGCCCCCCTACCTCGTGGGCACCTCGTGTGCTCTTCGGACTCCGTTTTCTTGCACAATACGCATTTTGGTCAGTAAAAATTCATTATATATTCTCCCGAAGGTTTTGACTCCCGTATCACGCAATTATCCTCTGTTCTTGTTTGTAGCTGTCTCCTGTCAGGGTTGTCCAGGCCAGACATCATGTCGTCCCCCTCCTCCAACAATGGTGACAACGATGCTTGGCTGATGAAGATAGAGCTGAAGAGGGAAGAACCCATGGAGATCAACAAGGATGAAGGGATCAAGAAGGCCACGGAGGACCAAGTTCCGGCACCAGAAGACATCTTTCAACTTGATCATAATCTTCTTACCCCAACTGAGATCAAAGCTTTCAAGATGATTGAGTTAGCTCGTATACAGAACAAGTATCTCACAAGTGAAAATATTTTGTTGAAGGAGCATATTATTGCACTCAAGGGCATTATCCGCAAGCTGGAGGACCTCTTACGCTCGATGTGCGACTATCCATCATCACCACCATCCTCTTCACCAGCAAAGGAGATATAATCACATGGGTATGGGCACTCCCCTTGGCAACTGCCAAGCTTGGGGGAGGTGCCCCGGTATCATATCACAACCACATCTCCTATCTTTACCGTTTTTCTTAGTTCGATCCTATTAGTAGTATCTTGATCTAGTAGAATAAAGTTTATGGCATGATCTAGTTTTGAGTTTTTGCTTTATGATCTCTCTTTGTAATCGAGTCCGTGAGCTATATATAATAAAGATTAGTGTTGAGTCAAGGGCTTGATTATTTTGCCATGATCTTGAGTGAATAAAAGAAAAGAGAAAAGAATAAAAAGAAATAAAGAATTCATATTGATCTTATCAGGAGTAATGACTTCACATAGAAAGAGTATGATGATTAAAAGTTGTTGGGAGTTGGAAAATATAGCTTTGGTCATCGTTGCAATTAATAGGAAGTAATAAGGAAAGACAGGTTTCACATATAAATATACTATTATTGACATCTTTTATGATTGGGAGCACTCATTAAAATATGACATGCTAAAGAGTTGACGTTGGACAAGGAAGACAACGTAATGGGTTATGTTTTCTTATATCTGAGATAAAGTATATTGTCATGGATCATCCAACATGTTGAGCTTGCCTTCCCCCCTCATGCTAGTCAAATTCTCAGCACTAAGTAGAGATACTACTTGTGCTTCCAAAACCCCTTAAACCAGTTTTGCCATGAGAGTCCACTATACCTACCTATGGATTGAGTAAGATCCTTCAAGTAAGTTTTCATCGGTGCAAAGCAATAAAAATTGCTCCCTAAATATGTATGACTTATTAGTGTGGGAGAAAATAAGCTTTATACGATCTTGTGATGTGGAAGAAATAAAAGCGACGGACTGCATAATAAAGGTTCATATCACAAGGGGCAATATAAAGTGACGTTCTTCCGCATTAAGATTTTGTGCATCCAACCATAAAAGCGCATGGAAACCTCTGCTTCCCTCTGCAAAGGGCCTATCTTTTATTATTATCTTCTACTTTATGCAAGAGTCATGGTGATCTTCACCTTTCCTTTTTACATTTTATCCTATGGCAAGCACAGTGTGTTGGAAAGATCCTGATAGATATATCTAATTGGATGTAGGGGAGCATGAGTTATTATTGTTGACATTACCCTTGAGGTAAAAGGTTGGGAGGCGAAACAATAAGCCCCTATCTTTCTCCGTGTCCGATTAAAACTCCGTAACCACAAGTATCGCGTGAGTGTTAGCAATTATGAAAGACTAAATGATAGTTGAGTATGTGGACTTGCTATAAAGCTCTGACATAGACTCTTTCTGATGTTATGATAAATTGCAATTGCTTCAATGACCAAGATTATAGTTTGTTAGTTCTCAATAAAGTTTATGATTCGTACTTTCCTTTGTGAATAGATTATTACTTGAGCATAAGAAATCATATGACAATATCCATATATGTTGCTGTTATGAGAATAATCATGATGCCCTCATGTCCGTATTTTATTTTATCGACACCTCTACCTCTAAACATGGGGACATATTTATCGTTATCGGCTTCCACTTGAGGACAAGCGAGGTCTAAGCTTGGGGGAGTTGATACGTCCATTTTGCATCATGATTTTATATCGATATTTATTGTATTATGGGCTGTTACTACACATTATGTCACAATACTTATGCCTATTCTCTCTTATTTTACAAGGTTTACATAAGGAGGAGAATGCGGTCATACTGGAATTCGGGCTGGAAAAGGAGCAAATATTAGAGACCTATTCTGCACAACTCCAAAAGTCCTGAAACTCCACGAAAGTCATTTTGGAAATAATAAAAATATTGAGCGGAAGAAGTACACCGAGGGGACCGACCTGCCACGAGGGTGGGGCGCGCCTACCCCCTGTGACGCGCCCCCTGCCTCGTGGGCCACCTGTTGGCTCTCCGATGGCCATCTTCTGCTATATGAGGTCTTTCGTCGAGGAAAAAATCATAAGCAACCTTTCGGGATGAGACTCCGCCGCCACGAGGCGGAACCTTGGCGGAACCAATCTAGGGCTCCGGCAGAGCTGTTCTGCCGGGGACACTTCCCTCCGGGAGGGGGAAATCATCACCATCATCATCACCAATGCTCCTCTCAACGGGAGAGGGCAATCTCCATCAACATCTTCACCAGCACCATCTCATCTCAAAACCCTAGTTCATCTCTTGTGTCCAATTCTTGTCTCCAAGTCCGGGATTAGTACTAGTAGGTTGCTAGTAGTGTTTATTACTCCTTGTAGTTGATGCTAGTTGGTTTATTTGGTGAAAGATCATACGTTCAGATCCTTTATGCATATTAATACCCCTCTGATTATGAACATGAATATGCTTTGTGAGTAGTTATGTTTGTTCCTGAGGACATGGGAGAAGTCTTGCTATTAGTAGTCATGTGAATTTGGTATTCGTTCGATATTTTGATGAGATGTATGTTGTCTAGCCTCTAGTGGTGTTTTGTGAACGTCGACTACATAACACTTCACCATTATTTGGGCCTAGAGGAAGGCATTGGGAAGTAATAAGTAGATGATGGGTTGCTAGAGTGACAGAAGCTTAAACCCTAGTTTATGCGTTGCTTCGTAAGGGGCTGATTTGGATCCATATGTTTCATGCTATGGTTAGGTTTACCTTAATACTTTTGTTTTAGTTGCGGATGCTTGCAATAGAGGTTAATCATACGTGGGATGCTTGTTCAAGTAAGAACAACACCCAAGCACCGGTCCACCTACATATCAAATTATCAAAGTACCGAACGCGAATCATATGAACGTGATGAAAACTAGCTTGACGATATTCCCATGTGTTCCCGGGAGCGCTTTTCTCTATATAAGAGTTTGTCCATGCTTGTCCTTTGCTACAAAAAAGGATTGGGCCACCTTGCTGCACTTTATTTACTTTTGTTACTTGTTGCTCGTTACAAATTTTCTTATCACAAAACTATCTGTTACCACTTATTTCAGTACTTGCAGAGAATACCTTGCTGAAAACCGCTTATCATTTCCTTCTGCTCCTCGTTGGGTTCGACACTCTTACTTATCGAAAGGACTACGATAGATCCCCTATACTTGTGGGTCATCACCTCCCAGGTTTTTATACATAATTACATTAACTATCTTCTTACTGCTGATGGCCAACAAGTCAATAACCATGATCAAAAAGCTTCTCTCCTATTGGCATCTTTCAAAGAAAGAATTGGTACACAAGCAGAATACAGAAAATCTTTTGACATATATAGCACATCTGGCCATGGATAATATTTCATCTGATCTTGACAGGACTTTTACCATTGAGGAAATTGATGATATCATCAAGCACATGCCAAAGGATAAGTCACCTGGTCCAGATGGGTACAATGGGCACTTCATGAGGAAATGTTGGCACATCATCAAGCATTGTTTTTACAGGTTTATCAATGATTTCCACGAGGAAAATATATCATTACAACCTATTAACACAGCTTATATCACCATTATCCCTAAGACACAAAACCGTGAATCCCCCAATGATTACAGACCTATCTCTCTGGTAAGTATGCCAATTAAGATTCTCACAAAATTACTTGCCAATAGAGTTCAACCCATCATTCCATCCAGGGTCAGCAATAACCAATATGGATTTATTAAAACCAGGAACATCTAGGACTACCTGACATGGAGTTTTGAATACATTAATATGTGCCACAAATCAAAAAAAGAGATCATCATCTTCAAAATTGACTTTGTGAAGGCCTTTGACAAAGTGAGCTACAATGCCATTCTGTTTATGATGAAGCATCTTGGATTCAGTGACAAATGGATCAGGTGGGTTAACATGATTCTGACTACAGCTACCACCTCAGTTAATCTGAATGGGGTCCCTGGGAAAAACATTCACTCCAAATGTGGAGTCAGGCAAGGGGACCCTTTCTCCCCCTTACTATATGTCATTGTTGGTGAATTGCTGCAAATCATGGTTAATGAAGCATGGAGAGAGGGAACTCTCAATCTACCCATTGACACCAATGACACTGAATCCTACCCTATTATCCAGTATGCTGATGACACCTTAATTATTCTCCCAGCAGATGTTGATCAAATCAGAATTTTCACTGAAATTCTAGAGAGATTCTCAGCTTTCACTGGGCTTATAGTTAATTACAGCAAATCATCAATTGTCCCCATTGAAAGAACATGCAGTGCCCCCATGTTTGGTTTTGGTAATTGATGACAATCTCTATGGACTAATGGTTGCCTTGAGCTATATTTGAAGGTTTTGTCCATAGGCTTTTCTTGGAGTACATGTGTTGTTTTCAAGGAGAGTTTGAGTTGACCAAGGTGCTATTAAGGAATTATCCAAAGATTGGTCATAAATCATCCAAATGAAGAGAGTTGGAAAGAGTCAAGGTTGATCAAGACTAAGTATAGAGAGTGGTTCAAGTTGATCATCACACAAAGCCTAGAATGTACACCGAGTGGGATCAAGTGATCTCACGGTTTGGTAAGCATTGTCCATTGAGCTTTGTGTACTAATCCATGGTATTTGTGAGAGTTCTATGTGGGGTTAGGTTTGCTTACATGGGCTTGCGTCAAGATGAAGATCTCATACAACCCATGGAGGATGACATCAAATCAAGGTTGTGTTGTGCACGTTCAAGTGGAGCATCACGAAGAAATCATGCTTGTAGCTTGCCGTCCATTGTGGTGCTAATGGACTTGTGAAGGTGTACCGAAGGGTGACTCACCCATACTGGAGTATGGGGGAGCAATCAACTAGCCTTCATCAAGCCAACGCAATCACTTGTGAAGGTGTACCGAAGAGTGACTCACCCAGAGTGGAGTATGGGGGAGCAATCAACTAGCCTTCATCGAGCCAACGCAATCACGAAAGGTGGTCCAACTTGAGGAAGTCAAGATCGTCATCATCTAGATCAAGCGGACTTCGTGCAAGGCAAAGGTTTGCCCTTGATAGGTTTTCTATTTTACCGGTCTCATGGTGTTAGTTTGGAGACCGGGTTATAGGATCGATTACCGTACTATCAAGGGGGGCTCTCAAGTGAGTAGCTTGATCGTATCGTTCATAGAGAGCTCAAACCATTTCATGCTTGCATCATCTTTCTTGATTCTTGTTTGTTGTTCTCCTTGTGAGATTTGGAGCTTATGGTCATCTTCTTGACAAGCTCGAGTTCATCGAAAACGGAGTTCACATGCTTCTTCTATTGCGTATTCGATGTTGGAGGTTTTACCGGTCTTATTCGAGGAAGGGTTCTCCCAATTTCTTATGGGCCTTTTCTAATTTCCTTCTTATTGTTATTTCTATCAAGATTGTGTTAGCCCTTGTCGCTAGCTTTCCAACAAACTTGGTTTCGTCGAATTCGGAGTCCATTTGCAGAAGTTGTGTCAGTTTTGGTGTCCTTAAAAGGGGCTGCTGCGGATGTAATTTTTTACTACCGCTTGGAGCGGTACTACCGCGACTACTTCCGTGGCTACTTCCGCTCCGGACCAAAAATTCGTCTCAAGTTCAGTGGTGGTAGGCACGGATGCATTTTTTTAGTACCGCTCGCAAGCAGTAGTACCGCTACCCTTTGAGGTATTACCGCTACCCCTAGCGGTAGAACCATGAGGACGAGCGGTAGTACCGCTCTGTGCGGGATGTGAGCATAACAGTTGGATTTTTCCCCACCTATAAAAGGGGGTCTTCTTCCCCAATGAACCTTATCCTTTGATCTCGTGTTCTTCCCCCGTTGTTGACCTTCTTCGAGCTTGCTAACTCTCAATCCCTCCATGGATTCTTGCTAGTTTTTGAGGGAAAGAGAGAGAGGAGATCTAGATCCACATTTCCACCAATCACTTTCTCCTCTAGGTGAGGGGAACCCCTTGGATCTAGATCTTGGAGTTCTTGGTGTTCTCCTTCTTGTTCTTCCTCTCTTTTCCCTCCCTAGCAATAGTTGCTTTGGTGGGGTTTGAGAGTGAAGGACTTGGGCACTCCGTGTGCCCTTGCCATTGCATTTGTGTGCATCGGTTTGAGTTCTCCACGGTGATACATGGAAGTTACAAGTTGAGAAGCTTATTACTCTTGGGTGCTTGGTACCCTTGAGCTTGTTCCTCTTGGGTGCTTCGGCGACGTAGACGGTTGGTGGTGTTCGGAGCTCAATCATTGTGGTGTAAAGCTCCGGGAAAGTGTCGGGGTCTCTAATTAGGTTGTGTATATCGCCCCGAGCAATTTGACGGGTACTGGTGACCGCCCCCAAGGGTTGCCAAAGTGTACGGGTTCGGTGACCGCCCCCAAGGGTTGCCATTTGTACGGGTTCGGTGACCGCCTTCAAGGGTCCCTTGGTGGAATCACGACATCTTGCATTGTGCGAGGGCGTGAGGAGATTACGGTGGCCCTAGTGGCTTCTTGGGGAGCATTGTGCCTCCACACCGCTCCAAAAGGAGATTAGCATCCGCAAGGGTGTGAACTTCGGGATACATCGTCGTCTCCGCGTGCCTCGGTTATATCTTACCCGAGCCCTTTTACTTATGCACTTTACTTTGTGATAGCCATAGTGTTTCATGTTATGTATCTTGCTATCGCATAGTTGTTTATCTTTCTTAGCATAAGTTGTTGGTGCACATAGGTGAGCCTAGTTGTTTTAGGTTTTGTGCTTGTCAAATTAACCGTTAGGTTTATTCCGCATTTGTTCAAGCCTAAACCGTAATTATTTTAAAGCGTCTATTCACCCCCCTCTAGGCGACATCAACAATCTTTCAATTGGTATCAGAGCCTCGTCTCCCTTTGTTTTGCTTAACCGCCTAGAGAGTAAAGATGTCGACTAGGGGATTAGGATTCTCTGACACTCTTAGTTTCAATGGCACAAATTTTGATGTATGGGTTATTCGCATGCTTAATCTCTTTAGGGTGATGGACCCAAATTTAGAGCGAATTGTAGATATGGGTTTTTCTCCTCCAAAGGATCCCCGAAGATTATCTTTAGAGGATGAGAAAAACTCTTATCTCAATTCTCAAGCTTCTAATGTGCTTTCCGATGCTTTGAGCAATGTAGTTATATTTCAACTCATGCCTTTCCGGGATGCTCATGAGTTGTGGACAAAGATTCAAGATAAATATGGCATGTCAAAGAATTGTGGGAACGATTTTTCTCCCTCCACCTCCGGTCGTGTTGTGTTCTCAACTTCTTCTACTTCACCTACATGTGGTTTGCCACAAGGTAATGACATGGTGATTAGTGGTGTTCATTGCAATGATCATAGTGGGCTTATTGTTGATAATCCTTCATCACTTTCTTATTGCAATGCTTCATCTTTGGACTGTAGCACTTCGAGCACTCCAAATGTTTCACATGCTTGTGTTGATAGTCCTTGCATATCATGTAGAAATTGCTTGACTAAATCTCATGATGATATGCTTACTATGTCTTGTTGCCATGATAAAAATGCATATATTTCCACGAATTGTTGTGCTAACAATGTAGAGGAAACCCAACACTCCATGGAACAAGATGTGGTCTTGAATGGTGCTTCAAGGGATCCTACATCATCATCTATTGCATTTTGCCTTATGTCCATGGCTTCAAAGGTATCTCCCACTTTGAATCCCAATATATCTTGTGATGATATTGATGATGGCAAGAGTGATGATGATGTTGATTATGATGAAGAGAATGATGATGTTGCCTCCATAAAAATTAAGGGGGAAATGATTTTTAAAGCTCTTCTTAAGAATAAAATTTCTTGTTCCAACTTCATGGAAATCATGTCTATTGCTATTGAGGGCAAGAAATATATTGATGAGTTGGAATCTCGTCTTGAGGAGCATGAGGTCACCATTGATAAAATGGAAGGTCATGAGCGTGATTACGCTAATGAGATTGCGGACCTCTCTCAAGCTCTTGAACTTGAACAAACCACCAAGGAATCTCTTGAGGAGACTTTTGCTCTAGAATTATCTAGAGTGAAGGAATCTCATGATAGAGCTCTTGAGGTGGCCAATGTTTTCGAAAATAAAAATGCTAATCTTGAAGTTGCTCATGCTAGACTCCCTGAGGATTTTGAGCACCTCGAAAATGGCTCAAGGGTCATCAAGGGTGATCTCATCAAACTCACCGAGTCTCATGCACAACTTAAAGCCTCATATTCAAAAGAGCTTGTAAAGTTGCCTTCTCCTCTTGCTATTATTGATGATGCTTGTGCTACTAACTCTATTACATGTGAAGCATCCATTTTCAAGGAAAATGTTGAGCTACGGGCTCAACTTGAGTTGCTATCTAGCAATTATGGGAAATTGGAAGAAAGCCATGAAAAGCTCCCAAGCTCTCATGATGATCTTCTAGTATCCCATAATGTGCTAAAGATAGCTCATGAGGCCATGCTTGCTAAGGTAACATCTAGTGAGCCTCATGTGGATACTAGCACTACTTCTAGTCAAAATGCTATATTGCCATGTGCTAGTCCTTGTAATTCATCTACTCATAATGTTGGTACATCTTGTGATGAATTGCTTTCCTTGCCTTGTTGCTCTAACAATGAAGCTTATACTTCCTCTAGCACTTGTGTTGATACTAACCATGTAGAGGAAATCAAAGAGCTAAAGGACCAAGTCACTTTGAAGAAAGACATGGAAAAGTGTCATGGAGGGAAGTCCACACTCAACAAAATCTTGAGTGTGCAAAAATCCCCCAATGACAAAGGTGTACTTGGATTCAACTCCAATAAGAATAAGAAGTCCAAGTTGAACAAAAAGAAGGGCCAAGAACAAGTCAAGAATTCGGCCAAGATTGTTTGCTTCAAGTGCAAAGTAGAAGGGCATCATGTTAGATCTTGCCCATTAAAGAAGAAGCCCATTAGTGACAAGCAACAAGGGAAGCGGCCACAAGTTCACTCTCATGCTCAACCTCAAGTTGAAGAAAGGCTCTTCCCAAGAAAACTCAAGCTAATGCTTCTCAAGTTGAGAAATCAAGTGAGAAGAAAGTGAAGAGTAGACGTTGCTACCTATATCGTGAGAAAGGTCACCTCGCTTCTTCATGCACTAGTGGTAACCTATCCAACCCAATTATTATTGATGATATCCATTCTCTTGGGAAGGATAAGCTTGGCAATGTGTTTGCCAAAGTTGTTGGTACTCAAAGTGGTGTCAAGAAAAGAACCATTTGGGTAGCCAAGCCTATTGTGACTAACCTCTTAGTACCCAACTTGCTTGGGGACCAACTAGCTCAAACTTGATCAATAGGTGTTGTTGGAGGTCACTGGAGACTTGGCTACACTATGAAGAATTAAGGGGACTTCATCATTCTTATTGTCTCAAGCCAAGTCAATTGGGTTATCAAGTTCCTATCTTATATCCAATGCGCTTCCTTGCGGTAACTTGTACTTCAATTGTTTACATTGATAGTTACCAGCCCCTTTGCATGTTTTGGTTTTGTTCCTTGCATGTGTTTGTATTTGTTGTGCCTCCAATTTGCTTATCTTGAGTAATCAAGTATGTGTGTGTTGGTTTGCACATCATGTACGTGTGTGTAGTACGTTGAGCCTTTGCACATCTTGTTTGTATCTTAGTTGGCTCTTGTGAGAGATTAATGGAATATCCCATTGTGGGGGAGTGATGTGCTTTGTGCACCTCACAATCCTATAAATGTGTGTACATGAGGAATACCATCTAGTGTTGATATTACAAGATTATCTAGTCGCTATGTGGTATGTCTTCTCATGAGAAATTCAAATTCTAAATAGTCCATTAATTATCTCTTGTTGGATCCTCTTATTGCCTCTTGTTAAGTTTTTATTGGTATCACATTATGGGAGAGTAACATGCTATGTGCATATTACGAGCCTAGAAAATGTCACCTAGAATTGATATTGTAAATGATCTTGTTCCTAGGTGGCATGTTAGCTCTACAAGTTGCAATTTTCTTGTGTGTGGTGTGAAGATGATGTTGGATATCCTTGCTATCTACCAACAGGGATTATTTCCAAGTACTTCTTGTATTTTGACAATTTGTACTCACTTATGTGTGGTAGAAATTATTGATCATCTTTACATTGGCCTTTTCTTTTATCTGCCCTATCTCTTGCCAAGATTGTGTGAACTCCCATTGCCTTCCGTGCCACTTGAGGATCTTGTTGTTTTCTTGATCTTGTCTAATGTTTTCTTGATACAGTGAAAGTGGTGATCGCACCCTGTGCATTTTGTATTCAAATGCAAATTCTCTATAATGCACAACTCGTGGGGGAGCTATCCTACTTTCTGTAAAACACTCATCTTGTGATCCATATGAAGTGTTTGTTGGTGGACGGCAAGCCGTTTCTTTTTTGTACTTTGTGCCATCATGAAACTTTGTAGAGGGCTTGGCTTGTTTGGAATCATCCTCTCTTTTGGGAGATCGATATCCTTCTTTTTGAGTGTATCAATGGATATCTCATTCCTTGATGTATCTTTGATATCCTCCAAGTGTTGATTTATTCATTTGGTATCTTTTCTTCACTTGGTTTTTCTTGTCAATTGGTATTGGTTCTTGAAAGTCTTGAGCATGCATATTAACTTCACGTAGTCTTTTTGGCATGCCTTCTTTCTTTGACCCAATATATAAGGGAAACTCCACCAAGTTTCAAATTGGATGAGATGTGCATGAAATGTGAAGTTTGTCCTATGTATTGTTGGTGTTTCTAACTCTTTGTTCCCAATGAGTTTGGGTACCATTTTGTTTGTGTTGTCGTTCTAGGAACAATTGGAGATGCATTGGATGCTCGGCTCACTCACAAGGAAGGTGGTGTCACCATGAGCTTATTGGAGTCAAGCTAGGATGCTCAATGAACTACTATCTACTACCTTCAATTGGTTTCTTCTACATCTTTCCAATGATATCTCAGTAAGAAGTATCTATTCATGCATTATTTTCTTGCATTCAACCTTGTGTAGGTTGCATCTTGGCATGCTATTCATTCCATCTTGTGATACTTTTTTCCTTTCTCAAAGCATCTCAACGATGATCTCATGTTGCTAGTTGTGATGTCTTTGATGGTTGTGTGGTAGGAATTCATTTATATACAATAAGACCATATCTAGCCATGTGCTATGCTTCCAAGCAAATATCTTATTGGTATATGTATGACTTCCTTTTGGATATCTTGTTCTTTCCTTTTTGTAACTATTTCGTGTGTATATCCTTCTTTGTGGATTGATATCATCATGGTTTTCATCTACCTAGAATCTTATACACTTGAGAGAAGTTACATCGGTAGTTGATATCCTTATTCTTTCACGTCCACCTTTCCTTGGTGGTTATGTGAAAGGATTTATCTTGAGTGTGGATCTTATCTCGTTGCATCTTGATGCACTCTTGTGTGGTGAATATTATTTTCCTCATGCTTGTATTTACGAGGCTTTTGCCATCTTGTTGGTATCCCTCGTCTTGATGAGGCTTTCATCTTCTATATTCACCATGGGTTGTCGCAAGCTTTGTTGTTCTTTTAGTGAGCTTGTGAACCCGTTTGCTAGTTGTGTGTGGGAATGACATGCCTTGCACCATGTATCTCATTCATTCAAGACTATATTGTTGCTTAATGCGCATCCGTATATTAGTATTCTCAAGTGCTTTGCCATGACTCACACACATCGGTTTTGGTTGAGCCTATTCTTAAGTTGCCTCTTTTACATGTTGCTCAACCATTTGTTTGTTGCAAGTGCTAGGCTTTGTTTCCTACTTGTCCACTTGCACTTGTTGTGAGTTTTATTGATTTTCGGGGAGTGATGATCCTATTTTTGTGCACTTGGTATCCTAATGCAAATATTCTAAGGAGCGCACAAATCATGGGGAGCTTCACTAGTGTCTTTAGAACACTTCGTTGCTCTCTTGCACTTGTCGTGAGGTTCTATTGATCTTGGGGGAGTGACTATCCTATTTTGTGCTCGTTGTATCCAATTACAAAACTAAATTGTGCACAAATCATGGGGAGCTTCTCTAGTTTTTCTAGAACACTCCTTTGCTCATATCATAATATCCTTTATTCATGTGGCACGTAGGATCTTTGGTCTAGTTGGTTCAATTGGTATCTTTTGATAGCTTGCTTCAATTGGTATCTTTTGATTGCTTGATTGCTTGTTTCTCTCTTTGTTATGTCTTTGTGGCATATCATTCTTTTGCAATCTTTGTGCCTCAATATAGTTTGTCTTCCTCCAAGTATTTACCTTTGGATATGTGTATGACATTCCACTCTCTTGTTGAGAAATACACAATTTATGGAGGAACACTTTCTATATTGGCCTTCTAAGATTTTCGCCCATTTTGGCAATCGATGCCACCAATGGGGGAGAAGTTTACAGAGTTTTGCATTGCTTTGGTTTTGTTCCTAAGAATTTGCATATCTTCTCATGCATCATTGGTTGTTGCATTGCATGGTGATACATAATTCCTTACATAAACTCTCTTGAAAGTGATTGTCATCAATTACCAAAATGGAGGAGGTTGAAGAAACATGCAGTGCCCCCATGTTTGGTTTTGGTAATTGATGACAATCTCTACGGACTAATGGTTGCCTTGAGCTATATTTGAAGGTTTTGTCCATAGGCTTTTCTTGGAGTACATGTGTTGTTTTCAAGGAGAGTTTGAGTTGACCAAGGTGCTATTAAGGAATTATCCAAAGATTGGTCATACATCATCCAAATGAAGAGAGTTGGAAAGAGTCAAGGTTGATCAAGACTAAGTACAGAGAGTGGTTCAAGTTGATCATCACACAAAGCGTAGAATGTACACCGAGTGGGATCAAGTGATCTCACGGTTTGGTAAGCATTGTCCATTGAGCTTTGTGTACTAATCCATGGTCTTTGTGAGAGTTCTATGTGGGGTTAGGTTTGCTTCCATGGGCTTGCGACAAGAGGAAGATCTCATACAACCCATGGAGGATGACATCAAATCAAGGTTGTGTTGTGCAAGTTCAAGTGGAGCATCACGGAGAAATCATGCTTGTAGCTTGCCGTCCATTGTGGTGACAATGGAATTGTGAAGGTGTACCGAAGAGTGATTCACCCATAGTGGAGTATGGGGGAGCAATCAACTAGCCTTCATCGAGCCAACGCAATCACTTGTGAAGGTGTACCGAAGAGTGACTCACCCATAGTGGAGTATGGGGGAGCAATCGACTAGCCTTCATCGAGCCAACGCAATCACGAAAGGTGGTCAAACTTGAGGAAGTCAAGATCGTCATCATCCAGCTCAAGTGGACTTCGTGCAAGGCAAAGGTTTGCCCTTGATAGGTTTTCTGTTTTACCGGTCTCATGGTGATAGTTTGGAGACTGGGTTATAGGATCGAATACCGTACTATCAAGGGGGCTCTCAAGTGAGTAGCTTGATCGTATCGTTCGTAGAGAGCTCAAACTATTGCAAGCTTGCATCATCTTTCTTGGTTATTGTTTGTTGTTCTCCTTGTGAGATTTGGAGCTTATGCTCATCTTCTTGACAAGCTCGAGTTCATCGAAAACATAGTTCACATGCTTCTTCTATTGCGTATCCGATGTTGGAGGTTTTACCGGTCTTATTCGAGGAAGGGTTCTCACCATTTTCTTATGGGCCTTTTCTAATTTCCTTCTTATTGTTATTTCTATCAAGATTGTGTTAGCCCTTGTCGATAGCTTTCCAACAAACTTGGTTTCGTCGAATTCGGAGTCCGTTTGCAGAAGTTGTGTTAGTTTTGGTGTCCTTAAAAGGGGCTGCTGCGGATGTAATTTTTTACTACCGCTTGGAGCGGTACTACCGCGACTACTTCCGTGGCTACTTCCGCCCCGGACCAAAAACTCGTCTCAAGTTCAGCGGTGGTAGGCACGGATGTATTTTTTTAGTACCTCTCGCAAGCAGTAGTACCGCTACCCTTTGAGGTAGTACCGCTACCCCTAGCGGTAGTACCGTTAGGACGAGTGGTAGTACCGCTCAGTGCGGGCTATGAGCATAACGGTTGGATTTTTTCCCACCTATAAAAGCGGGTCTTCTTCCCCAATGAACCTTATCCTTTGAGCTCGTGTTCTTCCCCCATTGTTGACCTTCTTCGAGCTTGCTAACTCTCAATTCCTCCATGGATTCTTGCTAGTTTTTGAGGGAAAAGAGGGAGGAGATCTAGATCCACATTTCCACCAATCACTTTCTCCTCTAGGTGAGGGGAACCCCTTGGATCTAGATCTTGGAGTTCTTGGTGTTCTCCTTCTTGTTCTTCCTCTCTTTTCCCTCCCTAGCATTAGTTGCTTTGGTGGGATTTGAGAGTGAAGGACTTGGGCACTCCGTGTGCCCTTGCCATTGCATTTGGTCCATCGGTTTGAGTTCTCCACGGTGATACGTGGAAGTTACAAGTTGAGAAGCTTATTAATCTTGGGTGCTTGGTACCCTTGAGCTTGTTCCTCTTGGGTCCTTGGGCGCCCTAGACGGTTGGTGGTGTTCGGAGCTCAATCATTGTGGTGTAAAGCTCCGGGCAAGCGTCGGGGTCTCCAATTAGGTTGTGGAGATCGTCCCGAGCAATTTGACGGGTACCGGTGACCGCCCCAAGGGTTGCCAAAGTGTACGGGTTCGGTGACCGCCCCCAAGGCCATTTGTACGGGTTCGGTGACCGCCCTCAAGGGTCCCTTAATGGAATCACGGCATCTTGCATTGTGCGAGGGCGTGAGGAGATTACGGTGGCCCTAGTGGCTTCTTGGGAATCATTGTGCCTCCACACCGCTCCAAATGGAGATTAGCATCCGCAAGGGTGTGAACTTCAGGATACATCATCGTCTCCGCATGCCTCGGTTATCTCTTACCCGAGCCCTTTTACTTATGCACTTTACTTTGTGATAGCCATTGTGTTTCATGTTATATATCTTGCTATCACATAGTTGTTTATCTTGCTTAGCATAAGTTGTTGGTGCACATAGGTGAGCCTAGTTGTTTTAGGTTTTGTGCTTGTCAAATTAACCGTTAGGTTTATTCCGCATTTGTTCAAGCCTAAACCATAATTATTTTAAAGCGCCTATTCACCCCCTCTAGGTGACATCAACGATCTTTCACCTATTAATATCACTGATGAGAGAGCACAAGAATTGGCAAATATTTTCAATTGCAAAAGGGAATCAATGCCTTTCACTTATTTGGGACTCCCTATGGGATCTACTAGACCCAAACTTACTGATTTAATGCCCATGGTATCTAGACTGGATACTAGACTGTCTGGCATTGCAACTATGATGACTTACTTTGGTAGACTCACACACCTGAAGGCTATTGTATCTTCTCTGCCCATATTTGCTATGTGTTGCATTAGAGTACCATTTACCATCCTTGATCATTTTGAGAAATCTGGCAGAAATTTCCTCTGGTATGGCAAAGACATCAACAAACATGGAAACTGCCTGGTGAAATGGGACAAGGTCTGTCTTCCCAAAAAAACAGGGGGTTTAGGGGTGCTTGATCTCAGAATGCAAAACAAGGCCCTCCTGACTAAATTCCTCTTTAAATTCTTTAATAAGCAAGATATTCCATGGATGAAGCTGATATGGAACAACTACTATAACAATGGAGAATTACCAAGCTTCCCCACTAGAGTGGGGTCTTTTTGGTGGAGGGACTGTTGCTCTATCATGGAGGAATTTAAAGAAATGACTAAATGCACAACTGGGCAAGGTAATACCATCATGTTATGGACTGACAAATGGTGCTCCCAACCATTGAACACCATGATGGCACAACTATCCTCATATGCTAAAAACTCCAGCATTTCCCTACAGGAGGCTAGTAATCTTGATTATGATAGTTTTTATGAGATGTTTCACCTGCCAATGTCTAGTATTGCTGTTCAACAAAGCATCCAATTAAGAGGACTAATTAATGATAGAGAAAACCAAGAGCAACCTGACACTTGGAATTTCTATTGGGGGGGGGGGTGGTGCCAAATATTCCAACAAAAGAATATATTTGGAGTACATTGGTAAACCTATGGATGCACCCAGGCCATTCCAATGGATATGGAAATCATGCACTCTGCCTAAACATAAATTCTTCTTCTGGTTACTCCTGCAGGATAGGATTAACACTAGAGATCTCCTATCCAGGAAGAGTTTCCACATCCAATCTACTTCATGTGTCCTGTGTGATGATGAACCCAATGAGCACTTGATGTATCTATTTTTCAGCTGTGATTTCAGTCAAAATTTCTGGATGAACATTGGTTTCCAATGGAATACAGATTATGATCTCCTTGAAATGATGTTGGAGGGCAGAAGGAACATTAATATTATGTGCTTCAAAGAATGCTTGATTGCAGGTTGTTGGAGCTTATGGAAGCACATGAATGGTATCATATTTGATCACAAAGAAAAGAGTATGGCATACTGCATAAGTTCTTTCAAAGAGCACTTTGGCATGATCATCAAGAAAGCAAAACCTAGTTTGAAGGAAGGAATGCAGAGCTGGCTAGACTACTTGCAGACTCCCTATCTTTCATGATCATTGTACAGTTGATGTAACATTATCCTTTTATTAATGAAAATCAGAGTTACAATGGGGGTTTTCCCCCACTGTGTTTGCTAAAAAAAACACTGGACTATGCACGACGTGAGCTAGTGATCAGAAGACCTACAACACACGGGATATCACGTCGACGTATTCATCTCACACTCATCGTGATCAGAAGAGTCCTCAACGTACATATGACATAGTGAGCTAGTGCAGCGCCACAGATCGAGAAAGCTCGATCGATACATCTTCGTTGTGTGGCTGCATGGCTGCCGACGACGAGGTTCTTTCGCACGGCCTCCCTAGATGAAGAGTCCGTTCGGCCACGAGCGACGAGGTTTTGCCGCGCCGCTGCCGTAGACGAGAAGAGGAGTCTATCTGGCCACCGGCGATGAGGTCTTGTCGCGCACCCACCATCAACGAAAGTACGACGAGAAATCGGCAACAAAATAATAGGATGGGAATCGTGATTGGGTAGAAGTTAGGGTTGCTAGGTACTGGTGACACGCCATTGAGTTTTGGTCGGAGGCAGCGCTCCTTTTACCTAGTGCATCACGTAATTAAATCATACTAGTGGAACGCCCGTGCGTTGCTACAGGATACAATGCATGTATTTGAGAGACTCGACAACAATCATCATGTAAACCTTCTCTCTTGACCCCTAAAAAAACGTAAACCTTCTCTCTCTCTGCTCTTCCCCTCTATATATCTCCATCTGTCCGTTCCTCCACTCACCCTTCCTCCCACTCTCTCTCGCTCCTTGCAGGACATGGATGTCGAGCGTGTCGCATGGGTAGGGTTGGGGGGATACAAGAGGAATAGGGGATTCCCTCATAAAGCTCCCCAAAATGATGTTTAACTAAGCATCACTCTCTAGTTTGACGTAATTGGTCTTTGAGCCGTCCTCCGAACCTAAAATATCACACATCATTGACCTCGTCAACCACTCTTGAGTCTCAAGTAAAAGATTTAAGTCATTTCTTCTAAAGTATAACTACAAAAGAATGGTGCTCATGAGCTTACTTCAAAACAATATCTTGTGTGTCATCTCCACTGAGAATAGTAGCCACTAAAAAATTAGGTAAGCAAAATTCAAGTACAGACCGAAAAGTATCAATGAACCTAGCAGAAGACCTGCAATCTTCAACCATGATAAAGGAACACCATTCACTAACACTGCATTTGATAGTATAAATTATTAGTAATAGTTAGGTCCTACAATAAGTGATCTGCTGACATTGTCTTGCACGGTTATGCTGTCAATTGCCAATGGACAAATCTACACCTGTGAGGCCCCCCTTGCGTGGTAGTTAGACTTACTTCAGAGAAAACGACAATGGTTTCAAGAATCGAGTGAATGCATCGTCCAAGGCTAAGAACATTTTCTTTACTCTGGCATCTGAAATAAAATGTGAGATAAGAAAATTTGATCAGATGGCATAAGAACTGTAAAAACACGACATCTTTCCTTTTTGCACATATCTAAGTGGTTCGTTATGTTTCTAACAGAATTTCAGATTCAATCAAAGCAGCTAGATGACATATAACTTGATTTGATCCAATTATCAAATTCAGTTGTATTTTCTAAAATATGAAGTGGCAGGTGACGAGTTGCAAAAGTGTGAGCCGCTGAGGCAGCTGTTGCATATATATGAATATAACACTTGGTAGAAGAGCATATAATTAAGTCATGAATATTTTCTAAAGTAAAACTAATGTCTGTAGATTGAACGGACTACTCAAAATCCGATGTTGACAATCATACATGTACCACCCGCATGCCTGGTCGACCCTATGGCACCATCATAAACATGTGTGTGGTAGCCATTGTCCTTGATCCGATGGCTACCCATCGCTGTTGCTTAGAGGCCACACACACAACCATACTGTACAGTGTAGCTGCCTTGCTCGTCGTAATTTGTCCCCGTGCCATCGCCGACCTCCACTCCGCCTCCGCATCCTTGTCCATTGGATATCCCCTCGTGTCGGTGTACAAAAGTAGGGGCTCTGCTTTTGACCCCTTTACTTGTGCACGGGCAGTCAGAGCCTCCCGCCACGACCACGCATAGACATGGCAGGAAAGGGGAGCTGGAGAGGAGCCAAAGCCATGAAGACAAATGAAGCAACGACAAGGACCAAGGCCACAAGGATCAGATCGGCGAAGCAGGTTTTCCCGGCAAGGACCCTTGCTAGGGCAGCCTCAGCCGCCCCGCCAAGACCCTTGCCGGGGCAGCCCGCCCGCGCCAGCGGAGCGAGCCACCCTTGAGCCCACCAATGCTCAGACAAATGCGTTGGGACAGGGCTCGGGAGGCACCTCCGTGGTGGCATGTAGATCTTTGTGAAGACATAGAATGCTCAAGATCAAATGAGGATAAGAAGGCAACCATCCTCACCGAAGAAACCCACAAGACCCCTGGCAAGACCCTTGCCGGGGAGGCCAGCGCACCACGGCAAGACCCCTGCCGGGCCACCCGGCAAGACCCTTGTCGGGGAGGCCAGCGTGCGACCGCAAGACCCTTGCCGGGCCACCCGACAAGGCCCTCGCCGAAGCGCACCAGCTGGACCACTGCCAGGCCCGCCCCAGATAAGTCTTCGCCGCCGTTCGCATGTGGCTGCCGACCCAACCAGCTGGGCAGGCACCTGTGTGGCGGCATGCAATCCTTCGTGGAGGCTCCACCACCGCACCACCTCAGCTGCCTGCCTGCCTACATGGCACCGCATGCGTCGCTGGCCAGGGCATGTGTCGAGGCAAGGATGAGCGGCGACAGATGGGACGGGCATGCTCCCATCCCCAATAAAGCAAAGGACACCTAAGCCTCGCATTAAAGGCATCTTGTCCGGTAATACGAGGGATAACCTCGCAGCACTGTACCCTTTCCACCTCCTGCTTGCCACTGTGGCGACCCCTTTCCCTATAAAAGGAGGCCCGAGGCGACCAGGGAAAGGATTCGGCTCTTTGGAACCTCGCAGCACCTAGAGCTAGTTCAAAAGCTCAAGAACACTAAATACATCCACCAAAGCAGGACTAGGGTTTTACGCATCCTCGCGGCCCGAACCTGGGTAAAATCCCTTTGTGTTGTCTGCTGGTCCCGCTCTTCTCACGATCCCCGCGCCCCGCAACCGTAGAAGGGATTCCAGTGATCCCATAGGTGTCGTCCCCTACCTGGCGCGCCAAAGATGTCGGTGGGGCACGGAATTGTGAGAATCTGGTCCAGCAGTTGACTTAGTTGTTCTTCATCGCCATGGTTCCTAAGAAGAAGGCGACCACGACGATCGGTTCGTCCGGAACCGGGTTGGCACCGGCGCGGACCGGCAGCGGGCCAGTCGTGGAGAGGACCCGTGGGCGCGGCCCGCGAACATCCACATCGCCCTGATGGTCCGGACCCGGCGAGCGGCGTCGTTCGCGCACCGGGCGGCAAGCCACCAGTCGCGGGCTCCGGAGACGGAGTCGGGCCCCCCGCAGGCGGCGCGGGGCCCTCCAGGGGTGCCACCGTCCTGCCAGGTGGCGGCACAGCGATCTCCAAAACGCCAACACCGGCGCCCACGGCGTGTTCCTCTCAGGTTGTGCGTGATGAGTAGCATCACCCCGCTGGTGACCCTGCGCGCCGCCCTGGGAAGAGTCCGTGCGTCCATCACATGAAGGAGAGGGACAGCATGCGCGCCGAGGTGCTGCTGGAGGTGGCGAACGGCTGCGGAGCCGCGACGCAGCTCCTTCTAACGTGGTTAGGAGTCGAGGCACATCGCGGTCCACCCAGCTTTCGCCGCCACCAACGCCAGCGGAAGCCCTAGCGCGCGCCGCTGCTCCTCGATTTTCCTCCCGCCACGGAGAAGCTCGACGAATGGAGGGCCACCGTCCGGAGCCTCGTCGGTATCGCCAACGACGACAGGCCACGGCCGGCGGAACCCGTCGGCCATCGCTCCGCTGGGCTGCCACCTGCTAGCGGAGGCCACGCCGGAGGCGACGCGGCCACGGTGTACTCCCCACATCCATCCCGATCGCCCCGGGCATCGACCCGTCGCGGCAACGCTCGAGATGATATCTCAACCGCGTCGTTCGACCCGCGGACCAACCGCGATCAGCGCCAAGTCCTTCGGGAGCGGGCTCACGAGGACGCTCGAACTACGATCGAGTGCCGACGTGACACGCGCCACCAGTCGGACAGGCGGGCAGGGCCTGCTATGGACCACCCAGCGCCGGGAGGCTACGGTGGCCTACCTTACGAGGTGGGTTGTCCGGACTTCACCCGTGAGCTGCGGCAGTTCCAGTGGCCCTCCCACCGTACGTTCAAACCCGACGTTGGCGAGAAGTACAACGGCAAGACTCACCCGTCGGAGTTCCTCAGCATTTACACCATCGCGATGCAAGCTGCAAGGGCCCGCGACGACAAGGTGCTTGCTAACTACTTCCCGTGGGCGCTCAAGCCTAATGTTATGTCATGGTTGATGCACTTGCCGGTAGATTCCATCTCTTCTTGGGCGGATCTGTGCCATGAGTTTGTTGGCGCCTTCTGATACGTCTCCAACGTATCTATAATTTTTGATTGCTCCATGCTACTTTATCTACTGTTTTAGGCAATACTGGGCTTTATTATCCACTTTTATATTATTTTTGGGACTAACCTATTAACCGGAGGCCCAGCCCAGATTTGATGTTTATGCCTATTTTAGTGTTTCGAGGAAAAGGAATATCAGACGGAGTCAAAACGGAACGAAATCAACTGGAGAAGTTATTTTTGGAAGGAAACCCACCTGATGGACTTGGACCCCACGTCAGAAGATACGGGAGGTGCTCACGAGGGTGGGGGGCGCGCCCCCCTACCTCGTGGGGCCCCCGTAGCTCCACCGACGTACTCCTTTCACCCATATATACCTACGTACCCTAAAACTTCCAGAAGAGAGATTAGATCGGGAGTTCCGCCGCCGCAAGCCTCAGAGCCACCAAAACCAATCGGGACCCTGTTCCGCACTGCCGGGGGGGATCCCATCACCGTGGCCATCTTCATCATCCCGGCGCTATCCATGACGAGGAGGAGTAGTTCACCCTCGGGGCTGAGGGTATGTACCAGTAGCTATGTGTTTGATCTCTCTCTCTCTCTCGTGTTCCCTCTATGGCACGATCTTGATGTATCGCGAGCTTTGCTATTGTAGTTGGATCTTATGATGTTTCTCCCCCTCTACTCTCTTGTGATGAATTGAGTTTCCCCTTTGAAGTTATCTTATCGGATTGAGTCTTTTATGAGAACACTTGATGTATGTCTTGCCGTGATTATCTGTGGTGACAATGGGATATCATGTGCCACTTGATGTATGTTTTGGTGATCAACTTGCGGGTTCCGCCCATGAACCTATGCATAGGGGTTGGCACACGTTCTTGACTCTTCGGTAGGAACTTTGGGGCACTCTTTGAAGTACTTTTATGTTGGTTGGATAAATCTGAGATTGTGTGATGCATATCGTATAATCATGCCCACGGATACTTGAGGTGACAATGGAGTATCTAGGTGACATTAGGGTTTTGGTTGATTTGTATCTTAAGGTGTTATTCTAGTACGAACTCTAGGGCTGTTTGTGACACTTATAGGAATAGCCCAACGGATTGATTGGAAAGAATAACTTTGAGATGGTTTCATACCCTACCATAATCTCTACGTTTGTTCTCCGCTATTAGTTGCTTTGGAGTGACTCTCTGTTGCATGTTGAGGGCTTGTTATATGATCTATCTATGTTATTATTGTTGAGGGAACTTGCACTACTGAAAGTATGAACCCTAGGCCTTGTTTCCTATCATTGCAATACCGTTTACGCGCACGTTTATCACTTGTTACCTTGCTGTTTTTATATTTTCAGATTACAAAAACCTATATCTATCATCCATATTGCACTTGTATCACCATCTCTTCGCCGAACTAGTGCACCTATACAATTTACCATTGTATTGGCTGTGTTGGGGACACAGGAGACTCTTTGTTATTTGGTTGCAGGGTTGCTTGAAAGAGACCATCTTCAACCTACGCTTCCCGCGGATTGATAAACCTTAGGTCATCCACTTGAGGGAAATTTGCTACTGTCCTACAAACATGTGCACTTGCAGGCCCAACAAACGTCTACAAGAAGAATGTTGTGTAATAGACATCAAGCTCTTTTCTGGCACCGTTGCCGGGGAGGTCTACGCAAAAGTCAATATACCAAGTACCCATCACAATCCCTATCTCTCGCATTACATTATTTGCCATTTGCCTCTCGTTTTCCTCTCCCCCACTTCACCCTTGCCGTTTTATTTGCCCTCTCTTTCCCAATCTCCTCCTCTTTTTCCCTTTGCCTTTTGTTTGCTCGTGTGTTTGTTTGCTTGCCGTCATGACTAGTCTCATATCTTCTCCGTTATCTCCCGAGAATGAAGTTCTAAATTTTAAGCAAAGGGAGGGAGAAAATCTAAAAGATGCTTGGTATAGAATTTGCAATGCTCAAAATAGATCTACCAGGAAGCAATCTACTTCAGTTCTTCTTCGTAATTTTTATGTAGGTGCTAATCCTTGGTATAGATATATCCTTGATACCATTACTGGAGGGAATTTCTTGGGTAGCCATACTTTTGATTCTTATAATGCTTTAATAGATTTATTTGGCTCACCTCCTCTTTTGGTTAATGGAACTATGTTAACTTTGGAGCATGTTATGCAAAGGCTTGAAATTATTGAAAAAAAAGTTGCTACCATTGAATCCATTGAAAATCTAGATAAGAATATTCATAATCAAATTACTCAATATGGATCTAAGGTAGGAATGACTTTGAAAAATATTAAGGAGAAGGAACCCATGGTTAATGAAAAAATAAATCTAGACTCTACTCGAATCGATAAACTTGAGGGTATCATTACCAACTTGGGAACCGCTTTTTCTTCCGTAAAGAATACTCCTAGTCCTCCCACTAAAATTTCCAAGCTTATGTATGTTCCTAAAAATAAGGGTGAATCATCTAGTAAGGAAAATGCGGATCTTAAATCTATAAGTATTCATCCCGATCTTTTACTAATATTTAGGAACCATTTGCTACGAATGAATTTTTCGATCTTGTGCCTAAAAATTTGATAATTACTAGAAAGAAAGAAAATTCTAAAGGAGGTAGATGCCTCATTGAAGAATTGCCTACCAAAGATGGCAATACCTAGATATATCCTTGCTTTTATGCCTAGCTAGGGGCGTTAGACGATAGCGCTTGTTGGGAGGCAACCCAATTTTATTTTTAGTTTTTAGTTTTTGCTTCTGTTTAGGAATAAATAATCCACCTAGGCTATGTTTAGATGTGGTTTTATCTTTTAATTAGTGTTTGTGCCAAGTTAAACCTATTAGATCTTCTTGGATGATAGTTATTTGATCTTGCTGTAATTTCCAGAATCTTTGCGCTCAGTGCCCGAATTGTTAAAAATCACCAGACCGTGATAAAATAGTGATTCCAATTGCTGCTGATCAATAAACGAATTGTACAGGTCTTCTAATGTTGGTAGAATTTTTTGGGTTCCAGAAGTTTGCGTTAGTTACAGATTACTACAGACTGTTCTGTTTTTGACAGATTCTGTTTTCATTGTGTTGTTTGCTTATTTTGATGAATCTATGGCTAGTAAAATAGTTTATAATCCATAGAGAAGTTGGAATACAGTAGGTTTAACACCAATATAAATAAAGAATGAGTTAATTATAGTACCTTAAAGTAGTCTTTTGTTTTCTTTCTCTAACGGAGCTCACGAGATTTCTACTGAGTTTTGTGTTTGTGAAGTTTTCAAGTTTTGGGTGAATTCTTTTGATGGATTATGGAACAAGGAGTGGCAAGAGCCTAAGCTTGGGGATGCCCATGGCACCCCCAAGATAATACAAGGACACCAAAAATTCAAAGCTTGGGGATGCCCCGGAAGGCATCCCCTCTTTCGTCCACTTCCATCGGTAATTTACTTGGAGCTATATTTTTATTCACCAACATGATATGTGTTTTGCTTGGAGCGTCTTGTATTATTTGCGTCTTTGCTTGTTAGGTTACCACAATCATCCTTGCTGTACACACATTTTGAGAGAGCCATACATGAATTGGAATTTGATAGAATACTCTATGTGCTTTACTTATATCTTTTGAGCTTGATAGTTTGCTCATAGTGCTTCACTTATATCTTTGAGCGTGATAATTTTTGCTCTAGTGCTTCACTTAGATCTTTTAGAGCATGGTGGTGGATTTGTTTTAAATAAACTTGATCTCTCATGCTTCACTTAGATTATTTTGAGAGTCGTTAATAGCATGGTAATTTGCTTAATATTAATATACTTGGTATTCAAGACATGTGAAACTTTCTTTTGAGTGCGTTGAATACTAAGATAAGTTTGATGCTTGATAATTGTTTTGAGATATGAAGATGGTGATATTAGAGTCATGCTAGTTGAGTAGTTGTGAATCTAAAGAATACTTGTGTTGAAGTTTGTGATTCCGTAGCATGCACGTATGGTGAACCGTTATGTGATGAACTCGGAGCATGATTTATTTATTGATTGTCTTCCTTATGAGTGGCGGTCGGGGACGAGCGATGGTCTTTTCCTACCAATCTATCCCCCTAGGAGCATAATACTTTGCTTTGATAACTTATAGATTTTCGCAATAAGTATATGAGTTCTTTATGACTAATGTTGAGTCCATGGATCATACGCACTTTTTCCCATCCTTCCAACATTGCTAGCCTCTCTAATACCGCGCACTTTTCGCCGGTATCATACACCCACCATATACCTTCCTCAAAACAGCCACCATACCTACCTATCATGGCATTTCCATAGCCATTCCGAGATATATTGGCATGCAACTTTCCACCGTTCCGTTTATTATGACACGCTCCATCATTGTCATATTGCTTAGCATGATCATGTAGTTGACGTTGTATTTGTGGCAAAGCCACCGTTCATAATTATTTCATACATGTCACTCATGAATCATTGCATATCCCGGTACACCGCCGGAGGCATTCATACAGAGTCATATTTTGTTCTAAGTATCGAGTTGTAATTGTTGAGTTGTAAGAAAAATAAAAGTGTGATGATCATCATTATTAGAACATTTTCCCAAGTGAGGAAAGGATGATGGAGACTATGATTCCCCCACAAGTCGGGATGAGACTCCGGACAACAAATAAAAAAAAAGAGGCCAAAAAAGAAAAAAGAGAAAAGGCCCAAAAAACGAGAGAAAAAGAGAGAAGGGACAATGTTACTAACCTTTTACCACACTTGTGCTTCAAAGTAGCACCTTGATCTTCATGATAGAGAGTCTCTCATTTTGTCACTTTCATATACTAGTGGGAATTTTTCATTATAGAACTTGGCTTGTATATTCCAATGATGGGCTTCCTCAAAATGCCCAAGGTCTTCATGAGCAAGCAAGTTGGATGCACACCCACTTAGTTTCTTTTGTAGAGCTTTCATATACTTATAACTCTAGTGCATCCGTTGCATGGCAATCCCTACTCCTCATGTTGACATCAATTGATGGGCATCTCCATAGCCCGTTGATTAGCCTCGTCAATGTGAGACTTTCTCCTTTTTTGTCTTCTCCACGCAATCCCATCATCATATTCTATTCCACCCATATTTCTATATCCATGGCTCGCGCTCATGTATTGCGTGAAGGTTGAAAAAGTTTGAGATTATTTGAGTATGAAACAACTGCTTGGCTTGTCATCGGGGGTATAGAAGTTGGGAACATCTTTGTGTGACGAAAATGAAGCATAGCCTAACTATATGATTTTGTAGGGATGAACTTTCTTTTGCCATGTTATTTTGAGAAGACATGATTGCTTTGATTAGTATGCTTGAAGTATTATTATTTTTGTGTCAATCTGAACTTTTGTCTTGAATCTTTTGGATCTGAATATTCATATCACAAGTAAGAAGATTTATATTGAAATTATGCCAAAGTATCACTTCGCATCAAAAATTCTTTTTTATCATTTACCTACTCGAGGACAAGCAGGAATTAAGCTTGGGGATGCTTGATACGTCTCCAACGTATCTATAATTTTTGATTGCTCCATGCTACTTTATCTACTGTTTTAGGCAATATTGGGCTTTATTATCCACTTTTATATTATTTTTGGGACTAACCTATTAACCGGAGGCCCAGCCCAGATTTGCTGTTTTATGCCTATTTCAGTGTTTCGAGGAAAAGGAATATCGACGGAGTCAAACGGAACGAAATCAACTAGAGAAGTTATTTTGGAAGGAAACCCACCGATGGACTTGGACTCCACGTCCGAAGATACGGAGGTGCTCACGAGGGTGGGGGCGCGCCTGCCTCGTGGGGCCCCCGTAGCTCCACCGACGTACTCCTTTCACCCATATATACCTACGTACCCTAAAACTTCCAGAAGAGAGATTAGATCGGGAGTTCCGCTGCCGCAAGCCTCTGTAGCCACCAAAAACCAATCGGGACCCTGTTCCGGCACCCTGCCGGAGGGGGATCCCATCACCGGTGGCCATCTTCATCATCCCGGCGCTATCCATGACGAGGAGGGAGTAGTTCACCCTTGGGGCTGATGGTATGTATCAGTAGCTATGTGTTTGATCTCTCTCTGTCGTGTTCCCTCTATGGCACGATCTTGATGTATCGCGAGCTTTGCTATTGTAGTTGGATCTTATGATGTTTCTCCCCCTCTACTCTCTTGTGATGAATTGAGTTTCCCGTTTGAAGTTATCTTATCGGATTGAGTCTTTTATGAGAACACTTGGTGTATGTCTTGCCGTGATTATCTGTGGTGACAATGGGATATCATGTGCCACTTGATGTATGTTTTGGTGATCAACTTGCGGGTTCCGCCCATGAACCTATGCATAGGGGTTGGCACACGTTCTTGACTCTCCGGTAGGAACTTTGGGGCACTCCTTGAAGTACTTTTATGTTGGTTGGATAAATCTGAGATTGTGTGATGCATATCGTATAATCATGCCCACGGATACTTGAGGTGGCAATGGAGTATCTAGGTGACACTAGGGTTTTGGTTGATTTGTATCTTAAGGTGTTATTCTAGTACGAACTCTAGGGCTGTTTGTGACACTTATAGGAATAGCCCAACGGATTGATTGGAAAGAATAACTTTGAGGTGGTTTCGTACCCTACCATAATCTCTACGTTTGTTCTCCGCTATTAGTTGCTTTGGAGTGACTCTTTGTTGCATGTTGAGGGCTTGTTATATGATCTATCTATGTTATTATTGTTGAGAGAACTTGCACTAGTGAAAGTATGAACCCTAGGCCTTGTTTCCTATCATTGCAATACCGTTTACACGCACGTTTATCACTTGTTACCTTGCTGTTTTTATATTTTCTGATTACAAAAACCTATATCTATCATCCATATTGCATTTGTATCACCATCTCTTCGCCGAACTAGTGCACCTATACAATTTACCATTGTATTGGGTGTGTTGGGGACATAAGAGACTCTTTGTTATTTGGTTGCTGGGTTGCTTGAGAGAGACCATCTTCAACCTACGCCTCCTGCGGATTGATAAACCTTAGGTCATCCACTTGAGGGAAATTTGCTACTGTCCTACAAACATGTGCACTTGCAGGCCCAACAACGTCTACAAGAAGAAGGTTGTGTAGTAGACATCACCTTCACCGGAGGTCACCAAGCTCATGGCCAGGCGAGTGATTTACACATCATCCCCCGGAAGGAAGGAGAAAACCTGCGCAAGTACATCCAAAGGTTCAGCCGGATGCAGTACAACATCCCCGATGTTCATCCCGTCGCTGTGATCAGTGCGTTCCATCAGAACATGCGCAATCACAAGATGCGTGAAGAGCTGGCGATGAACAAGGTTAAGGATGTGGCCGAGCTCTATGTTCTGGCCAATCAGTGTGCTCGTTCTGAGGAAGGAAGTACCCTGGCGAAGATGCCGGTGCGGAAACCGACTCCACTGGCGATACCGCCACCCCAGCAAAGAAAGGCCGACGCCGTAATAGGAAGCGCAAGGGCAAGGCCGTGCTTGCCGTTGAGGGATCCGACGACACCGGTACCACCAAGAAGACCAAGGCGAGCGACCCCGGCAAAGAGATTGCCGGGTGTAACGCTTGCCGGGCCTTGGCGGTTGTCGACAAGCCAGGAGGCTCCGACAAGGAGTACTGCAAGATCCACTGCACCAAGGGCCACGACCTCCAAAACTGCCAGCGGGTAGAGCTGCTCGCCGAGAAGCAGAAAGCCGAGTATGAGCGGTGGGACAAGGAGAAAGACCCAGATGGTGCCGAAAGGTCTGGCAAGAAACGTGGCGGCAAAGAAGGCCGCCGCGGCAAGGAGAGTCAGCAAGTGAGGCCCGCCCGGGGCCGCGACAAGAAGCAGGAAGACGATGATCATGATGAGGACGGCGAGTCCGGCGACCACGAGTTTCAGAAAGCCACAGAGGCCATGTGCGTCGATGGCGGCGCCTCGCTGCACACATCCCACTGCCAACTCAAGCAGTGGGCGCGTGAGATCACAGCGGTGGAGCCATCGTTTGACGCACGAAAGCCGCTAAAATGGTCCAGCACGCCCATCATCTTCGACACCGAGGACCACCCTGACCGCACCACTGCGGTCGGGTGCTTGCCATTGTTGGTTTCACCAACAATCCGCAACCTCAAGGTGACAAAGATATTGGTTGACGGCGGGGTCGGCCTGAACTTGATCTCACCCGTTGTGGTTAAAAGGCTGCAGATCCCTGATGGAGACCTCGAGGAGACGGGTACGTTCCAAGGGGTTAACCCGGAGAGGAGCCAGCCAAAGGGAAAGATCACACTGCCTGTGACATTCGGAGGCGAGCTAAACTACAGGACGGAGAGGATTGTTTTTGATGTAGCCGAGATCCCCTTGCCTTACAACGGGATTCTCGGCCGCCCGGCACTGGCCAAGTTCATGGCAGCTTCGCACTATGCCTACAACATGCTGAAGATGCCCGGGCCGATGAGCATCATCACCGTCCCCTCCGACAAGAAAGATGCGTTGATCTGCGTTGACCAACTCTACCGGGAAGCAGTCGCAGCAGCTGCTGCTAAGGTACCTACTCCTGCCGACGGAGCCCCGGGGGAGAAGAAGACCGGCGAGACTCCTAGCACCCACTCCGGCAAGCGCACCTCTTTGGGGTGTTGCGCTCCCGTTGAGGACGTGCCAGAGAGCTCCGCCGGCAAGAGCAAGAAGTCCAGAGCCACGCCACCAGAGACCAAGAAGGTGCCCGTCAAGGAGGATGGTACGGGGGGAGTTTTTACCATAAGCTCCACCCTCGACGGCAAATAGGAAAGCGAGCTCATCGCCTTCCTGCGGGCGAATGTCGATGTGTTTGCATGGCAAGCCTCCGACATCCCCGGCGTTCCCAGGGAGGTGATTGAGCACCACCTTGCTGTCTGTCCTCATGCGCGGCCCGCCAAGCAGAAGGTCAGGAAGCAAACTCTGGAGAGGCAGGAGTTCATCTCGGAGGAAATCAGAAAGCTAGAGGCGGCAGGCTTGGTGAGAGGAGTACTCCACCCAACGTGGTTGGCCAATCCGGTAGTGGTGCGCAAGGCAAATGGGAAATGGAGGCTGTGTATTGATTACACAGACATCAATAAGGCCTGCCCAAAGGATCCTTTCCCGTTGCCGCGCATTGACCAGATTTTTGACTACACGGCTGGGTGTGACCTCTTATTGTTCCTGGCCGTCTACTCAGGAGACAAAGGAAGACGAGGAAAAGACAGCATTCATCACCCCATGTGGTACATATTGCTTTTTACGGATGCCTTTCGGGTTGAAGAGTGCTGGCTCGACCTTTGCAAGAGCAGTCCAAATTGGTTTTGAGCCCCAGCTACATAGAAATATGGAAGCTTATATGGATGACAAAGTGGTCAAAACCAAGGACAAAGCAACGCTCGTGCAAGATCTGGGGGAAACATTTGGGAAGCTGCGCAAGATCAACCTCAAATTGAACCCTGAGAAGTGTGTCTTCGGCGTCCCGTCCGGCAAGCTTCTCAGGTTCTTTGTGTCCCAGCGCGGGATTGAAGCAAACCCAGATAAGATCAAGGCTATCGAGTAGATTGAGGCACCCAAACGGATCAAGGACGTGCGTCGGCTCACTGGCTGTGTTGCTGCCATGAGCCGGTTCATCTCCAAGTCCGCGGAGCGTGCCCTTCCTTTTTTCAAGATCTTAAAGAAAGTAGGGCCGATGGAGTGGACCCCAGAGGCTGAGGCAGCACTGCAAGATTTGAAGAAATACCTCTCCTCTGCCCCAGTGCTGGTTGCGCCCAGACCACAAGAACCGTTGCTGCTTTATCTAGCAGCAACGAACCAGGTGGTTAGCGCCGCACTAGTGGCGCAGAGAGAGGTTGATGAGGAGACAGCAGCAGCGGCAGAGTCGATGGTTGGCAGGCCGGAACCCTTCCCGGCAGGGCTCAGCCCCGGCAAGGCTGAGCCCCCGGCAAGGTTCGGCCTCGGCAAGACTGGCGCCCGTGCGATGGGACCTACGCGACCAGGTGAAGAAGCGTAGAAGAAGAAAATGATGCAGCACCCAGTTTACTTCGTTAGCTCCCTTTTGCAGGGGGCTAGGTCGAGGTACTCAGGTGTGCAAAAGCTGCTCTTCGGCCTCCTTATGGCTTTGAGGAAGCTGCTGTTGGGGAACGTTGCAGAAAATTGAAATTTTTTCTACGGTTTCACCAAGATCCATCTATGAGTTCATCTAAGCAACGAGTCATGGGGGAGAGATTGCATCTACATACCACTTGTAGATCGCGTGCGGAAGCGTTCAAGGGAACGGTGATGATGGAGTCGTACACGCCGTGATTTAGATCACCGATGACCAAGTGCCGAACGGACAGCACCTCCGCGTTCAACACACGTACGGAACGGACGACGTATCCTCCTTCTTGATCCAGCAAGGGGAAAGGAGAGGTTGAGGAAGAAGGCTCCAACAGCAGCACGACAGCGTGGTGGTGATGGAGTGACAGTTCTCCGGCAGGGCTTCGCCAAGCACACACGGAGGAGGAGAGGTGTTGGGGAGGGGAGGGTGTAACGCCCCGGATTCGATGCGCCAGGTGTCTTCCAGTTATTCGCCGTCGTTGCCATGTCATTTGCTTGCGTGTTGCATTTTGCCATGTCATCATCTGCATTTCATATCATGTCATCATGTGCATTTCATTTTGCATACGTGTTCGTCTCATGCATCCGAGCATTTCCCCGTTGTCCGTTTTGCAATCCGGCGCTCCTATGTCTCCCGGCGCCCCCCTTTACCTCTTTTCGTGTGCGGGTGTTAAACTTTCTCGGAATGGACCGAGGTTTGTCAAGCGGCCTTGGTATAGCACCGATAGACCACCTGTCAAGTTTCGTGCCATTTGGAGGTCGTTTGGTACTCCAACGGTTAACCGGGTAACCGCAAAAGCCTCCTTCTCTTTGCAGCCCAACACCCCTTTCAAAGTGGCCCAAAACCCATCTAACTCCCCTCCATGCTCTCGGTCGTTCGATCACGATCGCGTGGCCGAAAACCGCTCCTCATTTGGACTCTCCTAGCTCCCTCTACCTATAAAACTAGCCCCTCCCCCGAAATTTGCGGATGAATTCGCAGACGAAACCCTAAAATTCCCCCCTCTCCGCGCCGGACACGTCCGCCCCCGGCCGGACATGTCCGCCGCCGCCTCAAGCCCAATCGGAGGCCGCCACGTGTCCCCGCCGCCGTCCTCCTCTGCACGCCACCGCCCCGAGGGAGCCCGGATCGGCCCGCCTCGGCCAGATCGGCCCGCCTGGCGATCGGGCCCGCCCGGGCCAGATCGGGCCCCGCCGCCGCCCTGGCCTGCGCCGCCGCCCGAAGGCCAGCGCCTCGTCTCCTCGCTGGATCGGGAGGAGCCTGATCCGCAGCTCCGTCCGCCGCCGCCCGTCGGCCCGCTTCCTGCCGGCGAGCTCCACCGCCGGAGCACCAGCGCCGCCCCAGGTCGCGCCTCCCCGGTCCCGTGCCCCGCTCTCCTTCTCCCGTGTGCTCTCTCTCCCTCGTTCTCTCTCTCTCCCTCACGCAGCTCTCTCTCTCTTCCCTGTACCAGGAGCTTCCATGGTCAGCCCGATCTCCGCTCGTGCGCCTAAGTGCCTCAACGCCGGAATGGGTTGCCCGCGTCTGATCTACCCATTCAGGGCCTTCCAGCGCCGGCCGAGTCCCACGCCTCCCCGTCGGCGCTGACTTCCGCCATGGCTGCTCTATGCGAGGAATGGATCTTCTCCGACCTGCCAGTTTTTTTCGCGAGGTGAAAAACGGCCAAGTCCCCGAAGTATTTTGACATTATCATGCCATGTTTGACCTGTCGTATCTCTGCATCCGTAGCTCCGATTCGTGCGTGTAATATGTAAAATTGTTCGCCTCGACGAGTACATCATTTCACCTCATTGCATAATTTTCATTTGAACTCATCTTGATGCCCGAAATGCTGTTAGAAGAGGGCTATGTGATGTTAGTTTCAGATTCTTATCAGAACATGCACTTTTGTCATTTTTGCCATGATTGATGTGTGCACCCTATTAACTTGAGTCCTACATGTGTTTTGTAATATGCCATGCCATCTTTATAGGGGTGTATGCCATGTATTTTTGTGATCACTGTGGTGACTAGCACAAGCATGCAAACTAGGCTTCATGATGTTGCTGATTTCAGCCCCTGTTTTGCTGATATTTTTATGCCATGTTAACTTGATGCTACAGAGAGATCCATGCATATTTTGAGATACTTCAGTAAGGATGTTTTGAACATATGGTTATTCTCTATCCGTCAATGCCCTTGTTTGCAATTATGGAGTGCCATAGCTTGAGTCAATCGAGCTCTACTTTTGCTATAAAATGTTTCCTGGCAGGTTGTTTACATGTTATTCAATTTTGCCAGGGTTGTTGTAGTTGATCCGTGTATGCTATGATGTTGTTCTTGCCATGTATAGCTTCTATGCCATGTATTATTACTGTGAGTTGCCTTGCCATGCCATGTTTTGCTCTGTGCTGAGTGGTTCAAGCTCACCAACATGCCTACTTATTGTTGTTCCTGCCATGTTTGAATCTGTAATATAACTTGCCATGTTTACATGGGTGCCATCATATCTTATGATCCTTTTTGGCTCATGGTCAGTAAAGGACTTTTGTTCTATGCAATTAGTAGGTTCATGCCATGCCTTTGTTTGCCATGATAAGTTCCTGTAGCATGTTGTTTGATAGCTCTAAATATTGCAACCTGATGTTATTTTCTGATAAGTCTGAAACTGTTATTATTTGCAATCTTGCCATGTGTTTTTGAGCATGTTCTATTGATTTCTGGAGATAGCTCAGTGTTCATGTTTTGTAATGCTTTACCTGTAAATCATGCCCATGCCTTTTGTTATTACGTTGAGGTCCTGTAGCATGTTGTTTTGATACTTGCAATATGCCTAGTTGCTGTTTTGGACAGATTGTTGCTATAACTTGTTTCATGTGTATGTGTTGAACCGTTGCTCCGTTTTGAGTGTGCTCTATATGAAACTTGCTCGATTTTGCATGTAGCTTCATATTATCATGTTGCATTCATGTTTTGAGGTGTTTGCTTGATGTTTGTATGCATTTTGCATCAATGCCATGTTTAACTTGTGTTGCTCATATCTTCTAGGCCGTAGCTCCGAATTTAATGAACTTTATATGTAACTTGACTAGAATTTCGTGTAGATCATCTTGGTGCATCTTAACTTGCTGTTTAACAACTTGAACATAAGGTTTATTCAGATCTGGACCAATTTCGAAATTTGCATATGAGGACTTACCGGAATTTGTTCTATGTTGTTTCCGGCCTCATTTAAACTTGCTTTGATGTGTTGCTCTTGTTTGCATCTTCTCTTGACATGAGTAGCCTCATCTAGCTTTGTCATGCATCATGCTTGTTTGTGCATCATTCCTTGTTCATGTGTGGTGTGTTTACCATGTTGTGTGCTTCTTCTTGTTAGTTCCTGTTTCGTTGCGATCGTGAGGATTCGTTCGTCTACGCTTGGTTCGGCTTCATCCGTTCGTCTTATTCATGGACTTGTTCTTCTTCCTAGCGGGATTTCAAGCAAGATGACCGCTACCCTGGATCTCACTACTATCATTGCTATGCTAGTTGCTTCGTTCTACAGCTATGATGCGCTACCTATCACTTGTTCCTCAAGCCTCCCAAATTGCCATGTCAGCCTCTAACCTTTTGCACCCTTCCTAGCAAACCGTTGCTTGGCTATGTTACCGCTTTGCTCAGCCCCTCTTATAGCGTTGTTAGTTGCAGGTGAAGATGAAGTTTGTTCCTTGTTGGAACATGGAGATGTTGTTCCTTGTTGGAACATGTTTACTTGTTGGGATATCACAATATATCTTATTTAATTAATGCATCTATATACTTGGTAAAGGGTGGAAGGCTCGGCCTTATGCCTGGTGTTTTGTTCCACTCTTGCCGCCTAGTTTCCGTCATATCGGTATTATGTTCCCGGATTTTGCGTCCCTAACGCGGTCGGGTGATTTATGGGACCCCTTGACAGTTCGCTTTGAATAAGACTCCTCCAAAGAAGGCCCAACATTGGTTTTACCATTTGCCTCACCTACCCCTTTTTCCCTTGGGAGTCGCGCTCTCAAGGGTCATCTTCATTTTAGCCCCCGGCCAATGCTTGTCTAAGTGTTGGTCCAAACTAGAGCCACTTATGGTGCCGCCCTAGGCAACTTGGGGTATCGTCGGTTGTCAGACGTCGCTCATCTGATGTGGCTCGAGACGAGATACGCTGCTACTATCGTGGATGTCGGCACGCGGGAGGTCTTGCTAGTCTTGTTTTATTGCTGTCGAAATGTCTTGTAGCCGGATTCCGAGACTGATCGGGTCTTCCCGGGAGAAGGAATATCCTTCATTGATCGCGAGAGCTTATCATGGGCTAAGTTGGGACACCCTGCAGGTATAAACTTTCGAGAGCCGTGCCCGCGGTTATGTGGCAGATGGGAACTTGTTAATATCCGGTTGTAGTAAACTCAAGCAAACTCTTCTAAAATACACCAACCGTAGCGTAATCGTGAGTGTCTCTTTTCGGGGTTGATCGAGAGGAGAACACGGTTTCTGGGTTATGTATGACGTAAGTAGGAGTTCAGGATCACTTCTTGATCATTACTAGTTGACGACTGTTCCTTTGTTTCTCTTCTCGCTCTCATTTGCGTATGTTAGCCACCATATATGCTTAATCGCTGCTGCCACCTCACCACTTTACCCCTTCCTTTCCCATTAAGCTTTGCTAGTCTTGATACCCATGGTAATGGGATTGCTGAGTCCTCGTGGCTCATAGATTACTACACCACCAGTTGCAGGTACAGGTTTGCGATGATCATGACATGAGAGCGATGTTTGCTTGTTTGGAGTTCTTCTTCTGCTTCTTCTTCGATCAGGGGATAGGTTCCAGGTCGGCAGCCTGGGCTAGCAGGGTGGATGTCGTTTGAGTTTCTGTTTATGTTTCATCCGTAGTCGGATGTTGATCTTGTATATGATGTTGATGTATTCTTGTGGCATTTGTGCCTTATGTATGTATCCCCATCCATTATGTAATGTTGATGTAATGATATCCACCTTGCTAAAGCGTCTTCAAGATGCGCTTCTATCCTTGGTGGGACCTTCGAGTTCCTTTTGGATAGGGTCGCATCTTGGGCGTGACAAGTTGGTATCAGAGCCTCGACCGACCCTAGGAGCCCCCTTGATTGATCGTGTAGTTTGGCCGTTGTTGAGTCTAGAAGAAAACTGATTTCGGAGTCTAGTTATATCGAGAGTAGGAATTCTTTTACTCCTCAGCCCTTCGCCGCCTCGGTGAGAAATCTTGACGTGGTGAATTACTCCTCTTCCCCTTCAAATTTTTCTTTAGGTTCACGCAGTTGGTTTTCCGGTAGTTGTTCCTCAGCTCTTTTTATCCGGTGCATTTCTCTTCAAGACGACTCGACCATCTTCATCTTTGCCAAGTTCAATCCTCAGCTATTTTCGATCGATGTTGTTTCCCTGTCCGAAGTTGTCTTTGTTTTTCCCGCCCGCCCTCCCTTCTTCTTTTCCGAACCGGAGTCCGTTATCGAGTATCCATTCTACTCGTATGTAAGTCTTTGCTTTCTATCCTCATTGTTCTCAACCGAGTTTTCTTCAAGATATTCGCCGGTTTCCCTTCCAAGTTGTCTTTGTTTTCCGCCTCCCACCCTATTATTCCCGGAGTTCGAGTTTCTTCTCGACCATCAATTTCATTCGTAATGGAGTCTCTTCAGTCTTTCCTCAATCATTTCAACCGTGAATTCTCGCCTTGTTCGTCATTCTTCATCCCTTTCTTTTCCGTGCACTCAATTCAAGTTTTTGGGTTAATCATATTCTTTTCCTTCAAGTGTTCTCTTTGCTCGCTCGCCTCGCCAGCTTATCATTCCGAGTTCGAAGACATCTCAGAGATTCGCTCGTGTTCCAATTAATTCGAGGTTGTCACCTCATTCAAATATTTCAGTTCTTCCGTGCATCATCTATCTGTTCGTCATCCCTTTCCAACGGTGTTTCTTTTCAATGGGCCCTAACCCATAGGTCTTTTCCTAGGATCTTACCTGACTCTTCTAATTATTCCGGAGTTATTCTCAAGTTCTTTTGAAGTTTGACGAAGAATGAATTTCATCACCGATGCCTTCCCAAGATCTCTTTCAAATTCTTTTCATTATTGGCTCAACCTCTTCGCTTTTCATTCTACCGGAGTATCTCAACAATTTTGGTGGTGTTTATCGTCGTCCTTGAAGACCGAAGTAGAGTTTCTCTTAAATCTTGTCCGTTCCCCCGGAGATTCATGGTGCTAGCTCGATGTTATCCTATCTAATTGTTTCCAGTCATGCAAATTATTTTCATCCATCCGGAGTATTTCAGGTGTTGCTTTCCCTCTCGATCATCCGGAGGTCACCTTTTCGGAAGATTCGTTCTAAGTTTTCAGATTCGTTCTCCAATTGTTTTATATCCGTGCCCCTTTTGTTCGTCTTAATATTCTTACGGTGGTTCGTTCAAGATTCTTTTTCCTTGACTATCATTTTAATTCATTCGTTCTATCCAATACTACCGGTGGTTCATGAAGACTCTCTCAAGTTTTGTGCTATTTTCCCCTTAATTCTTTTTCAAGAAGAATAAGTAATATGCAAAATCCATTGCTTGTCATCAATTTAATTTGATGAAGGATAAGCATACAATAAATCTTATTCTTATTTCATCCAAGTGAGTAATCCTTTCCTTCGGAGTTTGTTCGTGATGAATAAATTCTAGTTCCAAGTGTCTTCATCTTTTCTATCCCGGAGTTCAAAGCTTCCTCGGCCATCTCATCAGAACCTTCATATAAATCATAGCAAGGCTTAATCCTTATTCTTTCCAGCCTTCAATCATCATCTTTTGTTACCGGAGTTCTTCATGGTGGTTCTTCATGATTTAATTCATTCTTCAAGAGTTCATCAAGTTTCATTCCATCTTCTTAAATTCATGCTCTATTCTTTCCATGTTCAGCCGGAGTGCCGTCTAAATTCTTTTGTTCATTCATTTTCCATCTCGTTCTAACCAGAGTGGTTTCATAGTCTATCTGATTCCGTGAGCTTTCGATTCTCGGCATTCTCTTGAGTTCTTCTCTTGAGTTCTTGTTTCACCTCATCCCTTTTTCCCTTCCGTCTCGGTCCTAAGATCTCGGGACGAGATCTCTTGTTAGTGGAGGAGTGTTGTAACGCCCCGGATTCGATGCGCTAGGTGTCTTCCAGTTATTCGCCGTCGTTGCCATGTCATTTGCTTGCGTGTTGCATTTTGTCATGTCATCATGTGCATTTCATATCATGTCATCATGTGCATTTCATTTTGCATACGTGTTCGTCTCATGCATCCGAGCATTTCCCCGTTGTCCGTTTTGCAATCCGGCGCCCTATGTCTCCTGCCCCTTTTACCTCTTTTCGTAAAGGGTGTTAAACTTTCTCGAATGGACCGAGGTTTGTCAAGCTGCCTTGGTATAGCACCGATAGACCGCCTGTCAAGTTTCGTGCCATTTGGAGGTCGTTTGGTACTCCAACGGTTAACCGGGTAACCGCAAAAGCCTCCTTCTCTTTGCAGCCCAACACCCCTTTCAAAGTGGCCCAAAACTCATCTAACTCCCCTCCATGCTCTCGGTCGTTCGATCATGATCGCGTGGCCGAAAACCGCTCCTCATTTGGACTCTCCTAGCTCCCTCTACCTATAAAACTAGCCCCTCCCCCGAAATTTGCGGATGAATTCGCAGACGAAACCCTAAAATTCCCCCCTCTCCGCGCCGGACACGTCCGCCCCCGGCCGGACATGTCCGCCACCGCTCCCCGCGCCAATCGGAGGCCGCCACGTGTCCCCGCCGCCGTCCTCCTCTGCGTGCCGCCATGCCCAAGGGAGCCCGGATCGGCCCGCCTGGCCAGATCGGGCCCGCCGCCGCCCCGGCTCACACTGCTGCCCGAAAGGCCAGCGCTCCTTGTCCTCGTGCTGGATCGGGAGGAGCCTGATCCGCAGCTCCGTCGCCGCCGCCCGTCAGCCCAGCAGCTCCGGCCGCCGCCGCGCGCTCACCCTTCTGCGGCGAGCTCCACCGCCGAGCACCAGCGCCCGCCCTGTCGCGCCTCCCGGTCCGTGCCCGCTCTCCTTCTCCGTGTGCTCTCTCTCCTCGTTCTCTCTCTCTCCCTCACGCAGCTCTCTCTCTCTCCCTATACCAGAGCTTCCATGGCCGCCTCGATCTCCAAGGCCAGTGCCGCCTCTAAGCTGCCTCAACGCCGGAATGGGTTGCCCTGCGTCTGATCTACCCATTCAGGGCCTTCCGGCGCTCGCCGGAGTCCCACGCCCCCTCCCCGTCGGCGTTGACTTCCGCCATGGCTGCTCTGTGCGAGGAATGGATCTTCCCCGACCTGCCAGTTTTTTCGCGAGGTGAAAAACGGCCAAGTCCCCGAAGTATTTTGACATTGTCATGCCATGTTTGACCTGCCGTATCTCTGCATCCGTAGCTCCGATTCGTGCGTGTAATATGTCAAATTGTTCACCTCTACGAGTACATCATTTAACCTCATTGCATCATTTTCATTTGAACTCATCTTGATGCCCGAAATGCTGTTAGAAGAGGGCTATGTGATGTTAGTTTCAGATTCTTATCAGAACATGCACTTTTGTCATTTTTGCCATGATTGATGTGTGCACCCTATGAACTTGAGTCCTACATGTGTTTTGTAATATGCCATTCCATCTTTACAGGGGTGTATGCCATGTACTTTTGTGATCTCTGTGGTGAGTAGCACAACCATGCAAACTAGGCTTCATGATGTTGCTGATTTCAGCCCCTGTTTTGCTGATGTTTTTATGCCATGTTAACTTGATGCTATAGAGATATCCATGCATATTTTCAGATACTTCAGTAAGGATATTTTGAAAATATGGTTATTCTCTATCGATCCATGCCCTTGTTTGCAATTATGGAGTGCCACAGCTTGAGTCAATCGAGCTCTACTTTTGCCATAAAATGTTTCCTGGCAGGTTGTTTACATGTTATTCAATTTTGCCAGGGTTGTTGTAGTTGATCCGTGTATGATATGATGTTGTTCTTGCCATGTATAGCTTCTATGCCATGTGTTATTAATGTGAGTTGCCTTGTTATGCCATTTTTTGCTCTGTGCTGAGTGGTTCAAGCTCACCATCATGCCTACTTATTGTTGTTCCTGCCATGTTTGAATCTGTAATATAACTTGCCATGTTTACATGGGTGCCATCATATCTTCTGATCCTTTTTGGCTCATGGTCAGTAAAGGACTTTTGTTCTATGCAATTAGTAGGTTCATGTCATGTCTTTGTTTGCCATGATAAGTTCCTTTAGCATGTTGTTTGATAGCTCTAAATATTGCAACCTGATGTTATTTCCTGATAAGTCTGAAACTGTTATTATTTGCAATCTTGCCATGTGTTTTTGAGCATGTTCTTGTGATTTCTGGAGATAGCTCAGTGTTCATGTTTTGTAATTCTTTACCTGTACATCACGCCCATGCCTTTTGTTATTACGTTGAGATCCTGTAGCATGTTGTTTTGATACTGTCAATATGCCTAGTTGCTGTTTTGGACAGATTGTTGCTATAACTTGTTTCATGTGTATGTGTTGAACCGTTGCTCCGTTTTGAGTGTGCTCTATATGAAACTTGCTCGATTTTGCATGTAGCTTCATATTATCATGTTGCATTCATGTTTTGAGGTGTTTGCTTGATGTTTGTATGCATTTTGCATCAATGCCATGTTTAACTTGTGTTGCTCATATCTTCTAGGCCGTAGCTCCGAATTTAATGAACTTTATATGTAACTTGACTAGAATTTCATGTAGATCATCTTGGTGCATCTTAACTTGCTGTTTAACAACTTGAACATAAGGTTTATTCAAATCTGGACCAATTTCGAAATTTGCATATGAGGACTTACCGGAATTTGTTCTATGTTGTTTCCGGCCTCATTTAAACTTGCTTTGATGTGTTGCTCTTGTTTGCATCTTCTCTTGCCATGAGTAGCCTCATCTAGCTTTGTCATGCATCATGCTTGTTTGTGCATCATGCCTTGTTCATGTGTGGTGTGTTTACCATGTTGTGTGCTTCTTCTTGTTAGTTCCTGTTTCGTTGCGATCGTGAGGATTCATTCGTCTACGCTTGGTTCGGCTTCATCTGTTCGTCTTCTTCAGGGACTCGTTCTTCTTCCTAGCGGGATTTCAAGCAAGATGACCGCTACCTTGGATCTCACTAGTATCATTGCTATGCTAGTTGCTTCGTTCTACAGCTATGATGCGCTACCTATCACTTGTTCCTCAAGCCTCCCAAATTGCCATGTCAGCCTCTAACCTTTTGCACCCTTCCTAGCAAACCGTTGCTTGGCTATGTTACCGCTTTGCTCAGCCCCTCTTGTAGCGTTGTTAGTTGCAGGTGAAGATGAAGTTTGTTCCTTGTTGGAACATGGAGATGTTGTTCCTTGTTGGAACATGTTTACTTGTTGGGATATCACAATATATCTTATTTAATTAATGCATCTATATACTTGGTAAAGGGTGGAAGGCTCGGCCTTATGCCTGGTGTTTGGTTCCACTCTTGCCGCCCTAGTTACCGTCATATCGGTATTATGTTCCCGGATTTTGCATCCCTAACGCGGTCGGGTGATTTATGGGACCCCCTTGATAGTTCGCTTTGAATAAGACTCCTCCAGCAAGGCCCAACATTGGTTTTACCATTTGCCTCACCTACCCCTTTTTCCCTTGGGAGTCACGCTCTCAAGGGTCATCTTCATTTTAGCCCCCCCCCCGGGCCAATGCTTGTCTAAGTGTTGGTCCAAACTAGAGCCACTTGCGGTGTCGCCCCTAGGCAACTTGGGGTATCGTCGGTTGTCAGACGTCGTCTTGCTCATCCGTCGTGGCCTGAGATGAGATACACGCGGCTACTATCAGGATGTCGGCACGCCGGGAGGTCTTGCTGGTCTTGTTTTATTGCTGTCGAAATGTCTTGTAGCCGGGATTCCGAGACTGATCGGGTCTTCCCGGGGAGAAGGAATATCCTTCGTTGATCGCGAGAGCTTATCATGGGCTAAGTTGGGACACCCCTGCAGGTATAAACTTTCGAGAGCCGCGCCCATGTTATGTGGCAGATGGGAATTTGTTAATATCCGTTGTAGTAAACTCAAGCAAACTCTTCTAAAATACACCAACCGTAAAGCGTAACCGTGAGTGTCTCTTTTCGGGTTGATCGAGAGGAGAACACGGTTTCGGGTTATGTCTGATGTAAGTAGGAGTTCAGGATCACTTCTTGATCATTACTAGTTGACGACCGTTCCTTTGTTTCTCTTCTCACTCTCATTTGCGTATGTTAGCCACCATATATGCTTAATCGCTGTTGCCACCTCACCACTTTACCCCTTCCTTTCCCATTAAGCTTTGCTAGTCTTGATACCCATGGTAATGGGATTGCTGAGTCCTCGTGGCTCACAGATTACTACACCACCAGTTGTAGGTACAGGTTTGCGATGATCATGACGTGAGAGCGATGTTTGCTTGTTTGGAGTTCTTCTTCTGCTTCTTCTTCGATCAGGGGATAGGTTCCAGGTCGGCAGCCTGGGCTAGCAGGGTGGGTGTCGTTTGAGTTTCTGTTTATGTTTCATCCGTAGTCGGATGTTGATCTTGTATATGATGTTGATGTATTCTTGTGGCATTTGTGCCTTATGTATGTATCCCCATCCATTATGTAATGTTGATGTAATGATATCCACCTTGCAAAAGCGTCTTCAAGATGCGCTTCTATCCTTGGTGGGACCTTCGAGTTCCTTTTGGATAGGGTCGCATCTTGGGCGTGACAGAGGGGCTGCGCCTTGGAAGTGTATTGCAGCCCTCCCCTCACCCCTCTATTTATAGGGGAAGGGGCAAGGGGGGTCGGCCCCTCTAGATAAGATCTAGAGGGGGGGGGGGCGGCGGCCAGGAGGGGGGCTTGCCCCCCAAGCAAAGGGGGGGGGGGGGCGCCCCCCACTAGGGTTCCCCCCAACCCTAGGCGCATGGGCCCAAGGGGGGGAGGCGCGCCCAGCCCTCCAGTGGCTGGTTCCCTGCCCCTTGTGGCCCATGAGGCCCTCCGAGAGGGGTGGCCCCTCCGGTGGACCCCCGAAACCTCTCCGGTGGCCCCGGTACAATACCGATATGACCCCGAAACTTTCCGGTGTCCGTTTGACAACTTCCCATATATAAATTGTAAGTGCATCTAGTGCCCCTTAGTGATTTTGGTGTATTGAAGACTTATAGGTTAAGTAACTAATGCGTTTGTGAGTGTACACAGGTCTATAAGTCTATGAGGAGTTTGATATTTACAGAGAAAGTCGACCCCTAAAATTGAAGTTCTTCAACTGAAGACTTTGATATTCTGAAGACTTGCTGAAGACTTTGAAAGTGAAGAAATTGGTGTGACCTTGAAGACTTGGTATTCAATTGAGGAACATGAAGCGTGAAGACTTTTGTTTTCGTAGTTTCATTTTCTCTTTCTTGAGAGGGAAAATTTCCATTTGATGCTCAACTCAAAATCCTACACCTACCAAACCCTTCGAGTGAAGCCTTTGGAAATCTCATACAGTTCAGTCAATTTCTTCAAAGGATGTAGACGAAGCTCTTCCGTCGCCGAGGAATTTGTTCGATCGAGGAGTTAGGAATTCGCCAAAGTCGAATTGCCTACACAAAGGAGGAACATGATAGCCCCGAGGAATTTGATATTCAAACTTCCGACCGTTCTTTATCTTTCTTGCGCCACCTGTCCCAAATATCCTATCCACCTAACGGTCATATCATTGAAGGGCATTTATGTCTTATCATGTCGGGCTGCTCCCTAGGCTATAAATAGCCGCCCCTACAACCACTAGCTAGTTGGCTGCTCAGAGAGAACTTGACACTTGTCATTTGAGAGCAACCCATCCTCCGAGGACTTTGAGCGAAAATCATCAAGTGAGGAAAACCCAAAACCAAACCCCTATAAACCCAAAGTGATTGAGCATCATCAAGAAATTGATCCTGCGTAGATCCGACGCTTTTACCTTTGAAGACTGTGCTTCTTCCAGACGGTTAGGCGCCAAGGTCTAGAGCATCCAAGAGGAATTGTGGATTGCCGAGTGACCAAGTATGTGAAGGTTTGGAAGTCGCTCAAGACTTACCACGAGTGATTGGACGAGGTCCGCGTGACCTTAGTTCAAGGAGAATACGGTGAGGACTTGGTGTCCCGAGCTGCGTGCTCAAGGATCGGGTGTCCGGACTGTGTGTCCTCGAGTTTAAATACTCAGCCGCTCCAACCAGACGCATAAACCGAGACAGCAGCTTGGAACTGGTCTACCAAATCATTGTCTTCACCAACCTAATCGGTTCTATTTCCTCAACCCTTTCATTTCCTCATAACTGTGTTGAGTGTTTGTTCATATCTGTGTTTGAAGACTTTGATCAAGACATTCTCAATTTCCTCGCCCAATTTCTTCATCTGTTTGTCTTCATCTTGTGTTATCCTGTGATTACGCTTTCAGACTCTGTGATTGTCTTCATTTCATCATGATGACTATGCTTGTAATCTGTTATGCTTACTTCTGAGTACTTATTCCGCTGCAAGTATTTTCTTCGCTAAGGAATTTCCTCACCGCAAATTCCTCAAAGAAGAATTCATAAAATCGCCTATTCACCCCCTCTAGTCGATATAACGACTTTCAATTGGTATCGAGCAAGGTACTCCTTGTTCTGTGTGATTTTGGTTTAACCACCGGAGTTTTAGTTATGTCGACCGCAGTATGATCAAGGTCTCAGCAGGGTGTCCTACCTTCGATGGGATGGACTACCCCTACTGGAAGAACAAAATGCGAATGCATCTTGAAGCAATTGACAACGATCTCTGGTATGTTGTGACTATAAGAGAAGACTTTGTCACAAATGCAAGAAACCTGGTCACAAAACATGCTAGATAAGAGTGATGATATGTTAGGTGAAGAAATGGATCGCACTCAAGCCCTGACTGAAAATCTTCAGAGACTTCAGTCTAGGCTTGACAACCTTCAAGGTCATCATAGCACTCTCTTATCTGATCATGAGAAACTTTCTTATGAATTTCTTCAAAGAAAGCAAGATCTTGAGAAGCTAAGAGCGAGTTATGAAGATCTTCAGAAGGAGCGCGATTCATTACTTGCTCAACAAATCAGCGCTTCTCAAGAAGATTTTGTTCCTCCATGCTTAAAGTGCATTGAACGTGAATCTGCTAATTCTTCACCTGAATGTTCAAATGCTTCAACTGTTACAAATTCCTCACCTGCCTCTGCTATCACTAATTCCTCATCCGAGGACATTGCTAGTATCACCGACGATGCAGATCGAAGGAATTGTACATGACAGCATGTACAAAAGCCTCAAAGGGCATCGACTCTTTGTGATGTGCTTAAAAGCAGATCCTCAATAGGAACCCTAGGAAAGAGGGTATTGCCTTTGAGAGGAAACTCAATGTCGATGGAACGTCTCGAAGCCCGAGCAAGATCCCAAAACCTCATGGGTTGCTGCAAAGGGACCTCCAGCTTGATCCATCTACCTTATCTGGTTTTACATGTGAATTTCCTCATTCTTGATGAGTCATTTGACTCAAACTATAAACTGTTCAAAAATCAGAATGGTGAAGTATTTGCTAGATATGTTGGCACTAATCGCAGGAACGGTTCCCCTATGAAGAAAATCTGGGTTCCCAAGAAGTGCCTTGAAAGTCTTCGTGAATGTCCTCATGACACCACCAAGAAGAATAGGAACCCCAGATCAAATTCTTCATATGGACCTAATTCTTCATATGGATCCAAGTCCTCATACGAACCAAATTCTCACGTGGATCAAATTCCTCAAAAGGATCAAAGTCCTCATATGATTATCATCGTGCTAACAACTCGCTTTCGCAGGTAGAGCTAAGGGCTATGAATATGTGCATTATTCTTCAAACCAATATGTTCATAAGTCCTCAAGAATTTCTCCGCTTATTCATATGCTTACCCTAACCCTCTTATGTGAAACGAAATGGTTTGGCCTCTATGCCACCATTCTCATATGGTGCTCGCAGAATGATGAACTCTTTGCCACCCCTTCGATGTGGGTGGTGAAGAAAAGAACTAATCTCTTCTCAGGGTCAGGTCTCCAGACGTGCCTTAACGTCTCAAGAATTTGTTGGGGCCCGACAAAATGCTCGAAAGGACGCAGTTAATCATGATGAAATGAACTTTCATTTCACACGCCCTCATACCGCTTATCTAAATACCGACCGATGAAATTCATCGATGAACTTGATATCATATTCTTCACCGATGAAGTATATGAGATCGTAAGTTGTACTAATTCATCCGCAGGATGATCAACCCAAAGCCACCGAGTGGGTTCTCGATAGTGGATGTACAAATCACATGACCGGTGACAAGAATCTATTGATGGATGCTACCTTATCACCGCCACATCTGAAGCATATCATCTTTGCCGACAAAGTCAAAAGTCGTATTGGGACTTGGTAAGGTTGCTATCTCTAAGGACATGCACATGGACAAAGTCATGCTTGTTGAGTCTTTAGGATATAACCTCATGTCAGCCTCAATGCTTTGTGATCTTGATATGGTTGTTATCTTTGGCAAGTATCGTGTGTTGTGATTATGGAAGTTGACAATTCCAAAGTCTTCAAGGCTTTAGGAGAGGAGACTTGTATATTGTTGACTTTTCCACAGACCACAACCAGCCGTGTGTCTACTTGCAAAAGCTTCGTAGGCTGGCTATGGCATCGGCGACTTGGTCATGCAGGCATGAGGAATTTGCACACGCTTGCAAAGAAGAAGCATGTCATTGGCATTGAGAATGTCAAATTCCTCAAGGATCACCTATGCGGAGCCCGTGAAGCTGGAAAATGACCAAGGCCAAGCATCCAAATAAGACTATCATGACCACTACTCGCCCTTCGAATTGCTTCACATGGACCTCTTTGGTCCCAATCATTATTCAGCTGTCGTTAATGAAGCATCACTATATGGCTTTGTTATTGTTGATGATTACTCTCGTTACACATGGGTACACATTGTTACTTACAAAATCAAGTGCAGGAAATCTTCAAACGATTTTCCTCGAGGGCTTCAACCAACTTTGGTGTGAAGATCAAGCACATCAGAGTGACAATGGAACCGAGTTCAAGAATTCGGTCTTGATGACTATCTTGATGAACTTGGTATTACTCATGAGTTATCTGCTCCCTATACTCCTCAAAGAAATGGCGTCGTGGAGCGCAAGAACAGAACTCTTGTTGAGATGGCTCGCACTATGCTTGATGAATACAAAACGCCTAGTCGCTTCTGGATTGAAGCAATTGACACTGCGCCACATCATCAACAGAGTATATCTTCACAAATTCTTCAAAAAGACTGCCTATGAACTCCTCACGACAAGAAACCCAATGTAAGTTATTTCAAAGTCTTCGTGCTAAATGCTGGATTAGAGATCCTCACCACAACTCTAAATTTGCACCAAAGCACATGAAGGTTTTATGCTTGGTTACAGAAAGGACTCGACACCTACAGTAGTCTTCAACATCACTCTACACAAGATTGTTGACATCAGAGATGTGCGGTTCGATGAAACTAATGGCTCGCAAAGAGAGCACCTACCTTCTGTGTTAGACGAACCAGCACCGAGGATTCTATCAGTTCAAGGCAACCGAGGATGTCATTCCTCTCAAGAAACTGCTGAAGAATTCATTCCAGACGAGAAGAACGCCGAGTGATGCACTCAAGATAATGTCAAGAAAATGGTGCCGAGGAAAATGATCAAATTCTTCAAGACAACCAGCTCATCCTCGCGTGCAAAAGAAGTACAAGTGGAGAAGATCATCGATGACATTAAAGCGCCAGTCCTCTCACACGCTCAAAAGCTTCACATTTATCTAACTTTTGTGGGCACTATGCTTTTGTCTCTATCACAGAGCCCACTAAGGTAGATGAAGCATTTCGAGCCGGAGTGGATTCAGGCCATGCAAGAAGAATTACATCGCTCGAGCTCAACAACGTCTGGAACTGGTCAAACGTCCAGATCCTCGCAAGCATAATATCATTGGCACAAAGTGGATCTATCGCAACAAACAAGATGAAAATGGTCTTGTGGTGAGGAATAAGGCACGACTTGTAGCTCAAGGCTACACGCAGTTGAAGGAATTGATTTCGATGAAACTTTTGCACTGTTGCTAGACTTGAGTCTATTCAGATATTACTCGCCTATGCTAACCATCACAATATCACTTTATATCAAATGGATGTGAAAAGTGCATTCCTCAATGGTAAGCTTGAGGAAGAAGTATATGTTGCTCAACCCCTGTGTTTTGAAGATCCAAAGAATCCTCAAAGTCTTCAGACTAAATAAGGCCCTCTATGGCCTCAAGCAAGCCCCTCAGCGTGGTATGATACATTGAAGGAATTCTTCGTGAAGAATGGCTTCACACCGGTTCACTCGACCCTACTCTTTTACTAAATCTTATGATGGTGAACTTTTGTGTGCCAAATATATGTTGATGATATTATCTTTGGCTGTCTCGACCAACGTTATAGTGATGAATTTGCCTATATGATGAGTGAAGAATATCAAATGTCTATGATGGAGAGTTGAAATTCTTCTTAGGTCTTCAAATTCAATCAACAACACAATGGCATATTCATATCTCAGAGAAATACCTCAAAGATGTCCTCAAGAAATTCGCATGCAAGATTGCAAAGGTGTCAAAATTCCTATGCCCACAAATGGCCATCTATGCAATCGATGAAAATGGTATTGACTTCGATCACAAGGTATACCGCCCATGATTGGTTCTTTATTGTACTTATGTGCATCTAGGCCAGATATAATGCTTAGTGTTTGCATGTGTGCCCGATTTCAAGCTACACCAAGGAATCACACCATAAGGCTGTGAAGCATATTCTTCGATATCTAGCTCACACACCAACACTAGGATTATGGTACCCCAAGGGCTCTACTTTTGATCTCATTGATATTCGACTCGACTATGCTGGTGATCGTGTGGATCGCAAGTCAACATCTGGTACTTGTCATTTCCTCGGACGATCTTTGGTCCGTTGGTCCTCAAGAAACAGAATCATATCACCGTCCATCGCAAGCTGAATACATTGCTGCTGGCTCGTGTTGTGCTCAATTACTATGGATGAAGCAAACCTCAAGGACTACGGCATCAACGTGAAGAATGTGCCTCTCTCTTGTGACAATGAGAGTGCCATCAAGATTGCTCACAACCCAGTTCAGCACTCAAGACAAAGCACATTCAAATTCGCCATCATTTTCTTCGTGATCATGTGTTGAAGGGCGACATCTCCATCGAGCACGTGAAGACTGAAGAACAGCTAGCTGATATCTTCACTAAGCCCTTGGATGAGAAGAGATTTAGCAAGTTGCGGTGTGAGCTAAATATCTTAGAATCTTCAAACGTTCTTTGAAAAGGACACACATCCTAACACTTATGCAAAATTGATGACTTAGATGTGCAACACATGAAGAAACGTTTTTCTTCAATCAATGAAGAATAACACTCTAAGTGTGAAGAAATTAATGAAGAAATTGATTCTCGTAACCCTCGACAATTGTACGCTGTGTCTGAAATCATCATTCTTATACGGTGGGTCACGCCACCACCAAAGTTGAAAATCTTCAATTTGAGTTTTTCCTCGTTTTGAAATTCTTCAGTTTTTCAAATTCTTCAACTTTGCAAAATCTTCACTGTTTCCGCTGCCTTTCTTCATTGGTTATATATATATATGGATTTATGTCCTCTACAGCATTCACTTATGGCTATTTCTTCAAGTCGCTCTTTCTGCTAAGTGAATGTGATCGGACCCTTTCCCCTCTATGCTATACTAAACCCAATCCATTCACAAATTCTTCATGTGCGTTCTACTTTGAAACTCGTTCAAATTCTTCACTGTGTCCTTGACAACTGAAGAAATTGCAAACGGATCTTTAAAACGAATCTTATCCAAACCTTCGCTTTTACCGCGCAAACCGTTCCGCATCCCACGATGCATTATTATATTCACCCACGATCATACACGATCTCCACTACACAGTACGTGGGTGACACATGTCGTGAGAAGCGAAGCGGTCAGGGGCATGTTCGTCCTAAATCTTTGGGCGATCCGTTTTTCACCGTGTCTATAAATACCCCTCTCTCCCTTCCTCACTCTTTTACTCCGCTCGACCTCTCTCTCCCGCCGAGCTCCTCAAAACCCTAGCGCGCCGCTTACTCCATCGTCAGCCGGTGAGGAAAAGCTTCACCGCCTTGACCTCTTCGCCGACGATTACGCGACGATCATGGAAATCTTCACTCCGCCGTCGCCGTAGCTGATTTCCTCTGCCAAGTTAGGGCGTGGAAGATCTGAACGGACGAACTTCCCTACTGTTCTTCTCAGTTCGTCGTGTTCTTCACTTCGGGTAAATTAAAAGTTACTTTTATTACTCGCTTTGATTCTCAATTTTTTTTCAAATTCTTCAAAGGTGTTTATTCTTCAAATCTTCACACATATGAACACCTCAAATCTCTTGACTCGTTTCTCTAAGCAATGATTTTCTTCAAGATTCCTCAATTGTGTGGATCTTCGATCTATACAACTCTGGAACCTAAGACAAAGAACGCTTATTGAAATTCTTCAAGGCTCATCCGGTCAAAATCCTCAAAACTTGTTCTTTTGAAAACCTTCCGAGAACGCATATGACCTCTCCAAATTCCTCGCACCTATACTCTGTTCACAGGTACAAATGTCCGCTGCTGAATCCTAGGTTCTCATCAACTTAACTCATTTGCAGCGTTCCTCGAAGAAAAACTGCACACTTCTTCAGAAAACTCAATTGTTCAATTTCCTCAACTAAAGAAAATGGCTGATGGTAAGAAGCCAGAGAAGGGAGGAAAGAAACCTGAGGTCATGACAGCATTTGAAATCCCTAAGGAAATATATGCTGAGTACTGCACACCGGATGAAGAAAGCAAAAATCAACGCAAGGTGCGTATTCAGAAGATTGAACGGAGATGGGCACGGGAATGGAAGGAATACAGATATGTAACTCCTAAGTACATGAAGAAATTCGCTTAAATCCTCCATGCCCAAGAGCTCCTTTGGCACCTGCCAAATAGCTGATCCCACTAGCGCCAAACGCGGTGAGGACTTTCCCGATGAATGGGCTAAACGCCAAGCAAAATTGGCAAAGCAAGCAAAGGAGGCAAAGAAGAAATTCAATGAGGATTCTGCGCGCTATCGCCATCGAGGTCTCGGTCAAACCGAGGAAATCAATGCAAAAGAAGCCTGCTAATAAGCCAAGTGCTTCATCATCTGCGCCCTCACGGCCAAGTTCCTCAAGAGCACCTTCCAAGCAAATTCCTCACACTGCTGTTGTTCCATCAAAGTCCTCAACAGCTCCGTCAAAACCTTCAGTTCGTGCACCTGCTACTTGTCAAAGAACCACTGGTTTCTCAATTGCCTCGCATTTCGCAAGTTCCTCACTGCTCCAACTTCCTCATCCGCCCGCTCACCAAGATCAAGGCAACAATGGACGAGGTCCTCGGCCTAGTCCAAGGAAGAAACAAGTTGTATTTCATGTACCATCGACGATGAGGCATCCGATGAAGAACTCATGGAAATCATCGAGACCGTCAAGTAAGGGCTGCTAGAGCCAAAGGTACATCTCGCCACATCGCTATTGGACCCAAGAAGGTCCTCGACTTCATTGACCTCTGGCACAATGATCCCAATACCCCTCTGCCTGATCTTCATTTAACACCTGGTCAAAGTCATGCGCTGACTCACTTCATCGCTGAAGAAAAATGGAAGTTTGAGAAGGCGAGGGAAATCAAGAAGGCTCAATACAGGAAGGAGAAGTTCCTGAAGAAAAACGTTGTCAAGATGACACCTGAGGAACTCCTCCAAATCCAAACTGAAATTCAAAACCTCAGCAAGAACTTTGATACATACTATGCTGATTGGCAAGGAGTCAAGACCAGATTCGTCAACCTGACGAAGAAATTCACAAGTGTTGCTGCCCCAGTGCAACATGAAATTCCTCAGGCTGGAGCCTCACTCAGCCCATCAAGAAAATACCAGCACCGCTGATGACGCTCAGCCTGCTGAAGAAAATGCTGATTCCAGGCTGATGATCCCATCCCAGCCACCGAAGAAATTGACAGGCACCCACTAGTGGTGCGCTCAAGAAATTGCTCAAGACAGGGAACTGCATCGCTTGCTCTCAAGAAACTGCACCAAATTCCTCAGCTCCTCCTGCGCCAACTCCAACTCCAATTCTTCCATCCGCTTCGATGTGAAGAAAACCAAGGCTGCGAACGAGCTGCTGTGAAGAAAAGGAAAGCATCAGCTGCGCTGATTCTTCGCCGCGAAGAAAATGAAGCCAATGACCAGCTCATTTGAAAACCCAATTGATGCTGTTCCAATTTCCTCCATACCATCAAAGGAAGTTGTTCCTTTTGGAGAAGATTATGAGATCCCAACCGGATCGATGAAGAACATCAATCTGCTGCTTCTCGTCGAGAAAATTGATGAAGAAATTGAAGTGGAAGCAATCCTTCAACCCCAGTTATTTCCTCGTCAGACCATGAAATTCCTCAAGCTGGTGCTGAGGAAACTGAAGATGAAGATGTGGATATTGGATGCACCACACCAGTGATCAATGATGACTTTTGGGAAAGTCAGCATCCCAATACTCCTCTTTTCACCCCGCTCCAACAAGTTCCTCACTCCCACGCATGCATCAGTCCAAATAGACTCTGAAGAAAATCAACCCACCGGTTCTCGTGCATGAAGAAATTCCAGCCACTAGTGCTGATGAAACTGCTGCTGCTGCTAATCCTCGATCGCACAAGTTGAGGACCAAGAAATTCCTCAGTCAAGAACCTGAACTTACGATTCCTAAGGTGGTGATGCAACTCATCGACACCCTCCGCCCAAGCAAAAGAATCCGCTCTCAACCAAGCAAAAGTTCAAGGCTGAAGATTTCTTTGCCGAGCACGTGTTCTTCATCGAATATAATCCTTATGATTCTGCTCGAATTAGGAAGAGGCGCTCGACTGCCACCAAGCCAACTTCTATTCCTCGCTTTTCAACGAGGACAAAATCTTCGATCATGCTCATATTCCTCATGTGGATATGGAGTCGCTGCCAGCTTTGAGCCAATCCTCGGTGTTCTTCACGACGCAGACTTCTAAACTTCTGCACCGATATTTGTGATGGAATGAAGAGCTAATTCTTCAGTTCTATGCAACCTCGCACATCACCGAGACGCTCAAGACGTAAATTCATGGGTCTTAGATTGATGACTGAAAACACTCACTACAAGGCACCAAAGAAGTGAATTGCTTGCCCTACCACTCGATCCTCCGCTTGATGGTGCACGTCGATCTATGAAGAAAAAGAACTTTCAAATCACTATATGCAAGTGCTGATGAAGCCTTTGAAGCCAAGGCAGGCACCAAGAACCAAATTCCTCGTCAAGGAATTATTATATGTGCCTCGGACAGTCTATCGAATTTTGACGAAGACTATGAGTCCTATCAAAGGCCACGACTCGAATGATGAAGAAGTCGTTGGCATCATGAAGAATATGCTTTTCAACATCATCCATGGCGTTCCCGTCAATTTCCATGATTTCTTCATGAGGACTCTGGCTAACATTGCCATGTCACCTTTTGAGCTGAAGCCTTATGCGCCTTGGATTATGAGATTCATCAGGTCAAGGTCTTCACTCAATTACAAAGCTGATACTTTGAACCACTGCAGCTACCTGCCCCCGATTGAAGTCCTCAAACGGACAATTACCTCAGCTGATGAAAAGGGCAAGGCTCTGCTGTGATAGATGAAGGCATTCGTCCATTGGATGGACAGTTTCGCAAAGCAGCATCTTACTCCACCAATGATGACTCTGCCACACATGACTCAGCCGCAAATACCTCAGTCAAGCAAAATCCTCAAGGAACTGCACCCAGGGTGATGACTGATCGTGAATTACTCCTCGCCTTTCATCAAGGTTGATCGCAATCATAAGTGGGTCAAACGTCGGTTTGGTACTCTTCTTTACAACATGACCTCAACACACAATGCAAAGAAGAAAACCACTACTACCTTCATGAAACCTTCAAGCGCACTGGCTGTTCTTTCACATGTCTACAATGAAGAAGAACTCGACTTCAATGGGTCTCAAGGAAGAATTTGACTGGTCTGCACCTCCTCCAAGAAATTCAAGAAGGTCAAAGTTCCTTCCTTGGTGGCTAGCTCCTATTCTTCATCTCGCGACATCGATGAAAATGAAGATTTGGAAGACACGCTGCTGGTCCTACTTCAACGAACAACCCCGACAATGTCAAGCGCTCCGCCTTCAACTTGAAATTCTTCAAGAGCGTTAGTCCTCGCCGATCCTTTTGGTCATTCGATGACAAAGGGGAGAAATTTGAGTTAGTCTTCAAGCGGGTCTCGTTTTTGTCTATATACAGTATTTTATTAAGTTACAACTCTCGTTCTTCTGAAACCTTTTATTGGATCGAGTTGTAATCTTAAACCCGATGGTGCTTTGATACTTTTGATGCATTATGCTTTTGCTCTATGATCTGATTATAGTAGTTATGCTCTGATTCTAGTGAGCTCTTTGAAAATCTTCATAGCAAATCGATTTGGGCTCTGATACTCTTTATGCATTATTCTGCATGCTCTGAATAACATCAAGCATGCAAAAGTATCAAATTCCTCATACGCATTATTTTGGGCTCTAATACTCTTTATGCATTATTTTGCATGCATTGCATAGCATCAAGCACCATATTTCATCATGCATTTCAAATTCCTCATATTATATGTCAAATGCGTGTATGAATTACAAGATATAGGGGGAGATCTCCATGATTCAATTCTTCAAATGTGCATTGCCTCAAAAGCAAATTCCTCACTATGCACATCTTCAGGGGGAGTTCTTCTATATCTTGCAATCAAATTCCTCATTATCAGTATTTACACTTCACATATTTATCCCCGTTGAAAACTTAACCTATGTTGTCATCAATCACCAAAAAGGGGGAGATTGTATGTGCATCTAGTGCCCCTTAGTGATTTTGGTGTATTGAAGACTTATAGGTTAAGTAACTAATGCGTTTGTGAGTGTACACAGGTCTATAAGTCTATGAGGAGTTTGATATTTACAGAGAAAGTCGACCCCTAAAATTGAAGTTCTTCAACTGAAGACTTTCTGAAGACTTTGAAAGTGAAGAAATTGGTGTGACCTTGAAGACTTGGTATTCAATTGAGGAACATGAAGCGTGAAGACTTTTATTTTCGTAGTTTCATTTTCTCTTTCTTGAGTCATAGGAAACACCGTACTGTTAAAGGGGGTCGAGGAAATACTAAGGGAAAATTTCCATTTGATGCTCAACTCAAAATCCTACACCTACCAAACCCTTCGAGTGAAGCCTTTGGAAATCTCATACAGTTCAGTCAATTTCTTCAGAGATAGAGACAAAGCTCTTCCGTCACGAGGAATTTGTTCTGATCGAGGAGTTAGGAATTCGCCAAAGGCGAATTGCCTACACAAAGAGGAACATGATAGCCCCGAGGAATTTGATATTCAAACTTCCGACCGTTCTTTGTCTGCTTGCTTGGCCTGTCCCAAATATCCTATCCACCTAACGGTCATATCATTGAAGGGCATTTATGTCTTATCATGTCGGGCTGCTCCTAGGCTATAAATAGCCGCCCCCTACAACCACTAGCTGGTTGGCTGCTCCGAGAGAACTTGACACTTGTCATTTGAGAGCAACCCATCCTCTGAGGACTTTGAGCGAAAATCATCAAGTGAGGAAAAACCCAAAAACCAAACCCCTACAAACCCAAAGTGATTGAGCATCACTGAAGAAATTGATCCTGCGTAGATCCGACGCTTTTTACCTTTGAAGACTGTGCTTCTTCCAGACGGTTAGGCGTCAAGGTCTAGAGCATCCAAGAGGAATTGTGGATTGCCGGGTGACCAAGTATGTGAAGGTTTGGAAGTCGCCTGAAGACTTACCACGAGTGATTGGACGAGGTCTGCGTGACCTAGTTCAAGGAGAATATGGTGAGGACTTGGTGTCCTGAGCTGCGTGCTCAAGGATCGGGTGTCCGGACTGTGTGTCCTCGAGTTTAAATACTCAGCCGCTCCAACCAGACGCATAACCGAGACAAAGCAGTTGGAACTGGTCTACCAAATCATTGTCTTCACCAACCTAATCGGTTCTATTTCCTCAACCCTTTCATTTCCTCATAACGTGTTGAGTGTTTGTTCATATCTGTGTTTGAAGACTTTGATCAAGACATTCTCAATTTCCTCAGCTCAATTTCTTCATCGCTTTGTCTTCATCTTGTGTTATCCTGTGATTACGCTTTCAGACTCTGTGATTGTCTTCATTTCATCATGATGACTATGCTTGTAATCTGTTATGCTTACTTCGAGTACTTATTCCGCTGCAAGTATTTCTTCGCTAAGGAATTTCCTCACCGGCAAATTCCTCAGTGAAGAATTCATAAAAATCGCCTATTCACCCCCCTCTAGTCGATATAACGCACTTTCATAAATCTTTACCTCCGGACCATTCCGGAACTCCTCGTGACGTCCGGGATCTCATCCGGGACTCCAAACAACATTCGGTAATCACATACAAGTCTTCCTAATAACCTAAGCGCCACCGAACCTTAAGTGTAGACCCTACGGGTTCGGGAGACATGCGAACATGACCAAGACGGCTCTCCGGTCAATAACCAACAGCGAGATCTGGATACCCATGTTGGCTCCTACGTACTCCTCGATGATTTCATCGGATGAACCACGATGTCGAGGATTCAATCAATCCCGTATACTATTCCCTTTGTCAGACGGTATGTTACTTGCCCAAGATTCGATCGTCGGTATCCCAATACCTCGTTCAATCTCATTACCGGAAAGTCACTTTACTCGTACCATAATGCATGATCCCGTGACCAGACACTTGGTCACTTTGAGCTCATTATGATGATGCACTACCGAGTGGGCCCAGTGATACCTCTCCGTAACACGGAGTGACAAATCCAAGTCTCGATTCGTGTCAACCCAATGACACTTTCGAGATACCAGTAGTGCACCTTTATAGTCACCCGCCATTCACGTTGTGACGTTTGGTACACCCAAAGCACTCCTACGGTATCCGAGAGTTACACGATCTCATGGTCTAAGGAGAAGATACTTGACATTGGAAAAACTCTAGCAAAACGAACTACACGATCTTGTGCTATGCTTAGGATTGGGTCTTGTCCATCACATCATTCTCCTAATGATGTGATCCCGTTATCAATGACATCCAATGTCCATAGTCGAAACCATGACTATCTATTGATCAACGAGCTAGTCAACTAGAGGCTCACTAGGGACATATTGTGGTCTATGTATTCACACGTGTATTACGATTTCCGGATAATACAATTATAGCATGAATAAAAGACAATTATCACGAACAAGGAAATATAATAATAATCCTTTTATTATTGCCTCTAGGGCATATTTCCAACAGTCTCCCACTTGCACTAGAGTCAATAATCTAGTTACATTGTGATGAACCGAACACCCATAGAGTTCGGTGTTGATCATGTTTTGCTCATGGAAGAGGTTTAGTCATGGATCTGCGACATTCAGATCCGTATGCACTTTGCAAATTTCTATGTCTCCATCTTGAACATTTTCACGGATGGAGTTGAAGCGACGCTTGATGTGCTCGGTCTTCTTGTGAAACCTGGGCTCCTTGGCAAGTGCAATAGCTCCAAAGTGTTGTCACAGAAGAGTTTGATCGGCCCCGACGCATTGGGTATGACTCCTAGGTCGGTGATGAACTCCTTAACCCAAATTGCTTCATGCGCTGCCTACGAGGCTGCCATGTACTCCGCTTCACACGTAGATCCCGCCACGACGCTTCGCTTGCAGCTGCACCAGCCATCGCTCCACCATTCAACATATACATGTATCCGGTTTGTGACTTAGAGTCATCAGATCTGTGTCGAAGCTAAGCGCCGACGTAACCCTTTACGACGAGCTCTTCGTCACCTCCATAAACGAGAAACATGTCCTTTGTCCTTTCGTACTTCAGGATATTCTTGACCGCTGTCCAGTGTTCCTTGCGGGATTACTTTGGTACCTTCCTACCAAACTTACGGCAAGGTTTACATCAGGTCCGTACACAGCATGGCATACATAATAGATCCTATGGCCGAGGCATAGGGATGACGCTCATCTCTTCTTTATCTTTTGCCATGGTCGGGCATTGAGCCGAGCTCAATCTCACACCTTGCAAGACAGGCAAGAACCCTTTCTTGACTGATCCATTTTGAACTTCTTCAAAATCTTATCAAGGTATGTGCTTTGTGAAAGACCTATGAGGCGTCTTGATCTATCTCTATAGATCTTGATGCCTAATATATAAGCAGCTTCTCCAAGGTCCTTCATTGAAAAACTTTTATTCAAGTAGGCCTTAATGCTGTCCAAGAGTTCTATATCATTTCCCATCAAAAGTATGTCATCTACATATAATATGAGAAATGCTACAGAGCTCCCACTCACTTTCTTGTAAACGCAGGCTTCTCCATAAGTCTGCATAAACCCAAACGCTTTGATCATCTCATCAAAGCGAATGTTCCAACTCCGAGATGCTTGCACCAGCCCATAAATGGATCGCTGGAGCTTGCATACCTTGTTAGTATTCTTAGGGTCGACAAAACCTTCCGGCTGCATCATATACAGCTCTTCCTTAAGATAACCGTTAAGGAATGTCGTTTTGACATCCATCTACCATATCTCATAATCATAGTATGCGGCAATTTCTAACATGATTCAGACAGACTTAAGCTTCGCTACGGGAGAGAAAGTCTCATCATAGTCAATTCCTTGAACTTGCCGATAACCCTTAGCGACAAGTCGAGCTTTATAGATGGTGGCATTACCATCTGCGTCCGTCTTCTTCTTAAAGATCCATTTGTTTTCTATCGCCCGCCGATCATCGGGCAAGTCTGTCAAAGTCCATACTTTGTTTTCATACATGGATCCTATCTCGGATTGCATGGCTTCAAGCCATTTGTTGGAATCCGGGCCCGCCATCGCTTCTTCATAGTTCAAGGTTCACCGTTGTCTAACAACATGATTTCCGTGACAGGGTTGCCATACCACTCTGGTGTGGAGCGTGTCCTTGTGGACCTCTGAAGTTCAAGAGCAACTTGATCCGAAGTACCTTGATCATCATCATTAATTTCCTCTCCAGTAGGGGTAGGCACCACAGGAACATTTTCCTGAGCTGCACTACTTTCCGGTTCAAGAGGTAGTACTTCATCGAGTTCTACTTTCCTCCCACTTACTCCTTTCGAGAGAAACTCCTTTTCAAGAAAGGATCCGTTCTTGGCAACAAAGATCTTGCCTTCAGATCTAAGGTAGAAGGCATACCCAATGGTTTCCTTAGGGTATCCTATGAAGACGCATTTTTCCGACTTGGGTTCGAGCTTTTCAGGTTGAAGTTTCTTGACATAAGCATCGCATCCCCAAACTTTTAGAAACGGTAGCTTAGGTTTCTTCCCAAACCATAATTCATACGGTGTCGTCTCAACAGATTTAGACGGTGCCCTATTTAAAGTGAATGTAGCTGTCTCTAGAGCGTATCCCCAAAATGATAGCGGTAAATCTGTAAGAGACATCATAGATCGCACCATATCTAATAGAGTGCGACACGACGCTCGGACACACCGTTAAGCTGAGGTGTTCCAGCGCGTGAGTTGTGAAACAATTCCACATTTCCTTAAGTGTGTACCAAATTCGTGACTTAAATATTCTCCTCCACGATCTGATCGTAAGAACTTTATTTTTCGGTCACCTGATTCTCTACCTCATTCTGAAATTCCTTGAACTTTTCAAAGGTCTCAGACTTGTGTTTCATCAAGTAGACATACCCATATCTACTCAAGTCATCGGTGAGAGTGAGAACATAACGATATCCTCCATGAGCCTCAACGCTCATTGGACCGCATACATCGGTATGTATGATTTCCAATAAGTTGGTTGCTCGCCCATTGTTCCGGAGAACGGAGTCTTGGTCATTTTCCCATAAGGCATGGTTCGCATGTGTCAAATGATTCATAATCGAGAGACTCTAAAAGTCCATCGAATGGAGCTTCTTCATGCGCTTGACACCAATGTGACCAAGGCGGCAATGCCAAAAGTATGTGGGACTATCGTTATCAACTTTACATCTTTTGGTATTCACACTATGAATATGTGTAATATTACGCTCGAGATTCATTAAGAATAAACCATTGACCATCGGAGCATGACCATAAAACATATCTCTCATATAAATAGAACAACCATTATTCTCGGATTTAAATGAGTAGCCATCTCGCATTAAACGAGATCCCGATACAATGTTCATGCTCAAACTTGGCACTAAATAACAATTATTGAGGTTTAAAACTAATCCCGTAGGTAAATGTAGAGGTAGCGTGCGACGGCGATCACATCGACCTTGGAACCATTCCCGACGCGATCGTCACCTCGTCCTTCGCCGATCTCCGCTTATTCCGCAGCTCTGCTGTGAGTTACAAATATGAGCAACAACACCGTATCAAATACCCAGGAGTTACTACGAGTACGGTAAGGTACACATCAATTACATGTATATCAAATATACCTTTAGTGTTGCCGGCCTTCTTGTCCGCTAAGTATTTGGGGCAGTTCCACTTCGAAAGGCCCTTCCCTTTGCAATAAAAGCACTCTGTCTCAGGTTTGGGTCCATTCTTTGACTTCTTCCGGCAACTTGCTTATCGGGCGCTGCAACATCCTTGCCGCCCTTCTTGAAGTTCTTCTTACCCTTGCCCTTTTTGAACTTAGTGGTTTTATTGACCATCAACACTTGATGTTCTTTCTTGATTTCAACCTCTCGCTGACTTCAGATTGAGAATACTTCGGAATGGTCTTCACCATCCCCTGCATATTGTAGTTCATCACAAAGCTCTTGTAGCTTGGTGGGAGCGATCAAGGATTCTGTCAATGACCGCCTCGTCCGGAGGTTTATGTCCAGCTGGGACAAAGCGGTTGTGCAACCCGGACATTTTGAGTATGTGCTCACCGATGTAACTGTTTTCCTCCATCTTACTACTATAGAACTTGTCGGAGACTTCATATCTCTCGACCGGGCATGAGCTTGGAAAACCATTTTCAGCTCCTCGAACATCTCATATGCTCCGTGTTGCTCAAAACGCTTTTGGAGCCCGGTTCTAAGCTGTAAAGCATGCCGCACTGAACGAGGGAGTAATCATCAAGACGAGACTGCCAAGCATTCATAATGTCTTGGTTCTCGATGGGTGCATCACCTAGCGGTGCTTCTAGGACATATTGTTTCTTGGCTGCTATGAGGATGATCCTCGGTTCCGACTCAGTCCGAATAGTTGTTGCCATCGCCTTTCAGCTTGGTTTTCTAGGAACGCGTTGAAGTTCATGGTGACATGAGCATTGGCCATTTGATCTACAAGACATTTTGCAAAGATTTTAGACTAATGTTCATGATAATTAAGTTCATCTAATCAAATTATTTAATGAACTCCCACTCAGATTTGACATCCTCTAGTCATCTAAGTGTTACATGATCCGAGTCGACTAGGACATGTCCGATCATCACGTGAGACGGACTAGTCATCGTCGGTGAACATCTCCATGTTGATCGTATCTTCCATACGACTCATGTTCGACCTTTCGGTCTCTTGTGTTCCGAGGCCATGTCTGTACATGCTAGGCTCGTCAAGTTAACCCTAAGTGTTTATGCATGTGTAAAACTGTCTTACACCCGTTGTATGTGAACGTAAGGATCTATCACACCGATCATCACGTGGTGCTTGAAACGATTTAACTTTAGCAACAAAGCACGTTAGGGGAACACTTTCTTGAAATTATTATAAGGGATCATCTTATTTACTACCGTCGTTCTAAGTAAACAAGATGCATAAAACATAATAAACATCACATGCAATTATATAAAGTAGTGACATGATATGGCCAATATCATATAGCTCCTTTGATCTTCATCTTCGGGGCTCCATGATCATCTTGTCACCGGCATGACACCATGATCTCAATCATCATGATCTCCATCATCGTGTCTCCATGAAGTTGCTCGCCAACTATTACTTCTACTACTATGGCTAACGCGTTTAGCAATAAAGTAAAGTAATTTACATGGCGTTCTTCAATGACACACAGGTCATACAAAAATAAAGACAACTCCTATGGCTCCTGCCGTTGTCATACTCATCAACATGCAAGTCGTGATTCCTATTACAAGAACATGATCTCATACATCACAATATATCATTCATCATTCATCACAACTTCTGGCCATATCACATCACATGACAATTGCTGCAAAAACAAGTTAGACGTCCTCTAATTGTTGTTGCATCTTTTACGTGGCTGCAATTGGGTTCTAGCAAGAACGCTTTCTTACCTACGAATAACCACAACGTGATTTTGTCAACTTCTATTTACCCTTCATAAGGACCCTTTTCATCGAATCCGCTCCAACTAAAGTGGGAGACAGACACCCGCCAGCCACCTTATGCAACTAGTGCATGTCACCGGTGGAACCGGTCTCACGTAAGCGTCACGTGTAAGGTTGGTCCGGCCGCTTCATCCCACAATACCGCTGAAGCAAGATAAGACTAGTAGCGGCAAGCAAGTTGACAAGATCTACGCCCACAACAAAATTGTGTTCTACTCGTGCAATAGAGAACTACGCATAGACCTAGCTCATGATGCCACTGTTGGGGAACGCTGCAGAAAATTAAAAAAATTTCTACGGTTTCACCAAGATCCATCTATGAGTTCATCTAAGCAACGAGTCATGGGAGAGAGATTGCATCTACATACCACTTGTAGATCGCATGCGGAAGCGTTCAAGGGAACGGTGATGATGGAGTCGTACACGACGTCATTCAGATCACCGATGACCAAGTGCCGAACGGACATCACCTCCGCGTTCAACACACGTACGGAATGGACGACGTCTCCTCCTTCTTGATCCAGCAAGGGGAAAGGAGAGGTTGAGGAAGAAGGCTCCAACAGCAGCACGACGGCGTGGTGGTGATGGAGTGACAGCCTCGGCAGGCTTCGCCAAGCACACGGAGGAGGAGAGGTGTTGGGAGGGAGGGCTGCGCCTTGGAAGTGTATTGCAGCCTCCCTCACCCTTCTATTTATAGAGGAAGGGGCAGGGGGCGGCCCCTCTAGATGAGATCTAGAGGGGCGGCGGCCGGAGGGGGCTTGCCCCCAAGCAAAGGGCGCCCCCACTAGGGTTCCCCAACCCTAGGCGCATGGGCCCAAGGGGCGCCCAGCCCTCCAGGGCTGGTTCCCTGCCCTTGTGGCCCATGAGGCCCTCCGAGAGGGGTGGCCCTCCCGTGGACCCCGGAACCTCTCCGGTGGCCCGGTACAATACCGATATGACCCCGAACTTTCCGGTGTCCGTTTGACAACTTCCCATATATAAATCTTTACCTCCGGACCATTCCGAACTCCTCGTGACGTCCGGGATCTCATCCGGACTCAACAACATTCGGTAATCACATACAAGTCTTCCTAATAACCCTAGCGTCACCGAACCTTAAGTGTGTAGACCCTACGGGTTCGGAGACATCAGAACATGACCGAGACGGCTCTCCGGTCAATAACCAACAGCGGGATCTGGATACCCATGTTGGCTCCTACATACTCCTCGATGATTTCATCGGATGAACCACGATGTCGAGGATTCAATCAATCCCGTATACTATTCCCTTTGTCAGACGGTATGTTACTTGCCCGAGATTCGATCGTCGGTATCCTAATACCTCGTTCAATCTCGTTACCGGCAAGTCACTTTACTCGTACCGTAATGCATGATCCCGTGACCAGACACTTGGTCACTTTGAGCTCATTATGATGATGCACTACCGAGTGGGCCCAGTGATACCTCTCCGTAACACGGAGTGAAAAATCCCAGTCTCGATCCGTGTCAACCCAACAGACACTTTCAGAGATACCTGTAGTGCACCTTTATAGTCACCCAGTTACGTTGTGACGTTTGGTACACCCAAAGCACTCCTACGGTATCCGGGAGTTACACGATCTCATGGTCTAAGGAAAAGATACTTGACATTGGAAAAACTCTAGCAAAACGAACTACACGATCTTGTGCTATGCTTAGGATTGTGTCTTGTCCATCACATCATCCTCCTAATGATGTGATCCCGTTATCAATGACATCCAATGTCCATAGTCAGGAAACCATGATTATCTATTGATCAACGAGCTAGTCAACTAGAGGCTCACTAGGGACATATTGTGGTCTATGTATTCACACGTGTATTACGATTTCCGGATAATACAATTATAGCATGAATAAAATACAATTATCACGAACAAGGAAATATAATAATAATCCTTTTATTATTGCCTCTAGGGCATATTTCCAACAGCTGCGCCATTACTTCCAAGCGCACGAGATCACGGTGGTCACCCGCCTCCCGTTGCAACGGATACTGCATAACCCAGATGCAACAGGGAGGATTGTGGAATGGGCCCTGGAGCTGTCAAGTTTCGGTTTGAGGTTCGAGAGTACCTCGACAATTCAGAGCAGAGTCTTGGCGGAGTTCGTTGCAGAATGGACCTCGACGCCTGACGAAGAGGTACAGGAGACCACTCTCCCCGGCAAGGAAATGAGTCACAACTGGATCATGTACTTTGTTGGTGCCTTCCCGCTGCAAGGCGCCAGTGCTGGTGTGCTGCTTGTCGCGCCCACCGGAGAGCACCTCAAGTATGTCGTCCAGATGCACTTCCCCCGGGAGATGTCAACCAACAACACCGCCGAGTACGAGGGTTTACTTGCCGGTCTCAGGATCGCGGCAGACCTCGGAGTTAAAAAGCTTATCGTTAGGGGTGACTCACAACTCGTCGTCAGGCAGATCAACAAAGACTATCAAAGCCCGTTGATGGAAGCTTACATAGATGAGGTGAGGAAACTGGAGGAGCGCTTTGACGGTTTACAAGCAGAGCATATCCCTCGGGCGGAGAACGACATCGCCGACTACCTGTCAAAACGCGCTACCCTCAAGTTACCTATGGAACCAGGTACTTTTGTGCTTCAGTTAACCCAGCCGTCTGTTGAACCATCGACCAGGCAGAACAAGCGGAGGAAGCTAGGCCCTGGCAAGTACTTCCCCACCAAGCTCCTCGGAGCCGCCGGTGACGATGTTGCTACGGATGCCGATCCTGCCACGGGGCAACCGACTCCGGCAGGACCTCAGGTCATGGCCGTGGAGGCGGCCGCTCCCGTGGCAGAAGAGATGCCTTTGGTCCTTGTCGTCGAGCCGCTGGCTCTGGCATGGGCACAGCAGACCGTCCAATTCCTTCAGAAAGGAGAGCTTCCTGAGGAGCAGGAAGAAGCAGAAAGAGTAGCCCGCCGGTCTGCTCTATACCAATTTGTTGACAGCATATTGTACAGAAGAAGACCGAGTGGGGTGAAATTGATGTGCATCTCCCGTGAGGAAGGACTAAAGCTATTGGCGGAGATACATGGAGGCATATGTGGCTCCCACATAGGGTCGAGCGCCCTTGCCGGCAAGGTTTCTTCTGGCCCACCGCCCTCCAGGATGCGACGACACTAGTAACCAAGTGTGAAGCATGCCAGTTCCATTCGAAGAAGCTTCATCAACCAGCTCAAGCCCTCCAAACAATCCCTCTCTCCTGGCCCTTCTCGGTCTGGGGGCTCGACATACTGGGCCCTTTCCCCTGTGCCGTGGGGGGCTTTGAGTACTTGTACGTTGCAATCGACAAGTTCACAAAGTGGCCAGAAGTGGAAGCAGTAAGGAAGGTGACAACACAGTCGGCCATCAAGTTCTTCAAGGGACTAGTGTGCCGTTTTGGGGTGCCCAACAGGATCATCACCGACAACGGCACACAGTTCACAAGCCACGCCTTCATGCAGTACATTGAGGATCTCGGCAGCAGGGTTTGTTTTGCTTCCGTGGCACATCCACGGAGCAACGGCCAAGTGGAAAGAGCAAATGCTGAGGTCCTGTGAGGCTTGAGGACAAGGACTTTCGACAGACTGCGCAAAAGTGGGAGGCGCTGGATTGATGAGTTGCCGATGGTTCTTTGGTCGATCAGAACGACGCCAAATCGAGTCACCGGCCAGACAACCTTTGCCCTGGTTTACGGGGCAGAAGCAGTTCTCCCCACGGAACTCATATACGGGTCACCTCGAGTGCTCGCTTATGATGAGCTTGAGCAAGAGCGATTGCAGCAAGATGACGCGACGCTCCTTGAGGAAGATCGTCTCCGGGCGGCTGTGAGAGCAGCACGCTACCAACAAGCCTTGCACCGCTACCATAGCCGCAAGGTTCATGCCCGGAGTTTTGAGGAAGGCGACCTTGTTCTTCGGCACGTTCAGTCGACCAAGAATTCCAACAAGTTGACGCCGAAGTGGGAAGGCCCTTATCGGGTAACACGAGTCACCAGGCCCGACGCAGTCCGGCTGGAGACCGAAGATGCCATCCCAGTGAGTAACTCCTGGAACATCGAGCATCTTCGCAAGTTTTACCCATAAGGTGCGGCTGCCGGGCATCCCGGCGAGCCACCCTTTTGTACAAGCCTTGCCGGCAAGGCATGTAACCCTTTGTACAAAGTCAGGCGCAGACCCTAAGCATAAATAAACGAAGCGCTGGCGCCCTAAGTTATTGCTTGCATGCTAGGTTGAGTCTCTTCCTTGGTTAGGGTTGATAGTGCTTAGCGGCGGCTAACCCCTAGATTAGAGGTCGAGTGTGCGTCTCTCTGTTCTTCTCTATCTCCTTTGGTTCGCAAGGCATGTAAGTATTCTTGCCAAGCTATTTTGGAAGAAAGGGAACAGACCGGCGCCCGGCCCCCGGCAAGCCAGAGTTGCCGGGGGCTGCAATAACAAGGGTCCCTCCGCGGCAAGCCAAGATCGTCGGGGGCTGCAAATACAGATAAGTCCTTTATCCTCTATCATGCATTTCGTTATGGACTGGGATACATGAAACCCTGTTCTATCTCTGAGCTACATTGCTCCCCCTTCTCGGCACCCGAGGATTATCCCCTGGGTCCGGATTTGGTCGTAGCCGCGGCAGCAAAGAAGAGGAACGGGGGGGGGGGCTAAGCCCACCTCATCCCTGCCTCCGCCAAGAGCGTGAGAAAGGTCGAGCGAAGTGGGGAAACGACAAGGCTTGTTGCCGGGCGAGAAACGTTTGTCTTAAAGATAACAAGGACTCACTCCTTGTTGTGGGTTCCTCCCGCGAACGAAAATCCCGGCAAACATCCCTTTTTCATAAAAAAAACATCCCGTTCAGGTACAGTTCATACGAAATGAAAAACATGAGCAATAGGATTACAAGCTTTAAATTCTACTAAGGCCCGAAGGCTTACAAACTAAAAATAGATAAGGTGCCCGTAATCCCTTTCTTGTCCCTCTCCTCAGGAAATGGAACAAGAAGAGCAGGAGGGCAAAAGGGGCGCCTAGGCGAGCTACGGGTGGCAGAAGACACCAAGAGAACATCTTGGTGGTCGTCCAAGGGCTGGATGGTGATGGCGGCGCCGAGGCAGAGCTCAAGACGAGGCGGGGCGCCAAGACGCTGACGAAGGCGCCGGTGCTCGCAGATTCGACTTGACGGCCTTGCCGCCCGCCCTCTTCCTCTTCCGCAGCCTCCCAACACCAGCCGCCCAAGGAGACGACTCTGAGAAGTTCAAGGAGCCGGCGACACGGATGATGGGGTCACCGGTGCCGCCCGGAGCGGCGCCCGACGCCTAGTCGGACCCGTCATCCTGCCGCCCGCTGGCCTCGCCATCGCTGCCGTTGTCCTCCTCGTCACTCTCGCTCGAGGAGGAATCTTCATCGTCAGAAGAGCTCTCCATGCAGCACCTCACGCGGGTCTCGAAGTGCCCGAAGATTTTGACGGAGAGAAGGCCGCCCTCCATTAGTTTGAAATGGAGAGCGAGCCCATCCGTCAAGCTGTGGAGGCGAGCGAAGGTCTTCCACCCTCGGTGAAGATACAAGACGCGAGGGGCGGGGAACTCGACGTCGACCCATGTGCCGCTGTTCCCACAACCCCTCATGTGTAGCCGCTGTGCTTGCGGCGGATCCAGCTCCATCTCCCGCGCAAATGGGGTCAGGAGGCGGAGGCGATAGCGCGGTGGATGGCGCAGCCTGACGAAGAATTGGCAGGGGTTGTCCCCGGCGTGGCCCTCCATCGGAGGAGGGCTGCTGGGGGAGTCGAGGCCGATCTGCCGCCCCGTCCTCCTCTCCCTCGAGCACCGCGACGGCCTCGACCTCGCCCCCTTCCCCTCCCTCTAGCGGCCGGCTCCGCCGCTATGAGCTCTTGGGGAGGAGCGACGCGCTATCTGGCCGAAACCCTCGCCGCCACCGATGAAGCGTCGCCACGCCCCCTCGCCATGGTAGGAGAAGAAGGGAAGCAGGAATGGAGAGAGCCGGGTGGCGAAAGATTGAGGGGCACCACTCCTCCCGCTCCCCTCTTTATAAAGGGGCGGGGGCAGGGCTCGGCCGCCCCCTCTCGGCCAATCCGACTTCCTGAAGTGACAGCAAGCGGGGCCGTCGACCGCCCTCCCCGCTCCATTGAAGGCACGTGGGAATCGACCCGCACGCGCGCGACTACCCACGTCCCGTGCGCCTGTCACTGGCTCTGCATTATGCATGCGGCGAACGTGGCGCAAGGGGCGGGCGCAGTGGGACACGTGGAACGACGGTTCCCGAGCGAGGGCAGTAAATGGGAGGCGCCCCTGCGGTTTCAAAGAGACACGCAAGCCGCCTCTTTACTGTCCACCACAAGGTGACGCCAGCATGCTTCCGTCATGCGCGCACGCACGACCCCCACACCGCGCATTCAACATGGGTCATGGGGAAGCGCAGCGAACGGAACAGTGGCCGCGGTAAAAATCCGCCCCAACTGCCCGCGCACCGTTCTGGCCCTGGCCCAACAACGTGCTGCGCTTATGTGTGGCCTAGGCCTGGGGGCTCCTGTCGGTGTACAAAAGTAGGGGCTCTGCTTTTGACCCCTTTACTTGTGCACGGGTAGTCAGAGCCTCCCGCCACGACCACGCATAGACATGGCAGGAAAGGGGAGTTGGAGAGGAGCCAAAGCCATGAAGACAAATGAAGCAACGACAAGGACCAAGGCCACAAGGATCGGATGGGCGAAGCAGGATTTCCCGGCAAGGACCCTTGCTAGGGCAGCCTCAGCCGCCCCGGCAAGACCCTTGCCGCGGCAGCCCGCCCGCGCCAGCCGAGGAGCCACCCTTGAGCCCACCAATGCTCAGACAAATGCGTTGGGACAGGGCCCGGGAGGCACCTCCGTGGTGGCATGCAGATCTTTGTGAAGACATAGAATGCTCAAGATCAAATGAGGATAAGAAGGCAACCATCCTCACCAAAGAAACCCACAAGACCCCCGGCAAGACCCTTGCCGGGGAGGCCAGCGCACCACGGCAAGACCCTTGCCGGGTGATACGTCTCCAACGTATCTATAATTTTTGATTGCTCCATGCTACTTTATCTATTGTTTTGGACTATAATGGGCTTTATTTTCCACTTTTATATTACTTTTGGGACTAACCTATTAACCGGAGGGAACGTGATTTAATCATCAGATAAGACCAATGAGACTTGGACCCTCCGTCAAGAAAGCCACGAGGCGGTCACGAGGGTGGAGGGCGCGCCCCCCTAGGGCGCGCCCCCTGCCTCGTGGGCCCCTTGAAGCTCCACCGACGTACTCCTTCCTCCTATATATACCTACGTACCCCCAAACGATCAGAACAGGAGCCAAAAACCTAATTCCACCGCCGTACCTTCCTGTATCCACGAGATCCCATCTTGGGGCCTGTTCCGGAGCTTCGTCGGAGGGGGCATCCACCACAGAGGGCTTCTACATCAACACCATAGCCCCTCCGATGAAGTGTGAGTAGTTTACTTCAGACCTTCGGGTCCATAGCTAGTAGCTAGATGGCTTCTTCTCTCTTTTTGGATACCAATACAATGTTCTCCCCCTCTCTCGTGGAGATCTATTCGATGTAGTCTTCTTTTTGCGGTGTGTTTGTTGAGACCGATGAATTGTGGGTTTATGATCCAGCTTATCTATGAATAATATTTGAATCTTCTCTGAATTCTTTTATGTATGATTGAGTTATCTTTGCAAGTCTCTTCGAATTATCCGTTTGGTTTGGCCAACTAGATTGGTAGTTCTTGCAATGGGAGAAGTGCATGGCTTTGGGTTCAATCTTGCGGTGTCCTTACCCGGTGGATGTAAAGGGTTGCAAGGCACATATTGTATTGTTGCCATCGAGGATAACAAGATGGGGTATTTATCATATTGCATGAATTTATTCCTCTACATCATGTCATCTTGCTTAAGGCGTTACTCTATTTTTAACTTAATACTCTAGATGCATGCTGGATAGCGGTCGATGAGTGGAGTAATAGTAGTAGATGCAGAATCGTTTCGATCTACTTGTCTCGGACGTGATGCCTATATACATGATCATACCTAGATAACCTCATAACTATGCTCAATTCTGTCAATTGCTCAACAATAATTTGTTCACTCACTGTAGAATACTTATGCTCTTGAGAGAAGCCACTAGTGAAACCTATGGCCCCCGGGTCTATTCTCATCATAGCAATCTCTATCACTTTTATATTTGCTTTGTTTTACTTTGCCTTTTACTTTTCACTTTGCATCTTTATACCAAAAATACCAAAAATATTATCTCTATCAGATATCACTCTCGTAAGTGACCGTGAAGGGATTGACAACCACTAATCGCGTTGGTTGCGAGTAGCTATCGTTTTGTGCAGGTACGAGGGACTTGCCCGTGGCCTCCTACTGGATTGATACCTTGGTTCTCAAAAACTCAGGGAAATACTTACGCTACTGTGATGCATCATCCTCTCCTCTTCGGGGAAAACCAACGCAAGCTCAAGACGTAGCAAGAAGGATTTCTGGCGCCGTTGCCGGGGAGTCTACGAAAAAGTCAACATACCAAGTACCCATCACAATCCCTATCTCTCGCATTATATTATTTGCCATTTGCCTCTCGTTTTCCTCTCCCCCACTTCACCCTTGCCGTTTTATTCACCCTCTCTTTCCCAATCTCCTTCTCTTTTCCCCTTTGCCTTTTGTTTGCTCGTGTGTTAGTTTGTTTGCTTGCCATCATGACTAGTCTCATATCTTCTCCGATATCTCCCGACAATGAAATTCTAAATTTTAAGCAAAGGGAGGGAGAAAATCTAAAAGATGCTTGGTATAGAATTTGCAATGCTCAAAATAGATCTACCAGGAAGCAATCTACTTCAGTTCTTCTTCGTAATTTTTATGTAGGTGCTAATCCTTGGTATAGATATATCCTTGATACCATTACCGGAGGGAATTTCTTGGGTAGCCATACTTTTGATTCTTATAATGCTTTAATAGATTTATTTGGCTCACCTCCTCTTTTGGTTAATGGAACTATGTTAACTTTGGAGCATGTTATGCAAAGGCTTGAAATTATTGAAAACAAAGTTGCTACCATTGAATCCATTGAAAATCTAGATAAAAAGATCCATAATCAAATTACTCAATATGGATCTAAGGTAGGAATGACTTTGAAAAATATTAAGGAGAAGGAACCCATGGTTAATGAGAAAATAAATCTAGATTCTACTCGAATCGATAAACTTGAGGGTATCATTACCAACTTGGGAACCGCTTTTTCTTCCGTAAAGAATACTCCTAGTCCTCCCACTAAAATTGCCAAGATTATGTATGTTCCTAAAAATAAGGGTGAATCATCTAGTAAGGAAAATGCGGATCTTAAATCTGTAAGTATTCATCCCGATCTTTTTACTATCATTAAGGAACCATTTGCTACGAATGAATTTGTCGATCTTGTGCCTAAAAGTTTGACAATTACTAGAAAGAAAGAAAATTCTAAAGGAGGTAGATGCCTCATTGAAGAATTGACTACCAAAGATGGCAATACCTAGATCTATCCTTGCTTTTATGCCTAGCTAGGGGCGTTAAACGATAGCGCTTGTTGGGAGGCAACCCAATTTTGTTTTTAGTTCTTTTTTGTTTTTGCTTCTGTTTAGGAATACATAATCCATCTAGTCTCTGTTTGTATGTGGTTTTATCTTTTAATTAGTGTTTGTGCCAAGTTAAACCTATTGGATCTTCTTGGATGATAGTTATTTGATCTTGCTGTAATTTCCAGAAACTTTGCGCTCAGTGCCCGAATTGTTGAAAATCACCAGAACGTGATAAAATACTGATTCCAATTGCTTCTGATCAATAAAGAAATTTTCCAGGTCGTCTAATTTTGGTAGAATTTTTTGAGTTCCAGAAGTTTGTGTTAGTTACAGATTACTTCAGACTGTTCTGTTTTTGACAGATTCTGTTTTGTGTGTGTTGTTTGCTTATTTTGATGGATCTATGGCTAGTAAGATAGTTTATGATCCATAGAGAAGCTGGAATACAGTAGGTTTAACACCAATATAAATAAAGAATGAGTTCATTACAGTACCTTAAAGTAGTCTTTTGTTTTGTTTCTCTAACGGAGCTCACGAGATTTCTATTGAGTTTTGTGTTGTGAAGTTTTCAAGTTTTGGGTGAATTCTTTTTGATGGATTATGGAACAAGGAGTGGCAAGAGCCTAAGCTTGGGGATGCCCATGGAACTCCCAAGATAATCCAAGGACACCAAAAAGTCAAAGCTTGGGGATGCCCCGGAAGGCATCCCCTCTTTCGTCCACTTCCATCGGTAATTTACTTGGAGCTATATTTTTATTCACCACATGATAAGTGTTTTGCTTGGAGCGTCTTGTATTATTTGCGTATTTGCTTGTTAGTTTACCACAATCATCCTCTGTACACACCTTTTGAGAGAGCCATACATGAATTGAAATTTGATAGAATACTCTATGTGCTGCACTTATATCTTTTGAGCTTGATAGTTTGCCCATAGTGCTTCACTTATATCTTTGAGCGTGATAATTTTTGCTCTAGTGCTTCACTTAGATCTTTTAGATCACGGTGGTGGATTTGTTTTAAAGAAAATTGATCTCTCATGCTTCACTTAGATTATTTTGAGAGTCGTTAATAGCATGGTAATTTGCTTAATGTTAATATACTTGGTATTCAAGATATGTGAAACTTTCTTTTGAGTGCGTTGAATACTAAGATAAGTTTGATACTTGATAATTGTTTTGAGATATGGAGATGATAATATGAAAGTCGTGCTTGTTGAGTAGTTGTGAATTTGAGAAATGCTTGTGTTGAAGTTAGCAAATCTCGTAGCATGCACGTATGGTTAAAGTTGTGTAACAAATTTGAAACATGAAGTGTACCTGGCTTGTGCATCCTTATGAGTGGCGGTTGGGGACGAGCGATGGTCTTTTCCTACCAATCTATCCCCCTAGGAGCATGTGCGTAGTACTTGATTTTTTATGACTTCTAAATTTTTGCAATAAGTATATGAGTTCTTTTGACTAAAGTTGAGTCCATGGATTATACGCATTTTTACCTTTCCGCCTTTGCTAGCCTCTTCGATGCACTGCATTGCCCTTTCTCACCTTGAGAGTTGGTGCAAACTTCGCCGGTGCATCCAAACCTCGTGATATGATACGCTCTATGACACATAAACCTCCTTATATCTTCCTCAAAACAGCCACCATACCTACCTATTATGGCATTTCCATAGCCATTCCGAGATATATTGCCATGCAACTTTCCACCGTTCCGTTCATCATCATCATGACATACATTAATTTTGTCATATTGCCATTGCATGATCATGTAGTTGACATCGTATTTGTGGCAAAGCCACCATGCATTATTTTTCATACATGTCACTCTTGATTCATTGCACCATCCTGGTACACCGCCGGAGGCATTCATATAGAGTCATACTTTGTTCTAGTATCGAGTTGTAATCCTTATGTTGTAATCAATAGAAGTGTGATGATCATCATTATTAGAGCATTGCCCAAATAAAAAAAGAGAAAGGCCAAAAACAAAAAAAGAAAGGCCCAAAAAAATATAAAAAGGGCAATGCTACTATCTCTTTTTCCACACTTGTGCTTCAAAGTAGCACCTTGTTCTTCATGTAGTGAGTCTCATATATTGTGCTTCAAAGTAGCACCATGTTTTTCATATAGTGAGTCTCATAAGTTGTTGAGGGAGTCCTGGACTAGGGGGTGTCCGGATAGCCGCACTATCATCTGTGGCCGGACTCCTAGACTATGAAGATACAAGATTGAAGACTTCGTCCCGTGTCCGGATGGGACTTTCCTTGGCGTGGAAGGCAAGCTTGGCGATACGGATATGTAGATTTCCTACCATTGTAACCGACTCTGTGTAACCCTAACCCTATTCGGTGTCTATATAAACCAAAGGGTTTTAGTCCGTAGGACGAACAACAATCATACCATAGGCTAGCTTCTAGGGTTTAGCCTCTCTGATCTCGTGGTAGATCTACTCTTGTACTACCCATATCATCAATATTAATCAAGCAGGAGTAGGGTATTACCTCCATCGAGAGGGCCCGAACCTGGGTAAAAACATCGTGTCCCTTGTCTCCTGTTACCATCCGCCTAGACGCATGCCGGGACCCCTACCCGAGATCCGCCGGTTTTGACACCGACATTGGTGCTTTCATTGAGAGTTCCTCTGTGTCGTCACCTATAGGCCCGATGGCTCCATCAATCATCAGCAACGACGCAGTCGAGGGTGAGACTTTTCTCCCCGGAAGATCTTCGTATTCGGCGGCTTTGCACTGCGGGCCAATTCGCTAGGCCATCTGGAGCAGATCGAAAGCTACGCCCCTGGCCATCAGGTCAGATTCGGAAGCTTGAACTATACGGCCGATGTCCGCGGAGACTTGATCTTTGACGGATTCGAGCCACAGCCGAGCGTGCCACACTGTCTCGATGGGTACGATCTAGCTCTACCACCCGAAAGGTCTCGAGGTCGCGCACCGATGCCGCCCGACCCTTAATCCGGAGCCGGTTTCACCGATCGAGGATGGTTGGTTGGACACCGCCGGGCTGAAATCTCTACGGCGATTGAGCCAACACCATCCCTGTCCTTTGCGGCTCGTGACTCCTGTGCGGGACTCAACCTCCTCATACCGCCACGAACCCGATCGGGCGCCGTTATGGAGTTCACCATCATGACATCTTTTCAGCACTCGCCCTTTGGCGATATCCTGAACTCATTAAAGTCTCTCTCTTTGTCAGGGGAGCCCCGGCCGGACTATGGTCAGGAAGGTTGGGATTCGGACGACAAAGAAATTCAACGCCCACCCACCACCCACTTTGTAGCCACTATCGATGATTTAACCGACATGCTCGACTTCGACTCCGAATACATCAACGGTATGGACGACGGTGCCGGAGACGATCAAGAGCCAGCGCCCACGGGGCACTGGAAGGCCACCTCGTCATATGACATATACATGGTGGACATCCCAAAAGATGGGAATGGCGACGGAACAGCGGAGGATGAACCCTCCAAGAAACAACCCAAGCGCCGACGTCAGCGGCGCCGCTCTAAATCCCGCCACAGTAAAAACGGTGATTCCGGCACGGGAGACAATAATACCTGAATAAATGCGAAGACGACCCCCTCGGCAGGACTCAAAGACAGACAGAGGAGGAGAGAAGCAAGTCCGCACGACAGTCGGCGTAAAAAAGGTAGAGGATGATAATTATGCCCCCCTCCAAGACGAGGCAAGCCTCGACGACGATTTAATTCGTCGTGCTGCGAGGATCCCGTCGAACAAGAGCGCTTTTAAACGCAGGCTCATGGCCACGGCAAGCAGCCTCAAGAAAAGCAGCAACAGCTTAGAGCTGACCAAGACCTGCTAGCTAACAGATGGACTGAAGTCCTTGCAGCCAAGAGTACGAACTCAACGCCCTCCAAAAGCTACCCCAAACACAGGCCGTTGCCTCGATCAGAGGAGGAAGCACCCGCGTCACCAGCACACGACATGGAAGACCGGCCACCCCGTGGACGCGACAGAGAAGCCTCTCGGCCCTCCGCTCAAGCCACGCCCCGACGCCGCTCAAAAAGTACCAAGGCACGGGAAAACGCGCCGGACTTGCGAGATATATTGGAGGATAAGGCAAAGCAAACAAGATCGATCTACAGATCGTGTGGGCGCCCAACAACTCGGGATGATTACCGTCACGCTGGATACAGCAACCCCGGCCGGGCTGAACACAGTAGACAAAGCTCATATGAGCTACGTCGTGATATAGCCCAATACAGAGGCGCCGCACACCCACTATGCTTCACAGATGAAGTAATGGATCATCAAATCCATGAGGGCTTCAAACCCGTAAACATTGAATCATACGATGGTACCACAGATCCTACGGTCTGGATCGAGGATTATCTCCTCCATATCCACATGGCCCGCGGTGATGATCTACATGCCATCAAATACCTCCCACTCAAGCTTAAAGGACCAGCTCGGCATCGCTCAATAGCTTGCCGCCAGAGAGTCAATCGGTTGTTGGGAGGACCTGAAGCCGCATTCCTTGATAAGTTCCAGGCACATATGTGCGACCACCAGACGCCGATGGCCTTAGCCATATAATTCAGCAGCCGAAAGAATCGCCGACAATTCGGACGCGTTCCTAACAAAGAAAAATCAGATTGTCGATTGTCCGGATGAAGAGGCGCTAGCAACCTTCAAACACAACATCCGCGACGCAGTGGCTAGCCCGGCACCTAGGACAGGAAAAGCCAAATCCATGGCAGCCCTCACCACACTCATGACCCGCTTATGCTGGAGAGGACAGCTGGCTAGCTCGAAGCAATAACTTGGCCAAACACCCTGGTAATTCGGATACCAAGGACAGCAATGGCAGGTCGCGTCGCAACAAGCATAAACGCCGCATTAACGGTGACAATGCTGAAGATACGACAGTAAATGCCGGATTCAGGGGCTCTAAACCCGGTCAGCAGAAGAAGCCATTCAAAAGAAATACCCAGGGCCCATCCAACTTGGACCGAATACTCGATCGCTTGTGCCAGATACATGGCACCCCCGAAAAACCAGCCAACCACACCAACAGGGATTGTTGGGTGTTCAAGCAAGCAGGCAAGCTAAACACCGAAAACAACGACAAGGGGCTGCATAGCAATGACGAGGAAGAGCCCCGACCGCCAAACAATAGAGGACAGAAGGGCTTTCCCACACAAGTGCGGACGGTGAACATGATATACGCAACCCACATACCCAAAAGGGAGAGGAAGCGTGCACTAAGGGACGTATACGCGATGGAGCCAGTCGCCCCGAAGTTCAACCCATGGTCTTCCTGCCCGATCACCTTCGATCGAAGGGACCACCCCACTAGCATCCGTCACGGCGGTTTCGCCGCATTGGTCCTTGACCCAATTATTGACGGATTTCACCTCACCAGAGTCCTGATGGACGGCGGCAGCAGCCTGAACCTGATTTATCAGATACAATCGCAAAATGGGCATAGACCCGCCAAGGATCAAACCCAAAAGACGACCTTTAAAGGCGCCATTCCAGAGTAGAGGCCAACTGACAGTTCCGCTACACTTGAAGTGGTCTTCGATCCCGGATAACTTCCGGAGCGAGGAGTTAATCTTCGACATAGTCACGTTCCGCAGCGGCTATCATGCACTGCTCGGACGAACCGCATTCGCAAAATTCAATGCGGTGCCGCACTACGCGTACCTCAAGCTCAAGATGCCAGGCCCTCGAGGCGTAATCACGGTCAATGGAAACACCGAACGCTCCCTTCGAACGGAGGAGCATACGGCTGCCCTCGCGGCAGAAGTGCAGAGCAGCCTCTTAAGGCAATTCTCCAGTCTAGCCAATAAACAATCGGACACTATCAAGCGTGCCCGGAGTAACCCACAACAAGACCGCCTGGCACGTTCTGAACAAGCGTAGCAATGCGTCCCCAACCTCAGCCCTCGCGAACTCGCGAAGCCAGTACTACGCGTATGTAATTGCGCGCTGGAAGTACCATGGGCATAGGGGACGGGCCACGACCACGACATGCCTAGAATGCGGCTAGACCGCACTAGGGGCTCTCATTTGTGTCATTCCTTTTTTCTTTTCTCTTTTTACTTTCAGGACTCTGTTCCCCAGAAGCCATGTCCGGCATTCGCGCCGAATACATGATGCAACAGCCAGGGAAGCAGAAAACCGCGTCGAGTGTCCAGGTGGTCTCTATTACGAGCAGTATACCTGTTTTACACACCACACCGCAAACTTACCCCTGGAAGGGGGACATGTCAAAAGTCCCGTACCTTGCTTATCGCACAATTTGTATCGTTATGCTTTTACTTGCAATTTCTTTTGAATAAACAATATATAGCTCTTGCCTATTATTGCATTCTTTCCCTTTATATATGTTTATCTATGACATTGCGCAACTGTACAATTTGGTACGGCCAATACACCAGGGGCTTATGTACCCCCAAAAAAAACATGGTGTGACAAGTCCGAACACTTTCACAAGTGCGGCACCCCGAACTTATAGCATTATATGCATCGGCTCCGAATCATGTCTTGGGTCAATAGTTGGGTTTGCCTGCTCCCATGTTTTGGTACCTTACGCTCCATTATATCGGCTAAGGTAGCGCCGAGAACCACTACGATTGTGCCCGGTTGAGCTGGGTTGAGCACCTCAAGGAGAAAGCTAAACTGACCGTCATGATAAGGCGAGAGCCGGTCGCTGTTCGGGAGGTTTCTTCGAGTCCCTAAAGACTTATGCCGCTTAGAGCGAGGAACCGCATTGTCCGACCAAAGGCGTGATAGCGCCTCAACTCGGTCTTCCGAATACTAGGGGCTTCACCGAAATTCAAAATTATAGAATTCTATGGCTAAGTGAGAGTGTTCAAGCATTATAGTCCGTTGCCTGGTTCGCTATGCTGAGCGCCTCAAGGACCCAAGAATGGGAACAAGAGCGCCGAGTTTATCCCAACACCCCAGACTCGTGGCATGGGGGCTGAAGCCAACGACTCGCCATCTGTCAAATTTGATAAACGGCCGCACAGAAGGTAATATTTTAAATTCAAAAGCGTTGCTTAACGCATAGAACAAGTTTTCAGCGTACAGGATAACAAATGCGAGTCTACTCAAATATTACATCTTTGGAGCATTCACCCGCTATAAGACGGGCACCCTTGAGGACGCCCTCATAATACTTCTCGGGCTTGCGATGCTCCTTGCCCGGCGGTGGCCTGTCCGTCACCAGCTTCTCCGCGTCCATCTTGCCCCAGTGCACCTTGGCACGGGCAAGGGCCCTACGGGCACCTTCAATACAGACAGAGCGCTTGATGACTTCGATCCATGGACAGGCATCCATCAGCCGCTGCACTAGACCGAAGTAGCTCCCAGGCATGGCCTCATTTGTCCACAGCCGAGCTATAAGGCCCTTCATGGCCTGTTCGGCGACCTTGTGGAGCTCGACCAATTGCTTCAGTTGGTTGCTCAAAGGCACCGGGTGTTCGGCCTCAGCATACTGATACCAAAACACCTTTTCCGTCGAGCTCCCTTCTTCGGCTCGGTAGAAAGCGACGGCATCGGACACACTCCGAGGCAGATCTGCGAACGCTCCTAGAGAGCTCCGGATTCGGGTAAGTAATAGATAATTGACTTTTACATTCTTGCTCTGCATAAAGAATGCCTTACCCGCCACGATCTTCTTTATTGCCTCAATCTCCTGGAGGGCTTTTTGGGCTTCGGCCTTAGCGGCTTTGGCACTCTCAAGAGCCGAGGCAAGCTCGGACTCTCGGGTCTTTGAGTCACGCTCCAAACCCTCGTGTTTTTCCACGAGCCCGGAGCTCTTGCCGCATTCTCCGCCAGCTCGCCTCCCCTTCCCTCGCTCGGTGCGCTCCGGCCGTCATTTGTTTCCGTCGCGACACCGCCTTCGTGGTCGCCACCTGCTCATGGCCCCCAGTACCCATGTTATTCATGTTATCTTTTCGCAACCACATTCTTTAAATTCCATAAGGTATTACTTACCTTCCTTGTCTTCGAGCTGCTTCTTGGCTTGGCCGAGCTCGTTCTCGGACCGCCGAGGCTCTCCTTCAATGCATTGACCTCCATGATCGGTCTGGCAGAGGTCAGCAGGGCAGCCTGCATTCCCATATTGACATAATTATGTTAGACTTACATGTATATCTTTTAGTTCCTCAGTCCGCTTTTCTTTCCGAACACCGAACTAAGCATTAGGGCTACCGCTGTGCGTAATCTTCTTACATATATTGAAAACCTACCTCAAAGCCTGTTAGAAGGCTGTTGCGAGCTTCAGCTTAGCCCGCTCTTGGCGGATCGAACCTTCCGGATCACCACACTCATAACAAAGGCGGTGCTCCTCCTTGATGGAGGCGCTGTTAGGCGCCCAAGAGCTATCCGTGCCTCGGTTGGACGGAGGACACGGCGTCTTCCTTTCTTCTGAAGGGGCCGCTTGCTGACTTGAACCGCTGAAGGTTCCAGTATGGAGTCCGGACAAGGGTCGGGCTTAGAGCCCTCGGGGTCTTGCTCTCGCTGAGTCCGGGAGGCTGCCTTGTGGCGCCTCGTGTCACATCCTCCCGACCAGGCCCCTTGGGGCCCCACCTCGGCGTCGTTAGCAGCGTGAGGTGAGGCGGCCGAAGTGAAGTACTCTCCACTTCCGACGACCAGGGACCCGCTCGACGAAGCGGCAAGCTCGTCCTTGGGCGGGTTGCATAGTTGTTCGGCATTAGAAGGCACTATGCGATAAATGAAAAAGCCATGAGCTATTCGGCTATCCGGACACTTACGATCTGCCAGGCTTGGCCTTGAGGGCCACCTCCTCCCCGCCGTCGGCGTTGGTGGAGACGTCCGAGGGAGGGTTCTTCCTTTCTTGATTCGCCGGCCTCCCGGGCTAGGCGGCCTTTCTTTCTTCTCTCCCCGCTTAGGGAGAGGCTTTTTCCTCCTCCTCGTTTTCACGGAGGAGTCCGCCTCCGAGTCGTCGAACGATGAGTCCAACAACACTCGGCGCCGGCACTCCTTCGAGTCCTCGTGGCCTTTTTAGCCTTCTTCTCCGGCACCACGTAAAGGCGCGGAGCGCAGTTTCGCCAAGCGGGCGTCTACTGGGTCTTCTGGCAAAGGAGCCGGGCAGTTAACCTGCCCGGACGTGTTCTGCCAGTCCTGTCAAAGGCAAAGGGGAGTTTAGATCCCGCATAGAATCAAACTGTGAAAAACAAGAGCCCTCTAAAGGTCAAAAGAAAAGCTTACCGCGGAAGCCTGACGCTTCAAGCGGAATCCGCGATCTTCTGTAGCGGATGAGGGAGCTTCGGCGCCCTTAAACAGCGCCTTCCAGGCGTCTTCGTACGAAGTGTCGAAGAGCCTTTTCAGGTTCTGATGCCGCTCCGGATCAAACTCCCACAATTTAAAAGCCCGTTGTTGGCAGGGGAGGATCCGGCGGATGAGCATAACCTGGATCATGTTGACAAGCCTGAGGTTATTGTTTACCAGGGTTTGCATGCAGGTTTGGAGTCCGGTCAGCTCCTCCGAATCACCCCACGCCAGGCCGGTCTCCTTCCAAGAGGTGATCCGCGTGGGAATGCCAGACCGAAATTCGGGGGCCACCGCCCACTTAGGGTCGCGCGGCTCGGTGATGTAGAACCACCCCGACTGCCACCCCTTCACGGTCTCCACAAAGGAGCCATCGAGCCATAAGACGTTGGCGATCTTGCCGACCATGGCGCCTCTGCACTCCGCTTGGCGTCCGCCCACAACCTTCGGCTTGACATTGAAGGTCTTCAGCCATAAGCCGAAGTGGGGCTGGATGCGAGAGAAAGTTTCGCACCTGACGATGAACGCCGAGATGTTGAGGATAAAATTCGGGGCCAGATCATGGAAATCTAGGCCGTAGTAGAACATGAGCCCCCGGACGAATGGGTGAAGTGGAAAACCCAGTCCGCGGAGGAAGTGGGCAAGGAATACGACCCGCTCATGGGGCTCAGGGGTGGGGATGAGCTGCCCGATGTTGAGGATAAAATTCGGGGCCAGATCATGGAAATCTAGGCTGTAGTAGAACATGAGCCCCCGGACGAATGGGTGAAGTGGAAAACCCAGTCCGCGGAGGAAGTGGGCAAGGAATACGACCCGCTCATGGGGCTCAGGGGTGGGGATGAGCTGCCCTTCATCGGGCAGCCGATGTGCGACGTCGTCGGACAAGTATCCGGCCTTCCGCAGTCTCTTTACGTGGCCCTCCGTGACGGAGGAGACCATCCACCTGCCTCCCGCTCCGGACATGGCTGGAGAAGGTCGAGGAGGGATGCGCGACTTGGGCGTTGGAGCTCAAGTCGCGGAAATGGATGAGCAAGGGAGGAAGATGGCGAGGTGAGAAAGGTGGATTCTTATCCCTTATATGGACGGACGAAACTGTCGTCCCCACCAGCCTGGTAAAACTCGCTTGCCTCCCAAGCGCCGCAATCAATGGCGCGGTTGGGTTACCCACGTCCGTATTTATGAGAATCCTGAATAAGGGGCACGATCTACGCTTTGATAAGACGTGCCAAGAAACCGCCGCTAAACGCTACCGAGGTGGGACAATAAAAACGATTCAATAAAGGTCTGGCCGTGTGTGATGTCACGCTGAATACGCCACGGATCTGTGGAAAGAATTATTCTCTCTACGGTGGTATGTGGAACTTGTTTTGCGAGCCGGACACTATCCTTGTGTTCAAAACCTTCTATGAAGTATTCGAGGAGGAACCCGCCTTGCAATGCCGAAGACAATGTGCGCCGGACTCGTCGTCATTGAAGCCTGGTTCAGGCTACCGAGGAGTCCCGGACTAGGGGTGTCCGGATAGCCGCACTATCATCTGTGGCCTGGACTCCTAGACTATGAAGATACAAGATTGAAGACTTCGCCCCGTGTCCGGATGGGACTTTCCTTGGCGTGGAAGGCAAGCTTGGCGATATGGATATGTAGATTTCCTACCATTGTAACCGACTCGTGTAACCCTAACCCTATTCGGTGTCTATATAAACCGAAGGGTTTTAGTCCATAGGACTAACAACAATCATACCATAGGCTAGCTTCTAGGGTTTAGCCTCTCTGATCTCGTGGTAGATCTACTCTTGTACTACCCATATCATCAATATTAATCAAGCAGGAGTAGGGTATTACCTCCATCGAGAGGGCCCGAACCTGGGTAAAAACATCGTGTCCCTTGTCTCCTGTTACCATCCGCCTAGACGCACGGTTCAGGACCCCCTACCCGAGATCCGCCGGTTTTGACACCGACAGTTGTCTTTCTATACTAGTGGGAATTTTTCATTATAGAACTTGGCTTGTATATTCCTACGATGGGCTTCCTCAAAATGCCCTAGGTCTTCATGAGCAAGCAAGTTGGATGCACACCCACTAGTTTTCTTTTGTTGAGTATTCATAGCTGTAGTGCATCCGTTGCATGGCAATCCCTACTCCTCATGTTGACATCAATTGATGGGCATCTCCATAGCCCGTTGATTATCCTCGTCAATGTGAGACTTTCTCCTTTTTTGTCTTCTCCACACAATCCCCATCATCATATTCTATTCCACCCATAGTGCTATATTCATGGCTCACGCTCATGTATTGCGTGAAGGTTGAAGAAGTTTGACATTATTTAAGTATGAAACAATTGCTTGGCTTGTCATCGGGGGTATAGAAGTTGGGAACATCTTTGTGTGACGAAAATGAAGCATAGCCTAACTATATGATTTTGTAGGGATGAACTTTCTTTTGCCATGCTATTTTGAGAAGACATGATTACTTTGATTAGTATGCTTGAAGTATTATTATTTTTGTGTCAATATGAACTTTTGTCTTGAATCTTTCGGATCTGAATATTCATACCATGATTAAGAAGATTTACATTGAAATTATGCCAAAGTATCACTCAGCATCAAAATTCTCTTTTATCATTTACCTACTCGAGGACGAAAGCAGAATTAAGCTTGGGGATGACTGATATGTCTCCAACGTATCTATAATTTTTTATTGCTCCATGCTACTTTATCTATTGTTTTGGACTATAATGGGTTTTATTTTCCACTTTTATATTACTTTTGGGACTAACCTATTAACCGGAGGCCCAACCCAGAATTGCTGTTTTTTGCCTTTTTCAGTATTTTGAAGAAACAGAATATCGAATGGAGTCCAAACGGAATGAAACCTTCGGGAACGTAATTTTGTCATCAGATAAGACCCATGAGACTTGGACCCTCCGTCAAGAAAGCCACGAGGCCGTCACGAGAGTGGAGGGCGCCCCCCTAGGGCGCGCCCCCTGCCTCGTGGGCCCCTCGAAGCTCCACCGACATACTCCTTCCTCCTATATATACCTACGCACCCAAACGATCAAAGACAGAGCCAAAACCTAATTCCACCGCCGCACCTTCCTGTATCCACGAGATCCCATCTTGGGGCCTGTTCCGAGCTCACGGAGGGGCATCCACCACGGAGGGCTTCTACATCAACACCATAGCTCCTCCGATGAAGTGTGAGTAGTTTACTTGAGACCTTCGGTCCATAGCTAGTAGCTAGATGGCTTCTTCTCTCTTTTTGGATCTCAATACAATGTTCTCCCCCTCTCTCGTGGAGATCTATTCGATGTAATCTTCTTTTTGCGGTGTGTTTGTTGAGACCGAAGAATTGTGGGTTCGTGATCCAGCTTATCTATGAATAATATTTGAATCTTCTCTGAATTCTTTTATGTATGATTGAGTTATCTTTGCAAGTCTCTTCGAATTATCCGTTTGGTTTGGCCAACTAGATTGGTAGTTCTTGCAATGGGAGAAGTGCATGGCTTTTGGTTCAATCTTGCGTGTCCTTACCAAAGGATGTAAAGGGTTGCAAGGCACGTGTTGTATTGTTGCCATCGAGGATAACAAGATGGGGTATTTATCATATTGCATGAATTTATTCCTCTACATCATGTCATCTTGCTTAAGGCGTTACTCTTTTTTTTAACTTAATACTCTAGATGCATGCTGGATAGCGGTCGATGAGTGGAGTAATAGTAGTAGATGCAGAATCGTTTCGATCTACTTGTCTCGGACGTGATGCCTATATAAATGATCATACCTAGATAACCTCATAACTATGCTCAATTCATCAATTGCTCAACAGTAATTTGTTCACCCATCGAGAATACTTATGCTCTTGAGAGAATCCACTAGTGAAACCTATGGCCCCGGTCTATTCTCATCATATCAATCTCTATCACTTTTATATTTGCTTTGTTTTACTTTTGCCTTTTACTTTTCACTTTGCATCTTTATACCAAAAATACCAAAATATTATCTCTATCAGATCTCACTCGTAAGTGACCGTGAAGGGATTGACAACCCCTAATCGCGTTGGTTGCGAGTAGCTATCGCTTTGTGCAGGTACGAGGACTTGTGTGGCCTCCTACCGGATTGATACCTTGGTTCTCAAAAACTGAGGGAAATACTTACGCTACTGTGCTGCATCATCCTCTCCTCTTCGGGGAAAACCAACGCAAGCTCAAGACGTAGCACCGGGCCACCCGGCAAGACCCTTGCCGGGCCACCCGACAAGGCCCTCGCCGAAGCGCACCAGCTGGACAACTGCCAGGCCCGCCCCAGATAAGTCTTCACCGCCGTTCGCATGCGTCTGCCGACCCAACCAGCTGGGCAGGCACCTGCGTGGCGGCATGCAATCCTTCGTGGAGGCTCCACCACCGCACCACCTCAGCTGCCTGCCTGCCTACATGGCACCGCATGCGTCGCTGGCCAGGGCACGTGTCGAGGCAAGGAGGAGCGGCGACGGATGGGACGGGCCTCGCTCCCGTCCCCAATAAAGCGAAGGGACACCTAAGCCTCGCATTAAAGGCATCTTGTCCGGTAATACGAGGGCTAACCTCGCAGCACTGTACCCTTTCCACCTCCTGCTTGCCGCTGTGGCGACCCCTTTCCCTATAAAAGGAGGCCCGAGGCGACCAGGGAAATGATTCGGCTCTTTGGAACCTCGCAGCACCTAGAGCTAGTTCGAAAGCTCAAGAACACTAAATACATCCACCAAAGTAGGACTAGGGTTTTACGCATCCTCGCGGCCCGAACCTGGGTAAAATCCCTTTGTGTTGTCTGCTGGTCCCGCTCTTCTCACGATCCCCGCGCCCCGCAACCGTAGAAGGGATTCCAGTGATCCCGTAGGTGTCGTCCCCCACCCACACCTCGTAACCTACAAAAAATGGTAATTTGGATCTTAATATAACTGTAGAAATTCAATACATTCAAATAACCTACACGTGACTCAAAGACACAGTTTCCACTCTGATAATAACCGGGTTGGGCACTGAGATGTAAATAATTAGAAGGCACTGAGATTCTTTCATCATCTCCAGCAACTAAAGTTGAAGTCGTGTGCTCTCTATGTTAGCAGACCTGACTAAATTTATGAATCCAGGAAAGGGTCCATCATTTATGATTCAGACTGAATGTTCGGTGATTTTAGTCGGGGGCTCAGTACTTCCTACTGGGACAACACATAGATTGTCCATGGTGTACGCCACTTCCTTATGAGAGGGAAAAGGTGCACTCGTTAGGAGATGTATTAGCAATGATGCCACCTCACATAGATTGCCCATGGTGTAAGTTACACTGTTGATCTAGCTATGCAAGCGAAGAATACTAAAGCAGCAATGCCACAATAAAATAGAGCTTATGAGCATATATTACTTAACGGTAGGCCATCTTTAAGGTGGTAAAACACCAAGTTATTACAAAGCAAATCTAAATTTGAATACTGAGGGTGCAGAGAGGGCCAAGGTCATGGTTTCGAGCCTACACATGTTTTAGATCTTTAGGCATCTTCTTATGCATCACCGGTTCTCAAAGCGAAAGGGGATGTTATGGCCAATATTGGCCTCTATAATTTTTTGCCTGTGCAAACAAGAGATGTTCTACCACTGCGAGTTCCAAGAAAGATGTCATTATAATATATATAAGGCTCAAAATTGTTCCATTAACCAACTTACAATGTCATGGAGTCATTGCAATCAACATCAGTATCCAACAACATTTTCCCTCTTCCATGATGGTCATCGCCTCCACATCACCACCTACCACATGGTAGTATTAGATTTCAATTCCATTTATCAGGAAATGAAGAGGCATCATAAAAGCATCTGACGCTTGTCAAGCTCCGCCACCAGCCAGTGTTGGGAGGGAATGGGGCTCTATGTGTTAATATGGAGAGGACCACAATACGCGTTGAGAATTCTCTGAAAATCAAACCCAGGGAATATGTAAGCCATTGTATGCACACTTGAGGCACTCAGACCTAGAGATAACTTTTTCATCATCGTCATACAAAGGAAAACAAGCCCACATGCCAATCGTTGATGGTGCTAGTGGTACTAAAAATAACTTCAGAATAGTTCCGTACCTGATACTTTTGATTAATATATTTACTTCTTTTCAGGAAAAATATATATGAAATGGATATTGTTGGATCTCCAGAAAATACCTTTAGAAATACTATTATCTTTTTCTGCCTTTGATTTTTCTTCAATAGACCATTCAAAAACAGGCATTTTTTTTCTTGTCTAAGCCTTTTTTTGCGTTTTGGCATTGATGAACGAATAAAGCCCAAAAAATGCTAACTATCTTCTTTCCAGTTGGCAATAAGACTATAGACAACACCAAGAGTACCACCTGCACGTACTCCCTCTCCTTAATATCCATTATTTATATTTTGAAAATCTGTTATTTGTTTCCTAAAACAAATTGCATTAATGGAAGAATCGGTTGATTTGAATAAATTAGGAAAGTTAGATCCATGATCTTTTGTATGTTTGGAAAGTGCTGTTTGCAATAAAAGAGTGAAGAGAAAAATAAACCGGTAGATAAGAAACCAGGGTGGTAAGGGTGGTTGGTGGTGGGACGAAAGAAAACCGGTCGAAAATAAACCGTACTAGGCTACCAACTGCTCCATTAGGAGTAGATATTGTGTCCTGATTTTTCTGGAGAAACTTGATTTATGGGAATACGAGGGATTGCATGCCGATTTTCTTTCTCGGCAAAAATTTCGGTGGGGAGGGGAAGGAATTGATAGATTTTAGGCAAGTAAAAATCACCTAAAACCGCAACGTAGGGAGGGAAAGGAATCGATGGGATAAAAAAATTGGTGGGATCGATCGAGGTGAGGAGCCGACGAACGAACGAAACGACGTACGGACTCCTCCTTTAGGAGTAGTGATTTGTGCGTCAATTTGTGGGTCGTATTTTGTTAGTGCAGTCCCCTGCATTTGAAGATTGGAATGTAATGGTTGTTTTGGATCCGTGTATCCTGAAACAAAATTTCAACTGGATTTTCACCGGCCAATCAAAATTTTAGTATTAGAGGGTGCTTGTAAATGTCTGGACCGGCCGATGGGGTACATCAAGCATCTGCGGACACAAGTCAACCCTTGGACTCATCACAAACCTGTTTTGATGTATGCTGCTGGAGATGCTTAACTCTCTTTGTACGAATTGACACAGAAGAGAAGTTTGAAAAATTGTATGATTTGAGGCACTGGTTTTGGCCAATACTTGTTTGGCATGCTATAATCTTTGAAACAAAGACCAAAATGGTCGAGTACGGTAGTTCTGGGCTAAGATCCATTTTGTTTGTACAGTGCAATTGAAATATAATACTCCCTCCCTTATAAATATAGGATGTTTGGGATATTTTAATATGGATTATATACGGACTGAAATGAGTGGACAGACGCACTAAAACATATCTATGTACATCTAAATCGCAAAAAGTTAAGAGCATCTTATATGTGTGGACAGACACACTAAAACATATCTATGTACATCTGAATCGCAAAAAAGTTAAGAGCATCTTATATTTGTAAACGGAGGGAGTAGTTGTTTTTTTTCCCTCAAATTAGCAAGTCGAAATGATATTAACTCTTAGCTAGGGTCATACTTAAAGTTGAATTAATACAGTTAAATTATACTAGTACAAATAAAAATAGATGACTTCAGTGTTATTTGCATAGCTTGCTCGCATTACGTGCTGCATCTTATACTAAGGCGAAGCAAGTTTGCGCAAAAAAAAGGGCGAAGCAAGTTGGCAATTGCATTACGGCAAAGCTAAAATCCTGCCGACTGTTGGTTTGCAACAGATCCGCACTATTCGGATGACGATCATTCTGAATCGGACGGTCTACCGACGCGACGCGCTTTTTACGCGAGCGTATCTGGCGTCGCGCCCGTGCCGCGAAGATTTGGTTGCCTTTTCTTCCATTTCTCACGCCGCAATTATTGGATCGCATTAATCATCTTCACGCTAATTAGTGGATCGGCTTAATTGTCCTGATCTCCTTTAAATACGAATCATAATTTTATGCATGCAGATTTAAACAAGGATTATCCCGATCTTCTAATTATATGCATGCACATTTAAATTGTGATTTAACGCAAAAATACATGTGTGCCGAGGGATTTGAACTCTGGTTGTTTGGTTTAAGCTATAGCTAGCCAACCAATAAATCCACCATCTTTCCAGTGTTTATGTTCAAGACAACTTGTATTTGATCTGTTGGTTTGAACTACTATTGAATTGCCAAACTGACAAACAACAAAATAGACCAGAATTTTTAGAGAAAAAAAGTTGAGTGAATCAGGATTTCGAATCTTTTACCCTCTTTCGCGCCAGAATCATGAAAGAGAAGATGAGATGTGTTGTCTCACTCGAAGGCCTCATCATGCTAACTTCTGTGTGATCATCGCATTGCAGAGCATATAACTTACTTACAAACATCATGGTAACTTTTGACCAATGAGAAAATGTTGTTGAAAACAAACTCTGGTAACTTCTTTGTCAATAGCATGATATTTTATGCACCGCAAATATGATAAATTATGTACAAATATCGCGATAACTTTTTTAACAGGAGAAAAAAGTTGTTGGCAAACACACTCCTGGATTCTATGTAAATAGCATGGTAATTTACGCATCATACACATGATAACTTCCGTACAAATATTGCGGTAAATTTTTTCCCGAGGAAATGGGTCGTTTGTAAAACATACCTCTAATAACTTACGTGCAAATATAATGATAACATACACCACCAGAGCTGATAACTAACATTTAGACAATGTGGTAACTTTTTGACTTCGAAACAAAACTTCTTAAAAAGCATACCCCGTAACTTTTGCACAAGTAGAATGATAATATGTACATCTCAAAGATGATGACTTACGTACAACACCCCGGTAACTTTCACCAGGGGATTTTTTTAATATGGTGTGGGACAAAAAAAAATCCCGGTAACTTCTCATGGTAATATACGCATCACAGAGTAGATAACTAACGTAGAAACACTGCGGTAATTTTTTCGACCCCAAAAAAAAGTTGTTGAAAAACATACCCCGATAACTTCTGTAAATAACATGGTAATATATGCACAATAGAGGTGATAACTCGCGTACAAGCACCATGATTGTCGGGTGGTAGGCGCGACATATGCCAACGGGTGGCTTATCATTGTGGGAGCCAATAAGACGTCGCCGGTGCCTGGAAACGGGATGAGGCGAAGACATGCACGCCGGCGAATCTTACCCAGCTTCGGGGCTCTCCGTGGAGATAACACCCCTACTGCTGCTCCGCGGGGTCTCCGCATGATCACTAGATGAACAAGTAGCTACAAGAGGCTCCTTGAGCTGTTCGGCGAGAGGATGAAGAAGGGCTCGGCTAGCTCTCCTCCTCTCTCTATGTGGTGTCTAAAACTCTAAGAGATCAACCCTTTACATGGGTGTCCCGGGGGGCTTATATAGGCCTACCCCCCAGGGGTACAATGGTAATCCGGCTGGGTATGGGCCCCAGCCGTCAGCGTCTACGCTTGCCGGCTTCTCCGCTGGCAGCTGGGTCCCGCCGGCTGCCGGCTTCTTGGTCGACAAGCTGGCCCCACCGCCAGGGGCTTTGTCGGGGCTGGTTATCGCTGTCCTCGATCCGTGACGAGGGCTTTGTCGGGGTAAGCGTGGCTACAGTGCCGCCGCCTTTGCGGCGATCACTGTAGCCTCACCTCGTCTTGTCTCCTTAATAGGGCGCTTCCTTCGAGGGAGGGAACCAGCCGGCTGTGGGAAGCCGGCCATGCCTCAGGCCGACTAGGGGAGGCCGAGCCGCCTTCGGGGATCTCTCTGACCGGAGGGGCCCGCCGCCTGCGGGTCGTACTGACAGCCCGTCGTGGGTGACTTCATGGTCAGCATGGCAACAAAGGTGCTGGACGGTGATGGCTGCCCCAGACGGTAATCAGGCCATCTGCGCGCCTGGATGCGGGGTGGCAGGCTTCACTGTAGCCACGCCCTGTCTCATCGCCATTATGTAGGTGCAGATTCTGAGGGTGCATCCTTGGCCGCCTGCTGGGGAGCCGGCATCCTGGAGCCGGCTTTCTCGTAGCCGGCTTCGCGGAGTCGGCCTTCTGGTGGCCGGCTTCTTGGGGAGTCGGCCCTCTTGCGGCCGGCTCCTTGGGGAGTCGGCCCTCTTGTGGCCTTCTTCCCGCAGGCCATAGGGCCGGACCGCCCCCCGGAAGCCGACCCGAGGATCAGCCGGCCGGGGGAAGGCGGCCCCATGCCTTGGAGGGTGGAGGACTTGGGTGGCTCATAATTTTTTCAGAAGCCCCAGGGGGAGCCGGCTAGGCTACCCATGGTTATTTACTCCGACAGTAGTCCCCGAAGCTGGTTGAGCTTCAAGGCTGAGAGGAGGCTCGATCAGCTTCCTATCCTGAGGGGCCGGCAGCTAGGAGCCGGCTTTGAGTGGGTGCGCCGTCTTCACGAAGCTCTACCGTCGGAAGGTGAAAACGCGAGTCGAGTCGCGCGTTGACCGCGCGCCACTCCGCGCGCCACGTGGCCGAAAAGGCCTGCCAGCCCACGCACGCGACGAGACGTCACCACAGGCTGGGTCCTGCCATACCTAGGCCTCGGCCCATGTGGAGATCCTCTGCGGCCCGAACGGACCGCTCGCCTTCCTGGGGCGGTTTCATCACGTCTTTAGGGCGATTTAATTATGGACGGGGGAGGGGCGAAGTAATCCCATGTTCCACCACGCCGCCTCCTCGGCTCCGCCGAGCCTATAAGTAGGGGAGGAGGGGAGGGCGAGGCTCGCACGCCGCCTCACCCCAACTTCCTCCTACCTTTCTCCTTTCGCCACGCCCAGCGCCGCCGCCACGCTGTTCCGCCGCCGACGTTCTGACTCGCCGCTGCTCCAAGAAGAGCGGTCGCTGCCTCCGCCACCGCGCCTCTCTCGCTTTGTCCTAGCTCCCATGGCGCTGTCGATCTCGTGGGATGGCTCCAACGTCCACGAGGACAACATCGATTGGCTCCGCAAGACGCGGTGGTTGCCGGGCGAGCGCTACGTGAAGACCCGCCACGGAGGGAGAGAGGTTTCGCTGGCGCCGAGGAGGGCGAGCGGGTTATCTTCCGCCAAGATCGCTCGCGCGGCCTCGCCTGCCGACGAGCGGGTTCTTCCGCCCCTTCCTCGAAGTTCTACCGCCTCGCCAGATCATCTCACCCCAACACGGTGATGCTGCTGTCGGCCTCACACCTCAGGCGAGGGCTTTCTTGGAGTCCTCCCCACCGTTGAGCTCTTCGGGGAGTTCTTCCAGTGCAAGCTCGGCACTGTCTCTGCGGCTGTGCCCGCCCCCTGTGGCGCCTTCATCGCCATGCGGAGGACCGCCGACAACAACCCCTTTCCGCCTATCCCGCTGATCTAGTCGGTGAAGCTCTGGCAACAGTCGTACTTCTATGTGAAGAACGTCGCCCCACAAGGCGACTTCGTCAATCTGCCGCCTTACGTAGCTGGCCCGCCGGCTGGGAGGCAGCCGACTTGGTCCTACCGAGCCAGATCGCTCTCTTTGGCCGGGAACGCTGCCGTCACCCGGCTCCGGGTGATGGTTCAGTCGGAGGGCTTGGTCGGGGCCGACCTGGTCGCCGCCTTCGTGGAGCGCCGGGTACTCCCGCTCCAAGGCCGGCCATGCATGATCTGCCAGATGAGCAATCGCTTCGATTCGTGCCGGCTGAGCACCAAGGAGATGCCTCACGACGAGGTGTCTTATATGGTGAACTACATCTCCAACTGCAGGCTCACAGAGGAGTGGCAGTACGGCAAGGCGCCGTATTCTCGGGCTGAGCCCCCGCCTGTGGTGAGTTTTCCTTCTTTTCTTCTTCTTTTGTTGCCGGGTTCATGATGGCCGACTTCTGACTAGCCGGCTTGTCTTTGAGCAGAATCCCTTTCGACCGGGCGGCCGGGCCGAGCGCCATTCATGGTCGATCAGATGGTGGACGACCCCGACGATCCGGATCTGGGGGCGGCCTCCATGGACGACGTCATAGTCAGAGCCGGCGGAGAGGCAGGTGGCCCCGAGCTCACGGCCGGCTTCAAGATCGGCCGATGATGATGAGGCCGAGGCTATCCCGCCGCCAGCCAGGGCAGCGATCGCCAGTCGCAGGGCCTTCGCCAAGGCCAGCCTGCTGGGGGCGCGCAAAAGCGCCGGGCCGGGTCGGGCCTTTTGGCAGCTGGGTCAAGAAACCCAAGGCTCAAGGGCGGCGACTGTTGGACGAGGCGGCCGCGAAAGCGGCCCGCTCCGCAAAGTGGTGAAGCAGCCACAGGCGGTCTCGGCGTAAGTATTGAGTATCTCGTGCTTCTTCTTTTTTGTTGTCTTCTTGAGTTGGGGCTTCTTCTGAGCCTTCTTCTTGATTTGTTGATCAGGGCGCCGCTTTCCCTCGAACGAGTTTCTGCCGCCTCCATAGTCGGACCAACGGGAGGGTCTTCGAGCTCCCGCCGCGTGGATCCCCGCGCCGACCTCATGGAGGCAACAGAGCGGAACGCGCGGGAGGTGCGGGAGGAGCGAGAGGCAGAGGAGTGGAGGGCCGCCCAGGAGGCGCAGGAGAAGTCGGCCGAGGCGCCAGACAATGCTGCGGTCAAGGCCTAGGCGGAGGCCGCGGCCGCGGAGAAGGAGGCGGAGGCTCTGCGCAACCAGCCTCCGCAGCTCGTCATTCCCCTGCACGCCGTGGCTCCCAACGTCCCCGTGCCCCCGTCGGAGGAAGCCGACCGTGACCGGTCGATGACGGAGAGGAGGGACGACGACGTGATCATCCTGGAGGAGGCGCCACGGTCGCGCCGACTGGAACGGGCCCAGACGGCCGATCTGCCGCGACACCTGAGCAGCCAGCTGGGGGCGAGTCGGCGGCGGGGGCGGATCTTGTGGTGCAGTCGCCATCTCGCCGGCGTGCGGGGGAGGCGCCCTCTGCGCCGGAGCCGCGGAGAGTCGCGGGCGCCAGCTCAACGGCACATGATCTGGAGGCGGCCAGCGCCAGCTCGTCCGAGTGGACGCCCAGCGGTGGAACAAACGACCTGAACGTGGCGGGCGCAGAGGTCCGCCGCCGCTTCGCACCCCAGCCGCCGCGCAGCGGGTATACCCAGAGTTTCTTCGACGCTGCTGCCATCCGGGTGAGTCCTCTAGCCTTGGTCGATTTCTTTCTTGTTTTTCCGTGGGGCGCGCCAACACCCCACTGGTGTAGTCCCCAAGTTCCAAGTTGGCTGCCGAGCAGGGGCTTGGAACTTCCTAGAGGTCTTGGCTTGCTATTTTATTCTTATCCGCACTACCGATCTTCAGGAGTATCATAACCTCCGCTGGCCGCTTTCAACTCCTGTGCCCGTGAGCCGAGCCAGAAGCCACCGACCACCAATAGTCGAGTGAGTACCTTGTTTATTTTATTCACGTGGGCGCAGCAGCACTCCATCGGGTGTAGTCCCCGAGATTCGGGCCGACTGCTGAGCAGTCGGGTCGGATCTTTCCTGACGACTTCTTCCTTTTTCTCCACGCTCGCAGAGGCCAACGCCGATTTGAGGGAGCAGCTAGGCGGGGCCCAGACCGCCCTTCGTGCCAAGGAGGCTGAGTGCAGCGCCTTGGCCCAGGAACGTGACCGCCTGGCAAAGAGGCTAGCCGACCAGGAGGAGAACCATAAGGCGGCTCTGAAGAAGGCGCAGGATAGCGAGGCCGCCCTCAAAGCCGAGTTCGAGACCGAGGCGGCGGGCTGGGCCGAAGCGAAGCAAACGCTGAGCGAGGGCTATGGCCGGGTTGAGGATTTCATCGACGGTAAGCCGCCTTCCTCCTTGCCCCTTGATCTCTTGTTTATCTTCTGACTCTGTGCTGCTTCTTTGTTCTTCGCGCAGATTACTTCCCCGGCTACTCTGTCGCCGCTAGCCAAGCCATCGAGGCCCACCGCGAGGCATGCCGGCAGGCGAGGGTCGAGATCGCGCCAGACGCCAGCCGGATGCTTGAGGAGCAGCTTCTGGCGATTCAGGCCCGACTGCAGACGGCTCACCACATGCTTCGCCGCCTTCAGTGTGCCAGAGCGCAAGTGCTGACCGCCCTCTGGCCCGGCGAGGCTATTCCCCGCACCCCCAGTCGGACTGCCGATTGGCTGGAGGTCGCGGTTGGCCGCTTTGAGGCTTGGAAGGCTTCCGCTGCTCGGTTCGGCGCCAGGCGGGCGCTGGAGTTCGTCCGAGCCTGGTATCCTGGGCAGAGCTTAGCCCAGCTGAGCACCTGGCGGCAGGAGGCCGACGAGGAGCTGGTGGCGGTGCGGCCGGATATCATCCAGCGTGCCTCGGCAATCACCGACTATACCGACACCAGCGTTTTTGCTCCTGAGGTGAATGACAACGGTGTCGCCCAGCCTGAGGAGTGGTTCGGGCTGAACCCGGCAGAAGGCGAGGACTCGGCGGAGGAGATCGCTTCCAGCGACGAAGGCGAAGACGAATAAGGGGAGGGCGGCGAAGACGTCGCTCCCGACGACGAAGCGACCAGCCAGCTTCAGCCTGATCGTGCCTCCAGCAACGAGGCGCGTGCGAGCGCGCCGTCTGCCAGAGGTGATGATCAGGACGAGACCCGCCAGCCGTCTACTCCTCCGTCCCGCACTGCCGCCTCCGCCGACCTGCCCGACTCGCCCATCGCTCCCTTGGCCTGATCTGCCACTCTTGTTTTTCCTGTTGTTACTCTTTGAACAACTTCTTATTAAATTCGCGCAGTTCCACCCACTGGGGGTGTATTCAAACTATGTTGAATGCCGGCCTTTCGAAGGCTTTTGTGTAAATATAATTATGCATGTGTTTGGCTTTCATTCGAGTTTGCTTTTCATCCTTAGGATGTTTCCTTTGCCGCCTTCCCTTGGTTGCCGCCTTCCCAGCCGAACAGATGCTCTGCAGTCTGTGGCTGGGGAGGAGCTTGGCCATTTTTGGGAAGACAAGTACTTGAGCTTTCTTAGATTGTGGCAAGGTGAATGGGAAGCCGGCCGGCCGGCTACTCTGGTAGCCGGTCGCCGATGGGAGGAAACCGGCTTTTGTTATATAAGTTCGTTAGTCCTTAGCCATTTTTTGTGTGGGCACCCTTTCCTGCCTTTGACTCTTGCCAGCCGGAAAGTCGGCTCTTCGAGCTGCGGCTTTCGACAAGAGAGGGCTTGGATGTCGGCACACTACTTGTCCGATCAAGCAGTAGAACTTGAATATAACTCATATGGCGAGTCCCCGGGCCGACTGGTCGAACCCGGTGCCGGACGAGGATAATGAATGTAGTGACATAATCATAAGCATGATACTCGTCATTCATAGATAAAAGATGGCAGTCCCCGAGTGCTCCTCGGGGGGGCTATTGTCTCGTACTTAATACAAAAGGTGGCGTGATACATACTGCATTTTAACTGTAAAATCTTCGGAGGAGGTTGGCGTTCCATGGTCGTTCCGACTCCTTGCCGGAATCGTCTCTTGTAAGTGCATCTAGTGCCCCTTAGTGATTTTGGTGTATTGAAGACTTATAGGTTAAGAAACTAATGTGTTTGTGAGTGTACACAGGTCTATAAGTCTATGAGGAGTTTGATATTTACAGAGAAAGTCGAATTCTAAAAATGAAGTTCTTCAATCAAGACTTTGATATTCAAGACTTTACAAGACTTTGAAAGTGAAGAAATTGGTGTGACCTTGAAGACTTGGTATTCATTTGAGGAACATGAAGCGTGAAGACTTTTGTTTTCGTAGTTTCATTTTCTCTTTCTTGAGTCATAGGAAACACCGTCTCGTTAAAGGGGTTGAGGAAATACTAAGGAAAAATTTCCATGTGATGCTCAACTCAAAATCCTACACCTACCAATCCCTTCGAGTGAAGCCTTTGAAATCTCATACAGTTCAGTCAATTTCTTCAAGGATGAGACGAAGTTCTTCGGTCACGAGGAATTTGTTCGACCGAGGAGTTAGGAATTCGCCAAAGGCGGATTACCTACATGAGGAACATGATAGCCCCGAGGAATTTGATATTCAAATTTCCGACCGTTGTCGTGTTGCGCGCCACCTGTTCCAAAATATCTTATCCACCTAACGGTCATATCATTGAAGGGCATTTATGTCTTATCATGTCGGGCTGCTCCTAGGCTATAAATAGCCGCCTCTACAACCACTAGCTGGTTGGCTGCTCCGAGAGAACTTGACACTTGTCATTTGAGAGCAACCCATCCTCCGAGGACTTTGAGAGAAAATCATCGAGTGAGGAAAACCCAAAACCAAACCCCTATAAACCCAAAGTGATTGAGCATCATCAAGAAATTGATCCTGCGTGGATCCGACGCTTGTTACCTTTGAAGACTGTGCTTCTTCCAGACGGTTAGGCGCCATGGTCTAGAGCATCCAAGAGGAATTGTGGATCGCCGAGTGACCAAGTCTGTGAAGGTTTGGAAGTCGCTCAAGACTTACCACGAGTGATTGGACGAGGTCTGTGTGACCTTAGTTCAAGGAGAATACGGTGAGGACTTGGTGTCCCGAGCTGCGTGCTCAGCGATCGGGTGTCCGGACTGTGTCCTCGAGTTTAAATACTCACCGCTCCAACCAGACGCATAACCGAGACAGCAGAGTTGGAACTGGTCTACCAAATCATTGTCTTCACCAACCTAATCTGGTTCTATTTCCTCAACCCTTTCATTTCCTCATTACTTTGTGTTGAGTGTTTGTTCATATCTGTGTTTGAAGACTTTGATCAAGACTTTCTCAATTTCCTCGCCCAATTTCTTCACCGCTTTGTCTTCATCTTGTGTTATCCTGTGATTACGCTTTCAGACTGTGATTGTCTTCATTTCATCATGATGACTATGCGTATTCTGTTATGCTTACTTCTCGAGTACTTATTCCGCTGCAAGTAGTTCTTCACTAAGGAATTCCTCACCGCAAATTCCTCGATGAAGAATTCATAAAACCGCCTATTCACCCCCTCTAGTCGATATAACGACTTTCAATTGGTATCGAGCAAGGTACTCCCTTGTTCTCGTGTGATTTTGGTTTAACCACCGGAGTTTTAGTTATGTCGACCAAGGGTATGAAGAAAGTGACATGCCCTATCTTTGACGGTCACGATTATCCCAAGTGGAAGGCCATGATGAGGAAGCGCCTCATGGCAATGGACAGCGAGTTGTGGACCGTCACCGAAATTGGTCTTACTGATTCAGGCAAGACGGCGAACGCAGATGATATTCGCAAGTACACTCGACTTGACATCATGGCGAAGGATATCATCTGCTCCTGCCTATCTAGAGATGAATTCAAGCGCATTCTGCATCTTTGCAATGCGGCTTATCCGGGACCGAATCTCCGACGTTTATGAAGGTCATCGAACCCGTCATGATCCCTGGTTTGAGGACTTCAAGGAATCTCTCAAAACGATGACTTTCGAACCAGAATCATCATCTTCTGCATCATGTCTCATGGCAAAGGGTGTCGAGGTAACCAAATGTTCCTCATCTGAATTTAGTGACTGTGAATCTGATGATGATGAATCTGATGATGATATTGAACTTAGCTATACCAAACTTGTTTGCATTGCCACTAAACAGCAAACGACCTTAGAAAAGGTTCAAAACATGTTAGGTAAAAGTGATGATATGTTACGTGAAGAAATGGATCGAACTAAAGCCCTGACTGAAAATCTTCAGAGACTTCAGTCTAGGCTTGACAGCCTTCAAGGTCATCATAACACTCTCTTATCTGATCATGAGAAACTTTCTTATGAATTTCTTCAAAGAAAGCAAGATCTTGAGAAGCTAAGAGTGAGTTATGAAGATCTTCAGAAGGAGCGCGATTCATTACTTGCTCAACAAATCAGTGCTTCTCAAGAAGAATTTGTTCCTCCATGCTTAAAGTGCATTGAACGTGAATCGCTAATTCTTCACCAATGTTCAAATGCTTCAACTGTTACAAATTCTTCACCTGCCTCTGCTATCACTAATTCCTCATCCGAGGACATTGCTAGTATCACCGACGATGCAGGGTTGAAGGAATTGTACATGACAGCATGTACAAAAGCCTCAAAGGGCATCGACTTTTTGTGATGTGCTTAAAAGCAGATCCTCAACAGAACCCTAGGAAAGAGGGTATTGCCTTTGAGAGGAAACTCAATGTCGATGGAACATATTGAAGCCCGAGCAGATCCAAAAACCTCATGGGTTGCTGCAAAGGGACCTCCAGCTTGATCCATCTAACTTATCTGGCTTTACATGCGAATTTCCTCATTCTCCGATGAGTCATTTGACTCAAACTATAAACTGTTCAAAAATCAGAATGGTGAAGTATTTGCTAGATATGTTGGCACTAATCGCAGGAATGGTTCCCTATGAAGAAAATCTGGGTTCCCAAGAAGTGCCTTGAAAGTCTTCGTGAATGTCCTCATGACACCACCAAAGAAGAATAGGAACCCCAGATCAAATTCTTCATATGGACCAAATTCTTCATATGGATCCAAGTCCTCATACGGACCAAATTCTCACGTGGATCAAATTCCTCAAAAGGATCAAAGTCCTCATATGATTATCATCGTGCTAATAACTCTGTTTCGCAGGGTAGAGCTAAGGGCTATGAATATGTGCATTATTCTTCAAACCAATATGTTCATAAGTCCTCGAAGAATTTCTCTGCTTATTCATATGCTTACCCTAACCCCTCTTATGTGAAACAAAATGGTTTGACTTCCATGCCACCATTCTCGTATGGTGCTCGCAGAGTGATGAACTCTTTGCCACCCCTTCAAATGTGGGTGGTGAAGAAAAAGAACTAATCTCTTCTGCAGGGTCAGGTCTCCAGATGTGCCTTAACGTCTGAAGAATTTGCTAGGGACCTGACAAAATGCCTGAAAGGACGCAGGCTAATCATGATGAAATGAACCTTCATTTCACATGTCCTCATACTGCTTATCTGTTAATGCTGACTGATGAAATTCTTCTGATGAACTTGATATCATATTCTTCACTAATGAAGTATATGAGATCGTAAGTTGTACTAATTCATCTGCAGGATGATCAACCCAAAGCCACTGAGTGGGTTCTCGATAGTGGATGTACAAATCACATGACTGGTGATAAGAATCTATTGATGGATGCTCCTTATCACCGCCACATCTGAAGCATATCATCTTTGACAAAGGCAAAAGTCGTATTGGGTCTTGGTAAGGTTGCTATCTCTAAGGACATGCACATGGACAAAGTCATGCTTGTTGAGTCCTTAGGATACAACCTCATGTCGATCTCAATGCTTTGTGATCTTGATATGGTTGTTATCTTTGGCAAGTATCGTTGTGTTGTGATTATGGAAGCCGACAATTCCAAAGTCTTCAAGGCTTTAGGAGAGGAGACTTGTATATTGTTGACTTTTCCACAGACCACAACCAGCCGTGTGTCTACTTGCAAAAGCTTCGTAAGGCTGGCTATGGCATCGGCGACTTGGTCATGCAGCATGAGGAATTTGCACACGCTTGCAAAGAAGAAGCATGTCATTGGCATTGAGAATGTCAAATTCCTCAAGGATCACTTATGCGGAGCTTGTGAAGCTGGAAAATGACCAAGGCCAAGCATCCAAATAAGACTATCATGACCACTACTCGTCCCTTCAATTGCTTCACATGGACCTCTTTGGTCCCAATCACTATTCAGCTGTCGTTAATGATGCATCTCTATATGGCTTTGTTATTGTTGATGATTACTCTCATTACACATGGGTACACATTGTTACTTACAAAAATCAAGTGCAGGAAGTCTTCAAACGATTTTCCTCGAGGGCTTCAACTAACTTTGGTGTGAAGATCAAGCACATCAGGAGTGACAATGGAACTGAGTTCAAGAATTCCGGTCTTGATGACTATCTTGATGAACTTGGTATTACTCATGAGTTATCTGCTCCTTATACTCCTTAGCAAAATGGCGTCGTGGAGCGCAAGAATAGAACTCTTGTTGAGATGGCTCGCACTATGCTTGATGAATACAAAACGCCTAGTCGTTTCTGGATTGAAGCAATTGACACTGCGTGCCACATCATCAACAGAGTATATCTTCACAAATTCTTCAAAAAGACTGCCTATGAACTCCTCACTGACAAGAAACCCAATGTAAGTTATTTCAAAGTCTTCGGTGCTAAATGCTGGATTAGAGATCCTCATCACAACTCTAAATTTGCACCGAAAGCACATGAAGGTTTTATGCTTGGTTACGGAAAGGACTCAGACACCTACAGAGTCTTCAACATCACTCTACACAAGATTGTTGACATCGAGATGTGCGGTTCGATGAAACTAATGGCTCGCAAAGAGAGCACCTACCTTCATGTTAGATGAACCAGCACCGAGGAATCTATCAAGTTCAAGGCAACCGAGGATGTCATTCCAATTGAAGAAACTGCTGAAGAATTCATTCTCAGACGCGAAGAACGCCGAGCTGATGCACTCAAGATAATGTCAAGAAAATGGTGCCGAGGAAAATGATCAAATTCCTCGAGGACAACCAGCTCATCCTCGCATTGCAAAAGAAGTGCAAGTGGAGAAGATCATCGATGACATTAAAGCGCCAGTCCTCTCACACGCCAAAAGCTTCACATTTATCTAACTTTTGTGGGCACTATGCTTTTGTCTCTATCACAGAGCCCACTAAGGTAGATGAAGCATTTCGAGCCGGTGGATTCAGGCCATGCAAGAAGAATTACATCGATTCGAGCTCAACAATGTCTGGAACTGGTCAAACGTCCAGATCCTCGCAAGCATAATATCATTGGCACAAAGTGGATCTACCGCAACAAGCAAGATGAAAATGGTCTTGTGGTGAGGAATAAAGCACGACTAGTAGCTCAAGGCTACACGCAGGTTGAAGGAATTGATTTCGATGAAACTTTTGCACCTGTTGCTAGACTTGAGTCTATTCGCATATTACTCGCCTATGCTAACCATCACAATATCACTTTATATCAAATGGATGTGAAAAGTGCATTCCTCAATGGTAAGCTTGAGGAAGAAGTATATGTTGCTCAACCCCAGGTTTTGAAGATCCAAAGAATCCTTGACAAAGTCTTCAGACTCAATAAGGCCCTCTATGGCCTCAAGCAAGCCCCTCGGGCGTGGTATGATACATTGAAGGAATTCTTCGTGAAGAATGGCTTCACACCCGGTTCACTCGACCCTACTCTCTTTACTAAATCTTATGATGGTGAACTGTTTGTGTGCCAAATATATGTTGATGATATTTTTGGCTGTACTGACCAACGTTATAGTGATGAATTTGCCTATATGATGAGTGAAGAATATCAAATGTCTATGATGGGAGAGTTGAAATTCTTCTTAGGTCTTCAAATTCACAACAACACAATGGCATATTCATATCTCAGAGAAATACCTCAAAGATGTCCTCAAGAAATTCGCATGCAAGATTGCAAAGGCGTCAAAATTCCTATGCCCACAAATGGCCATCTATGCAATCGATGAAAATGGTATTGACTTCGATCACAAGGTATACCGCCCATGATTGGTTCTTTATTGTACTTATGTGCATCTAGGCCAGATATAATGCTTAGTGTTTGCATGTGTGCCTGATTTCAAGCTACACCAAGGAATCACACCATAAGGCTGTGAAGCATATTCTTCGATATCTAGCTCACACACCAACACTAGGATTATGGTACCCCAAGGGCTCTACTTTTGATCTCATTGGATATTCTGACTCGACTATGCTGGTGATCGTGTGGACCGCAAGTCAACATCTGGTACTTGTCATTTCCTCGACGATCTTTGGTCCGTTGGTCCTCAAGAAACAGAATCTGCGATCACCGCTTCATCGCGGAAGCTGAATACATTGCTGCTGGCTCGTGTTGTGCTCAATTGCTATGGATGAAGCAAACTCTCAAGGACTATGGCATCAACATGAAGAATGTGCCTCTCTACTGTGACAATGAGAGTGCCATCAAGATTGCTCACAACCCAGTTCAGCACTCAAGACAAAGCACATTCAAATTCGCCATCATTTTCTTCGTGATCATGTGTTGAAGGGCGACATCTCCATCGAGCACGTGAAGACTGAAGAACAGCTAGCTGATATCTTCACTAAGCCCTTGGATGAGAAGAGATTTAGCAAGTTGCGGTGTGAGCTAAATATCTTAGAATCTTCGAAGTTCTTTGAAAAAGACACACATCCTAACACTTATGCAAAATTGATGACTTAGATGTGCAACACATGAAGAAACGTTTTTCTTCAATCAATGAATAACACTCTTAGTGTGAAGAAATTAATGAAGAATTTGATTCTCAGAACCCTACGACAATTGTACGCGGTGTCTGAAATCATCTTTCTTATACGGTGGGTCACGCCACCACCAAAGTTGAAAATCTTCAATTTGAGTTTTTCCTCAGTTTTGAAATTCTTCAGTTTTTCAAATTCTTCAACTTTGTAAAATCTTCACTGTTTCCGTCGTCTTTCTTCATTGGATATATATATATATATATATATTTATGTCCTCTACAACATTCACTTATGGCTATTTCTTCAAGTCGCTTTTTCTGCTAAGTGAATGTGAACGGACCCTTCCCCCTCTATGCTATACTCAACCAAATCCATTCACAAATTCTTCATGTGCGTTCTATTTTGAAACTCGTTCAAAATCTTCACTGTGTCCTTGACAGCTGAAGAAATTGCGAACGGAACTTTAAAACTGATCTTATCCAAACCTTCGTTTTTGCCGCTCAAACCGTTCCGCATCCCACGATGCATTATTCTATTCACCCACGATCGACACGATCTCCACTACACAAGACGTGGGTGACACATGTCGTGAGAAGGAAATGGTCAGGGCATGTTCGTCCCTAAATCTTCGGGCGATCCGCTTTTCACCGTGTCTATAAATACCCTCTCCCCTTCCTCACTTCTTTTACTCCGCCGACATCTCTCTCCCGCCGAGCTCCTCAAACCCTAGCGCCGCTACTCCATCGTCAGCCGGTGAGGAAAAGCTTCATCGCCTCGACCTCGTCGCCGACGATTCTCGCCGTCGCTGAAATCCTCACTCCGCCCGTCGCCGTAGTTGTCTTCCTCTGCCAAGTTAGGCGTGGAAGATCTGAACGGAGGAACTTCCCAACTGTTCTTCTCGGTTCGTGTTCTTCACTTCGGTAATTAAAAGTTACTTTTATTACTCGCTTTGATTCTCAAATCTTCTTGAAAATCTTCAAAGGTGTTTATTCTTCAAATCTTCACACATATGAACACCTCAAACCTCTTGATTCGTTTCTCTAAGCAATGATTTTCTTCAAGATTCCTCAATTGTGTGGATCCTCGATCTATACAACTCTGGAACCTAAGACAAAGAATGCCTAGTGAAATTCCTCAAGGCTCATCTGGTCAAAATCCTCAAAACCTTTTTTTTTTGAAAAACCTTCTGAGAACGCATATGACCTCTCCAAATTCCTCGCAACTATACTCTGTTCACAGGTACAAATGTCCGCTGCTGAATCCCTAGGTTCTCATCAACTTAACTCATTTGCAGCGTTCCTCGAAGAAAAACTGCATACTTCTTCAGAGAACTCAATTGTTCAAATTCCTCAACTGAAGAACATGGCAGACGGTAAGAAGCCACAGAAAGGAGGAAAGAAACCTGAGGTTATGACTGCGTTTGAAATCCCTGAGGAAATCTATGCTGACTACTGCACACCGGATGAAGAAAACAAAAATCAACGCAAGGTGCATATTCAGAAGATTGAACGGAGATGGGCACGGAATGGAGGAATACAGATATGTAACTCCTAAGTACATGAAGAAATTCGCTCTTAATCCTCCATGCCCAAGAGCTCCTTTGGCACTGCCAAGTAGCTGATCCCACAAGCATCAAACGAGGTGAGGACTTTCCGATGAATGGGCTAAACGCCAAGCAAAATTGGCAAAGCAAGCAAAGGAGGCAAAGAAGAAATTCAATGAGGATTCTGCCCACTCATCACACAGAGGTCTCGGTCAAACCAAGGAAATCCATGCAAAGAAGCCTGCTCATAAGCCAAGTGCTTCATCATCTGCGCCCTCACGGCCAAGTTCCTCAAGAAGCACCCTCCAAGCAAATTCCTCACTCTGCTGCTACTCCACCAAAGTCCTCAACAGCTCCATCAAAGTCTTCGGTTCGTGCACTGGCTACATGTCAAAGGACTGCTGGCTTCTCAATTGCCTCGAGCGTTTCAGCAAGTTCCTCAAAGAGCTCCCATTTCATCATCCGCCCGACTCACCAAGACCAAAGCAACAATCGGACGAGGTCCTCGCCCAGCCCAAGGAAGAAACAGGTTGCATTCCATGTGCCTTCGATGATGAGGCATCCGATGATGAACTTGCGGAAATCATCGAGACCGCCAAGAAAAGGCCGCTAGAGCCAAAGGCACATTTGTGCCCTCGCTGTGGATCCAAGAAAATCCTCGACTATATTGATCTCTCGCACAAGGATCCCAATACCCCTATGCCCGACCTTCATCCGACACCGGACAAAGTCATATGTTGACTCACTTCATAGCTGAAGAAAATGGAAGTTTGAGAAGGCAAGGGAAATCAAAAGGCTCAATACAGAAGGAGAAATACTCAAGAAAACGTTGTCAAGATGACACCTGAGGAGCTTCTCAAGGTCCAGACTGAAATTCAAGACCTCAGCAAAAACTTCGATTCATATTATGCTGATTGGCAAGGAGCCAAGGTCAGATTTGTGAACCTGACGAAGAAATTCACAAATGTTGCAGCCCCAGTGCAACATGAAATTCCTCAGGCTGAAGCCTCAGCCCAACCGACTGAAGAACATGCCAGCACCGCTGATGACATTCAGCCTGCTGATGAAAATGCTAGTTCCAGGGCTGATGATCCCATTCCAGCCACTGAAGAAATTGCCAAGGCACCCACTAGTGGTGCGCCTGAAGAAACTGCTCAAGACAGGCAACCGCGCATCGCCATACCAAGAAAAACGAACCACATTCCTCAGCTCCTCCTGCGCCAACTCCAACTCCAATTCTTCCATCTGCCTCTGATGTGAAGAAAACCAAGGCTGCAGAACGAGCTGCTGTGAAGAAAAGGAAAGCATCAGCTGCGTCAGATTCTTCGGCTGCGAAGAAAATGAGGCCTATGACCAGCTCATACGAAAATCCAATTGATGCTGTTCCAATTTCCTCCATACCATCAAAGGACGTTGTTCCTTTTGGAGAAGACTATGAGATCCCAATCGGATCTGATGAAGAACATCATTCTGCTGCTTCGTCAGAGCAGATCGATGAAGAAATTGAAGTGGATGCAATCCCTTCAACCCCAGTCATTTCCTCACCTATGCCTCAGTTCACAGCTAAAGAGGCTGGTGTTGAGGAAATTGAAGATGAAGATGTGGATATTGGATGCACCACACCGGTGATCAATGATGACTTTTGGGAAAGTATGCATCCCAATACTCCTCTCTTCACCCCGCTCCAACAAATTCCTCAGTCCCCTGCACAAACAGTCCAAATGGACTCTGAAGAAACTCAACCCACTGGTTCTGTGCATGAAGAAATTCCAGCCACTAGTGCTGATGAAACTGCTGCTGCTGATCCTCAGACTGCATCAGTTGAGGAACAAGAAATTCCTCAGCATGAAGAACCTGAACTTGCAATTCCTGAGGTGGTGATGCAACTCACTGACACCCCTCTGCCCAAGCAAAAGAATCCATTCTCAAGCAAGCAAAAGTTCAAGGCTGAAGATTTCTTTGCCGAGCACGTGTTCTTCATCGACTATAATCCATATGATTCTGCTCGATTAGGAAGAGGCGTTCGACTGCCACCAAGCCAACTTCTATTCCTCGGTGCTCTTCAACAAGGATAAAATCTTCGATCATGCTCATATTCCTCATGTGGACATGGAATCGCTGCTGCTTTGAGCCAGTCCTCGGTGTTCTTCACGACGCAGACTTCTAAATTTCTACACCGATATCTCTGGATCGAATGAAGAACTAATTCTTCAGTTTTATGCAACGCTGCACATCACCGGAGACGCTCAAGACGTGAACTCATGGGTCTTAGATTGATGACTGAAAATACTCACTACAAGGCACCAAAAATCGAATTGTTTCGTGCCCTACCACTCAGTCCTCCACTTGATGATGCACGTCATATCTACGACGAACCAGAACTTTCAAATCACTATATGCAAGTGCCGATGAAGCCTTTGAAACCAAGGCAGGCCCCAAGAACCAAATTCCTCGTCAAGGAATTACTATATGTGCCTCGGACTGTCTATCGGATTCTCGACGAAGACAATGAGTCCTATCAAAGGCCACGACTCGACGATGAAGAAGTCGCTGGCATCATGAAGAATATGCTTTCCAACATCATCCATGGCGCTCCGTCAACTTCCATGATTTCTTCATGAGGACTCGCAAACATAGCTATGTCACCATTTGAGCTGAAGCCTTATGCGCCTTGGATTATGAGATTCATCGACAAGGTCTTCACTCAATTACAAGGCTGATACTTTGAACCACTGCAGCTACTTGCCTCCGATTGAAGTCCTCAAACGGACATTTACCTCGAGATGATGACAAGGGCAAGACTATCGGTGTGATCGATGAAGGCATTCGCCCATTGATGGACAGTTTATAAGCAGCATCCTACTCCACCAATGATGACTCGCCACACATGACTCAGCCGCAAATACCTCACCAAGCAAAGTCCTCAAGCTATCGCACCTGTGGTGATGATGATCGTGAGTTACTCCTCGCCTTCATCAAGAAAGGTTGATCGTAATCATAAATGGGTCAAACGTCGCTTTGGTACTTTTCTTCACAACATGACCTCAACACACAATGCAAAGAAGAAAACCACTACTACCTCCATGAAACCTTCAAACGCACTGGCTGTTCTTCCACATGTCTACAAAGAAGAAGAACGGACGTCAATGGGACTCAAGGAAGAATTTGACTGGTCTGCACCTCCTCCAAGAAATTCAAGAAGGTCAAAGTTCCTTCCTTGGTGGCCAGCTCCTATTCTTCATCTCGCGACATCGATGAAAATGAAGACTTGGAAGACACCGCTGCTGGTCCTACTTCAACAACCGACCCCAACAACGCCAAGGCGCCCGCCTTCAACTTGAAATTCTTCAGAGCGTTAGTCCTCGCCGATCCTTTTGGTCATTCGATGACAAAGGGGGGAAATTTGAGTTAGTCTTCAAGCCGGTCTAGTTTATTGCCTATATACAGTAATTTATTCTTGTTAAGTTACAACTCTCGCTCTTACGAAACCTTTTATTGGATCGAGTTGTAATCTTAAACCCGATGGTGCTTTGATACTTTTGATGCATTATGCTCTTGCACTATGCTCTGATTCTCGTGAGCTCCTTGAAAATCTTCATAGCAAATTGATTTGGGCTCTGATACTCTTGATGCGTTATTTTGCATACTCTGAATAACATCAAGCACCATATTTCATCATGCATTTCAAATTCTTCATATTATATGTCAAATGCGTATGAATTACAAGATATAGGGGGAGATCTCCATGATTCAATTCTTCAAATGTGCATTGCCTCAAAAGCAAATTCCTCACTATGCACATCTTCAGGGGGAGTTCTTCTATATCTTGCAATCAAATTCCTCATTATCAGTATTTACAATTCATATGTTTATCCCCGTTGAAAACTTAACCTATATTGTCATCAATCACCAAAAAGGGGGAGATTATAAGTGCATCTAGTGCCCCTTAGTGATTTTGGTGTATTGAAGACTTATAGGTTAAGAAACTAATGTGTTTGTGAGTGTACACAGGTCTATAAGTCTATGAGGAGTTTGATATTTACAGAGAAATTCAACCCTAAAATGAAGTTCTTCAATCAAGACTTTGATATTCAAGACTTTCTCAAGACTTTGAAAGTGAAGAAATTGGTGTGACCTTGAAGACTTGGTATTCATTTGAGGAACATGAAGCGTGAAGACTTTTTTTTTCGTAGTTTCATTTTCTCTTTCTTGAGTCATAGGAAACACCGTACTGTTAAAGGGGGTCGAGGAAATACTAAGGAAAAATTTCCATGTGATGCTCAACTCAAAATCCTACACCTACCAATCCCTTCGAGTGAAGCCTTTGAAATCTCATACAGCTTCACCAATTTCTTCAAAGGATGAGATGAAGTTCTTCGGTCACGAGGAATTTGTTCGACCGAGGAGTTAGGAATTCGCCAAATCGGATTACCTACACAAAGAGGAACATGATAGCCCCGAGGAATTTGATATTCAAATTTCCGACCGTTCTTGTCTTCTTGGCCAGTGTTCAAAATATCTTATCCACCTAACGGTCATATCATTGAAGGGCATTTATGTCTTATCATGTTGGGCTGCTCCTAGGCTATAAATAGCCGCCTCTACAACCACTAGCTGGTTGGCTGCTCGAGAGAACTTGACACTTGTCATTTGAGAGCAACCCATCCTCTGAAGACTTTGAGAGAAAATCATCGAGTGAGGAAAACCCAAAACCAAACCCCTATAAACCCAAAGTGATTGAGCATCATCAAGAAATTGATCCTGCGTGGATCCGACGCTTGTTACCTTTGAAGACTGTGCTTCTTCCAGACGGTTAGGCGTCATGGTCTAGAGCATCCAAGAGGAATTGTGGATCGCCGAGTGACCAAGTCTGTGAAGGTTTGGAAGTCGCTCGAAGACTTACCACAAGTGATTGGACGAGGTCATGTGACCTTAGTTCAAGGAGAATACGGTGAGGACTTGGTGTCCTGAGCTGCGTGCTCAGCCGATCGGGTGTCCGGACTGTGTGTCCTCGAGTTTAAATACTCAGCCGCCCAACCGGACATACAACCGAGATAGCAGTTGGAACTGGTCTACCAAATCATTGTCTTCACCAACCTAACTGGTTCTATTTCCTCAACCCTTTCATTTCCTCATTCTCGTGTTGAGTGTTTGTTCATATCTGTGTTTGAAGACTTTGATCAAGACTTTCTCAATTTCCTCAGTTCAATTTCTTCACCGCTTTGTCTTCATCTTGTGTTATCCTATGATTACGCTTTCTGTACTCTGTGATTGTCTTCATTTCATCATGATGACTATGCGTGTATTCTGTTATGCTTACTTCTGAGTACTTATTCCGCTGCAAGTAGTTCTTCGCTAAGGAATTTCCTCACCGGCAAATTCCTTAGTGAAGAATTCATAAAAATCGCCTATTCACCCCCCTCTAGTCGATATAACGCACTTTCATCTCTCTTTCGTGCCTTCGGCTTCTGCGCGTCGATCAGGTAGTAGGAGTCGTTTCCCAATGCTCTGCTGATGACAAAGGGACCTTCCCATGGGGCCGAGAGCTTGTGCTGGCCGGCTGTTCGCTGGATCAGCCGGAGCACAAGGTCACCCTCTTGGAAGGATCTTGGCTTGACCTTCCGGCTATGGTAGCGGCGTAGGCCCTGCTGGTAGATGGCGTACCGGCTGAGGGCTAATAGCCGGCTTTCTTCCAGCAAGTCGATGCCGTCTTCTCGTGCTTCCTTGGCCTCCGCCTCCGTGTACATGGTCACCTGAGGCGAGTCGAACTCGATGTCAGTTGGGATGACATCCTCGGCACCATATACAAGGAAAAAGGGAGTGAAGCCGGTTGACTTGTTCGGGGTAGTGCGCAGACTCCAGAGGACGGCCGGCAGCTCGTCGAGCCAACAGCCGGCCGAACGCTCCGGTGGCACGACCAGTCGGGGCTTGATGCCGGAAAGGATGAGGCCGTTGGCTCGCTCGACTTGGCCGTTTGACTGCGGGTGGGCAACGGACGCTAGGTCCAGTCGGATGCCCTGTGTCGCGCAGAAACGTGCCAATGCTCCCTTGGCAAAATTCGTGTCGTTGTCGGTGATGATGCTGTGTGGCATGTCGTACCGAGTTGTAATATCTGCGATGAACGTCACGGCAGTCGGCCCATTCAGCTTCTTAATCGGCTTCGCTTCAATCCACTTGGTAAATTTATCCATGGCGACGAGCAGATGGGTCATGCCGCCGCGTGCCGTCTTGAACGGGCCCACCATGTCCAGTCCCCAGACGGCAAAAGGCCAGGTGAGGGGAATGGTCTTGAGCGCCGAAGCCGGCAGGTGTTGCTTGGAGCTGAAGACTTGGCACCCTTTGCAATGTTTGACCAACTCCTTGGCGTCATCCAAAGCAGTCGGCCAGAAGAATCCATGGCGGAAAGCTTTGGCAACAAGTGATCTTGAGGCTGCGTGATGGCCGCATTCGCCTTGGTGAATGTCTTTGAGGATTGCTATGCCCCTCTCTGGCTCGACGCAGCGCTGGAAAACTCCAGTGACACTGGGCCTGACGAGCTCTCGGTTAACAATTGTGTATGCTCCGGCTCGGCGTTGGACTTGTCTTGCCGCGATCTCGTCAGTCGGTAGTTCTCTGTTTACTAGGAAGTTGAGGATGGGTTGGGCCCATGATGGAGCTGTGATTTCTTCTATAGCCAACACGGCTACTGCAACCAGGGCGGGTGAGCTGGGTGGTGAAGAGCTGGAGTCGGCCACCGTCTGCGGTGCTGATGCAGTCCCCGGGCCGACTACCGTAGTCCCCGGGCCGGGTTCTGAAGTCCCCGAGCCGGGTGCGACTATGGCAGTCCCCGGGCCGCCTATCAAAGTCCCCGAGCCGCCTGTCGAAGTCCCCGAGCCGCCTGCTCGGTTCCCCAAGTTGGCTCCGACTGCGCTGGGGTCAGGCGGCACGAAGATAGAATCGAACTCTGGAGACGGCTTGATAGATGGCTTGAGGAGGCGTTGGAGAGAGACGCCGGTTGGTATAGCTTGCCGAGTGGAGCCTATTCGTGCCAGGGCATCTGCTTGCTCGTTGTCGGCCCGTGGCACGTGGAGGAACTCGCATCCTTCAAAGTATCCGCTGATTTACTGAATGAGGAAACGGTAGCTTGCCATGTTCGCGTCCTTGGCGTCCCAGTCGCCAGATGATTGCTGGACTACCAAATCCGAGTCGCCATAGCACAGGATCCGGCGGATGCCGAGCTCTTTGGCTAGCCGGAGCCCGTGTATGAGTGCCTCATACTCGGCCACGTTGTTGGAGGCGGCAAAATGAATTTGCAATGTGTATCTGAGCTTGTCGCCTTTGGGAGAGGTGAGGATGATGCCGGCTCCCAAGCCGGTGCACATCTTGGACCCATCAAAGTGCATCCACCAATGAGTGGAGTCGGGGTCGGCGGCAGTAATCGGGTCTCGCCCACGACGAGGAATTCGGCCAATGCTTGGGACTTGATGGCGGTGCGAGGCTGGTAGAAGATCGTGTAAGGGGCCAGCTCAATGGCCCATTTTGCCACCCGGCCGGATGCGTCCCGGCTGCCTATGATTTCGGCGAGCGGGGCGGTGCACACGACCGTGATGGTGCTCTTGAAAGTAGGGCTTGAGCTTCTTGGCGGCGAAGTACACGCCATAGCACATCTTCTGGTAGTGCGGGTAGTTCTGCTTTGAGGTGGACAACACTTCACTCAAGTAGTACACCGGTCTCTGGACTGGCTGAGCTCGGCCTTCTTCTGGGCGCTGGACCACGATGACGGTGCTGACCACCCAGCTGGTGGCGGCAATGTAAAGGAGCATGGGCTCTTTCTCAGTCGGCGCCGCCAAGACAGCGGCGTACAAGATCTTCTTCAGCTCATGGAAAGCTTGGTCGGCTTGGTCATTCCACTCGAAGTGAGTGGTCTTCTTCATGAGTCGGTAGAGGGGGAGAGCTTTCTCTCCAATCCGGCTGATGAAGCGGTTCAGGGAGGCCAGGCACCTGGTGAACTTCTGGACGTCTCGCAGCTTGGTGGGAATCTCCATTCTCTCAATGGCCTTGATCTTCACTGGGTTGCATTCGATGCCGCGTTCGGAGACCAGGAAGCCTAGAAGCTGGCCGGCTGGCACTCCGAACATGCATTTCTCGGGGTTGAGCTTGATTTGAAACCGGCGCAGGTTCTCAAACGTTTCCTTGAGGTCTTCTAGCAAGGTACCGCGCTTCTCCGTCTTCACCACGATATCGTCTACATAGACGTGGGCATTTCTGCCGAGTTGCTTGAGGAGGCATTTCTGCATGCAACGCTAAAAAGTGGCACCGGCATTTCTCAAGCAGAATGTCATAGTCAGGTAGCAGAAAGCTCCGAATGGCGTGATGAAGGCGGTCTTCAGGCGGTCGGCCGGGTCCAACTTTATCTGGTGGTAGCCTGAGTAGGCATCCAAGAAACTCAGCAGCTCGCATCCGGCTGTGGAGTCTATCACTTGATCAATCCTTGGTAGGGCAAAGGGATCTTTGGGGCAGGCTTTGTTGAGGCTTGTGTAGTCTATACACATGCGCCACTTGTTATTCTTCTTCAACACGAGGACCGGTTTGGGAAGCCATTCCGGAAAGAACACCTCCATTATGAAGCCGGCTGCGAGGAGCCGGGCTATCTCTTCTCGCACAATCCTTCTCTTTTCTTCCGACAGCCGGCGGAGGGGTTGCTTGACTAGTTTTGCATCGGCTCAGACGTGTAGCTTGTGCTCGGCGAATTCCTTCGGAACACCCGACATGTCCTTGGGGGACCATGCGAAGATGTCCCGATTCTCACGGAGGAAATCGACGAGCTCGCCTTCCCATTTGCTGTCTAGGTTTGCCCCAATGACGACAAACCTTTCGGGGTGCTCCGGGTCCAGGGGTATCTTCTTTGTTTCCTTGGCCGGCTGGAAAGAACCTTGGGCATCACATTCCTTGGGGTCGGGGGACAGGGCTGGCTGCTTGCCAGCCATGGCCACGACTCGGTCCAACATCTTCTTCTCTTCCGCGATCACAAGGGACTCCAGCCAGCCATTGCTGCCTGCACAAGACTCGGAGGATTTCTTGTAATCGCCGGCTATGGTGATAATGCCCTTGGTACTCGACATCTTCATCTTGAGATAGGCGTAGTGGGGCACAGCCATGAACTTGGCCAGAGCTGGTTGGCCAAGCAGTGCGTGATAGGGGCTCTCAAGGTCCACCACTTCAAACCAGATCGCTTCTCGGCGGAAATGATCCTTGTCCCCAAAGAGGACATCTATCTTGTTCTTGCCGATTGGTGAGTAGGACAGGCCGGGTACGATGCCATGGAACACGGTCCGACTGGGCATGAGATGCTTCGTCTTGATGTTCAGCTTCTCCATGGTGTCTCGGTACAGGATATTGATGCTGCTCCCGCCGTCTATCAGCACGCGGGAGAATCGGGCAGCTCGCATGTCTATCGCGAGGGTGGCTTCCAAGACCAATGTGTAAGAGCCGGGAGACGGCATCACCTCTGGGTGATCGGCCCGGCTCCAACTGATAGGCCTTTCTGACCAGTGCATGTACTCGGAGGTGTTGGAGGTGACCGCGTTGACTTCTTGGTGCTGTCGGCGCCTGCTGCGCCGGTCTTCGGGCTGGCTTGTGAAGACAACGTAGGCGGCGTGCTCGTCAGGGAACTCATCCTGAACGGTTCCGACTGCTGGTCGAGCGGCCGGCTGCTAGGGAGCCGGAGGCGGCTGACCGGCAGGCGGAGGCGGCATCAGCCCTTCGCCCTTGGAGATCCGCGTGAGCCAGTGGCACTTCCGGGTCGTGTGGTTGGACGGCTTCGCGCCGCTGTGGAACTTGCATGGTGCGTCGATGGCCTGTTCGTAGGAGAAGGCCGGCTGCCAAGCCGGCCTGCCGCCCTTCTGCTTTTTGGGCGCGGGCCGCCCCTAAAGGAAATATGCCCTAGAGGCAATAATAAAGTTATTATTTATTTCCTTATTTCATGATAAATGTTTATCATTGATGCTAGAATTGTATTAACCGGAAACATAATACATGTGTGAATACATAGACAAACATAGTGTCACTAGTATGCCTCTACTTGACTAGCTCGTTTATCAAAGATGGTTATGTTTCCTAACCATAGACAAAAGAGTTGTCATTTGATTAACGGGATCACATCATTAGGAGAATGATGTGATTGACTTGACCCATTCCGTTAGCTTAGCACTTGATCGTTTAGTATGTTGCTATTGCTTTCTTCATGACTTATACATGTTCCTGTAACTATGAGATTATGCAACTCCTGCCATCAAGGAACACTTTGGGTGCTACCAAACGTCACAACGTAATTAGGTGATTATAAAGGAGTACTACAGGTGTCTCCAAAGGTACATGTTGGGTTGGCGATTTCGAGATTAGGTTTTGTCATCCGATTGTCGAGAGGTATCTCGGGCCCACTCGGTAATGCACATCACTATAAGCCTTGCAAGCATTGCAACTAATGAGTTAGTTGCGGATGATGTATTACGAATCGAGTAAAGAGACTTGCTGGTAACGAGATTGAACTAGGTATTGAGATACCGCGATCGAATCTCGGGCAAGTAACATACCGATGACAAAGGGAACAACGTATGTTGTTATGCGGTTTGACCGATAAAGATCTTCGAGAATATGTGGGAGCCAATATGAGCATCCAGGTTCCGCTATTGTTTATTGACCGAGACGGTCTCGGTCATGTCTACATTGTTCTCGAACCCGTAGGGTCCGCACGCTTAAGGTTTCGATGACAGTTATATTATGAGTTTATGAGTTTTGATGTACCGAAGGATTTCGGAGTCCCGGATGAGATCGGGGACATGACGAGGAGTCTCGAAATGGTCGAGACGTAATGATCGATATATTGGACGACTATATTCGGACTTCGGAAAGGTTCCGAGTGATTCAGGTATTTTTTGGTGTACCGGAGAGTTACGGGAATTCGCCGGGGAGTATATGGGCCTTATTGGGCCATAAGGGAATAGAGGAGATAGGCCAAAAGGAAGGAGGCCCGCGCCCACCCTCTGGTCCGAATTGGACAAGGGGGCAGCCCACTTTTCCTTCTCCCTCTCCTCCTCTTTCCTTCTCCAACAAGGAAAGGAGGAGTCCTACTCCCGGTGGGAGTAGGACTCCCCCCTTGGCGCGCCTCCTCCATAGGCCGGCCGCCTCCCCCTTGATCCTATATATATGGGGGCAGGGGGCACCCCAGAGAACAACAATTGGTTCTTGAGATCTATTAGCCGTGTGCGGTGCCCCCCTCCACCATAGTCCTCCTCAATAATATTGTAGCGGTGCTTAGGCGAAGCCCTGCGTCGGTAGAACATCAAGATCGTCACCACGCCGTCGTGCTGACGAAACTCTCCCTCGACACTCGGCTGGATCGAAGTTCGAGGGACGTCATCGAGCTAAACGTGTGCTAGAACTCGGAGGTGCCGTAGTTTCGGTGCTTGATCGGTCGGGCCGTGAAGACGTACGACTACATCAACCGCGTTGTTCTAACGGTTCCGCTTACGATCTACGAGGGTACGTGGACAACACTCTCCCCTCTCGTTGCTATGCATCACCATGATCCTTGCGTGTGCGTAGGAATTTTTTTGAAATTACTACGTTCCCCAACAGTGGCCTCCGAGCCCAGGTTTTATGTGTTGATGTTATTTGCACGAGTAGAACACAAGTGAGTTGTGGGCGGTATAAGTCATACTGCTTACCAGCATGTCATACTTTGGTTCGGCGGTATTGTTGGATGAAGCGGCCCGGACCGACATTACGCGTACGATTACGCGAGACTGGTTTTACCGCCGTGCTTTGCACACAGGTGACTAGCGGGTGTCAGTTTCTCCAACTTTAGTTGAACCGAGTGTGGCTACGCCCGGTCCTTGCGAAGGTTAAAACAGCACCAACTTGACAAACTATCGTTGTGGTTTTGATGCGTAGGTAAGAACGGTTTTTGCTAAGCCCGTAGCAGCCACGTAAAACTTGTAACAACAAAGTAGAGGACGTCTAACTTGTTTTTGCAGGGCATGTTGTGATGTGATATGGTCAAGACATGATGAGATATAAGTTGTTGTATGAGATGATCATGTTTTGTTGAAGTTATCGACAATCGGCGAAGCCTTATGGTTGTCTCTTTATTGCATAAGATGCAAGCGCCAAATAATTGCTTTACTTTATCGCTATGCGATAGCAATAGTTGCAAGAGCAATAGTTGGCGAGACGGCCATGTGACGACACATTGATATAGATCAAGATGATGGAGATCATGGTGTCATGCCGGTGACGATGGAAATCATGACGATGCTTCGGAGATGGAGATCACAAGCACAAGATGATGATGGCCATATCATATCACTTATATTTATTGCATGTGATGTTTATCCTTTATGCATCTTATCTTGCTTTGATTGATGGTAGCATTTTAAGATGATCTCTCACTAAAAATTATCAAGAAGTGTTCTCCCGAGTATGCACCGTTATGTAAAGTTCTTCGTCTTTGAGACACCACGTGATGATCGGGTGTGATAGGCTCTACGTTCAAATACAACGGGTGCAAAACAGTTGCACACGCAGAATACTCAGGTTAAACTTGACAAGCCTAGCATATAACAGATATGGCCTCGGAACACGGAGACCGAAAGGTCGAGCGTGAATCATATAGTAGATATGATCAACATATTGATGTTCACCGTTGAAACTACTCCATCTCACGTGACGATCGGACATGGTGTAGTTGATATGGATCACGTAATCACTTAGAAGATTAGAGGTATGTCTATTTAAGTGGGAGTTCTTAAGTAATATGATTAATTGAACTTTAATTTATCATGGACTTAGTCCTGGTAGTACTGTGCAAATTATGTTGTAGATCAATAGCTCGCGTTGTTGCTTCCCTATGTTTTTGCTTCCCTATGTTTTTATGTGTTCCTAGAGAAAATTGTATTGAAAAATGTTAGTAGAAATGATGCGGATTGGATCCGTGATCTGAGGTTTATCCTCATTGCTGCACAGAAGAATTATGTCCTTGATGCACCGCTAGGTGACAGACCTATTGCAGGAGCAGATGCAGACGTTATGAACGTTTGGCTAGCTCAATATGATGACTACTTGATAGTTTTGTGCACCATGCTTTACGACTTAGAATCGAGACTTCAAAGACGTTTTGAACCTCATGGACCATATGAGATGTTCCAGGAATTGAAGTTAATATTTAAGAAAATACCCGTGTTGAGAGATAGGAAATCTCCAACAAGTTCTGTAGCTAAAAGATGGAGGAGAATCGCTCAACTAGTGAGCATGTGCTCAGATTGTCTGGGTACTACAATCGCTTGGATCAAGTGGGAGTTAATCTTCCAGATAATATAGTGATTGACAAAATTCTCTAGTCACCATCACCAAGTTAGTAGAACTTCGTGATGAACTATAATATGCAAGGGATAACGGAAACGATTCCCAAGCTCTTCGTGATGCTGAAATCGACGAAGGTAGAAATCAAGAAAAACATCAAGTGTTGATAGTTGACAAGACCACTAGTTTCAAGAAAAGGGCAAAGGGAAGAAGGGGAACTTAAATAAGAACGGCAAGCAAGTTGCTGCTCAAGTCAAGAAGCCCAAGTCTGGACCTAAGACTGAGACTGAGTGCTTCTACTGCAAAGGGACTGGTCACTAGAAGCGGAACTGCCCCAAGTATTTGGCGGATAAGAAGGATGGCAAAGTGAACAAAGGTATATTTGATATACAAATTATTGATGTGTATTTTACTAGTGTTCGTAGCAACCCCTCGGTATTTGATACTGGTTCAGTTGCTAAGAGTAGTAACTCGAAACGGGAGTTGCAGAATGAACAGAGACTAGTTAAGGGCGAAGTAACGATGTGTGTTGGAAGTGGTTCCAGGATTGGTATGATCATCATCGCACACTCCCTATACACTCGGGATTAGTGTTGAACCTAAATAAATGTTATTTGGCGTTTGCGTTGAGCATGAATATGATTTGATCATGTTTATTGCAATACGGTTATTCATGTAAGTTAGAGAATAATTATTGTTCTGTTTACATGAATAAAACCTTCTATGGTCATACACCCAATCAAAATGGTGTGTGGGATCTCGATCGTGTGATACACATATTCATAATATTGAAACCAAAATATGTAAAGTTAATAATGATAGTGCAACTTATTTGTGGCACTGCCGCTTAGGTCATATTGGTGTAAAGCGCATGAAGAAGCTCCATACTGATGGGCTTTTGGAATCACTTGATTATGAATCACTTGGTACTTGCGAACCGTGCCTCATGGGCAAGATGACTAAAACACCGTTCTCCGGAACTATGGAGCGAGCAACTGATTTGTTGGAAATCATACATACTGATGTTTGTGGTCCAATGAATGTTGAGGCTCGCGGTGGGTATCGTTATTTTCTCACCTTCACAAATGATTTGAGCAGATATGGGTATATCTACTTGATGAAACATAAGTTTGAAACATTTGAAAAGTTCAAAGTATTTCAGAGTGAAGTGGAAAATCATCGTAACAAGAAAAATAAAATTTCTACGATCTTATCGTGGAGATGAATATTTGAGTTACTGAGTTTGGTCTTCATTTGAAACAATGTGAAATAGTTTCAAACTCACGCCATATGGAACACCACAACATAATGGTGTGTCCGAAAGTCGTAAACCGCACTTTATTGGATATGGTGCGATCTATGATGTCTCTTATCGGTTTACCACTATCGCTTTGGGGTTATGCATTAGAGACAGCTGCATTCACGCTTAATAGGGCACCATCTAAATCCGTTGAGACGACACCGTATGAACTATGGTTTAACAAAGAAAACCTAAGTCTGTCGTTTCTTAAAGTTTGGAGTTGTGATTCTTATGTGAAAAAGTTTTCACCTGATAAGCTCGAACCCAAATCGGAGAAGTGCGTCTTCATAGAATACCCAAAGGTAACTATTGGGTACACCTTCTATCACAGATCTGAAGGCAAGTTATTCGTTTCTAAGATGGATCCTTCCTAGAGAAGAAGTTTCTCTCGAAAGAAGTGAGTGGGAGGAAAGTAGAACTTGATGAGGTAATTGTACCTTCTCCCTTATTGGAAAGTAGTTCATCACGTAAATCATTTCCAAAGTGATTCCTACACCAATTAGTGAGGAAGTTAATGATGATGATCATGAAACTTGGATCAAGTTGCTACCAAACCTCGTAGGTCTTCCAGAGTAAGATCCGCACTGAGTGGTACGGTAATCATGTTCTGGAAGTCATGTTACTAGACCATGATGAACCTACGAACTATGAGGAAGCGATGATGAGCCCAGATTCCACGAAATGGCTTGAGGCCATGAAATCTGAGATAGGATCCATGTATGAGAACAAAGTATGGACTTTGATTGACTTGCTCGATGATCAGCAAACCATGTTAAATAAATGGATCTTCAAGAGGAAGACAGACACTGATAGTAGTGTTACTATCTACAAAGCTCGACTTTTCACAAAAAGGTTTTCGACAAGTTCAAGGTGTTGACTACAATGAGATTTTCTCAACTGTAGCGATGCTTAAGTTTGTCCGAATCATGTTAGCAATTGCCACATTTTATGAAATCTGGCAAATGGATGTCAAAACTACATTCTTTAATGGATTTATTAAAGAAGAGTTGTATGTGATGCAACCAGAAGGTTTTGTCAATCCTAAAGGAGCTAACAAAATGTGCAAGCTTCAACGATCCATCTATGGACAGGTGCAAGCATCTCGGAGTTGGAATAAACGCTTTGATAGTGTGATCAAAGCATATGGTTTTATACAGACTTTTGGAGAAGCCTGTATTTACAAGTGAGTGGGAGCACTACAGCATTTCTGATAAGTATATGTGAATGACATATTGTTGATCGAAAATAATGTAGAATTATTCTGCAAAGCATAAAGGAGTATTTGAAAGGAGTTTTTCAAAGAAAGACCTTAGTAAAACTACTTACGTATTGAGCATCAAGATCTATTGAGATAGATCAAGACGCTTGATAAGTTTTTCAATAAGTACATACCTTGTCAAGATTTTCAAATAGTTCAAAATGGAACAGTCAAAGAAAGAGTTCTTGCATGTGTTGCAAAGGTGTGAAATTGAGTAAAAACTCAAATCCCGACCACGGCAGAAAATAGAAAAGAGAATGAAATTCATTCCCTATACCTTAGTCATAGGTTCTATAAAGTATGTTATTGTATGTACCAGACCTATTGTATACCTTGCTCTGAATTTGGGAAGGGAGTACAATAGTGATCTAGGAGTAGATCACTGGACATTGGTCAAGAACATCCTTAGTGAGGACTAAGGAAATATTTCTCGGTTATGGAGGTAATAAAAGAGCCCGTCGTAAAGAGTTACATCGATGCAAGCTTTTCACACTGATCCAGATGACTCTAAGTCTCAATCTGGATACATATTGAAAGTGTGAGCAATTAGCTAGAGTATCTCCGTGCAGAGCATTGTAGACATAGAATATTTGCAAAATACATACGGCTCTGAATGTGACAGACCCGTTGACTAAGCTTCTCTCATGAGAAAAACATGATCATACTCTAGTAAACCCTTTGGGTGTTGGTCAAATGACGATGTGAACTATGGGTGTTAATCACATACAGATGTGAATATTAGTGTTGAATCACATGATGATGTGAACTAGATTATTGACTCTAGTGCAAGTGGGAGACTGAAGGAAATATGCCCTAGAGGCAATAATAAAGTTATTATTTATTTCCTTATTTCATGATAAATGTTTATTATTGATGCTAGAATTGTATTAACCGGAAACATAATACATGTGTGAATACATAGACAAACATAGTGTCACTAGTATGCCTCTACTTGACTAGCTCGTTTATCAAAGATGGTTATTGAAGGAAATATGCCCTAGAGGCAATTATAAAGTTATTATTTATTTCCTTATATCATGATAAATGTTTATTATTCATGCTAGAATTGTATTAACCGGAAACATAATACATGTGTGAATATATAGACAAACAGTATGTCACTAGTATGCCTCTACTTGACTAGCTTGTTAATCAAAGATGGTTATGTTTCCTAACCATGAACAAGGAGTTGTTATTTGATTAACAAGGTCACATCATTAGTTGAATGATCTGATTGACATGACCCATTCCGTTAGCTTAACACTTGATCGCTTAGTATGTTAATGCTTTCTTCATGACCCATACATGTTCCTATAACTATGAGATTATGCAACTCCGTTTACGGAGGAACACTTTGGTACTACCAAACGTCACAACGTAATCGGGTGATTATAAAGGAGTACTACAGGTGTCTCCAAAGGTACTTGTTGGGTTGGCGTATTTCGAGATTAGGTTTTGTCACTCCGATTGTCGGAGAGGTATCTCTAGGCCTTCTCGTAATACACATCACTTAAGCCTTGCAAGCATTACAACTAATGAGTTAGTTGTGAGATGATGTATTACGGAACGAGTAAAGAGACTTACGGTAACGAGATTGAACTAGGTATTGGATACCGACGATCGAATCTCGGGTAAGTAACATACCGATGACAAAGGAACAACGTATGTTGTTATGCGGTTTGACCGATAAAGATCTTCAGAGAATATGTAGGAACCAATATGGGCATCCAGGTTCCGCTATTGGTTATTGACCGAGAATGGTTCTAGGTCATGTCTACATAGTTCTCGAACCCGTAGGGTCCGCACGCTTAACGCTTCGATGATAGTTCATTATGAGTTTATAAGTATTGATGCACCAAGTTTGTTCGAGTCCCGATGTGATCACGGACATGACGAGGAGTCTTGAAATGGTCGAGACATAAAGATTGATATATTGGAAGCCTATGTTTGGACTTGGAAGGGTTCCGTGAAAACAGGAAGTTACGGAACACCGGGGTTACGGAACCCCGGGGTATATGGGCCTTCATGGGCCACAAGGGAGAAGAGGAAGGGCGGCCAGGTGGGCTGCGCCCCCTCCCCTCTAGTCCGAATAGGACAAGGAGAGGGGGCGCCTTCCCTCTTCCCCTCCCCAATCCTACTCCAACTAGGACAGGGGAGTCCTACTCCCGTGGGAGTAGGACTCCTCCAGCGCGCCTCCCAAGGCTGGCCGCACCCCCCCTTGGCTCCTTTATATCTGGGGCAGGGGCACCCCATGAGACACAAGTTGATCTACGGATCTTTCCTTAGCCGTGTCGGTGCCCCTTCCACCATATTCCACTTCGTCATATCGTCATGAGCTTAGGCGAAGCCTCGCCGGAGAAGTCATATCGTCATGAGCTTAGGCGAAGCCCTGCGTCGGTGGAGCATCAACATCGTCACCACGCCGTCGTCTTGACGGAACTCATCCCGACACTTTGCTGGATCGAGTCCGGGATCGTCATCGAGCTGAACGTGTGCGTAACTCGGAGGTGCCGTCGTTCGGTGCTTGGATCGGTCGGATCGTGAAGACGTCGACTACATCAACCGCGTTGTTATAACGCTTCGCTTTCGGTCTCGAGGGTGCGTGGGCGGACACTCTCCCTCTCGTTGCTATGCCATCACCATGGTCTTGCGTGATCGTAGGAAATTTTTGAAATTACTACGTTCCCCAACAAAGGGCATCCGAGCCTGGTTTTATGCGTTGATGTCATGTGCACGAGTAGAACACAAGTGAGTTGTGGACGATACAAGTCATACTGCCTACCAGCATGTCATACTTTGGTTCAGCGGTATTGTGAGATGAAGCGCCCGGACCGACATTACGCGTCACGCTTACGCGAGACTGGTTTCACCGCTCCGAGCACTCGTTGCTTAAAGGTGACCGGCGGTGTCTGCTCTCTCACTTTAGTTGAATCGAGTGTAGCTCGCCCGGTCCTTGAGAAGGTTAAAACGGAGTCTATTTGACGAAGTATCGTTGTGGTTTTGATGCGTAGGTAAGAACGGTTCTTGCTCAGCCCGTAGCAGCCACGTAAAACTTGCAACAACAAAGTAGAGGACGTCTAACTTGTTTTTGCAGGGCATGTTGTGATGTGATATGGTCAAGACGTGATGCTATATTTTATTGTATGAGATGATCATGTTTTGTAACCAAGTTATCGGCAATCGGCAGGAGCCATATGGTTGTCGCTTTATTGTATGAAATGCAACGCCATGTAATTGCTTTACTTTATCACTAAGGAGTAGCGATAGTCGAGAAGCAATAGTTGGCGAGACGACAACGATGCTACGATGGAGATCAAGGTGTCGCGCCGGTGACGATGGTGATCATGACGGTGCTTGGCGATGGAATCACAAGCACAAGATGATGATGACCATATCATATCACTTATATTGATTGCATGTGATGTTTATCCTTTATGCATCTTATCTTGCTTTGATTGACGGTAGCATTATAAGATGATCTCTCACTAAAATTATCAAGAAGTGTTCTCCACGAGTATGCACCGCTGCGAAAGTTCTTCGTCTTTGAGACACCACGTGATGATCGGGTGTGATAGGCTCTACGTTCAAATACAACGGGTGCAAAACAGTTGCGCACGCGAATACTCAGGTTAAACTTGACGAGCCTAGCATATAACAGATATGGCCTCGAACACGAGAGACCGAAAGGTCGGCGTGAATCATATAGTAGATATGATCAACATAGTGATGTTCACCATTGAAACTACTCCATCTCACGTGATGATCGGACATGGTTTAGTTGATTTGGATCACGTAATCACTTAGATGACTAGAGAGATGTCTGTCTAAGTGGGAGGTTTTAATATGATTAATTAAACTTAAATTTATCATGAACTTAGTACCGATAGTATTTTGCTTGTCTATGTTTATTGTAGATAGATGGCTCGTCTTTGTTGTTCCGTTGAATTTTAATGCGTTCCTTGAGAAAGCAAAGTTGAAAGATGATGGTAGCAATTACGGACTGGGTCCGTAACGAGGATTATCCTCATTGCTGCACGTAAAATTACGCCTGGAAGCACCGCTGGGTGACAGGCTCTGCTGCAGATCTTGAGCCGAAGTTGTGAACGTCGCAAAGCAAGCTGATGACTACTCAATAGTTCAATGTGCCATGCTTTACGGCTTAGAACCGGGTCTTCAACGACGTTTTGAACGTCATGGAGCATATGAGATGTTCCAGGAGTTGAAGTTAATATTTCAAGCAAATGCCCGGATTGAGAGATATGAAGTCTCCAATAAGTTCTATAGCTGCAAGATGGAGGAGAATAGTTACATCGGTGAGCACATACTCAAAATGTCCGGGTATAACAATCACTTAATTCAGCTGGGAGTTAATCTTCCGGATGATAGTGTCATTGATGAATTCTCCAATCATCGCCACCAAGCTACAAGAGCTTCGTGATGAACTATAATATGCAAGGGATGACTAAGACAATTCTGAGCTCTTCGCAATGCTAAAAGCTGCGGAGGTAGAAATCAAGAAAGAGCATCAAGTGTTGATGGTCAACAAGACCACTAGTTTCAAGAAAAGGGCAAAGGGAAGAAGAAGGAAACTTCAAAAGAACAGCAAGAAAGTTGCTGATCAAGAGAAGAAACCCAAGTCTGGACCTAAGCCTGAAATCGAGTGTTTTTACCGCAAGCGACCGACACTTTGAAGCGGAACTGCCCCAAGTATTTGGCGGATAAAAAGGATGGCAAGGTGAACAAAGGTATATGTGATATACATGTTATTGATGTGTACCTTACTAATACTCGCAGAGTACCGGGTATTTGATACTTGGTTCTTGCTAATATTTGCAACTCAAATAGGAACTACGGATTAGCGAAGATTGGCTAAGGACGAGGTGACGATCGCGTTGGAAATGGTTCCAAAGTCGATGTGATCGCGGTCGGCACGCTACCTCTACATCTACCTTCGGATTAGTTTTAGACCTAAATAATTGTTATTTGGTGCCGCGTTGAGCATGAACATTATATCTGGATCTTGTTTAATGCGAGACGGTTATTCATTTAAATCGAGAGAATAATGGTTGTTCTATTTATATGAGTAATATCTTTTATGGTCATGCACCCTTGAAGAATGGTCTATTCTTGTTGAATCTCGACGAGAGTGATACACATATTCATAATGTTGAAGCCAAAAGATGCAGAGTTGATAATGATAGTGCAACTTATTTGTGGCACTGCCGTTTAGGTCATATCGGTGTAAAACGCATGAAGAAACTCCATACTGATGGGCTTCTGGAATCACTTGATTATGAATCACTTGGTACTTGCGAACCGTGCCTCATGGGCAAGATGACCAAAACGCCGCTTCTCCGGAACTATGGAGCGAGCAACTGATTTGTTGGAAATCATACATACCGATGTTTGTGGTCCAATGAATGTTGAGGCACGCGCGGGTATCGTTATTTTCTCACCTTCACAGATGATTTGAGCAGATATGGGTATATCTACTTAATGAAACACAAATCTGAAACATTTGAAAAGTTCAAAGAATTTCAGAGTGAAGTGGAAAATCATCGTAACAAGAAAATAAAGTTTCTACGATCTGATCGTGGAGGAGAATATTTGAGTTACGAGTTTGGTTTACATTTGAAACAATGTGGAATAGTTTCAAACTCACGCCACCCGAACACCACAGAGAAATGGTGTGTCCGAACGTCGTGTCGTACTTTACTAGATATGGTGCGATCTATGATGTCTATTTCGATTTACCGCTATCGCTTTGGGGTTATGCTTTAGAGACGGCCGCATTCACGTTGAATAGGACACCGTCAAAATCCGTTGAGACGACGCCTTATGAACTGTGGTTTGGCAAGAAACCAAAGTTGTCGTTTCTTAAAGTTTGGGGCTGCGATGCTTATGTAAAGAAACTTCAACCAGATAAGCTCGAACCCAAATCGGAAAAATGTGTCTTCATAGGATACCCAAAGGAGACTGTTGGGTACACCTTCTATCACAGATCTGAAGGCAAGATTTTCGTTGCTAAATTCGGATCCTTTCTAGAGAAGGAGTTTCTCTCGAAAGAAGTGAGTGGGAGGAAAGTAGAACTTGATGAGATAACTATATCTGCTCCCTTATTGGAAAGTAGTTCATCACAAGAAATGGTTCCTGTGACAACTACACCAATTAGTGAGGAAACTAATGATGATGATCATGAAGCTTCAAATCAAGTTACTACTTGAACCTCGAGGTCAACCAGAGTGAAATACGCACCGAGTGGTACGGTAATCTTATTCGGAAGTCATGTTACTTGACCATGGCGAACCTACGAACTATGAAGAAGCGATGGTGAGCCCAGATTCGCAAAATGGCTGGAAGCCATGAAATCTGAGATGGGATCCATGTATGAGAACAAAGTATGGACTTTGGTTGACTTGCCCGATGATCGGCAAGCCATTGAAAATAAATGGATCTTTAAGAAGAAGACCGACGCCGATGGTAATATAACTGTCTACAAAGCTCGACTTGTTGCGAAAGGTTTTCGACAAGTTCAAGGGGTTGACTACGATGAGACTTTCTCACCCGTGGCGATGCTTAAGTCTGTCCGAATCATGTTAGCAATTGCCGATTTTATGATTATGAAATTTGGCAAATGGATGTAAAACTGCATTCTTGAATGGATTTCTAGAAGAAGAGTTGTATATGATGCAACCAGAAGGTTTTGTCGATCCAAAGGGTGCTAACAAAGTGTGCAAGCTCCAACGATCAATTTATGGTCCGTGCAAGCCTCTCGGAGTTGGAATAAACGCTTTGATAGTGTGATCAAAGCATATGGGTTTGTATGCACTTTTGGAGAAGCATGTATTTACAAGAAAGTGAGTGGGAGCTCAGTAGCATTTCTAATATTATATGTGGACGACATATTATTAATTGGAAATGATATAGAATTTCTGGATAGCATAAAAGGATACTTGAATAAAAGTTTTTCAATGAAAGACCTCGTGAAGCTGCTTACATATTAGGCATCAAGATCTATAGAGATAGATCAAGACGCTTAATTGACTTTCACAAAGCACATACCTTGATAAAGTTTTGAAAAGTTCAAAATGGATCGCAAAGAAAGGTTTTTACCAGTATTACAAGGTGTAAGATTGAGTCGACTCAATGCCCGACCACAGCAGAAGATAGAGAGAAATGAAAGATGTTCCTATGCTTCAGCCATAGGCTCTATCATGTATGCAATGCTGTGTACCGACCTGATGTATGCTTAGCTGTAAGCTTGGCAGGAAGGTACCAAAGTAATCCAGAGTGGATCATCGGACAGCGGTCAAGAACATCCTGAAATACCGAAAAGGACTAAGGATATGTTTCTCGATATGGAGGTGACAAAGAGCTAGTCGTAAATGGTTACGCCGATGCAAGCTTTGACACTGATCCGGACGATTCTAAATCGCAAACCGGATACGTGTTTTTATTAAACGGTGGAGCTGTCGGTTGGTGCAGCTTCTAAACAAAGCGTCGTGGCGGGATCTACATGTGAAGCGGAGTACATAGCTGCTTGAAGCAGCAAATGAAGGAGTCTGGATGAAAGAGTTCATTTCGATCTAGGTGTCATACCTAGTACATCGGGACCAATGAAGATCTTCTGTGACAATCTTGGTGCAATTGCCTTGGCAAAGGAATCCAGATTTCACAAGAGGACCAAGCACAACAAGAGACGCTTCAATTCCATTCGGGACCAAGTCCAAGTGGGAGACATAGAGATTTGCAAAATACATACGGATCTGAATGTTGCAGACCCGTTGACTAAGCCTCTTCCACGAGCAAAACATGATCAGCACCAAGACTCCATGGGTGTGAGGATCATTACTTTGTAATCTAGATTATTGACTCTAGTGCAAGTGGGAGACTGAAGGAAATATGCCCTAGAGGCAATAATAAAGTTATTATTTATTTCCTTATATCATGATAAATGTTTATTATTCATGCTAGAATTGTATTAACCGGAAACATAATACATGTGTGAATATATAGACAAACAGTATGTCACTAGTATGCCTCTACTTGACTAGCTTGTTAATCAAAGATGGTTATGTTTCCTAACCATGAACAAGGAGTTGTTATTTGATTAACAAGGTCACATCATTAGTTGAATGATCTGATTGACATGACCCATTCCGTTAGCTTAACACTTGATCGCTTAGTATGTTAATGCTTTCTTCATGACCCATACATGTTCCTATAACTATGAGATTATGCAACTCCGTTTACGGAGGAACACTTTGGTACTACCAAACGTCACAACGCATCGGGTGATTATAAAGGAGTACTACAGGTGTCTCCAAAGGTACTTGTTGGGTTGGCGTATTTGAGATTAGGTTTTGTCACTCCGATTGTCGGAGAGGTGTCTCTAGGCCTTCTCGGTAATACACATCACTTAAGCCTTGCAAGCATTACAACTAATGAGTTAGTTGTGAGATGATGTATTACGGAACGAGTAAAGAGACTTACCTGTAACGAGATTGAACTAGGTATTGGATACCGACGATCGAATCTCGGGTAAGTAACATACCGATGACAAAGGGAACAACGATGTTGTTATGCGGTTTGACCGATAAAGATCTTCGTAGAATATGTAGGAACCAATATGGGCATCCAGGTTCCGCTATTGGTTATTGACCGAGAATGGTTCTAGGTCATGTCTACATAGTTCTCGAACCCGTAGGGTCCGCACGCTTAACGTTTCGATGACAGTTCATTATGAGTTTATAAGTATTGATGCACCGAAGTTTTTCGAGTCCGGATGTGATCACGGACATGACGAGGAGTCTCGAAATGGTCGAGACATAAAGATTGATATATTGGAAGCCTATGTTTGGACTTCGGAAGGGTTCCGAGTGAAAACAGGAAGTTACCGGAACACCGGGGGGTTACCGGAACCCACCGGGGGGTATATGGGCCTTCATGGGCCACAAGGGAGAAGAGGAAGGGCCGGCCAGGTGGGCTGCGCACCCCCCTCCCCCCTCTAGTCCGAATAGGACAAGGAGAGGGGGGGCGGCGCCCCTTCCCTCTTCCCTCCCCAATCCTACTCCAACTAGGACAGGGGGAGTCCTACTCCCGTGGGAGTAGGACTCCTCCAGCGCGCCTCCCAAGGCTGGCCGCACCCCCTTGGATCCTTTATATACGGGGCAGGGGCACCCATGAGACACAAGTTGATCTACGGATCTTTCCTTAGCCGTGTGCGGTGCCCCTTCCACCATATTCCACTTGGTCATATCGTCATGAGCTTAGGCGAAGCCCTGCCGGAGAAGTCATATCGTCATGAGCTTAGGCGAAGCCCTGCGTCGGTGGAGCATCAACATCGCCACCACGCCGTCGTCTTGACGGAACTCATCCCGACACTTTGCTGGATCGGTCCGGGATCGCCATCGAGCTGAACGTGTGCGTAACTCGGAGGTGCCGTCGTTCGGTGCTTGGATCGGTCGGATCGTGAAGACGTCGACTACATCAACCGCGTTGTTATAACGCTTCGCTTTCGGTCTCACGAGGGCGTGGGCGGACACTCTCCCTCTCGTTGCTATGCCATCACCATGGTCTTGCGTGATCGTAGGAAAATTTTTGAAATTACTACGTTCCCCAACAGTTATGTTTCCTAACCATAGACAAAAGAGTTGTCATTTGATTAACGGGATCACATCATTAGGAGAATGATGTGATTGACTTAACCCATTCCGTTAGCTTAGCACTTGATCATTTAGTATGTTGCTATTGCTTTCTTCATGACTTATACATGTTCATGTAACTATGAGATTATGCAACTCCCGTTTACCGGAGGAACACTTTGGGTGCTACCAAACGTCACAACGTAACTGGGTGATTATAAAGGAGTACTACAGGTGTCTCCAAAGGTACATGTTGGGTTGGCGTATTTCAAGATTAGGTTTTGTCACTCCGATTGCCGGGAGAGGTATCTCTGGCCCACTCGGTAATGCACATCACTATAAGCCTTGCAAGCATTGCAACTAATGAGTTAGTTGCGGGATGATGTATTACAGAACGAGTAACGAGACTTGCTGGTAACGAGATTGAACTAGGTATTGAGATACCGATGATCGAATCTCGGGCAAGTAACATACCGATGACAAAGGGAACAACGTATGTTGTTATGCGGTTTGATCGATAAAGATCTTCGTAGAATATGTGGGAGCCAATATGAGCATCCAGGTTCCGCTATTGGTTATTGACCGGAGACGTGTCTCGGTCATGTCTACATTGTTCTCGAACCCGTAGGGTCCGCACGCTTAAGGTTTCGATGACAGTTATATTATGAGTTTATGAGTTTTGATGTACCGAAGGAGTTCGGAGTCCCGGATGAGATCGGGGACATGACAAGGAGTCTCGAAATGGTCGAGACGTAAAGATCGATATATTGGACGACTATATTCGACTTGGAAAGGTTCCGAGTGATTCGGTATTTTTGGAGTACCGGAGAGTTACGGGAATTCGCCGGGGAGTATATGGGCCTTATTGGGCCATACGGGAATAGAGGAGACAGGCCAAAAGCAAGGAGGCCTGCGCCCACCCTCTGGTCCGAATTGGACAAGGGGGGCAGCCCACTTTTCCTTCTCCCTCTCCTCCTCTTTCCTTCTCCAACAAGGAAAGGAGGAGTCCTACCTCCTCTTTCCTTCTCCTACAAGGAAAGGAGGAGTCCTACTCCCGTGGGAGTAGGACTCCCCCTTGGCGCACCTCCTCCATAGGCGGCCGCTTCCCCCCTTGCTCCTATATATATGGGGCCAGGGGGGCACCCCAGAGAACAACAATTGATCCTTGAGATCTATTAGCCGTGTGCGGTGCCCCCTCCACCATAGTCCTCCTCGATAATATTGTAGCGGTGCTTAGGTGAAGCCCTGCGTCGGTAGAACATCAAGATCGTCACCACGCCGTCGTGCTGACGAAACTCTCCCTCGACACTCGGCTGGATCGGAGTTCGAGGGACGTCATCGAGCTGAACGTGTGCTAGAACTCGGAGGTGCCGTAGTTTCAGTGCTTGATCGGTCGGGCCGTGAAGACGTACGACTACATCAACCGCGTTGTTCTAACGCTTCCGCTTACGGTCTACGAGGGTACGTGGACAACACTCTCCCCTCTCGTTTCTATGCATCACCATGATCCTTGCGTGTGCGTAGGAATTTTTTTGAAATTACTACGTTCCCCAACAGCCCCTCGATCTGCTCGTCTTCGACTGTGGCCACCTGCCGACTGGTTGAAGGCGGCATGGGGCCCTTGCGCTTGTTGTCGTTCTGGTATGGGCGTCGGTTGGAGTCGCCAGCCGGCGTCTTGGGAGCCGGGTTGAGTACCTTCCCGGAGGCGTCCACTCAGAGCTCGGTCTTCATCGAGGAATCGGCGGTGGCGTACTTGTCCGCTATGACCAGCAGCTCGTCGAGGGTAGTCGGATCGTCGTAGAGGAGCTTGTGCTTGAGGAGGGTGCCCTCTCGGCACCTGGCGGTGAAGTACTCTATGGCTTGAACCTAGTGCACCCCCTCGCAGGAATTGCGGAGCTCGGCCCAGCGCGTGAGGTAGTCGCGAGTCGATTCGGTGGGTCCTTGTACGCACAAGGAGAGCTGTCGAGGCTTGGGAGCCCGCTTGTAGGTGCTGGTGAAGTTGCGAATGAAAGCTTCGATGAAATCTAGCCAGCTGTTGATGCTATACGGCTTGAGGCTGTTGAGCCAGGTTCGCGTCGTGCCTTGAAGCATGAGGGGCACGTATTTCACGGCAACGCTCCTGTTGTCGTTCGCTATGCTGACTGCAGTGGAATAGTCGATCAGCCAATCCTCCGGCTTCACAGAGCCGTTGTACTTGGGCGTGTCTCTTGGGAGCGAGAACCCTTTGGGGAAGGGCTCGTCACGGATGCGGGGGCCGAAACAAGGCGGGCCGACATCGTCCTCCTCTTCCAGCGCCAGGGATCGCGCTAGGCGGTCGATCCGGTGGCGAGCGTCGTTCTCACCGACTCCTTCGCGGCGACCTAGTCGGCCGCTGAGAGTCGGATGCGTGACAGGCGGCGGGGTGGGATATGTCTCCCCTCGAGGCGGAGGAGGAGGCGGGTTGCCTCGTCGCTCCACGGCTCGAGGGCGGCCTTCTGCGTCGCGCTCGATGGAGATACAGGTTCGGCTGTGGCTGGCAGCCGGCTCTTTTTCTTGCCGCGCGCGGATTTTGCCCGCAGTTGGCGTCCGCGACGTCGCGCCGTGCTCTCGGCGCGGGGGAGGACTCTCCGCGTGACGCCCGGCCCGCGCGGCACAAGCAGCGCCCGATCAGCTGCCGGATGCGTCGCCCATGGGGGAGCTCTTGCCCCATCCATTCAACTTCGCCCACGGCCGCCTGGGCGGCGCGCAGATTCTCGAGGGGCGTGGCGTAGACTGCGCGGTCGACTCCTAGCATATCGGCGACGGCTGCGCCTCGCCGCCGGATGGCGCCGATCCGGCTCGGCCCATCAGGAGGCGGCGTGCCGAAGGCGGCACGGTCGACTTTGTGCTGGTGAGCCTCAGTGAGGCGCCTCACGGAAGCCAGCCTCCGGTCTTCTGCTATGAGGGCGAGGTGGCGTGCCTCCAGTGTTTCGGCGTCGGCGTCGGCCGGGAGGGGGACGGACAAGTCATGGACCACTGCTTGCGGAGCGTCCTGGGCGTTCTCGCCAGCGGCGCTGCCGTGACCGATGACCAGCACCTCGGTGATGGCGCTACCGTGACCGATGACCAGCACCTCGGTGATGGCGCTGCCGCAGCTGTCGGCTCGGGGGAGCGGGTCGTTGTAGATCACAACGTTGGTGGGGAAAGCGTCGTGCGATGCCGTGTCTGAGTCGACAAGCATCGGGTCGGTGGAACCGACCGACTCCAAATCCACAGCGGGCTCGCTGGAGACGTGGAGCTGGTCGAGGAGGCTAACGAGGTGGCTCTCGGGGCGGCCTGTGCCCGCGTCGGAGGCAGGCTCGTCGGAGATGCGGGCCTCGCCAAGAAGATTGACGAGGCAGCTCGCCGCGCAAGCGTCAGCGACGCCTTTCAACACGTCGGGGCAAGCGCCATCGGGCGTGCCGGGCTGGCTACGCTCGTTGGGGAGGAAGAGGGTTCCCGTCCAGAACAGATCTCCGGACGACGGTGCACCTGGCCCCATGGTGGGCGCCAAATGTCGGGTCGTAGGCGCGACATATGCCAACGGGTGGCTTATCATTGTGAGAGCCAATAAGATGTCGCCGGTGCCTGGAAACGGGATGAGGCGAAGACATGCACGCCGGCGAATCTTACCCAGCTTCGGGGCTCTCCGTGGAGATAACACCCCTACTGCTGCTCTGCGGGGTCTCCGCATGATCACTAGATGAACAAGTAGCTACAAGAGGCTCCTTGAGCTGTTCGGCGAGAGGAGGAAGAAGGGCTCGGCTAGCTCTCCTCCTCTCTCTATGTGGTGTCTAAAACTCTAAGAGATCAACCCTTTGCATGGGTGCCCCGGGGGGCTTATATAGGCCTACCCCCCGGGGGTACAATGGTAATCCGGCTGGGTATGGGCCCCAGCCGTCAGCGTCTACGCTTGCCGTCTTCTCCGCTGGCAGCTGGGTCCCGCCGGCTTCCGGCTTCTTGGTCGACAAGCTGGCCCCATCGCCAGGGGCTTTGTCGGGGGCTGGTTACTATTGCCTCAGTCCTGGTGACGAGGGCTTTGTCGAGGTAAGCGTGGCTACAGTGCCGCCGCCTTGGCGGCGATCACTGTAGCCTCACCTCGTCTTGTATCCTTAATAGGGCGCTTCCTTCGAGGGAGGGAACCAGCCGGCTGTGGGAAGCCGGCCATGCCTCAGGCCGACTAGGGGAGGCCGAGCCGCCTTCGGGCATCACTCTGACCGGAGGGGCCCGCCCGCTGGTCGTCTTGACAGCCCGTCGTGGGTGACGCGTCATGGTCAAGATGGCAACATGGCTGCGTCGGACGGGTGATGGCTGCCCGACGGGCAGACTGTGGCTATGCGCGCTCCGGGATGCGGGGTGTCGGCTTCATCAGCCATGCCCGCCTCATCGCCGTTATGTAGGTGCAGATTCGAGGTGCGGCCTTGGCACTTTCTTTGAGGAGCCGGCATCCTGGAGCCGGCTTTCAGAATCGGCCATGGAGTCGGCCCTCTGGTGGCCGGCTTCTTGGGGAGTCGGCCCTCTTGCGGCCGGCTCCTTGGGGAGTCGGCCCTCTTGTGGCCTTCTTCCCGCAGAACTTAGGGCCGGGCCGCCCCCCGAAAGCCGTCCTGAGGATCAGCCTGCCGGGGGAAGGCGGCCCCACGCCTTGGAGGGTGGAGGACTTGGGTGGCTCATAATTTTTTTAGAAGCCCCAGGGGGAGCCGGCTAGGCTACCCGTGGTTATTTACTCCGACAATGATAACTTTTGACTAAGGTTTTTTAATGTAAACCAAATAATTTTGTGTAAATAACATGATAATATTTGACCGCACCTGATAACGTGCGTACAAACATCATAATAACCTTGGACAGGGCAAAAAAGTTGAAAAGCATACACTCGATAATTTCTGTGTAATTAACATGGTACTTTACGCACAATAAACCTTATTACAGATAGCCAACGAGCCCTCTTTGTCACTGCACGGCCCGACACACGCCTAAACGGGCATGGCCCGGCACGACTCGTAAAAGTCCGTTTTATAAGAGACGACACTGATGCTAGACTATAGTATTACAAACGCGATAATTTAATTACAAAAACCATGACAAATTTTGACCCGGACAAAAAAAAGTTAAAATATACCCTGATAACTTCAGTGCAAACATCATTACGTATTGTAGACGTGATAGTTTACGTTGCCCAGACATGATAACTTTTGACCTGAAAAAATATGTCGTCGAAACATACCAACATGGGATCTAGTTTCGAAGATCTCGTCAAGACGAATTTTTTATGTGAAGACGGAATTTGAATCGGAGCGATGATTTGAGCTACAAAACATTTTAAAGTTTGAAATAGAAAGAATCTTTTGCTGACATTATCTTTTTTGTCTCCTAGTTTGTATGCATGCATGAAATCCAAGTGAGCACGCCTGCATGCTATTCCTCCTTCGTAAACACGATTAGCTAGTTTTTTTTAGTAACCATGATTAGCTAGTATAAAAAGTAGAATTAGGTGAGTGATTAGTTGAAAAAGGAAAAACAATCGTTCGGATCTATTACTATCTTCCGGTCGTCTGGAAGTTAGTCATGTCCATTGCATTATTATTAGCTTCTCCGGTACTGTTTTCCAGTTCCATATGCAGCAGTTATGATCTCTTTTCCACTATGCAACCTTCTGAGATAGGTATTGCACGGATCTTTTTTTTCTATTCTCATTCAAGTTATTCATAATTGGTTGAAATTATTCACAGTTGGTTTAATAAATGATTGTATTTGGTATATTCCGTGTGATCCTTTCAATGGGTACTACCAAACTGGAGATTGTATGTTGTGAAGGCAATAATGAACTTGGCCCATTTGGAGGTGCATATTCAAAGCAACCTCTTCTGATTTCTGAATCTAGTTGCCAATCATTCTGCATCTTAATTAATACCAGCTAGAATGCTGACCCTTGCACAAAACGCGTTTATCATACTTGATACGAATTCAAGCACGTCTTGAGCTGTCCTAATACTCGAAATAAGGGACTTCATTACTTCATCCAAACTATTTAATATAGCATTTTCATTAAAAAAATGTACTCCTAAGTTTTTCGGGTTGGTTTCAGCAGCGGCAACTGGCAAGATTGCCGTGTAAAAGTGCAAGCACAGGTGAGAGTTGAAGTACTCGCAAAATGTGAATTACAGATAGCCTTCACGCAACAGTATATCACATGATGTAACAAATTTCCCTTGCATATTGAATCAACTGTTGCAAAGTTTTATCTCACAAAGAGAAATAAGAAGTTGCAAACTGAGTTGATATTATCTTAATCTACTCTATTCCATTTATGATCTGCGAGCACTTCTCCTCCATGACTATGTCCACTCCAAATTTTCTTAGTCCTGGCCACCCCCTAATCATTTAACATATATTTTTTGTTTTTGACTAATATCGTCTTGTGGAATTTTGCAACTTTATAACTGATCATATGAATCACTTGGTGGCAATTATTGTTGCCATTCTCTCGTATTAAACCATGAGCTTATGGTATTATTGTTCTCTTGGCATTCCCTGGAGGCATCAGTATGACATTATTGCCTCTTTAGATTGCTCAATGGGCAGACGATTCCCAACACAATCTTTCTAGTTTTTGATGTTGAAGATCCTGAGGGTATGGGTCATTGCTCGAAGACATAAACTAGTACCCTGCTTAGTTGTCATTCTGCTCTAATTAAGAGTAGGGTGTAACCTCAGTCAAATATATATCTGAAAAGATTCTCTGGGAACGTAGTATAAATGTACATGTCCCTACCTGCTCTGTACTCACAAGACAACATTACCACAGTCCTTGCACTAGGTTTTAGAAGTTTTAGAAATTGATCGACATTAGCCCAACAGAATGGAGGCGAAGTGCGCAGCTATCTGGAGCTCTGTCGATGGGAGGAGCGAGGAGTCTGAGATGATTGCTCACCTGCAGTCCATGTTCTGGAGCAACAGTGACGCTGCTGTCAACCTTTGCTCTCCAAACACCAGTGCCAATTCTTGTGTTACAGCTAGCACAGTGCATAGTAATTTGTTCCTTCCTCTTGACATGGAGAGCCATGTCACAACGCCAATGGTGAACACTGGCATGGACCTATGCTTTGATCATCGGCATCAGACCGTTACTGGTCACAAGAGGACATCCCATATGGATGAGCAGATCAAGAGAACTAGCAAGAAATCCCGGACTGTTCCCTCGGTAAGGCTACCATATTGTGAATGCTGAGTTATGCATCCTCTCTTGAAATAAATCCTTTCGCTGTTCTAACATTCTGATTGATGCAATTGTTTGCAGGTATCAGATGCTCAGTGTTTAAGCCTAACTGATAACGGGACCAATGGTGACACTGTCAATCAGAGCTCTTCGTCCTGCTGCAGCTCGGAAGAAGATTTGGTTGGCGCATCTGAGGAATCCTTTGTTCCGAACCAGGGTGACAATTCTAGAGGTTGCAAGCGGCCTTCGAAGAATTTGCAGTCTCTTTATGCAAAGGTTAGGACACGGTTATGTGACTCTTGTTCTGATCATGGAATACGAATATTTCTGTTCTCTGACGGTATTTGTGATGCTTCTTACAGAGGAGAAGAGAGAGGATCAACGAGAAATTGAGAGTACTGCAGCGCCTGATTCCCAATGGAACCAAAGTAAGCTCTCACTGATTGGTTAGTGATTCACTTACTGAATAATGGAGAGTCCATCTAACACGGCAATTTTATGCGTTTCCAGGTTGACATTAGCACAATGTTGGAGGAAGCAGTCCAGTATGTCAAGTTTCTGCAGCTGCAAATAAAGGTAGTACTTGTTTATGTTCCAGTTAAGCCATTCGCCATTCCTGAAAAAATGTAACACTGAATTCATCGAACCGTTACAACAAAAGTTTGCATGGACAATTCAGAATGTTTGTGCAGGTGCCACACTACCACCGTACTTCCAAAATTCAACATACTCCCTCCGTTCCTAAATATAAGTCTTTTTAGAGATTCCAATATGGACTACATACGGAGAAAAATGAGTGAATCAACACTCTAAAGTATGTCTATATACATACATCCGTATGTAGTTCATATTGAATCTCTAAAAAGACTTATATTTAGAAACGGAGGGAGTATATATATAACACGTTGGGAGGTTGTTTGGATGTGGGGATATGTTCTTTGGAGCTTCAGATTTGAACAGAATACCAAAACGACCCATAGAACCCCCCCCCCAGTTAATATAAAAGGATTTAAATTTGGCAAAAGGGGCGAAATTTCTTAATCCTCTGTGCTTTTTTCTATTTGATTTGAAAAGGAGGATACAAGAAATTTTATTTCAAACATGGAGTATTATTCTGATCTTCCCTTGTTCTGAACAGGTCTTGAGCTCTGACGAGACATGGATGTACGCACCTCTCGCCTACAATGGTATGGACATCAGCCTGAGCCTGAGAATTACCGCAGCCCAAGAATGAACTGGTCATAATCCGAAGCCTTGTTGCTGTCAAGTCAAATTCAGTACATGGTGCATTTGTTCAAGATCTTAAACCTGACTTTGAATTGTTCATTTGCTTCTTGTGACTTAGAGGAAGGTGTTGCCTTGCCAGATACAGTAAGTAAATATTGTACGTATCAAATAAGTTGGAGCATGCCATTATGTAGCAAGGAAACAATGTATCAAATAAGTCTGATTAATGATGATGACATTACTTGGCTCAGTGATTTTCTTATCATCGAAGCAAAAACTTTCAAGTTTGATTAATTATAAACATTAAAATAAGGTATGCATTGCCAGTTTTTGGCATACAAGAATAGATCCTGAAAACAAATAAATCATTAAAATCTCCAAACTTCTTTGACAAAGAGAGATTTAGCACCTTGTGGCTCTCATGGTCCATTAGGTAGCTCTGGTAGGGATGTAAACCGAGTCCTGCTTATCGGTCTAACAGTTCAATAAAGTATTTTTTTCCGGGAAAAATGAACTATCAAGTGTGCGAATGCGGTAAACGTCTTGCCGATCCAAGCTGACGTGTTGCGTGTTAAATAGAGGGGTGCGAGCCCTAATACGCGTACAGATCGGTTGGAGAGATTACATCTTGGGAGAGAAGAATACAAGAGATAAAACAAGATAAAGAGTACAAGAGTATCCCGTATAACTACTTCTCCTCCGGTGGTTATCCTCCTTGCTGTACACGCTAACCATATTACGCATATATGTTTAACATCCTCCCTTAATCACAACTTCATCAAGTTGAGATTATACTTGAAGACTTCAAAACTTTTTGTGGGAAGAGCTTTGGTAAAACCATCTGCAACTTGGTCTTGGGAGTGAATAAACCGAATGTCTAAGAGTTTGTTTGCAACTCTCTCACGGACAAAGTGAAAATCTATCTCAATATGTTTAGTTCTAGCATGAAAAACTGGATTTGCTGATAAATAGGTAGCACCTAGATTATCACACCATAGACATGGAGCTTTAGTGTTTTTCATACCTATTTCCTTCAAAATTGACTGCACCCATATAATCTCTGCGGTTGCATTGGCCAATGCTTTATATTCTGCTTCTGTGCTAGATCTAGAGACTGTGGCTTGTTTCCTTGCACTCCAAGATATCAAATTAGGTCCAAAGAACACTGCAAAACCACCAGTTGAGCGTCTATCATCTAAGCACCCTGCCCAGTCTGAGTCAGAGAAAGCACTGATAAGTGTGGAGGATGACTTGCTAAAATTCAAACCAATGCTCAATGTATTTTTCACATATCTTACTATGCGTTTTGTAGCAGTCAAGTGAACTGTAGTAGGTGCATGAAGGAATTGACATACTTTGTTAACAGCAAATGAGATATCTGGTCGTGTCAATGTCAAGTACTGAAGAGCACCTACCAGACTTCTGTACTTTGTACTATTTTCTGAGTCCAGAAGTTCTCCTTCAGCAAGAGATAATTTTTCTGTGCTAGATAAAGGAGTGGGTGCAGGCTTACAACTTTGCAGACCAGCCTTTTTCACTAAGTCAGTTGCATACTTTTCTTGAGAGAGATGAAGACCATCCTTGTGCTGCTTAACCTCAATACCAAGAAAGTAGTGTAGATCTCCTAGATCTTTGAGAGCAAATTCTGCACTTAAGTCCTTCAACAGTGTTGTTATCGCCTCATCAGATGAGCTTGTCACAATTATATCATCAACATAAATGAGAACAAATATGGATATTCTTGACTTGTTATAAATAAATAATGAAGTGTCAGACTTTGAAGGAATAAAACCAAGTGCTTGCATCTTTTTACTGAGGCGAGAATACCATGCTCTTGGAGCCTGTTTCAGTCCATACAAAGCCTTGTCAGGTTTGCACACATGAAGTGGTGCCTGTGCATTTACAAACCCAGGAGGTTGTTTCATGTAAACCTCTTCTTCCAAAACACCATGGAGGAACGCGTTCTGAACATCTAGCTGTCGTAGACTCCATCCCCTAGACACATCAATGGACAAGACAAGACGTATGGTAGCTGCTTTAACAACTGGACTAAACGTGTCCTCATAGTCAATACCATATCTCTGTTTAAAGCCCTTTGCAACGAGTCTAGCTTTGTAACGGTCAATAGTTCCATCAGCTTTCCTTTTTATCCTAAAAACCCACTTATAGTCAATAAGATTTTTACCTTGTCTTGGAGGAACCAAGTGCCACGTTTTATTTTTCCTTAGTGCCACAATCTCATCATGCATTGCCTTTCTCCAATGTGCATCACCAAGGGCCTCTTCAAGAGTGCTGGGTTCTCCTGGTTCACCTGTTGAACAGACCATCCCATACTTCGTAATATGTTTATAATCAACGGGTTTAATTAAACCTTGTTGTAGCCATGTGCGACGTGGAGTAGTGGAAGGAGGTACTACAGAGACCCTTGGCGCAGAGGATCCCGCGCCTGGATCAGACTGGTCCTCTGCCGATCCCGAGGAGGATCCGATCACAGCTCCAGAACCGGCGTTGGCGGTAGTAGCAGCCGGGTCGGGATCTTCTGTGGTCACCACCGTGACGACGCGCGAATCAGCCACAGAAAATCTGGGCCGACAATCATCATCATCTCCTCGTGATGACCTGGGCCCCGCTTCGACAGGATCTATCCCCGCGCTCGTCGCACGAGTCGCAGCCCGCCGCTTGTAAACAAGCGGTTGGGCCTGGTGCCACGCGCGGTCCAGGCCAGCGCCAGCCCGCCATCTGTCTGGCGGCGATTGGTGCGCATGGGGAGAATCTCCGCGGCCTTCCAGAGCCCGTCGCGTGGCTGGCGTGGACGGCTCGGTGCGCCCACCTGCGGCTGGTGCGGCTGCACGCACGCCTGCGCCTGCGCCTGTCGGGTCTGGTGCAGCAGATCCGCGGCAGAGCTCCGATCCCGAGGTGGATGCGCTGCGCGGCAGCAGCACCTGCCCAGATCCCGAGGGGGATTTGCTGCTCAGGCTGGGACACATGAAATATGGAGCTGCTGCACTGTTTTCTTCACCATTTGCTGCGATTTTTTCACCGCTGTTTTCTGCATCATCACAAGACTCATAGAGACCATCAGTAGGGTTAGTCAACATATGATCATCACAATTTGTAATGCCCCCTTGATCATAGCCAGAGAGATGGGATGGTAGAAGCAAGATTTCCTTGTGTAGGAGAGCACCAGCATTAGGATGTTGGTCTGCAAAAGGAAACTTGGTTTCATCGAACACGACATCCCTTGAGATGTAGACCCGGCCGGTGGAGATGTCAAGACACTTGACACCTTTGTGCTGAGCACTATAGCCAAGAAAAGCACATTGCTTGGATCTAAGCATGAGTTTGCGATTATTGTACGGACGAAGATTGGGCCAACAAGCACAACCAAAGACACGGAGAGATGTGTAGTCTGGTTTGACATGGAGAAGGCGTTCCATAGGTATTTCATTATTGATGACACGACTAGGTAGCATGTTTATGATGTGGACAGCGGTAAGAAACGCCTCATCCCAGAATTTGAGGGGCATAGAAGCTCCTGCGAGAAGGGCCAAACCGACCTCAACTATGTGCCTATGCTTTCTTTCGGCCGACCCGTTTTGTTGGTGAGCGTGTGGGCAGGATACATGGTGTGATATGCCAATGTTTTGGAAGAAGGAATTGAGTTTCTCGTATTCCCCTCCCCAATCGGATTGGACAGCTACAGTTTTGCTGTCAAACTTCCTTTCAACAAGTGCTTGGAAGTTTTTAAAGACTTGAAACACGTCGGATCTTTTCTTAAGGAGATAGATCCAGGAAAACTTGCTATAGTCATCGATAAAACTTACATAGTAAGTGTGTCTGCCAACAGAGGAGGGAGCAGGGCCCCACACATCAGAAAAGATCAATTGCAAAGGTTTAGTGGAGACACTAGTAGATATAGGATATGGTAGCTGATGACTTTTAGCACACTGGCATGAATCACAAATAGTTTCAATGTTTCGCTCACCAACAAACGGGAGCTTATTTTTCCTAAGTAACTTTTCAACTAAAGAAAAAGAGGCATGTCCTAAACGATCGTGCCATCGTGTGGACGAAAGCTTGATAGCACCACAAGCTTGTTTATTGAATCTTCTCCGGAATCAACGGGTAGAGCCCTCGAACACATCTACCTCGATAGAGCACTTTCTTCGTTGCCTGATCCTTAATCAAAAAGAAATAAGGATGAAACTTGAGAAAAACATGATTGTCAATAGCAATTCTATGAACAGATAGAAGATTTTTGTGAGCACTAGGAACATGCAAGATTCTTTTGAGATGTATTTTTCGTTTGGGGGTATTAAAAACTGAATGACCAATGTGACGTATGCCCATACCTTCACCACTGGCCGTGTGGATTTGGTCTTTTCCACGATACTTCTCCTTCATGGTGACCTTCTCAAGCTCGTTGGTGATGTGGTTGGTGGCTCCGCTATCGACATACCAATTTGTGTCGACCCCGTAGGAACCATCGGCGGCGGCAGCAATTTTCTCTTCGTCTTGCGAGGAATCACCATCATCATCTTCGTAGCGGTACCAATAGTCCCTCGCCGTGTGCCCGAGCTTGCCACAAATTTGGCAGCGAGGCAAGTCCGGACGCGATCTGTTGGAGCCACCCCCACGGCACCCTTTGGAGCTGCCAGAACGTCCGCTGCCATGAGTGTTGTTGAAGGAGCCGCCGCCACCGGTCCTCCCCTTGCCACGGGAGGAGGGACGAGAGCGAGAGCCGCCACCGCGGCCTCTGGAGACAGAGTTGGCCGAGGACTTGAAGCCACCGCCAAGCCGTGAAACTGCGCCATACGCTGATCAAAATTGCTAAGCATAGCGAAGAGCTCATCAAGGGTTACCGGAGTGACACGGGCGTCCAAGGCGGAGACGAGGGGCTGGTAGTCTTGATCCAGCCCGTGGATGATGTAGGATATGAGCTCGTCGTCTTGGATTGGTTTCCCCGCCGCGGCGAGTTCATCAACGAGCCCTCTCATGGCGGCGAAGAAGGAGGACACCGATTGGTTGCCCTTCTGCGTGTTGATCAGCGTCGTGCGAATGTTGTTGACGCGGCTGAGTGACTGTGACGAGAACATGCTCGCCAGCGCCACCCAGAGTTCGCGCGCCGTGGTGATCGCGGTCACCGTGACGAGCACTTCCTTGGATAAGTGTTGAAGTAGATATCCAAGGACTTGCTGATCCTCTTTCACCCAGAGTGGATGGAGAGGATTCGGCCCCTCTGTTTCTTTCCCAGCAGCATCTTTGGTGACGTGGGTTTTGGCCGGCTCGGTCGACGTGTCGTCGACATAGTGGTAGACGCCGGCGCCCCGCAACTGTGGCGTGATTTGGGTTCGCCACAGGATTTAGTTGGTGCGGGAGAGTTTCTCCGTGACTCCGCCGCTGAGGGTTGGCTGGAAGGAGGAGGTGGAGGAAGACATGCTGCGCACCTTGGTGGAGATGGGTTAGCTAGGGTTTTGGGAAGAAGATTGCTCTGTATACCATGTGCGAATGCGGTAAACGTCTTGCCGATCCAGGCTGACGTGTTGCGTGTTAAATAGAGGGGTGCGAGCCCTAATACGCGTACAGATCGGTTGGAGAGATTACTTCTTGGGAGAGAAGAATACAAGAGATAAAACAAGATAAAGAGTACAAGAGTATCCCGTATAACTACTTCTCCTCCGGTGGTTATCCTCCTTGCTGTACACGCTAACCATATTACGCATATATGTTTAACATCAAGCTCACCATTTATTGCGCCATTTACATCCCTAAGCTCTGGCATCTGATGGTAATTTGGTTTGTGCTGCTCAAAAGCTTTATCTTGGATAGGAAAGATATTGTTCAAAGCCAGAAAGTGCAACTTGGCAATGCCAAGTGCTTGTAGCACTATAGTAGTGGATCATGAGTTGCCATTTTGTATGCCGCAAAATAGGTTGCCAAAGTTGCATCAATAATAGATTGATGAGTACGTGATCCATATGCTCATGGGTTTTTGCTAGAACTGGTGTAGTTAACCAGTAATATAGGCGTTAATGAAGAATCCTCTATTTCGCTAATCACTAATTTCAGTGTGCATACATGTAGCTTTCACAACAGCTAACAAGATATCTTCTGCTTTACTTGGTGCCCTAAGCTTTATCTAATTGTGATTGAGGTGTCCAACTATTGTGGTTCTTGAGTTGAGCAGCACCTGGCAGGCATTTTAAGGAGTTAGGATCTTAATATGTTATGTTATGGTAACTAGCTAAGTTATTCAAATTACCTCTCTCCTCATTAACTCATTGTCACATAGGTAAATTTGCTGATTTGACTATATATTACTGTTGAAGTTACTCTCACAGTGACGAATCTCAGAACACTGCCACCAGTAGCATCTGTTGCAGCCGGACTGCAAAATTCTGGCGCAACACGCACACCCACCTGACCTATGCCAAAGACTCTTCTGAATCTGAAAATATATAGCAAAATAAATGGACATAGCCCACATCGAACATTTCAGGAAATCCAAGTTAGATTTCAGAATTGTGCTAAATTTTGTTCCTCGAATTGCGACTTTGTATTTTCTGAAATGTTGGATTCTGTTCCTCGAATTGTAAATCGTGGCTGATGGTGTCGATGCTTCTTACAGCAGGTCACATTTCCTCTCTCACAAAGCGTTTTCCTTCTCTCAGGCGTTGACTAATGAACAAGCTCATCCATCTCACAATTCGAGGAACAGAAAATTACAAATTCAGTCGTACCTCATTAAAATTAACCACTGGCTATAGTTATATTATGATTTGTCTTTTGCTCATGTGGTTCCGAGCCATCCGTTCAGCGAGCTGAATTTACAATATATAATGTTGTAATATGATAGACAAATACTTCGGCTACGCATATAAATTTCTATTATTAAGAAATAAAAGACCTGTATAAAAAAGACATGCATTGGAGCATGATCAAACATGAGGTGTCATCAACATACGAGAAATGAAGATGACACTTCAAATGAAGATTTAAAGAAATTGAGGCCGTTAGAATAACACATGAAGACATGGACGAAATATATAAGATGACATTTTATAATTTTGTCCATATATGTCTATAGGCACCTCACTTTCAAGTCAATTGTATTGTTGGAATAAAGACAATAGACAGATTTTTAGAGTCCATAATCTGGGAGGGAACCGGCATAGGGATGTATTCTCTCCCCTATGTCCCTCCTTAAAAATCCGTCATTTCTCAAAGATTCAAACAGATTTGTTGTAAAAACCCTAGTCTGAATGTCATTTCTCAAACCGAAGGTTTTATGGATATCAATAACAGTATATGGCCTTTGTGAATGCTCTGTGAATATATAACTGGGCAGATAATGTGCCTGGTGGCACTGGTACATGGCAGTATATTCAACCAGCACATGTGTAGGCCGTTTTGCCATGGGAAATACTTGTACTCCTACTTGATACTGACGATTCAACAAAAAGGTACTCCCTCCGTCCCATAATAGACGTTTTAGCTTGCAAAAAGGTCTTGAGACGGAGGGAGTATCTCCCAACAGACTCATTCAACATATCTAATGTAGATAAACTCCATAGGAGTTGAAACTACCCAGAGCAAACTTCACATGGGCTGCAAGGAAAACACCACTTGGTAAGCAAAATGGCAGTTTAGTACAATCACTTAGCACGATCACTTTACATTTTAGTACGATTGCTTACAGTACAATAATTTACATATGACTTAGCATTCCTGATACAACGGGTCCTTTCCTAAGAGCAGCTTTTGATCTTCTCCGGAAGTTCTCTAATCGCTTGCCTACAGACCTTAGTCAATGAGCCACTTCACTACAGACCTTAGTCAATGAGCCACTTCTTCGATACCGAGAATAGCCGCATTCATAATCTCATCCATGACACTTTGCCCAGGAGTAGCTTAAGACTATGAGAGAATGAACAGACACATCTGACAGCAAGCAGCCAGCCCCTAACAAGCTTGGATATGCAATAATTTGCTTCTTCCAACTGCTCCATTAGGCGCTCACTTTCTTCCTCCAGCCGTTTCAGTTTGTCGTAACTGTAGTCCCTGACCACCACATTGGCCGCAGTCTCTAAGTACTCAATGGCTTTATGAGCAGCTGTGTCCTCTGCCACTTCATCGTCCGTGGAATATGTTCCGGATATTGACATACGGGCGGGGGCTCCTTCGATTGTAGAGGCATCGAAAAGGATGGTGATGCAGATCTTGTTATCGTAGCATATCTCGCGACGGTATTCGGCCTCTGGGATTCCCAGCTCTGCTAGCACGATGTCAAGTATGGCTCTCAAGGGAATTCTGATATTCGTCGGAGCATCCTGTAATGTTTAGAGCCCCAAGACAGTGACATCAGTGCAGGACTGGAACGAAGAATGATGGCATACTAGACGAGCAGTGAGTGGCAGAACAGAGCAAACATATATATATAAAGGTAAAGGCGAATCTACCTATGCACCATGATTCTTTTGTCCAGGAAAAGATATCATCTGAACTGTAGTCGACCTAGAGTGTACGAGGGAAATAAAAATTGTCTATCCAGAATATACTCCCTCCCTCTGTCTCTCTCATAATGTAAGACGTTTTTTGACACGCACCGGGGGAGTATAACTTTGTACAGAAGTACTATGTAGTGTTGTATTTTCTTTTTCAGACGATCTAGCTGCTAGCCATGATAGCGGTGAAGATGGAGGTGACCTGAGCAAGCGCCGAGGACTGATGGTTAGTCGGTGATGCTGAACCTGGTGGCCCCATTTCTCCGCTGGTCATGGTCGCCATGGTTCCAAGGTCCTGCAGAAGCCGGCAGTCACTCTGTTTCAGAGCTCCCCCGTGGGGCCTAATCAAAAACAGAGCAAGAATGGGGAGATCTAGCACACGGTGGATGCGAACTAGGACCCAGTGGCGGAAGCAATTTACCTCCTGTGCTCGACGGACGAAGGCGGCGGATCTGCAGCGCGGACCTGGGTCGGAAGAGCAGACTGGGGAGTGGGGAAGAAGAGGGGAAAACAGCGGATTCGGTGATGCTCGGTGCTAGGCCTGGTGGTTATCTAGCAAAGGCCGAGAAGGAAGGAAATGGGCTTGCCCTAGCATTTGTGGATAACGCTCACCCAGGCCCATAAGACGGGTGTGGGCTGTGGAGCCTGCAGAGTACTCTCAAGCCTCCAACAAATCAGCCTCATAGGATCCAAAATGAGATAGCAAATTTTCTTACAGCAATTCTAAAAAAGAAATGCAATTCTAAAAAAATAGTTCCTTACAGCAGTTCGCACTTTCCCAAACTGTTCATCATGGATGCAGAAAAAAAAATAGAAAGGGGGAATGAAAATCATCGACCGGGTCAAGCACCAAAGTACAACTGACAAAGCATACGCAGGCTTGAGAATTGGAGATCGCAAGCCTGTGTCGAGTGTCGACATACCATCAGACAGTCAATAGGATTTAAATCTTGCAATTTCCATTACGATATCCACATATAACGAACAAAGTGCACAATGGTTGACATTTTTTATCAACTAATATAAAAAGAAGAGAAAAAGGATGAAACTCTATGGTATACTAGCTATCAGCAAAGAAGGTAAAAAAAAGATGTACATTTGACTTATGGTCAGCACTGTGCAACCATGGCGGTATAAAGGCGCAAAGTATATCAGGTCTGTAAATGTTTATTTTCAAAAAGGTTTTTATACATCTCCAAACCGCGATGCGAGAGATGCTACCACGGCTTCAGGTCACCCACCGGGCCAGCAGTCCAGTTCAGACGGGCCTGGCCGGGCTTCAAGAAGACACTTTCGCCATGCGGAAGCTTGCGAGCAAGCCCGTTCAGTATCTGATGGAACGCATCTCCTGCTTGAGCTGGCTGGGGGAACAGCATAGCCTGCTTCATCGAAGGGTTTGCGAGAAGCCTTTGCTTCCTCAGTATATCCTCTGTTGGAATGGATGTCAGGATGCTGTCCAGCCTCGGTACATCCTCCTCGGGAACAAACACGCCGATCTCCTCCCATGGGATGGCGTCCGCGAAGGGCAGGACGATGTCGTCTGCGATGATCACCGGGATGCAGCCGAAAACCACGGCTTCCACCAGCCTGGGGCTCCATGGTGCCCAGCCCAATGGGCACAGGCAGAACACAGACCTCTGCATATCTTCATAGTACGTGGGTGGGTGATCGGTTGAGATGTCGAACAGCGGGTTGTTCTTGAAGTTCTCCCAGACAGATGCACGAGCACCTCTGCAGAATACATAGGAATGTCAGATCGGCAATACAATGCAATAAGAGGGAATAGCAGGATCTATAGGACTAATTGCATTTTTCGACAGACAGCAATTTACCTTGCGTAGTATCCACCCTCGGGATCATTGCCGGTGTCGTAGAACAGACCACGGAAGTATACAAAGATGGATCGAGGGGTCTCTCCAGGAATAAGGTGATTCTGCATTTTCTGCGGAGGCGCAAATGGCGGAATTGTGATGGAGCCGTCCTTCAAGCAGACATGGTTCTTCTGTCCAAAGGTCTGAACTAGTGTGGCACGCTGAAGCAAGGGAAGGATTCCGCGCCCAATTGCTTTCTCTTCCTGAAATAATAATTTAAGCTCTTGTTACAGAAAGACAAAATTGGGCTGGAATAAGCATCGAGATAATGTGTCAGTCAGAAGAAAACATGGTATGACATGGCAGATTGGCATGTAGTTATTTTCAATTGGACAGCTAACTGTAGATCCAAAGAGTACTCAGACTTTTTTTATACAGAAAAAGCAAGCAAATCATTATCTGAAACGAAGGACAGAGCATTTCCAGACTGAAGTACTTAAATCAGAGTTGCCCATTCATAAACACAAATAAATAAATAACTAGCATCTTGATGCCCCACTGTCCACATGCTTCGTGCTGCAATTAGATATGCCCCAGCTGTTCAAAACACATGTACTCCAGTACTAAACAACTGCTTAACATCTACAGTAGTATTCAGTTAATCAAATAAACAGCAAGGATTTGCTCGTGTGTCTGTACCTGATAATGGAAGCAAGCGCCAAAGTCATGTGGTGTGACAAAGAAATGATCTGCCCCCTCGGATCTATTCCAGTAAGGCCATTTCGTCGCGATCAGCTCGATCGCGCTGCGCATCATCCGCGGAGACTTGAAGGGCAAGGGGAGACCCGAAGGCGTCAGGTCGCATGTCGGGTACACAGGTGTGTAGAACCAATCGGCTTCCTCGGGATTAGTAGTCCGAACCGCGCTCGACAGCAGGAACTGGTGCATGAAAATCTCCGCGGCAAACATGTGGTTCAGGCACCTAGGGTCTTTCTTCAGCAGCTTCTTGTTGTATTTTCCAGGGAGATCATAGATAAACACCTTGAGCCTCCCAACAGGGTCATCGTCCAGCACATCACCAGCACTCCCTGCATTTTGTTGGCCACAGGACATCTATGAGTGTTGCCCAAAAGCAGAGCAAAGGATATACCAAGCTTGATAACAGGATCACATAGCACTTTGATTGAAAGGATTGTATATTAAGCAAGGTCTAACTCTAATGCTCTATGCAAAATGGCATGAATCATGATTGCCCTAAGCAAGGCACATGTCTTGACAACATGAACTGAGGTGCTAATATCATCTGGATGTTCAATAAAAGATACTAGTTTGAATTGAACCAGGAACTAAACAAATTATTTGGAGGTGGAACACCAATAGAAACTACCCCATTCCACCTATCTGTATAATCCATTTGCATCTGATTGTGAAATGGGACCTGTGAATTCAGGCTGGAGAAGTCTAACCACAAGCAATCAAATATGAAAATTCCGTGATATAGGATGCCAAAAATGCTGTCTTTGGCAGCGTCATAGATGCAGGACACGAAACAACTAGAGAAATCAGGCAGTTCGAGTTGCACAAACTGACAAGATTGGGGGGAAACCCCTTAATTCGAAAAAAATAACTGACAAAGATTGCCGCTATCAGGTCAAGACAAGGCCCCTCACCTGAGATCCTCTCTGTCTGGTGGCCCTGCTGCGCCGGCGCCTGCTGGGCCTCCGCCGCAACAAACAGCGCCGCCGCCGCCGCCGCAAGAACCGCAATGGCAACCAAGACCCGCCTCGCCATCATCCTCTCGATCCCCAGCACCTCTCCGTCCGGCTCCGCCCTTCTGAACCGCTAGGCAATCGCCAGGGCTAGTTAAAGAAGAAGAGAACGGGGTGCAGGGAAGAGGCTTTTCCGGCAATTCCTTGCTTGTCCCACCAAGAAGCGTTTGGTGGCGGCGGAAGGTGAGGAGGGCCTGTCCTACGCCGAGACCGAGCTTGAAGAAGAATCAGAGCGGCTCATGTGTGCTTCAAGGGAGGGAAGGGGAAGGAGGGGATTAATACTGCTGCTGGCTGAGAGACGAGGAGGGGAGGGAGGGTGGGGAGAGCTGTCCGCGGCTGATTCTTCCCTCTTCTCGCTTCCTGCGGCTTTCCTTCACTTTCCGTGCACACCAATGATGGGTGAGCTGTAGGGCTCTGGATTAGTCTAACGCGGCGTGTTTTCCAGGGAGGTTTGGTGAGGGGTCTGCTGCCAGGCTTCTTTCCTGCTCCCCTCACCTCACCCAACTTGGACATTCGACCCCTCACTTGTCCTCACCTTAAACATGTCAACTGTCAAGTCCTCTCTCTTTTTCTCTCATTCTTTAGCATGGAGTAGTAGTAAGTTATTTATTTTGTTTAGAAAGGCAAGTAATTAATTGATAATGTATTTGTGTCCTCTGTCTCTTTCTCCAAGTCTCTAGAAGAGTATGTAATTGATTTGCACATGGGATGAATGGAATTATACCGAACGGCCGCTCCGTAGGCCCAAATCAAGCGGCGCCCGATGGAAGGTATCGGAAATCCGTTCCACAATCCGCAACTAACGGCTCAAATCATTTCTGCCGACGATCGGCGGGGCGAACGGGAGTGACGCGACTCTCTGAGTAGGCGAGTAGTTGAACCACGCGGCATTGGGAAGATAGACACGTGTTGTCGTGAGTCATCAGTGGCGGAGACAAGCCCCAGGCTGCCCAGGCGGTGGCCTGGGGCGTGAGGTTGTGTTCCTTTGTGTACTGTAGCTAGTTTTATACTGTTCATTACTGTAGCTAGTAGTCGGCCTGGGGCTCGCCTTGGGCGTTCCTAGTTCCTTGCTCCGCCACTGTGAGTCATGATCATTTTTCCACGTCTATGAGAAAAGGCACTTTCTCCTTGGTAATCTGAATTGTTTTTTTTTTCATGTGGGATGAATGAAAATTATACCAGGTGACTACTTTGTGGGCTAAATCAAGCAGGACTGATCGAAGTGGTGGAAGAGCCAAAAGTTGAGTATCAACAAACCTACTCCGCAAGCCAAAACCGACGGCTCAAATCGTTTCCAGTGGCGATCAAACGGATAATAACATGCAAGCAGGAGTTGTCTGACCAACTAAGTGGGCGAGTGGTTAAACCCATGTGGCATTTAAAGAGATGGCCACTTATTGTCATGACCATGATCATTTTTATTGGTCATGATAATTGTAGTCAAAGTGTATCTTATGGTTGATGTTTTTTCTTTAGTGATATTTTACATTAACATGCTCTCCAATATACATTTGATGGATTTTCGTGGGTCATGATAATTGTAGTCAAAACTTCTCTTGTGGTTGATGTTTTCGCATCGGTGATATTTTCTGTTGACATGCTCTCCAGTATACACGTTTGATAGTTACATTTTCTACGTGTATACCATGGAAAATATTTACATGGCAAGCTCAGTAATATATTCCAATTTTAACAGTCCATTTTTTTGTGAAGATAGCAATCAATGTTCAAAAGAGGTTTGACCACAAGATTAATTTGCACATCGGATGAATGGAATTATGCCAAGTGGCTGCTCTGTGGGCCTAGATCAAGTGGGGTCGAATGGAACTCGTGGCAGAGTTGAAGATACGAGGTATTGAAAACCCGCTGCACAAACCTAGTCTGACGGCTCAGATCAATTATGGAGACAATTGAGGGGTTGGGGACGTGCGGGTGTGGAGTGTCTCCACCGCCCGAGCAGGCCAGTAGTTGACCCGCGTGGTATTTGAAAGATGGCCACTTGTTGTTATGAGTCATGATAATTTTTTGGATCATAATAATTGCTGCCAAAACTTCACTTATGGTTGATGTTTTCTTCCATCATTGACTTTTTTTGTAATTGGCATGCTCTCCAATATGTATGCTTGACAGTTCTTTATGTATGTGTAGCCATCAAAACATTTTTCATGGTAACCCTGGTAATCTCTTTTAGTTCTAGCACACCAATTTTTTTGTCAATGTTAAAAGAAATATTGATCACACGTTTTCTAGAAAACCACGTACTCCCTCCATATCATGAAAACATAGGTTGTGAGCATGTTTTCAGCTATACCTTTAGAACTTTGACTACAAATATCATTTTAATTATTCAGATTTAGGAACTAATGCGTATAGCTTTGTCTTAAACTGGTTTTTGTTTGATTTTATACATATGTTAGAACAGAAGTTATTGGTCAAAATTAAATCTCAAAGACTGCGCAAAATATTCAAAAGCGTTAGACATGGAGGAAGGACTTACGAGCGGAGATAGTAAACGCAAATAGCATAAATCAGTAGTTGTAGGCCTACCAAGACGAGCTAAGGGTTTTGTGATCACAAAGAGCAAACCTATATAAATACAAAAGAAAAATGCATAAATTATGCAGTTTCAATCTCAGTGGAGGAGTGTGATCCCTTAGTTTAAGAAAAAAAACCGCAAATCATCCTCTCTTTCCACTTCTTTTCCTTTCGTTAGGTTGTGATTATTTTAGTTTTTAAGTGTATACTCGAATTTAACAGAAGTGCTTTACTGATGTGTGGAGGAGATCGTGCATTTTTTTAATAAGATGGCAGGCATAGTGATAGTTGTTGCATCATGGGTCTATGAATCCAACCAAATCAACATTTCATCCAACTATATTGGATCGGATTCTGTCGATCGTATCGTACCAAGACGCACACACGTCACCCGCCGGAGCTGATCGCCGCCGGGAAGCTGCCCCAACCCACCCAGCCACGCTAGCTGCCCTGCCGGCGTCGGTGATTCACCATGTGAACAGGACATAGTCGTCGTGGACGCGGCGTCCTACGGCGGGCGCTGCCATACCTAGGGCTAGTGCCAGGACCATCCTGCTGGAGATCGAGGAGAACCCCCCTCACCCACCGACGGGGTCGTCCTCGTCCACGTCCATGTGCGGCAGTAGCAATAGTCAATCCATCGTCGTCCTCCTACAGACGAGTGACCACCAACCCTGACCTGGACGATGCGTGTCTGCTTCCGACGTCAACACGGACGTGCGGACAACTCCTCCTCATCATCATAAGATAGACGACGAGCACGCGGCCGGCCGGGCACACAGAACCGAGTAGACGACAGGAACGGTCAGGACGGACCTCTCGCTTGTCTTAGTTTAAATAAACTATGCTATGCTGTGCTGGTCTCACTCTTTGGTGTATGCAATTAATTTGCTACTGTATTCAGGTCTCCTGTTTCTTCCCTCCAAGACCCTTTAACAATGTGGTGATTGGGACTGTTCCCTTGCGCCGCACATGGGATGGATGGATGCAACGGCCAGGAGCGGCTCGCCATCATGGATCATGAGTCATTATCCATTTTGGGGTCTTGATAATTGCGGCCAAAGCTTCCCTTATGGCTAATGCCTAATGCTTTCCCCACTCGGTGGCTTCTTTATCTACGCGAAAACCGGAAGAGAAGAGCAGAAAGCGCTTCACTAGCAAAAAGGGAGAGCAGAAAGCATTGTAGGTCTACTTAGGGCATGATCATGAGGGTCCAGGGGTTTGGTGATCAACCAGAGGGGGCCCTAATGACCAGCAGAATATAGAAACTGTGCGCTTCCGAATCATCCGCGGGGCGACGTGAGCGTGTGAGCCCCTCTTTTTAGGCGGAAAATGTGAACTTATGCTTTCGTCTGGTCATGCATTATTGCGCTTGTTTGAAAAAGGAATGTGTGCTTCAGAAATTATCGTACTTACAAGGGAAGAGAGCCACCGACGGTGTGCACGATCCATGTGCTGCATTGCTTAACAGTCAACTGCTCTTCCTAACTAACGACTAGTAATGGCCTTCCATCAAATCTTATTCTACTGCGGATGATGAGACGACTTATGTCTTTTCTTACAGATGTCAACACGGGACATAGGTGAACCAACCTGTGGTTGTGGTTGGATGGTTAGAGAGACTGTGGTATTCCCAACCCACCAGGGTTCAAGTCCTGATGCTCGCATTTATTCGTCGAGACATAGAATGTCTGTTTATTCTTTTAATTCCCACCTTTATACCTGGCATTTTTTTTGCTTAGGGTTGTGCACAGTGGTGAGGCTAGCATTTTCCAAAAAACTCAGAGAAAACAGCGTGCCCACTTCTAGTGATTAACTATGTTCCAAGAACCATAAGCATCAAATATTTGGATACACAATATGTAACTCCTAGCCTTTCGGTTTGCAAAGTTGCGCTTACTTTTGTGCCCAAACTTCAAGAATACCCCAAACTTGTCAAAATCGTCCAATTTAAAGCTAAACTACTCTAATGCCTATATATAGCTGCTGATGTGGCATCCTAATCGCTGTGCACTTCATCGTTGCCAAGTGGACAATGCTTCTACTTGCCACCCCTCAGCAAAAGCAAACCAATAAGCAAAATCAAGAAATAAAACAAAAGGTATTAAGAGCTCGTTGTAATACACCAACTCGGGAAACCAAGACGCGCGAAACAACTTGCGTTAAACTCAAGGTTACATGAGGTCACAATCTTGGCCTTCTTGGGGAGGCATCCATCTCGGGAAGGTGGATCGGATATTGTGAATTGTGATGTGGCAATGAGGATCTCATGCATGGTCGATGTGGGGAAGAGATAATGATGAAGGAGAGAGGCATGAGAGGCACACAAATGCATATCTGGATCTCGTGGAAATGTTTGCGTGACGGAAGATGGATAATGGGTTGAGCTAGTGAGATGCCACTATGGATACTGACTAGATGACAAATTTGCACGGTCAACACGCCACGTTATCCATCTTTTGTCACACAAATATTGTTTGGATCCCATGGTTCTTCTTCATGTAGGAGGGGGGACCTCCTTTTACTATGCGCGTTTTCGTAGTAAGACTACTGCAATGAGCACGGCAGACAAGTTTTAGGACTTCGCTATGCTTAAAATGATTGTTTTGTAGCAAAAATAATATGGATATAAAAATATAAAATCCATTAAAACACTTCTCGCAAGAATAACCCTGCTAGAATAGCACATTTTTAAACCTAGATACATGAAAAAAGTGAGTAAAACTACACATCTTAAATTGTAAAAAAAATGATGAGATGACTCAACTGGCTTTAATATCTGTTTCTTGCGGATGTCAACACGGGACATAGAACAAAGCGAGATAAGGAGAGAACTCCACTATTTTTAAAATCCCAACCTTTATTTTTTGGCTTCGGATTGTGCGCAATGCTAAGGCTAGGACTTTTCGGAAACCACAAAAAATACCGCATGATCACTTCTAGTGATTAACTATGTTCTACCGAAGAACCATAAGCATCAAATATTTGGATACACATTATGTAGCTCCTAGTCTTTTAGCTTCCAAAGCTGTGGTTACTTTAGTGCCTAAACTTCAAGAACACACGCTTAGGCCCCAAACTTTTTAAGATTGTCCAATTTAAGGCTAAATTGCTCTCCTACCATTGATGTCGTATCGTAGTCACCGTGCACTTTCACTGTGGTCGAGTGGATAGTTCTTCTACTTGCCACCCCTCCGCAAAAGCAAACCAATAAACAAAATCAAGAAATGAAACAAAAGATATTAAGAGCTCGTTGGAATACACCAACTCGGGAAACCAAGACACACGAAACAACTTGCCTTAAACTCAAGGTTACATGAGGTCACAATCTTGGCCTTCTTGGGGAGGTATCCATCTCGGGAAGGTGGATTAGATACTGTGAATTGTGATGTGGCAATGTGGATTTCATCCATGGTCGACGTGAGGAAGAGATAATGACGAAGGAGAGAGACGTGAGAGGCATACAAATGCATGTCTGGTTCTCGTGGAAATCTTTGCGTGACGGAAGATGAATTATGGGTTGAGCTAGTGAGATGCCACTATGGATGCTGACTAGATGACAAATTGGCATGGTGAACATGCCATCTTTTGTCACGCAAACATTGTTCGGATCCCATGATTCTTCTTGATGTGTGTGTGTGTGGGGGGGTAAATGGACCTCCTTTTACTATGTGTGTTTTCATAGTAAGAGTACTACACTGAGCATGTTTTAGGACCTCGGTGTGCTTAACATGATTGTTTTGTAGCAAAAATAATGAGGATTAAAAAAAGTGAAATCCACTAAAACACTTCCAGCAAGAATAAACCCGCTAAACTATAATCCTGCTAGAAATAGCACACTTTTGAAACCTAGATACATGAAAAAGGATAGTAAAACTACACACCTTAAATTATAAAAAATTATGAGACGACTCAACTGGCTTCAATATATGTTTCTTATGGATGTGAACACGGGACACGGAACAAAGAGAGACAAGGAGAAGACTCCTCTGTTTATTTTTTTAGTTCCAACCTTTATTTTTTTTTGGCTTAGGACTGTGCACAATGCTAAGGCTAGTACTTTTCGAAAATGTCAAAAAACACCGCGTGATCACTTCTAGTGATTAACTATGTTCTATCGAAGAACCATAAGCATCAAATATTGGATACACATTATGTAGCTCCTAGTCTTTTAGTTTCCAAAGTTGTGGTTACTTTAGTGTTTAAACTTCAAGAAAATGCACTTAGCTCCCAAACTTTTTAAGATTGTCCAATTTAAGGCTAAACCGTTGATGTCACATCTTAGTCACCGTGCACTTTCATTGCGTCCGAGTGGATAATTCTTCTACTTGCCACCCCTCTGCAAAAGCAAACGAATAAAAAAAATCAAGAAATGAAACAAAATATATTAAGAGCTCGTTGTAATAGACAAGCAAAGAAACTCAAACGTGTGAGACAACTTACGTTTAACTCGAGGTTACATGAGGTAGCAATCTTGGCCTTCTTGGGGAGGAATCCATCTCAGCATGATCAGCATGGGGAAGAGATAACGACAAACGAGAGTGGTGAGAGATACATATGCATGTCAGGTGCTCGTGAAAATGTTTGCTTGACGAAAAGATGAATTAATAGGCAGAATCACTGAAATGCCACTATGGATGCCGACTATATGACAAATTGGCATGGTCAACATGCCATGTTATCCATCTTCTGCCATGCAAACATTATTCGGATCCCATTGTTCTTCTTGATGCAGAGGAGTAAAATGAACCTATTTTTACCATGTGTGTTTGCATAGTAAGACTACTGGAATGAGCATGGCACACAAGTTTTAGGACCTTGGTGTATTTGACATGATTTTTTTATAGTAAAATAATATGGATATAAATAAACGTGATATTTTTTTTGCAAGAAAACATCCGATCTATTCATCTTCAATCATAACAGTACAACGAATACAAGAAATAATAAAAATTACATCCTGATCCGTAGGCTACCTAGCGGCGACAAGCACTGAAGCGAGCCGAAGACGCGCCGCCGCCATCGCCCCTCCCTTGCTGGAGCCGGGCAAAACTTGTTGTAGTAGACAGTCGGAAAGTCATCGTGCTAAGGCCCCATAGGACCAGCGTAGCAGAACAACAACCGCCGCCAATGAAGAGTAGCGTAGATCAGAAGGATCCAACTTGAAGACACATGAACGTAGATGAACTATGACCAGATCCGAGCAAATACACCAATGACAGATTCGCCGGAGACATACCTCCACACGCCCACCAACGATGCTAGACACACCATCGGGACGTGGGCTAGGCGGGGGAACCTTATTCCATCTTCAGGGAGCCGCCGCCGTCTTGTCTTCCTGAGCAGGACACAAACCCTAACACAACGCAATGAAACAACTAAAAACAGAGCCCTCGTGTCGGCAAGAGCCGAGATCCACCACGCCGCCATGGCCCTTAGGCCACCGGAGACAAGGCGGACCGACGACGATGCCGGCGGGAGGCAGAGGAACCCTACAGTTTTCTTTTTTGGGAGGAGGCAGACACTTAATAAATGTGATATCTGTTAACACACTTTCTGCAAGAATAAACCTGCTAAACACCGCTAAAAGTGGCGCATTTTTGAAACCTAGAGACATGCAGAATTGAAGAAGTAAAACTACACATCTCAAGTTATAAAAAACATGTAAAAAATAGGCAGAATCTTTGTAGAAATATATGACAATTTGCAAGCCATGAAATGGAATGGCCAGCAACCCATCGTCATGGCTTACGAGTCATGGTACATTCCGGAGTCTTAATTAGTAACTGACTAACTGCAGACAGAACTTGTCTTGTTTTGTTGGTAATGCACTCCAAAAAGGCCACTGAGAGGCGCCGGCGTGCCGGCCGAAATTTCGGCCGGTCGCACCAGGCCCGTTCGATAGGGTGATTTGTAGCCGTTCGTTTCTTATCCTTTGCACATTCCCTCACCGCTTTGTTTGGTCCCTGGTGGATTCCCTCGTGAGCATACGCCAGCCGGTCATGGTTGTATCCCACACACCCATCCAGCGAGCTAGTCGCGCCCCGCGGCCGTCGACCCTGCAGCACAAGGCCGGCGACGAGCTCCCTTGCAGACCACTCGCTTGCTTGTAGCATTATTCGCTTCCAGCATCTCGAGCCTCTGTTTGTAGCTTTTCTCATCTGCGGTAGCAGCAAAACGGGCAGTTCCAACGCTGGTGATCCTTGGTTCCAGCGCCGCTGGTCCTTGGTTCCAGCAAAACGCACGGTGGTTGTAGCTCGGCACATCTATGGCTGTAGCAAAAACGAATGTGGCCTGGAGTGGCAGAGTTCTTCCAGCAATGGCAAACTCGGTTCTAGCATGTCACACCTCCGATTGTAGCAATCACAATCGCCACTTCTAGCTTTTTGCTGGCCGGTTGCAGCACTCTGTCGTCACCGTCGTCGTCGCCGAGTTGTAGCAGCTGTCTCTGCAGTAGCTTTCCGTTTCGCCGGTGGAAGCTTTTTGAATAGACGGTTCCAGCATCTCATTCCGGTCGTTGCAGCATCCGCGCGTCGCTGCGCGTAGCATCTTGTGGACGCCGTCCCCGGCCATGGTGCACTGCCGGTTGCAGCTTCTGGTGATGCAGCTTTTCTGTCGCCAGTCGTAGCTTTTTAGCTCGCCGTAGAAGCTTTTAGCTCCGCCAGTTGAAACATCGGTGGTCGCCGGCGTGGTCGGCATGGCCACCCGATTGCAGCTTTCGCCGTTGCCGGTCGTAGCTTTTTAGCACGCTGGTAGAAGCTTTCAACTCCGCCAGTTACAACGTCGAGGAGTCGCCGGCGTGGTCGCGTGCCTGCCAGTTGAGCTTCCAGCTCCACCGGTTGCAGAACCTTGCAACTCCTCCCCACGTCCCCGCATCGCATCTCAGAGTTGTCTCCATAGCACCGTTCTTCCTGCTCCAAATCTGCAGCGCCGCCACTCCTCTATTTTGCCGGTCGCAGCTCAGGACGGCCTTGGCCAGCAGCCAAAAAAAGCGGCGAATGCCCTTGACTTGTGCTCCGGCGTGGAAAGGTGGAAGGGAAAAAGAAAGTGGAGGAAGGAAGGGGAATGAGTGGAGGAGAGCGAACACTGTATGTGCTGGGGCGTGAAAGCTGGAAGAGATAAGGGGATCGGGAGAGGAAAAAGCACTGCCTGGCCCCACCATGTGTAATGCCCGCGTGCGTCCGGCCCAACGTTTCGGCCGGCGCACCGGGTGGAAACGTTTCCCCTCCAAAAAAGGTAATGCACTCAAAGAATCTTTAGCTGCGCCTAAACTAAAAGAAAGGAGCATAAAGCATTAGTTGAACCAGTTGTAGGTGTACGTACCATGAACATGAGGGTCCACGGGTTTGGTGATCAACAAGAGAGGGACCTCAAAAGAGTACAGAAACTGTGGACTTCTCTAATAAATCTTCTGTGGGGCAATGTGAGCCCCTCGTTTTAAGCGAAAAATGTGCATTCTTATTTTATTTTCATTTCATTAGGTAATGCATTATTGTACTTGTTCTTATAACTGGTGCCTTACATATTCTTGGACAAGAGAAGAGAAGGAACCCACCGACGCGCCCATGATCCATGTGCTGCAATAGTCAATTGCCCTTCCTAACTAATGACGAGTGGGATTAGCCGTCCATGAAATCTTTATTCTACTGACTACTGATGCTGCTGGTAATGCAGGTGGGCGCCGACTCAGCTGGCTGTCTGACTGACTTCGTGTCTGTTTCTTTGGAATGTCAACACGGGATAGAGGAATGAGCGTCTCTGCAGAGTCATGATCATCATGTGGGACTGGCACTCCAGTAGGAAATTCCTCTGATTTGCCTCGAGCAGTTATGGTATTGTGTCAAACACTGCGTCCAGTTTGTCTTCAAGTTCTGGATCAGTTCTCATCTTGAACATCTTAGCTTCTGTGAATCTCTAAGGTTACAGACTTACAGTAGTCAGATAAACGTTCTATGAAAATGGATGCTACAAATGAATAAGACTTTACGTATTTATGATTATACTTTGATTTTTTTTCTTCCACCCAAGCCCAGTTTCATCTTGAGTGCTTTCAAGACGAGTACTTAATTGACCTAAACCTTTGATTTAATTTTTTGAGAATCTTGATTTGATTAATTAGTTTTTTTAGACAAATTCAAATTTAATTAATTAGTCGGCCTCAATTATTAGCATGTGCTAATTATGCGGCCCAGCTGGTCACCTCTTTGTTCAATCTATACACGCACGCCAGTACCATATCTCGCCTACTGCGAGGTACACATGTGCTCGCCTACACAGCGACCAGATGTTGCCGGGCCCAGCAGAGGGGCGGGGGAGAGGTTTTTCTCTATGATTTTATTTGGCCATTTTTTAGGAGCGGTTTACCTGGTTTTATTTGGGGAACCAAGATTTTTTTGGTTGGTTTCAGCGTTTTCTTTTTGTGCTTTTATTTTTCTATTTTGCTTTTTCTTCCTGTTTTATTTTATTTTTATTTTTTATTTTCGGTTGGTTTCAATGTTTTTTTCATATTTTTCTTTCTGTTCCTGTTTTTCTTTTTTATCTCTACGGATTCTCGTTTTCATTTTTGTTTTTCAAAAATGGTCATGGAAATTTGTTTTCGTGTGAAAAATGTCCATGTGTTGCCAAAACAATTGTTCGTGCATATTTTTTGAGTTGATGTTCATGCATATTAAGATAAATATTCATGTGTTACAAAAAATTTCACACATATTAAAAATAAATATTCATGTGTTGCAATAAAAAATTCGGTGTATACTAAAAAAAATGTGCATGCCATGTTGCAAAAACAATGTTCCACATATTAATCAAATGTTCATGTGTTCTAATACAAATGTTAACACGCATTAAAATAAAATCTAAATGCATATTAAAATATATTTTCATAAGTTGCAACAAAAAAGTCCGCATGTCCTAAAATAAATGTTAACATATTGCAAAAAAAAAATGTTCACACGCTACTACACTAAATGTTCATGTGTTGGAAAAATATGTCACATATATTAAAATATTTTTCATGATTTTTTTTATAAAAAATTATGTATCTCAAAATTATGTTCATATTTCTTTTTTTTAGAGAAGACCATCTTGACTAGCTTTATTAAGGTCAGAAAATGTTTATATCGTCTACGAGCTTACTGACCATAGAGTCAGGAGGCTCGCCCAACCAACTAAAAAGGACTTATTACAAAAGCCAAAGTTCGCTGGCACATGAGCCGCTTGATTACAAGAACAAGAACAATGCTTATAAGTGACCTTCCCGATCAAAGAACTAATATCAACGCACTTTGCAAAAAAATGCCGCCGCCGAATCCCACCATCTTGTTTGCCGAGAGCAATAGTTACTAACCTGTAAGGAGTCCGATTCCGCTTCCACTCTATTAAATCCAATCGAGTTAGCAAGAGCAAGCCCATCCCTCATTGTCATAGCCTCTGAAGTGATGACATCCGCTGCAAAAGGAATGAAATTACACTGTGCTGCCAGGAATGTCCCTTTGACATCTCGTAGAATAGCCGTTGTAGCTCCTCCATCATCTAGGGAAAAAAGCAGCATCTACATTTAATTTTATGAAGCGAGGATCTTGTTTAGACCACTTAGCTTCTGGGGTCCTAGATGGCTGCGTAGATGCATCCTGATGGTTACTTGCAACGGATATGACCGAAAGATATCATCTCCATCTAGGCGGGACAGATTCATCATAAGTAATACATCGTCGAATCCACCATAGATACCAGCCTCCGGTTGCAATTGAAGGAAATATGCCCTAGAGGCAATAATAAAATTGTTATTTTATATTTCCTTATTCATGATAAAGGTTTATTGTTCATGCTAGAATTGTATTGATCGGAAACCTAAATAAATGTGTGAATACATAAACAAACACCGTGTCCCTAGTGAGCCTCTACTAGAGTAGCTCGTTGATCAAAGATGGTTAAGGTTTTCTAACCATGGACATGAGTTGTGATTTGATAACGGGATAATGATCGTTACCTTAGCATAATGATCGTTCAGTTTTGTTGCTATTGCTTTCTTCATGTCAAATACATATTCCTTCGACTATGAGATTATGCAACTCCCGGATACCGGATGAATGCCTTGTGTTCTATCAAACGTCACAACGTAACTGGGTGGTTATAAAGATGCTCTATAGGTATCTCCAAAGGTGTTTGTTGGGTTGGCATAGATCAAGATTAGGATTTGTCACTCCGAGTATCGGAGATGTATCTCTGGGCCCTCTCGGCAATACACATCGTAAAGCTTGCAAGCAAATGACTAAGGAGTTAGTCACGAGGTGATGTATTACGGAACGATTAAAGAGACTTGCCGGTAACGATATTGAACTATGTATATAGATACCGACGATCGAATCTCGGGCAAGTAACATACCGATGGACAAAGGGAATAACGTATGTTGTCATAATGGTTCGACCGATAAAGATCTTCGTAGAATATGTAGGAGCCAATATGAGCATCCAGGTTCCGCTATTGGTTATTGACCAGAGAGGTGTCTCGGTCATGTCTACATAGTTCTCGAACCCATAGGGTCCGCACGCTTAACGTTCGTTGACGATACAGTATTATATGAGTTATGTGTTGGTGACCGAATGTTGTTCGGAGTCTCGGATGAGATCACAGACATGACGAGGAGCTCCGGAATGGTCCAGAGGTAAAAATTGATATATAAGATGATATGGTGCGGCCAAGGGGTAAAGCCCACGGGGCTTTAGGTCGGTGCAAAAGGAGTTTTGCGGAGGCCAGGGGGCCAAACGTCGGAGACCCTGGCGTCTAGCCCTGGGCTAGGCGCCGAGGCCCATGGCGTCTGGGCCAGACGCCAAGGATTGTGGCGTCTGATCCTGGAAGTCCGAGAAGGACTCTTCCTTACGGGAAAACCGACTTTGAGGATACTTTTACTCCAAGTTTCGACCCCAAGGCTCAACATATAAATAGAGGGGCAGAGCTAGCACCCAAGACACATCAAGAAACACCAAGCCGTGTGCCGGCAACCCCGTCCCCTCTAGTTTATCCTCCGTCATAGTTTTCGTTGTGCTTGGCGAAGCCCTGCAGAGATTGTTCTTCACCAACACCGTAACCACGCCGTCGTGCTGCCGGAACTCATCTACTACTTCACCCATCTTGCTGGATCAAGAAGGCGAGGACGTCATCGAGCTGAATGTGTGCTGAACGCAGAGGTGCCGTACGTTCGGTACTTGATCGGGATGGATCGTGAAGGTGTACGACTACAACAACCGCGTTGATAAACGCTTCCACTAACGGTCTACGAGGGTACGTAGACACACTCTCCCCGTCGTTGCTATGCATCTCCATGGATAGATCATTGTGTGTGCATAGAAATTTTTTGTTTTCCATGCAATGATTCCCAACAGTGGTATCAGAGCCAGGTGTATGCGTAGATGATATGCATGAGTAGAACACAAAGAGTTGTGGGCGGTGCTAGTCATACTGCTTACCACCACCATCTTATTTTGATTCGGCGGTATTGTGGGATGAAGCGGCCCGGACCAACCTTACATGTCCACGTACATGAGACTGGTTCCATCGACAGACATGCAACTAGTTTTGCATAAAGGTGACTGGCGGGTGTCTGTTTCTCCTACTTTAGTTGAATAGAATTTGACTGCGGCCGGTCCTTGTTGAAGGTTAAAACAACAAACTTGATAAATCACCATTGTGGTTTTGATGCGTAGGTAAGAACGATTCTTGCTAGAAGCACGTAGCAGCCATGCAAAACTTGCAACAACAAAGTAGAGGACGTCTAACTTGTTTTTGCAGGGCATGTTGTGATGTGATTTGGTCAAGACATGATGTGATATACGTTATTGTATGAGATGATCATGTTTTGTAAAAGTTATCGGCAACCGGCAGGAGCCTTATGGTTGTCTCTTTATTGTATGAAATGCATATGCCATGTAATTGCTTTACTTTATCACTATGTGTTAGCGATAGTTGTAGAAGCAATAGTTGGCGAGACGACCACGATGCAACGATGGAGATCAAGGTGTTGAGCTGGTGACGATGGAGATCATGACGATGCTTTGGAGATGGAGATCAAAAGCACAAGATGATGGCCATATCATGTCACATATTTTGATTGCATGTGATGTTTATCTTTTATGCATCTTATTTTTCTTAGTATGGCGGTAGCATTATAAGATGATCCCTTCACTAAATTTCAAGGTATAAGTGTTCGCCTTGAGTATGCACCGTTGCGACAGTTCGTCGTGTTGAGACACCACGTGATGATCGGGTGTGATAGACTCTACGTTCATATACAACTGGTGCAAGACAGTTTTGCACATGCGGAATACTTGGGTTAAACTTGACGAGCCTAGCATGTACAGACATGGCCTCGGAACACTGGAGACCGAAAGGTCGAACGTGAATCATAGAGTAGATATGATCAACGTAGAGATGTTCACCATTGATGACTACTCCATCTCACGTGATGATCAGACATGGTTTAGTTGATTTGGATCATGTATCATTAGATGACTTGAGGGATGTCTATCTAAGTGGAAGTTCTTAAGTAATTTGATTAATTGAACTTAATTTATCATGAACTTAGTCCTGATAGTATTTGCAAATTATGTTGTAGATCAATAGCTCGCGATGTAGCTCCCTGTTTATTTTTGATATGTTCCTAGAGAAAAATAAGTTGAAAGATGATAGTAGCAATGATGCAGACTGGGTCCGTGATCTGAGGATTATCCTCATTGCTGCATAGAAGAATTATGTCCTTGATGCACCGCTAGGTGACAGACCTATTGCACGAGTATATGTATACGTTATGAACGTTTGGCAAGCTCGATATGATGACTACTTGATATTTTAGTGTGCTATGCTTTACGGCTTAGAAGCGGGACTTCAAAAACGTTTTGAACGCCACGGAACATATGAGATGTTCCAAGAGCTGAAATCGGTATTTCAGACTCATGCCCGTGTCGAGAGGTATGAGACCTCTGACAAGTACTTTGCCTAAAAGATGGAGGAGAATAGCTCAGCTAGTGAGCATGTGCTCAGAATGTCTGGGTACTACAATCGCTTGAATCAAGTGGGAGTTAAACTTCCAGATAAGATAGAGATTGACAGAGTTCTCTAGTCACTATCACCAAGCTACTAGAACTTCGAGATGAACTATAATATGCAAGGGATGACGAAAACGATTTCCGAGTTTTTTGCGATGCTGAAATCAGCAAAGGTAGAAATCAAGAAAGAGCATCAAGTATTGGTGGTTAACAAGATCACTAGTTTCAAGAAAAAGGACAAGGGAAAGAAAGGGAACTTCAAGAAGAATGGCAAGCAAGCACTACTAGGGAAAAGCCTAGCAGCAGCGCGGGTTTTAGGCCTATCAGTAGCGCGGCCAGGAGCGCTATTGATAAGGCGCTACAGCTAAAGCTTAGCGAACGCGTTCGGACCCGCTCTCGCTAAATTGATCTAGTAGTAGCGCTTCTCGAGCAGCGCTGCTTGTAATTAGTAGTAGCGCCTCCATGCCCGCTACTAATATTATTTAGTATTTTATTTATTTTTTATTTCATGTTGTATTTCATACACCTTTACACAAGTTTTCATACAACAGGAATTTAGAGATTGTTTTTACATGATAATGAGTTATTACATCACGGGGTGAAAGAACCGTGGACTAGTTTCAAGTGGATGGACATCCACTTGAAACTAATCTGCAGTTCTTTCACCCAACGATATAATAAATATCATCATCATTATCATATCATTAACAACTTATCATCATAATACATCATTGTCATATAACACCTCCTCAAGATCATCGTTTTCATCAATGAGACATCACATAGCAAATTGGTCAATAGTCGTAATCACAAGTACTCCTCATCATCAACTCTAACACATTGTATCACATAATAAACATATTGTACCTCATAGGACCTACTACATTCTCTTAGGACCTACTATATTCTCTAAGGTAAAATAGCAAAAACAAGCTAGCCCCGACTCTCCAAGATGGAGAATGGAGATTATCCTGTCTCCAATTCTTGCCTTTAAGCAATGTTACTTCCAAGAACCTCCTTGCGAATGTCCAAACATTTTTCCATTCTTTGATTAGCATGTGTTCACCGGTTTTAGAAATCCGATATGCACAGGTGAGCTCCTTAGATTGACCTGGCTGTATGTTCAGAACTGCAAGGCGACAATTATGATACATCAGATGAGGCACACAATCCATCGGGATTTTCTGTTGAAAAACATAGTAATAACTTCGTAGTTAGCAATGATGTACTAGTTTTAGAAGTATGCAAAACATGCACGGATGTCGTAATAGTAAAAAATCTTACCAGGGTATCTCCATAGAAGTTATAGTGGTTCAACACATGCACTAGTGGCACGTATTCACCATAATTTGGAGGAGTTCGATAATAGGTGTTGTAATTCTCAAGATAAGTAAAATAAGCAATCAGATGACTTTTCTTCTTATAAGTTAATTCAGAGCCATCAGTGTAGTGGGTTTTGTCTACCATCTTCTGCACATTCTTTGAAGATTCAAAATAAGCTGTCAATGGAAATAAGCTATCAACTATTTTGAAATAAACAATATAAATTAGTTAATAACTATGTTTGAGAAACTCACATTGCGGTAGAATTGGAAGCGTATCAACAAGGACCCAAATGTCCATACTGTCTTGCTCGATGTCAGGATCACCAAGATCCATGGTGACAATCATACCCTCATAAAAACCATACATTTTGCAAAGTGCTTCCCAATTTTGGCAACCAAAATGGGTTACGCTCTGAGCATTGTACGGATTTACTTCAAAATCCATATCATGATGGGTCCTTAGGTGTATTTTCTTTGTTTCAAAATTTTCATGGTCTTTAAAACCCATCCTCTCCAAGACGTAGCGTCTTGCATGGCATGGGATAAGCTAGTCGAATTGTAAAAGATGAAAATTAGACGTTGAAATAGTTGAAGTCATGCTTAATTACGAAAAAAAACTCTTGTCGTTGTTGTGTACCGTTTCAACATCGAAGGTCTCCTCGAGCTTAATGCTGAAGCGACGATCTTTGTCCAGCTCAACGAACCTGTCACACATACCTCGATCGTCGTGGCACCAGCTGCACTCCCCCGGGAGACTGCCGTCGTCCGAGTACGACATTTCCTACGTTCATAATTCAAAGATTAAACTTGTACAATTAAATATATGTACTAAAAACCTAAATTAGATCATTATTTTTCGAGAAAATCCAGGCCACTCGATATTTCCTACATATTCTAGCACAAGTCATGCCAGAATTCACGGAAAAATCCGGCATGACCTTTGCTAAAAAAGGACATATCGAGCGCCTGAAATTTGCCGGAACGGAAATTAATCAACACTCCGGCAAAACATAGGCCACTCGGAGGTGTAAACTGAACATGAACGACCACTTGGGCAACCACATATCCTATTTGAGCAACAAAAGATATACATGGATATTTGGCTGGTCTCACCTCGATGTCGGAGGGGGTCGGTGACGGGGACGACGGCGGGGATGATGGAGGGGATCCTTGATTTCTGCAAAAGCAAAAACCGTAGAAGTTATCACTAATACATCCCGAATAATTGCTTAAACTAAAAAATAGCAACAAATATGACATGTTCAACTAGTTTTATTAATTCAACTAGTTCTTACTAAATATAAACTTACTATAAATAGAAAAAACTAGTTCTTTCTAAAAATAAAGTAGTTCAACTAGTTATATTAATTATCTTACTCAAAATATATTAGTTCTATTAATTCAACTAGTTCAACTAGTTTATTAATTTACTTACTAAACTAGTTCAACTACAACTAAAGTAGTTCAACTACAACTACTATTAATCATACTGCCCTAGTTAACTAGTACCATCACTACTAGTAATTAACATCTACTACTACTAAAAATCATTATCTATGAACCCTAAATTAACATCTACTACTACTAAACAACATCTAGTACTAACTAAGCGAGAGAAAGGGGTGGGGCGACGGAGAGGTAGGGCGGCGAGGGCGGGATCGAGAGGCGGCGGTGCTGGGTGGGCTCGGGTGGCGGTGGTGAGATCGAGGGCGGTGGGAGGAGGGATGCCGGCGGAGGAGGAGGAGGGCGACCAGCAGCGGAGGGAGGAGGCGGCGGAGGAGGAGGGCGGCCGCAGGCCGAGGAGGAGGCGTCGAGGAGGAGGGAGGAGGGACGGAAGGAGGGGAGTACCTCGGTGGCAGACGGACGAAGGCGGCGGCGGCGACGCACGACGACGGTTATCGGCGCGCGGGCGAGAGTGAGAGTGTGAGTGAGAGAGAGGGTCGACTTTCATGCGCGCACATGGGGATAAGGTAATGATAGTTGTAGCGCGTTTACCAAAACGCGCTACAGCTAATAGGACTAGCAGTTGTCAGGACCCCGATTCCAAGTCACATCGATCTAGCCGGTAACACCTCATATCACTTTGCGGCCTCACGCACGGTATCCCCACGGGTGTCGCATTACCATGGCCCGGGACCGTTTGCGTCTTTTGGCTCACGTATATGATATTGTCGCTAGCATCCATATGACAGAGAACCCGGGCCGACATGGCTAGTCGTGAACCCAAAGCGGCGCTAACCTATGGGGACAGCATACATGAATCACATCGAGCATGTCGGTCATCAACGTATATATTCGGGCTGTAGCACTGGGCTAACAGGACTCCGGTATCCCGGGCTGTAGCAGGCTAGGCAGGACTCCGAAGAACACCGCGTGACATTTCCCCGAAAGGACAGACATAGGAACGAAGTGAAACACATGCCGCCGGTCAGTGTCCAAGCAGTAGTGCTGGGCTAGCAGGACTCGGTGAACCGGGCTGAAGCGGACTCTGTCGCTCGAAGCACAAGACTACATTTCCCCATATGAGAGGCTGCCGAGGATAAACAACTAGTTTGTCGGATCCCACACATACCAAGCATTTCAAACATACACACAATATGCTCAATATGTGTAAATACGACGTGGCATCACAACATAACTCTCGACTCAAATATTTATTCATTAGGCTCAGGAGCGAGATATTACAAACATGGGTCTCATGACCCAACACTCGAAACATACAAGTCAAAGCACAAGCGGAAGCTAATCATGTCTCGAGTACGACAACTATAAATGAAAAAGGCTGAGAAGGCTGACTATCCACCAGATCCTGCCGAGGGCACAAGATCATAGCTGAGGTAACAAGCTAAACGTCGAAGTCCACGTGGAACTACTAGCGAGACTGACGTCTCTCTGCAAAAACATAGAATAGGCAAACGTGAGTACAATTGTACTCAGCAAGACTTACATCAGAACTAACTACATATGCATCATTATCAAAAGGGGGTGGTGGAGTTTGACTGTAGCAAGCCAGCTTTGACTCGGTGGCTATCCTGAACTACGACTGCAAGTAACTCTTTTGAGGTGGCGCACACGAGTCCACATATTCACCATATCAATACACCACTATGGACCCGCTCCCGTCTCCCTACGAGAACGCCATCCATAGCACTCACGCTTATCTTGCGCATTTTAGAGTATCCACTTTCACTTGTCTATGAACTGATATAGGTAACCCAGAAGTCCTTTTCAGCGGACACGGCTATTCAATAGATCATATTAACCCTGCGGGTGTACTTCTTCACACACGCTCACCACTTACCGCCGTTTACACGACATGTACTCGGCAACCTTCAAGCGGAAGCCCAACGTGGGCGTCGGCCACGGCCTACCTAAACACTCAAGTCCCTAGTCCAGGTTTATCGCCTATTCGGGTTCCATCCATGAGAGTCCGCCGAGGTTTCCACTAACGGCCCCGAACGATGTGTGCAGGGTCCCGAGATACCAAACGGGCATTCGGTTTTGCACCGCCACGGTGTATCTACCGCATCATAGCCCACCCCTAGGGTCAGCGCTACGCACGGCCTCCAACACATATCCTACAAACACCATAAACTAGTTGCAACTCCTGGACAGAGAACAAGGGTGGTTAAGAAGCCGAGAGAGTCATTTAAGGATCCCAATGTGTGGTAGTAACTGTTTCATGGATCACAAACACAGAACTCAGTTCCTGAGGACGGCTGCAATGAGACAACCCACCATGTACTCCTACATGGCCTCTCACCGCTACCTTTACAGCGGAAACAAATAGTCGGGTGTGGAGTCCCTTCAACGCCATCGGCAGGTTGAGTGTAGACCGTAACCCTGTACCATACTCTTACTCGTCGGAAGTAAAATATCTGCAACATGAGACGTTGCAGCCGTGTAGGTCAGTACATTGAATGTACCGGCAAGATCACAATAAGAGAAAACAGATGATAAACTATACTATATGCAGTATGGCTTTGTGGCTCAGATATCGAGTTTTGTTTATGTAAAAGCTGGTTTTATTTTCCCTACATCAAAGGAATAAATGAAGTCTGTACTATGGAGTTTTCTGTCATGACATGGTTCCGCCAACCGATGTCTCATAGCCCAAAAATCATCATAAGTTGCCCGCAATTAAGTTATCAATCCGGTGTTGAGAGTTCCGAGATAGATCCAAGTCCAGATGCTCAAATTGTCCGTAACCGGGGACACGGCTAATCGATTAGGTTTAAACCCTCTGCAGAGGTTTGTACACTTTACCCGCAAGATTCGATCCTCTTTTACGTTCTCGCACTTCAGAGTGTTTGAGAACAAGATGACCAAACATGGTCTTCCAAAGAGTTCCTCGACCACCGTCCGTACCCATCCAATCCTACCGTAGTTCTACATCTGCTAGCACCGTCCCAGCCAGAGTCACCACTAAGGTCAACCAAGCGAGCCCATAATGACTTGCGGTTGCACAGTAAGCTTAGGGCATGAAGTATTCTTCCGTCTCTTTGGGTGCAGGTGAAGCTTTCCGCAAGATGTCATGGCGCTTCTCCATGCATCCCGCCAACCACCGGTTTCTCCAGGTGCCCGTCAACCGCCCTTCACCCAGAGTGTGTATTGAAATCTGTCTCGAGTCTTGAAGTCTTGAGGTCTTGAAGATGCAGTCCTTGCAGATTCCATCATGGAGTTGTCGTCATTGACGTAGAGTCCTCCTTCTTCACACCACTCGAACACTCATACCAAACCCCGTCTACTACAGCGTAGCATTAAAATAAAATAACGTCCCGGGCTAGGTAACAGGGTGATGGGTTCCTACCTCATGCATACTACTCAACTACAAGAATTTCAATAACACTACTGAGGGGTGGTTGCAAGGATGCCACTAAATGCAATAAAAACATAGGTATGAAAGCAATGATCAAAGTGAACTTGCCTTGTTGACGATCTTCGAAAAACTAGGGTTTCGTAGTAGCAAACTTCGCACTCCGGAAACTCTACCGAGACAAACAAATCACAATAAGCATATAACAATACATAACACAATAGCATAACAAAAGTAACACACCAAAACAACCAAATCAAAATCCAAAGGAAAACTCAAAGAAATCCAATTCAAAGTCTTTCCTACTTCAAACAATAGCTAGAAATAGTTTTATATAATAAAAATTTCTTAACATAACCTAGTCATGGTTTTAGGTTAACTTAACGGAAAAGGATTCACTAAGCAACTAGGAGCAAAAAGAATTAATTAAAAAGCTATTATAAAACTCATTTTAGGCCTAATCCAAATTTCTATTAAGAAAAAATAAAATAAAACTTTTATTAATTATAAATAAAAGTTCATCTACTAGAGTGACAGAAACTAACCTAGAATAACCAATCACAAGTTAAAATAAATTTATTTACTAATTAAAATATTAGGAAAACAGGAGCTAGTTAATTAATTAAGATTAATAAGATTCTGCTTAAAACTAATTATTTATTAATCCTAAAATACCCAAGTTAATTTTTTGGTTTGGCAATGTCAAAATAAAGTTGGGACAAAAGGAATCATGCAAAAATAATTTTTCTAACTCAAGTTATAGCAGATTTACTATTCTGACTAAAACTAAATTAAAGCATTTTTAATTAATTTTGACATAGCTAAATATATATTCTACAGAAACTACATAAAATTTGCAACCCAACAAAAAAAGAATCACTCAAAAATATTAAACAGAATAAAAGATATGAATTTTTGAAAACAGAAACTATTCTGTTAAAACAGAAAAATCAAAATAAAAGAAAAAGGCCTAATGGGCCTAAACTGTGCCCTGAGCGTCAAATAGTCTAAACGGGCCTAGGGTTAAACTAACGGACCGGCTAAATAAAAACCTAACTAAAATAATAAACCGGAAAGAACCGGCCGGTTTTCTAATAAAAACATACCCCTTCGGGGGTTCTAATCGTAGCCGTCCGTTTGAGATCGGACGGGGAGGGTGTTCAGTGGCTTACCGGAGTCCGGCGACAATGGCGGGCGGGCGAGAATCGTCCGAGGCTTCGAGGCGTCGGGAGCTCGGAGGAGTCGCCGTCTTGGTCTGAGGAAGGTCGGTGAGGGTTTGGTGGGGTCGGGGTTGGTCGGGGAGGCTGGGCGTCGGCGGCGGCGACAATGGCGGCGGAGGAGCTCGGGTCTCCAGCGTGCTCGGGAGAGAGAGGAGAGGGCTCCGCGGCTAGGGGGGAATGGGGTGCGGGGCTCCGGCTTTTATAGCCGGGGGCTCGGCGAGCCGGGTCGATCGGGCGATCGGGATCCGGATCCTTCGATCCGCGATCCGCGGCGACAGCGGGCGTGGCGAGGGTAGGGGATGGGTGCGGCCCCATGGTCGATGAGAGAGAGAGAGGGCGAGGCGAAGGGGTGGCGGCGCGAAGCGCTTTCGAGGCGAGCTGGGCGGTCGGTGGCTCATTGGGCTGGCCTCAGTGGGCATTGGCCAGCCGAGGGGAGGGTCTTGGCCTGGCTGGGCAGAGGGTGGTGGCGCCAGAGGGGTTTTTTTTTTTAATTTTATTTTGAATAAAACAAAACAGAGATATCTTTTAAAATATAAATATTTTATATAGGACATATATATACCAAATTGATCAGAAAAGATTTTCTACAACATGAACTATTTTTCAAGTTCAAATAAAATACACAAAATTCAAATAAAATAAAGAGTGTTTCTGCCCTAATAAAATCCAATAAAATCATTTTAAAAATACCAAAATGACTTCAAATTTATTTTCTCCTAATTTTTCATTGAAGGAATCATTTTACCCTATTTCCATTTATTTGTTTTAGGAGGAAAATAATTTGAATAAAGTCCAAATAATACCAAATTTGAAAGGGGTTTCAAAATACCTTCCAATGACTTTCAATTTGGTTCTTTTAACTTCCAACTCATATTTCATATAATTGAAGAAGTCATTTTATCTTCCCTCATGAAAATCATTGAGTTGCATAAAGTTTTGAATTTGAAATATCCCCAAATGAAATTCAATTTTTTTTTCCAAAACCCTTTTCATTTCAACATGGAAGAAGTCATGTCATCTTCACTCTAGGTTTTGGTGTTGCAATGGACTTGAGTTCAATTGGGATCCAAAAAGGCAAAATGGAAAGTTTTGGGAAGTCATTTCATTCCCTCTCATACAACTTTCAAAAGTTTCAAATTTCACTCAGTTTCACTCATTCAGTCATACCAACAATCAGTCAACAAGCATAGTTATTTATTTAATATAACATTCCAAAATTTAGAATTTTGGGATGTTACATGAGGACGGCTGCAATGAGACAACCCACCATGTACTCCTACATGGCCTCTCACCGCTACCTTTACCGAATCGTGTTCACACACTTAGCTCACACACGGTAGGACATGTTCACACAACCATTCCAATTCATTCCCGATGAATCAGACCTGACTCAACTCTAAGCAGTAGCAGGCATGACAAACAAGCAAAATGAGTAGGCACAACAGGGCTCAAACAACTCCTACTCATGCTAGTGGGTTTCATCTAATTACTGTGGCATGACAGGTCATGCAGAGGATAAAGGGGTTCAGCTACCGCAGCAAGTAAAAGATGAAACGTTGTTGTCCTAATGCAGTAAAAGAGAGCAGGAGCGAGAGAGTGGGATTATATCGGAATGAACAAGGGGGTTTTGCTTGCCTGGCACTTCTGAAGATAATATAGTTCTTCATCGGTGTCATCGAACAATCGTCGGAACGTCGTCTACCGAGAGGGGACAAACACCGGCAACTGAGAAAAAACACAATCAATGCAATGCACATTCACATGAATGACATGTCATGTTAAGGTACTGTATTCACCTAATGCAATATCTAGCCAAGTTACTTGAAGTGGAATTCAAACAAGGTTAAACTCCAACTCCAAATGCTAGTTCATAAGTTGCCCTAATCATGATTCATCCTATTCAGTGAGTTTAACTTGTTCAATCATGCATGAAAGTGCAATAAACAGATTCTTCATATTTTTCTGATCATTTTTCATATATAAATTATTTCAATCTGAGCTACGGTTGAATTACTATGAATTTTAGAAGTTTGGGGTATTTTACAAATTTCCTGAATTATTATAAATCCGTAAAATCAATTCTCGTGTCACCGACGTCGATGTGGCGTCGATGGTCAACGGACATGGTCCGGTCAAACTGACAGTGGGTCCCGTGTGTAAGTGTAATTAGTTTAGCTAATTATCAATTAAACTAAACCAGATTAGTTAATAGAGCTGGCCCCACCTGTCATAGGCTCAACAGGGTCAAACATGGCCCACTCGTGGTCAAAGTCAAAGTCGGCTGCCGGCGTCTAGCCGCCGGCGAGCCCGACGCGGCGGCGGAAGTGGTTTTTGCCGTTCCGGCCACCAAATGGATCGGGGAAGGCATCTAAGTGGAGTTGGGGACAAACCGCAGCTCCTGGTGGAGTCGGTTGGGGTCGGGGCGGTCGGGAATGGTGCCGACGACGACCTAGGCGGCCGCCGGAGTTCGGCCAACGGCGGGTTAGGCGATGCAGGGCGCTAGGGGAGGTGTTGGTGCGTGCTACGTTCTCCTGGTGAGGTGTGGAGCACGGTGGTGTGCCCGGCTTCGAGCCACGGTGGCTCTGGCCACGACGGCGACGAGGCACGGCGGCGGTGAGCCTCGGCCATGGCGGGGAAGCTAGCTAGGGGAGGGGAACGGCGGGGTTTCCAGGGGGGAAATGGAGAGTGGCTCACGGGGGAACTAGCAGAGGCGACGGCGAGGTCGGGGAAGTGCTGGAGCCCGCGAATCGACTGCGAGGTCACCGGCGGCCGGAGGTTGAAGATGAGGTCGGGGATGACGTTGCAGGGCTCCCGCGATCACAAGCGTCAGTGGGTAGCTCCACGACGTTGGGGTGGAGCTCCTCGGCGCGCTGGTTGGGCGGGTGGTGGCCTATAGCCACGGCTACGACGACGGTGTGCTCTCGGGGCTCACAGGGAGGAGAGGAAAGAGGGAGCCAGAGGAGGGGGAAGCGGTCCAGAGGGAGTGGGGAGAACGAGGGGAGGCTCTGGGTGCCTCCGTGGCGTCGCGAGGAGGTCGGGGAGGCTGCCACCGCGAAGCAGGAGGTGGCCGGGGCTCTCGGGCGCGCGCCACGCCTCGCCTCTGCCTACTGGCAGAGGAAGACGACGAGCGGCGAGGCGGTGGTGGGCTGGGTCACCAGCTGGGCCAGCGAGGAGGAGGGGGGGGGGGAAAGGCTGAGCCGGTTCGTGGCGTCAGGTAAGTGGGCTGCCAGGTGAGCCCTCTCTCTTCTATTTCTATTTAAATCCTATTTTCTATTATTCTGTATCTGTTGGGCTTTATTAAAAATACTAAATCAATCCCAAAATTCATGCCACTGCTCATGACCACTTGTTGGAAAGATATCCTACAGAGAAACATTTCAGTTTGGGATTATTTGAGCATTTAAATTATTTATTAGCATTAAATGCCCAAATGCAAATACTTTATGAATTAATCCAGTGACCAAATATGACATGAAAAATGTGCAGCACCTCTGGTTCTGGTTTAAAGCATTTTTCCAGAAATGATGAACATTTCCCAAGCCATTTGAAATCACTGAAAATTATTTTTGGTTGAGCCTATTTGAATTCCTTTAATGCTAGGGTTTAGGCAATCCCCATTTCAAATTTCATGAAAATTAAACATGATGCATGGATGCAATGCCACTAGTTACAAGCAAGCTCTAGGGCTGTGACAACTCACCCCCACTAAACAAGAATCTCGCCCCGAGATTCAAGACGTGAGGTAAGAGGAAAAGGGGAGTCACAAACTATCACAATCTTCATGATCCATTTGCCCTTCTCGAAGATGTTGATTTACTCCATCATCTTGGTCTTGACGTCTTTGCTATCGAAATCTTCACTCGACACGACAACAGAAAGAAAGGGGAAAACCTTACAGGATTTAATCTTCTTAAAGATCGAGCAACTCAAGATCAGCTCGTAGAATGAGATGTTGAAACATCTCGAGTTGAGGCACAGAACACATCGAGAGGGATGGAAGAGCAAACAACGAGGTTTGATTAGTGGGCAACAATTCCACGCTTAGAATGATGGTGGATGGTGTCAAGGTGGCGAGGAAATAGTTGCCATGATTCAATAACGGGGCACCTCAGGGGAGGTGACGCGAGGAACTATTCCCTTAAGTGGCAAAAAGAATTACTTTTGATACAAAGATCATTGAAACTCTTCATACCAGCCTAAGGCAATTCACAACGATCGTTTGGTGGAGTGCAAAGGAATGGTACACCCGGACTAGAATGGATGATGTGGACTACCTTGTTGAAGACAACGCAATGGATGATTTTTGCTTATCGTCGGAGGTGGAGGGGACCCATGGTAAGTCCACTTTTGAAGATGATCCTGAACAACAACTGCCGAAGAGGGCAGCCCATGGAAGTTGGCATAATGGCGGTGTAAGCTGGGAACAAAATGCTACTGATGGGAATGTTCCAACCATCATATCTGCCTGAGATTCAGATCCGATTGGTAATAGGATACTTCAGACTCAGCATGTCTGAAAAGGAAAGGTTGCAACACAAATCGACGAGAAGACGTTGCGAGATTCTCGGGAATGAACTACGATAGCAGGCTCCAAAACATGAGCGTGTTCTGCTACAAACCCATGAACACGCTGTCCAAGACAAGCATGACCACGTAGTAGTCTTATGATAAAAATACTACCGAGTTCAGGTTGGGAACCATCATCGAGGATAACGAAGTCCTAACATAAGTCATGACTAGTTGTTATGAAGGAACTCCTTCTCCTTGAACAAATCAATCGGTGGCTTGGTGTGCGAGAACACATATGGAGTGGAGGCGGCCAACCTATCAAACCATAGAGCACTTCATGCGTGCATGACTGACTTGGGATGGTACCATAGGAAACAAAACAAACCCTTCTCAATTCATGGCGGCAACTTACACCTAAAGCACATGAATTGAGGAAGTCACTTCTTCCGTCCAAGCATAGGCTTCATGTACGGAACACGAAGGCATTGCTTACCAAGTTTTCAACACTAGGTTGATGTTCAACATGACTCATGGGGGAGACAAAATGCTGCTGATGGGCTCAACAACAACTCATCGGAATTTCCATATCACTGGACTTCCACCATCATGTGAACACGGTGATAGCATTGGTCAGATCAAAAGATGTAATGGTGTATGCTCGAGGGATCAACCACGAGTAGGACAACATTACGAGCATCGTTGGTACTGATTTGATTTGACGATAGCCCATACTCAAATCAAAGAATTGATAAGACAATAGGTCCAACAACTGATCACGAGGACCAATCGATGAAGATATCATCTTGCTTCAACACACACTACACAAGAATATCCCTTTGGACGAACTTAGCTAGGCAAGCTTTTATCTTCCAACTCTCCAAGTTGTTGTCTAGCTTAACCGACTAGCTCAGGGGTACCCAACACAGATTCTTGGAGAAAAGGTGGTTCACAAGAAACCAACTTGATCACGAGCCCAACATAACAGTCAGGAAACAACCCGGTAACACTTCCAAGAAGATATTTGGAAAATCACGAACCACCGGTATGTTACTAAGCTCGAGAACAACCTTGCTTTTGAGGGCAAGACGATATGATCAGATGAGTGAGGACTAGACAACTCATCAATCGAAGAATGCACCAGAAATAAGGCTAGGTAGCACGATCAATCTTAGGATGATGATTTAATAACCAACACGCTAAGAATGAGAATATTGTCCATTCACTACCAATCAACGAGTTGCTCGGAGTATTGATGTCACACATCACAATTCACTTGTCGGCATTCCGGTTACAACAACTCGGGACCGAGGAATGAATAATGATGGTGAGAAGTATCACTACGACAAGAATTCATAAGAGAAGGTGCAATTCTCATGACATTCTTGACATAAAGATGGTAACACTCCAGGTGGAACAGAATCAAAACTGGATTGGCATTTTGATCTGCGGAATACAACTGCTTTGACCCAATCCTGGATATGGATGAGGTACTGGAGTTTGTTTCTCCTAGTCATTCCGGAATAGAATGGCTTGTCGGGCCACAAGAGTAATAGGCATCGATAAACAAATGCACGCATACCCTTGATTATCAACTGATAGAGGATGGTCGGGATACAACTAAAGAGAGCAACTCAAAGGAACATATAATTTTCTGAGTTGTGGATGCACAGATTAGTATGTCGAACGAAGCTCAACATTTCTTCCGGATAACCCATGCAGAAAGGTAGAATTGGCAGATTCCCAATTATGAATGGAGAACTCCTCAAGAGCACTCTTATTGTGATCTTTTAGTTCAAAGGAACTTCTGCCATAAATAGTTCATGGTATTTGGAAGAAGGAGAATACCACGGACTTCGAGGACTATCGCAAAGGTTACTAATAGCCTAAGGGAGCTAGCAATTACTAACAACATGAAGTAGGATGAATCTCGGGTTCAGAAACCCAGGAGTAGAATACCTACTACTAAATGGCATCACGGGATGCTTCCAAGAATAATGGCCAGAATCATCACACTGGGAATACAAAAGCATTGCTAGATTGCTAGGTGACTTCCTAAACATCTAGGGTCATAATAATAGTTCCAACATCTATGCCAAGGCAATAAATTATCTCAACGCACCGGTTAGTGTGCTTATTCTGACCAAAAAGGACATCGGAACGGGAAGAAGGAATTTGCAAATGCATCAGACTATTTAGAGACCTGGGGTGACTCGGACAGCATAACGGCTGTAAATGCTCAAAATGATTTGAGACATCCTGCAGAAAATGGTGGCATAACCACTTAACAACACCATAACAAGATTCTGAGATCAACAGTAATCATACAGAAATGGTAGGAACCGAACTGAGGCTTAAAAACCAACAATCTTATAAGTCTATGGATTAGTAACACGTCATCCTGATAGATAGATGAGAAGCCTAGTTCTTAAACCCCGTAGAAGAGGAGAGGATGACTCAGATCAGGGGACCATGAGGTATAAGGAGTAAAAAGAGCCTTACGTTCCCTTCCACAATCAATTCCCTTACATAACTAAGGCATTTCTAGACACAACTTCGACCAGTTTGGCTTGGTAATCCTACAGGCAGTCAGGCTCTGATACCAACGCTGTCAGGACCCCGATTCCAAGTCACATCGATCTACCCGGTAACACCTCATATCACTTTGCGGCCTCACGCACGGTATCCCCACGGGTGTCGCATTACCATGGCCCGGGACCGTTTGCGTCTTTTGGCTCACGTATATGATAGTGTCGCTAGCATCCATATGACAGAGAACCCGGGCCGACATGGCTAGTCGTGAACCCAAAGCGGCGCTAACCTATGGGGACAGGCATACATGAATCACATCGAGCATGTCGGTCATCAACGTATATATTCGGGCTGTAGCACTGGGCTAACAGGACTCCGGTATCCCGGGCTGTAGCAGGCTAGGCAGACTCAAGAACACCGCGTGACATTTCCCGAAAGGACGTATATAGGAACGGTGAAACACATGCCGCCAGTCAGTGTCCAAGCAGTAGTCTTTGGCTAGCGAGACTCGGTGAACCGGGCTGTAGCGGACTACTATCGCCGTAAGCACAAGACTACATTTCCCCATATGAGAGGCTGCCGAGGATAAACAACTAGTTTGTCGGATCCCACATACCAAGCATTTCAAACATACACACAATATGCTCAATATGTGTAAATACGACGTGGCATCACAACATAACTCTCGACTCAAATATTTATTCATTAGGCTCGAGGAGCGAGATATTACAAACATGGGTCTCATGACCCAACACTCGAAACATACAAGTCAAAGCACAAGCGGAAGCTAATCATGTCTCGAGTACGCACAACTATAAATGAAAAAGGCCGAGAAGCCCGACTATCCACCAGATCTGCCGAGGGCACAAGATCGTAGCTGAGGTAACAAGCTAAGCGTCAAGTCCACGTGGAACTACTAGCGAGACCGACGCCTCTCTCGCAAAAACATAGAATAGGCAAACGTGAGTACAATTGTACTCAGCAAGACTTACATCGAAACTAACTACATATGCATCATTATCAAAAGGGGTGGTGGAGTTTGACCGAGAAAGCCAGCTTTGACTCGGTGGCTATCCTGAACTATGACCGCAAGTAACTCTTTTGAGGTGGCGCTACGAGTCCACATATTCACCATATCAATACACCACTATGGACCCGCTCCCGTCTCCCTACGAGAACGCCATCCATAGCACTCACGCTTATCTTGCGCATTTTAGAGTATCCACTTTCACTTGTCTATGAACTGATATAGGCAACCCAGAAGTCCTTTTCCGCGGACACGGCTATTCGAATAGATCATATTAACCTGCGGGGTGTACTTCTTCACACACGCTCACCACTTACCGCCGTTTACGACATGTACTCGGCAACCTTCAAGCGGAAGCCCAACGTGGGTGTCGGCCACAGCCTACCTAAACACTCAAGTCCCTAGTCCAGGTTTATCGCCTATTCGGGTTCCATCCGCAGGGAGTCCGGCCGAGGTTTCCACTAACGGCCCCGAACGATGTGTGCAGGGTTCCCGAGATACCAAACGGGCATTCGGTACACCGGGCCACGGTGTATCTACCGCATCATAGCCCACCCCTAGGGTCAGCGCTACGCATGGCCTCCAACACATATCCTACAAACACCAGAAACTAGTTGCAACTCCTGGACAGAGAACAAGGGTGGTTAAGAAGACGAGAGAGTCATTTAAGGATCCCAATGTGTGGTAGTAACTGTTTCATGGATCACAAACACAGAACTCAGTTCCTGAGGACGGCTGCAATGAGACAACCCACCATGTACTCCTACATGGCCTCTCACCGCTACCTTTACCGAATCGTGTTCACACACTTAGCTCACACACGGTAGGACATGTTCACACAACCATTCCAATTCATTCCCGATGAATCAGACCTGACTCAACTCTAAGCGAGAGCAGGCATGACAAACAAGCAAAATGAGTAGGCACAACAGGGCTCAAACAACTCCTACTCATGCTAGTGGGTTTCATCTAATTCTTGTGGCATGACAGGTCATGCAGAGGATAAAGGGTTCAGCTACCGCAGCAAGTAAAAGATGAAACGTTGTTGTCCTAATGCAGTAAAAGAGAGCAGGAGCGAGAGTGGGATTATATCGGAATGAACAAGGGGTTTTGCTTGCACGCACTTCGAAGATAATATAGTTCTTCATCGGTGTCATCGAACAATCGTCGGGCGTCGTCTCACCGAGAGGGACAAACACCGCAACGAGAGAAAAACACAATCAATGCAATGCACATTCACATGAATGACATGTCATGTTAAGGTACTGTATTCACCTAATGCAATATCTAGCCAAGTTACTTGAAGTGGAATTCAAACAAGGTTAAACTCCAACTCCAAATGCTAGTTCATAAGTTGCCCTAATCATGATTCATCCTATTCAGTGAGGTTAACTTGTTCAATCATGCATGAAAGTGCCATAAACAGATTCTTCATATTTTTCTGATCATTTTTCATATATAAATTATTTCAATCTGAGCTACGGTTGAATTACTATGAATTTTAGAAGTTTGGGGTATTTTCTGAAATTTCCTGAATTATTATAAATCCAGAAAATCAATTACTGCGTCAGCCTGACGTCAGTGTGACGTCAGTGGTCAACGGGACATGGTCCGGGTCAAACCTGACAGTGGGTCCCGTGTGTAAGTGTAATTAGTTTAGCTAATTATCAATTAAACTAAACCAGATTAGTTAATAGAGCTGGCCCCACCTGTCATAGGCTCAACAGGGTCAAACATGGCCCACTCGTGGTCAAAGTCAAAGTCGGCTGCCGGCGTCTAGCCGCCAGCCGAGCCAGCAGCGCGGCGGCGGAAGTGGTTTTTGCCGTTCCGGCCACCAAATTGATCGGGGAAGGCATCTAAGTGGAGCTGGGGACAAACCGCAGCTCCTGGTGGAGTCGGTTGGGGTCGGGGCGGTCGGGAATGGTGCCGACGACGACCTAGGCGGCCGCCGGAGTTTGGCCAACGGCGGGTTAGGCGATGCAGGGCGCTAGGGGAGGTGTTGGTGCGTGCTACGTGCTCCTGGTGAGGTGTGGAGCACGGTGGTGTGCCCGGCTTCGAGCCACGGTGGCTCTGGCCACGACGGCGACGAGGCACGGCGGCGGTGAGCCTCGGCCATGGCGGGGAAGCTAGCTAGGGGAGGGGAACGGCGGGGTTTCCAGGGGGGAAATGGAGAGTGGCTCACGGGGGAACTAGCAGAGGCGACGGCGAGGTCAGGGAAGTGCTGGAGCCCGCGAATCGACTGCGAGGTCACCGGCGGCCGGAGGTTGAAGATGAGGCTGGGGATGACGTTGCAGGGCTCCCGCGGTCACAAGCTTCAGTGGGTAGCTCCACGGCGTCGGGGTGGAGCTCCTCGGCGTGCTGGTTGGGCGGGTGGTGGCCTATAGCCACGGCTACGACGACGGCGTGCTCTCGGGGCTCACAGGGAGGAGAGGAAAGAGGGAGCCAGAGGAGGGGGAAGCGGTCCATAGGGAGTGGGGAGAACGAGGGGAGGCTCTGGGTGCCTCCGTGGCGTCGCGAGGAGGTCGGGGAGGCTGCCACCATGGCAGGAGGTGGCCGGGCTCTCAAGGCCACGCCTCGCCTCTGCCTACTGGCAGAGGAAGACGACGAGCGGCGAGGCGGTGGTGGGCTGGGCCACCAGCTGGGCCAGCGAGGAGGAGGGGGGGAAAGGCTGGGCCGGTTCGTGGCGTCAGGTAAGTGGGCTGCCAGGTGAGCCCTCTCTCTTCTATTTCTATTTAAATCATGTTTTCTATTATTCTGTATCTGTTGGGCTTTATTAAAAATACTAAATCAATCCCAAAATTCATGCCACTGCTCATGACCACTGTTGGAAAGATATCCTACAGTAAACATTTCAGTTTGGGATTATTTGAGCATTTAAATTATTTATTAGCATAAAATGCCCAAATGCAAATACTTTATGAATTAATCCAGTGACCAAATATGACATGAAAAATGTGCAGCACCTCTGGTTCTGGTTTAAAGCATTTTTCCAGAAATGATGAACATTTCCCAAGCCATTTGAAATCACTGAAAATTATTTTTGGTTGAGCCTATTTGAATTCCTTTAATGCTAGGGTTTAGGCAATCCCCATTTCAAATTTCATGAAAATTAAACATGATGCATGGATGCAATGCCACTAGTTACAAGCAAGCTCTAGGGCTGTGACAGCAGTAGCGCTGTGCATTGTTACGCGCTACTGCTAAGTTGGCCTACCAGTAGCGCTTTGCAGATAAAGCGCTACTGCTAAGTGTAAGTATACAAAAAATACGTCAATGCAAAAATACATTGGCATCAATGATCTTTTTGTGTACAATCTGAATTGTCAATATGAGTCCTCTCCGGTAGGAACCGGAGAGGACTCATATTATGCCACAAATTTTACACATAGAGTTCAAAGAAGACCAACTGGTTGTGATACTTCCGAGTAACATATTTAAGGTGGTAAACACCTGTTCATGGAGCGAGGTGGGACTAAAGTTGTGGGATGATCTTAGCAGTAGCAATTTTCTTAGAAGCGCTGCTGCTAACTTCTATAGCAAAGAGTACGGTTCAAGATAGGGCGCTACTGCTATAACTAGCTGGGTGGCGAGGTCATGGCAATTAGAGTAGTAGCGATGTTTTGTGTGGACGCGCCATCGCTATTTTCCTTTCAACAGAACGCGTTTGCTATCACGCGCTGCTGCTAAATAGCAGTAGCGTCGTATTTTGAGGAGCGCTGCTGGTAAGATTCTGTGTATAGGCTTTTCCCTAGTAGTGAAGTTGTCACTTCCGGAAAGAATCCCAAAGCTAGACGCAAGCCTGAAACTGAGTGCTTCTACTGCAAAGGGACTGGTCACTGGAAGCGGAATTGCCCCAAATACTTGGCGGAGAAGAAGGGTGGCAAAGTGAACAAAGGTATATTTAATATACATGTTATTGATGTGTAGTTTACTAGTCTTCATAGTAGCCCCTGATTATTTGATACCGGTTCAGTTGCTAATATTAGTAACTCGAAACAGGAGTTGCAAAATGAACAGAGACTAGTTAAGGGCGAGGTGACGATGTGTGTTGGGAAGTGATTCCAAGGTTGATAAGATCACCATCACATACTCCCTCTACCTCGGGATTAGTGTTGAACCTAAATAAATGTTATTTGGTGTTTGCGTTGAGCATGAATATGATTGGATCATGTTTATTGCAACACGGCTATTCATTTAAATCAGAGAATAAATTGTTATTCTGTTTACATGAATAAAACCTTCTTTGGTCATACACCCAATGTTAATGGTTTATTGAATCGCGATCGTAGTGATACACATATTCATAATATTGATGCCAAAAGATGCAAAGTTGATAATGACAGTGCAACATATTTGTGGCACTGCCATTTAAGTCATATTGGTGTAAAGTGCATGAAGAAACTCCATCCAGATGGACTTTTGGAATCACTTGATTATGAATCACTTGATACTTGTGAACCATGCCTCATGGGCAAGATGACTAAAACTCCGTTCTCTGGAACTAGGGAGCAAGCCAATAACTTATTGGAAATAATACATACCAATGTATGCGGTGTGATGAGTGTTGAAGCATGCGGCGGGTATCGTTATTTTCTCACCTTCACAGATGATTTGAGTAGGTATGGGTATATCTACTTGATGTAACACAAGTCTGAAACATTTGAAAAGTTGAAATAATTTCAGAGTGAAGTGGAGAATCATCGTAACAAGAAAATAAAGGTTCTACGATCTAATCACGGAGGTGAATATTTGAGTTACGAGTTTTGGCCTTCATTTAAAACAATGTGGAATAGTTTCACAACTCACGCCACCTGGAGCACCACAGCGTAATGGTGTGTCTGAATGTCGTAACCGTACTTTATTAGATATGGTGCGATCTATGATGTCTCTTACCAATTTACCACTATCGTTTTGGGGTTATGCATTAGAGACAGCCGCATTCACGTTAAATAGGGCACCGTCTAAATCTGTTGAGATGACATCGTATGTGGTTTGGCAAGAAACCTAAGCTGTCGTTTCTTAAAGTTTGGGGTTGTGACACTTATGTCAAAAGGCTTCAGCCTGATAAGCTAGAACCCAAATCAGAGAAGTGCGTCACTACTAGGGAAAACCCTAGTAGTAGCGCTTGTTTTATAGCTTGCAGTAGCACTTGTACGAGCGCTATCACGAAGGCGCTACAGCTAACTAGTAGCAGTAGCGCTGGAAAGGGAGCGCTACTGCTATACCTAGTTAGCGTAGCACTTTCGTTGGGAAAGCGCTACTGATAGTAGTAAGTAGCAGTAGAGTTTCTTCTGAAAAGCGCTGCTGCTAACTTTTCCTATATTTTTAAAAATACAACTTATTTTCGTTGTGGTTTTATATACAGTACTTTCATCATATGATTTTATGACCATGATTAGTTATTATATATAACAGTGGGTGAAATGAACGTGGAGTAGATTCAAGTGGAGGCAGCATGTGGTGCATGTCGAAAGTACTACTCTAATCCAAACTTGATCTAATTTGGATTAGTAGTACTTTCGATGTGCACCACATGTTGCCTCCACTTGAATCTAATCCATGTTCATTTCACCTACTGATATATATAATAACTCATCATGCTCATATAACAACTTAGCATCATGCATCATTGATCATAATAACAAATAATTCATCATTGGTATCATAATAAAAAGTCATACTCATCATCATCGATCATACAACTTGTACTCGATACCACATCATCATCATAGTCATCTAACCAATCCTACTTAGTTGTTCTTAGCACATGATCATGAGTATTATCTAGGACCTACTACCTTCTCTTAGGTAAAATAGCACAAAACAACATAGCCTCTGACTCTCCATTATGGAGAATGGAGATTATCCTGTCTCCAATTCTTGCCTTTCGCATAATGTTGCTTCCAAGAACCTACCTACGACTGACCATACATTTTTTTTCCATTCTTTGATTATCATGTCTTCACCGGTTCTAGAAATCCGATATGGACAGGTGTGATTCGTAGGATTATCTGGCTGTATGTTCAAAACATCAAGGCGACCATTCTGATACATCAGATGAGGCACACAATCCTTCAGGATTTTCTGTTGAAAAACATAGTAATAGTAGTTAACAATGTAGTTAACTTTTAAAAGAATTTATGCAAAAGATGCACGGATGTCGTAATAGTAAAAAATCTTACCATGGCATCTCCATGGATGTTACCGTAGTTCAACACGTGCACTAGTGGCACGTATTGTAGCGACTGCACCTCGAATATCGATCTCGTGCTCGTGTCATCCCCGGATCAAGAATGTTGACACCACACAAGACTCGGAGGATTTATAACAGAGTAGCAATCACACACTTATTACAATCGAATGTCTCAAGAGAGAACTTAATAAAATAAATATGGCTTAAGGCCATCTAAATACGATAACAAAGGAAGACTTGGAAGAATAAGCGAGTCCATCAACTCCAACGGCATCATGAGTATAGAACCACGACCTAAGCACCTTACTGTCGTTCAAAAGTCTGCAACATGAAACGTTGCAGCCCGAAACGGGTCAACACATGGAATATGCTGGCAATGTAACACATGGAGAGTAATAATGGATTAAACTATACTACATGCATATTTGGCTGGTGGAAAAGCTCTATGGTTACAGTTTTGCATAAAGCCAATTTTTCCCTACTGCAAAGGAATAAATTTATTTAACTATCATGGTGGTTGTTAAACATTGAGAATGGTTGACAGCATTCTCAATCCCAATTAAAAGTACTCATTAACAAACCCAACAATATTAAATTAGAGAAACATGTTGAGATTCACATGATATCCAAGTACCAGATACTCAAGTTGTCCATAACCGGGGACACGGCTAATCATGATTAGTTTGATACACTCTGCAGAGGTTTGCGCACTTTTCCCCACATGACTCGATCTCTTCCGTTTGATTTCTCGCACTACATGGTGTTTGAGAAACGGATGACCGAGACATAGTCTTTCAGAAGCGCTAGCACCTTACGTAGCGGGTAGACCGTACCAACCTACAACCCCTACATCAGCTAGTCTACCACTATAAGAGTTCGCATGACTTAGTCAACTATGCTAGAGCCCATAGTAGCATGTGGCTGCACACGGAAGTTTCTGGCATGAATTATCTTATGATCCCTTTGAGCCTGGGTGGCGGTCCGAAGAAATACAGGCAAGTCTTCATAGAAACCAGGTGCCTCAATCCATCCAGATGTGTGTTTAAGTTGCCACCTTAAATAAGCCATTAATTAACAATCTCACATCTGTCATGGATACACTCACCCAATCCACGTCTACTTAGCATAGCATGGCATAATAAGCAAACATAGAAGTAACTCCCAAGGGTTTGAAATAAAACAGGTAATAGGTACTACCTCAACTACTTCCCATAACGCACAATTTAATTAGATCCTAATCATGCAATGTTTGAGGATTGATCTAATGCAATAAAACTGGGTATGAGAAAAAGGTATGATCAAAGTGTTACTTGCCTTGCTGATGATCCGCGAAACCTAGAGACTCGAAGTAACAGGCGGCGCACTCCGGGTGTTCTATCGCAGACAAACAAACAAGCATACAATAAGTACTCATCTAATGCACAGGTAAAACTCAAACGAAAGATCTAACCAGATAGTTCAACTTAAGAACTCCGGTTTGCAAAAAAAAAAAAAAACAAAGCAAACAAAGCAACGGGGAACAAACGGCGAAAGAAAACAGCTCCGTTTTACTAATCCGGATCTAGGTCAAATTTTACAGTAGCAAAAACTTTTTATGTTGGTTATTCGGAAAGAGGGTTTCGAGACGAAATCCAGGCGCTTGAATCGCCTGATTCCGATCAACGAGCGAAAAGTTATATTAAAATGAAAATCGGATCAGGAATCACGATCAGAAAAATAGCGAGTTAAATCCGAGAAAAAGAAAAACGACGAACGGGTTAACGAGCGAACGTTTGTTAACTAAACTAATCTGACGAACTCGTTCGTTTAAACAAACTAATGGACGAACGTCCGCTAATTAACCTAAACCGGAAAAAAACCGAAAACTAAAAAAACGAAAACTTAAAAAAACCAAAAATAAAAACCGCTCAGTTTTCTAAAAAAACGGCGAGGAAATCGAGGCGGCGGCGAACCTCGGCAGCGGCGGCGAAGTCCGCGAACTCTCCATGGGCGGGCGGGCGGCGAAGTCCGGCGGGCTTCGGCGGTGGCGGCGGCGGCGGCGGCGGCGGTGGCGGCGGCGGCAAGCGGCGCGGTGGCGGGCCTAGGTTAGGTTCGTGGCGCGGGCGCGGCTGGCGGCGGCGGGCGACTGGGCCGGGGGGCGGCGGGGTGGGGCTGGGGGCCGGGTCGGCCGCTATTTATAAGCGTGCTCGAGCGGAGTCCCGCTTCGCACGGCTCGAGGCGGTGCGTTTTTTAAATAATTACGCTCGAAAAAAAAACAAAAGAAGTACTAAACGGACTCCAAAAATCCCGAAATAAAATTTCCCCGGCTTCTAAAATCAAGCCGGACTAGATGAACATTTATTTGGGGCCTAAATGAAATTTTGAAAAACGCGCATTTTTCCGAAATTCAAATAAAAAGGCGAAAAACTCCAAAATTAAATCTTATTTGATTTTTTTATTAAATCTTCATTATTTCTTTATTTTTGGAAAGTCATTTTATTCCCTCTCTCATATTTTCGCAGTAGAAATAATTGAAGATAAAATAAATAAAATCAAATGATCCTATTTCCAAAATTGGAGAAAACTCAAATATGAAAATAACGAAACCCCCAATTTCTCTCCGTGGGTCCTTGAGTTGCGTAGGATTTCTAGGATTGAGCCAACAATGCAATAAAAATATGATATGCATGATGATCTATGCATAACATTCCAAATTGAAAATTTGGGATGTTACAAACCTACCCCCCTTAAGATGAATCTCGCCCTCGAGATTCGGGTTGGCTAGCAAATAGGTGAGGGTGGGCCTTGAGCAGATCTTCCTCTCGCTCCCAGGTGGCTTCTTCCTCGGTGTGGTGGCTCCACTGAATTTTGCAAAACTTGATAACCTTGCCGCGAGTGACTCGACTGGCATATTCGAGAATCTTAACAGGTTTCTCCTCATAGGTCAAATCATCATTCAACTGAATCGCTTCCAGTGGCACTGTATCTCTCAGTGGTATATCCGTCATCTCTGCGTGACACTTCTTCAACCGAGAAACATGGAACACATCATGAACTCCCGACAATCCTCTCCGTAATTCCAACTTGTAGGCCACCTCTCCCATACGTTCCAAAACACGATATGGTCCTACAAATCGGGGTGCTAACTTTCCCTTAACTCCAAAACGTTTTACTCCTCGAAGCGGAGATACACGAAGATAAACTCTATCTCCGACTTCATATTCTGTCTCCTTGCGTTTTGAATCCGCATAGCTCTTCTGCCTTGACTAGGCTACCGTGAGCCTATCGCGAATCAACTTTACTTTCTGTTCAGACTCCTTAATCAGATCCGGTCCAAACAACTGGCGGTCTCCAACTTCATCCCACAACAACGGGGTCCTGCACCTCTTTCCGTACAAGGCTTCGAAAGGGGCCATCTTCAAACTAGATTGATAACTGTTGTTGTAAGAAAACTCAGCATATGGCAAATTATCGTCCCACCTGGATCCATAATCCAAGGCACAAGCTCTAAGCATATCCTCCAAAATCTGGTTGACTCTCTCGGTCCGTCTGGTGCATCGTGGATGAAAAGCTGTGCTAAACTCCAGCCTGGTTCCCAAAGTTTCGTGCAACTGCTTCCAGAACTTTGAGGTGAATTGGGTTCCTCTATCTGATATGATACTCCTCGGAACTCCATGTAGGCATACAATCCTGGTCATGTATATCTTAGCCAATTTGGCACTGCTGTAGGTACACTACTAGGAAAAGGGCTACTAATGGCGCACCAGTTTTGCCTACTAATGGCGCATCACTGGTGCGCCATTAGTATCACGCCACTAGAATTTTTTTCTAATGGCGCACCACCGTGCGCCATTAATATCTGATATACTAATGGCGCACTGTGCAAGGCGCCATTAGTTTTGCCCACGGTGCGCCACTAGTAAATCAAGATACTAATGGCGCACTACACCGTAATGCGCCATTAGTAACAATTTTTATTTTTTTCTTAATCTCAGGTCACTATTTCACCTATGAGATACCCAACACATATATATACAACAAGCATCCATATAACAATCATAGCCAACACACAAGTTCCATCATATATACATACATAGCCAACACACAAGTTCCATCATATATACATACATAGCCAACACACAAGTTCCATCGTTACATATTACAAAAGTTTCACATTGTTCATCCAACACCGTTATCCATCAATTCACAAAAGTTTCACATTGATACAAAATAAAAACACAAATGGAAAAGAAGCACTCCATCCATGCAAGCTTCCGTGAATTAAATGAAATCTGCAAAATGATAAACAAGAAGTTAGAAGAAGAAAAAGAAGAAGACTAGAAGAATACTAGAAGAAGAAGAACACTAGAAGAAGAATAAGAAGAATTTTGGAAAAGAAATAAGAAGAAGACTATAAGCTTATTATGTAAACTGGATCATTTTGTGCTAACATAAGTTATTTTGGAGCTAACCTATAGGAAACTAAGCATATAAGCTCTAAGTTAGTATATTAGAGCCAACTTAGGTAAAATGAAGCTAACCTATGTCATTTTGGAAAAGAAGAAGAATAAGAAAAAGACTATAAGCTTATTATGTAAACTTGATCATTTTGTGCTAACATAAGTTATTTTGGAGCTAACCTATAGGAAACTAAGCATATAAGCTCTAAGTTCGCATATTAGAGCCAACTTAGGTAAAATGAAGCTAACCTATATGAAACTAAGCATATTAGAGATAATATAGGTAACTAAGTATATATATATATATATCATTTTGGAGATTTGACATACCTGACAAAGTTCAGTTCTCATGCATTGTTCTTCTCCTTCTCCTTCCTCAGTCTGATGCGCCAAGAGCGGCGAGGTGGTGGAGGCGGTGGAGGCAAGGGATGTAGTCTTCACCTCAATTGGCGTGGTCATGTCGCCCACCGTGGGATCGCCGGCGCCACCACCGGTGCGTGGTCATTGTCGAGCACCACCACCATCGCGAGGCCACCTTCAGCACGACCATCACTAGGTCATCCTCAGCCACCTCCATCTCTTGCCCATGGTCAGCCACCACCATCTCTTGCCCATGGTCAGCCACCACCATCTCTTGCCCTTGGTCACCCACCACCACCGCTTAGGTCATCCTCACCGATGTCCATCGTCATCCCGCAGCTCCTCATCCCCACTCGCTCCTCTTCACCCGCCTCCATCCGGATCATCCTTCTTGTTGTCTATGTCGCTGCCGAATCGCTGCGCTTTCGCTTACAACCATAATCGCTGCCGCTTCGCTCTGACCATGGTCGCCGCTGCTTTGGTCAGTAGCCATTCGCTTCGCTGCTCCATTACCTGTCCAAATGCAACAATGACCGTTAACAATCGATGTCGACAAAGCCAAATGTAGAGGAATAAGAAGAGGCAGAACGTACCGGCATCATAACCTTCAGCGTAGCGCATGCAACACATAATCGCGTTGAACACCTTCACGATGAGCATGGTGGCGTTGTCGTCGTACGTGAAGAGAAGGAAGTACCCCAGCCGCAGGTCGTAGGCACGGTAGAACTTCTCCCACCCACGAGACAAGTACATGTGGCCCTCCTTGATCACCAACTCCACATCCCACAGCCTCGAAACCCGCTGCCGGCCTGTCGCACCTTCACATTATTTGGCGGATCTTCACCCATCAAGATGTTCTTAAAACTGTCAGCAGCCTCTGCAGCTTTGGGACAATGAGTGATGTAGGCAAACAACAGATATCATAATGAGATGGGTGAAGCTAGGGAGATCTCTCATTTTATATACCTGCGTCATGGATGATAATCAAGTCCCAAGTATGATAGTGAAGAACTCGAAGCATCCAACTCAGATCAAGCGTGTCGCAGAGCGGCGGTGGCTGCTTCCGCCATCTCGATAATTAAGCAGCGAAGAGACCAATTAGTACCCTTACAACAGATCATAAAACATGCATGATAACAGTATTAGTCGCAGTACCCCATATGTCCTATTTTAGCAAAGTAATGCTAAAATTCATGGAAAATTTCAGCATTACCTTTGCTAAAATAGGACATATGGAGTACCAATTTGCCGGAACGGAAGTTAATCGACATTCCGCAAACTCAAGGGCCTCTCGGGTACCTACAACATCATCACAAGTACAACAGCAGCAGCAGTGAATACATGCATAACAACAGCAAAACTATATATTTTTATGCAAGAAACAAACGAACACTAAGAGTAGAATGTTCTTGCAACAAACATTATTGTGTGACATCGAGAGGCATCACTCGCTTAAAGGGAAGGATGACTTAAGTGGCAGATGTATATGATTGCACCACTTGACCTGCACTTCTCTATATTATATGATGTAATCAAGAACTTGAGCAAAAAAAGATAAATAGGAACATATTTCTCACCTTGGAGGTGTTGTCACTGCTGCACCGTCTCTAACTTCACTTCCTTTACCTCCTCGAAAACCTAAAATATGCAGATGTTAGAAAGGTTAATGAACCAACAGATGCCCTAATGGAAGTAATAACAACATGACAGCAAACAACCAACAAACATGATGGGCTTAAGATTAATGAACCAACATCAAAAAAAGGTAGGCCAAATATTCATGTCACTTCCATTAGGGCATCATCTTCCTACAACTACTCATCTTCAGCAGACATGATACTACTATCGATCTAATGCAACAACATGACACTTGTTACTGTATCTAATGTTCTTACAACTACAACTACTACAACAACATAAAACTACTATGCATCATCTTCCTACTATAATTGCTACTCATCTTTAGAACCAAACACCAGCAAAAAAGAACCAAACTACTATAATTTCTACTTAATTTCACTATAATTTATAGTTCCCAAGCTATGCATGCAAATCAAAATACTAACATATCCAAACCTGATGAGCATCTAATAATGCTTATCTTAGTAACAAGAAGACCAAATGAGCGATGCAAAAGCTTGTATGATCCCACAGCAATACACGATTGAGCAAACTACATAAACTAGAAGGAAGCACGCTTGGAGACCGAAAGTCAGATTGTGTCCTCAAATTAACAACCCATTAATTTCTAGAGACGCACATTGGTCATTGCTGGCCTTTGATCGCCCATTGACATGATTCACAACAAATATGAGGGAAATATATCTTATGTATATGTATATCAATATATCTAGTGCATGGATGCATGATGATCCATTGACGTGATTCACAACAAATCGGCCATTGATCGCCCATTGACATGATTCACAACAAATACGTTGGGCCTCCAAGTGACTTTGGCTCAAATAAATACGCTTGAAAAATGTAAGAGAAACACTGTTGGCCTACTACTTGTCCTTGCAATTATGTTCTCCTACAATGTCTTGGAGGGCGTTGCACACCGTAGGCAAGTTCTATTCTCTCGCAAAGTGATTAATGCAGAGCGAAGGCATCCTTTAGTGGGATGAGTTCATCCCTTGGCGGGCATGTTTCGTGCGACCAATGCAGGATGTGTGAGAAATAGTGCTGAAATAGCAAATGTTGAAACTACCACTACCATAGAGTCCCACCGTGATGTCTCCGTGGGAGATTTTCGTGGTATTAATCACAAACCACCAACTTATAACAGGCCATAATGATGAAACTAAGACAAAAGGACCATGGGCACCAACTCGATATCCGTGGATGAACTAATTATCAAGTTGGCGATTTCTGAATTAAAGATGTAGTTCTTCATTATATGCGTGTGTAGTGTAACCGCTTGTAAGACTGGATGGTGTCTTTGAGTGTTATGCTATTTACCGATGTACTACTATTAATATTGTACAAGGTAGTATTATACAACACTGCAGAATAAAATGCCTGTGGTCCATGGTATTTATATGTTCCATGCTATTCTTTGTTGTTCTACAAATAGACAAACTTAGACTATAAAGAGGTAGCAAGGAAAATGATTTTAGCCCACCTCTGGTGCAAACAATACTAAAACAGAAAAGTCCCATCTTAGACTATATGTTTCAGTGAACCACTCTGATAATCGACATCAGGTACGGTTGAGCTAAATATGGCGTCTTTATACCATGACACAGTTTTACACAGTATATCTTCACCATATAAGAAAATAGCATCATCATCTTAGCTTCACAACACAGTTTTACTGGTTGTTTATCGCTGCTGCTGCGCTGCAGGGCGGAGGAAGGGGCGCCACGGTGGAGAGGGCGAGGCCTGTGACGGCATGGGGCTTGAGGGCTGCGGCCTGGTGAGGCCGACGAGGTGGTCGCCCCGACGCCGCGAGCTAGGGTTCGGGAGACGGCGGGCGGCCCGAGGGGACGGGCGGTGGAGAGGGGTAGGGGTAGGTCGGGAGAAGAGAGGAGGAGGCGGACAGGGCGCAGCTTGGGCTGGAGGGGCCTGCACCGAGGCGGGCAGCGGAGGGTTCGTCGGCTAGGCGCGCCACAAGGCGGCGGGGCGCGGGGCGGGCGGGCGGCGCCAGGGACGGAGGGGCGGGGCGGGGCGGGCGGTGGCGTATGGTTGGGGCGGGGCGACTTGAGGGGGAGGAAGGAGGAGGAATAAGTTTTTTGCCAAAAGTAAAAAATTTATCGCCCACTGCTCTCAAGGCACCATTAGTATTTCTAACTACTAATGGCGACTTTGCCCGGATGCGCCATTAGAATGTTTGAAAAAATGAAAAAAATTGTTTTACTAGTGGCGCACCTTCTGCCTGTGCGCCATTAGTGATTCCACACTAATGGCGATCTCCACCAGTGCGCCATTAGTATATAGTAGTGGCGCACCACTTCTCCGTGCGCCATTAGTGTCAATCCTATCTTTAGCCCTTTTCCTAGTAGTGGTAGTCTTTATCGAATGAAATGAGCTACCTTCGTCAAAGGGTCGACTACAACCCAAATCGAGTCATAGCCTGAACGAGTCCTCGGCAATCCCGTGATGAAATCCATGCCTAGTTTATCCCACTTCCATTCGGGTATCGGCAATGGCTGTAACAATCCTGCTGGTTTCTGATGTTCTGCCTTCACTCTCTGGCATACATCACAAACTGCTACATACTCTGCAATATCCTTCTTCATTCCGGTCCACCAGAAAGTATCCTTCAAATCCAAATACATCTTGGTATTCCCGGGGTGGATCGAATACGGCGAATCATGTGCCTCTTGCAAAATCAACTTCCGAATCTCCGGATCACTTGGCACGTAAACGTGGTCCTCAAACCATAAAGTGTCGTGTTCATCCTCACGAAATCCCTTAGCTTTTCCCTTGCTCATCTTCTCCTTAATAGAAGCAACTTCCTTATCTGTCTTTTGAGCTTCTCTGATTCTATCCATCAAAGTAGACTGAATCTCCAATGCTGCTACATAGCCTCTCGGAACTATTTCCAAACATAGTTCACGAAGATCCTCGGCTAATTCCTTTGGTATTTCTCCTGTCATTAGAGTATTGACATGACTCTTACGGCTCAACGCGTCTGCTACAACGTTAGCCTTTCCGGGGTGATAATGCAATCTCATATCGTAATCTTTAATAAGCTCCAACCATCTCCTCTGCCTGAGATTTAACTCCTTCTGCGTGAAGATGTACTTCAAACTCTTGTGATCCGTGTACACCTCACAATGGTTCCCAATAAGAAAATGTCTCCAAGTCTTCAATGCATGCACTACGTGTCGTGGTTTTGTCACGGCAGATGTCCTTGTGAAAGGACTTAGTCGTGGAGCCATCGCTACGGGTTAACTTGAAGGGGTTAAAGCATTTAAAAGACACAAGAGTTTATACTAGTTCGCCCCTTCGATGAAGGTAAAAGCCTACGCCTAGTTGTGATGGGATTGATTGTCGCTTTCGGCGACTAGGAGCAAATAAGCTTCGCCTAGGCCTCGAGTTGTTGTTGTTCGTCTTGAACCGCCGCCGGTCGCCCTTTATATACACAAAGTTGACGCCTTGCGGCCGGTCTCACGAGTCCCGAGCCGACCTATACAAAGTGTCCGCCCGGTCTCTCCTTTTCTAACTTTCATTACAAGTTTACATAGTCATGGCGGTTTGCCATTACGGGCCCTAATCCGCCTTTTGGGCCGTGGGCTTCAAACTTCACTAGTAGAACGCCATCTTCTCGGACCTTCATGGGCTTCAAAGACAGTTTAGGTGAACCGGCCCTCCCGCCGGTTTATACTTAGTAGTTATATCCTCAACATTAGGCCCCGGATTGATTTGAATTTATTCATGTCAATCTTCAACACTTCAAAAATATCTTGTAAATATCCTCTTGTATTTTCGTAAACCGCCGTATTGACTTCTCCTGTGAATTTTGTAAACCGCTGTGACGTCATCCTCGGAGCACCGCAACGGTCCGTCATGACATCATCTCTGCATAAAAGGATTAAAAAGATTCCCTTCTCTTTAATGATTATCTCGAAAATCGAGGCGATAGGCGCGCCCACTCAGCCGCTTCGGACTCCTTGATTCTCGCGCCTGCCATTTACTCTTTCCCTTATAAATAAAGCCCGAGGGCTCCTTTTTCTCTTCCTCTTCTGCACCTTCTTCTTCCTCGCGACACCCCAGCTCTGAAGCTCCGCCGCCGTCCGCGACCTTCGAGAACTGCACCAACCAAGGCCGCTGCATCAACCTGAGTTCGATCAGAGGCTCACCGCCCCCCTCCGTCGTAATCTGCAGTGGTAAACCTCCTCTGTTCTTCGTCTATAGATCTGCACTAGGTTTCGCAAGCTCATCTGTACAGTTCTTCACTTTTCCTCTTTATCCTACCTTCCACCGCGGTAGTTTTGATCCAAAAACAGTATAGATCTCGTGCAGTAGTCATTCCGCATCAGCTTTTAATACCAGCAGACCTTCCTTTTCTTCTTGTAGAGTATGCAACCTTCTCTGTTCTTCTTTAACTCCTTTAAAGAACGCAGAAAATTGCTTCATAGATGTGCGGTAGATCCAAATAAATTTGAACATTGTGTGAAACCTGTTTCTGTCAACACTTAGCAGAAATTCTGAATCTTGGCCTTTCTGCCTACGGGCAGTTTAATCCTTGATGGCCAATCCGCCATATGTCATTAGCCCTCTCTTAAACCGCCAACTGGACCTTGCATTGCATTTTCACCGGTTTAACACTGAATTTTTCACTTACAAACCATAGACTCTAAACCGGCACCTGTTTGGTTTTCTTTCAGCTCCCCCCTTCCGGAATGGCGAAACAATTTGCTGCTTGCAATTGGGTTCCGTCCCGGATCGCAGAAACACAACTCAACGGCTACGTCACCACTGGCGTTTTAGCCTCAAAAAATGTTCTCCACTGGCGAGTTCCGGAATCGGAATGTCCACCTGAACCTCAAGAAGGAGAGGTGATTGTTTTTATGCAACACCTAGACCGGGGATTCAGCCCGCCCGGATAAAAAATTTTCCGGGATGTCCTCGCAAGCTTCCAACTCCATCCACAAGATATTGGTCCGAACTCCATGTCCAATATATGCAACTTTCAAGTATTCTGCGAAGTCTATCTTCAAGAAGAACCAACCGTGGAGTTATTTCGAGATTTCTTTCATTTGAACCGCCGTACAGAATTCTCGAACGGTCCTAACACAGAACTTGGCGGCGTTTCAATCCAGAAAAGGAAAGAAGTGGACTTCCCTCACGCCAAACATCATAGCCATCCTAAAGATTGGAATCAAACCTGGTTCTATTGCCGGAACACTGCTCCTGACGGAGAGAATCCCTTGCCGGGTTATCGCCCTCACCGGCTTAGCAACAGCCACCCATTGCCTTTGCGCTTGACCGCCGCAGAACGGAAGAATTTTGTACCTCAAATTACCAAGCTCCGGGCTCTGATGGCCAACGGTTTAACTGGTATTGACCTTGTCCGCTGCTGGGTTTCTTGGGGCATCTTACCATTAAGCCGCCGCCCCGGATTGATGCACGAATATACTGGTGACGTCAAAGATCCTCAACGACATCACGAACTATCAATAACTAAGCTTGAAGTTACCGAAACGGTGAAGAGAATGCTCGATGAACCAATCTCTACATGCAGCCAAACCAGGTTGGCTCCGTTCTGCATCTCCAACAAACCGCCCGCGGTAAGGTTCCTCCCATTACTATACTGATTTTGATTCCATATTGATTGTATTAATCCCTCTGTACTAATTTTCAGGCTAACAACTCCTTTTGGAAACGAACTAAACCGGCCCGGGTTCCTCGTGCAAAGACCAAGACCACCAAGAAAACTGGCAAGAGGAAAACCGCCGAGTCTTCTGAACCGCCAGAAGATGAAGAATCAGATGCCGAGGTAGAACTTGACTCACTTGGTTCTTTTTTCATTCATCTTATTGACAATTACAATTCCCAGGATGACGCCGAGGCTAGCCATGCGTAACCTGTTGAGGTAATCCTTCTTTCTTCCGATTCGATCTTGTACCGTTAAAAGAATTCGCCGACAGTCCGGAAAGTGAAACAATCTCACTCCTATGCTCATTTGGATCCAAAATTTTCTTTGAAGACACAAGAAAGCTGAAGAACGCCGTACGACCCGGCATAGCGGTCAACAAATTACGCTCGTCTGTTTAGCTTACACGCCAACCCGAAACGCCGCCCGTCGGTGACTTGTTCTCCGAAAAGCGTTATCCTTTGAAAGGTTTCTTCCGATGCCCTCTCAATCCGTCGACCCAATTACTGTGCTTCTTCCAACTCGTCGGCGGTTCATCAACCACTCAGCTGCCTCCTCTCAAAGTCGCTCTTTGGGTAAGTATATTACTCCTTAATTTGTTCCTTGTATTTGTCGGTTTACCATATTCTAACCTTTGACGTTGTAGCACCAAGGCTCGACTTAGTAAAAAGGCCAAGACCTCGACCCTCATCAGGATGTTGATCCGGAGAAGACTCGAGCATCATGGTGAAAATCCCGGTTGCTAAAGACAACTCGCTGGGAAAATCAAGATGCCAATGCTAATCCGCCAGAGGTTGAACCGATGTCCAAGTTGAGACTTCGCATCCTCCTGCTCCTCCGAATCCTACAATGTAACGGGGCTCAAGTGCTGATCCGCCAAGCCCGGTATGAAAACGCCAAGCCCTCGTTGAGAACGCTTAATTCGCCACCCAGCCAAAGATGATGATGTTGTAGTTACGGGCACCGCATATACCGCCCCGCAATCCGGTTGCTCTATCGAAGCACACTGCTAAGGAAGAATTTGCTGCCATGAGCAAAGGGAAATAAAAAACCGATCTATCAGCTTATACCGATCTTTCTGCTCAAGACCTTCACTCCGGCTTCCTGAACCGGCTCTACACAAGCCGTGATTATGAAGCCGGTTTAGTAAATCTGATGAAGGAGCGCTACGAGGTGAATAGTTGTGCCCTTCTCTTGTACCTGCCTTGCATAGTAGCCCCCAAGGGCCGGCTTGTCTGTAGAGAGTCAAACCGGGACTTTAAATTCCATACTGTATGTTACAAAATCCCCTTGTATATTCCTGATCAAACACACATTAGCCCCCAAGTGCCATGATTAAAACTTGTATTAATCCTTGGGACTTCAATAATCAGTATGAAAAAGTGATCCGCATTAGCCCCCAAGTGCCAAGTGTTTAACTGGTTGGACGCTTGGGACTTTAATAAAGATATTGATTTGCCCTCTTACTGTTGCAGAAGGAAATAAGCCAACAAACTTCGCGAATCATGGACCTTCAAGAAAATCTGAAATCTCAACAGACAGAAACCTCCAAGGCCAAGGATGAATTGAAAACCGCCTTAACTACCATGGAACAGCTCAAGGAGTGGTTTAAGTATGAACGGGCCAGCTGGGATACTGAAAAGGTTGGATTACTTAAGCGGGCTGAAGACGCCGAAGCAGCTCTTCAACCGGTGACGGAGGAGCTCAATGGATTAAAGCGCCAAATCAATTCCATGACTTCTGCAATATTTGGTAAGCAACGTTCACCAAAGTTGTGATAAATATTCCGCTTTGAAACTTCCTCCGGTTTAACCGGAACTTCTTAAACCGGTATAGGTAGGCGCATTGCTCATCTGGGCTCTGACATGCGGAAGAAACTCAAGGCCGTGTATACGCTAATTGAACAGCTGTATACCGGCGCCCAGCGAGTTATTTGCGCCACTTCTTATGATAATGCGGCTCCAACACTGATCAAGGACACACTGGACCGGCTATCTATGACGCCAGCACAGATAGAAGAATTGAAGCGATCCGCTGCCCGGGCTGGCACCTTATTAGCACTAACTCGCGCCAAAGCATGGATAGCTGACCTTGATCCGGCTGACATAGCCAAAGGCTTCCCCAGTGCTCAATAAAACGGCGAAGTATTTGATAACGATGCTCTCAAACGGGTAACAAGGGAGATGAGTCCTCTGGCGAGTCAACTGGCAGAAGAGGCCAACCTGACGGTTCACCGCTCCTTCTATGACGCAAACAACAGACGGGTTGAAGCTGTTATTCCTGAAGTGCAGAACCTTGTTCCACCAATCCGTAAGCACACTTATGCCCCTGACGTTGATCCGGCTGAGCTTATAAGTGAAGAGGATGTCTTTCAGGCTTTAACCCGGATTGACTGGACCACCAATGACTTCCGGCCATTGGATGGTGAGGAGGAGGAAGTTGAACCGACGCTAGACGACCCATCTACTTCACATCAACCCGGCAATGAAGCTTAATCCGTCAAGTCGGTTGATACGTTAGAAACTGCCCGTTATGAAATAATTCCAAATTTTGGGCCTCTGAATGCCTTGTAATAAAACTAGCTGCAACCCTTGGTGTTTATATGCCTTCGTGCATACGTTTTGCAACTTATGCTTCCTTTTGAATTGTCAATGATAAACTGTTACCTGCAGCGAAAATCTTAAAGCGCCGTTGTGGTTGTACCACCAGGCGAGTCATAATATCGATGAAATCAAGAATAACTTCTTAATTTAAACATATCATCAAATAATACCTGCCATCATAAGGCATGGAGTTGGTTGTGCCAATCGTAAACCGGAGCGCTTTGTGAAAAGCACTGTCGTAGGAGAAACAGCTCCTGTGAATACAAGGTCAGGTCACCAAGATAGGATGTTTTAGTTTAAAAAAATTAAACCGGGAAAAGCATCTCCGGATCAAGAATAGTCCGTGTTCCGTCAATTGACAGTCAAACCGGCACAACAGTCATTGGTGAAAAAAACACAGCAAAAAATATGCAAATAGGAGGAAAGACAAATAGAATCTTTGCCAAAAAAGAGGCTATCTGAGCCGATCAAGTGGTATTACCATGGTCGGACACGACCAAGCCCCCGGAGGCGTGGCTATGGTTCAAGTCAGCCAAGGTCCCCAAATGATGCAGTGGCATTACGCCGATCAAGAGGTGTAGCGATGGTTCGGGTTCGACCAAAGCCCCCAAGTGATTCTGTGGCCTTAGGCCGATCAAGAGGCGTAACTGGTTCAGACATGACCAAGTTCCCAAGTGATCTTTGTGGCTTTCGCCGGTCGAAAAGGTGTTGCATTGGTTTGTATGCGACCAAGCCCCCTAGTGACATGATACAAGGCTTTTTTGAAAAAGCTAACTCAAGGGGTAAACCGGAGGTCGCTTTAAGATAAAAACTCCGTGTAACCACACATGATATGAAAAGAACAGAGACCCCGCTTTAGCTAAGGCTCCGGTTTATTGTATTGATCATAATATATACATTGTCATAATATGTACATAAGTAGAATCTATGGCTTAAGTATAATAAGGCCGAAGATGAGCTATGTTCCAAGGCCGGTTGGTCTCCTCCTCTGATGTGCGTGAGTCTTTATGCTCTCGAATATCGATCAGATAGTACGACCCGTTGTGCAGATTCTTACTGACCACGAAAGGTCCCTCCCAAGGTGGGGATAACTTGCGCATATCAGTCTGGTCTTGGATCAGTCGAAGCACCCGATCTCCTTCTTGAAAGGTTCTGGTCCTAACTCGGCGACTATGATATCGACGAAGATCCTGTTGGTAAATCGCCGAACGGGCAGCTGCGATGTCACGTTCTTCGTCCAACAGATCCAAAGTGTCTTGCTGTGCTTCCTCGTTGTCCGCTTCAACATATGCCGCTACATGAGGTGAATCGTGACGGATATCACTGGGGAGGACCGCCTCTACGCCATAGACCATAAAGAACGGTGTGTATCCTGTCGACCTGTTGGGTGTGGTATTGATACTCCATAACACAGATGGTAACTCCTCCACCCAACATCCCGGCGTTCGTTGTAAAGGAACCATGAGCCGGGGCTTGATACCTCGCAGGATCTCTTGATTGGCCCGTTCTGCTTGTCCATTGGACTGTGGGTGAGCTACTGATGATACATCAAGCCGGATGTGCTCACGCTCACAAAATTCCTTCATAGCGCCTTTGGACAAGTTGGTACCATTATCAATAATGATACTGTGTGGAAAGCCAAACCGGAAAATCACCTTTTTAATGGACTGAACCGCCGTAGCTGCATCACACTTGCTAACGGGCTCCGCTTCAACCCACTTGGTAAACTTGTCAACCGCCACCAAGAGGTGGGTCTTCTTGTCCTTGGACCTTTTGAAAGGTCCGACCATATCCAGGCCCCAAGTCGCAAACGACCAAGTAATTGGAATCATCCTCAATTCTTGAGCCGCACATGAGCACGCCTTGAAAATTTCTGACAGCCATCACATTGTCTAACTAAGTCCTCCGCATCAGCATGAGCCGTCAACCAGTAGAAACCGTGACGAAACGCTTTAGCTACCAGAGACTTTGAACCGGCGTGGTTTCCGCAATCCCCTTCGTGGATTTCGCGTAAAATTTCACAGCCTTCCCCAGGGGATACACAGCATTGAAACGCGCCTGATACACTGCAATGATGCAACTCGCCATTGATAATGGTCATGGACTTGGATCGCCGGACTATCTGCCTGGCCAGAGTCTCATCCTCTGGCAACTCGCCCCGGTTCATGTACGCAAGATAAGGAACTGTCCAATCCGGTATGACATGCAGGGCTGCCACCAACTGCGCCTCCGGATCAGGAATAGCCAAATCCGCTTCACCAGGGAGCTTGACGGACGGGTTATGCAGAACATCTAAAAAGACGTTAGGCGGGACCGGTTTATGCTGAGAGCCCAGCCGGCTTAAAGCGTCCGCCGCTTTGTTCTTTCGTCTGTCCACATGATCCACCTGATAACCCTTAAAGTGACCTGCAACAATGTCCACCTCACGACGATAGGCTGCCATGAGTGGATCCTTGGAATCCCAAGTGCCAGACACCTGTTGAGCCACCAGGTCCGAGTCACCGAAGCACTTAACCCGGCTAAGATTCATCTCCTACGCCATCCGAAGACCATGGAGTAAAGCTTCATACTCAGCTGCATTGTTAGTACAAGGGAACATTAAGCGGAGAACGTAACAGAACTTGTCACCTCGTGGGGAAGTTAATACGACTCCAGCCCCCGAGCCCTCCAATTGCCTGGATCCATCAAAATGAATCGTCCAATAAGTGTGATCCGGATTCTCTTCAGGCACCTGTAACTCCGTCCAATCATTGATGAAATCCACAAGTGCTTGAGATTTGATCGCCGTTCGAGGCACATACTTCAATCCGTGCGGCCCAAGCTCTATAGCCCACTTAGCAATCCGGCCAGTCGCTTCCCTGTTCTGAATTATATCGCCCAAAGGAGCAGAGCTGTCCACCATGATCGGTTGGCCCTGGAAGTATTGCTTAAGCTTCCGGCTTGCCATAAAAACTCCATATACTAGCTTTTGCCAATGCGGGTACCGTTGCTTGGATTCAATAAGCACCTCGCTAATATAGTAAACCGACCGCTGAACCGGACATTCCTTGCCTGCTTCTTTGCGCTCTACCACAATAGCCACGCTAACTGCGCGAGCATTAGCCGCTACGTATAGTAATAACAGTTCTTTGTCGATTGGAGCTGCAAGAACGGGCGGATTGGCTAACTGCCGCTTTAAGTCCTCCAACGCTTCATCGGTGGCTGGACTCGCATAAACCGATCCGTCTTTTTCAAAGATTCGGTACAAAGGGATGGCCTTCTCTCCGAGGCGGCTGATAAACCGGCTCAGCGCGGCAATCCGGCCTGCCAAACGTTGGACGTTGTTGATACACTTTGGTTTAGCCAGGGAGGTAATAGCCGTAATCTTCTCCGGATTAGCTTCAATTCCCCTGTTGGACACGAGAAAACCCAATAACTTGCCTGCCGAAACACCAAAAACACATTTGGCCGGGTTGAGCATCATCTTGTAGACCCGTAGGTTGTCAAAGGTTTCCTTCAAATCGTCAATCAGCGTCTCTTTCTCCCTTGACTTGACCACAATGTCATCCACATAGGCGTGCACATTACGGCCGATCTGTTTGTGCAGGCAATTCTGCACATATCGTTGGTAAGTTGCCTGGGCGCTTTTGAGCCCAAAGGGCATGGATACATAGCAGAAGGCTCCAAAGGGGGTGATAAATGCCGTTTTTTCCTGGTCCTTAACCACCATTTTAATCTGATGATACCCAGAATATGCATCCAAAAAACTCAAACGTTCACAACCCACAGTGGCATCAATAATCTGGTCAATGCGGGGGAGGGCAAAAGGATCTGCGGACAAGCTTTGTTAAGATCCGTAATCCACACATTACGCGCCAAGTGCCGCTTTTCTTAAGAACCAGCACCGGATTAGCAAGCCACTCGATGGAAGACTTCAACGATAAAACCAGCCGCTAAGAGCCTGCCACCTCTTCTCCAATAGCCTTGCGCTTTTCTTCGTTAAACCGCGGAGAAACCGCTTCACCGGTTTGTACTTGGGATCAACATTAAGAGTGTGCTCAGCGAGTTCCTTCGGTACACCTGGCATGTCAGAAGGCTTCCATGCAAAAATATCCCGATTCTCACGGATGAACTCGATGAGCGCGCTTTCCTATTTCGGGTCCAAGTTGGCGCTAATAGTGAACTGCTTGGACGAATCGCCAGGCACGAAGTCAACAAGCTTAGTCCCAGCCGCCGATTTGAACTTTAAATCTGGATCATGCTCTGTAGTTGGCTTCTTCAAAGGGGTCATGTCCGCCGGATCAACATTGTCCTTATAATATTTCAACTCCTCCGTAGCACAAACCGACTCTGCATAGGCCGCATCACCTTCCTCACATTCCAAAGCAATCTTGCGGCTTCCATGAATCGTTATTGTCCCCTTGTGACCCGGCATCTTGAGCTGTAAATAGATATAACAAGGCCGTGCCATGAACTTGGCATAAGCCGGCCGCCCAAACAGGGCGTGATATGGGCTCCGGATTTTCACCACCTCAAAGGTCAGTGTCTCTGATCGAGAATCATGATCATCCCCAAAAGCCACTTCCAGAGCTATTTTGCCAACAAGGTATGCAGACTTACCAGGTACCACACCATGGAACACCGTATTAGACGGTTTTAAATTTTTGTATGTTAGCCCCATACGGCGGAATGTCTCATAGTACAGGATGTTAATACTGCTCCCTCCATCCATGAGCACTTTGGTGAACTTATAACCTCCCACCTGAGGGGCTACCACCAATGCCAGCTGGCCCGGATTGTCAACCCGAAGAGGGTGATCCTCCCTGCTCCACACGATTGGCTGTTCCGACCAGCGTAAATAACGTGGTACGGCCGGTTCAACAGAATTCACCGCTCGCTTGTGAAGTTTCCGGTCTCGCTTATCCAAGCTAGTTGTGAAAACGTGATATTGCCCACTATTCAACTGTTTCGGATGGCTCTGATAACCCGACTGCTGCTGCTGCTGGTTGTAACCACCTTGGTTATTCTGATTATTCTGACTGTTATGTCCACCCTGATTGCCATTGAAACCTGAACCGGAAGCTCCTCCATCGTGACCCGGCCCATGGAAACCGGATCCTGAGCCACCACCGGACCCATGATCATAACGAAAAGCATTAGAGTTTTTGAACTCCTGCATAATGTAACAGTCCTTCCAAAGGTGGTTGGCCGGCATCTCCTTCGTCCCGTGCTTTGGACAGGGCTGATTCAACAAATAGTTTAAGCGATCCGGGTTAGGATTCGGAGCCCCACCACGATTCTCCGCTTTACCTCTGCGTCGCTGACCCTTGTCCTATGCATTAGTATTAGCCACAAAGTCCATGCTGCCATCCGCTTTACGTTTGCCTCCGTTCCCGTGGCCTGCCGGATTGTGTTGATGCCCCTTGAGTTGTTGTTCTTCTTCCTTCCTGCTTTGTCATCCTCGCACTCGGGATCCTTGGTACTATCAGAATCAGCATACTTCACTAAAGCGCCCATGAGAGTTCCCATGTCGTTACAAAATCGCTTCATGCGCCCCAACTTTAACTTCAGAGGCTTAAACCGGCAGTTGCCCTCCAGGGTTAAGATCACAGAGTCAGCGTTGATCCGGTCTGACGAGTGCAAGATTTCCGAGACGCGGCGTACCCAATGGGTTGTTGACTCCCCTTCCTCCTGGACACAAGCCGCCAAGTCCACTATGGACATGGGCTGCTTACAGGTATCTTTAAAATTCTGGATAAAACGGGTTCGCAACTGGGCCCATGAACTGATAGAATTGGGCGGCAAGCTCTTTAACCAAGTACGGGCCATCCCTTCAAGCATCATGGTAAAGTACTTTGCACACGCGGCCTCATCCACATCTAGCATCTCCATGGCCATCTCATAGCTCTCTACCCATGCTTCTAGAGATAAATCGGCAGTGTAATTTGGCACCTTGCACGGACCCTTGAAGTCTTTGGGCAAGCGCACATTGCGTAAAGCGGGGATTAAACAGGGCACCCCCAAACTAGAAGCGACCCCTGGCTCGACTGAGGTGGTGGGGCGAACCGGCGTAAGCTGACACGCCTCGTTATGTGCTGCTAACTCGGCCTCCCTTCGTGCCCGGGCCCGGTCCACCACTTCCTGAGCATCGCGAATACTGCCTGTCGGGTTATTGCCACGGGCCGCTTCACGGTGCCGTGTGTTGCTCGATACAGCCGGTTCATCCATACGTCTGCTGTAGCTCCGGCTCAGACGTGGGGTGGAATGAATCCGGTCACGGCTGTACGAGTATGCTTCCTGTTGGATCAAAGCGGTCCGAAGAAGCTCCTTAACCCGGCGTGTTTCTACTGCCTGCGGAGAATCTCCTTCAATTGGGATGGCCTCCAATCATGAAGCAGCAGCGACAAGATTGTCCATAGGATTAGAATAATGACCCGGAGGGGTCTGGACCGGCGGAGGTACCACATTGTTCTGCCGAGGGGGTTCCATGAGGCAAGGTTGGATCGGCGCGCCTGGCCCTGGCGCCTCAGCCCGGTTTACCTCTGGCGGATTACTGGTTCCAGCACCTGGGGTGTGAAAGAGGTTTCTAGTGTCGAAAACTGAAGGCAAGCGGGACCTGTGTTTCCGCTTTAAGACCTCATGCGACGCGTTCTGGTCTAACATAAGCTTATAGGCCTGGGCATCCAAAGCGGCCTGCTCTGCGACCATCCTGTCGTTCTCAGCTGCCAGGTCGGCTTTGGCCTGCACGATCTGCTGTCTCACCTTTGCAACTTCTGTGTTGTGGGCATCCTGATCCGCCGGATTGGCCTCCACCATAAGCACAGCTAGTGCGTCGAACAGGTCAGATAAAACTTGAGCCGGCGGGTGCACAGGACCTCCCGCCCCGGCTGCTGTCGCCGCTGATGGTCCGGAGAGCATTGCTGCCGCGGTCGAAGAGTGAAGCGCCGCTTGTGTACCGGCCATGAATATTCCAACCCGGCTGGGCTGATCGGAGTGGTCCGGAATACTGTCGCCATCGGAACAGCCCCTCATTTGGTCGTCTTGCAACTGGTACAACGATTCGGTTTCTCCGGTCGATGACTCGTCACCGGAATAGACGACGGTCTCGCTACCATATCCCGATCCGTCCTCATGGTTTCCTCCGTGGATGACTCCCACGAAGGCACGCTTCACGGCCGGTTTGACCTGGGCAGATCTCATATGCTGAGCCGTCTCGACGAGGTCGGTGCAGATGTCCGGCTCAGGCCCAGGCTCACCAACCTTGCCGATGAAAATGTGTATGCCACAAAAGGGGACCCGGTATCCGTATTCGATTGAGCCGGCCTCGGGGCCCCATCCTACGTCGTCGATGTAGAGCTTGCCAGGACGACTCTTGGTCATCCGGCCCACAACATAGCCTTCGAGTCCTTCGAACTTGCCCTCCAAGATCGTCAAACCATCGTGCGATAGCCCCACGGTGGGCGCCAACTGTCGTGGTTTTGTCACGGCAGATGTCCTCGTGAAAGGACTTAGTCGTGGAGCCATCGCTACGGGTTAACTTGAAGGGGTTAAAGCGGACGCAAAGACACAAGAGTTTATACTAGTTCGGCCCCTTCGATGAAGGTAAAAGCCTACGTCTAGTTGTGATGGTATTGATTGTCGTTTCGATGACTAGCGAGCAAATAAGCTTCGCCTAGGCCTCGAGTTGTTGTTGTCTGTCTTGAACCGCCGCCGGGTTGTCCCTTTATATACACAGGTTGACGCCCGACCGGTCTACAGAGTCCCAAGCCGACCTATACAAGTGTCCGGCTCGGTCTCTCCCTTTTCTAACTTTCATTACAAGTTTACATAGTCATGGCGGTTTGCCATTACGGGCCCTAATCCGCCTTTGGGCCGTGGGCTTCCAAACTTCACTAGTAGAACGCCATCTTCTGGACCTTCATGGGCTTCAACACAGTCTAAGGTGAACCGGGCCCTCCTGGCTGGTTTATACTTAGTAGTTATATCCTCAACACTACGGCTGCCAACTCCAAATCATGAGTAGCATAATTTAACTCATGAGGCTTAAGTTGGCGTGAAGCATACGAAACAACTCTTCCCTCTTGCATAAGCACTGCTGCAAGTCCTCGGCATGAAGCATCACAATACACCTCATAATCCTTGGTCTGATCTGGCAGAATTAACACTGGTGAGGTAACCAAACGCTTCTTCAATTCTTGGAAACTAGCTTCACACTCTTCATTCCATATGAACTTGGTATCCTTCTTCAACAATTCTGTCATAGGCTTCGCAATCCTTGAGAAATTCTCAATGAATCTCCGGTAGTATCATGCGAGTCCAAGGAAACTCCTGATCTCTCCAACTGTTGTTGGTGCTTCCCAGTTTGTCACAGTGGCAACTTTAGTGGGGTCTACCGCTATACCTTCTCCGGATATAACATGTCCGAGAAATCCAACTTCCTTCAACCAAAACTCACATTTGCTGAATTTGGCATATAACTGATGTTCTTGAGCTTCTCGAGTACCAATCGCAAATGTTCCTTATGTTCTTCTTCATTCTTTGAGTGAACCAAAATATCGTCAATGAACACCACGACGAACTTATCCAAGAACTCCATAAACACTTTGTTCATCATGTTCATAAAATAGGCAGGTGCGTTAGTCAGACCAAATGACATAATGGTATACTCATACAGCCCGTACATGGTGGTAAAAGCCGTCTTAGGTATATCCTGCTCTCGAATCTTCAACTGATGGTACCCTGATCGCAAATCGATCTTGGAAAACACCTTAGCTCCTTGCAATTGGTCAAACAAGTCATTGATCATCGGTAGTGGATACTTGTTCTTGATTGTTACTTCATTCAGTCCGCGATAATCAACAACCATTCTTAATGATCCATCCTTCTTCTCCACTAGAAGTACTGGCGATCCCCAAGACGAAGAACTTGGGCGAATAAAACCTTTATCCAGTAACTCCTTAATTTGCTTCTTAATTTCCTCCAAATCCTGGGCTGGCATCCTATACGGTCTCTTGGATATCGCCCAAAGCTCGGCAAGAGTTCAATCAGAAACTCAATGTCTCTGTCCGGTGGCATGCCTGGCAACTCTTCTGGAAATACATCGGGGAAATCCTTTACCACTGGTACTTCCTCCTGCACAACTCCTGATAAGCAATTTACATGTGCCCTCCTCGGCTCATGCCGTGATACATACTTGATTCTCCTTCCTTCTGGGGTGGTAAGCAAAATCGACTTACTGGCGCAATCTATGTTCCCTCCATACTTCGATAACCAATCCATGCCTAATATCACATCCAGAACTATTAGGTCTGAGGGAATTACATAGTGTCCAATCCTTAATGGCAGTCGATCACACCATATACTAGCCATGTATTCTGCTCCGGGTGAGGTTACTAGCATGGGTGACCTAAGGGCTTGGGTTGGTAATTTATACTTATCCACAAATCCCCTTGATATGTATGAATGCGATGGACCAGTATCAAAAATAACAACTGCAGTAAATGTCTTAACCAAAAACTTACCTATTAATGCGTCTGGCTGGGCTTCAACCTCCTCCACGGTAACGTGGTTCACTTGTCCTCTGTTGAAAGGGTTCGGCTTCTTCCCTGAGCTTCCATTGCCATTTCCATTTTGGGCTTCTGGACATTCATTTGCATAATGCCCCGTCTTACGGCACTTAAAACAAGTGATGTGGCTCAGGTCTACCTTGGATGGTGTTGACGGGGTGGTGCGGTTTTGTCCATTGCTTCCTCCATTCCTGTTTCCATTCTTTGTGCCATTATGATTGTGAGAGCTACCTCCTCCATGAGTATGCTGAAATTGTCCTCCTGTTTTTGGAGTAAAGCGTAGCTTCTGCTGAGCTCCAGAATTATACTTCCCCTGTCCATACTTCCTCTTACGATTGTCAATCTGCTGTTGCTTCCCTTCAATCATAAGAGCACGATCTACTAACTCCAGGTAGTTATTAAAAGTAGCTACCATCAACTGCATACTCAGCTCATCATTCAGTCCTTCTAGGAATTTCTCCTGCTTAGCTGCATCCGTAGCAACGTCATCTGGGGCATAACGTGCTAACTTACTGAAATCATCCACATACTGGCCAACTGTCCGTCCTCCTTGGCGTAAGTTGCGAAACTCTCGCTTCTTCATGGCCATAGCTCCTGCTGAAACATGGGCAGTACGGAAAGCTTGTTGGCCGATCCCATGTGATGTTGTGTCTCAGGTAAGTGGCTGTAAATTCTCCCACCATGCTGCTGCGGGTCCTTCGAGCTGATGTGCGGCAAACTTCACCTTTTCTCCATCTGTACATCCTGCAGTGGTCAACTCCCTCCCTACCTTGCGGAGCCAATCATCTGCTACTATCGTCTCGGTGCTACTGGAAAACACCGGCGGATTCAGCCTTAAGAAACGAGTCAGATGGTCAACAGGTGGTGGTGGTGGGTTGTTGTTGTTGTTGTTGTTGTTGCCCTGCACCAATATCTGAATCAAGGCATTCTGCTGCTGAATCAACTGAGTGACCTCTGGCGGGAAAACAAATCCGGGGTCGCGTCTCGGAGGCATCTGAGGGGTTTTAAAGAAAAGACGAGAGTTAAGAATAGAATGAGGTCTAGTGAGAAAACACTACCCATATGCACATGAGACAAAAGCACACAATATCACTCCAATCAATTCAACAAAAGCATACAACGGTCTAACTATCGTTACAAGTGCTGGACTAAAACTAATATAAAATGGGGGAAATACTACTACTATTATGGTGGTCAATCTAGAAAAACTGCTCCGATGAAGATTCCATAATATCAGCTCTAGCTTCATCAACAAAGTCATCATCGCTGTCGTCGGGGTCCGAGTCGGTGTTGTCGATGATGATATAATTATCCGGGCAAGTGGATGCGTCCCTTTCTCTTTTGGGTGCTGAACCTCCCATGAATACTCCAAGCTTCTCCTTTAGGTCGACGTTCTGTCTCACTAGAGCGACGATCTCCTCCATGTAGTCTTCACGTGTAGCCTTGAGTTCTTCTTCTAGCTCCTTGATCTTGGTTCTAGCCTTTTGCAAATCCTCCATATCTGCGCACATCTGATTCTCCTGGTGTCGGATGTGTTGGTTTAATTCCTGGATATAAGCTGCAATTGATCTGTCCCTCCTGGTGCTGATCATCTCCCATTGTTCATCTCAGCGCCCACAAATCTGGTAGATAGTATTCTTGAGATCCTCGTGGTAAACTTCTCCAATTCGCCCTATGGTGATGTGAGCTGCCATGCTCTTTCCTAGGCTCCATGTTGGTGCATCAAAGGAAAACTCTATGGGCTCCGTGACTGGTGCAAACGTCCTTCCTGGAATGTAGACTTGAATCATCCAACGCTCCTCTTTGGGTAAAGTGGCGTTGAAGGTTCCAGTGAAGCTTGATACTCCTATGTTCAGGTATCTAGTGACTTCCTTCAGGTGATATCCAAATGGTGAGTCTTCATCGGGTTGTGTGAACTTGTTCCTTGCATCCTCCATCCTAAAGAATAGAAAAGATGAGGAGTCAGAAATGAGAAGAAAGAGTAGTGATCTAGGGCTTAAGCTTAGTGGACGTGTCCTACAGTCAGCGTGTGCTCTGATACCATCTTTGTAGCGACCAGACCTCGAACAGTCTGATCTCTGTGCTCAGTGTCATCCCTGGATCAGTAATGCTGACACCACACAGTACTCGGAGGATTTATAACAGAGTAGCAATCACACACTTATTACAATCGAATGTCTCAATAGAGAACTTAATAAAATAAATATGGCTTAAGGCCATCTAAATACGATAACAGCGGAAGACTTGGAAGAATAAGCGAGTCCATCAACTCCAACGGCATCACTGAGTATAGAACCACGACCTAAGCACCTTACTCGTCGTCTGAAAAGTCTGCAACATGAAACGTTGCAGCTCGAAAACGGGTCAGCACATGGAATATGCTGGCAATGTAACACATGGAGAGTAATAATGGATTAAACTATACAACATGCATATTTGGCTGGTGGAAAAGCTCTATGGTTACAGTTTTGCATAAAGCCAATTTTTCCCTACTGCAAAGGAATAAATTTATTTAACTATCATGGTGGTTGTTAAACATTGAGAATGGTTGACAGCATTCTCAATCCCAATTAAAAGTACTCATTAACAAACCCAACAATATTAAATTAGAGTAACATGTTGAGATTCACATGATATCCAAGTACTACATACTCAAGTTGTCCATAACCGGGGACACGACTAATCATGATTATTTTGATACACTCTGTAGAGGTTTGCGCACTTTTCCCCACATGACTCAATCTCCTCCGTTTGATTTCTCGCACTACATGGTGTTTGAGAAACGGATGACCGAGACATAGTCTTTCAGAAGCGCTAGCACCTTACGTAGCGGGTAGACCGTACCAACCTACAACCTCTACATCAGCTAGTCTACCAACGTAAGAGTTCGCACGACTTAGTCAACTATACTAGAGCCCATAGTAGCATGTGGCTGCACACGGAAGTTTCTAGCATGAATTATCTTATGATCCCTTTGAGCACAGGTGGCGGTCCAAGAAATACAGCAAGTCTCGACAGAAACCAGTGCCTCAATCCACCCGGATGTGTGTTTAAGTTGCCACCTTAAATAAACCATTAATTAACAATCTCACATCTGTCATGGATACACTCACCCAATCCACGTCTACTTAGCATAGCATGGCATAATAAGCAAACATAGAAGTAACTCCCAAGGGTTTGAAATAAAACAGGTAATAGGTACTACCTCAACTACTTCCCATAACCCACAATTTAATTAGATCCTAATCATGCCATGTTTGAGGATTGATCTAATGCAATAAAACTGCGTATGAGAAAAAGGTATGATCAAAGTGTTACTTGCCTTGCTGATGATCCGCGAAACAGAGAGACTCGAAGTAACAGGCGGCGCACTCCGGGTGTTCTATCGCAGACAAACAAACAAGCATACAATAAGTACTCATCTAATGCATAGGTAAAACTCAAACGAAAGATCTAACCAGATAGTTCAACTTAAGAACTCCGGTTTGCAAAAAAAACAAAGCAAATAAAGCAACGGGGAACAAACGGCGAAAGAAAACAGCTCCGTTTTACTAATCTGGATCTAGGTCAAATTTTGCAGTAGCAAAAACTTGTTTAAGTTGGTTATTCGGAAAGAGGGTTTCGAGACGAAACTCTAGGCGCTTGAATCGCCTGATTCCGATAAACGAGCGAAAAGTTATACTAAAACGAAAATCGGATCAGGAATCGTGATTAGAAAATCGCGAGTTAAATCCGAGAAAAAGAAAAACGACGAACGGGTTAACGAACGAACCTTCGTTAACTAAACTAATCTGACGAACTCGTTCGTTTAAACGAACTAACGCATGAACGTCCGCTAATTAACCTAAACCGTAAAAAAACCGAAAACTAAAAAAACGAAAACTAAAAAAACCGAAAATAAAAACCGCTCGGTTTTCTAAAAAACAGGCGCGGAAATCGAGGCGGTGGCGAACCTTGGCGGCGGCGGCGGCGATGTCCGCGGGGCTCGGCGGCGGCGGGTCCGGGGCGGCGGCGGCGGGCGGTGGCGGTGGCGGCCTAGGGTTAGGGTTAGGGTTCGAGGCGGCGATGGGCGGGGGCGGGCTAGGGCGGCGGCGTGGTGGGCCTGGGGCGCCGGGTCGGCCGCTATTTATAGCGTGCCCCCGAGCGGAGTCCCGCTCGGGTACGGCCCAGAGGCGGTGCGCGTTTTTTGTAAATAATTACGCAAAAAAAAAACAAAAGAAGTACTAAACAGACTCCAAAAATCCCGAAATAAATTTTCCCCGGCTTCTAAAATCAAGCCGGACTAGATGAACATTTATTTGGGGCCTAAATGCAATTTTGAAAAACACGCATTTTTCCTAAATTCAAATAAAAAGGCGAAAAACTCCAAAATAAAATCTTATTTTATTTTTTTATTAAATCTTCATTATTTCTTTATTTTGGGAAAGTCATTTTATTCCCTCTCTCATATTTTGGCAGTACAAATAATCTTATATTTACTTATTGGAGGCACCATACGAGTAACCACGTTAATCCTCGGTAAATAAGAATACAAGCCATCCAATAGCCAAATTAAGTATTTTCCACCGTTAGATGTGATGCCTCAAGGAGTCCTTGAATTATGTCCCACCTCAAACCACCTACAGTTAAAAAAAAGTAGTTCACGAAAAAATACAGCAGGAGTCCTTGAATTCCATCCCACATTAAACCATCTACAGCATAAAATCCCCTAAAAAAACTACAATAAAAAACAGTTCAAAAAAGAAATACAGCGAAAAAAAAGAATCCATCGCTAGCAATCTCCTTCCACCGCTGATCCAACCCTCCCACGTACATCCTAAAAAAACAACCAACGCACCGAGCCCTAGCGCTGCTTCTCCTAATCCAGTTCTCCTCCCGTCCATCTCCCCCAAAAAAAGTTCTCCTCCCGTCCAATCTGAATCCCAAGAAGTTAACCCCACCAAGGCAACAAACCCTAGCGCTCCTAGCTACTTCTCCTGCTGTCTAATCTGCTGTCTTCCATAGCAGTCCTCTAAAAGATCCAACTAGCTTCTTCCCCATCCCCTTCCTCCATGATCTTTGAATCTCTACTACCCTTACCTTTTAACCTTTTAGCTGCCATGCCACGGCCAAACTGCAATGACGTGGAGAAGGAGGTATTTTTGGATTAGTAGATGAGTCAGACCAAACTGCAATGAAGTGGAGAAGGAGGTATTTTTGGATTAGTATTTAGTAGATGAGTCAGATCTAGGAGGAGGAGGACTGTACTAAGGACAGTTTCAAACAAATCAGGAAGCAGCTGTTGTCATGCATTCATGAGGCCACCAAGAAAAGGAGCTACTGTGTACAGATGGCACAACTATTCGAAACATTGTAAGTGATACACAACATTGCTTCTGACTTCTCAAACCCAACTAATTGTTCTCGCAAATCCATCTTACGGTTCGGTCTTCTATCTACATGTGTTTTATTACATATACAGACTATTGTAATTTAATTTAATGTTCCATGTTACTAGAGGGACTGGACAATTTTGCAGCCGTACGAAATTTGCTCGCGATAATTTGTAGGCCTCTTCATGAGTAATACTAATTAACTGATATTTCATCTAGGCAACTATATTTTTGACAAACACAATTTTTTCCATCATACTTTAGCTTTCTAACTATTTTTGTGGAAACAGACCTGAGTTCTATTAGTGGGAAATCCAAGGACCATGTCCTCTGTTGCGAGTGTTCCATGCAGTTCGACAACATCTGCAACAGCAGCGTGAGGTGTCTTCTTCTTTTTCTTCTTCACGGAGTCAATTTGTTTTCCTAAGTATCAGTTCTATCTGTGGAGATGACTACCGTGTATCTTTTACCTTCCACAAAGATTGATTTTATAACTTCTCTCCTTTTTGTTAAACTAATTTTCTGATTGGTTGAAGTATACCATTTATTTATTTAAGTGGAATAATTACTGGTGATTATTGGTTGATAAACTTTTACTTACCTAAGTACTCCTTTTGTGCATCCATGTTATAAAAAAACCAATCTTTATTCTCCTAAACTAACTACGTCATAGGAGTTGAGATCTCACAAAAAACAATGTTATAGGAGTCCATATCTCACAAGGAATAGGACCATCACCACGTTTTTACTAAAACAAGACCATCACCAGGTTCCTCTCCGTTCAGGTATAGATTCAACCTGATGCGCTGCTGCCAGGACTTTTTCCACAACCAAAATCCATTGTAGCTCCTCCTCTTTTCTTGCGTCCAATAAAAGCACGATCGAAGTCTCATCTAAGAAAACTGGTGGCAGCTGACCCAGCTGATGCTGCAGATGGGCGTGCCATGTGGGAGGTGCGCCGGTGGCTGGGATCCATGTGAGCAGTTCTACCATCCTCTATCTCTCCATCCCGTATTTTGATGTCATCTTCGACCATCCGTACTGCATCCATCAACAAGAATATGACTCAAACAATCCATCCCCTCCCGTCCAACCTTAAATCATATCTATATTCTAAGTTTTTCAATTTAAGATGGCTGATGCATGGGCTGAAGATGTGTATAACACTCTAAATCCAATTTGAGTGGATCTATAATGTCGATCAAGAAATTGACCTTTTCCATGTCTATCTTGCAGCACTTACATTCACCAGATTGTATATTGGAGGAGGGAGGAGAACTGCAGGGGTGGTCTGCGAGCATCTTTCCGACGATGACGACGTTTGGTTGGGTTCCCTTGGTAGCACGGGCATGAGATCACCCAACTCCTCGATCAATCCCTGCTGTTAAGATCCTGCAAGTCTTGCTTGGCTAACAGCTGTAGTACAGGTTGGCTTTCTCTTGCTTTGGTTCTCTGCGTTTTAATGGACGTTTCCTCATCTGACTACCCAAGGGAAACTAGATACATTGCGTGATGCAGATCAATAGAGAGTAGACCAAGTAGGCAGGATAAAAATGTGAAATAATCATGTTTGTTCTTTGTTTGATGTTTTCTTGGTCTGCACACATGCTTTTCTAATAGTTCCCAATGGATTAGAGGAATTGGCTTCATGCAGATAGACAGAAATATGTTTGTGATCAGTCAAAGAGAATGAAAACATTTACTAAAATCTTTATTTGTGGATCCTATGAATTACATTGATTGGAAGTCCAACGATCAATCTCATTTAAGAAATAACTATATTTAGAGGCATATGTGCTATTATATTCTTTATCTCTCAAATTCATGCCTTCTATACGTACTGAATTTAAAAAGCTGGACAAGAGGCAACGCTGCCAACAAATCATCATACTATACTGGGGAAAGACATCACATTCTCTCTCTTTCTTTTCACATGATTGGCTGAGTATTCATAATAGTCCTCATGGTTGCACCGTGAGATTATATATCTTCAGCAAAAGATATTTGAATCAGTGGTGGATCAATGACAACGTACAAGTGCCTTGATGACAGCTTTTCATGTTACAGTATACAGCCTCAACCATGCAAGTAACAATGGTAACTAATAATTGTATCATGTAGTCTAGAGTCTAGACTGGAGTAGCGCATAGACGCATAGTAATATTTGATTATTAATTTCTGCAGGCAAACAAGGTAATGACGTTGTAGTCTTGGGTAATCCTTCTATTTAATTAGCTATTTTGCACAATTGTTCATACATATATGTATGTGCATGGAACAACTCATTGTTAAGAACTCAGAACATCATTAAATCCAGAAATTCATATACGTACAAAGAAGGAAAAACAATGAGCTATCTGTATGGATGATGCGTGACAATGTTCTCATATTTTCATATTTACAGCCAGTGACTAAAAAAGCAATGAGATATATGTACACTTACGAGTCCAGTGACTAAAATATACGTCTTACAAAAAAAATATTTAGAGATCCCCAGTTCAATATATTATTTCTATAATAAACTGATGATTAACTAAGGGCATAAATAATAAATTCAATGCATCTATCCAACATTTATGGAAATAAAAGATAATTAACAAAGAGAAAAATCATACATTTAATTTAGTGTCATTCCACTTCAGCATTGGTAGAAATAAAGTTAGGGTAACTACTCATTTTTAATATAGGCAAATGTGTTTTTTTATGGTTTCGGGAATTGCATGTATTACATGTAGGACAACGTGCATAAATTTGTTCTCGGCGACCAAAACATGAAAGCAAATGATTGCCCTCTCATCTTGACACAATAATATGCCTTTGCAGGAATCACGAAAAAACATATTCAACAGATTTGTGGATAATAAAATGATATTTCATGAAGAAGAATAAAGAAATATAAGATTCCCATATATTTTGTAAATTGTGTATTTTCAACGCACCTCACAATCTGTTACAAGTAAACATAGATTCCCAGAAATTATATAATTTTAAAATTTTAGATCATTAGAGGAAAATGTATATAAAACGAACTTCACATTTGCAACTATGTGGACCAGCAATACCGCCTTCATATTCATGTCAAATAAATAACTTATTTGAAAATTATGAGAAATGGGACGACCAAAAGGGAAAAATTCATGCAAACCATCTAATGACAACTTGATCAAACAATTGTAATCCTATTTTCCTGGGATCATTGAACAAAATTACATGTTTATAACATTATTAATCTTCTCTGAATCTTCAGTTCTTCAGTTTCATAAGTCATAAATAGTAAACATTAGCTAGCCCGTGCTGGGGCATGGGTTGATGACTAGTTGAAGATAAAATAAATAAAATCAAATGATCCTATTTTCAAAATTTGAGAAAACTCAAATATGAAAATAACGAAACCCCCAACTCTCTCCGTGGGTCCTTGAGTTGCGTAGGATTTCTAGGATCGAGCCAACAATGCAATAAAAATATGATATGCATGATGATCTATGCATAACATTCCAAATTGAAAATTTGGGATGTTACACGTATTGACCATAATGTGGAGGGAGTTTGATAATAGATATTGTAATTCTCAAGATCAGTACAAAATGCGATCAGATGATTTTTCTCCTGATAAGTTAACTCAGAGCCATTGGTGTAGTAGGTTCTGTCTACCATCTTCCGCACATTGTTTGAAGAATGAAAATAAGCTGTCAATGGAAATAAGCTGTCAACTATTTTGAAATAAACAATATAAATTAGTTAATAACTATGTTTGAGAAACATACATAGCGGTAGAATTGGAAGCGTATCAACAAGGACCTACATGTCCATATTGTCTTGGTCGATGTCAGGATCACCAAGATCCATGGTGACAAGCATACCCTCATAAAAACCATACATCTTGCAAAGTGCTTCCCAATTTGTGCAACCAAAATGGGTTACGCTCCCAGAATTGTACATATTTACTTCAAAATCCATACCATGATGGGTCCTTAGGTGAATTTTCTTTGTTTCAAAATCTCCATGGTCTTAAAAATCCATCCTCTCCAAGACATAGCATCTTGCATGGCATGGGATAAGCTACTCGAATTGTAAAAGGTGATAATTACAGGTTGAAATAGTTGAAGTCATGCTTAATTATGAAAAAACACTTGTCGTCGTTGCATACCGTTTCAACATCGAAGGTCTCCTGGAGCTTAATGCTGAAGCGCCGACCTTCGTCCAGGTGAGGCCTATCGCACAGACCCCGGTCGTCGTTGCACCAGTCGCACTCCCCCGGGAGACTTTCGTCGTCCGATAACGACATTTCCTAGGTTCATAATTCAAAGATTAAACTTGTACAATTCAATATATGTACTACAAAAACTAAATTAGATCATTATTATTCATCACAGGTTGACTATCGGTCTGCTGATGTCTACTACACAACCTTCTTCTTGTAGACGTTGTTGGGCCTCCAAGTGCAGAGGTTTGTAGGACAGTAGCAATTTTCCCTCAAGTGGATGACCTAAGGTTTATCAATTCGTGGGAGGCGTAGGATGAAGATGGTCTCTCTCAAACAACCCTGCAACCAAATAACAAAGAGTCTCTTGTGTCCCCAACACACCCAATACAATGGTAAATTGTATAGGTGCACTAGTTCGGCGAAGAGATGGTGATACAAGTGCAATATGGATGGTAGATGTAGGTTTTTGTAATCTGAAAATATAAAAACAGAAAGGTAACTAATGATTAACGTGAGCGTAAACGGTATTGCAATGATAGGAAACAAGGCCAAGGGTTCATACTTTCACTAGTGCAAGTTCTCTCAACAATAATAACATAATTGGATCATATAACAATCCCTCAACATGCAACAAAGAGTCACTCCAAAGTCACTAATAGCGGAGAACAAACGAAGAGATTATGGTAGGGTACGAAACCACCACAAAGTTACCCTTTCTGATCGATCTATTCAAGAGTCCGTAGTAAAATAACACGAAGCTATTCTTTCCGTTCGATCTATCATAGAGTTCGTACTAGAATAACACCTTAAAACACATATCAACCAAAACCCTAATGTCACCTAGATACTCCAATGTCACCTCAAGTATCCGTGGGTATGATTATACGATATGCATCACACAATCTCAGATTCATCTATTCAAACCAACACAAAGTACTTCAAAGAGTGCCCCAAAGTTTCTACCGGAGAGTCAAGACGAAAACGTGTGACAACCCCTATGCATAGGTTCATGGGCGGAACCCGCAAGTTGATCACCAAAACATACATCAAGTGAATCACGTGATATCCCATTGTCACCACAGATACGCACACGCAAGACATACATCAAGTGTTCTCAAATCCTTAAAGACTCAATCCGATAAGATAACTTCAAAGGGAAAACTCAATCCATTACAAGAGAGTAGAGGGGGAGAAACATCATAAGATCCAACTATAGTAGCAAAGCTCGCGATACATCAAGATCGTATCACCTCAAGAACACGAGAGAGAGAGAGAGAGAGAGAGAGAGAGATCAAACACATAGCTATCGGTACATACCCTCAGCCCGAGGGTGAACTACTCCCTCCTCGTCATGGAGAGCGCCGGATGATGAAGATGGCCACCGGTGAGGATCCCTCCCGGCAGGTGCCTAACAGGTCCCGATTGGTTTTGGTGGCTACAGAGGCTTGTGGCGGTGGAACTCCCGATCTATTATGTTCCCGATGGTTTTAGGGTATATGGAGATATATAGGCGAAAGAAGTCGGTAAGGGGAGCCACGAGGGCCCACGAGGTGGAGGGCGCGCCTGGGGGTGGGCGCGCCCCACCTCGTGCCTTCCTCGTTGCTTCCCTTACGCATACTCCAAGTCTTCGGATTGCTTCCGCTCCAAAAATAACTCTCCTAAAGGTTTAATTCGCTTTGGACTCCGCTTGATATTCCTTTTCTGCGAAACATCAAACAAGGGAAAAAACAGAAACTGGCACTGGGCTCTGGGTCAATAGATTAGTCCCAAAAATAATATAAAAGTGTTTAATAAAGCCCATAAACATCCAAAACAGATAATATAATAGCATGAATACTTCATAAATTATAGATACGTTGGAGACGTATCATCTGTCGAGTCTTTTTCTTGAAAACTCTCAGCTCACGTGGTGTATACATTCGACCGTTGGTAATGATCGCTCCTCCTTTCGTCCCCGAGTGCATTACACCAAAATGTCTAGCACACGGGAACGAAGGAGAAGCGACCCCCACGACAACAGTCGGGATTTTTCTTCCTCTCGTATGTGGTGGAGACTCTCACTCGCTGATTCCTCTCTGACATTTTTGACCGTCGGTGATGGTCGTTACTCCTCCTTCCCCTAGTCATAACAAAGGTCTAGCACCCAGAGAAGAAGGAGAAACGACCCCCACGACAACAGTCGGGATTCTTCGTCCTCTCTCATATATGGTGGATACACTCCCTCACTGTTTTTTCGACCGTCGGTGATGGAGCCTCGACAGACTTAAAGTCAACCTGAATTGTCATTTAATTATTTTTCTAGAAAATCCAGGCCACTCGATATTTCCTACATATTCTAGCACAAGTCATGCCAGAATTCACAGAAAAATCCAGCATGACCTTTGCTAAAAAGGATATACCGAGCGCCTGAAATTTGCCGGAACGGAAATTAATCAACACTCCAGCAAAACATAGGCCACTCAGAGGTGTAACCAGCAAACATGGCCGGCCACTTGGGCAAGCACATATCCTATTTGAGCAACACAAGATATACATGTTTATATCTACATCATATGAGCATTCAAACTTGATGGTCATTGCATTTCAATGGTTCAAAATATAAAAAAACATTTCAAAATGTCTTATAGGACTCATATTGACATGGAGATTTGGCAGGTCTCACCTCGAGGTCGGAGGGGGTCGGTGACGGGGACGACGGCGGTGATGATGGAGGGGCTCCTTGATTTCTGCAAAAACAAAACCCCTATAAGCATAGTGCTCTCCAATTTGAGCATTCAAAGTAGGAGTAGTTTTCCAATTTGAGCATTCAATAAGAAAAACCAAATCGTAAAATAAATTAGTATACAAATTAGCATGCATTCAATAAGCAAAACTAAATCATCTCTTTCATCCGTACATCATCGAATATTATCACTAATACATCTCGAATAGTATCATACATATAACATCACTAATACAACTAAAACCCTAGCGAACGAAGGGTATCGGCGCGGGCGGTGGACACCGGAAGAGAAGGAACCATCACAGGATCATAGCTCCAGTGAGATCCCTGAAGAACCTGCCAGGTATTGGAGAACCTGCCCTCCAAGGCAACCATGTAGCGACAGACGTGCTCGTCCTCCTCGCTAACACGGTGACGTACCACCTCCGCAGGGTCCTCAAGCCTCTGCACCATCACTGGCCCACGCGACCACCACCAAAGAAGGTTCGGGTCAACAACGGGGTGGCTCCTCACCAAGCTGCTCCCCCGGAAGGTAGCACCTCCCAGTACCAGCCCGGCGGAGTCCAGTCTCGGACATGGCCCCTCTAATCAAGCAGGCCTCCTCCGCCGAGTCGACGACGAGGATGCGGGATAGGCATCGTCGACGTTGATGCGGGAATAATTGCTTTAACTAAAAAAATAACAACGAATGTGACATATTCAAAATATGACATGTCCACTTCAAAACGAATCAACCTAGAATTCTGTTAAATACACCTAAAACACCTAAATTCTACTAACTACACCTAATTAAAAACCTACATTTCGAACATGATTCGATCATAACTACGGTTCATACTACACTATTCTAAGATTAAACACCTAAAATACCTAAATTAAATTAACAACATGGGGTGGCTGGTCTCATCTCGATCGAAGTCGGAGGGGGTCGGTGACGGGGACGACGGCGGGGATGATGCAGGAGCTCCTTAATTTCTGCAAAAACAAAATATAAACAAAAACATTATTATCGTCATCTTAGGACTTAGTGAAACTCCATAAGCTATCAAGTAAATATCCAATTTGATTCCAAATAAAATTTTCAATTGTCTGCAATTTGTTTCCTAAACCCTAAGAACATTATTATCCTCATTTTTACCCTCTGCTACTTCTTGAACCATAGAAAGATGCACTAATTTCACATAACTTAGAAAAAATCCTATTCTATTCAAAAGACCTACATTTACTTTTTTTTCAATTCTATTCAGAAAACGTACATTTACTAAAATAATCTCACATAGCATAATATATTTCTCTACCTAACAATTTCTGCTACTAAATTCTTTTACTAAAAATATTTATACCTAAATTTTTATACAAAGAGGGGAGGGCAGTGGGAGGATGAGGAAGAGGGAGGAGTGAGGGCTTCAGGAGGCTAGGGACGAAGGGAGGAGAGAGGAGGGAGCAAGCAACAGGGCGGAAGTCGGACGAGGGAGAGGAGGGAGGAGCGACGTCCGCCGGCGCGAGAGGACGACCGTGGGAGGAGGGAGAGAGGAGGGCGGCGAAAGGAGGAGGGAGGGAGGGAGGCAGATACCTTGAGGGCGACGGCAGGCAGCAGAGTAGTATGGTGGGCGAGTGAGAGTGTGTGAGGGGAGAGTGAGAGGGATGCACGGGTGTGGATAAGGTAAGCATAGTAGTAGCGCTGTTAAGAACTCACTGCTACTGCTATTTAGCAGTAGCGCTGGTTATACGATGGCGCTATTGCTACGTACAATAGCAATAGCGCTTGTTGCTTATGAGCGCTACTAGTATGCCTACACGGCTTGCAACAGTTATGGCAATTACAGTAGCAGCATGTTTTGTAGACAAAGTGCTACTGCTATATGCATAGTAGCAGGGCTCTTCGGGCACAAGCGCTACCGTTCTTTTTCAGCAGCGCTTTGTTGTAAAAAGCGCTACTGGTGAGCTCCTGTGTATAAGCATTTCCCTAGTAGTGCGTCTTCATAGGATACCCTAAGGAAACAATTGGGTGCACCTTCTACCACAGATCCGAAGGCAAGATCTTTGTTGCCAAGAATGGAACATTTCTAGAGAAGGAGTTTCTCTCGAAAGAAGTGAGTGGGAGGAAAGTAGAACTTAATGAGGTAATTGTACCTTCTCTCGAATTGGAAAATAGCTCATCACAGAAATGAAGGAAATATGCCCTAGAGGCAATAATAAAGTTATTATTTATTTCCTTATATCATGATAAATGTTTATTATTCATGCTAGAATTGTATTAATCGGAAACATAATACATGTGTGAATATATAGACAAACAGTATGTCACTAGTATGCCTCTACTTGACTAGCTTGTTAATCAAAGATGGTTATGTTTCCTAACCATGAACAAGGAGTTGTTATTTGATTAACAAGGTCACATCATTGGTTGAATGATCTGATTGACATGACCCATTCCGTTAGCTTAACACTTGATCGCTTAGTATGTTAATGCTTTCTTCATGACCCATACATGTTCCCGTAACTATGAGATTATGCAACTCCTGCCACGGAGGAACACTTTGGTACTACCAAACGCCACAACGAATCGGGTGATTATAAAGGAGTACTACAGTGTCTCCAAAGGTACTTGTTGGGTTGGCGATTTTGAGATTAGGTTTTGTCACTCCGATCGTCGGAGAGGTATCTCTAGGCCTTCTCGGTAATACACATCACCTAAGCCTTGCAAGCATTACAACTAATGAGTTAGTTGTGAGATGATGTATTACGGAACGAGTAAAGAGACTTACGATAACGAGATTGAACTAGGTATTGGATACCGACGATCGAATCTCGGGTAAGTAACATACCGATGACAAAGGGAACAACGATGTCGTTATGCGGTTTGACCGATAAAGATCTTCGAGAATATGTAGGAACCAATATGGGCATCTAGGTTCCGCTATTGGTTATTGACCGAGAATGGTTCTAGGTCATGTCTACATAGTTCTCGAACCCGTAGGGTCCGCACGCTTAACGCTTCGATGACAGCTCATAATGAGTTTATAAGTATTGATGCACCAAGGTTGTTCGAGTCCCGGATGTGATCACGGACATGACGAGGAGTCTCAAATGGTCGAGACATAAAGATTGATATATTGGAAGCCTACATTTGACATCGGAAGTGTTCCGGTGAAATCGGGATTTTACCGAGTACCGGAGGTTACCGAACCCCGGGAGGTCAATGGGCCTTAATGGGCCATAGGAGAAGAGGAAGGGCAGCCCAAGGTGGGCTGCGCGCCTCCCCTCTAGTCCGAATAGGACAAGGAAGGGGCGCGCCTTCCCCTTCTCCTCCTCCAATCCTAGTCCAACTAGGAGAGGGGAGTCCTACTCCCGTGGGAGTAGGACTCCTCCTGCGCGCCCCCCTAGGGCCGCCACCTCCCCTTGCCTCCTTTATATCACGGGGCAGGGGCACCCTTGACACACAAGTTGATCTACGGATCTTTCCTTAGCCGTGTCGGTGCCCCTTCCACCATATTCCACTTCGGTCATATCGTCATGAGCTTAGGCGAAGCTCGCGTCGGTGGAGCATCAACATCGCTCCCACGCCGTCAGGTTGACGAAACTCATCCCGACACTTTGCTGGATCGGAGTCCGGGATCGCCATCGAGCTGAACGTGTGCTGAACACGGAGGTGCCGTGACGCTCGGTACTTGGATCGGTCGGATCGTGAAGACGTCGACTACATCAACCGCGTTGTTATAACGCCCGCCACGGTCTATGAGGGTACGTGGGCGGACACTCTCCTCTCGTTGCTATGCCATCACCATGATCTTGCGTGATCGTAGGAAATTTTTGAAATTACTACGCTCCCCAACAAAGGCATCCGAGCCTGGTTTTATGCGTTGATGTCATATGCACGAGTAGAACACAAGTGAGTTGTGGGCGATACAAGTCATACTTCCTACCAGCATGTCATACTTTGGTTCAGCGGTATTGTGAGATGAAGCGGCCGGACCGACATTACGCCAGACGCTTACGCGAGACTGGTTTCACCGCCCGAGCACTCGTTGCTTAAAGGTGACCGGCGGTGTCTCTGCTCTCTCACTTTAGTTGAACTGAAAAGGCTACGCCCGGTCCTTGAGAAGGTTAAACGGAGTCTATTTGACGAAGTATCGCTGTGGTTTTGATGCGTAGGTAAGAACGGTTCTTGCTCAGCCCGTAGCAGCCACGTAAAACTTGCAACAACAAAGTAGAGGACGCCTAACTTGTTTTTGCAGGCATGTTGTGATGTGATATGGTCAAGACGTGATGCTATATTTTATTGTATGAGATGATCATGTTTTGTAACCGAAGTTATCGGCAATCGGCAGGAGCCATATGGTTGTCGCTTATTGTATGAAATGCAACGCCATGTAATTGCTTTACTTTATCACTAAGCGTTAGCGATAGTCGAGAAGCAATAGTTGGCGAGACGACAACGATGCTACGATGGAGATCAAGGTGTCGCTACCGGTGACGATGGTGATCATGACGGTGCTTTGGAGATGGAGATCACAAGCACAAGATGATGATGGCCATATCATATCACTTATATTGATTGCATGTGATGTTTATCCTTTATGCATCTTATCTTGCTTTGATTGACGGTAGCATTATAAGATGATCTCTCACTAAAATTATCAAGTAGTGTTCTCCCGAGTATGCACCGCTGCCAAAGTTCGTCGTGTGCGAGACACCACGTGATGATCGGGTGTGATAAGCTCTACGTCCATCTACAACGGGTGCAAGCCAGTTTTGCACACGCAGAATACTCAGGTTATACTTGACGAGCCTAGCATATACAGATATGGCCTCGAACACGGAGACCGAAAGGTCGAACGTGAATCATATAGCGATATGATCAACATAAGATGTTCACCATTGAAAACTACTCCATCTCACGTGATGATCGGTTATGGTTTAGTTGATTTGGATCACGTGATCACTTAGATAACTAGAGAGATGTCTGTCTAAGTGGGAGTTCTTTAGTAATATGATTAATTGAACTTAAATTTATCATGAACTTAGTACCGATAGTATTTTGCTTGTCTATGTTTACTGTAGATAGATGGCTCGTCTTTGTTGTTCCGTTGAATTTTAATGCGTTCCTTGAGAAAGCAAAGTTGAAAGATGATGGTAGCAATTACACGGACTGGGTCCGTAACCTCGAGGATAATCCTCATTGCTGCACGTAAAAGTTACGCCCCGAAGCACCGCTGGGTGACAGTTCTGCGCAGATGCCGAGCCGAAGTTGTGAACGTCCGCAAAGCAGAGCTGATGACTACTCTATAGTTCAATGTGCCATGCTTTACGGCTTAGAACCGGGTCTTCAACGACGTTTTGAACGTCATGGAGCATATGAGATGTTCCAGGAGTTGAAGTTGATATTTCAACAGTAATGCCCGGATTGAGAGATATGAAGTCTCCAATAAGTTCTATAGCTGCAAGATGGAGGAGAATAGCTCACAAGTGAGCACATACTCAAAATGTCCGGGTATTACAATCACTTGAATCAACTGGGAGTTAATCTTCCGGATGATTGTGTCATTGATGTAATTCTTCAATCACCGCCACCAAGCTACAAAGGCTTCGTGATGAACTATAATATGCAAGGGTTAGTAAAGACTATGCTCGAGCTCTTCGCAATGCTAAAAGCTGCGGAGGTAGAAATCAAAAGGAGCATCAAGTGTTGATGGTCAATAAGACCACTAGTTTCAAGAAGAAAGGCAAAGGAAGAAGAAAGGAACTTCAAGAAGAACAGCAAACAAGTTGCTTGATCAGAGAAGAAACCCAAGTCTGGACCTAAGCCTGAAATCGAGTGCTTCTACCGCAAGCGATCGTCATTTGAAGCGGAACTGCCCCAAGTATTTGGCGGATAAGAAGGATGGCAAAGTGAACAAAGGTATATGTGATATACTTGTTATTGATGTGTACCTTACTAGAGCTCGCAGAGTACCTGGTATTTGATACTGGTTCTGCTAATATTTGCAACTCAAACAGAACTACGGATTGCTTAACACCGCAAAGGACGAGGTGACGATGCGCGTGGGAACGGTTCCAAAGTCGATGTGATCGCAATCGGCACGCTACCTCTACATCTACCTTCGGGATTAGTTTTAGACCTGAATAATTGTTATTTGGTGCCGCCGTTGAGCATGAACATTATATCTGGATCTTGTTTAATGCGAGACGGTTATTCATTTAAATCGAGAATAATGGTTGTTCTATTTATATGAATAATATCTTTTATGGTCATGCACCCTTGAAGAGTGGTCTATTTTAATGAATCTCGATAGTAGTGATACACATATTCATAATGTTGAAACCAAAAGATGCAGAGTTGATAATGATAGTGCAACTTATTTGTGGCACTGCCATTTAGGTCATATCGGTGTAAAACGCATGAAGAAACTCCATACTGATGGACTTTTGGAGTCACTTGATTATGAATCACTTGGCACTTGCGAACCGTGCCTCATGGGCAAGATGACTAAAACTCCGTTCTCCGGTACTATGGAGAGAGCAACAGATTTATTGGAAATCATACATACGGATGTATGTGGTCCAATGAATGTTGAAGCTCGTGGCGGATATCGTTATTTTCTCACCTTCACAGATGATTTGAGCAGATATGGGTATATCTACTTAATGAAACATAAGTCTGAAACATTTGAAAAGTTCAAAGAATTTCAGAGTGAAGTTGAAAATCATCGTAATAAGAAAATAAAGTTTCTACGATCTGATCGTGGAGGCGAATATTTGAGTTACGAGTTTGGTCTACATTTGAAACAAAGCGAATAGTTTCAGAACTCACGCCACCCGAACACCACAGCGCAATGGTGTGTCCGAACGTCAGAATCGCACTTTATCGGATATGGTGCGATCTATGATGTCTCTTACAGATTTACCGCTATCATTTTGGGGTTATGCTCTTGAGACGGCCGCATTCACGCTAAATAGGACACCGTCAAAATCCTGAGACGACGCCTTATGAACTATGGTTTAGCAAGAAACCAAAGTTGTCGCTTCGAAAGTTTGGGGTTGCGATGCTTATGTGAAGAAACTTCAACCTGATAAGCTTGAACCCAAATCGAGAAATGTGTCTTCATAGGATACCCAAAGGAGACAATTGGGTACACCTTCTATCACAGATCCAAGGCAAGACATTCGTTGTTAAAATGGATCCTTTCTAGAGAAGGAGTTTCTCTCGAAAGAAGTGAGTGGGAGGAAAGTGGAACTTGATGAGGTAATAGTACCAGCTCCCTTATTGAAAGTAGTTCGTCACGTAAATCAGTTTCAGAACACCTACACCAGCTTAGTGAGGAAGACAATGATGAAGATCATGAAACTTCAGATCAAGTTGTCACCGAACTTCAGAGATCAACCAGAACAAAATCCGCACTGAGTGGTACGGTAATCCTATTCGAAGTCATGCTACTAGATCATGATGAACCTACGAACTATGAAGAAGCGATGGTGAGCCCAGATTCCATAAAATGGCTTGAAGCCATGAAATCTGAGATGGGATCCATGTATGAGAACAAAGTATGGACTTTGGTTGACTTGCCCGATGATCGGCAAGCCATTGAAAATAAATGGATCTTTAAGAAGAAGACTGACGCCGATGGTAATGTAACTGTTTACAAAGCTCGACTTGTCGCGAAAGGTTTTCGACAAGTTCAAGGGGTTGACTACGATGAGACTTTCTCACCAGAAGCGATGCTTAAGTCTGTCCGAATCATGTTAGCAATTGCCGATTTTATGATTATGAAATTTGGCAAATGGATGTAAAACCGCATTCTTGAATGGATTTCTAGAAGAAGAGTTGTATATGATGCAACCAGAAGGTTTTGTCGATCCAAAAGGTGCTAAGATAGTGTGCAAGCTCCAACGATCAATTTATGGTCCGTGCAAGCCTCTCGAGTTGGAATAAACGCTTTGATAGTGTGATCAAAGCATATGGGTTTGTACTGACTTTGGAGAAGCCTCAGATTTACAAGAAAGTGAGTGGGAGCTCAGAGCATTTCTAATATTATATGTGGACGATATATTATTGATTGGAAATGATATAGAATTTCTGGATAGCATAAAAGGATACTTGAATAAAAGTTTTCAATGAAAGACCTCGTGAAGCTGCTTACATATTGGGCATCAAGATCTATAGAGATAGATCAAGACGCTTGATTGGACTTTCACAAAGCACATACCTTGATAAAGTTTTGAAAAGTTCAAAATGGATCAGGCAAAGAAAGGTTTTTGCCTGTGTTACAAGGTGTAAGATTGAGTCAAACTCAATGCCCGACCACAGCAGAAGATAGAGAGAAATGAAAGATGTTCCTATGCTTCAGCCATAGGCTCTATCATGTATGCAATGCTGTGTACCAGACTGACGATGCTTAGCTGTAAGCTTGGCAGGAAGGTACCAAAGTAATCCAGAGTGGATCATCGGACAGCGGTCAAGAACATCCCGAAATACCGAAAAGGACTAAGGATATGTTTCTCGTATATGGAGGTGACAAAGAGCTAGTCGTAAATGGTTACGCCGATGCAAGTTTTGACACGATCCGGACGATTCTAAATCGCAAACCGGATAATGTATTTTTATTAAACGGGGAGCTGTCGGTTGGTGCAGTTCTAAACAAAGCGTCGTGGCGGGATCTACATGTGAAGCGGAGTACATAGCTGCTTCGAAGCAGCGAATGAAGGAGTCTGATGAAAGAGTTCATTTCCGATCTAGGTGTCATACCTAGTGCATCGGGACCAATGAAGATCTTCGTGACAATATCGGTGCAATTGCCTTGGCAAAGGAATCCAGATTTCACAAGAGGACCAAACACATCAAGAGACGCCTCAATTCCATTCGGGACCAAGTCCAAGTGGGAGACATAGAGATTTGCAAAATACATACGGATCTGAATGTTGCGACTGCTGACTAAGCCTCTTCCACGAGCAAAACATGATCAGCACCAAGACTCCATGGGTGTAAGGATCATTACTTTGTAATCTAGATTATTGACTCTAGTGCAAGTGGGAGATCAAGGAAATATGCCCTAGAGGCAATAATAAAGTTATTATTTATTTCCTTATATCATGATAAATGTTTATTATTCATGCTAGAATTGTATTAATCGGAAACATAATACATGTGTGAATATATAGACAAACAAGATGTCACTAGTATGCCTCTATTTGACTAGCTTGTTAATCAAAGATGGTTATGTTTCCTAACCATGAACAAGGAGTTGTTATTTGATTAACAAGGTCACATCATTGGTTGAATGATCTGATTGACATGACCCATTCCGTTAGCTTAACACTTGATCGCTTAGTATGTTAATGCTTTCTTCATGACCCATACATGTTCCTCGTAACTATGAGATTATGCAACTCCTGCCACGGAGGAACACTTTGGTACTACCAAACGCCACAACGAATCGGGTGATTATAAAGGAGTACTACAGGTGTCTCCAAAGGTACTTGTTGGGTTGGCGATTTGAGATTAGGTTTTGTCACTCCGATCGTCGGAGAGGTATTCTAGGCCTTCTCGGTAATACACATCACCTAAGCCTTGCAAGCATTACAACTAATGAGTTAGTTGTGAGATGATGTATTACTGAACGAGTAAAGAGACTTACCGTAACGAGATTGAACTAGGTATTGGATACCGACGATCGAATCTCGGTAAGTAACATACCGATGACAAAGGGAACAACGATGTCGCAAAGCGGTTTGACCGATAAAGATCTTCGAGAATATGTAGGAACCAATATGGGCATCCAGGTTCCGCTATTGGTTATTGACCGAGAATGGTTCTAGGTCATGTCTACATAGTTCTCGAACCCGTAGGGTCCGCACGCTTAACGCTTCGATGACAGTTCATAATGAGTTTATAAGTATTGATGCACCAAGGTTGTTCGAGTCCCGGATGTGATCACGGACATGACGAGGAGTCTCAAATGGTCGAGACATAAAGATTGATATATTGGAAGCCTACATTTGACATCGGAAGTGTTCCGGGTGAAATCGGATTTTACCGAGTACCGGAGGTTACCGAACCCCCGGGAGGTCAATGGGCCTTAATGGGCCATAGGAGAAGAGGAAGGGCAGCCCAAGGTGGGCTGCGTGCCCCCCTCCCCCCTCTAGTCCGAATAGGACAAGGAAGGGGGGGGCGCCTCTTCCCCTTCTCCTCCTCCAATCCTAGTCCAACTAGGAGAGGGGGAGTCCTACTCCGGTGGGAGTAGGACTCCTCCTTGCGCGCCCCCCTAGGGCCGCCACCTCCCCTTGCCTCCTTTATATACGGGGCAGGGGCACCCTTGACACACAAGTTGATCTACGGATCTTTCCTTAGCTGTGTGCGGTGCCCCTTCCACCATATTCCACTTCGTCATATCGTCATGAGCTTAGGCGAAGCTCTGCGTCGGTGGAGCATCAACATCGCCACCACGCCGTCGTCGATTGAAACTCATCCCCACACTTTGCTGGATCGGAGTCCGGGATCGCCATCGAGCTGAACGTGTGCTGAACACGGAGGTGCCGTACGTTCGGTACTTGGATCGGTCGGATCGTGAAGACGTACGACTACATCAACCGCGTTGTTATAACGCTTCCGCTTACGGTCTACGAGGGTACGTGGACGGACACTCTCCCCTCTCGTTGCTATGCCATCACCATGATCTTGCGTGATCGTAGGAAAATTTTTGAAATTACTACGTTCCCCAACAAGAAAACCGTTCCAGTGATGCCTACATCAACTAGAGAGGAAGCCAATGATGATGATCATGAAACTTCAGAACAAGTTACTACTGAACCTCGTAGGTCAACCAGAGCACGATCCGCACCAGAGTGGTACGGTAATCATGTTCTGAAAGTCATGTTACTAGACCATGGCGTACCTACGAACTATGAAGAAGCTATGATGAGCCTAGATTCTGATAAATGGCTTGAGGCCATGAAATCTAAGATAGGATCATGTGTGAGAACAAAGTGTGGACTTTGGTGGACTTGCCCGATGATCGGTGATCCATAGAGAATAAATGGATCTTCAAGAAGAAGACTGACGCTGATGGTAATGTTACTGTCTACAAAGCTCAACTTGTCGCAAAAGGTTTTCGACAAGTTCAAGGAGTTGACTACGATGAGACCTTCTCACCAGTAGCGATGCTTAAGTATGTCCGAATCATGTTAGCAATTCCACATTTTATGATTATGAAATCTGGCAAATGGACGTCAAAACGGCATTCCTTAATGGATATCTTAAAGAAGAGTTGTATATGGTGCAACCAGAAGGTTTTGTCAATCCTAAAGGTTCTGACAAAGTGTGCAAGCTCCAGCGATCCATCTATGGACTGGTGCAAGCATCTCGGAGTTGGAATATATGCTTTGATGAGGTGATCAAAGCATATGGTTTTATACAGACTTACGGTGAAGCATGTGTTTACAAGAAAGTGAGTGGGAGCTCTGTAGCATTTCTGATATTATATGTGGATGACATATTATTGATTGGAAATGATATAGAATTTCTGGATAGCATAAAAGGATACTTGAATAAGAATTTTTCAGTGAAAGACCTCGGTGAAGCTACTTGCATATTGAGCATCAAGATCTATAGGGATAGATCAAGACGCTTAGTAGAACTTTCACAAAACACATACCTTGATAAGATTTGAAGAAGTTCAAAATGGTTTAGTCCAAGAAGGGGTTCTTGCCTGTATTACAAGGTGTGATGTTGAGTAAGACTCAAAAGCCGACCACGGTAGAAGATAGAGAGAGAATGAAAGTCATTCCCTATGCCTCAGCCATAGGTTCTATACGATATTCCATGCTGTGTACCACACCTAATGTGTGTCTTGCCACTTATCTAGCAAAGAGGGTACAAGAGTGATCCAGGAGTGGACCACTGGATAGCGGTCAAAATTATCCTTAGGTGCCTTAAAGAGGACTAAGGAAATGTTTCTCGGTTAGGGAGGTGATAAAGAGTTCGTCGTAAAAAGTTACGTCGATGCAAGCTTTGACACTAATCTAGATGACTCTAAGTCTCAATCTGGATACATTGAATGTGGGAGAAATTAGTTAGAGTAGCTCCATGCAGAGCATTATGGACATAGAAATTTGCAAAATACATACGAATCTGAATGTGACAGACCCGTAGACTAAACTTCTCTCACAAGCAAAATATGATCACACCTTATTACTCTTTGGATCTTAATCACATGGTGATGTGAACTAGATTATTGACTCTAGTAAAACTTTTGGGTGTTGGTCACATGGCGATGTGAACTATAGGTGTTAATCACATGGCGATGTGAACTATAGGTCTTAATCACATGGCGATCTGAACTATGGGTGTTATTCACATGGCGATGTGAACTAGATTATTGACTCTACTGCAAGAGGGAGACTGAAGGAAATATGCCCTAGAGGGTTTGGACCTGGAAGTCTGAGAAGGACTCTTCCTTACGGGCAAAACCGACTTTGAGGAGGCTTTTACTCCAAGTTTCGACCCCAAGGCTCAACATATAAATAGAGGGGCAGGGCTAGCACCCAAGACACATCAAGAAACACCAAGCCGTGTGCCGGCAACCCCATCCCCTCTAGTTTATCCTCCGTCATAGTTTCTGTTGTGCTTGGCGAAGCCCTGCGGAGATTGTTCTTCACCAACACTGTCACCACGCCGTTGTGCTGCCGGAACTCATCTACTACTTCGCCCATTTTGCTGGATCAGGAAGGCGAGGACGTCATCGAGCTGAACGTGTGCTGAACGCGGAGGTGGCGTACATTCGGTACTTGATCAAGACGGATCGTGAATGTGTACGACTACATCAACCGCGTTGATAAACGCTTCCGCTTTGCGATCTTCAAGGGTATGAAGATGCTCTCCCTTCTCGTAGCTATGCTTCTCCTTGATAGATCTTGCGTGAGCGTAGGAATTTTTTTTGAAATTGCATGCTACGTTTCCCAATAGCAATGATTTGTTTGAAATTCAGCTTTGGGTGTATATGCAATTGCTCATTACGAAGTGATAGTACATGCTCACATATCGCGGAGCCTGGCCTGTCCATTGGGAGGGTTTGATCAATATGTTCATTTTCTTAAATGAATATTCATATGTAATGACGTGCACTACAAAAAAAAGAGACACGTATAGGGAATATACACCACCACGTATATGTAAGTTGTTGGTTCTGTCTTTCCTTTCAACCCTACATACTACACCACGCAAATGATCAGATGCCAAGTTTATCGTGTTTTTCTATAGCTTTTCTAGTTGTTGTTTCATCAGCAGCTTCAACGCCCATAACCTCAGCGTTTCATGCACCCATCATTATGTTGCGCCATTGTTTCACACTGTAACACATCAGCACCTTGTTCCAGGATCACATGATCAACATCTCCCAGCAAACCTGCCCAATCCCGCATCAATGAACAAGCATAATATATTAACTCAACATATGAGATCTAACAAGTTTTTTTTCTTCAAAACAAGCCCTGTTAGGCAGCTTCCAAACTGTACACAGCTTCCAAATTGCCCAACAAATCACATATTTCTACTCGCAGGTAAAAATGTGGTGACCCACAAGAAATGTTGAGTAAAACATCGAAGCCTATCCCTAGACCCAAATCATTACTAATGAACATCCAATCTTCGCGTCCCCTCCCGAAGCTTCCAGGGTCCCTTATGTCTAGAAAAAAAATCTCCAACAAGTTTCATGACATTTGGACTTCATTTGCTATTGATATTCTGAAAAACTAGAAACAGACAATAAAATAGCAACTGGCACTAGGCACTAAGTTAATTGGTTAGTCCCAAAAATGATATATAATTGCTTGTAAATGCATATAAAAACTTCACACATATTTCACAACAGAGCAACAGAAAAGCAAATGATGAATATTTCCAGTTTCCTGGCAAAAGCAACACAAAAGGTCACAACTTCAGTTTCTTTTCAGCATATTATATTTTGTGGCAATGGCACTATGTCAAATAAGCTACAAACAGATTTTGATTTGTAGTGGAATTTTGTCTTTATACAAATGTTTAAAATGAGCTATCAGGCATGCATCAGATAACTAACTATACACAGATTTGACAGTGAATTTGCTTTTTTAATTCAACTTCCATTTAGGAATTTCATCAGTCTGTGTCAACCTCGCACTTCCTAACAAGCTTCTCGATACATTCAGCTGCCTAATCTGGTCACCATTTTAACCATCTTTAGAAGGTCAAACCCTATCCGTATCGTGCATCTGTTTAACAACCTTTGTTGGCTCATTGCGGACTCAAAATAGTCTAGGAAATTGTTGTTTCAGAGGTCTTCCACCACACCAAATACTACCCTAAATACCAGTCTGCTGGCCACTTCCAACCATCATGATCCTCATCTTGGCATAGATTTTCTTAAGTTTCAGCAGACCAAACCGGCATGCAGAATTATCAATACTACCATGGATCCGATAAATTCCATTTTCAATATTGTATTTATTTTTAACAATCTCTTGCCACATCCCTTCTTTGATCTCTAAGTTCCACCAACATTTACATTACAAACTGACATTAAATGCCCAACTCACCTTCTTTTCTTAGATCTACATATCACAAGCCATCTCACCATATGATATTTCCTCTTTTTACCAGACACTTCCCGAATAATCTTTAGATGGCTTTATCCATACCCCCAATATTGGTCTTTGGGAACCTATACATTCACAAGTAATAGACTAGCACACTGGAAAAACATAATTTAATTTGTGTTACCCTACTACTAAGGGATAGGGTTCTAGCTTCCCATCCATCAATATGTCATAAATTTGTTCTCAGCAGGTCTCATCGGGTACCTAATCAAACACATTCAACCTTGATACGTCTCCAACGTATCTATAATTTATGAAGTATTCATGCCATATTTACAACAATTTTATATGGTGTTGGTATGATTTGCATGGAGCTAACCCGGACTGACGTTGTTTTCAGCAGAACTACCGTGGTGTTGTTTTTTGTGCAGAAATGAAAGTTCTCCAAATGAGCTGAAACTTTTTGATGATTTTTTGGAACAAAAGAGACCCCCGAAGCTTCGTGGAAGCAACAGAAGGTGAAGGAGTAGGGCAAAAGACATCGGGGCGCGCCTGGGCCCTTGTCCGTGCCCCGGTGGGTTGTGCTCACCTCGAGGCCCATCTTCGCGTGAAACCGACGCCAAAAAATCCTATAAATAGAGAAACCATCAAAACTAACCCTAGATTGGAAGTTCCGCCGCCGCAAGGTCTCTGTATCCATGAAAACCAATCTAGACCCTGTTCCGGCACCCTGCCGGAGGGGGGAATCATCTCCGGTGGCCATCTTCATCATCCCGGCGGCCACCACAATGAGGAGGGAGTAGTCCACCCTCGGGGCTGAGGGTTTGTACCAGTAGCTATGTGTTTAATCTCTCTCTCTCATGATCTATATCATGTGCTTTGTTAATATAGTCAGATCATATGATGTTTCTCCCCGTTATACTCTTGTTATGATGAATTGAGTCTTTACCCTTTGAAGTTTTGTATTGTCGGATTGAATATTCAGAGATGAGAACACATGATGTATGTCTTGCAATAGGAATACTTGAGGTGACAAATGGGGTATCATATTGATTCACTTTATATGTGTTATGGCATTCAACTCGCGGATTCCCGCAGTGATATTGGGGTAATCTATGCATAAGACTTGATGCACGTTTTTATTATCTTTTCCAATAGAAACTTTGGGGTCTCCTTGTAGTTCTTTGTGTGGACTAAGTATTATGAATATGAATTTGCTTTGGTGTTATTCTAGTACGAACTCTTGATTAGATCGATCGGGGAGAATAGCTTGCGTTATTCTAGTACGAACTCTAGGATAGGTTGATCGGAAAGAATAGCTTTGAGGTGGTCTCATACCCTACAAACAATTTCTATCTTTTGTTCTCCGCTAATAGGAACTCGGGAGCGATTCTTTGCTGCACTTTGAGGGATAATCATATGATCCAACTATGTTAGCACTGTTGAGAAATTGCACTAGCGAAAGTACGGACCCTTGGCCTCATTTTCAAGCATTGCAATACCGTTTTTGTGCCCGTTTACTAATCGCTACCACTACAAGAAATATGTCAACTTGTGACCTTCTGTCAGTGACCCTGGAAGAATTAGTCACAAATCTATGACCATTTGAGACCAATTGGTCAAAAGCTGTTCGGGGGGCTCCAAACCCTAAACTATATCGACCATTTTGGCCAGAAAGGTTGTAATTTCCTTACACGAAATGGTCATAAAGTAGACAGCACTGGTCTGCTGCCTTATTTCTAGCTGATCACGACCAATATAGATGGTCATAACTTTGTAAATTGTGGTGGATTGCTATGACTAGGCGCCACCTCATCATTTTTGCCTATGTGTCATGTCCATGTGTCAATTTTTGCCCTAGGTTGTGAAGCAACCTATATTTCTGTCATTCCCAAAATTCCCAAAAGAATCTCATAAATTCTTTGGGTCATATCTTCGTCAAATATGTAAAAATCCTTCCTTGCCAAGTTCAAAAATATTCATTTTTCTATTCTGTTCACAACAACACTTTGTGAAGGAAGTGCTATATATATTCTTGATTTCCCTCAAAAATTTTGGGCACTCTTTCCTACCCAAATCATTGCCTCATGAAAAAATTCAGCTCCATATTCCCAGTAAATCTTCCTCGGAAAATTTCCAAAGTTTTTGTCCACCTAGAAGCATTGTGAAGGAAGTACCATTTTTATATATCCAAATGACATGAAATTTATAAGTTCCTTCATATGGCAAAATTATCACCCTCCTCCAAATTGCAGCTCAGTCAAATCATCTATGTGAGCCCATGTTCAATTTATATTTTATGGCCAGATTGGCACATTGCAAAGCAAGTGTTATCTAGACCCCTCCTATTACCCTCAAACTTTTTGGGCACTCTTCCATACAGAAATCATTGCCACATGATTATATTCAGCTCCATTTTCCTGGTAGATGTTTCTCACAAAATTTCCAAAGTTTCTATCTCGAGAGAAGCTTTGTGAAGTAAGTACTAGCTAGGCTTACCCAAATGATCTGAAATTTTACCAGGGCATGACCATACCTATGTAACTTACCTACACCAAATTTAAGCTCATTTCATTTATCCAATTTCTCTCGCTAATTTTCCCAAGTTTCTGTCCAGAGAAGAGCATTATGAAGGAAGTACCACTTTGGCATGTCCACATGGTATCAATTTTCTCCAGTGCTTTCCTATGCCCAAATAACCATCCTCCACCAAATTTCAGCTCAATCCATTCATTATTTTGAGCCCAGCTTCAACATTCATATTTTTGTCCAGTGTGGTACTTTGCAAAGCAAGTACCACCTAGGCTCCTCCTTTTGAGCTGAAAATTTGTGAAGACAGTCTTCTTAGTAGATGATCATCCTCAGCCAAAACTCACGCCCATTGTCCATGTGCATTTCCTGTACCGCTAATCAAACACTTGGCTGCTAATTCATGTTTGAGCATAGTTTGGGCTCCTCATGAGAATCTTATGTTGTAGTTTTCTTCCTAGCACCTACCTCGGGAGGGACCAACCCACTAGACATTCCTAGGCCGCCCAGAACGCATGGCAACGCCACGATCACGCGGTGACCATGCGGCGGGCATGCGAGTTTACGCACTCTAGAGTTGGGGCCCTCGGCCACCGTCCAAACCTTGATGTATCGCCACCAAACCATGTATTTCTAATTAAATAGATACTTATGTAACTAGAAATGATTTTTGGAAAAAATAAAGAGCAAACTATAAGGCAGCTGCAGTTAAAGTTTGACCCATTTCCTGTTGAATCGGCGAAAATTTGTCTTTATCACGAGAGGTGGATCAAAAAAATTTACACCAGCCATTTTGTCAATTGTGCATTAAATATAGCCTAATATTTTATAAATTTGATTTGGTCCAATTTTGCAACAAATATATGGTAGGTCCTTCACACAAAAAACTTATTTTGGGCACCCAAAAAATGGAAAATCTATTTTTCGTCCAAAGAAAATGAAAACTTCCTTAGGCAACATTGTTTGCCATCCCAAGATGCACCCTTGTGCACAATATGAGATCATTTGAACAAACTATGCCATGAATGTGGCCATAAGATTGATCATTTGGCTTGAAAGCCATGCATCTTCACGCATGATAGCTCGTTTCTGAGAACACTTTTTAAAAATAATTACCGTATTAAAAGTTTATTATTTTTCCTGGTAACTTGGTCACATATAATGACACAATGCGAAGGTTTTCCATTTTTTTATTTTTTTGAATTTTTTATGCCCGTTTCAAAATGCGGTCAAAACGGCGGGCATGACCGTTCCTAGCTGGTGGTTGAATCTTGGTAAACTTTTTGTGTTTCTCTCATTAAATAGATACTTATGTACCTAGAAATGATTTTTGAAAAAATAAAGAGCAAACTATGAGGCGGCTGCAGTTCAAATTTTACCCGCTTCCTACTAACTCGGTGGAAATTTGTCTTTTTCACGAGAGGTGGATCGAAACTTTTGACACCCAACCATTTGGTCAATTGTGCATTAAATATGTCCTAGTATTTTATAAAAAATGATTTGGTCCAATATTGCAACAAATATATGGTAGGTCCTTCACAAAAAAAACTCATTTTGGGCACTCGAAAAATAGAAAATGAATTTTCCGTCCAACGAAAATGAAAACTTCCTTAGGAAACATTGTTTGTCATCCCAAGATGCACCCTTGTGCATAATATGAGATCATTTCAACAAACTATGCCATGAATGTGGCCATAAGATTGATCATTTGGCTTGAAAGCCATGCATCTTCACGCATGATAGCTCGTTTCTGAGAACATTTTTCAAAATAATTACTGTATTACAAGTTTATTATTTTTCCTGATAACTTGGTCACATATAATGACAGAATGCGAAGGTTTTCCAATTTTTTGATTTTTTCTGAGTTTTTTATGCCCGTTTCAAAATGCAGTCAAAACGGCAGGCTTGACCGTTCCTGGCTAGTGGTTGAATCTTTGAAAACTTTTGATGTTTCTCTGATTAAATAGATACTTATGTACTTAGAAATTATTTTTGGAAAAAATAAAGAGCAAACTATGAGGCAGCTTCAGTTCAAATTTTAATCGGTGGGAATTTGTCTTTTTGACCAGAGGTGGATCAAGGCTTTTGACACCCAACCATTTGTTTAATTGTGCATTAAATATGGCCTAGTATTTTATAAAATTTATTTGGTCCAATTTTGCAAATAATATATGGTAGGTCCTTCACAAAAAAAAAACTCATTTCGGGCACTCGAAAAATTGGAAAATGTATTTTCCGTGCAAAGAAAATGAAAACTCCCTTAGGCAACATTGTTTGGAATTCCAATATTCACCCTTGTGCACAATATGAGATCATTTGAACAAACTATGCCATGAATGTGGCCATAAGATTGATCATTTAGCTTGAAAGCCGTGAATCTTCACGCATGATAGCTAATTTCTGAGAACACTTTTTTAAAATAATTGCCGTATTACAAGTTTATTATTTTTCCTAGCAACTTGGTCACATATAATGACACAACGCGAAGGTTTTCCAATTTTTTGATTTTTTTTGAATTTTTTATGCCCGTTTCAAAATGCGGTCAATACGGCGGGCTTGACTGTTCCTAGCTACTGGTTGAATCTTGGAAAACTTTTGATGTTTCTCTGATTAAATAGATACTTATGTACCTAGAAATGATTTTTGGAAAAAATAAAGAGCAAACTATGAGGCAGCTGCAGTTCAAATTTGACCCACTTCCTACTGAATCGGCAGAAATTTGTCTTTTTCACTAGAGGTGGATCAAGGCTTTTGACACCCAACCAGTTGTGCATTAAATATGGCCTAGTATTTTAGAAAATTGATTTGGTACAATTTTGCAAGAAATATATGGTAGGTCCTTCACAAAAAAACTCACTTTGGGCACTCAAAAAATGGAAAATGAAATTTCCATGCAAAGAAAACGAAAACTTCCTTAGGCAACATTGTTTGCCATTCCAAGGTGCCATTCCAAGGTGCACCATTGTGCACAATATGAGATCATTTCTTTGAATTTTTCGTGTGAAAAAGTAGAAGAAAAACAAAAGAATGCTGAGGTAGATTCTTTTTTGAAACATAATTTGTCTTTTTTGATGAGAGGTGGATCGAAAGCATTTTACATCTAAAGATTTGGTCAACTGTACATAAAATGTTGTCTTATAGTTTTGGGAAATGGAGTGGTGTTGTAAACTTTTTTGGCACTTCGAAAATAGAAAATGATTTTCCCCCTAAAAACTCATTTCTCATAACAATTTTTAAAAGATATTTGTCTTATTCCAATTCCAAGTTTGTTAGTTTTCGTAATAACTATGTCACATTTGGTGACACAATGAGAATGTTTCTTTTTTAATTTCACATCTCATAAAACTATTTATATGATTCAACACCTTTTTTGAAAAAATATGGTACAACACCTTATTTTTAGTCAATTACGACCAATTTAGAAGGTCATAACATGTACTGGGTTATGATTGGTCCATGGGCATGTCATGCGGATCGTGCTCAAACGCCGTCGGATGCTCTCGGATCCGACGGCAGCCCTTTCTCCCTCACCCCCCTATTTGTCTAAAAAAAACTCCCTCACCCTCTCACCCCACGAACCCTAGCACTCCAGATCTGCCACCCACCTCACGCGATCCCTTGCAGCCGCCTCCCACCGCCGCTCCAGATCCCCTCGCCGCCGGTCTGCACCCTCCCTCGCCCCCACATTTGCCGCCCATCTTCTTCCCCTCGTCTCCCACATCACCATCGCCACCCACGCTGATCCCATCCCTCCCCTTGTCTCCCTCCCGATTCAGATCCATTTTCCCCGACCCCATCGCCCGCGCCCGCGCGCCACCACGAGCTCCTCCTCGCCTCCCGGAGGACGTCCGCCGCTCTTCCTCCGCCCGTCCCGGAGGCCTCACTCGGCGCCCTTCGCCACAGGGCCGTTGCGCTCGTCCCGCCCTCGGCACCGCACCTCCACCGCCATCTCCGCTGGCTCCTCGCCTCCGCCTCCGCCCCTTCCCCGTCCAACGGCGACCAGGCGGCGCCCCACCTCCTCCCCCCGCCGCTCGGGAACGAGCACTGGAAGGACCTGGTGGTCGCCGTCCAGGACAGCGTGCTCATCCCGCGGCCCGAGACGGAGGCCGTCGTGGAAAGGGCAGCTCCCGCCGCGTCCTCGCCTACCCTGCCCTCCGTGCCGCCGTGATCTACTAAACCACCGTTGTCGGTGTCAAAACCGGCGGATCTCGGGTAGGGAGTCCCGAACTGTGCGTCTAAGGCGGATGGTAACAGGAGGCAGGGGACACGATGTTTACCCAGGTTCGGGCCCTCTCGATGGAGGTAATACCCTACTTCCTGCTTGATTGATCTTGATGATATGAGTAGTACAAGAGTTGATCTACCACGAGATCGTAGAGGCTAAACCCTAGAAGCTAGCCTATGGTATGATTCTTGTTGGTCCTACGGACTAAACCCTCCGGCTTATATAGACACCGGAGGGGCTAGGGTTACACAGAGTCGGTTACAATTGGAGGAGATCTACATATCCGTATCGCCAAGCTTGCCTTCCACGCCAAGGAGAGTCCTATCCGGACACGAGATGAATTCTTCAATCTTGTATCTTCATAGTCCAACAGTCCGGCCAAAGGATATAGTCCGGCTTTCCGGATACCCCTAATCCAGACTCCTCAAGAGTCTGTGAACCAGGCTTCAATGACGATGAGTCCGGTGCACAGATTGTCTTCGGCATTGCAAGGCGGGTTCCTTCCTTCGAATACTCTGTAGAAGATTTTGAACACAAGGATAGTGTCCAGCTATGCAAAACAAGTTCCACATGCCACCGTAGAGGGTACAATATTTCCACAAATCTATTCTGCTAACACACTCGATATCATGACAACATACCACGGCCCGGTCTTTATTCGAACTGTTATTCTTGACCAGCCTTGGCGCATATCGCGAGGCGGTTTCCTTGGCACGTCTTGTCAAAGCAGAGATCGTGTCCCCTTATCGCGGGATTCTCATCAATACGGGCGTGGGTAACCTAGTCGTGCCCGTTGGTATGACTCCTCGATTGTAGGCAAGTCCCAAACGGTCACGAGGAGGACGCTTGGTATTCGCCCTCTTTATAAAGAGACCAAGGCCTATCCTTTTTACTCCTTGAACTCAATCGAATCCTTCCCCCGCCTCGAGTTCCAACACCCGAAGCTTAGGTCAGGCACTTCGGACCTTCAACCATGTCCGGATCCGACCTTCAAGGTCGGTGGATGCCTTCCTTCATCACGGAGGAGGACGTCAAAAAGTTAAGAGAGGCCAGGTTTCTGACCGGCGAGATCCCGCACCGGCTGCCTGCTCGAGGGCAGGTCATTCCCACTCCCAAACCCGGCGAGAGCGTTGTGTTCGTATCTCACTTCCTCCGAGGGCAAGGCCTTGCCCTAGATCCCTTCGTGAGGGGGCTCATGTTTTACTATGGGATGGATTTCCATGATCTGGCTCCAGATTCTGTCCTACATATCTCGTTGTTCATCGTCGTGTGTGAAGCTTTCCTCCGTATTACCCCTCACTTCGGCCTGTGGCTCAAGGCCTTCACGGTGGAGCCGAAGATGATCGAGGGGCGGCACGCAGAGTGCGGAGGCGTAGTAATAAGCAAAAGTGCCGGCGCCCCATGGCCAGAGGGTTCTTTCTAGGAGGTGTCCAGCTTATGGCAACGAGAATGGTTTTATATCACAGCTCCCAGGGGCACCAAGTGGGTGGCTCCCCCTGTTTTTCGCTCGGGCCCCCTGCCACAACTAGCGTCACGGGTCAACAAGGGGCTGGACTGGGGGCCAGTAAAGGATGTGCCAATATTGCAGAGCCGCATCCAAGATCTCCTAGAGAGAGACATCAGTCTAATCACGGTAATGCAAGTCATGTTAATTTATCGATTCCTGCCCTGCAAACGTCGTCCCCTCCGCATGTGGGAGTTCAACCCGGAGGGACCGTGAGCTATCCATCATTTCCTTGGCATGACACCTAAGGAGATGTATAAATTGTTCTTCGGACCACAAATAATGTGTCCGGACACCATCGAGGATGCGGGTTTGAACTGCAATCGTTCAGATACCCAAGTAAGTAGTCCTGTAACCAAACATGTTGTATCTTTATTTATCACGACATCATTCTGAAAAGTTGCTCTCTGACCAGGACTGGGTAACAAAGGCAAAGATGATTAGGTGTCCGGCCCCCCTCCCTGAGGTCTCACCGGATCCTGTACTAGCCAGGATGCTGGAGCTCGCGCCTTATCAAGTGCCCTTAGGGGAAGACAAAGGGGGGAAGAAAGAGGCTAGCGCCTATGCGACGGAGGATAATCGGGGGGAAGAAACTAAAGTTCCCCCTTCCCAAGGAAAGAAGAGGACTGCCTCTGAAGACCCGGAGACAATGGTCTCCAAACGGGGGAAGAAATCTTCGCCAGAGGGTCCTACCCCGGGAGATACCTCGGCCACACAATGCCCGCTAGGGGGTCAGCCCCCAGCCGAGCTGTAAGTAGAAAGGGAACTTAATAGTAAAAAATGTCCTGCTTTGCTTCTGAGGAAAATAACCGAAACGCTTATCTTGTAGTCCGGATCATAGCCATTCTCAGCAGAGTTCGTCTTCGGGGGATCTTCTTCCGGAGATGATGGAGAGCGAAACGCCTCCCCATGACCTCCCGCCTTACGAGGTGGGCGACCCCGAGGTGTCGTCGCAGAGGGCTTCTCCTGATCCAGCAAGGCCAGAGGGTAATCCTTTGGCCACCCAAAGTCCTTAGTATCCGGCTCTTGAAGAGAGCAACCGGAAGGGTCCGGCACCGTCTGTTATGCGTCGGACACACTGAATGATCTGCTAGAGCAGGCGGCTATATCAGAAGCGCATCGTACGCTAATGGGTATGGTGGTTGAGAGGATTTCATCCGCCAAACGCGGGTTGCATGAAGCCTTTATGAGTCTGCTGAAAGGTTTTGAGGTACGTGAAATAGTGTGTATTTTTGACAGTACTGCACACGTTAAGGTGTGTCCTGTGCAGATAGTAGCCCCTGAGACTCTGGTTGCTGTCGAAAATGGCGGCAAACAGAGGATCATAGTCCCAGGTAACAATCCGGCTGTCCTCATATGCAGGTGGCGGAAGGTCCGGTGGCTAGCCGGACTGGTGAGTTTGCCGAGCTGAAGCGGCAACTTGATGCGGCGGATGCCGACATCGTGCTTGTCAACAAGCGGCTTGACGAGGCACAGGGTATGTGATTTCTCCAGTGATCGATACGTAGTAAGAGGAGCATGATGCCAGTATCTTTAATATGTTGCGACTGCAGATGGAGCTACGGCCGTGGAGACCCTTCGAGCAGAACTTGCCCGGGCCAAAGAACAAGCCAGGAAAGTGATTCGGCCGCCCTGAAGGCGATCGAGGAGCTGAGAGCCGAAAAGGCTGCTCATTGCTGAAGCAAGGAGGAAATAGACAAGATGGTTGTGGAATTGAAGGATGCCGCCGGCCGTTACGAGCTTCTCAAAAAGGAAGATCGAGCGAAGATGACGGACCTGGAGAAGGCCACGGTGGCGGCCAAGGATGCTCGCTCTACAATTAGAGCGATGAAGGAGGAGCTGCGCCACGCCGGGATATCGCGCTGGGAAGCCCTTTTGCTGCAGATGAAGTTCGAGATCCTCAAGACGCTCCATGGATCGGTTGTGGAGTTCTGCGGACGCTTATCTGGATTTGGCCGCAAGTGCCGCTGATGCGGCCGAATACTTCAAAGATCAAAATGATCGCGAAGTGGAGAAGCTATTCTGGTCACAATTTAACGTTCCAGCGCGTCCGCTTCCTTTGAATGAGCGGATGGCCGAATGGGCCGAGCTCCATAGGTTGTCCGGGCTCGCCATGAGGTCTGTTGTGGATTATCTATGGCCGGAAAGGCCAAGGCCGAACAGTTATTTTAGTTTGGTGCAGCAATTCCTTGGTACTGTGCCGCGCATCGATGCTATGAAGAGGTCGGCGTGCATCGAGGGTGCGCGGATGGCGCTTGCCTGTGTCAAGACATACTGGGCGGAGATGGAGGCCACCGCAATTGCAACCCCGAGTTCGGCCGTTAGCCGAGTATCTGTCGAGCACTACTTTGACGAAGTCCTTGAAGGTGCTCGTTCAACAGAAGCTCAGTGCTCAAAGAATATTGTGTTCTAGTGACATGTATTCCCATTGAAAAACAATGTTTTACTGAATTGTAAAGGCTATTTTTATACTTTTTCCTGAAAGTATGATGATGCCTCCTGTGCAGCCGTTTATGTATATATGTATATAACTTTGAAAGTTTGCGTTTGCTCGCACCCCACGCGTATAATGTGGGGGTGTTTGCAGAAGACGTGTGTTCACACTTGATCCAATGTCTTGGTCCATTAAGGAGGTGATAGCGCAGCAAACGAGGCAATCAGACTATATTGCTTTAACACTTCCACTTAGCCATAGGAGTTTGATGGTGGGGCTACTATATAGCCCCTGGTGGCTCCGCGCTCATCCGAATACAGGGCGCGTACATGCCTGGCTGGGAAACGGCCCTTTGTTAATGCGGAGGAATCCCAAAGATTCCGTTAGGTCATTGAGTGGTTGACCAGTCTCGCGCTTTATCATGACAGTCAGTTTTCGGCTTTCTCTACTGAAGTGCTCATCCGGCCGAACCAGGGCACAATTGCAGTAGTTCTCCTGGTGTCTCCTTAGCCGATAGAGCGGAATGTAAGTTAGCAAAACACAGGAGCCGGGCAAACCCAACATTTGACCAAAGACATGATTCGGAGCTGATGCATATAAGGCCAAACTCGCGACGCTGAACACTCCCTAAGGTATTCGGCCTTTGATATATATACCGGCTAAATGATGCCCTTAGATAATGAGCCCTAGTGTCCGGCACGAGCAATATTCGACGTGGCCACATGCCAAGAACGCCAAGATCCTTCTCGGTTGTATTGAGAATCCGGAGGATGTGAACAACAAAAGATAGTAAAAAAGGTTTACGCAGGGTCTTAATCTAAAGAGAAACCTTTAAACGGGTCCCTGCTGCACGTCTGTGCCTGTGTCTCCGTTGTGCCGTATCTTGGACGGGTGTAGTACGATTGTCATATGTAAAAGAGAGGAACTTAGTTGAAAGTTGTCATCCAAAAATTGGCTATTATAAATAAACCATTTAAAAGTTAAGATGGGTAAAGTTGAGCCGAACTATCGCTGAGAAGCCCCTGGTACCGTCTACAAGGGCATAACCATCAAACCAATCTCTATCCAATGATTAGCCAGACTCGTCTAAACGTGTCCATGGTCTTAACGACCGGCCATCTGTTCTGGTGGTGAGGCCGTCTAGTGTTCGGCTGTTAAAGCAGCCATACGTTCTTCTGCTCGTAAGGAGCGCTCAACATTTCCATGTACTGTGATGATGCCACGTGGACCGGGCATTTTAAGCTTAAGAAAAGCGTAATGCGGTATTGCATTAAAACGAGCGAAAGCCACTCGTCCGAGTAGTGCTTGATAGCCACTTCGGAATGGAGCAATGTCGAAGGTTAACTTTTCGCTTCGGAAGTTGTCGGGCGAGCCGAACACAACCTCTAGTATTAGAGAGCCCGTGCAGCGAGCCTCCGTGCCTGGTATTACTCCCTTGAAGGTAGTATTACTGTGGCTGGTTTTTGTTGGGTTTATCCCCATTTTGCGGATGGTGTCCTGATATCTCAGATTTAGACTACTGCCACCGTCCATAAGGACTCATGTGAGATGGTATCCGTTTATTATTGGATCCAGCACCAAGGCGGCTGATCCTTCATGTCGGATGCTTATTAGGTGATCCCTGCGATCAAAAGTGACCGGGCAGGCCGGCCAGGGGTAGAACTCAGGGGTGACGGGCTCTAGGCTTGTGTATTTCGGAGTACATATTTGTTTCTCCTCTTTGTCACGTGGATTGATACATCTCCGTCGTATCTACTTTTCCAAACACTTTTTCCCTTGTTTTGGACTCTAACTTGTATGATTTGAATCGAACTAACCCGGACTGACGCTGTTTTCAGCAGAATTGCCATGATGTTGTTTCATGTGCAGAAAACAAAAGTTCTCGGAATGACCTGAAACTCCACGGAATATCTTAGAATAAATAATAAAAAATCCTCGCCAAAGATGAAGACCAGGGGGCCCACACCCTGTCCACGAGGGTGGGGGCGCCCCCCCTCCTTGGCGCCCCCCCTACCTCGTGGGCCCCTTGGACACCCTCCGACGCCAACTCCAACTCTATATATTGGCTTTCAGGGAGAAAAAAGCAAAGAGAAGAAATCATTGCGTTTTACGATACGGAGCCGCCAAGCCCTAATCTCTCTGGAGGCTGATCTGGAGTTCGTTCGGGGCTCGGAGAGGGGATTCGTCGCCGTCGTCATCATCAACCATCCTCCATCACCAATTTCATGATGCTCACCGCCGTGCGTGAGTAATTCCATCGTAGGCTTGCTGGACGGTGATGGGTTGGATGAGATTTATCATGTAATCGAGTTAGTTTTGTTAGGGTTTGATCCTAGTATCCACTATGTTCGAGATTGATGTTGCTATGACTTTGCTATGCTTAATGCTTGTCACTAGGGCCCGAGTGCCATGATTTCAGATCTGAACCTATTATGTTTTCATGAATATATGTGTGTTCTTGATCCTATCTTGCAAGTCTATAGTCACCTATTATGTGTTATGATCCGACAACCCCGAAGTGACAATAATCGGGATACTTCTCGGTGATGACCATAGTTTGAGGAGTTCATGTATTCACTATGTGCTAATGCTTTGTTCCGGTTCTCTATTAAAAGGAGACCTTAATATCCCTTAGTTTCCAATAGGACCCCGCTGCCACAGGAGGGTAGGACAAAAGATGTCATGCAAGTTATTTTCCATAAGCACGTATGACTATATTCGGAATACATGCCTACATTATATTAATGAATTGGAGCTAGTTCTGTGTCACCCTATGTTATGATCATTACATGACGAACCGCATCCGCATAATTATCCATCACTAATCCGGTGCCTCTGAGCTTTCCATATCTGGTTCTCGCTTATTTACTTTTCCGTTGCTCTTGTTACAATCACTACAAAATACCAAAACATTACTTTTGTTGTCTTTACTTTTGTTACCGTTACCACCACTATCATATTACTTTGCTACTAAACACTTTGCTGCAGATACTAAGTTTCCAGGTGTGGTTGAATTGACAACTCATCTGCTAATACTTGAGAATATTCTTTGGCTCCCCTTGTGTCGAATCAATAAATTTGGGTTGAATACTCTACCCTCGAAAACTGTTGCGATCCCCTATACTTGTGGGTTATCATGGATCACGTTTACTGTCTTGACTTCTGGTGGGAATTTTTTCTGTCCCCCAGTGCCTTGCTGGCGAGGCTCATCCTCGTCTTCGCTCGGTGTGTCCTCCCCCTTGTGTTCGGCGTTTAGCTTGCCGGCCTGCTTGAAGACCCAGCATTCTCTGTGGGTATGATTTGCAGGTTTATCAGGGGTGCCGTGGGTCTGACATAGTTTGTCTAGAATCTTGTTTAGGCTGGTCGGTCCATCTTTGTTGCCTTTAAAGGGCTTTTTCCGCTGACCTGGTCGAGAGCCCCTGAATCCGGCGTTTACCGCCGTGTTATCTGGGCTGTCTTCTTTGTTCCGGCGCTTGTTTTTACTGTGTCGTGGTTTTCCATTGCCATCCCTGACTTCGGATGTGCTTGGGTCGCTGGTGCTGCTTCGGGCTAACCAGCTGTCCTCGCCCGCGCAAAAGCGGGTCATAAGTCTTGTTAGGGCTGCCATTGTTCTTGGTTTTTCTTGGCCGAGGTGTCTGGCAAGCCATTCGTCTCAGACATTGTGCTTGCAAGCTGCTAAGGCTTCGGTGTCCGGGCAGTTGACAATTTGGTTCTTCTTAGTGACAAACGTGTTCCAAAGCTTTCGGGCTGACTCTCCGGGCTGTTGAATTATATGACTCAAATCATCTGCGTCCGGAGGTCGGACATAAGTCCCTTGAAAATTAGCCTGAAAAGCATCCTCGAGCTCCTCCCAACTTCCGATGGAGTTTTCGGGGAGGCTTTTTAGCCAGTGCCGAGCTGGTCCTTTGAGCTTGAGGGGAAAGTATTTGATGGCATGGAGATCGTCTCCACGAGCCATATGAATATGGAGGATGAAGTCCTCAATTCAGACCCCCGGGTCTGTTGTCCCGTCGTACGCCTCTATGTTCACTGGTTTGAATCCTTCTGAAAATTCATGGTCTAATACCTCGTCGGTGAAACATAGGGGTGTGCGGCACCCTCATATTTAGCTGCACCATGGCGTTCGGACGGTTGTGATATTTGGTTTTGGTTGATTGCTGGAGCGCGTTTCCTTGATCCGTAGATGGATCTGGTTGCGCCGGTCCTTTGATGCGAGTCCTCGCGTGGGTCATGTACTACCTTATGTGCGGCCTCGTTGGCCGCTCTATCGCGGCCATGAGGTCGTCGATCCGACCGGTCGGCGGTTTTATTTTTTGGCTGTGGGGGCTCTAAGGCCTCATCGTCGAATTCAGGCAGCAACTTTCTCTTTGGGTAGCTCTTCGTGTGGCGACTGCCACCATACTTTTCTGCCGTATCGAGCACCTTGTTCCATCTACTGTTGAGTGTGTTTTGTGCGGCCTTGAGCCTTTGCTTCTGCTTCTTCAAACTCCTCGCAGTGGCGATAAGCCTTCTATGGAGGTTCTCTTGCTCCAGCTGCCTTTCCGGGATGATGTGTTCATCGTCATCTGGACTATTCTCTTCTCCGGAGACAGGTTGATTAGCTTGACGCTCGGCGTCGCCGTGTTCGGTCAGCGGCTCCGTACTTTGTTCGTCGTCCGCTAGCTCACCCTTCTCTATCGCTGGGTCTATTTGGTCATTGTTTCCTTCGGAGTCGACCGTGGTATTGTTTTTTCTTGCGCTGTTATCGTTGTTTTTGCCGAGGCGGGATTTGGAGCGGGGCGCCGCTTTGATTGCTTATCGAGGGAGCTATCTCTCGCTGCATCTTTCCGTTCCTCGTCATCATTTTCTTTGGGTGTATCCACCATGTATATATCATGTGATGAAGTGGCGGTCCAGCGCCCTGTTAGCGGTGGTTCCTGTTCGTCTCCTACATCGTTGTCCATACCATCGATGTCTTCGGAGTCGAAGTCGAGCATGTCGGTTAAATCATCGACAGTGGCTACTAAGTGGGTGGTGGGTGGGGGGGAATTTCTTCGTCATCCGCATCCCATTCTAGCCGAACATAGTTCGGCCAAGGTTCTCCTGACAGGGAGAGAGACCTTAACGAGTTTAGTACATCGCCAAAGGGCGAGTGCTGAAAGATATCCGCGGAGGTGAACTCCATGATCGGCGCCCGATCGGATTCGATAGGCAAGGGCGCAGGCGGTTCGGAGTCCGTGGCCGGAGACGAGTCCAGCGGTTCGGCGTCACGGTTGTCGTGAGGGGTAAGGTCAGTATTCGGCTCTATCGCCACTGAGGGTGCAGCCTCCAAGGCGGGGTCTATCCGCCCGTCCTCGGATGGCGCAGTCCGTTCCGGATTGAAGGCCGGAGTGGTTGCTGGCGTGATATCCCGAACACTGTCCGACGGCAGAGCTACATCGTGCTTGTCGTGATCGTGCGGCACACCTGGCGTGGGCTTGAATCCATCAAAGATTAAGCCTCCGCGGACATCGCCAGTGTAATTCAAGTTCCAAACCAGACCTGGTGGCCAGGGGCGTAACTCTCGATCTGCTCCAGATGGCCAAGCGAGTTGGCCCGCAGTGGGAAGCCGCCGAATATGAAGATCTGTCCGGGGAGGAAAATCTCACCCTAGACCGCATCGTTATCGATGATCGGAGGAGCCATCCAGCTTTGCGGCGACGGCACAGTGGAACTCTCAATGAAAGCACCAATGTCGATATCAAAACCGGTGGATCTCGGGTAGGGGGTCCCGAACTGTGCGTCTAAGGCGAATGGTAACAGGAGGCAGGGGACACAATGTTTACCCAGGTTCGGGCCCTCTAGATGGAGGTAATACCCTACTTCCATCTTGATTGATCTTGATGATATGAGTAGTACAATAGTTGATCTACCACGAGATCGTAGAGGCTAAACCCTAGAAGCTAGCCTATGGTATGATTGTTGTTGGTCCTACAGACTAAACCCTCCGGTTTATATAGACACCGGAGGGGGCTAGGGTTACACAGAGTCGGTTACAATGGGAGGAGATCTACATATCCGTATCGCCAAGCTTGCCTTCCACGCCAAGGATTGTCCCATCCGGACACGAGACGAAGTCTTCAATCTTGTATCTTCATAGTCCAACAGTCCGGCCAAAGGATATAGTCTGGCTGTCCGGATACCCCCTAATCCAGGACTCCCTCAACCGTGCTCCCCGACGTGCCCGCGGCCATGGGCCCCCAGCCGCCGCCGCCGTCCGTTGGCCTCCAGGCGAGGTCCATGGCCACCTTCACCCGCACGTGAGCGCCCCCTTCCCTACCCTTTCTGCCCAGATCCGCAAGCTCGATTTATGGATTTGTCTGGATACTCTGTAAGCTAGCTAATTGCCTGATAATGTAGCGTTCCATTCAACAGATGTCTGGTTTATAAGTGATTGCTTTTGGATTGTGAGTTATTTCTGGGCAGTAAAATCTCTGTTCATATATCGTTCTGTGTATGTGATTTGTGTAGCTTTTTACCTACCATGACACTGGTGTAGATTGGGGAACTCTGCTTAGAAATGAATGGCTCTTGTGAGTTCTTGGGAGTCATAAAATTCCCTCTTCATGCTAGTGCAATCTGTTCACATAGGACTGGGATGACTTATGTTGAAACTGCTGCAATGATTACAACCTTACTTGAGATGTTTGATTGCTCCATGCTGGTATTCCTAGAATAGGATCACTAGCATTACTGTAGTAGTGTTGCCATTTTCCGTATCGTAGTTGTCTCATAGTGTTGTTAGCTTCAACGAATCTGAGTGTCGTATACTCTAGAGAAGCAAATGCCACTCTTGGCATTGTGTGTTTGTGATGTCCTGCATGCCTTCAGCTGTTCTGACGCTTATGTGTGTTAATATTATCCCTTTCCTTGAACAGGTAAGGAAAGTTTACATGCTTGACGGTGTGACAATCCCGTGGTTCGAGAAAGTAAAGGATGAGATTGTCCTCGATGGCAACGACATCGAGCTCGTCTATTGCTCTGCTGCCCTTATCAACCAGGTTAGCCCTTTCCTAGGTGCTTCTCACACTGAAAACTTGCATCATAAGTTGCCTCGATTTCACCTGTGAAGTCTATCTATGTATGACATAGTATGTGTCACAACGCCATAATTTTTCTATATTATGGATGAACCTTTTAGCTGTCATGTAGACATTATAGCATACCTTGCAGTGATGGTATTTTCCACTCTAACATGTTCTAGGTGTTGATGCATCTTTTGTACTAGTTTAGATTAGATGGAAAAGTGCATAGCCTAACCTAACCTGGAAAGCGAGCTATAGAACCATGCTCTGCTTCAAGTCAGTTCGAATTTGAATGGTTCATCGTGTGTAGGTGTGATCTGAATTCTGAATGGGTCTTTTGGTAGGTACTGGCGGAGGCTGGGAGCGCCAAGGCGGTGGCGTTCGACGAGATCGACCTTAGTGCTTGCTGCTAACATGTGGAGGAGAAAGCCACAGGAATCACCATCTCAATGGTCTGGCCTTAGTGCTTGCTGCTATTGTTCTACTAGACATGTTGCACTACCTGAGCTTGTGTACTAGAAGCAGGCACCCAAATTTTCTTTCTGATTGCTGGAAAGTAATGTTACACTTCTATTTGTAGATGACAACGACAATGTCTTGCTCTGGTTGCTGTTCAGTTTATATTCGAGTGTGCATGATTTTATCTATAGCTGGCACCATGGATAGAGCTATGTGTGTAATCTGACTTGTTTCTGTTATTGTTATATCCATTTTATTATGTTACCTTAAGTTGTCATGTTAAGGCAAACCTGAGAACACTTGCTTATGAGAACCAACTGGATTTCTTAGATATATCCAAGTGAGATGTACTGTTACTATGGTAGTGGATTTTATCTATGTGAGATTAGAATTTGAGTGCCATCATTCATCTTATGCTATCTTGTCCTCCGTGATAACTGTTGACTTGCAAGATACAATGTTGAATTACTATATGATGCATGTTTGTGATGTTAGTATGTGTGCTTTGACTAGTAATATTAGATCTTGCCTATCGAAGATGCATATTTCTTAACGAATTTTTGTCATGCTGCATAATAGTCTCGATTATTTGTCATTATTGACATGCATGCTAATTAATCTATGCAGGATAGTGGTCGGGTGTCAACAAGGAATGGAAATTGATGGAGATCCCTACGTGTGCGTCGTTTGTATACCATGCCTGCTGGTAGCAGATTGATCAAGACGTCAACAACAAGAAAATACTATTTGTGTCATGCACAAGTGCACCACAAAGAAGAGCACCAGTCCGTCTACTTCTTGCTGCTTCGACCCAAGTGCTGGCTGACACCATGGAAGGTATCTCTCTCCCTCTCCTCATGCTCTACCCTGGGTACAATCCTATTTTCTTACTATACCACCACATTAGCCATCAAATTTGTGACAAGAAAACGGAAACCCTCTTCCTTTCTTCCAAGAGGAGAGGTCAGGTCCTTGCTTGCTAGAGTCGATCTATTTATCTTCATTTTTAAGTAACAACGGTTCTTTGGTCCATGTTAATATGTCAAGAAACTGTTTGTTTGTTGAAACAACCATCAGTCACTCTCAGATACTGCTGACTGCTTTCTGTTGCTAGTATAGTTCAAGCTTCTTTGCCATGTAGTTCATTAGGATGTGAACAATCTACTACATGCTCACAAAGCTATTATCTTAAATTTTTTGTTTCTTTGCTGTCAATGTTTGCCAAGCTATTTAAACGATGATGACAAACTGAAATCATGAATACTCATATAGAAACTTGAACAACCATCTTGTTTAATTTGGTGATGTTCCTCCATCTGAGTGCTAATCTGTTGCATTGTTATTCAACTTTCATTGACAGTTTTAGTTTCACTGAAATCATGTTTTCTTTTCTATGCTTATGTCTGTGGACGAACGCTACTAGCTCCAGAAGGACCGACATTACCATCAAGTACGCCATCGAGGTAATTCACCAATCCATCATCAACTATGCTTTGCTCTCCTTAGTTTTTCTTTTTGCTGTAAAGCACAAAGAAAATTGAAGCTATCTAGATTAATTGATCTGAAGAGGGTCAAATAGGATGTGACAACATGTTCACTGCCTTATTATCTTCTGCTTGATCTGACACTATTTATGTCCAAACCTGGGAGTATATTTTTTGCTTGTCGTCATCACCCATTTGTTGGGTTGTATAAGTGTATCTGTTGTCCGATTTGCTCCATCATATTTCCTGATGTACTTCTACATATATATGTTGGTTATAATCTGCTTGAACGATCCAATTACTTGATATTCCATTATGTTCTTGTAGGTGAATGGAGCTTGTGTTGTTGGTAGAACTCGGTTGATGACTTCTTCCTATGTTGAAAGCATGTTCCGTGGTATCCAAGAGTAGCTAGCTTTACACTCGCAGAGCGTTTTATTTGTCGATCGCAATATTTGTGATTGTATGGAATATTGTATGGTTATCTACATGAAGTTTGAAGTTCCTGGGCATGCAATATTTGATGGTTAAACTGGTTGTTGTGATGTGAACGAGTGTATGGAGTTTCACATGTTCTGTTCTGTACAAAATATATTGTAATAAACCTATTTTGGTTGTTATTTGAAGATTTTCATATGCTTCTCTCTTCTTTCTGTTTGATATATACTGCTTATTAATAAGCTATGAAAAAGCGATTTGGAACCACTGCCAGGAAAAATCTGACAATTGGGACCCATCTAAAAACTAGAGCTGACAAAAAATTGGAAATTAAAAAGAAATGGACCGCAAAAGGCCATGCCCTATAAAATAAAAAGGCCAAATTGTTGGGCCAGGCCCATGTAGCTAGAGAAAATTAATAAAAAATATACAGTAAAAAGGCTATATAAGTGGGCTCGGCCCATGTAAAGCGTCAAATTTGACCGGGCTGATTCTTGTCAACGACCTTTTCATTTGGTCGCAATTTTGCCACGTCAGCTTGCCATGTCAGATCCGACGTGGCCTGGGCAGACAGCCAGTGACCAAAACAAAAGGTCATGGGTTCAACCACCTTTTGTTTTGGTCGTTGCCTTCCACGACCTTCTCACAGAGAAGGTCGTGAATTTCAGTTTACGACCGTCGGCTTTTGACCATCTGTTTTTGGTCACAAAAAGGTCGCAGATGAAAAACAATGACCTTTCAGCGACCAATAGTGATGGTCGCAAATTGATATATTTCTTGTAGTGTACCTTGCTGTTTTTATTTATTCAGGTTATAAATATATATTTCTACCATCAATATTACACTTTATCACCATCTCTTCACCGAACTAGTGCACCTATATAATTTGCCATTGTATTGGGTTTGTTGGGGACACAAGATATTTCTTGTATTTGGTTGCAGGGTCGTTTTAGAGAGACCATCTTCATCCTACACCTCCCACGGATTGATAAAGCTTAGGTCATCCACTTGAGGGAAAATTGCTACTGTCCTGCAAAACTCTGCGCTTGGAGGCCCAACACGAGTCTACGAGAATAAAATTGCGTAGTAGACATCAAGCTCTTTTCTGGCGCCGTTGCCGGGGAGGTGAGTGCTTGAAGGTATAACTTTAGATCTTGCAATTGAATCTTTTAGTTTCTTGTTTTATCACTAGTTTGGTTTATCAAAGAAAACTACATAAAAATGGAATTTAGGTTGCATCATATTATTTATCATCTTTATAATACCTTTCTTGAAAATGATGGTTTGGAAAATTGTGCTCAATTGTTAGAAGAAGAAGTCAATAAAATGTTTGGCACAAAGTATTTGAATGATGAGCATGATTGTAATGTTGTTAGTATGAATTCTTTGAATATCCAAAATGCTAATGATGATTGCACAAGTCTTGACAAAAATGTTTCTTATAAGCATGTCACTTTTTGTGGAGTGAATTGGGAGTGCCTTTGCACACCAGAAAGGGAAGATAGATTTTGTAAGAAGCATAATATTTAGAAACAAAAAGGTTGCAAGAGAGGCTAGATGATTGTGCTAAAAGATGTAATTTTTTCCGCCATCCTTGTGAACTTTGCAATGAACATGGTCATTTAAATCTTCAATGCAGATTCTTTCATCATAGTATACAAAGATTGTGATAACTTGATTACCCTTGAGCATCATAAAGAGCTTAGTCTTCTTTTGGGGTATGAATAAATGAAACGTATAACTAAGGATTTTCCAAATCCTGAGAGATTTCTTGATTTTGATCTAGAAGAAATGTATATGTTTTGTGCGGTAAATTGCATTGAGAATCCTTATATTGTCAACTACCTAAAGACAAGAAAACAAATGGAATATGAAGAGAGTACTAATGAAAGGGAAAATATTTCCCAAAACCCTCCTAGTGTTTATTATGATGAAGCAGGTAACGAGGAGGAACTTCCTATCCAATCAATCTCTTCAACAAGGAGCTCAAAAAAACTAATTGAACCCACACATGATGTGGTGAAGAAGAAGAAAAGAAGAAAGAAGAGAGGTAAAAAGGTATCTCTCCCAAATAATGTTGCTCCTATTATTGTTGTGCCTCATGAAAATGAATCGAAAATAATTGTGGAAGATGATGCACTTGATGATCATATTGCTTCTATGTCTTATGGAACAATGACCGAAAGCACTATTGATGATGATTTTGTTATGCCTATTGCTTGTTGTGAGGATTATGCTTGGGAAGATAATGATACTTCTTATAATCTTGGAAATATTTTTGGCACTTGCTTGGAAGAATATGATAATAATGTTTGCTATACTATTACTCCTATTCATGCTATTGATAAGAATGATTGTGATGATATGCAAAACCACAAGCTTGGGGATGCTATGTTTGATGAGTATGACTTGTTTGAAGATTTATTTGCTGGAAATAATGCTTGTCCTATTGTAGCGACCCGACCTCAGACGGTCAAGTCTCTGTGTGTCTGTGCCATCCCTGGATCAGTATGCTGGCACACACAGTACATCAATGTATATATCAAAGTGCAATCACATGTATAAATAACGTAAAATTGATATATACCTCATAAGTCTCGGCGGAAACAACAACGGGTGTGGAGTCCCACCAACGCCATCGGCAGGTTGAGTGTAGACCGTAACCCTGTATCGTAACTCTTACTTGTCGAGGAAATATCTGCAACATGATACGTTGCAGCCGTGTAGGTCAGTACATTGAATGTACCGGCAAGATCACAATAAGAGAAAACAGATGATAAACTATATTATATGCAGTATGGCTTTGTGGCTCTGTATCTGAGTATTGTTTGCGTAAAAGCTGGTTTTATTTTCCCTACATCAAAGAAATAAATGAAGTCTGTACTATAGAGTTTTCTACCATGACATGGTTCCGCCAACCGATGTCTCATAGCCCAAATTCATCATAAGTTGCCCACAATTAAGTTATCAGTCCGGTGTTGAGAGTTCCGAGATAGATCCAAGTCCAGAGGCTCAAATTGTCCGTAACCGGGGACACGGCTAATCGATTAGGTTTTAACCCTCTGCAGAGGTTTGTACACTTTACCCGCAAGATTCGATCCCTCTTTTACTTTCTCGCACTTCAGGTGTTTGAGAACAAGATGACCAAACATGGTCTTCGAAGAGTTCCTCGACCACCGTCCGGTGCTCATCCAATCCTACCGTAGTTCTACATCTGCTAGCACCGTCCCAGCCAGAGTCACCACTAAGGTCAACCAAGCGAGCCCATAATGACTTGCGGTTGCATGGTAAGCTTCCGGGCATGAAGTATTCTTCCGTCTCTTTGAGTCTGGGTGAAGCTTTCCGCAAGATGTCATGGCGCTTCTCCATGCATCCCGCCAACCACTGGTTTCTCCAGGTGCCCACAACCATCCTTCACCCAGAGTGTGTATTGAATTCTTGTCTCGAGTCTTGAAGTCTTGAGGCCTTGAAGATGCAGTCCTTGCAGATTCCATCATGGAGTTATCGTCATTGGCGTAGATCCTTCATTCTCACACCACTCCGAGCACTCATACCAACCCCGTCTATTATAGCGTAGCATTAAAATAAATGACGTCCCGGGATTGGTAACAGGGGATGGGTTCCTACCTCATGCATACTACTCAACTACAAGAATTCAATATCACTCTTTGGAGGGTTGTTGCGAAGATAACACTAGATGCAATAAAACACATAGGTATGAAAAACATGGTCAAAGTGAACTTGCACGGTAATACTTGATGAAGATAACAACGCTGTCGAAAATGACTTGGTAGAACTAATCGTCACTCCGTTGAAAATCTATATAGTCAAACATAGCATTCACATAAGCAAACATCCTAGCAAACAATTCTAACACTCATAACAATACTCAATCAAAATAAAAGCAACAAAGAAAACCAAGTCGAAAACCAAAGGAAAAACTTCGAAAGAAAAATTCAAGGAAAAACTAGTGGTGACCAACTCACACAAATCTTAACATAACATCACTAAATTATTCTAATATTTTTTTCTACAGCAAAGAAAATATAAATCTAATAAAATAACAGAAAATAAATTACTAATTTACTAACTAACAAAAAGAACTAATATAAAACTACTATAACCATCTAGTTAATACTAGAACAAATATAGCAACTAGCAAAACACTAAGACAACTATAACAGCAAATCATTTCTTAAAACATTAATAAACTATACTAAATAAATACAACAACTAATGTGTTCACAAATAACAGAAACAAAAACAATATAACTTGAAATGGAAAAAGAATTACTTTTAAAACTAATAAAACTATTTTTATCCACTATCACTATGAACTAAACAAGCAATTACAAAAACAGTATCTAAACACTAATAAATGATTACAAAAATTTGTCTACTGTAGCTAAACATAAACATATAACAACAAGTGAAAATCTACAAAAGGAATGAACTAAAATAATTAAAAACAATAATTACATAACTAAAACAACTATATAAGCAAAACAGTACTGTTTTTACTAAAAATCTAATTTAAAATACTCCAAAATTACCAAACTAAATCCTACAGCTAAAAAATATCACAAGTGACCAGGAGAAAAAAGAATTAATTAAAAACCTATTTTAAACTCAAGTTATGGCCAAAATACTAATCTGAACAAAATTTATCAAATTCAAATTTAATCTACTCAAATTTGAAATCCAGAACACTAACAGAAACTTCAGCAAATTTGTGACACATAGCAATTGGAATCACTCAAAATACTAAAACTCTAAAAGATATGAATTTTCTAAGATTGCTATTTTCTGAAAAAATTGAATTACGGGATTTCGTGGATCTCACCGGAGTAGTCGTCGGAGTTGGGGAAGAAGATCGGATCCGATGTTGTGGTTGATCCTAGAGGAAAGGAGATCACGGGACGGTGGAGAGGAGAATATAAACCTCAGGAGAGGTCGAGGGCGCGGCGGCGGCACTTGGCGGCGGTGGTGCTGCTGCTGCTGCTGCTGGAGAGGAGAGGAGAGGAGAGGAGAGGTGTTGATTTGATGTGTTGGAGGGGGTGCTTGGGTATTTATAGTGGGGAGGGAGGGTTTTGCTTGGGGTAGGGACAAGAAATAGACTAGGATTAGGAAACAAAGAGGAAAAGATCTAGAAACAAATCGGAATAAGCGGAATAACGAACGGGATCAAATCCTACTAGGATTTGTAAAAGAATAGGAAACCTTGGCTCCCTGGCCCCCTATGTGTGTGCGTGCGATGGCCCTGGCCGGTGGCTGGTCGGCGGCTTGGGCCTTTGGCCCAAGGCGCTTTATATATATATATAACAAAATTTCACAGAACTAAAACAAAAACAAAATAATTAAAACTTTTATATAGGCATATAATATATCAAAATTTTCAGAAAAACATTTCCTACAAGATGAACTTTATTCTAGAGTCAAATAAAATAAACATAAATTTAAATAAAGCAAAGAGTGCTTTTGGTCCAATAAAATCCAACAAAAATCATTTTAAAAAATAACAAAATGAATTCAAATTTATTTCTCTCCATTTTTCTGAGGTAGGGAATCATGGTACCCTATTTTCCATGTATTTTATTTTGGAGAAAATAATTTGAATAAAACTCAAATAACTCCAAATTGAAAATAAATTCCAAAAGGACTTGAATTTGATCCTTTGAAACTCCCAACTCATATTTCATATGTTTTGAAGAAGTCATTTTATCCTCGCTCGTGAAAATCATTGAGTTGCATGAAGTTTATGAATTAGAAAATATTTCCAAATGAAATTCAAATATTTTCAACACCCCTTGTCATTTAAATAAATGGAAGAAGTCATGTCATCTTCTCTCCAGGGTTTTGTGATGAAAATAATTTGAATTCCCGAAGATCATAAAAGCAAAAATGAAAGTTTGGGAAAGTCCTTTTATTCCCTCTCATTTAACTTTCAAAAAGTTTCAAATTCACTCACTTTCAGTCAATCAATCAACCAAAACTATCTATGTGTTTATAACATTCCAAAATTTAGAATTTTGGGATGTTACAAACCTACCACCTTAAAATGAATCTAGCCCTCGAGATTGGAGAAACTAGAAAGAAATAGGTTAGGGTTTGGGGTCTTCAAAATCCATCGATCATCACAAGGGTCTGGGGTGCTACCACCCTTAGAAGCATTATTACGGTTCCATCAAAACTCATATACTCCATCCTTATCGTTGGCGATGTCGGTCTTCTCAGATTGTAAGGATAATTCCTTCTCTGGGCTCTTCCGGTAGTGGCAAAACCTTTTCCTCAATTCCTTTGTCCATTCCTCTTGGTAAGGTTATTCCGAGACTGGGTCTTCATAGGCGACGGTGCAGCGCCAATTCTAAACAACTATCGATATCTCTTGGTGGTCAACAATTTATGGTTTCTCCTGCAGAAAACGGGTGCAGGTTGAACCTCACCGTATAACCTACGGTTGGCAAAAGCTGCCTTGTACAAGGGAAAAATGTTTATACCATTCTAAGGTTCAACAAGGTTTTGATCGTCGTCTCTCTACTATAGGTAAGTCACTCAGATTTACCATCCCATATAGCAAAGCGAATAATAAGAGTAAGTCGGTATGGTGATCAATCCATCCCGCACCCAAATCATTACCTTGTACATGGTTTAGCGAATCTCGCATTCTAACACTCGGTCATCCTCACAAGCATTGCAGAATTTCTCTTGTCGATGAACCAAGTTCGGAAAATCCATTGATTCTGCAGGCCAAACAAACATCTATCGTTCCTTAACAACTCTCAGGTTTTGCGTAAACTCCTATAGAATCGTCGGTTGATCAAATCGTAGTCTATTCCCAAAATTTCTTTCTCCAGTGGGTACTTGATCCTTATTAATTCTTGGGCCTGTGGGTTATGGCCCACTTCAACACTAGTGCAGCTTTAACTCATCCTTGGGGTAACTCTCTTGTTCCATATTACACATCCTTTAAATCCAATAGTACTCTGTTTCTTCATACCATCATATCAAAAGTAAAACTCCAACTTTTTTTTCCTTCGAACTATAGTCCGTGGAATATATATTTTCTTATCCATTAGTCTAGTCTTCTTCACAGGGTACTACCACCCTTAAAATGCACAAATTCTTTCATAGACCATATTTTTCTCATATCCTCGAAAATGGTCAAAACTCTTTGTTCATGGAGTAACAACCCATAAAATTCAACATATGAAATCATCACACCTTAACTTTATTGATTCATGCATTTATTACAATCTCTGAGAACCCATTACATAACTCAACTCATCGAACTTATGAAAATAAACTGCTTTCTACCACTCTTAGTATCCATATCAAAATCTCAACTGCTTAGCTCCAGCCTTCATCTGATCTGAACAATCTCTAGCAAAATGTCCAACTTCCTTGCAGCAAAAACAAATGACTTCCGACATGTCTCGGGGCTTCTTTGTGATTACGTAGGCTCCTTGGGTTATAGGCTTCTTTTCTGTACATTTACTAGCGTAATGACCTAAATCCTTGCACCTGTAACAAGTGATATGACTCAGGTCCTTCTCTGCGAAAATTGTGTTGTTCTGGGGTTGCCTTCCTTTTCTCTTCCTGGATTTCTCTGTAATGATCAGAGCTTCTATTTCCCGAGGGTCAAACTTCACTTCTGCTGTCGGGAAATATCCCAGATACTCTTTTCTTTCCTTGGTGCAATACTGCGAAAAATGTCCTTCTTCTCCACATGAATAGCAGGCATTGGAGTAAAATCTGTTGAGGCCTTCTCCATCAGGGTCTTCAACACATTCCTTCATCACAGGTTCTTTCATAACTTCTCGGAGGGCTTCTTTCATTCCTTCTTCCTGCTCCTGAATAGTTTGTTGCACCATGGGGTAAATGTGACATTGGGTCGGGTAGTGGGTGGTTCCTTCACACAAGAAACAAGTCACCTGACTAGTTGGGCATTCCTCAGCTGGGTGTTTCTCCTCACAATGAGGGCATCCATCCTTGTGTTCCTCCTGGGTGTGTCCTATTTCTCCGCAAATCTTGCAGGCACAAGGTTTATTTCTTGGTGTATCATGGTGCTTCCGGGTAAGACGAGATCTTGTCAGAGTCTTCTTGAATTCTTCCCAAGTCTTTGCTCCATTCCATCCCTGTATATCTTGATGCATCTGCCACCATGTTGCAGCACTTCCTTCAAAGTCTTGAAGAGCGTCGATACTTCATTCTTCCTTGAAACCAAATTGCTCAAGTGATTCTCCATGTTCGAATCCATAGCTCGCCTCCGGTGAGCCTTGATCCAGAGAATATCAGTCCAACTTCATTCATCATCTATGGGGTCCAAAAGTTTTGGGATGAGATATGAGAGAGGTGGGAAGGGATATACACACAATACAAACAATAGTTTTTTGAAGAAACAAGTTTTACTTTGTGGCTGTCGGAAAACATCAAACAAATGACAGCTCACAAATCGTCGCATCTAACGTAAGTATGTAACAGGGGTTTGGTCTTCTAAAGGTCAAATAATTCTTGATTCTTCAAATTCTTCTAGTCTTGAGTCTTCAATTGTTGCAGCTTCAACTCTTCTAATGCATGGTGAAACCCTTTGTTACTTTGAAGAGGTCATCAGCTGTCCGATATCTTTAATTCTTGGAGTGACTTCAGTTGATCTTCCGTGTGGTCAAAAGGGAAAGGCGTATATTCTAACTATTTGAGGTCAGAGGGACTACTTGATAAAATCAGAAAAGACGAGAAGTAAAGGATCCTTTTGAAAATAAAGTTTTTGAGATATCCTGTCCTAGGGGCTTTCCGATTTCTAGGGTCACGTCCTACAGTCAACATGTGCTCTGATACCATGTGCATAGCGACCCGACCTCGAGACGGTCAAGTCTCGTATTATGCATGCCATCCTCGGATCGGTATCTTTGGCACACACAAGACATCAATGTATATATCAAAGTGCAATCACATGTATAAATAACGTAAAATTGATATATACCTCATAAGTCTCGGCGGAAACAACAACGGGTGTGGAGTCCCATCAGCGCCATCGGCAGGTTGAGTGTGACCGTAACCAGATCGTAACTCTTACTCGTCAAGGAAATATCGCAACATGATACGTTGCAGCCGTGTAAATCGATTACATTGAATGTACGGCAAGATCACAATAAGAGAAAACAGATGATAAACTATACTATATGCGGTATGGCTTTGTGGCTCTGTATCTGAGTTTTGTTTGCGTAAAAGCTGGTTTTATTTTCCCTACATCAAAGGAATAAATGAAGTCTGTACTATAGAGTTTTCTATCATGACATGGTTCGTTTGTAACATCCCAAAATTCTAAATTTTGGAATGTTATAAACACATAGATAGTTTTGGTTGATTGATTGACTGAAAGTGAGTGAATTTGAAACTTTTGAAAGTTAAATGAGAGGAATAAAGGACTTTCCCAAACTTTCATTTTTGCTTTTATGATCTTGAAATTCAAATTCTTTTCATCACAAAACCACGGAGAGAAGATGACATGACTTCTTCCATTTATTTAAATGACAAGGGTGTTGAAAATATTTGAATTTCATTTGGAAATATTTTCTAATTCATAAACTTCATGCAACTCAATGATTTTCACGAGCGAGGATAAAATGACTTCTTCAAAACATATGAAATATGAGTTGGGAGTTTCAAAGGATCAAATTCGAAGTCCTTTTGGAATTTATTTTTCAATTTGGAGTTATTTGAGTTTTATTCAAATTATTTTCTCCAAAATAAAATACATGGAAAATAGGGTACCATGATTCCCTACCTCAGAAAAATGGAGAGAAATAAATTTGAATTCATTTTGTTATTTTTAAAATGATTTTGTTGGATTTTATTGGACCAAAAGCACTCTTTGCTTTATTTAAATTTATGTGTATTTTATTTGACTCTAGAATAAAGTTCATCTTGTAGGAAATGTTTTTCTGAAAATTTTGATATATTATATGCCTATATAAAAGTTTTAATTATTTTGTTTTTGTTTTAGTTACTGAAATTATATATATATATATATATATATATATATATATATATATATATATATATATATATATATATATATATATATATATATATATATATATATATATATGGGCCAAAGGCCCAAGCCATGACTCAACCACCGCCAAGGCCATCGCACGCACACATAGGGGCCAGGAGCCAAGGTTTCCTATTCTTTTACAAATCCTAGTAGGATTTGATCCTGTTCGTTATTCCGTTTATTCGATTTGTTTCTAGATCTTTTCCTCTTTGTTTCCTAATCCTAGTCTATTTCTTGTCCCTACCCCAAGCAAAACCTCCTCCCCACTATAAATACCCAAGCACCCCCCTCCAACACATCAAACCAACACCTCTCCTCTCCTCTCTCTCCTCTCCAGAAGAAGTCAGTGCCACCACCGCCGCCAAGTGCCCGCCCATGCCTCGACCTCTCCTGAGGTTTATATGATCTCCTCTCCACCGTCCCGTGATCTCCTTTCCTCTAGGATCAACCGCAACATCGGATCCGATCTTCTTCCCCAACTCCGACGACTACTCCGTGAGATCCACGAAATCCCGTAATTCAATTTTTCAAAAATAGCAATCTTAGAAAATTCATATCTTTTAGAGTTTTAGTATTTTGAGTGATTCCAATTTCTATGTGTCACAAATTTGCTGAAGTTTCTGTTAGTGTCTCTGGATTTCAAATTTGAGTAGATCAAATTTGAATTTGATAAATTTTGTTCAGATTAGTATTTTGGCCATAACTTGAGTTTAAAAATAGGTTTTAATTAATTCTTTTGCTCCTGGTCACTTGTGATATTTTTTAGCTGTAGGATTTAGTTTGGTAATTTTGGAGTATTTTAAATTAGATTTTTAGTAAAAACAGTACTGTTTTGCTTATATAGTTGTTTTAGTTATGTAATTATTGTTTTTAATTATTTTTAGTTCATTCCTTTTGTAGATTTTCACTTGTTGTTATATGTTTATGTTTAGCTACAATAGACAAATTTTTGTAGTCATTTATTAGTGTTTAGATACTGTTTTTGTAATTGCTTGTTTAGTTCATAGTGATAGTGGATAAAAATAGTTTTATTAGTTTTAAAAGTAATTCTTTTCCATTTCAAGTTATATTGTTTTTGTTTCTGTTATTTGTGAACACATTAGTTGTTGTATTTATTTAGTATAGTTTATTAATGTTTTAAGAAATGATTTGCTGTTATAGTTGTCTTAGTGTTTTGCTAGTTGCTATATTTGTTCTAGTATTAACTAGATGGTTATAGTAGTTTTATATTAGTTCTTTTGTTAGTTAGTAAATTAGTAATTTATTTTCTGTTATTTTATTAGATTTATATTTTCTTTGCTGTAGAAAAAATATTAGAATAATTTAGTGATGTTATGTTAAGATTTGTGTGAGTTGGTCACCACTAGTTTTTCCTTGAATTTTTCTTTCGAAGTTTTTCCTTTGGTTTTCGACTTGGTTTTCTTTGTTGCTTTTATTTTGATTGAGTATTGTTATGAGTGTTAGAATTGTTTGCTAGGATGTTTGCTTATGTGAATGCTATGTTTGACTATATAGATTTTCAACGGAGTGACGATTAGTTCTACCAAGTCATTTTCTCGACAAATTTGTTATCTTCATCAAGTATTACCAGCAAGTTCACTTTGACCATGTTTTTCATACCTATGTGTTTTATTGCATCTAGTGTTATCTTCGCAACAACCCCTCCAGTAGTGATATTGAATTCTTGTAGTTGAGTAGTATGCATGAGGTAGGAACCCATCCCCTGTTACCAAGCCTGGGACGTCATTTATTTTAATGCTATGCTATAGTAGACGGGGTTGGTATGAGTGCTCGGGAGTGGTGTGAGAATGAAGGATCTACGTCAATGACGACAACTCCATGATGGAATCTGCAAGGACTGCATCTTCAAGGCCTCAAGACTTCAAGACTCGAGACAAGAATTCAATACACACTACTGGGTGAAGGATGGTTGACGGGCACCTGGAGAAACCAGTGGTTGGCGGGATGCATGGAGAAGCGCCATGACATCTTGCGGAAAGCTTCACCCAGACTCAAAGAGACGGAAGAATACTTCATGCCCGAAGCTTACATGCAACCGCAAGTCATTATGGACTCGGCTTGGTTGACCTTAGTGGTGACTCTGGCTGGGGCGGTGCTAGCAGATGTAGAACTACGGTAGGATTGGATGAGCACCGGACAAGTGGTCGAGGAACTCTTCGAAGACCATGTTTGATCGTCTTGTTCTCAAACACCTGAAGTGCGAGAACGTAAAAGAGGATCGAATCTTGCGGGTAAAGTGTACAAACCTCTGCAGAGGGTTAAAACCTAATCGATTAGCCGTGTCCCGATTACGGACAATTTGAGCCTCGGACTTGGATCTATCTCGGAACTCTCAACACCGGATGATAACTTAATTGTCGGCAACTTATGATGAATTTGGGCTATGAGACATTGGTTGGCGGAACCATGTCATGATAGAAAACTCTATAGTACAGACTTCATTTATTCCTTTGATGTAGGGAAAATAAAACCAACTTTTACGTAAACAAAACTCAGATACAGAGCCACAAAGCCATACTGCATATAGTATAGTTTATCATCTGTTTTCTCTTATTGTGATCTTGCCGGTACATTCAATGTACTAACCTACACGGCTGCAACGTATCATGTTGCAGATATTTCCTCGACGAGTAAGAGTTACGATACAGGGTTACGGTCTACACTCAACCTGCCGATGGCGTTGATGGGACTCCACACCCGTTGTTGTTTCCGCCGAGACTTATGAGGTATATATCAATTTTACGTTATTTATACATGTGATTGCACTTTGATATATACATTGATGTACTGTGTGTGCCAGCATACTGATCCAGGGATGGCACAGACACACAGAGACTTGACCGTCTGAGGTCGGGTCGCTACACCTATGCTTGGGGATGCTTTGCTTAATGAATATGATCCTTTGATTCCTTCTACTTTCGATAAGAAAATTTATTATGATGATAGCATGCCTCCTATTTATGATGATTACATTGATGAAAGTGGGTTTGGAAGAGTGTCAACTCTAGGTAGTAGTGATCCCACTATTTTGGAGGGTGTTGAATCTTATTACAATATTGATGAAAGTGGATTTGGAGAGGTCATGACTTTATTTAGTGATACATCCACTATTTTGGAAGAGGTTTCAATTAATTATGATAATGAAGTAGCTATCTATGATGATTATTATGATGACATGTATGCCATAAAGAGTGATAAATCTTCTATGCTTGTGCATCATGAAAAGAGTATTGTTTGTGATAGTTGTATTTTTGAATCCATTCATGATGCCTCTGAAAATTATTATGAGAGAGGAACTTATGCTCTTACAATTCTCAATAATCTCAAGTTTATTCTCTATGTGTTGATTGTTTTGAAGTTGCACTTGTTTTGCCTTCCTAAGCTAGTTGATTCTTGTTCCCATAAGTTGTTTTGTCAGGACCCCGATTCCAAGTCACATCGATCTAGCCGGTAACACCTCATATCACTTTGCGGCCTCACGCACGGTATTCCCACGGGTGTCGCCTTACCATGGCCCGGGACCGTTTACGCCTTTTGGCTCACGTATATGATAGTGTCGCTAGCATCCATATGACAGAGAACCGGGCCGACATGACTAGTCGTGAACCCAAAGTGGCACTAACTTACGGGGACAGGCATACATGAGTCAACATCGAGCATGTCGATTGACAGCGTGTGAATCCGGGCTGTAGCACTGGGCTAACAGGACTCGGTGAACTGGGCTGTAGCAGCTAAGAAGGACTCGGATGTCACCGCGTGACATTTCCCGAAGGACGGAACCACGAACGGTGAATCACATGCCGCCAGTCAAGTGTTCCGGAGCAGTAGTCTTTGGGCTAGCAGGACTCCGGTGAACCGGCTGAAGCGGACTACTATGGCTCATGGAAGCACAAGACTACATTTCCCCATAAGAGAGGCTACCAAGGATAAACAACTAGGTTGTCGGATCCCACACATACCAAGCATTTCAATCATACACACAATATGCTCGATATGTGTAAATACAACATGGCATCACAACAAAACTCTACGACTCAAAGTATTTATTCATTAGGCTCTGAGGAGCGAGAGAGTGGGATTTTATCAGAATGAACAAGGGGTTTTTGCTTGCCTGGCACTTCTGAAGATGATATAGCTCTTCCTCGGTGTCATCGAACTCATCGTCGGAACATACGTCTACCGAGGGGGAACGACCACCGGCAAACACAGAAAGAACACAATCAATGTAATGCACAATATGATGCATGATCATGACATGTCAATATGCTGTGATTTGAGCTAATACAGCTAAGAACAGAAGGGTTTGAATTTGAATTTTAACCAGGGTTCAAATTCAAACCCTTCTCTCGCTCCTCGAAGCCTAATGAATAAATACTTTGAGTCGTAGAGTTTTGTTGTGATGCCATGTTGTATTTACACATATCGAGCATATTGTGTGTATGATTGAGATGCTTGGTATGTGTGGGATCCGACAACCTAGTTGTTTATCCTTGGTAGCCTCTCTTATGGGGAAATGTAGTCTTGTGCTTCCATGAGCCATAGTAGTCCGCTACAGCCCGGTTCACCGGAGTCCTGCTAGCCTAGCACTACTGCTCCGGAACACTTGACTGGCCGGCATGTGATTCACTTCGTCCCTGTGTCTATCCCTTCGGGGAAATGTCACGCGGTGACATCCGGAGTCCTCCCTAGCCTGCTACAGCCCGGTTCATCGGAGTCCTGTTAGCCCAGTGCTACAGCCCGGATTCGGACGCTGCTGACCGACATGCTCGATGTTGACTCATGTATGCCTGTCCCCGTAAGTTAGTGCCACTTTGGGTTCACGACTAGTCATGTCGGCCCGGGTTCTCTATCATATGGATGCTAGCGACACTATCATATACGTGAGCCAAAAGGCGCAAATAGTCCCGGGCCATAGTAAGGCGACACCCGTGGGAATACCGTGCGTGAGGCCGCAAAGTGATATGAGGTGTTAACGGCTAGATCGATGTGACTTGGAATCGGGGTCCTGACATGTTTGCTCACAAAATCCCTATGCATAGGAAGTCGGTTAGACCTAAATGTGCTAGTCATATGTTTCATGACTCTCTCTTCATGTTTCAATTCTTATCTTTTATGCGAGCATCATTGAAATCACCATGCCTAGCTTAAAAGGCATTAAAGAAAAGTGCTTGTTGGGAGACAACCCAACACTTTTACCTACTGTTTTTGTGTGTTCACATGATTATGCTACTGTATTGATCATGTTTTATTGCTTTTGTTTCAATAAAGTGCCAAGTAAAGCCTCTAGGATCATGTTGGGTGACAGTTGCTTTGATCTTGCTGAAAAACAGAAACTTTTGCGCTCACGAAAATAAGTATCATTTTTAACAAAAGAGTGCTTTTGAGTTGATACTTTTTGCAGAAGATTAATATACAAATTTCTCACGTGGTCTAATATCTCAGAATTTGTTTAGTAGCATAAGTATGGTTATTCTGCAGATCACTAAAGACTGTTATGTTTTTGACATATTCTGTTTTCAATGCATAATTTGCTAGTTTTCTAGTTTCTATGCCTTACATTGCTCAACATAAATTGTGGAATGATATGCTACAGTAGGCATTGTGTGGAAACAATTATGGATCTTGTCTTTGACAGTACCAAAGTGAAATGGTTTCCTCTTTATCATACTAACCTATCTCACGAAGTCCCGTTAAGTTTTGTGTGATTGAAGTTTTCAAGTTTTGGGTGAGATGTTGATATGTGGAGAATAAGGAGTGAGAAGACCATAATCTTGGGTATGCCCAAGGCACCCCAATTAATATCCAAGGAAGATCCAAGCAACTAAGCTTGGGGATGCCCCGGAAGGCATCCCCTCTTTCGTCTCCAATATTATCAGTAACCTCACTTGGAGCTATATTTTCATTCGTCACATGATATGAGTTTTACTTGGAGCGTCATTTTATTTTGTTAGGATTTGCTTTCTGTTATTTATAATAATGTTTTTAGTCTTTCATTTCAATAAAAATGTCAAGGATAACCTTTACCATGCTTATTTTGCAAGTCTACATGTTGCTATTTCAAAACAGAAAGTTTATCGATGTTGCAAAAATTCCCTAGAAAAGTCAGAATGTGATAAAATGTTGAAACTTTTTGCATAGTAAGCTATGATAAATTTTGTACAGTGTGGTAAATTTTTTCATAATTTTTGGAGTTTAAGAAGTATTGATACTCTTGCATTCTTTACAGACTGTACTGTTTTGGCTGATTGCTGTTATGGTTGCATTGTTTGCATATGTTTGCTTGTTTAATGATTCTATTTGCGGATAGGAGTATTAAATATGCAGAGGCACTTAGTATGAAATGTTGAATAATAATTTTAGTGACTTTCTAAAGTAGAGAATGATAAGGTTTTTGCATTGGTTTATACTAACTTATCTCACGAGTTCTTGTTGAGTTTTGTGTGGATGAAGTTTTTAAGATTTAGGGAAACCGTGATATAAAAGGAATTAAGGAGACACAAAAGCTCAGTCTTGGGGATGCCCAAGGCACCCCAAGATAATATTTCAAGAAGTCTCAAGCATCTAAGCTTGGCGATGCCCCAGTAGGCATCCCACCTTTCTTCATCAACAATTGTTAGTTAGTCTCGGTTGATCCTACGTTTTTGCTTCTTCACATGATGTGTGCTATCCTTGGAATGTCTTTTTATTTTGTTTTGCTTGCTGTTTTAATAAAGTACTTAGATCTGAAAGTTTTTAAATAAAATAGAGTCCTCAAATAGTTGCCAGGGAGGCTAGGTAAGCGGCACGCACATCCCGTCAACGAAGCTCTTTTCTATGGAATTGCTCTAGTGCTTCACTTATATATTTTTTAGCACGGTGTTCTTTAGTATTTTTGAAGAAATTCTCTCTTGCTTCACTTAAATTAGTTTGAGAGAAATAAATATTATGCTCATGATCTTCACTTATATTTATTTGAGCTTATCAAAAGCAACACATGAAAATTAGTTCCAAAGTGATAGATATCCAAGATGGATATAATGAAAACTTTCATGAAGATCATTGGACAAAATAAACTGGATTCCTTGTAATAATTTTGAGATATGATGATGTGATATGTGAGTCATGTTGATGAGTAATTGTGCTTTAGTAAGAATATTGGTGTTAAGGTTTGTGATTCCCTATGCAAGCACGAAATTCAATAGTTATGCAATGAAATTATATCCTACTTGTGGTGCATTATTAGGTGTTAATTATGCTCAATGCTTTCTTATGAGATTATTCGTTTCTTAGTTGGTCGCTTCTCAATCTTTTGCTAGCCTTCATTTTGCACTAAGTATGTGATACGTCTCCGTCGTATCTACTTTTCCAAACACTTTTGCCCTTGTTTTGGACTCTAACTTGTATGATTTGAATGGAACTAACCCGGACTGACGCTGTTTTCAGTGAATTGCCATGATGTTGTTTTATGTGCGAAAAAAAGTTCTCGGAATGACCTGAAACTCCATGGAATATCTTAGAATAAATAATAAAAAATCCTCGCCAAAGATGAAGACCAGGGGCCCACACCTGTCCACGAGGTGGGGCCCCCCCCTCTGGCGCCCCCTATCTCGTGGGCCCCTGGACACTTTCCGACGCCAACTCCAACTCTATATATTGGCTTTGGGAGAAAAAATCAGGAGAAGAAATCATCCCGTTTTACGATCTGAGCCGCCAAGCCCTAATCTCTCTTGGGAGGGCTGATCTGAGTCCGTTCGGGGCTCGGAGAGGGATTCGTCATTGTCGTCATCATCAACCATCCTCCATCACCAATTTCATGATGCGCACCGCCGTGCGTGAGTAATTCCATCGTAGGCTTGCTGGACGGTGATGGGTTGGATGAGATTTATCATGTAATCGAGTTAGTTTTGTTAGGGTTTGATCCTAGTATCCACTATGTTCGAGATTGATGTTGCTATGACTTTGCTATGCTTAATGCTTGTCACTAGGGCCGAGTGCCATGATTTTAGATCTGAACCTATTATGTTTTCATGAATATATGTGTGTTCTTGATCCTATCTTGCAAGTCTATAGTCACCTATTATGTGTTATGATCCGACAACCCCGAAGTGACAATAATCGGGATACTTCTCGGTGATGGCCATAGTTTGAGGAGTTCATGTATTCACTATGTGCTAATGCTTTGTTCCGGTTCTCTATTAAAAGGAGGCCTTAATATCCCTTAGTTTCCAATAGGACCCCGCTGCCACGGGAGGATAGGACAAAAGATATCATGCAAGTTATTTTCCATAAGCACGTATGACTATATACGGAATACATGCCTACATTACATTGATGAATTGGAGCTAGTTCTGTGTCACCCTATGTTATGACTGTTACATGACGAACCGCATCCGGCATAATTATCCATCACTAATCCGGTGCCTACGAGCTTTCCATATCTTGGTCTTCGCTTATTTACTTTTTCGTTGCTCTTTGTTACAATCACTACAAAATACCAAAACATTACTTTTGTTGTCTTTACTTTTGTTACCGTTACCACCACTATCATATTACTTTGCTACTAAACACTTTGCTGCAGATACTAAGTTTCCGGTGTGGTTGAATTGACAACTCAGCTGCTAATACTTGAGAATATTCTTTGGCTCCCCTTGTGTCGAATCAATAAATTTGGGTTGAATACTCTACCCTCGAAACAGTTGCGATCCCCTATACTTGTGGGTTATCAAGACCTTTTTCTCGGCGCCGTTGCCGGGAGCATAGCTCTATTCTTTGAGTCACTTGGGATTTATATCTGCTGGACACTATGAAGAACTTGAAAGACGCTAAGAAAAAATTTATCCCTCAACTACGAGGGGAGGTAAGGAACCGACATCTAACTCGCACTTGATTCACCTTCATTATGAGTAAGCTAGCGACACCTAAACCTGCTTCTGCTATTCGTTCCGATATGTCGCATGTTATTGATGATGCCAATTCTGTTATGCATGATACTTATGATGAAACTACTTCTATGCTTGATACTACTGTGCCCCTTGGTGAATTTCTAGATGAACAAATTTCTAGGGCTAGAGAGAAAGACACTATTGAAACTGATTGTGTTGATGAAAGTGATGATGAAGATATGCCTGCTATTCCTGAGGGTTATCTTTTTGATGTTGAATCTTCTGCAGCTATTTTTGCTTGTAAAGATAGATATGAACTTAAGAGGCTGCTAGTTAATTGGAGTAAAGAATCTCTTAGAGACAGAATGAAACCTGATCCTGCTTTTGCTACTTCGCCTATTTGTGTTCCCGATAAGGATTATGAATTTTCTGTTGATCCTGATATAATCACTTTGGTCGAATCTGATCCTTTTTATGGCTATGAATCTGAAATTGTTGTGGCACATCTTACTAAGTTAAATGATATAGCCATACCTGTTTACTAATGATGAGAGATCGCTACTTTTATATACTCAAAATATTTCCGTTCTCATTAAAGGGTGATGCTAAGATATGGTTTAATTCTCTTGATCCTGGTTGTGTGCGTAGTCCCCAGGATATGATTTATTACTTCTCTGCTAAATATTTCCCTGCTCATAAGAAACAAGCTGCTTTGAGGGAAATATAAAACTTTGTGCAAATTAAAGAAGAGAGTCTCCCACAAGCTTAGGGGAGGCTTCTCAAGTTACTTAATGCTTTGCCTGATCATCCTCTTAAGAAACCTGAAATACTTGATACCTTTTATAATGGACTAACCGATGCTTCCAGAGATTACCTGGATAGTTGTGCTGGTTCTCTTTTCAAGGAAAGAACACCGGATGAAGCTGAAATTCTATTGAATAATATGTTGACAAATGAAAATAATTGGGCACCTCCCGAGCCAACTCCCGAGCCAGCTCCTGAGCCAATTACTAAGCCTATTTCTAAACCAACTCTGAAGAAGAGAGGTGTTCTATTTCTCAGTCCCGAAGATATGCAAGAGGCAAGGAAATCTATGAAAGAAAAAGGTATTAAAGCTGAAGATATTAAGAATTTACCTCCTATTGAAGAAATACATGGTCTTAATTTACACTTTGTTGAAGAAGTATATGATCTCAATTCTTTATTCATTTGAAGAACCTCCGATATCCCGACACATGTAGTAAAGGTAAATTCTCTCTATAGATATGATAAAGCTGAAGTCCCTCCTACTAAAATTGCTAGTCAGTGCTTGGATGAGTTTGATAACTTTATGTTTAAGCAAGACAACTTTAATGCTTATTCTGGTAGACAATTAAAACAAGATGCTTATATGATTAAACGCTTGGGTGAATATATGGCTAATATTAGAGGTGAACTTAAACTTGTTAGGAAACATGCTTCTATGGTTACCACTCAAGTAGAGCAAGTACTTAAAGCTCAGAAAGAAGTGCTTGATGAAATGAATAGTAAGAAAAATGATTATGCTATTAGAGTGGCTACTAGAACTGGTAGAATGACTCAGGAACTTTTGTATCCTGAAGGCCACCCTAAGAGAATTGAGCAAGATTCTCAGAGAAATAATATTGATGCACCTAGTTCTTCTAAAAGGAAGAAAAAGAAAAATGATAGTACTTTGCAAACTTCTAGTGAACCTATTGCTGAACCACCTGAGAATCCAAATGATATCTCTATGTATGATGCTGAAACACAATCTGGTAACGTACATGAACCTAGTGAAAATGTTAATGATGATGTTCATGATGATGCTCAACCTAGTAATGATAATGATGTAGAAGTTGAACCTACTGTTGATCTTGATAACCCACAATCAAAGAATCAACGTTATGATAAAAGAGACTTCATTGCTACGAAACATGGTAAAGAAAGAGAACCATGGGTTCAGAAACCCATGCCTTTTCCTCCCAAACCATCCAAGAAAAAGGATGATGAGGATTTTGAGTGCTTTGCTGAAATGATTAGACCTATCTTTTATGTATGCGATTGGTGATATGCTCAAAATGAATCCTTATGCTAAATATATGAAAGATATTGTTACAAATAAAAGAAAGATACCGAAGCTGGAATTTCCACCATGCTTGCTAATTATACTTTTAAGGGTGGAATACCAAAGAAACTTGGAGATCCAGAGTACCTACTATACCATGCTCCATTAAGAGAAATTATGTTAAAACTGATTTATGTGATCTTGGAGCCGTGTTAGTGTTATGCCTCTCTCTTTATATCGTAGACTTGACTTGAATAAGTTGACACCTACTGAAATATCTTTGCAAATGGCTGATAAATCAACTGCTATACCTGCCGGTATTTGTGAGGATGTGCTGTTGTGGTTGGAAACGTTACTATTTAACGGACTTTGTTATTCTTGATATTCCGAGGATGATAGTATGCCTACTATTCTTGGAAGACCTTTCCTTAATACTGCAGGGCTGTTATTGATTGCAACAAAGGCAATGTCACTTTTCATGTTAATGGTAATGAGCATACGGTACACTTTCCGAGAAACAACCTCAAGTTCATAGTATCAACTCTATTGGAAAAATTCCATCGATTATATTTGGAGGTTTTGAATTTCCTCTTCCTACTGTCAAGAAGAAATATGATATACTTATTATTGGGGATGTCCATATCCCCGTTGAGGTAACATAGTGTTATTCGAAATTTCTCCGGTTCCATGTTAGTCGGAATGAGTTTGTTAACAAGACCTGATCAACCTTGTTAGTGGATTCCTTTTGATGAGCATGAGATGGATGAAACTAGAAGCACAACCTTATGTACCCTCTTTATACTTTCTGTTATTTAGTTGAAATAAAGTAAAATAGTATTTTTCTGCCTGTTTCCTGATTTATCCGTGCAATATAAAAATATCCCAAAAAAGTCCTCAGAATGCCATGCCAATTTAATATGATTTTTGGGAATATTTGAGATTTTAGTGCAAAAATTACATGGGGAGCTGCCACTGCCACGAGGGTGGAGGCACGCCCTACCCCCGGGCGCACCCCCGCCTCGTGGGCCCATGGTGGCCTCCTCCACTTATCCTGCACCCATCTTCTTCCTCTGCCTCACACAAACCCGAAAAACCAACTCAAGCACGAGTTCCAGCCACTTTTGCTGTGATTTTCGATCTCCTTGCTCAAAGCACCTCTCGCAAAACTGCGTGGGGAGATTGTTCCTTGGTATGTGACTCCTCCATTGGTCCAATTAGTTTTTGTTCTAGTGCTTTATTCTTTGCCAATTTGTGCTGCATAGGTGACCATGTTCTTGAGCTTGCATGTCAAATTTATATGGTTCCAAGTAGTTCTAATGCTTGATATAGGCTCTAGGCACTTGTAGGAGTAGTTGCTATCAATTTTATTGAAGTTGGTTCACTTTTGTTTGAAGTTACTAAAAATTTCAGATTATTTCAGAAAATAATGAAGAGACTTTTGAGGGGCTCGTCCAGCCGAAGCTCGAAGGAAAAACAAAAGGAAGAAGAGCAGAAGCCCAAATATAATTTGCCTCGTACCGTGGAGGTCCGGCCGTGTGAATGGCCTTCCGATGACTTCTTGAGGAGAGCCGGAATTTATGAGGATTTCTATTTATTGATTGAGAATGCTGGCCTCACCAACTTCCTCCGCGACCAACGTCATCAGTATCTCTTACTCACAAATACTTTTGTGCAAAACTTCTACTTTTTCCCTAAGAAATCACCTCCATCAGTAGAGTTTTGTTTATATGATGTTGTTAAGGAGGTGCCATTAGCTGAATTTTGCGAGGTTTGCAAAATACCCTTTGAGGGCACCTAGGATGAACCACAGCGTAATGAAGTGGAAGCTTTTATTAACACTATCACTGTGGGAGAAACCAGGAAGGTTTCTGATGCAAGAATTACTAGCATACATTTTCCTGTTTTACGCTACTTTGCCTTATTTGCTAGTCGTTGCTTGATTGGTCGCGGAAACTGTGGAAACCTTAGTGTTCCTGATATTATCATTTTGTTCCATGGTTTATACCGCAATAACTCTATTAGTATGGGTGGAATTGTTGCTAGACGGTTAAGTCTGAACCGTACTAAGGGCCCCATCTTTGGAGGCATTTATGCTTCACGCCTAGCTGAATATTTTGATATACCTATTAGGCATTTGGAGAAAGAAGAAACATCATTGCCCCATGCTTATTTAGATTATAAGAGTATGCTAGCGCATGACTTTCTTGTTAAGGGCAAGGAAGGGGAGCTTAAATATAAATTGTACTTTGATAAACATCACCCTGAGACTATTACTTTGCCTGCTCCCTCTTTGTTTAACTTGTCTACAGGTCATCACATTGTTCCGTGGGCGGCCGTTCAAGCCTATCGGAATCCTGCACCAGCCCCGGAACCAGATTCACAAGATGAGCCTCCACGACAGTCTATTTATTCTTGGGAACCGGAGGCGGTTGCCAGCCAGTGGCAGTCAGAGTCCTCTTCATCACAATATGATCCCAACTATTCTTCGTCGTAGTATGACCCCAGCTACACCTACGGGTATCCGCCAGGCTATCCCTGGCAATAGACCAACTTAGGCCAAAATCCTAAGCTTGGGGGAGTACGTATTTCTCACCGACATTACATTTATGTTCACACACACTCATTGCTAGATGTCGGTTGTGACGCCCCTGATTTAATCGTACACTAACCATGCACGCAAATGTGTACGATCAAGATCAGGGACTCACGGGAAGATATCACAACACAACTCTACAAATAAAATAAGTCATACAAGCATCATAATACAAGCCAGGGGCCTCGAGGGCTCGAATACAAGTGCTCGATCATAGACGAGTCAGCGGAAGCAACAATAGCTGAGTACAGACATAAGTTAAACAAGTTTTGCCTTAAGAAGGCTAGCACAAACTGGGATACAGATCGAAGAGGAGTAGGCCTCCCGCACAGGATCCGCCTAAGGTACTCTGGTCGTCGTCGTGCTGCTGCACATAGTAGTAGGCACCTCCAGTAGTAGTCGTCATCGGCGGTGGCGTCGGCTCCTAGGCTCCATAGACTGGTTGCAGCAATCGAGTAGAGGTAGGGGAAAAGGGGGAACAAGGCAACCGTGAGTACTCATCCAAAGTACTGCAAAGCAAGGAGCTACACTACATATGCATGGATATATGTGTAAAGGCCATATCGATGGACTGAACTGCAGAATGCCGTAATAAGAGGGGATAGCTAGTCTTAATGAAGACTACGCTCGGACACCGGTCTTGCAACAAATGAAGAGGACAAGCGGAAGTCCTCCAAGTAACATCATATAGCAATAATCCTACCCGCGATCCCTGCTCATATCCACGGCGAGAGCGACCACGGTTATATCGGCACTTGGAAGGTGTGTTTTATCAAGTATCCGGTTCTAGTTGTCATAAGCTCAAGGTACAACTCCAAGTCGTCCTGTTATCAAGATCACGGCTATCCGAATAGATTAACTTCCTGCAGGGTGCATCATCTTACCCAAAGACGCTTGATCCCATTTGGCGGACACACTTTCCTAGGTCATGCCCGCCGCGGAAGATCAACACGTCGCAGCCCCACCTAGGCACAATAGAGAGGCCAACACGCGGTCTAAACCTAAGCTTGCGAGGTGCAGGCCCATCGCCGAGCACACCTGCACGTTATGCGTCTGTGGCGAAGCAGACCTAGCCAGCGAGCATTCCAGTCCAATCCGGCGCGCCGCTCGTCGCTGACGTCTGAAGTACCGGGCTGATACCACGGCGTCGGGATACCCATAACTACTCCCGTAGATGGTTAGTGCGTATAAGCTCGTAGCCAACTCAGATCAAATACCAAGACCTCGTTAAGCATGTTAAGTATCCGCGAGCGCCGAGCAGGGCCAGGCCCACCTCTCTCCTAGGCGGTCTCAACCTGCCCTGTCGCTCCGCCATAAAGTAACAATCGGGGCCGTCTTGGGAACCCAGGCCCACCTCTACAGGATGGAGCCACCCGTCCTTTCAGCCCCCATCTCCGAACAGTACCACGAGTAATGTAATAGTGTAAGGTATATAGTATATACCGTGATCAACTCCAGTGATCACGGCCCGATAATATAACACGGCGGACGGACAAGGTTGTAGGGCCACGGATGAAAGTACTAGCATCCTATACTAAGCATATAGGATTGCGGTAAGGTAACAATGAAGTAACAAGGACAAAGCTATGCAGCGATATAGGAGTGGCGAAAGCAGTAACATGCTACACTACTCTAATGCAAGCGGTATAGAGAAGAGTAGGCGATATCTGGTGATCAAGGGGGCTTGCCTGGTTGCTCGGCAAGAGAGAGGGGTCGTCGGTGGCGTAGTCGATCACAGGGACATCGACATCGGTCTCGGGGTCTACCGGAGAGAAGAGGGGAAGAACAGTAAATACATAGCGAGCAAGTGCATAACAGACAACGAGCGAGCTAGACGTGTTCTAACGCAGCGCTAAGCGATCTTGGCGAAGAAACATCCGGAAAGTTTTCCGGTTCGGACGTCTGTCAGACAGATGAATCGGAGAGGAAAGTTTGCAGGTTCGATAGGTTAGGGGTGTGTGGCGGACGAACGGACTGCGTATCCGGATTCGTCTCGTCGTTCTGAGTAACTTTTATGTACAAAGTTTTTCCATCCGAGCTACGGTTTATTTTATATTAATTTTAAAAGATTTAATTCATTTTAGGATTTATTTAATTATTTAATTTCAACATTATCCAGAATAGTGAAAGGTGATGTCGACATGACACCACCATGACGTCGGCAGAGTCAAATCGACCGTTGATCGTCAAACCGACCAGCTGGTCCCTCTTGTCATCGATCGAGCTTAATTAAATGTAATTGATTAGTTTAATTAGTTGATTAGTTTAATTTAAATATGATTAATTAAGTTAACTAATTAATTAATTAATTAATTAATTTAATTATTATACTTTTAATTCCTTTTTTAATTCCTTTTTAACCGTTCTAGGCGGGGCCCTTTGTCATAGGCCCATAGGGCCTTAACGGCACGCAACGCTGGCGCTGGTATCTGGCGCAACCCGGCTGGCCGAGGCCTTGCCAGCCTGCGGCCAAGGGCGCCGCGCGGCAGTATGTGCACCCACTTGCAGCCCCGAGGCCACCAAGGGGGCTTGGCCGCCACGGTGGCAACCGAGCAGCAAGCAACAAAGCGACACTGGGGGGGTTCGGCCAGTGGGAAGGTCGGGGAGGCGGCGGGGCTGAGGCGTCTGCACGGCCGACGGAGCGGCCTGTGGCAGGCGGCCCGACCATGGTGACACGTCGTGTGGTGAGGTCGCATGGCGACAAAGAATAAGGGAGAGAGGAGGAAGGCCGGAGCCTCACCGGTGATGTAGGGCATGAGGCGTGGGGTCGTGGAGGGTCGGGGACGGCACCGGAGAGGAAGCAGTCCGCGATGTGGCGAAGGAGGCCGGCGAGGAGCTCCGTGAGTCGGCCGGGCGACGGCGAGGTCCCGGTGTGAGGAGGAGACGAGGAGGCGGATCCGCGATGGCGGAGGCGGTGGCGGCAGCGAGGGATCGGCTCGGTGCCGATCGAGCAGTGGGAAGGAAGCTCGGCGTGAGGTGGTCCCTCGTCTTGGCGGGCGAGGGACGATGGGATCGAAGTCGCCCGATCCGGATCGGAACCGAGTGGAGGGGCGAGGAAGAGTGGGACGAGGGAGGAGTGGGTGCAGTGGGGAGGAACCGCTAGGGTTGGTCGCCCAGGGGTGAGGTAAGCGCTGGCTGGGCGGCTGTTTGCACCGAGGCCGTCTGGGCCGTGGCCCACCGACGGGGGTTCTCTCTCTTTTTGGGTTAGTTTTAGTTCTAGTTATGTTATCTATATTCGTTATTTCCTTTCTGTTTAATTCATTTTGAAGTACTTAGGCATTACGTAAAAGCGTGATCTCTTCACCATAAATATCCAGGCATTAATTGGCACACTTCGAACATTTTAGTTTTAACCTTTGAAAACTTTTATTGTCTGCAGTTGTTTTAAATTTGAAATTCGCACTAGGTTCTGAACTAACACGAGTTTATCCTCCGAAACCGAGGTGACGTGGCATCATTAGCGAGGGTTCACTGTAGCTTAACTATCCGGGCGTCACAATTCTCCTCCACTACAAGAAATCTCGTCCCGAGATTTAAGAGGGGAGTAAGGGGGAAAGTTCTGGTTACGGTATTCTAACGAATCTTCTCGGCCTTGGTTGCTCTTCTCGAAGTGGTCGACCCATTATATTGACGTCTCCATTTTTCTGCTTCAAGCCATCAAGATGAAGTCGGCGTCCTTTCTTCAGGAACTCCATCGTACTTACGAAAGAATAAGGCGCGGGCATTCCGGGAAAACAGACCTCTGCAAGGTCGACTATCTGGTCGATAACATCGGGGAAGGTGGCGGAAAGTAACTCTCGAATTGAAGCTTAACGAAATATCGAGAGCAAAGTAATGAGGTTTCATGGGAAGTTTCGAGCGAGCAGGCAACCGTTCGATGCCTGAAACAGGGCGTGAAAGGGACTCAAAGCGATCGGGAATAAGTATTGTGCCCGGTAACAGATTGGATGATCCCTCGGAAGATGGCTCGTGAATTACATACGAGGCCACACGCGAGGAACGACCTTGGGAACAGGCGGGTGCAGGAGAGTCAGGTTTCAATCCAGTGGACCGGTGGGTTATGGGCCCACCATGTGGGTTGAAAGTAGGAAGGGTGGTGACATCTTGCACAGCCGCGACAGGGAGGCATGTCAGTGAATAGCTTGTCAGCTATGTTGGCAACAATGTTGGTTCCAAGGGAGAGGGACGATGAGAATCATTTTCCCGCTCGTTGAACGAGGCGGACCAATAGGCAAGGTTCTCGTCCACCGGTGGTTACCGGAATGTCATCAACAATAGTAATAGGGTCTTACTTACAGAGTGGTACAACGAGGTGCTTACCTAAGCAGGGGATTATCACTGCTTAGATTATATATATCCCAAGGAGGGTCAAACAGACCCATGGAAAGGAAAATGTGATCATTAGGTTAAACAGAACAATGGAAAGGAAAAATGTGTTTAAACACATATTTCGGGGGTATATCCTTTCCAAGGACAAGCGGGCATGATATCCATGACAAGATAGAAAGTAGAAGACCATTAGGGTAAGGGGAGGAATTTCACGATATTACCCATACAACAGTGTTTGGATAATTGAGTGAGAAACATTTAGCATTGGGCATTCAAATGTTCTTGTTGAAAACCGTAGTACCATAGACATGCTTTGAGATAGCATTGACATGGTCATCAGTTGAAGATCAGACTTTGGAAACACGAAGGATCCATCAGGAATAACTTGTAGATTAAGTCTTACAATTTCCTCATGGATGAATGGATAACCTTGCTGAAAAGGAATCTATAATGATAGGTCCTCCAGCCGTGGGGGGGGGGTGCTAGGCATGACATCATGTTACCGGGTCATCAAAGGATCAACATCATAACTCTTGGGAAGTTGTCCCAACCATCATATCTGACCGAGATTCAGATCCGATTGGGGTCAGGATACCTCAGACTTAGGATACCTGAGAAGAAAAGGTGCAACGCAAATTGACGAGATGACAATGTAAGATTCTCGGTGGAAAGGAGCTATGAAGTGATTTCCGTTAACAAGAGTCCATCATTAACCCAAGGAGAGGGCAAGGAGGTGTCTGGTGAACTCAACGGTAATTTACCGAGATTCCCAAAAGATGGATTTCCACAATTAAGTGAACAGGAGATAACATTTGTCAGATCAAATGATATAAGGAAGTATGCTCGAGGAAAACATACACAAGTAAACATTGGTTGAAAGGTGCGCCCGATGGGTTGGGTTGCACGACCAATGTCAGAATGGTGATTCAGAGAAGTATTTCTATGTCAAGAATTCTCAAGAGGTGGAACAATCTCAGAACATCCTTGTCATAAAGGATGGTAATTACTCCAAGGTAAAGAAGAACGATTGCTGGGTAGCAAGGAACTCAAGGTACAATACGAAACACGAACAAGTTTGTGTTGGTGGGAAGGCAATAAGGTGGTCGATGATAATACAATTCATCGAGGGCAAGGATGGTATTCCTCATCATGAATTCAATTGATATCCTGGATGAGCTCAGAATGTTGACGATCACGACAATGATATAGCCAAACAGGCTAGGCACGGCGTGATCGGGTAGAAACTCGTACTTATAGAAGCTTACTATAGAGTTGTTGAACCGTAGAGCGGACTCGGTTCAGTTATCGGGGTCTTTGAGTGTTCAACAACTCAGAGCCCGCGAAAAATTGGAATCAGTGGGAAGGTAGCACTTGATGAAGAACTCATAAAAGTTATGTAGTTCCATGATAATCTCGAGATACCGAGGTAATACTCGACACAAGATCAAAGTAAAGGTTGGACTGGTGTATTGATCCACGAAGACAATTGTTTTAACTTGTCCGAGAAATGAGATCAAAGAAGAACAATCATGGTCGGAACCACGATTGAAAAAGGCCAGATCCTAGATATAAGATGAACTTATACCGAAAGAATAATTCATTTAAGAGAAGCTTTAATGATAAGATATACATCGTGTCCATGGGCATGAACACAAGTTCAAGGTCGACTCCCACTTCTCCAATGTATAACCTTCCATTCACTTCTCGCTTTGATAAAGGCATTAGTGTTGAAAGTTTTACCTGGTGAAATACCAGATGAGTATGACTCGTGAAAACTTCCGAGTTCACACATATAAAGGAAGACATAGGTTCAACCCGGCAGGGTATCAAGGAAACATATACCACAAGCTTCAATAGTAAGTACCACCAGCTCGAAAGCGGAGCATGGTTGGCAAAAGGGAAGGATACAATTTACCAAAGGCATTATGTATCGGAGAAGGAACTCACAAAGTGATTAATTATGAAGGACAACATCGATAATAATCCAACAAAGGATATGGCGGTCCACAAGGGATCGGCGTGAGCATCGATTACTCAACTAGAGGAAGAAGAATGCAAGGAGATCAAACTATAGAAACAACTGACTAACTCAATTGTCAAATGCAAAGGAATTATGATTCCCAATTCAAGGGATCAGAAGCAATGCTCTGATTAGGGATGGATAAGTTGAATAGCCTTAGGGTACAATCAACGGCAGTTGGATTGGTCGAGAACCAATTCCAGTTAAAGGGTGGCAGCTCAGCCAGAAAAGTAATTTATAAGGGTCAATGATGATTGCGTGTATTCGCAAACATATTGAGTCAACAGACTCAAAATGATAATGACAAGGAGTGTCAATATGACTACGGGACTTATGGGATTAACCATAGTGCAAGCAAGCAAGAATTTCGAGAGCCAAAGGCTCCAGAGGATTTTCAGAAGATCGAATAGTATTTTGAAGACTTTTGTGAAACACATGAACAAGCGGGGATGGCGGATACTCGACAAGTGCGAGGATTTATTTGAAGGGTATTCATGTGGCAAAGAACTGCTAGGCAGTAGGTACAAAGTATTCTCGGAACAATAGAAAACTTGGGGTATCTTGTAATAACAAGATCAATGGGGATGATCGTATGAATGGCAAGTGTAAGTAGTTATCCAAACGGATTTATCGGTGGTCAGGAATAGCAAAAGTGATGGGCACAAGGTCTCGAGAGAACATCAGAGAGTATCTTCGGAATCTTCCGATTAGCGAGGCGATCATCTGAAGTGAGGGCTCTCGGGAGAAAGTACTTGCGAGAACCTAAAGTTAGTTTTGTTTTTAGCAAATTCATTTAACCCGAATAGAAGAGAGTTCAGAATCCCAGAGTAAAGATCGAGGAGTAAAAGATCCTAATACCACCCAATGGCAACGTGGGCCCATGGGCCGCACAGCCGTGTTAGTAAAAGTTTTGTAAAGTCTAGACTCGACTTCGGCCAAGGAGTTGGAAGGGGGATTCCTACAGGTAGTCGGCTCTGATACCAACTTGTGACGCCCCTGATTTAATCGTATACTAATCATGCACACAAATGTGTACGATCAAGATCAGGGACTCACGGGAAGATATCACAACACAACTCTACAAATAAAATAAGTCATACAAGCATCATAATACAAGCCAGGGGCCTCGAGGGCTCGAATACAAGTGCTCGATCATAGACGAGTCAGCGGAAGCAACAATAGCTGAGTACAGACATAAGTTAAACAAGTTTTGCCTTAAGAAGGCTAGCACAAACTGGGATACAGATCGAAAGAGGAGCAGGCCTCCTGCCTGGGATCCGCCTAAGGTACTCCTGGTCGTCGTCAGCGGGCTGCACGTAGTAGTAGGCACCTCCAGAGTAGTAGTCGTCATCGGCGGTGGCGTATGGCTCCTGGGCTCCATAGACTGGTTGCAGCAATCGAGTAGAGGTAGGGGAAAGAGGGGGGAACAAGGCAACCGTGAGTACTCATCCAAAGTACTCGCAAGCAAGGAGCTACACTACATATGCATGGATATATGTGTAAAGGCCATATCGATGGACTGAATCTGCAGAATGCCGAATAAGAGGGGATAGCTAGTCTTAGCGAAGACTACGCTTCGGACACCGGTCTTACAATGCATGAAAGAGGACAAGCGGAAGTCCTCCAAGTAACATCATATAGCAATAATCCTACCGGCGATCCCTGCTCATATCCACGAGCGAGAGCGACCACCGTTATATCGGCACTTGGAAGGGTGTGTTTTATCAAGTATCCGGTTCTAGTTGTCATAAGCTCAAGGTACAACTCCAAGTCGTCCTGTTATCAAGATCACGGCTATCCGAATAGATTAACTTCCTGCAGGGTGCACCATCTTACCCAAAGACGCTTGATCCCATTTGGCGGACACACTTTCTGGGTCATGCCCGCCGCGGAAGATCAACACGTCGCAGCCCCACCTAGGCACAACAGAGAGGCCAACACGCGGTCTAAACCTAAGCGCCAGGGTGCAGGCCCATCGCCTGAGCACACACCACGTTCGCGTCTGTGCCGAAGCAGACCTAGCCCATGAGCGTTCCAGTCCAATCCGGCGCGCGCCGCTCCGTCGTGACGTCTGAAGTACCGGTGATACCACGGCGTCGGGATACCCATAACTACTCCCGCGTAGATGGTTAGTGCGTATAAGCTCGTAGCCAACTCAGATCAAATACCAAGACCTCGTTAAGCGTGTTAAGTATCCGCGAGCGCCGAGCAGGCCAGGCCCACCTCTCTCCTAGGCGGTCTCAACCTGCCTGCCGCTCCGCCATAAAGTAACGATCGGGGCCGTGGGAACCCAGGCCCTCCTCTACGGGATGGAGCCACCCGTCCTTTCAGCCCCCATCTCCTAACAGTACCACGTAATGTAATAGTGTAAGGTATATAGTATATACCGTGATCAACTCCAGTGATCACGGCCCGATAATATAGCACGGCAGACGGACAAGGTTGTAGGGCCACAGATGAAAGTACTAGCATCCTATACTAAGCATATAGGATTGCGGTAAGGTAACAGCGAAGTAACAAGGACAGGCTATGCAGCGGATATAGTAATGGCGAAAGCGATAACATGCTACACTACTCTAATGCAAGCAGTATAGAGAAGAGTAGGCGATATCCGGTGATCAAGGGGGCTTGCCTTGCTCGGCAAGAGAGAGGGTCGCTGTGGCGTAGTCGATCACGAGGACATCGACATCGGTCTCGGGGTCTCCGGAGAGAAGAGGGGAAGAACAGTAAATACATAGCGAGCAAGTGCATAACAGGACAATGAGCGAGCTAGACGTGTTCTAACGCATGGCGCTAAGCGATCTTGGCGAAGGGGAAACATCCGGAAAGTTTTCCGGTTCGAGACGTCTGTCGATGATGAACCGGAGAGGAAAGTTTGCAGGTTCGATAGGTTAGGGGTGTGTGGCGGACGAGCGGATCGCGTATCCGGATTCGCCTCGTGTTACGAGTAACTTTCATGTACAAAGTTTTTCCATCCGAGCTACGGTTTATTTTATATTAATTTTAAAAGATTTAATTCATTTTTAGGATTTATTTAATTATTTAATTTCAACATTATCCAGAATAGTGAAAGGTGATGTCAGCATGACACCACCATGACGTCAAGAGTCAAATCGACCGTTGGTCGTCAAACCGACCGCTGGTCCCATCTTGTCGATGGTGAGCTTAATTAAACAGAATTGATTAGTTTAATTAGTTGATTAGTTTAATTTAAATATGATTAATTAAGTTAACTAATTAATTAATTAATTAATTAATTTAATTATTATACTTTTAATTCCTTTTTTAATTCCTTTTTAACCGTTCTAGGGGGGCCCTTTGTCATAGGCCCATAGGGCCTTAACGGAACCTTGACGCTGGTATTGGTATCTGGCCTTGGCCAGCCCGGCGCCGCCGGCGGTCTTGACCAAGGGCGTCGGTGCGGCAGGCGTGCACCCACTTGCAGCCCGAGGCCACCAAAGGGCGGCCGCAGCCACAGCGGCAACCGGCAACCTGGCAAGGGGCGACACGGCGGGGGGTTCGGCCGGCGAGAAGGTCGGGGAGGCGGGGGGGCTGAGGGGCGTCTGCACGGCCGACGGAGCGGCGCAGCTGGCGGGCGCTGCCCGACATGATGACAGCGTCGTGGGCGTGGTCGCATGGCGACAAAGAATAAGGGAGAGAGGAGGAAGGCGGAGCCTCACCGGTGATGTAGGGCCGAGGCGTGGGGGTCGTGGAGGGTCGGGACGACGGCGCGGAGAGAAGCGATCCGCGATGTGGCGAAGGAGGCCGGCGAGGAGCTCCGTGAGTCGGCCGGGCGACGGCGAGGTCCCGCGGTGTGAGGAGGAGACGAGGAGGCGGATCCGCGATGGCGGAGCGGTGGCGGCAGCAGCAAGGGATCGGCTCGGTGCCGATCGAGCGATGGGAGGAAGCTCGGCGAGTGGTCCCTCGTCTTGGGCGGGGGGACGATGGGATCGAAGTCGCCCGATCCGGATCGGAACCGAGTGGGGGCGAGGAAGAGTGGGACGAGGGAGGGAGTGGGTGCGAGTGGGGAGGAACCGCTAGGGTTGATCGCCCGAGGTGAGGTAGGCGCTGGCTGGGCGGCTGTTTGGCACCGAGGCCATCTGGCCGTGGCCCAAGACGGGGGGTGGTTCTCTCTCTTTTTGGGTTAGTTTTAGTTCTAGTTATGTTATCTATATTCATTATTTCCTTTCTGTTTAATTCATTTTGAAGTACTTAGGCATTACGTAAAAGCGTGATCTCTTCACCATAAATATCCGAGCATTAATTGGCACACTTGAACATTTTAGTTTTAACCTTTGAAAACTTTTATTGTCTGCAGTTGTTTTAAATTTGAAATTCGCACTAGGTTCTGAACTAACGCGAGTTTATCCTCCGAAACCGAGGTGACGTGGCATCATTAGCGAGGGTTCACTGTAGCTTAACTATCCGGGCGTCACATCGATGCTCATACTCTTTCACTGTAATATCCATGCTAGTTTATTTCCTTTTTCCTGCTTTCTTCTTCTGTGTTAAATAAACATTAAGAAAAACCAAAAAAATTAGTAGTAGTTTATTTTTCCTGCTGTAGTAGTAATAATTAAAAACAAAACCCAAAAATATTTCCCGTTCTTCTTTTGCTTGTTGGGAGCTTTCCCGTGTAAATAGTTTTATTTCTTTTCTTTTCTTTGAAATTCGATAGGAGAAGACCATGATTAAATTGTTGAAGTGGCTCTTATATGCATCATTGTTGATTTAACCAAGAGCCCATATTGCCTTGTCTTCTCCTGTTTATTGAATGCTCGCATGATTCCAGCTTAGTCAATGCACGTGCACTCTTATTATTATTCACTCGTTCGGTCGTGCAAGTGAAAGGCAATTATGATGATATATGATGGATATTGAGATGGGAAAAGCTGGTACGAACTCGACCTCTTTTGTTTTTGTAAATATGATGAGTTCATCGTTCTTGATTCAGCTTATTATGAATAAACATGTTTGCAATGACAATTAGAGATCATAGTTGCTTGTGCCATGCTTGATTAGCTATGAGTTATAATGGTTTACCTTGCGTGCCAACATGCTATTAAAATGGTTGTGATGTGGTATGATGGGGTGGTATCCTCCTTTGAATGATTTAAGTGACTTGACTTGACACATGTTCACGCATGTAGTTGAAACGAATCAACATAGCCTTCACGATATTTATGTTCATGGTGGATTATATCCTACTCATGCTTGTATTCAATGTTTGTTAATTTTAATGCATGTTCATGACTGTTGTCGCTCTCTAGTTGGTCCCTTCCCAGTCTTTTGCTAGCCTTCACTTGTACTAAGCGGGAATACTGCTTGTGCATCTAATCCCTTAAACCCCAAAGTTATTCCATATGAGTCCACCATACCTTCCTTTATGCGGTATCTACCTGCCGTTCGAAGTAAATTTGTATGTGCCAAACTCTAAACCTTCAAATAAACATTCTGTTTTGCATGCTCAAATAGCTCATATATCAACTAGGGTTGCCCTTATCTTCCGTGTTAGGCGGGTTATTCTCAAGAGGAGTGGACTCCGCTCCTCACTCGAGAAAATGGCTGGTCACCGGGATGTCCAGTCCCATGCTTTATGCAAACTAAATCAAAATAATTGCAAACAAAACTCCCCCTAGGACCCGTTGAATGTTGGAGGCACTCATTGTTTCGAGCAAGCCATGGATTCATGCTTGTGGAGGAGGGGGAGTATAAACTTTACCATTCTATTTGGGAACCGCCTATAATTGGTTTAGCATGGAAGATATCGTCATCTCTTAGTTGTTATGTTGACAATGAAAGTATGCCGCTCAAAATATAATTTATCTCTATTTCAAAACCGAGCCCTGGCACCTCTACAAATCCCTGCTTCCCTCTGCGAAGGGCCTATCTATTTACTTTTATGTTGAGTCATCACCCTCTTATTTAAAGCACTAGCTGGAGAGCACAACTGTCATTTGCATTCATTACTGTTAATTTATATCGGGTATAACTATGATTGGATCTCTTTTACCATGAATTACAATGTCTAGTCAGTCCTTGATCTTTGAAGGTGCTCTGCATTTATGTTTTGCGGTCTCAGAAAGGGCTAGCGAGATACCATCTTGTTATATCATATTATGATTATTTTGAGAAAGTGTTGTCATCCGAGATTTATTATTAGGGCTTGCTAGCTGATTATGTTATTGATATGAGTAAACATGATACCTAGGAGTTATTGCAAATGTGGTTAGTTATGATCTTTGCTGAAAACCTGAATGCTGGCTTGACATAGGTACAACAACAAGAGCAAACAAAGTTTGTAAAAGTTTTTCTTTTTCTCTTTCAGTTTCTCAACTGAATTGCTTGAGGACAAGCATGGGTTTAAGGTTGGGGGAGTTGATACGTCTCCGTCGTATCTACTTTTCCAAACACTTTTGCCCTTGTTTTGGACTCTAACTTGTATGATTTGAATGGAACTAACCCGGAATGACGTTGTTTTCAGCAGAATTGCCATGATGTTGTTTTATGTGCAGAAAACAAAAGTTCTCGGAATGACCTGAAACTCCACGGAATATCTTAGAATAAATAATAATAAATCCTCGCCAAAGATGAAGACCAGGGGCCCACACCTGCACGAGGTGGGGGCGCCCCTCACCTCGTGGGCCCCTGGACACTTTCGGCGCCAGCTCAACTCTATATATTGGCTTTCGGAGAAAAAAATCAGGGAGAAGAAATCATCACGTTTTACGATCTGAGCTGCCGCCAAGCCCTAATCTCTCGAGAGGGCTGATCTGGAGTCCATTCGGGCTCGGGGAGGGGATTCGTCGCCGTCGTCATCATCAACCATCCTCCATCACCAATTTCATGATGCTCACCACCGTGCGTGAGTAATTCCATCGTGAAGCTTGCTGGGCGGTGATGGGTTGGATGAGATTTATCATGTAATCGAGTTATTTTTGTTAGGGTTTGATCCTAGTATCCACTATGTTCGAGATTGATGTTGCTATGACTTTGCTATGCTTAATGCTTGTCACTAGGGCCCGAGTGCCATGATTTCAGATCTGAACCTATTATGTTTTCATGAATATATGTGTGTTCTTGATCCTATCTTGCAAGTCTATAGTCACCTATTATGTGTTATGATCCGACAACCCCGAAGTGACAATAATCGGGATAATTCTCGGTGATGGCCATAGTTTGAGGAGTTCATGTATTCACTATGTGCTAATGCTTTGTTCCGGTTCTCTATTAAAAGGAGGCCTTAATATCCCTTAGTTTCCAATAGGACCCCGCTGCCACGGGAGGGTAGGACAAAAGATGTCATGCAAGTTCTTTTCCATAAGCACGTATGACTATATACGGAATACATGCCTATATTACATTGATGAATTGGAGCTAGTTCTGTGTCACCCTATGTTATGACTATTACATGACGAACCGCATCCGGCATAATTATCCATCACTAATCCGGTGCCTACGAGCTTTCCATATCTTGGTCTTCGCTTATTTACTTTTCCGTTACTCTATTACAATCACTACAAAATACCAAAAACATTACTTTTGCTGTCTTTGCTTTTGTTACCGTTACCACCACTATCATATTACTTTGCTACTAAACACTTTGCTGCAGATACTAAGTTTCCAGGTGTGGTTGAATTGAAAACTCAGCTGCTAATACTTGAGAATATTCTTTGGCTCCCCTTGTGTTGAATCAATAAATTTGGGTTGAATACTCTACCCTCGAAAACTGTTGCGATCCCCTATACTTGTGGGTTATCAGTATGATCACTACTTGTGCATCCAAAATCCTTTAAAACAGTTTTGCCACATGAGTCCACTATACCTACCTATATGCGGCATTCTTTTGCCGTTCTAAGCAAATTTGTATGTGCCATCTCTAATTTTCAAAATAAGTTTCTCTTTTGCGTGCTCATACCGCTCGCGAGGCGGTGAGGGGTGGCCATTATTTTCCATGATAGATGTGTTATTCTCACGATGAGTGTTTATTCACTTGTCATTGCATGAGAGTAAGGCAAAGGTATTAGGGATGCCCAGTCCCGAAATGAAAAATCAATTTACTTTATGTTGTCAAATAATAAATTCCTTGGAAAGTGTTGGTATGGAGGGCACCCGTGGATACGGTTAGCCATGGAAAGTGAAAGTATGGTGGAAAAAGGAATAAATTTTATTTTCTGTTTGGGAACCGCTGATATATCTAGCATGGAAAGTGTTGGGAGCTCTAAGTCATTTTCGTTGGTGGGATAAGTATGCCTCTCAAAATGTTTTTCATCTCTCAATTTTCGCTTTGAGCTCTGGCACCTCTACAAATCCCTACTTCCCTCTGCGAAGGGCCTTTCTTTTAATTTATGCAATTTTTATTTTTAATTTGAGTCTCCATCTTCTCTTATAAAGCACCAACTAGGAGGCACAATGATCATACTTGAGCATTGGTGTAGCTAATATGCGAGTGTGTTTCATGAATGGATCAATGATTGAGCATGATGGGCCAGGGATAACTTATTTTAGTGTTGATATTTTGAAAGACATGGTTGCTTGTTGGTATGCTTGAGTATTAAAATCCTCATGTCAAAACTAGACTATTGCTTTGAACCATATAAAAGTCCAAATGTCCATACTACAAAAGAAAAGAATATGTGATGAATATGATAGGTAGCTTTCCACAACAAATATTCCATTTTCAATTGCTACTTTATCATGATAAGTTTTATGAGAAAGAGTTGATGCTATGATGCTAGGAAAAGTGATTGAAATTATCATTGATCAAACTTATGCACTTTGCTAGCATTCACACTTCATAAATTATTTCTTTTATCATTTACCTACTCGAGGACGAGTAGGAATTAAGCTTGGGGATGCTGATATGTCCTCAACGTATCTATAATTTATGAAGTATCCATGCCATATTTACAACAATTTTATATGGTTTTGGTATGATTTGCATGGGACTAACCCGGACTGACGATGTTTTCAGCAGAACTACCGTGGTTTTGTTTGTTGTGCAGAAATGGAAGTTCTCCAAATGAGCTAAAAAAAATTGACGATTTTTTTGGAACAAAAGAGACCCCCGAAGCTTCGTGGAAGGACCAGAAGGTGAAGGCGTAGGGCACAAGACACTGGGGCGCACCTGGGCCCTTGTCCGTGCCCCGGTGGGTTGTGCTCACCTCGAGGCCCATCTTCGCGTGAAACCGACGCCAAAAAATCCTATAAATGGATAAACCATTAGAAATAACCCTAGATCGGAAGTTCTGCCAGCGCAAGGTATCTGTATCCACGAAAACCAATCTAGACCCTATTCCGGCACCCTGTCGGAGGGGGGAATCATCTCCGGTGGCCATCTTCATCATCCCGGCGGCCACCACGATGAGGAGGGAGTAGTCCACCCTCGGGGCTGAGGGTTTGTACCATTAGCTACGTGTTTAATCTCTCTCTCTCTCTCTCTCTCTCTCTCTCTCTCTCTCTCGTGATCTATATCATGGGCTTTGTTAATATAGTCGGATCATATGATGTTTCTCCCCGTTATACTCTTGTTATGATGAATTGAGTTTTTACCCTTTGAAGTTTTGTATTGTCGGATTGAATATTCAGAGATGAGAACACATGATGTATGTCTTCCAATATGAATACTTGAGGCGACAAATGGGGTATCATATTGATTCACTTGATATGTGTTATGGCATTCAACTCGCGGATTCCCGCGGTGATATTGGGGTAATCTATGCATAGGAGTTGATGCACATTTATATTATCTTTTCCGATAGAAACTTTGGGGTCTCCTTGTAGTTCTTTGTGTGGACTGAGTATTATGAATATGAATTTGCTTTGGTTATATTCTATTACGAACTCTTAATTAGATCGAACGGGAAGAATAACTTTCGTTATTCTAGTAGGAACTCTAGGATAGGTTGATCGGAAAGAATAGCTTTGAGGTGGTCTCATACCCTCCAAACAATTTCTATCTTTTGTTCTCCTCTAATAGGAACTTGATAACCCACAAGTATAGGGGATCGCAACCGTTTTCGAGGGTAGAGTATTCAACCCAAATTTATTGATTCGACACAAGGGGAGCCAAAGAATATTCTCAAGTATTAGCAGTTGAGTTGTCAATTCAACCACACCTGAATAACTTAATATCTGCAGCAAAGTATTTAGTAGCAAAGTAATATGGAAGTAACGGTAACGGTAGCAAAAGTAATGTTTTTGGGTTTTGTAGTGATTGTAACAGTAGCAACGGAAAAGTAAATAAGCGAAGAACAATATGTGAAAATCTCGTATGCATTGGATCGGTGATGGAGAATTATGCCGGAGGCGGTTTATCATGTAACAGTCATAACATAGGGTGACACATAACTAGCTCCAATTCATCAATATAATGTAGGCATGTATTCCGAATATAGTCATACGTGCTTATGGAAAAGAACTTGCATGACATCTTTTGTCCTACCCTCCCATGGCAGCGGGGTCCTAACGGAAACTAAGGGATATTAAGGCCTCCTTTTAATAGAGTACCGGACCAAAGCATTAACACATAGTGAATACATGAACTCCTCAAACTACAGTCATCACCGGGAGTGGTCCCGATTATTGTCACTTCGGGGTTGTCGGATCATAACACATAATAGGTGACTATAGACTTGCAAGATAGGATCAAGAACTCACATATATTCATGAAAACATAATAGGTTTAGATCTGAAATCATGGCACTCGGGCCCTAGTGACAAGCATTAAGCATAGCAAAGTCATAGCAACATCAATCTCAGAACATAGTGGATACTAGGGATCAAACCCTAACAAAACTAACTCGATTACATGATAAATCTCATCCAACCCATCACCGTCCAGCAAGAATACGATGGAATTACTCACGCACGGCGGTGAGCATCATGAAATTGGTGATGGAGGATGGTTGATGATGACGATGGCGACGGATTTTCCCCTCTCCGGAGCCCCGAACGGACTCCAGATTAGCCCTCCCGAGAGGTTTTAGGGCTTGGTGGCGGCTCCGTATCGTAAAAACGTGATGAATCCTTCTCTCTAATTTTTTTCTCCCCGAACACGAATATATGGAGTTGGAGTTGAGGTCGGTGGAGCAACAGGGGGCCCACGAGGCAGGGGGCGCGCCCTCCACCCTCGTGGACAGGTAGAGGCCCCCCTGACGTGGATTCTTCTTCCAGTATTTTTTATATTTTCCAAAAATAAGTTCCGTGGAGTTTTAGGTCATTCCGAGAACTTTTGTTTCTGCACATAAATAACACCATGGCAATTCTGCTGAAAACAGCGTCAGTCCGGGTTAGTTCCATTCAAATCATGCAAGTTAGAGTCCAGAACAAGGGCAAAAGTGTTTGGAAAAGTAGATACGACGGAGACGTATCAGAACTCAGGAGTGATTCTTTGTTGCACTTTGAGGGATAATCATATGATCCAACTATGTTAGCACTGTTGAGAAATTGCACTAGTGAAAGTACAGACCCTAGGCCTCATGTTCAAGCATTGCAATACCGTTTTTGTGTCCATTTACAAATCGCTATCTTGCTGTTTTAATTTATTCAGATTATAAAAATATATTTCTACCATCAATATTACACTTTTATCACCATCTCTTCGCTGAACTAGTGCACCTATACAATTTGCCATTGTATTGGGTGTGTTGGGGACAGAAGAGATTTCTTGTATTTGGTTGCAGGGTCGTTTGAGAGAGACCATCTTCATCCTACACCTCCCATGGATTGATAAACCTTAGGTCATCCACTTGAGGGAAAATTGCTACTGTCCTACAGAACTCTGCGCTTGGAGGCCCAACACGAGTCTACGAGAATAAAGTTGCGTAGTAGACATCAAACCTACTTCCACACACGGGCACCCCTAGACACTTATAGGCCATTTTCTCAGTCCATAGTTGAATAAATCAACATATACATGCCCTCTCTCCTCGTCGTGCAAGACCATCAACACTTCACTTTGCTAGAAATTTTCAACCCACACATTTGTTCTAACATATACATAAGTAGCTTTAAATTTCTAGCACTATCCATGTCACTTATATCAATAAAATAGTATCATCAACATACTGCAAGATACCTACCCCCTGTCAACCAAATGTGGTATCAACCCAACAATCTAGCACGACTTTGGGCCTCCGCAGACAATTAGCATCAATATTAAATAAGACAAGGGAGACGGATCCCCCTGCCTAACACCTTTGAAATTGCCAAAGTTTGTACCAGCAACATCATTCACTTTCACATTGAGTGTTCCACCCTTGAGTGTATCCTCAAACTAGTTCATCCAAGTATCATCCTCTATCTTTCTGGCTATGGAAAGTAAAACCAAGTTAACACCACAGGCAATTGTTTCTTATTTTTAGAATCGCGTCAAATCTCATGCAAATATATAATCACATCGATGATGTTTCTACCCTTGATAAAAGCATTTCGATAGGCATATATCATCTTATGCATTTAAGGGCTCACACTCTCATTCATAACTCTGGCAAAGATCTTAACAAGCATAGGAAACAAGCATATATGTCTATACTTCTGAATTGTGTCACAACATCAACCCCTTTAGGTATCAAAGTAATGACACCGAAGTTAATCCTACTCAAGTCCAACCTCCCAGCCTAGAACTGATAAAAACACATCATAACATCATCTTTAATAAATGGCTAACATGTTTGATAGAACTCTATAGGAAAATCATCAACACCTGCAACCCTATTATCCCATCCCTTCAATCACCTTTTTAACTTCATCTTCATTAAAAGGTTCACAAAGGTCCACATTATCCTCAATAGACAATTTTTCATTCTCAACCCATACATCACTCCCCAATCTACATTTGAATCCATCTGCAGGTCCTCAGTCCCCTGAATCACCATATCTCCACTATTCAGAGGGAAATGTCGTATTCCTCTTCCTCCCATTGGCAATCCTATGGAATTAACTTGTATTATTAGCTCCTTTTAGGAGCCAATTTTCACTACATTTTTTATGCCATTACTTCTTCCTCCAAAGAATCACAAATAGAGAATTGTATGTGACTTATTGTGGCCATTTGGTCATTGAGGGTTGGATCTCCTCTGGAACCTTAAGATCTTTCAGTTCATCTACCAAGTTATCCCTACTCTTTAAGATAATGTACCATGAGAGTATTGAGTACCTTCATACTGGATGATATACTTTGGGGTTCGTCAAACATGAACCGTAACAGGGTGGTCATAATGACAACTTTAAGTGCATCGAAAAAAGGTATGACAAGGGGCTTGATAGCTCGAGACCGGGATTTGCTCATCCATGACGAATTGATATTCTTAGGGACCTCTCTATGTGATGGTATCCATCATCGTCTTGCCAGACACAACATGACTTGTTCACGGGGTTGCCAGGACATGGGAACAACAAAAGAGAACAAAACCGATAATGAGTATAACTGGCACAGTGATCGCGTGTTGATTCACGTGGATGTCAGCAAATCTAACCTCGGGTTTTTTAAAGTATCGCAAAGCAAAAAAGAATAGCACATGGGAACAACAGGTTCACTTGATCGTTTGTGTTGGTTTAGGGGTCAATATGAACCATGGTTCTGCTATTGATCATTGAACGGAAGGAGTTCTGATCATGTCTATACTTTACCGAACCTACGGGGTCACACACATGATCATAGATCTGTTGAGTATTAGCAATATATGAGCTTATGTACTTCGCACTGGAAAAGTTTCGGATAAGAAGAAAATACTTCAGAGAGAGAGCATGAAGGTTTTGAAGAAAACCAGGAAAACTTGGAAAACCAGAATTGTTCTGAGTAACCCTAAAAGGCATCCAGAAGGATTTAGAAGGTTCCTGACGTTTTTGGAACCTCTCGGGATGTTTCAAAGGGCGTTGTGGGTCTGCCACTTGAAAAGGCCCAACTGGGGCAGCCCTACATGGGCCACAAGGCCCAATAGTGGGGGTGCACCCCTTGCGGGCAGCCCCCTCCTCCAATCGGGCCACCTCCCGTGGCTATTATAAAGAAAGGGGAGGGGCACCTCCTTGAAACACATCTTTTCTGTGCCAGTGGCTTCGCCCTCCCTCCCTCTCTCCGCAAGTTGCTCCACGCCATGAGGCGATCCTCCGTTCTTCTACTCTAACACCGCTTAGCTCTGGTGCTATTAAAGTATCAATCTTGGATGTTTTATATACATTTACAAGCAACTTTATATCATTTTTGGCACTAACCTATTAACCTAGTGCCCAATGCCAGTTGTTGTTTTTTGCTGTTTTGGTTTCGCAGAATATCAGTACCAAACGAAGTTCAAATGCAACGAAACTTTTTGGAGATTTTTTTCTGGACATAAGGAATACTAGAAGCTTCGGGAGAGGACCAGACGTGGCAGCATGGGCCCACCACCCACCAAGGCGCGCCCAGGGGGGTCGGCGCGCCCTGATGGGTGGTGGGGCCCCTGAGGCTCCGTTTGACCTAATCCCGCCTCTATAACCCATAAATCAGAAAACCCTCGGGGAAGTCCACGAAATACTTTTTCCGCCGCCACAAGCCTCTGTTCTCGAGAGATCCCATCTGGAGGCCTTCTCCGGTACTCCGCCGGAGGGGAAAACGATCACAGAGGGGTTCTTCATCAACCTTGTTGCCTCTCCGATGATGCGTGAGTAGTTTACCACAGACCCACGGGTCCATAGTTAGTAGCTAGATGACTTCTTCTCTCTCGATGTTCTTCAATACAATGTTCTCCTTGATGTTCTTGGAGTTCTATCCGATATAATTCTCTTTTGCGGTGTGTTTGCGGAGATCCGATGAATTGTGAGTTTATGATCAGATCTATCCATGAATATTATTTGGGTTTGAACTCTTTTATGCATGATTAATATAGCCGCGTATTTCTTCTCCGGTCTATTGGTTTGGTTTGGCAAAATAGATTGATTTATCTTGCCATGGGAAGAGGTGCTTTGTGATGGGTTCGATCTTGCAATCCTCAATCTCAGTGACAGAAAGAGACATGACACACATGTATCATTGCTATTAAGTGTAACAAGATGGGGTTTATTCATACGTGAGTTTATCTTGTCTACATCGTGTCATCTTGGCTAATGCATTACTCCATTTTTTTCATGAACTTGATACACTAGATGCATGCTGGAAAGCGGTTGATGTGTGGAGTAATAGTAGTAGATGCAGAATCGTTTCAGTCTACTAATATTGGGCGTGATGCCTATGTATGGTCATTGCTTTGGATATCGTCATAATTATTTGGTTTTCTACCAATTGCTCAACAGTAATTTGTTTACCCACCGTATAAAGCTATTTTCTCGAAAGAAGCCTCTAGTGAAAACTATGGCCCCCGGGTCTATCTTTTATCTTATAAAAATCCTAAAAATACCTTGTTGCAATTTTCTTTTATTTATTTTATTTTGTAGTTTAGTTAGATATATTTATCAAATCCTATACAACTTAATCTTTCTCAATTCCGTCGAAGGATTGACAACCCCTCTACGCGTTGAGTTGCAAGTATTTGTTGTTTGTGTGCAGGTGTTGTTTACATAGTGTTGCTTGGTTCTCCTACTGGATTGATAACCTTGGTTTCACAATTGAGGGAAATATTTATCTCTAGGGAAAATTTTGTTTTTGCCACTCTAAATTTTGCCAAATTTCCTTATGCCACTCTAGATTTTGACATTTCACTTTTGCCACTCTTAGTTTTTGATAATTATCACAATTGCCATTCCCGTGGCAAAAGCAAAATTTTCAGAGTGGCAATTGTGATACATTTCAAAAGCTAAGAGTGGCAAAAATGAAATAAAATTATTTCGCTTTTGCCACGGAATGGCAATTGTGATAGTTGTCAAAAGCTAAGAGTTGCAAAAGTGAAATGTCAAAATCTAGAGTGGCATAAGGAAAATTGGCAAAATCTAGAGTGGCAAAAACAAAATTTTCCCTCATCTCTACTGTACTGCATCATCCTCTCCTCTTCAGAAAAATCTCAACGCAGCTCACAAGTAGCAGATATCAGCAGAAATGTCGTCCGTTTGATCTTTCTTCGAGGGAAAATTCTCGCGGTTGGGAGGTTGTAAATCCTAGATGTTGGAATCTGCATCAATGATGTACGCCTCAAGCTGGCAATGGTTAACCTTACTCACGTCTCCGTGGGTAATTGCTCTATGAGGGGACGGGGATTGCGAGTTTGAATGCCCACGGGAAAGCTAGTGGGTCAAATATCTTACTCAGCGTGCAACACAGGGTTGTGGATGGGATAGCATTACTCGTGCCCGTTAACCACCTTACCCGTGAAGGTCTTATAGATGGGCTCCAAAATTAGTAGACCCAATGTAATTCCCGCTCTTACCCACTCAAATTTCCAACCATGTAATTCCCACCCTTTGGCCAAAAAGCATAAGAAAACCAGAACCTAGCCACATCATATTATTTACTATGCCGAAATGCTATTTTTTTCTACTGAAATGTTATCGTTGGTTGTCGTTGATTGCGTGTATGGGTTTCTCATCGGATAAAAAAACCCAACGGGATTAGGGACGAGAATATTTTTGTCCCCGCAGATGGATATGGGGATGAGGACGAGCAAAAGGTTGTCTCGGGGACGGGGATGAGAGTCCAATACCTGCTGGGTAATCCCCATTGTCAGCCTGATGTACGTTGACTCTACACATGCACCTAGAATAATTAGCCACCATTGTCATCACAACACAGCCAAGGCCACCACGGACAAGGGCAATCGGTCACACACCACCACTATTGAAATATTGTATCATCCCGCAGCAACGCACGAATATTTTGCTAATTTATTAATCATAAATACATGTTATAGCTTAATATCTATGGAATGAATCAAATCAATTTTATTATTTTTCATGTCACATCATTTCGTGCACGTTATCCAAGCAAATAGCATCGTTGGGGCCCTATCGTACATAGACAAATTAAGCAGAATAAGTCACTAATTAAGCAGATGCCAGCCCGAACTATTTAGGGGTGACCATCTGCATTTGCTTTCTGTCTTTTGAACTAACACTTGTTCATGGTTATTCTCTGGAAAATTATTTTGTGCAAGTCGATTTTCTAGGCCATTAGATTAAGATCCAACAATTGTCCTTCTTTCTTCTTCCTGGAGTTTTCTTCCACCTTCAGTTGTTGTTCTTCTCATAAAATCGACTTAGCTAAATTACAAATTCAGTCAACTTACATAATTATTATGAATTATTACCGTTTACTCCGAAGCCCACTCATGGAATATGACGTCCTTGCACAAGATTGATGCACGCACTGACGTAAATTTGTATCTTTTCTTCTTGTTTTCTATTCCTTGGTACACAGTGACTTGGCAAATCGTGACCGATTCTACCGTTCGCCACTATCCTGAAGCGCTAGCTGGTGCCATCCCACGAAACAGGGTAACCAAGGAAAACGAAAACAGTAATTGGCCCCGCCTGAACGCAGCAGTGGTTTACATTTTCAGCAGATATTTTGATGAAATTCACTGATTTTTTTCAAATATGTAACTGAATTCAAGTGAATATTTCGGTCATTTGGCCGAAATACATACTGAAATTCACTGTAATTTCGGTTGGTACTAAAATTTTCGTGAAACTGAAATTGAAAACCAGCACACGTCAGCTTATTTTCTACTGAAACCATATATCTTGAACTTGAAACACTAAGGAACTCGTCCACGAAGGCCTGTATGTGGCGGTCCGATGACCCGCCGGGCGCCACGGCCGCCCTCGCCACCGCGCTCCACGCCCTGGCGTTGTCGAGCATCGCGGCGGCGTCCGGCCCTGCCACAACGTTCTCCAAGGCATCGCGCACGGCATCCCGCCGCAGCGGCGCGCGGACGCGCACGCCCATCTTGAGCTCCTCCACCAGATACTTAGCGTCCGTGCACTGGTCGCCCCACATCGGGAAGGCCGCCACGGGGACCCCCGCGGCGAGCGTCTCCAGCGTAGAGTTCCAGCCGCAGTGCGTGAGGTAGCACGCCGTGGACGGGTGCGCGAGCACGAGGTCCTGCGGGCTCCACGGCACCACCATGCCGCGCCCGGCGACGGAGTCGAGGTAACCCTCCGGGAGCAACACGCTGTTGTCCGGACGAACTACCCACAGGAAGGGGCGGCCGGTGGACGCGAGCCCGTGCGCCATCTCCGCCAGCTCCTCGGCGGACAGCACCGCCATGCTGCCGAGAGACGCGTACACGACGGACCGCGGCGCCTGCGTGTCCAGCCACCACACGCACTCGTCCGCCGGCTTCATCATGTCGCCGCGCACCGCGGCCTCCTCCTCCAGCTCGACGAGGGGGCCGACGGGGAGGAGTAAGGGAGGCCGCGGCGAGGCGCTCTGGAGAGCGTCGACCACGTCGCGCTCCAGCTCGGAGAAGGAGTTGACGAACACCCACGACGGCTTGTGGATGGCGCGGAACTGCCTCAGTATCGCCTCGATGAAGAGCTTGAAGCAGTAGGGGTTCGACGGCAACAGGAACGACGGCACGTCGGTGACAGACAGCGCCGGGAGTCCCGGGAGCTTGACCCGAGAGTCGAGGTCGTCCTCGGCCGGGAGCTCAAAGAGCCCGTGCACGTGGTGGTAGTAGAGCGAGAACACCGCGCACGACTGCACCCACAGCACCGCATAGGGGATGCCGGCGGCTTGGGCGACGTCCATCGCCCACGAGATGAACGGGTTTCCGACGACGCACGCCACCGGACGGCCCGCCTCCTCCTGGCGCCTCAGCAGCTTCGCGAACGCCGGCGGCCCGGCCGTCTCCAGGTGCGTCATCAGGTCGTTGAACTTCAGCTCCTCCTTCCCGTCGAAATGGTCGTCTAGGAACTCGAACCGGATGCGGCCAAGGCCGAGCGGCACGCCGTCGCCGCCATCTTCCACCCCGGAGGAGGCCGTGATCTTCGCTCCAACGTCGGCGGTCGATGAGAAGGTGACCAAGAGACCCTTGGCCGCGAGGCGCTTGCCCAGGCGCAGCATGGGGTTGACGTTGCCCTGCGACGGGTTGCATATGATGAGCAGGTGGGGCGCAGACAACGTCGCCGCCGCGGCCTCCTCACCCATGGCCATGGCCTGTGATCGAGATGTCGTCTTCTCTTATTGCTTGATCCTGTGAGGAGCTGGCTAAAGTCCACTGGTGCGATAACAACTAGGACTAATAGGATGTGGACCGGGTACTCTTTTATCCAGGGACGGCAGCGCGATCAACGTTGCGTGACACATGGGGTACGACTGGTTGTCTCCATGCGACAAGCCTCACCACCTTAGCATCTCCAACAGCCTCCAACACGCGGCGCGCTAAAAAAATACTTTACAACGCGTCCATTCTTGAAAAAAAGCGGCAAGCATGGCTGGCTTTCAAAATGGTAGCGTTAAAATTTAAGCCTTGTGCTCCAAGCTCCAGCGCTATCGCATGAAAATTGCATATATATTTTTTAATAAAAACGATACATATAGAATTCATATATATTATAGCATAGATAGATAAATAAACGATATATTACATAGTTCATAGCATAGATAGATAAACGATACATAGACAGATAAAACTACGGTGCAACTACATTAAAACTAAAACTACAGTGCAACTACATACTACGGTGCAACTAGATGAACTATGGTGCAACTACAACCTACTCCGAGTCGTCCTCGTCCTCGTCCTCATCTGGACTAGTGTTGTTCGAGGTATCGATCCACATGTCCTCTCAACGAGGATCATTATCCCCAAAGATCGACACCCACCTGCTTCAACGATATCGCACTGCGATATTGCCAGAGCCTTCTGCCGACGCATGTCCAACCGCTCCGCGCGGCGCCTTGCCGTCCTTTCCGCCCAGTATGCGCGCTCCGCCGCGACGTCCTCGGGGTGGCGCCGGCGCCACTTCGCCATGGCTCGCTCGTCCTCCTCGGCGAGGAGGAGGCGGTGCTGCCGGCCGACGGTGCTCTGCACGGTCCTGGTCCGTGATAAGAAGAGGCGGAGGGGCGACGGACTGCGCCTGCTCGCGCGTGAAGACGTCGCGGAAGTTCATCTGCGCCGGCGGCCTCTCTAGGCGCCACACCGCCGCGTCGTACACACGGGCGGCCTTGTGCGCGGTCCCGAACATGCCGAGGCCGAGCTGGACGTCGCCGGACCGGATCTCGGCGTAGTAGGTGCCGCCGGGGCGCTCGCGGACGCCGCGGTAGCCAGACGATCCCCGTGGGCGGGGAGAGCGCGCGTGGCAGTGTGGAGGCCGCGTGGTGAGCACGGCAATTTATAGGCGCACTCGAAGCGGTGCGCCAAATCTAGCACGCGAGCTGCCGCCTTTTCCCCCGCGCGCGCAATCGTTTCCTGCGCGCGCTAGTTTCCCGCCGCCGCTGGAGCGCACGAAAACGTCCCGCGCGCGCTAAAGCGAAAGTTTACCCCGCGCGTGTTTTTTGGCGCGGCTGTTGGAGATGCTCTTATTAGCTTTGTCAATCTGAACATGATATCAACTCAGTCTTTCAAAGATGCTCATAAAAATAGAATATATGTATATATTTATAAAATGAGTGTATACTCATATGTATGAGGGACTACGTCTGTACTGTGTTAACGAAAAGGACAAGCGTGACCATGCCGATGGCATGCAGTGCACTGCAGACGGGCTTGCTGGATGATACTTTGGCGCAAGACGACACTGTTCAAGCAGTACGCTGGGACGTTTTTTTAGGCAATCTCGCAATGATTTTATTCAAACCATCACAACCATTACAGGGACGAAAAGAATTCTATCAGGCTAGCCTACCCAAACATAGCGGCTAGCTCTCAGATTCAAAGCATGCTTCGCTAAATTGTGAGACTTATCATTTGAGCTCCTAAACTCGTGGACTAAATTACATGAAATAAAAGCTCACAAGTGTAGTTTAATATCTTGGATGATAGCTCCATAGGTTATAGGTAGCACCACTTCCTCTGTGAACTTCTTCTACTACCCTTGGGTAGTCCGATTCGACATGAATTCGGTTTTCATGGAGATCCTCCGCTAGAGCAAGCCCTTCTCTAATTGCTAGAGCTTCGAGAGTTGTTGGATCGCCTATGTTGGTGTATACACATGTTAAGGCTCCAAGAAAGCCCCCGCCCTGATCCCTGCAGATAGCTCCGACTGCTCCATACTGTCCCCTACCGCCTACTACTGCATCAACATTGAGTTTCGCATGATGTTCTTGTGGTGCCAACCAACCTCTTGGACGAGTAGCGATTACGAAGTAACACGGGCCGAGTTGGCCGAGCACTACAAATCAGGTCAGGTTGGGACTGATAATTGATAAAACTAGCAGATACCCCGCGCGTTGTGGCGGAATTTTGAGGAATAAATTTGCAGCGAAACTAAAATACCAACTCTATTACATACATGTAATATCAAATAATGTAGTAAAGCGGAAGCTCCATGTATGTATTGTAAGATCAGTGCATCAAATGGTGAGAAAAGTTAAGTCACCTATTTTTTCACTGATAACAATTAACCTTTCCTGTCCATACTTGATGTAAGGCTGAAGTGGTTCAATTTCGTATTATCATCTCGACCATTTACATGTTTTCATAAATTGTCACAGTTTACAAATTTGCTGCATTACATAGCAATAAATTGAGACCGTGAATTAAATGCATCCTTTTTTGTGGAAATTACAATGAGTAATCAATAACATAAAAAAGAAAATGACATCTGATGACATTTGTGTCATGATAATTGAATATAATACAATTTGATTGTCTATTAGAAGTGTAACATAGCAAAAAACTAAGAGATTCCATGCTAATTTGTGAACCCCATGGTGTTAGTGCGCCTAAATAGGAATTAGCTTGCATTGTACACCTTGATCCATTTTACGACGAAGAATAACGACATATACAAAATGGCATGGTACCTGATAATCCTGGGACTGGGTATACGTTTCACTGAAAACTGAGCCTAGTCCCAACCCGACACAAACACCTTGAAGCATGAAACCTGGATTGAGGCCTGACAAAACCACTAACGGAATTTTTCGATTGGTTACCTATAATAGGAACCCACACTTTTCAATTTTGTTAGTGGTTTAAAATCAATCATGCACATCTGGGAGAAACACATCCATACATTTTAGAATCTGTATATGTTCAGGCCATAAATCAATCACTAAAGTTTCAAAAATAAATCACTAAAAAGATGAAAACAACCTGCATATGCAGTTATACACATCAGGAACGCAAAGAGCATATCTGCACATGCCACAATGTCTAGGCCACCACGGAAACTACACAGACGTGGAGATCTTGATAAAGAAACGATGGGGGCGGCCTCATCTTTCTGATCTTACCTCGGGCGACAGATGCGCTACTTGGATTGGGATCTGGTAGATTACACCTTCCTCGGCTTGGCCTCCACGAGCGCTGCCAAAGTACATCTTGCGGCCGTCGCACTTGCCCTTCTCAGCTCATCTGCTCTTGCCCTTCCCAGCTATTCTGATTCCGAATAAGATCTTCCAACCAAGCTGACTCAAAAGAAAATCATTCAGATATTTGAAGATAAAAAGGAAGCAGAGCCATCACCTCTAGCACAGGTGATGTTCGAGGAGGACACCGGGGGTGGCACGCAACCACGCGTGATTCACTGTGGTCGGGTCAACAGGGAGGCGTAAGCTTGGGCCAACATAGTCTGCCCCGGCGGCCATCTTGGGGCTCTTGGTCGGCGACAAAACCAATTTTGAGAGATGCCTAAACAAAGGGAAGAAGAGAAGAACTGGACGGACTGCAGTAGACAGTAGAGATTTATTGATTGCGGGAGATGAAGGGAACCATGGATGGAAGGTGGAGAAAGAGACAATGATGAAGGAGCCGAACAGACTAAAACGCTTGGGGAGAACAGTTTGTAGATGCATTGATAGTTATGTGAGTTGCTGGTTCCTTGGTGGCTGCATTTGTGGCTGATAACATGCATTAGCTGCTGGTTCATGGGTGGACCAAGAAAGTGATGACATGTTCTTGTGGGATCAGTTTTGTGTTGAGATGGCATAGTTGCTGATGTGGACAGTGTGCATGCCGAGAGAATAGGTAAAAGTGGGGAGCAACTTCTTATGGCATGACCCAACATGGTGATGTGGGCCGTGCTTGGGCCGGCCAGGCCCGTTGGGATTGAAATCTCTGTAAATGTGTGTTGTGATTATTAGGAGAACCTATATGTGTGTGTGTGTGTGTGTGTGTGTGTGTGTGTGTGTGTGTGTGTGTGTGTGTGTGTGTGTGTGTGTGTGTGTGTGTGTGTGTATTAATTCTTTTTCAGATATATACATGTATTCTATACTTCATAAGGTGCTTTAATAAAGATGCCTTAATTAGTGATTTATAAAATAAAATATACGTGTTGTAGTTAAAAATCTTGATTTAAAATGATAAAGTGTATATTTTTAGTGCTGGGTCGTGCTTGGGCTGACCGGGCCCAAAGGCGGCACGATGGCCATTTCGTGCTTGGGCCTCCCATTGACATGGTAGAACGGCACAGCATGGTAAGTTTTTTTTAGGCAAGCACAACATGGTAAGTAAAACTGGCCTGGCTGAGCAGAAGCACAATTGGTTCAGGCCGGGCTGGTACGGCTAGTGTCCCAGGTTTAGGGATGATCACACCATTGGTGTTACGTCAGCCAGGAGCCCCTACTACCAGCGGCGATCACACCATTAATATACATTTTACATACCACTAAAGGTAGCACGTTGACACGATGTTACATTATCTAAGTAATCTAATAAAAATACCAATTTACATGTCATCAATCTGAATATAATGATATTTTTAGTTTTCGACATCCTACCTTGAAACATATCAGAGAAAATACTTCTGCATACTTCTAAAAACATGTGTATCTAGAACAAAATGAATGTCCATCCATTTCTATTGGACCCTAAGAAGGGGCTGACGTTCCCTACATGTCGACCCTGGCTCGAATGAACATTCTTTTAAGAAGACTCATTCGAGCGAGCGGTGGCACCAGAGAGCGTTCCCTCAAAAATCACTCTCGGAACATTTAGAAATAGCCATACTATAAGAGAGAAATTTGTCGTGCTATGACATATAGGTTTGCCATGATAAGAAGAAATAATTTTCATATTATAACAAAGAAAATTGCCATGCCTTTTAGGGATTTTCTTTTTATGGCCGGACAAAGAAATTCTATTTCCAATAGAGCTGCAAACGCTATTGTAAGTCGAAGACCGATGCTGGCCAAAAGTAAGCAAAGCAGAAGAGGTGCTGTTTCCTTCAGTCCATGCTACAAAAAAGAAAATTTACATGCATTTTAGGGATTTGTCATGCTACAACAAAGAGAATTGCCGTGCTAAGAAGAAAAGGGGAGTTTCCCACATGTTCAGAAGTTGCCATGCTACACAGAGTAGTTACCGTACATGCGAGTCCGATGTTACGGAGCTTGAGCTCATCTGCTCCCACCGATGAACAATAAGTTCAAAAATATAGCACTGTGGGATGCTCTAGTGCTCTAAGTGCATGCAAATTTTGGTGATGAAAGAACATTTGAGGAGCGCTAAAAAAATCAGGTCACTAAGGAACTTTGAAAGAACGCACTATTGAAAATTGATTTTATTTTTTTGTTGAGAGCTCGTCGAAGTCCATTCATCATGAAATTTTGCATACACCTAATGCACTAGTGCATATTTCAACGCAAAAAAAATTCTTTTACTATTTTTGGAATTTATTATCCACGGATGAAGATGAGTCTGGGCTCAGACATGGATAACCATGGTACATGCTACATCTTCGGTGGGGGTCCATGCTATACATGGGTCGTTACAAACAATTGGGTCATTACGGATGCATGAGAGCAAACAATGTGCCCCGCAAGAATTGTCAGGTGCCACCGCTTTAAGATTCAAGAGTGAAATCGGACGCACGAGAAAGCGTTCCACAAATAACCACTCCCAGAGAGCATTAGTTTTATAGCAGTTCCGTGTCTGTTTATGCGGGGTAGCACGTGAACGTATTTAACTAGAAGATACCCCGCGCGTTACGGTGGGAACCCTTGGGCGCTTATATGAAAATTCTGAGAAGCAAAGGAAAGTTATCTACAAAAAAGTAAAATGAAGGGAGGTTTAAGATGCATAGTGTAATAGTTGCAATATGAAATGTTTTTTGTTTTGATTAATTCTCAATGTATTATGTTATGTCTAGGAATCATCGGGTGATCAAAGAGAGGTACCAATCCGCATAGGTAACATTTTAATCATGAGAAAATGTATTATTATTTGCAATGGTTAAACTGAGCAAACAAAATCAATAGAATATGCCAAAGGGTAGATAAAACACATCATAAATAGGAGACGAAGTGTCGATGACCCTTGTAGTTCCAATTGTGATGACACGATATGGCAAGTTCGCATGGAAATATAGTTAGTCTAGATCAACTTATTTTTATAGGATATGATATAGGGGTTGTGTTGTGTTGTAAAAATTGAGATGTATGCATGTATCAGTGCATTATTCATTTCCAAAAAAAATATAAAATCATTAACAATGAAAGAAAGTTGTAGGGTTTTTATGAACATAATTGACAGATAAGAACATTCTCACTTTGCATAATCAACAGTTGATCATTTTATTTTATTCTGGTGTAAAAAACACAACTATAGTCTATGACCCCAATGAAAAATAACACACACTGGGCACATCACTAAAGAAACGAACATTACAAAGGGTACAACTGAAGATAGTTTATTCAGTGGTAAGAACAATCGCATCGTATCTTTTTTTTCCTGGCCCTTTCTTATCCCGCTATGAAAAAAATTTGAAGTACAATATATGATTCCAACTGAAAAGAAAACACACCGAGCACATCAGTAAAAAAATGAACACGTACTACCAAGGGCAACCAAAGTGAGTTGATATCTGCATACATATGACATAGATGTTAGAGCTTATTAAATGTAATGAAATGATCTACTCAGATTTGCAGGCATGAACAGATCACCTGGATAATGTAGGAGGTCGTGAGAAATTTTAGAGTATCACCGGTTGAGAATAAAACTGTCCATTGCAGCATCAGATTGAGAATAAATGGTCATAATCAGAGAAGAGAAAGAAACTAAACAACTTGACCATTAGGGCATCATACAAAATATATGCAAATATTATGTACAATACAATTTGTTTGTATGCACCTTGAATAATAAACACCCGTCTTTAATCTTTATGGGGTACATAACGTGTTCAATCTACATAGCATCCAGATTACTAAACAATTTTGGCAATAGTTTGAAAGAGGTCCAACTCGAACTGCTGCTGCCTGGATCAAGACAGAGGAAAAGAAGAGAAAATAAATTTGCTTCTCGGATGTCTGCTTGATGGAGTGCATCTAGGAGAGGAATAACTTAAAGGCTTGATGAGGAAAAGTAGACACTGGAAACATACAAAGGAATCATTGGATTTAAGATCCGAACCCGTATGCTCTTTCAATGGTTCTTCTTCCCCGTACATCATGTGGATGTGCCGCGGCTGTGTGAAGAGCTGCTCCTATACGGGATCAAAATCCAACAGATGTGGATAGAGATCCGAACCTGTATGCTCTTTCAATGGTTCTTCTACCCCGTACAACATGTGGATGTGTCGTGGCTGTGTGAAGACCTGCTCCTGTACGGGATCAAAATCCAACAGACGAGGATAGAACTCGAGACCAAGATCAAGAGAGAGCCTGTAGATAGGGGAAGGCGGCCTCGTCCATCCGTCATCACGCTCGAGGAAGACGGCCAGCGGGAAGCCCTAGCGCGGAGGAACACCTCATTGTGGCTGGTTGAAGTAGACGTCGAGTTGTGTGGCGCCACCTGGTGGGGAAGGGAAACGATGTGTTCCCAAGGAAGGTCATGCCCCTCGGTTACAAACTGTTGCAGCTCTTCACTGCTGAAACGAAAAGCATGGGAACCGGAGTGATTTTCTCCAGAATACTAACGCTTTCCTAAGCGGGCGAGAAACTTTCCTTTTATTACGAAGAGAGGTTGAGCTTTGATCGGTCGTTACGTTTGAAAACGGACCTGCTGGAAATTAGATGTAACTACATAGTGGACTGCGGCTTGAAAAACAAAGGAAGCGATGCGTTGATAAAAAACGTTCGAGGGGAAGAAAAAAATACCGAACAAATGACATGACGTGGCTGGAATTTTCTGAGGTGGCTAGATAATGATGTGGACGGGATGCATATTGAGAGAATAGGTAGTAATGGGGATTAACTTCTTAAGAATGTAAGATTAGATCTGGATCTCGATCTGAAGCCTAATAACACTAACAACATCAAGACACACTAGATTCATGCAACCTCTAAGTAAGGGCTAAATCTCACTGATGGCATCAACCAAGGTATTGGACGTAGCTGGTCTCAATGAATTGAACCTAGCTAATCGTATCAACAAATGTATTAGATGAAATTGATCTCAATGAATTGAACCTAGGCAGGGTACTTTCTCACCATCTGAAGAATCAATCTAATATGAGGGATCTTTTTTTTTGTTTATGGGTTGTGTGCATCCATAATGTGTTTACGACATTTCGTTGTTGTAGAGGCTGGGTGTAATTGATATCTCCGTGATATTAATATATTTCATTCGTCAAAAAAAGCCTTCCTTACATAACCGATCCCAAACTTGGGCATTGACCAGCCTGAGCCGGGTATTACGCTAAGCATTGCATAGCCGATCCCAAAATCCCAAGCCCGCGCCCCATCGGACCCAGCTTACGACTCAAACATTGTTTACTTATTGTATTAAAAAATAATAAAGAAATGTATTTTGGGGATTATATAATGTTATAATAAACCTATTTTTAAAAAATATGCCTAAAAACACGGTTCCCGGTCCTTTTCCAGGTTTTGGGCTAGGCTGCTGGCGAGAAACCAGGCCTGTCGGGCCGAGCCACCCATTCCCATGTTTAATCCCACCACACGTCAATGCACACAATCACCCCTCGAGAGCTCCTCCTTAGCGCTCGATGCGCCACATAGCGAAGCAGCGCTTGTGTGCATGCTCGCGTAGGCCGGCCCGACAGCGCGAGGTCGCTTGTTCGGTTGCCCCTCGCTTGCTCAATAGGTTCGTCCTGGTAGAGAGACAACTAATTGCTCACTAGTGGGAGATGTTGACTTCTCTAAAAAAACTGGAGAGGTTGATTGATGGACCAATTGACAGCTCAACCGTTGACTTTTCGTAAACAGGTTCATGAATTCATAAAGAAGAAAAAAACAGGAAGGTCAAAAAATTCCAAAAGCCCACAAGAACTTTTTACTAATATAAAGAAGTCCATGAATACGTTAAAAATTCAAGAATTTGATAAATGTTCACGAAAGCGAGAAATTTTCATGAATTCAAAAAATGTTCATGAAATTCAGAAAAAAAGTTCATGAAAATATTGATTTTATCTTGCAAACTCGAGTTTGAAAAAGGTTTACGAATTTGAAAAGTTAGCGGTTGAAAATTAGTTCTCAGATTTGAAAGAAGTACATAAATTTTAGAAATTTCATCAATTTAATAAAATCATGGATTTCAAGAACGTTCATGCTTTGAAAATAGTTCATGGATTTGAAAATTTTCATAAATATGAAAAAAAATGCGGTTTCAGAAATGAATGTGAATTTAAAAATGTTCGCAGATTTCAAAAGGTTCACAAATTTGAAAAAGTTTGTAGATTTTTATGAAATCATGGATTTGAAAATGTTCACATTTTGAAAAAAGATTCATGAGTCTGAAAAGAGTTCATGGGCCGAAAAAGGTTCACGAATTTGAAAAGTTCGCAGGTTGAAAAAGTTCAGTAATTTGGGAAAATGTTCACGGACTTATAAAACTTTCATGACTCTTTTTAAAACAAATTGCATCTTGGAAAAGTTCATGAATTTGAAAAAAAGTAGAAAAATGAATTTGAAATAATCAATTTTGAAAAAGTCCATGAATTTGGAAAAAGCTCACAAATATGGAAAAGTTCAGGAACTTTAAATTTTTCCATGAATATTAAAAATTCTCAAGCATTGATATAAAGTTTATGGATTTGAAAAAGTAGTTTTCATATTTGAAAAATGTTCAAGGTTTCAAAACAAGTTCATGGATATAGAAAAAAGAAAACAAAATTCAAAAGAAAGAGAAAAAAAAAACAAAAATAACATAGAAAAACCGGCCAAACAAAGCCAAAAAAACATATAGGGAAGGTGCCTATTTTTTTAGAGTTACATTTGCACAACAAGTGCAAAGATAACTAAGTAGGCATATGAGGTAATCTGTCCTGGTGGTTGAACTTTTGGAACTGAACCACAGGTTCTGAGTTCGAATATCCAAACCTATTTTTCTATGATTTTTTAAAAATGGGCCGAGGCAAGGATGGAGGGTGCGCGGTTTATAGAATGCCCTAAGGGCGCCAATATGTTGGGTCACCCAAATTATAACATGAACACAATGGTCCCAATAAATGTAAACATGACCCATGGCCCAACTATCTATGACTATATCTTGCCTCCTCCAAGTTAGGCGCTCGCCCAAGCCCCATGGGGTTGGTTGGCCCACTATATATAGATAGTTTTGTCATTTGGAGTAGTCTACGTTTGTTTATTCTTATATAATCAAATATAAAAATAAAAAAATATTTTACTAACTTTATGAAATGATTATCATGACTCAAATTATATTTCAAAAACAAAGTTTGTTATAAAACTGAAATTTCTTTGGCGTGTATTTGAAAAATCATTCGTTTGTATTTCAATGATAGTAATACTGCAATTCAAAAAAACTTCATGTGTTAAAAATGGTTCATTATCTATTTAAAAGATATTCACAGTGTAGTTAAAAAAGTTCACCCTGTGTTTCAAATTGTTGATCCTCCGTTTGGGAAATGTTCATACTATAGAGTAAATAATTGTTCACTAGATGTTTAAATTGTAATCATCTATTTGAAAAGGTTCTAGTGTACGTCAAATAAAATAGTCATTGTCTATTTAAATTATTCATAGTGTTTTAAAAAATATACATTGTCTTTTAGAAAATGTTCATTGCACTTTGAAAAAACATTCACTGTGCATTAAAGAATTATTCATTGTGTATTCAGAAAATGATAACACTTTATAGTTGAAAAATGTTTAACATGTATTAAAAATCATTCACCGTATTTCATGTATTTGTAAAATAAAATTCATGCAATTTTTTTAAAACATGTACAATTGTTTTAATAATGTGTTGAGTCATTTTAAATAAGTTCATATAGTATTTAGTAAAAAACTAAAAAGAAAAGGAAGAAAGGGAAAAGGAATCCACAAAATTAAAAATAATGACAAAAAAAGGAAGAGATCAGTAATATTCTATTCAGTACTTAAAGCGCCGAATACTTGTGTTTAGTACGGATCGCACACAAGCTTTTCAACATGTGTGTTTCGTGGGTGGTCCATTTAAGCTTCCAACCAGTCCCGATGTTGGAAGGCTTTTTGATGCTTCCGGTACAATTGTTTTGGTGTTTTCTGCTGGGGTCTTCGCTTTTTGTTACTTGTTTTTGAATTTTGGTTACATTCAAAAACATCATTTTCCTGTTTCCTTAAAAAACAGAATCTTTAAAATAATTATTGAAAATTCATGCATATTTCAAATTAGTGTACATTTTTCAACTTTGTGAACTTTACATATGTGTGAATAAGTTTTTTTTCAAATTCTTCAATTTTTCTAATCCATGATTTTTTAAAAATTGGTATATATTTAAATTCATGGATGTCAATACATGTCATAATTTTTTTTAGGTTCGTGAGCTTTTTTGAATTCGTTAAAATTTTCAATGGAGGATTTTCCTTTTCACTAGTGAGCTAGAAAAGGAAACACATAGCGTGCAACTAAGTGTGATCATTATTGGGCCCCTGCCCATTTCGTATGTGTACTATTCGAGGCCTGAAGCACCAAATAGGCTCCCCACATAACCAAAGTTCAACACCAATGGATTGGCAGACCCTATTCTGCGTGTGAAACTCAGAATAATAGGTAATCACACACCCGCCCGAGCGCTGCACTGTTATAGGGCTGACACATTTTGCGGTATGCTTTCCAGTGGTTATTTCTTTTGTTAAGTACTTGGTTTTGCTATCTTTTTCTAAATTTTATTTCTTTGTTTATTGTTTTATTTTCCTTTTTTATTCATTTTTTCAAATTCATGAACTTTTTTTAATTCACCAGCATTTTTTGAATGCCATAGAGCTAGTTCTTCAAACACATTTCAAATGCTTCCTACAGAATAGTATTTTTTTTATAACAATGCTTCCCACAGTATGTGCAAGCAAGCCTTTGTAGATTAATTAGGTACCCTACAGAACATGCAATAAATCATGACATGGTTTAGCTAATCAATGTTTTCCTTGCAAAGAAGGCTATGGATTTATATTAAAAACTTCCAATGATACAAGCATCGAAAAAAAAGGAAATTTCAACCAAGTTATCACAAAGCCAAACAAACTCAATCTTCACCACGAGCCGAAGGCGTACCGGTACCGCCATTGCCGCTCAATTATCGGAGTCGGCCCAACATTGTATCTCGCCGTCGAGAAGTCATCGCCCTAAGGTCCAGCTGGACAAACACCCTAGAGAAAAAGTCGCCATCATAGAAGACTTGCATAAATTGAAAATCAGAACCAAACCATCTCATGAACAAAACTTCCCTTCGCAACGACAGAGAGCGCACCGCTATGATGGAGTGGGAGAACGAACCATCGGAGAGTGATTTCTTGCATTATAAGGACACACAGGGGATAAAAAGAGGGCACACCCTCGTCTCTGTCACAAATCCGGTCAGGGAACATCACCCCGATCTCCAAGGGTCGGTCGTCCGCTATCGTGGCCGTTACCTCAACACCAACAAGACACATGAAGCCCCCTCCCAGGCCTAAAGGATGCGAGAAGATGTAGACACCTCCTCCTAGATCCATCACTGATAGTTGAGAGAACCACTGCTTTAGTGAGGGATCTGAGGGAAACTTATTGTCGCTATCGCCACAGATGGAGCCGGAGTCATGGACAGTTAAGGACCTAACTAAGACACCTGACTACCGAAGACACGGAAACAAAGTCCCGGTGTTCCCCTCCCACCGCCACTAGAGCAGTCGATGGAGGTGAGGGGACCCTAGTAACACGCAGTTCGGACACATGTTCCTTGCTGTGGCGGCTAGGCCATGACCTAGGAGAAATAACAATTCAGTTTGTTGATGAACTTCATTAGTTAATCAATGTTTATGGGTTTAATATTTAGTAGCGGGTTATCTGACTTTGTTGATTATTTACTGTCCTCAAGAAAACCCTAGGTCTAGCCTTCGGTGGTTGTACCTAGCAAGTGGCAATGGCTGCTCCCTAGTCAATTTTCTTGTGGAAGACATTGTCTAGAGATGAGAGCTTCTCCAGGGTGAAAAATCAGGATCTGACCAAGCTGGTTAGACCGGACGACAACGCTGTTTGTGCACTAGTACCTTTCTGAAGGCGTTGTTTTGGAGAACCTTCTTCGAAGTCTTTGTTTTCTTTTTTTCTTCTTCTTTTGTTTTTCTTTGGCTGTGTGCATCCTTTCTGTTTAGACTTAATCTAAGCATTATGTTGTTGCAGAGCCTGGGTTTATTTAGTATCATCTTGATATTAATATATCCCCTTTATAGAAAAAGAAAAGAACAGCAGAAGTGCAGACCGGGTTATCCCAGCCAAGCTAGGGGGAGTCATTCATGGAGAAGCAACAAAAAGTGGGTCGATCGACTTTGCGTCGCCCCCTCACGGTGACCATTACCGGGGCAGTTGAAAAGTATATAATTTTCATTTTTTTAAAGATATACACTTCTCTTTGTTGGTCGTATATTCTTGGGGAAGTCCTAGCAGTAAATATTAGGGGCGTGCTACGCGTCGGCCGGCGGATCCTTTTAAAAGATCCGCCGCCTCGCGAGCTGTCCGAGCTAGGTTGCTCGACGTAGGATCCCTCTTTGCAACAATATTATTGTTTCAGAAACAAAGGTAACTGTTGCAACAAGAGCTTCGTTTCGGAAACACATCCGTGATTATTGCAACAAGAGATTTGTTTTAGAAACATTTGTGACGTTGCAAAGCATATCTGCATATGGTCCCTCTTTACAGCAAGAGCTTTGTTTCAGAAACACCATCAACTATTACAACAAGAATTTTGTTTCAGAAACATGACGTACAAGGCTGGGACAGATCCAGCAGGGAGGGCTCCCCGACAACGGCGACGGAGAAGCCGTGCGCTATGGCACACGCCGTTGGAACAATGACTAGGCCATGCAGATCTCAGTCACCGACGTCGGGTGGCGGCTCGCCCGATCTAGATGTAGGGCGCACAATCAAGGAGGCGGACACGCGGTGATTATCGACCGGCTGATGAACCTAAATATTATGGGCGGGGAAAATCCTGGCGCTAAAAATTGGGTAGAATGGAGAAAACTTGGGGTCCAGAATAAACACACCCCATACCCACACCAGAGCCATCGCGATTGCTGAGTGCTGACTAATGGAGGAGAAAAAACGCAAGAAAACAAATTAAGCCCACGAGATGACAAGCCGAAGGAACGAAGAATCCCTGCACTGCACACCTCTCGCTCCCAATATCCCACCGGTCTCCCTCCGATAACATCTAGTCAAGCTCGTGCACACCACCACTATTCGCCTCCTTCCCTATCCCCCTCCTCTACTATTCGAGTTGAGATCTTTCTCCCCTCCGGCTACTCCTCCGCCCTCCAAGCGTGCTCACTCGCCTTGCCAGTAGGTTGCACCCCAGCCTGCCTCTCGTTGAAGAGGGAGACCGATGGCGACCAGCGAGGGAGGAGGAGGAGGAGGAGGAGACGCAGGGGAAGGGGAGTGGCTCAAGGTCGCCGAGCTCAAGGCCATGGCGGAAGCCCAGGACCCGCATGTCAAGGTACACACGCAGCCGATAGCTCTTTGATAGATGAATCGGCGATTGACTGTTAATTCTTGTTCTTTGATGCTCTGCTTTTCGAGAGAATTTCTCTGCTGTCTTAGTTTACTGGCGATGATGTGCAATAAACCGTAGTTGCTAAAAAAATGTGCAATTGATCTACCAGTGGTTTGCTTTCCCCGCCCGGCCACGTCGATCTGTTCCTCGTGACCGGTCAGCTTTCATGTTTCCTCTGTCTAGGGTACAGCTACAGTGTACACTACAGAAGTAGTATTAATTAGTTACTCCCTCCGTTCCTGAATATAAGTCTTTCTAGAGATTCCGATATGGACTACATGCGGAGCAAAATGAATGAATCTACACTCTAAAATATGTCTATATACATTTGTATGTAGTCTATATTAAAATGTCTGGAAAGACTTATATTTAGGAACGAAGGGAGTAGTTTAGAGCGGCAACTTGCCACCCCTTCTACAGCAACATATACCGCTGATATGAAGGGACATCTATTAATGCTAATATGATACCAAGTACACTTGAACTGTACCAGTAACAAGTACTGCTAATATGTTGGTGTCTAGTAACATAATTACCCTTTTTTTAGAGGAGGAATGCATGGTAAAGCGATCTCAACCGGTAGTTATAGTAACATAATTACCGGTTGAGATCTCTGAGATCATGGCATGGATTAATTAAACTAAGCTACTAGAAACTGATCAATATCGTTGACTAATCATATATACTACTGGTAAAAGAAAGATATGAGCAGGGTGTGTACCACCTCACGTCTACCAGGCCACGCGAAGCATGGCCCTCGTAGTTTTCTATCACAACGGAATATGCTCGATCACGAAAAGATGGGTAAACAAGCCTTTGTCCATCGAACCAAGTGATCACGATGGATCTAGATAAAATAAACCATGATGCATTACCTGGGGCTGAGCAGCTGAGATGCTTCGAGGATTTGTGCATTAATCGACCAATGCAGAGGTCGAAAGTGTCCCACGCGCAACAAAGTTAATTAAATACAGTATCTTACAGTATTCATGGAAGGCCGACCTGAGATTTATGAGGACCAGAAGTACTTTACGCAGTACTTGCGGCACTGAAACTTCTCGGTTGACTGGGAATAAACTCTAACTGGGAATTTTTTTTTCAAGTCAATGATTTTTAACCTTCTGAATCTATATCCAACAGAAATGTATTTAAAAAAACTTCTCAGAATGATCAAGCCTAACAGAATTAAGAATGCCCTCAAAATTTGAACAAAAAAGGGAGCGAAAATGTATTTTGAAATCTATTTGGAAAAATGTGTGAAACTTCCCCAGAATGATCATTATAATAGTATTGATTTTACAGGATTTTTCGAAAGAACTTGGACTCTTTCAATTTTTTTTTTGGTCTAAAAAAATGGGCTGAAGATGTAAATTTAGTGGGTTTGCTTCTGTGCCTGCTGACTGGGATGCCGACTGGTCGGTCAATCGGCCCAAAACTAGGGCTACTTAGAGAAAAATCAGTTTGAGGAAAGGTGGGGGTTGATTCATAGCTGCTTTTGACAGTTCGGGGTTGAATCTTAGACGAATAGAAGAGTTAAAGATTGTAATATAAACTTCTCTTCTTTAGTTTCAGAAAACGGTCTGCTAATGTAGGCCTGACAGCTGCTTTAGAATGGCAAACCCGTGGAAGTAAGAAATTTTGGTTCTGAACTGTAGGAGGTGGACAAGGCGCTCATGTAGGTCTGATGGCTGCTTTAGAATAGTTCAAGGCTGTAGTATGAACTTCTCATTTTTAGTTTCAGAAACGTGCAGCTAATGTAGGTCTGATCTCTGATGGCTGCTTTAGAATGGCAAATCCGTGGGAGTAAGTAAGTTTGGTGCTGAACTGCAGGAGGTGGACAACATGACGCTACGGAGGTTCCTGCGCGCGCGCGACCACGACGTAAGCAAGGCCTCGGCGATGCTGCTCAAGTTCGTGGCGTGGAGGCGGGAGGCCGTGCCCGGCGGCGTCGGCGGCGTGATGCCGGCCGATCTGGTGCGGACGGAGCTGTCGCAGGACAAGGCCCGCATGGGCGGCGTCGACCGCGCCGGCCGCCCCGTCCTGCTCGTCTTCCCCGCCAGGCACTTCTCCGCCGACCGCGACATGGCGGAGCACAAGCGTGCGTGCACGCACATGCTCCAGATGATCCCAAGCTGTATCTGCCAATGCAATGTAACTTGATCATATCATGCATTTTCGTCTCTTTTTGCAGGACTTGTCGTGTACCTGCTGGACAGGATCAGCGCCAGGATCCCGCGGGGGCAGGACAAGTTCATGTGCATCGTGGACCTCAAGGGGTGGGGGTACGCCAACAGCGACGTGCGCGCCTACATCGCGGCCATCGAGATCATGCAGGGCTACTACCCGGAGCGGCTGGGCAAGGCGCTCATGGTCCACGTGCCCTACATCTTCATGAAGGCCTGGAAGATGGTGTACCCCTTCATCGACACCAACACCAGGGACAAGGTGCGTGCGTTATCTCTACAACTGAGAACCGATTGTTCAAAATGAAGATGTCAATGTTGCTCTGCTTGGTTAACTGTTTGCGCGCGCATGCAGTTCGTGTTCGTGGATGACAAGAACTTGGAGGAGACTCTGCGGCGGGAGATGGACGAGAGCCAGGTGCCGGAGATGTACGGCGGGAAGCTGCCCACTGTCCCCCTCACCGACGACTAGCTAGCTACAACGTACGATCGATCAATCGATGTACGTACCTAGTACCGAGACAAACAAGGGCTCTTGTGGATGTAATTGGGGGAGAGATGCGCTGCTAGCTCGCACCGTCACTGTCTGTTTTGTAGGATAATTTATGATCAAATCCGGTATTTTAGAATGAAGGCTCGAGACGAAGCGCTTTCAAATTAACAAAGTCATTGACCTTTCGAAACAGGCTCTCGCCCCGCTTTTTATATAAAGCAAAAACATTAAGGATACATGACCGAACGATACAATACGGTGAGGAAGTCTTCTAAGAGAGCAGATCCCTAGATAACAGGCCAACATAAACGCACACGACTTTGCCGCTGACACACTAGCACAGGACTACCCGATTACAAAGCCATGATACGACCTAGGACACCTAGGGCGTGTTTGGTTGCCGTGCGCTACAGTACTCGCATTGCATACATTTCTCCACTCAACCTGGCTATACAAATGCAGCCTCAAATGCACCATCTATATGTTGTTTGGTTGCCTGCATGCCCTCTTGCCTGCATGGGCAGAACCACACTGTCTGGTGTTTGGTTGCCTGCATGTTAGTGGACAAACCCAAGGCATGGTGTTTGGTTGTATGCAACACCTGGTGTGTGGTAACCTCTTTGGTTAGTTGGTGAGGTTACCAGCACACTTCAGCACAATCATGTAGCACACATCATAAACGGAGCAGAGTACAAACAGAGGATCAACTACTTAAGAGCATATTTCATATAAGCAGTACCACACTTCATAACAGTTTTACGCATAAACCATAAACATAAACAGTTCAAAGCAGACTCGATAGTACTTAGGGAGGCCCCGACCCTACTCCTTGGCGGCGAAGGCTTCGTCGTGCTTCCCGCACTTGTTGACGACCTCAATGCCATCGTCGTCGAAGATGATGACCTTGAGGGTGTTGGGAGTGAGGAGCTTGAACGTCACCATGTAGCCGATCTTGATGTGATGAACGGCTGTGTAGGTGGCCCAACCCTGATCCAGGGTCACCTTGTCGTTCATCAGCTTCGCCGTCACCTTCCAGGAGCAGCCGGTGTTGTTCCTGAGCTTGAACTCTGTCGGCACCGCGACGAAGTGCTTGGTGAAGTCTAGGGGCATGGGGATGCACTCAAGCTTCGGTGCAAGGATGACCTTGCAGAAGTGAGTTGGCCATCCTCCTGATGGTAATAGCCGTAGTTGCGGCGCTTGTTGCTAGAGGGCTCTTCCATGCCCTCGTCGTCGCCGCCCTCAGGCGTCTTCGGATCTTCCTCGATGGTGGGCGGCAGCACAACCTCGTCAGGCATTGGGTGAAGGGGTTGCTTGCCCTTGTTGTCAACGGCCGGGAGCACCTCATTGCTCTCCTCGATCTGCACACAATTCATGGAGTCAAGCACAGCACAGAGTTCATGGCTTATTGAAGAGCATGTAGTTAAAATGACATGACTGTCACTCTTCTCCTCCTCTCCATCCCCCTATATTTACTCACCTTGCCCACCACTACTTACCCACCCCCTCTCTTCTCTCACTGTCAACCTTCCTCCTCCCCATCGCCATGAGCTCTAGCTCTAGCTCCAACGCCAACCCCTTCCCTTGGGGTATTGGCTGGAGGGCCTTCTTCCTCGGGTGGTCGGCTGGTGACCGCACCAAGTTCGAGAACACCGTGGAGGTGTGCTCGAACCTCGGCTCCATGCCTGCCATGCAGAACGAATCTAATGCAGTGCTCATGAAGGCCAGTAAAGAAGAGTTGAAGACGTTGATTCCTGACCCAGCGAAGGGCGCGATGGCAGTTGACATCATTCACTGGGCCATGAGTCAGGCCGTCTCCGACAATGCTAAATAGAGGAAGAAGTGGTGCAAGTACAAGAACTACTGGGCTCCTAATGACCGATGTGTCGCAGCGTACTGGGAGACGGCTATCGTGCCGCCGGTAGTCATGGGTGGGGAGCCTAAGGAGGAGGAAGAAGCGGTGTAGATGCCAGCGAGGGCGCCGGAGCCAGGCCGTCGTACCTGGCAGATCGACCTCGACTCCACCGAGGAGGACGACGACGACCCGCCGGCCCGCACGGCGACGAAGAAGAAGATGAAGGCCAGCGGCTCGACCAGCCGCTCCACACGCAGGTGACGGCCACCACGGTCAGCCGGTGTCCGTTGTGTACGCCCTATCCCCCTATCCCCCTTCTGCATTCCTATCTTGCATCTATGAACTCGTATGAACTGGTATGAACTAGTATGAACTACCCCTATGCTTATCTACCTCTATTCCCCATTCCCCTCCTCCGTGGACCGAATCTATCGTCGGATCGAACAGGAAAAAGTTCTGCATGTCGAACAGAGAGAAGTGCTTACCGCCATTGCCACGGGCCAACTACTGATACGCTCGCTGGTGATGGAGTCCAGTGGTCTTCTTGCTCTGCTCCGATCCGCCGCCGCCGGTGAGAGTTGGGAGAGTGGGGAAGAGTGGGGAGAGGGAGTGGTGAGGGGCAGTGAGGCTAATAACTGCTGGCGCTTCGGGAAGCAACGCGGCTTCTTAAGTGTGGTCGCGCGCTTGCAGCTACCGCCGCTCACGTGCACCGCTCGGGCCTAGCCCTGGAGAAACTGTTGATTCGTGCGTTCCCAGGGAGCCAGGCCCGGGAGTTGTAAGTGCATCTAGTGCCACCCCTAGTTGGTTTTGGAGTATTGACGACAAACCTGGTTGAGGGACTAATGTGTTTGTGAGAATTGCAGGATAACACAGATAGTAGTCCCTCATTGATTCGGTTTACCTACCGGAGATGACCCCTAAAAATGTGTGAAGACATTGAAGACAACAGTGGTCTGTGAAGCTATTCACGTTGAAGACTATGACATGAGAAGACATCGAGTGAAGACTATGGAGCTTAAAGACTTAGTTTGTTCGTTGTTTCCTTTTCTTCTTTGTTGAGTCATAGGAACCACCACACTGTTAAGTGGGGTCCAAGTGAACAAAGTCAGAGTGACTGAAGTGATGCTCAACCAAATCCTATGTCTTCGAGTGAAGACAATGAGAGCAAATCTTATCCAAAGTCGGATGAGTCAGCTTTACTTGTAGCCCAAGTCAAGCTGCGCGTGTGTTTGAAATCTGACCATTGTGACATGTGTCAGTTCCTTAGTGACCCAAGGTCATTTCGGACAAATCAGGTCGGGTTGCCCTGTGGCTATAAATAGCCCACCCCCTACACCATAAATTGGTGGCTGCTCAGAGTTAGTACACGACTTTTGTCGTTTGAGAGCAACCCACCTCCGAAGCATTTGAGAGAGAATCCTTGAGAGGACAAAGCCCAAACCACCCAGAGCCCAAAGAGCGTTTGGCATCACTGAAGTCTTTCTGTCCGCGTGATCTAAAGTCTTGTTACACTTGAGGACTGTGAATCCTCCAGCCGGTTAGGCATAGGCATCACGTTCTGAGCATCCAAGAGTCATTGTGGATTGCCGGTGAACGAAGTCTGTGAAGGTTTGGAAGTCTACCTTGAAGACTTACCAGAGTGATTGGGCGGGGACTAGGTGTCCTTAGCTCAAGGGGAATAAGGTGAAGACGCGGTCTTCTGAGTTGAATCTCAGCCTCCCTAACCAGACGTGCAGTTGTCACAGCAACTGAAACTGGTCAAACAAATCTCTGTCCTCCCGAAGCTACTTGTTCTATCTCTCACTTCTCTTTACTTACAGTCTGTCTTCGTGAAGTCATTGCCTGCTTGCTTTATCTGTTTGACTTCACTGTGTGGCTACTTGTCCTGATTGGCTTCATACTATCTTCCATCCTGATCTTTACTACCTAGTTGCTAATAGTCTTCGTGCTTTCACTTTATTGAATACTTGACTATGGCTTGTCTAGTGTAGTCTACCTTCCGCTGCATTCGAATAGTGCATTTCTATTGCTTGTCTTCGAAACTCCCATGTTTTGAAAACTTTCATAAAAATCGCCTATTCACCCCTCCTCTAGTCGATAACTAGCCCTTTCAATTGGTATCAGAGCAAGGTAGTCCCTTGTTCTGTGTGATTTGGTTTAACCACCTGGAGTTTTAGCTATGTCGACTGTAGGGATAATCAAAGTCTCCGCTGCGTGCCCCATCTTTGATGGCACTGAATATCCCTACTGGAAGAATAGGATGCTCATGCAAGCCATTGATGTTGATCTATGGTATGTCGTCAAGAACGGAGTTCCCAAGACTGGTGAAGGTGTCATCCCTACTGATGTCAAGAAGTTCGTTCAACTGGACTCTACCGCCAAAAACATCATCTGTGGTCATCTGACCAAAGGATAGTATGGCCGTGTGAGTGCTCTGGCAACATCGAAGCTAGTCTTGGACTGGCTCTCCAAGGTCAATGAAGGCGTCTCAACTCAGCGAGATCAACGAATCAGTACTCTCCGCAACCTCTTCAACCGTTTCAAGAGACACGACAATGAGAACGTCCAGCTCACATTTGATCGCCTCACTGATATCACAAATGAGCTCCAAGCACTCGGCGCCACTGAGATTACGAAGCATGAAATAGTGAAGACACTACCGAGATCTCTTGACAGCTCATTTGACACCTTAGCCCTGATGATACAAGAATGCCCTGACTTCAAGACTCTCAATCCGTCTGACATACTTGAGAGGCTCAACACACATGAGTACCAGCTATCTGAGAAACGAGATATCTATGGCCCCAACTATGGCCGAACTCGCGCTTTGAAGGCAAAGGCTGCTGCTTCCTCATCCGAAGAAGAATCATTGCAGTTCGGTGATCCCGAAGACATTGGAAAGGAGCTTGCTATGCTTGTGAAGAAGTTCCAGAAATTCACCAAGAAGAAAGGCTTCAGAAAGTCTTCACGATCCAGCTCAAGGAATGATGAAGCTTCTACCCATGACCACAAGAAGAGAACCTGCTACAAGTGCAAGAAACCTGGTCACTACATCTCTGAGTATCCACAGTGGGACAATGAGAAGAAGAAGAAGAAGAAGAAGAAGAAGAAGAGCAAAGAATATGATTCTGATGACAAGAAGAAGAAGAAATCCTCGAAGTCTTCTTCCAAGTCTTCATCACACAAGAAGAGCTCATCTGGCAAGGGTCGTGCTTTTTTTGGCAAGGAAATGGATTCAGAGGAGGAGTCTGCTTCTGAGGAGGCGGAGGTGGAGTCTGAGGAGGAGTCTGACTCTGTTGTTGCGAGTCTGGCTCTAGCTACAGCATACGTCGCCAAGTCCATCTTCAACACTGAAGACAATGGCTCCGTCACCAACGCTGTTGATAATGACAAGGATGACTCGCCTCCCACCTACTGCTTCATGGCATGTGGTGCCAAGGTAAAATCACGCGATGCTTACTTTCCAACATCTAGTGAAGATGACTCTGATGGTGAATCCAAACCTAGTTACAAAACACTTGATAAAATTGCAACTGAACAACAGAAAGCTATGGAACATACTCAAAAAATGTTAGACAAAAGCGATGACCTGTTGGACGCGGAAATGACCAAGTCTCAGTCTTTAATTGAAGATATCAAAAATCTTCATGTTAAGTACCAGGAACTTGAAGGTCGACATGAATCGCTCTCAACTTCTCATGAAAAACTTTCCTATGATTATCTTCAAAGGAAGCAGGAACTTGAGAAATTGAGATCGGCTCATGAAGATCTTCAAAAGGAGAACGAGTCACTTCGAGCTCAACAGATTAGTCCCGCTCAGGAAGGATTTGAACCACCATGTCTAAAATGCATTGGGCGTGATAACGCCGCCTCTGTTGCTAAATGTTCTACTGCTACTACTGTTGCAATATCTTCAACTGCTGATGTGGTAACTAACCCCTCTGCTGAGGATACCACTACTATTGCTGATGAGAATGCCAGGTTGAAGACACTGCTTGAAACAGGGATGTACAAAAGTCTCAAAGGGCATCAGACATTATGTGATGTCCTCAAAAAGCAGATTCTGAACCGAAACCCTAGGAAAGAGGGTGTTGGGTTCGAGAGGAAAATGAATGTTGATGGGTCGTACTGGAAGCCTGAGCAGTACCTCAAAACCACATGGGCTGCTGCAAAGGAACCTTCAAGAGATCCATCCACCTTATCTGGTTTCACTTGTGCTAACCCTATTATCATTGATGAATCCTTTGATGCAAACTACAAATTGTTTAAGAATCAGAATGGCGAAGTGTCATCTTGACACCACCTGTGAAGAAGACAAACCCCATACCAAAGGCTTCATATGGTCCTAAAGCTTCATACGGACCGAGGACTCATCTGAGTCACCCTAACGTCAATGTTTTACGGGGAAATCATACTCGGACCCATGAATATGAGCATGTTTCCTCAAACCGCTATGTTCATAGAACTAAAAACTTTTCTGCTTATTCCTATGAGTATTATTCACCTCCTGCAAGGCTATTTACTAGGGCTCCAAAGCCGAAGTTCTTAGATGCTGCACTTAGACTCATTGCTTCTAAGCCACCCCTGAAAATGTGGGTGGTTAAGAAAACTTAACTCTCTTTTGCAGGGAAATGTATCCAGCCGGAAATCTAAGGCGTCAAATGCTAATGCTGGGGACCTTAAACATCTTGTGGGGCGCAAGATAAAATGCCCAAATGGTCTTACTATGTACTTCGTTCCGGGATTCCTTGACAATCATCCTATCTATCCTAACCAAGATCTGAATTTTCATGTTCCACTTGTTCGTCAAATGCTTACGCTTCACAACTCGCTTGGTGAAGCCTATCCCCCAAACTGCACTGCAGGCTATGACGCCTTGTGCTTCAGAATGGATTATGGACAGTGGATGCACTAACCACATGACTGGCGATCGAAGTGTTTTGATGGATTCATCGCTACGTCCATCAGACAAGAGTCACATCACATTTGCTGACACTGGTAAAAGCAAGGTATTGGGTCTAGGTAGAGTTGCAATATCAAGGGATCAGCACATGGATAAAGTGATGCTTGTTGAATCCCTTGGTTTCAACTTAATGTCTGTCTCAATGCTTTGTGACTTAAACATGATTGTGCTATTTGGAAAATATCGATGCCTTGTGCTAATGGAATCTGACAAGTTTCTAGTCTTTGAAGGGTATCGAAAAGATGATCTGTATATGGTAGATTTCTCAGTAGGACCACAGATGGTCGTATGTCTTCTACCAAAAGCTTCAGAGTGCTGGCTTTGGCATCGAAGGCTAGGACATGCTGGCATGATGAACTTGCACACTCTTGCGAAGAAGAAGCATGTCGTGGGCATCGAAGGCGTCAAGTTCAAGAAGGATCATCTGTGTGGTGCCTGCGAAGCTGGAAAGATGGCCAGGGCCAAGCATCCCTCAAAGACAATCATGACTACATCTCAACCCTTCGAGCTGCTACACATGGACTTATTTGGCCTTACTCACTACTCTACTCTCAATGCTATTGCTTGCCTCTATGGCTTTGTCATTGTTGATGATTACTCTAGATATACTTGGGTGCATATAATCCTCTACAAGACTGAAGTGCAGGATGTCTTCAGACGCTTTGCCAATCGTGCCATGACAAACTATGGCGTCAAGATCAAGCACATCAGAAGCGACAACGGCACTGAGTTCAAGAACACCGGCCTCGACCTTTATCTGGATACTTTGGGTATTACGCATGAGTTCTCTGCTCCTTACACACCTCAGCAGAATGGCATCGCGGAGCGCAAGAACAAAACTCTTATTGAGATGGCCCGAACGATGCTTGATGAGTACAAGACTCCACGGAAGTTCTGGCCTGATGCCATTGACACTGCATGCCACGTCATCAACCGTGTTTATCTTCACAAGCTTCTAAAGAAAACATCCTATAGCTCCTAACTGGTAAGAAGCCAAATGTAAGCTACTTCAGAGTATTTGGTGCTAGGTGCTGGATCAAGGATCCACATCACACTTCAAAATTTGCACCAAAAGCACATGAAGGTTTTATGCTTAGTTACGGAAAGGATTCGCACTCCTACAGAGTCTTCAACCTCTTTCACTATAAAGTGGTTGAAACTGTGGATGTGTGGTTCAATGAGACTAACGGCTCGCAAGTGAGCACCTGCCAAATGTGCTAGATGAATTACCCCCTAGTGAATCAATCAAGCAGATGGGAATTGGAGAGATCATACCGTCTGAAGCTCAGACTGAAGAGGAACTTATCATTTCTGCACCTAATCAACCTGAAGACAATGCTCAGCCTGAAGACAATCCCTCAAATGATGACATTGATCAGCAAGAGCAAAATCTTCGTCCTGTTCATCCTCGTGTTGCAAATGAAGTTTAGATTGAGAAGATAATTGACAGCTTAAATGCACCTGGTCCACTCACTCGTTCAAGAGCTACTCAAAGAGCAACACAACTAACCAATTTCTGTGGGCATTTTGCATTCGTCTCAATCTCAGAACCCAAAAAAGTCGATGAAGCCTTCATGGAACCTGAATGGATTCAAGCTCAACTAACCAATTTCTGTGGGCATTTTGCATTCGTCTCAATCTCAGAACCCAAAAAAGTCGATGAAGCCTTCATGGAACCTGAATGGATTCAAGCTATGCAAGAAGAGCTTCAATAGTTCAAGCTGAATAATGTGTGGGAATTGGTCAAGCGTCCTGATCCTCAGAAGCACAATATCATTGGCGCCAAATGGATATATCGCAACAAGCATGATGAGCATGGACAAGTCGTCAGAAACAAGGCTTGTCTTGTTGCACAAGGTTACACTCAAGTGGAAGGAATTGACTTCGATGAAACATTTGCTCCAGTGGCAAGGCTTGAAGCCATTCGCATACTGCTAGCCTATGCAAATCATCACAACATCCTTTTGTATCAAATGGATGTGAAGAGTGCTTTTCTCAATGGAAAGATAGAAGAAGAAGTATATGTCACACAACCTCTTGGCTTTGAAGATCCAAAACATCTTGATATGGTATACAAGCTCAACAAGGCACTGTATGGCCTCAAACAAGCCCCTCGTGCTTGGTATGACACACTCAAAGACTTCCTGAAGAGCAAAGGCTTCAAACCTGGTTCACTAGATCCTACACTCTTCACGAAGACATATGATGGTGAACTATTTGTGTGCCAAATCTATGTGGATGACATTATCTTCGGCTGCACCAACAAGAAATACAGTGATCAGTTCGGTCACATGATGCAAGAGCAATATCAGATGTCCATGATGGGCGAGCTGAAGTTCTTCCTGGGTCTCCAAATTTGTCAGCAACGCAATGACATCTTCATATCTCAAGAAAAATACCTCAAATATTGCCTGAAGAAGTTTGGAATGCAAGACTTCAAAGGATACACGATGCCAATTCCAACCAAAAGTCATCTGGGTCCCGACGCCAATGGTAAAGAGTTCAATCAAAAGGTATACCGCTCCATGATTGGTTCTTTGCTTTATTTATGTGCATCTAGGCCAGATATAATGCTTAGTGTTTGCATGTGTGCCCGATTCCAAGTGGCACCAAAGGAATCACATCACTTAGCTGTGAAGCAAATTCTTTGATATTTGGCTTACACCCCAACACTAGGATTATGGTATCCAAAGGGCTCAGAGTTTGATCTAGTTGGATTCTCAGATGCTGATTATGCTGGTGACAAGGTTGATCGCAAGTCCACATCGTGCACATGTCACTTTCGGGATGATCTCTTGTCCGTTGGTCTTCAAAGAAGCGAATCGTATATCTCTTCACTGCTGAATCCGAATATATTGCTGCTGGATCTTGCTGTGCTCAGCTTCTTTGGATGAAACAAACTCTTAAGGACTATGGTATCCACCTGAAGAATGTGCCTCTCTACTGCGACAACGAGAGCGCCATCAAGATTGCCAACAACCCAGTTCAGCACTCGAAGACAAATCACGTTGAAATTCGTCATCACTTTCTCAGAGATCATGTTATGAAGGAAGATATTGATATCATTCACGTCAACACTGAAGAGCGATTGGCCGATATCTTCACAAAGCCCTTGGATGAGAAAAGGTTTTGCAAGTTGCGTTGTGAGCTAAATATCTTGGAATCCTCAAATGTCCTGTGATTAGGCACACATCCTAGCACTTATGCATTTTGATGACTTAGATCACACGAAGTAATGTATATCTTCAATCAATGAAGACATACACACTAAGTGTGAATACATTAATGAGGAATTTGACTTCGGATTGCCACGATAATTGTGCGCCGTGTCTGGGTCTAATACTTCCTATACGGTGGGTAACGCCACCACCAAACCTTTGTTTGAAATGTTTCCCTTAGCCTTATGTTTGCAAAGTCTTCATATTTGGTTTGTCTTCATTCCCGACTTATATTCAAGTTTATCTTCATCTTGTTGATTTGGTCTTATACTAGTATTCATATATATATTTGTGTTCTTTCCTCTACAACATTCACTTATAGCTATGATTTCGTGCTGAATCTTTTGATCTAAGTGAATGTGATCGGACCCTAACCTATCTATGCTTCTACCTCAACTCTATCTCATCCAAATCATATGCATTCTATTGAAAACGTCGATTGTCTTCATCGAGACCTTGTCACCAAGTCAATCGACAAACATTTGTATCTGTTTTTAATGCTATATCCTTATTGCCCGAAAGCCGGAGAATTCGAAACGACCACCCCGACAATCCAGGCGTGCGTGGGAAAATGGAACAACTTCCAAGGTGTTGCATGCTTGCCACGTGTCCTTCAGATGTGAACCGCCAAGGGCACCTGCGTAATTGCGCTGTGCCGTCCCTTTCCTTATAAATACCCATCACATCATGGTCAAAAATCCTTCTTCCACCTCGCCACCTATCGCAAACCCTAGCACCACCGCTAGCGCTCGACGACGCCGGCGACGAAGCGCTTAGCTGCCGCGACTTCTCCGACGCCGTCCTCACGCCGGCCGTGGACCTCGTCCTCTCCGCCGTCGCCGTAGGTGTCTTCCGTCGCCAAGTTAGGGCACGGAAGATCGAACTGCTCGGCCTCCAACTTTGCTCCGTCTAGCAGTTCTTCATGTGGTAATTAAATCTCACTTTTTACCGTCTTTTCGATCTGATAGATTCATCCTTCTTTACCAAAAGCGGTTTCTAGATCTCCAAAGTTGAATCTATCTCTTTCTGCATCTCATACTATGCCTAGTCTGTTCACTTATGCTTCTCTACAAGTTAGATTCCTCACTTGTACTTATTCTTGGATTCGTACAAATCTGGAACCAACTCTCATCAAATAAGTGAATGTCTTCACGTTATGAGGTCAATGTCTTCAAACTGATTTATCTTCAAAATCTTCTGAGAATGCATATGACCTCTTCCCCTTCCCTCGCACTTCTAATGCTGTCATAGGTACATGTTCGTGGGAGAATCCCTTGGTTCTCATAGTCTGCATTCATTTGCAGAATTCTTACAGAGTCACATAAATTCTCCTGAAGCCAGTTCTTGTCTGACCAGCCGTCGGAAGCCTTTGCAAGTTCTGAAGCCTTTTAGCTTAAGCTTCATGGCTACAGAGAAGTCTGCTAGAAAGGGTTGTAGACAGCGCCGTGGGAATACTTCCAAGGATTTGCCATCAGATTTGCATGAACTGTACAAGACAGGCCCAGAGGAAACCTATGGAGAACGCAAGAATCGAATCCAATGGATTCGAAGATATTGGGCAGAGGAATGGTTCAAATACAAATTTGTCACTGAAGAGTATACCGAGAAGAATGCCATCAAGCGACCCTGGGGAGATATACTGTACAAAAATCTTCCTCCCAGGTCCAAGACTGAAGCTATTAAGCAAGGCTTCTATCCGTGCATGGTTCGCGGACCACAGCCGGAGAACGCTGACCCTTCATCTCTGCTGTGGTGTCGCAAAGACAATCTGTTCAAGCGCAACTTCAAGTTCGCGAAAGATTCTGTTGTGAAGAACAAGAAGGCATATGGACTTGACTTCAACCCAGGTCCGTCTGCTGCTCCGGAAGATGGCACCGGTGAAGCCAATGAAAACAGAATCGGACCCTTCTACAACCTCGAAGGCCTCATCACTCACATTGCTGTCCAAGGAGCAAATGTGGATCACTCTGGTGATGATGCTGACTCTGATGATGCACCAGCTCCTCCTCCTAAGCCGCAGAAGCAAAAGAAATCTAAGGCTTCAAAACCTATTGTTGCACCAAAAGCTTCTCGAGTGAAGCCATTGGCAACTGCCCTCCTGCTCCAAGTAACCATTCTGAAGATCTCTCTCGCATCTCCAAGAAGCAAGAGAAGACACAGAAGAAAAATATCCGAAGTTCTGGTCAAGCCCTGACACCTGCTGTTGTTCTAAGGAACAAAACCAAAGCTATTGATCTGTCATCAGATGATGAGTGTGGAGATGATGCTCTTGAGCAGCTGATAAAGAGCAAGCAAGAGGCGGAGATCTTCAATGATCTGCCCCTCTTCGACGTAAACATTCTGAATACCTTCACTGATGAATGGTTTGACAACCAAGATCTCAGTTTTGATGATCTTCAGCTCCCAATTGGCATCAGCGTTGCTTTTCAAGGTGCCATTGCTCCTGAGCTGGCTCTGGCTCAGCGAATTGTTGAACTGAAGAACAAAATTGATTTTGATAAAAAATAGTTCAAGAAGCACATGGCCAAGCTCAGTGTGGCTGATGTTCAGAAATTCAAACTGATGTTGAATGACCTCAAGGATGCATTTCGCAAGAAACATGAAGAAGCCAAAGGACCACGCGAGCGCATGAAGAATCTAGCTGCCAAGTGTGTTCAAGCTTACAATGAAGCTGAGAAGCGCAAGGCACTTGGGCGTCCTGGCATCGACCCCAAGCTGGCTGCCAAGAAGAAGAAGCCAACTGTGGCCCAAACTGAAGCACCTAGGCGGGAAGAACCTCGCATTGTCTTCCCTGCCAGTATGACATGCTCGAAGACTAAGGTCCCCATAGTGGCTTCAGAACAGAAGAAAACCAAGGTAGCTGAAGCCGAAGCCAGAAAGCGCAAACTCAAGAAAACCACTGATGATGCACCACCCACCAAGAAAAGAAAGACCAAGAAGAAAGATCGGGCTGCTCCCACAGAGCCCCTCGTTGTCGAGCCCATTACTTTTGCTCGTCCTACATCTAAACACCAAGAGCGTCAGTTGATAGTTCATGAGCCTGCTTCCACAGAGGCTCCTGAAGCTGAAGAAGTTCCAGTCGTTGACCCCATCACGGCTGAAGACATTGGTCCCCAAGACAATGTAGTAGATGATGAAGTCCTTCCTCAGATCGAGCGCCAAATGGTATCATCGCCTGTTCTCACGAACAACGAACTCATCAGTATTGGTCGTCCTTTGACGCCAATCTCTCAGGATGCGTCATGGGCTGATCGCCCCCAACCAGCAACTCCAAGTCAAGACTCACCAAGTACACCCCGTCCTCCACCAGCGCAAGTCACCAGCCCAATGGTGAATGACAACAATTACATGGAGACTACACCATCACCAAAAGTGTCGCCCGTGTTCCAACGGCTTCGCAAAGGCCCAAGGCCATCAGTCTCCATGACAACCATCACAGAAGAAAATTCAAACCAATCCAGCTCAGTGGCATGTCAAGTGTTCCCTGAAGAAAATCCCTCTGTGACAGTTCCCACGTCTGAAGCCAATGCTGCTGAAGACAATCCGACTGCATCAGCCGATGAAAGACAAGAAGAAGAATGTGTTGCTACACCCCCTACCAACCAAGAAGTTTTTCTCAAGGAGAACGTGTCTATGCCCGACCCTCCAGCTACTCAAGTGGAGGTTGAAAATCCTGAGGCGGCCACCAACAACACAACTGAAGCCAATGACGTTGTCATGGCTAAAGATAATGTGGCGCCTGCAATGAACACCGTGCATGAAGCCAATGATGCACCTGCAACAACTGTGCAGCCTGACGCCCTTGCTAATGCCACTGCTCCTGTTCCGCCACCAAGTCCACACACTATTGTGCAAGCATTCTATCAAGGCGGGCTGGTCACTGTCAGATGGCCAATTCTGGTTCCTCCGCCTGCTCCCGGACTTCAGTTTGACTATCATGTGGAGCACAGGCCTCAGGTTCAGAAGTCAAAACCAAGGCTGCCAAGGTTTCTAGGTACTGCATCTGCACCAGGATCATTCAATGTCAATGGCTTCATTGCACACAACACCTTCTTCGATAGAGCCAAGTACCCATATTCCAAGCCAAGAATATCATCTGATCAGTTCTGGAGTTATCAGCAGTGCAGCTATTACTCTTGTGTTCTATACAATCAAGGGCGCATATTTCCTCATATGCGTCTGGATTCCGAAGCCATTGCTGGCCTGCCCTGCTTAGAAAAAGCCCTTGAATGTTTTCGAGATGCAGGCCTTCTCCAGTTTGTGACAGATAAGGAGAATTGGAATGAAGAGCTTCTGCTGCAATCTATGCCACTCTCCACATTCGCGGCTACAACAGGGATCCGAAGACATGGGTCCTTGAGTGGATGATAGGAAATGTCCATCATGAAGCCAAAGCTCTTGACCACATTGAGCTTACTGGCCTGTCCACTCCAGGTGAAATCTATGAACCTGGTTGTCAGCATCACCGCAATACGTTGGAAAGCATCTTTCAGAAGCCTGAGCCCAATATGAGCCAAATGCTGAGTATGATGAAGCCACTACCGCTGGATGCTGAATATCCCAAGGAATTCTTTGTTGAAGACCTAGAGTATCTGCCCCGCACCATCTATCACATTATCAGGCAAACTCTATGGCCCATCAAAGGGCATTCTTCCTCAGCGAAGCTAGAAGGCGCAATGAAGACATTGGTCTTCTATATTCTCAATGGCATCAACTTCAATGCTCAGGATTTCTTCATTCGCCAATTTGTTGCATCTGGCTCGGACATATTTGGTCTGAAATTCTATGCTCCATGGGTTATGTGACTGATCAAGCTTCACTCTGCTGTTGACTATCAGCCCTCTGCACGCAACCATCTCATATTTCTGCCAGAGGTTGTCATGTCCGTCGAAGCCATTTACCCACAGCCTGCCAAGGAGGCAATTTATCTTCACAATGTCGATCGTCAGAGTTTCTCTCAGCATGTTGAAGGTGTTCAGGCTGCTTCTCGTGTTTTTCCACTGGGCTGGCAATACTCGTCGTGCACGTACTGAAGCCACAAAAAGCACAATTGCTCCAAGGCCTCGCAAGCGATCTCGTGTGCTCAATGACCGAGAGCTTCTCGTGGCCTTGCATCAAAAACACGACAAGCATCACTACTGGCTAAAGCATCAAATGCAAAGCCTCTTGGTGGATGTCAATCGCATTCGCAACCTTGCCACCAAGAATGCCTTTGTCACTCATGAAACCTGTCGGAGGTCTTGGAAGAGTTTGACATTGCTCAGTGCTGAAGCTGATCTTCAAGACGATGGCTTCACTGAGAGATTCAAGTTCGACACCACTCCTCCCAGGAATGTTGTCTTGCATTGAAATCCGTCCCTTAAAGATTCAGAGTACTCCTCCTCCGTGGCCTTGGTTAATGCTAGAGTCCTTGATGACGCCGATGATGCTACTTCACCACCTCCAACTTCAGTGCGTATCGACACTGCACCAAGTTCGTCTGCACCACCAACTCTCAACGACGACCCTGCTGCCTCACCTACTCCTCATGGGAACGAGTAGAGACTATGTCTTCAAACCTTTTTGGTCCTCACTGACAAAAGGGGGAGAAGCATATGTTGATAGTCTTCAAGCGGGTCCATATGGGTGGTTGCTATACTTTTGCCTTGTCTTTACAACTCTCGCTTTTGATACATTTGGTTCTTTGAGTTGTAACACTTAAACTTGATGGTAGTCTGCTACCTTTTCTGCTATTCTGTGATGCGATGATAAATTCCGCATGAGCGATGATAAATCCCGCATAAAGTCATTCCGCAGACGCCCATTTTTCATTATGCATGTCATTATTCCTGTATATGTGTTCATGCATGATGTATTGTCTTCATATGGTGAAGAGGATCTCCACAAGTACAACCTGCCATGTGCATTTGCATTCCAACGCAAAACATTTATATGCACATCTTCAGGGGGAGCCTTTTTGCCATCTATGAAGACAATATCTTAATCCTTTACAATTTCACATACGTTTATCCCCGTTGAAAACTTCAACCAGTTTGTCATCAATCACCAAAAAGGGAGAGATTGTAAGTGCATCTAGTGCCACCCCTAGTTGGTTTTGGAGTATTGACGACAAACCTGGTTGAGGGACTAATGTGTTTATGAGAATTGCAGGATAACACAGGTAGTAGTCCCTCATTGATTCGGTTTCCCTACCGGAGATGACCCCTAAAAATGTGTGAAGACATTGAAGAGAATGGTGGTATGTGAAGCTATTCACGTTGAAGACTATGACATGAGAAGACATCGATGAAGACTATGGAGCGTAAAGACTTAGTTGTTTCGTTGTTTCCTTTTCTTCTTTGTTGAGTCATAGGAACCACCGCACTGTTAAGTGGGGTCCAAGTGAACAAAGTCAGAGTGACTGAAGTGATGCTCAACCAAATCCTATGTCTTTGAGCGAAGACAATGAGAGCAAATCTTATCCAAAGTCGGATGAGTCAGCTTTACTTGTAGCCCAAGTCAAGCTGTCGCGTGTGTTTGAAATCTGACAGTTGCGACACGTGTCAGTTCCTTAGTGACCCATGGTCATTTCAGACAAATCAGGTCGGGTTGCCCTGTGGCTATAAATAGCCCACCCCCTACACCATAAATTGGTGGCTGCTCAGAGTTAGTACACGGCTTTTGTCGTTTGAGAGCAACCCACCTCCAAAGCATTTGAGAGAGAATCCTTGCGAGGACAAAGCCCAAACCACCCGGAGCCCAAAGAGTGTTTGGCATCACTAAAGTCTTTCTGTCTGCGTGATCTGAAGACTTGTTACACTAGAGGACTGTGAATCCTCCAGCCGGTTAGGCGTCACGTTCTGAGCATCCAAGAGTCACTGTGGATTGTCGGTGAACGAAGTCTGTGAAGGTTTGGAAGTCTACCTTGAAGACTTACCAGAGTGATTGGGCGGGGACTAGGTGTCCTTAGGTCAAGGGGAATAAGGTGAAGACGCGGTCTTTTAAGTTGAATCTCAGCCTCCCTAACCAGATGTACAGTTGTCACATCAACTGGAACTGGTCAAACAAATCTCTGTCCTCCCGAAGCTACTGGTTCTATGTCTCACTTCTCTTTACTTACAGTCTGTCTTCGTGAAGTAATTGCCTGCTTGCTTTATCTGTTTGACTTCACTGTGTGACTACTTGTCCTGATTGGCTTCATACTATCTTCCATCCTGATCTTTACTACCTAGCTGCTAATAGTCTTCGTGCTTTCACTTCATTGAATACTTGACTATGGCTTGTCTAGTGTAGTCTACCTTCCGCTGCACTCGAATAGTGTCATTTCTATTGTTTGTCTTTGAAACTCCCATGTTTTGAGAACTTTCATAAAAATCACCTATTCACCCCCCTCTAGTCGATAACTAGCCCTTTCAGGAGTGCTTTAAGGTTCGTGCCATGCGGGCCGCACAGTAAACGCAGGTAACCAAACGGGCCACTTCCTTCCCGCGCGGGCCAGGCTAGGCCTAATACGGGCAACCAAACACACCCCTAGCCTCCACGACAATGCCCTCAAGAGGGGAACGCGAGCATGGCCACTGCCAAGCCCGAGGTGGACAAAGTCATTGACCATCTAGGGAGTAAATTATAGAAAACTACCACATTTGTGGACCCTAAATCAAGAACCACCGGCTTATGTCTTTCTTTCCAGAAACCCGCCAATATTATGCTGACAGTTTGCCAAAAACACTGAACGCTTGATTAGCACCTATTGGCGCCAAATCTGACCGGTGGGTCCCGTCGATGGTGCCATGTAGGCAACATTTGGTTCCATGAATTGTGAGGCTAAGGAACCTAGGGCATTACCAGATGAAATTGACCAAACAAATTGAAAATATGACAGAACACTACATCATGGATGTGGCCTACTTCCATGACGGTCGGACATTCATCAAGGATGGTGCTGAAATTGTCATAGAAGTGCCCACACATGGCACACTTAACTTATATGACAGAGTTGGTTGCAGTTCTATGTCAGTTTTTCTGGTTCCGTCATAGATTGTGTCAACCTCTCCTAGAAGTGCACATATATATGCCTGGGTTTTTCCTAGTCAAGTCATTTCGTCATAGATATCACCATATGTTGTAGTGATGATTGATGAAATTCATTCAAAAGCAATTAGTCTCTCTCTAAATCAAAAATAAAAACATGTCGTCCACCTCATTGATAACAACGAGACAATATTACTACTTAGAACAAAATAAAAATCATGTAAGAAGTTCAAAACACACAAGGACGCTATTAAAGAGTTATTTGTGGTTTGTCCTTGCTCCTTTGATAATACTAAAAAATTTATACAAGTTTCGCAACAGTTATGTTATGTTCAAATTACTACACTACATAAAATAGCAGATTACTACACTACACAGATAGCTAGTTAATGCATAATAGTATTGTTAGTGTGAACATCTCAACATGGGCTTGAGTGAACTCAAACAAAGAAACCATATGCAGACAAGAAATATGCTTGTCTTTTATTTCCAATTAAAACTAGTACATGTCAGGTTCGCACACACGATAGTGCCTGACACTTTATTTGTCGTCGCTACATCAATCGAACCATCGACTAAGCAACGGCGAACAATCGATCTATCTAGAATTATAGCTCTTGTTCAGTTACCAACGAAGCCGCCAAATGAGCCGGTGGTGGTGGGGCAGTATTGTGAGACATACACACCGCACGCCGCCGGTAGTGTTTGCAAGACAAACGTCCTTATTGCCTCAAATGGAGGCTGGATGGAGCCCTGGCCCGATGGGTATTGTTGTTGAGGTAGCTTGAAGGTGCCCACGCCCCACGAGTATTGTTGTTGCTGCTGATGTTGCTGTTGCTCATGCAAAATAATGGCTTGCGCGACACTATTGATGGCCAGGCATCGTGATTGCTCAGGGACCTGCCTGAACTGCTCACAACACTCTTTCCGCATCACCGCACAAACATTTTCCTGCAATATTTGTGACTTGAAGGACGGTACCAATATGTTGCACTGCAACAACAGGACATCCCTGCATGATATCAATTGTTGTTGAAAAAAGGACTGAACGGTTTGCTGTTGTGGTTGCTGTGGAAATGATTGTTGTGGTTGATCACTACGTAGAATATCGGAGTTGGCGGGTTCAATGGTCGCCACAACGACAAGGAGGGCAAGGACGAGGAAGGTCTTCATGGTGGATTTGTGTTGGCTACTGCTTGATTGGCTTTGTTGTTGTGCTCTTGCTATGTGAAGGATGAATGATGGTCATCTTGAGGCATGCCTATTTATAGATGCCATGGAATGTTCTCTTTCACTCTTTGCATTTGCTTTTATTAAAAGTGTTTGGATGCTTCCCGAACTGATAGTTTCGTATTGTTTGTGTTTGGTGGCACTACTTATTACATGTGTATTCTTGGATGTTCATTTATCGACTGTTAGGAAAGCTTGATAACCAACATGCCTCATCTTAATCACTTTACATGTCAAACACTCATCTGGATTGTATAACTTTCTGAAATTAGTTTGTAATGTTCTGCAGGTTGTTACGCATAAACCAGATAGCCATGGCTTGCACCGAACTAAATTTGTAATTTTGTGTGGCATGTTAAGATAGATGGGACTAGTAATGTAATTTGCTTTGGTAGAGCATGACTCATAAAATTGCTTTTACACATCAAGGATTGTAAAGTTGTGCATGTTATGATATATAGAGCTGGTATGATGGCCTATTACCAAATCCAATCCTTCTTCATGACTTTCCATGTCATATCACGATAACATAGGGTAGCCACCACAAAAGTGGAGAAGGTACGTACTAGAAGCCACATAACATGAAAACGAAGATATACAAAAGGAGGGTACAATCGCCATACGATTCCATGAGAATTATTGATCCTCCGCTTCATCTCATCGTTTGAGAGTTGAGGCAGCGGGGTGATCTCTCTATTGTGAAAGTTGACGGGTATTTGCTCGATGATGTGGTGACAAAGAGCTAGGTCCCCATGCTATCTAAGCTAACTACCTACTTTTTGTCGCCAGTGTAGCTCGAGATCATCTCTGCTAAGAAAGAGATGCATTGGAAGTCAATTAGGGGAGTGCATGATGAGGCGTTTATGTCTGCGTCACACCAAATGTCATGGATGTTAGAGATACGACATGCAATTTAACTCGACGAAGAACGAAAAACAAGCAGGAGACACAAAATTTAACGTGGAAAACCCCTCCAACACAAAGGGAAAAAAACCACGGGCGCCGGCCAGCCAAACTTCACTATATCGGGGGAGGTTACAAACGTCGGGGGTTTACAACTGATCAACATATCCCGTGCGGCGGCTTACAAGTGGTATATATAACATGTGACCTTGATCAATACTTGAATTTGGAGCATAACATAACAATGGAAGCCGGCGTAGTCGGTGATATTGTACATACGTTTACGTCCGTGTCACACCGCTAATATGCTTGAAGATGTTTCACAAAGTTTAGCGAGTATATGTTGTCTATCTCGTATTATGTACAGTACATCTACGATCTACGAAACGTATTACTGCTTATATGTGTGTAACTAAATATCGAATAGTCGGTCTCGGTACACAACGTGAGTAATGAAGTATGCGGTGTGCGTGTGCCCGGGCTTCGACGAAGTGCTAGCTTCGCCACTAGTTATGTGAGGTAAATAATTGTAAATTTTTTAATTTAGCAAGTAATATTGACTATTTTGGAGCGATACTTCCGGAGACGAGCCCAATAGCAGCCGGCTTAGGAGAAGTCAAACTTGCATCCGTGCTAGTACAAAAATTTCCATGAGAATGGAACGCAGGAAAACAAATGCAACCGACGCCACGACAAGCAGAGGAACGGAGAATCACTTCACACTCTCCTCCCGCTTATATTCCACCGGTCTCGCAGCGTGGCCTAACAAGTCAAACACGTGTGCATACTAGTAGTAGCTTGCCACTCCCTTTCTATCCCGCATTTCTTCCTCCTGCACAGCCAGAGACCAGACAGGCACAGACTCCCCGCTCTACGAGTGCTCACCGTACCAGTAAGAAGGACGGGAGCGGGGAGGAGGGGAGATCGATGGCGAGCAGCGTGGGGGGAGATGCCGGAGAAGGGGAGTGGCTCAAGGTCGCCGAGCTGAGGGCCATGGCGGGAGCCCAGGACCCGCATGTCAAGGTACGTTCCTTCCTTCATCTTTCGTCGTCTTCCTTTTGAGAGATGATATGCACGGCTCGACGGTTCTGCTATTGTCAGTTTGACAGCGGCGATCGATATGCAACTATCCAGAAAGCCCCGGCCGAGTTCCTTGTTTAGTTTGCATGCTTTAGTTTTAGATTGCAAGCAGAACGCAAATAACCGATTTTTCCTTTTTTTTTTTATACCGAGATGAACGTATCAGTAGAATATAAGAGTAGGATCCCCTAAAAAAAAGAATATAAGAGTAGGTTATACGGCCGGTAACCTGTCACTTTAATTGGTCAAAATAAGGCATACAGAGCATCTCGGTAGCAGTTGGTTGTATGGACAGATTATGGGGCATTCATCGTAACAAATTGATCCTTGACTGAACAACCAGATGCACCAGGACAAGTGAAGGGAACAGCCGTATCGTACTCGTACCTCACCTCTAGCTGGCAGAACCACGTGGCTATGTGAAGCATGGGCGCCGCGCCGACCCTACTATTTTTCGAGTAAATAGCCAAAAATTATCACAGTTGAGACAACCTTTTTCTCAGAACTACAACTTCACAATTTCTTTTGCCAAAACTTACTAATTTTGTGCTATTTTCTTCTTCTAAAAACTAACGTATTTTGTTGATGACCTATTGACCTCAAACTAAGGGTGGTTGTGTTCAAAAAAAAAAAACTAAAGGTGGTTATGATATATATGGCCCACCCGTCGACCCTGACGTGGCACAAAGTCAACCCCATTGAGCTGCATTGTTATATTGACCGTTATGACATGCAGGACCCACACGCCATTTTCAGTAAGAGAAAGGACTCGCACACACGCACTGGGCGAAGCATTTTCATGTTCGTCCGTTCGGTCAAACCAGCCGCTCGCACGTACGCAGCCCCGGACATGTGGCGCGCGCTCTGCCTCGCCGAGCGGTCGTCCCTCGCGGGCCAGCATAGGCTCCTCTCCGCGGTGATGCCGCGCCGACTCTTCACGGACGCTTCCCCTTTCCCAGGCCGGACGTCTGGGAGCTCGGCGACGACGGCATCCCTGCGAAGATCGTCTCCGCGGTGGATGTGTATTGCAGGGGCACCCTCGTGTTGTCACATGTGGTGGAGATGCCCGCGTATCGCCGCCATGGTTCCTTAGCTCATAGATCCACGTCGAGGTCGTGGATTACAAGAAGCCGGCACCGGTGGCAGCAACGTTCTCTCCGGTGGAGCTGTAGCTGAGATGGTTGGTCGTCAACCCCGCCTGTGGCCGAGCGATGAAAGTGTCTAGCAGGCGGGCGGTCGCCTTGGGCCGGCACTGGTACGCCGGCGAGATGTTGGTCCTGTTCATGATGGTGTTGGGCGGGTGCAACTTCGAGATCACTGTGACCTGACCTAAGGAGGCCACACACTTGAGCGAGGTCAGCCTCGCAGTGGAGAACGCCCACGACGCCGTCGTCTACAAGCTGCTCGAGGAAATATCCCCATAGATAAAATGTTTTGAGAGAGAAAATGGTTGACGCTGATGTGTGGGTCACACCTGTAATAACGGCAATATAACGGTCAAATTTAACGGAATTGACATTTTATGCCATGTTAGCCCTGACAGGTGGGGCCACCATGTCATGAACGATTCTAAAATGTCCGAACAGGTATCTAACTCGAACGGGTATTTTTTTAGCAAAAAATTAGTGTGAAATTGGTACGCTTTGACAAAAAATTGTAAGGTGATAGTTCTGGGTTGCCCCGATCGTCATAGTTTTTGGCTATTTACTCTTATTTTTCTACCATTCCTGATAACTATTCAAGCAAGCATACAGCGGATCGAATAAGCTGGAATCACCAAGACAAAGGTTTACTTAAAAAATTACATACAAACTTATGTGGATGATTTTGATTGGTAGAGGGATGAGGGGGCTAACCCCACTTAATTAAATTCAAGGGGAAAGAGAATTAGTTTGAAAGGTTAAGTAAACCTTTGTACTGATTCTTTGTAGGTCTATATATGCATGCGGCTAGGAGAATTTAGTACAGTATTAATTTAGTTAATTCCATTCAGTATTTTACCTGATCGAATCTACTGAACCGTACGTGCAGGAGGTGGACAACATGACGCTCCGGCGGTTCCTGCGCGCGCGGGGCCACGACGTGGGCAAGGCCTCGGCGATGCTGCTCAAGTTCGTGGCGTGGAGGCGGGAGGCCGTGCCGGGGGGCGTTGGCGCCGTCATGCCGGCGGAGCTGGTGCGGGCGGAGCCGTCGCGCGAGTTGGCCTCCATGGGCGGCGTCGACCGCGCGGGCCGCCCCGTCCTGCTCGCCTTCCCGGCCAAGCACTTCTCCGCCAACCGGGACATGGCCGGCTTCAAGCGTACGCACATCGACCCCACCTTCACTCCCATGGCCTCCGACCTTTGCTTGCTAATGATCGACGATGGAGTTTGATGATCTTGGTTACCTTCACCCGGTGCAGGGCTTGTTGTGTACCTGCTGGACAGTGTCTGCGCGAGGATCCCACGGGGGCAGGACAAGTTCATCGTGGTCGTGGATCTCAAGGGGTGGGGGTATGCCAACTGCGACGTGCGCGCGTACGTGGCGGCCATCGAGATCATGCAGAGCTACTACCCGGAGCGGCTGGGCAAGGCGCTCATGGTGCACGTGCCCTACCTGTTTATGAAGGCGTGGAAGATGGTGTACCCTTTCATCGACGCCAACACTAGGGACAAGTTCGTGTTCGTGGACAACAAGAGCCTGGAGGGGGCGCTGCGGCGGGAGATGGATGAGAGCCAGCTGCCGGAGATGTACGGCGGGAAGCTGCCCATTGCCCCCCTCACCGACGACTAGGTAGCTACGACGTACGATCGGTCGATGTATGTAGCGCCAAAACAAACAGGAGAGGGTCTCTTGTACGTGGATGTAATTGGGGGAGAGAGCTCGCGCTGTCACCGTCTGTATGGTAAGTTATTTTCTGAGAGAAAGCATTCCTGCATTCAGCGGTGTGATATGGCAAGGGGGATTAATGGCATTTAAACACGACAGAATTTGGACGCGAGTCCCGTTCCTAGGATATTGGTAGTAATATATTATTTTAAGAAAACATTCAATTTACTCTATTACTTGAGGACACTGACCTTAAATATGGGAGTGAGATGTGTCAATAGTCCATTAACTTAGCGGCGCTGCTATACACATGACACATGCACGGCCGGCGCCTGCACGATTCCGTCGTGGCAGCGCCAACAGCGAGCGTGCTCTCAAGAGCACTGTTAAGGGGAGGGAGCATCGTTTCTAGATCGTGTGAACACTATCGTGTGTGAAGCAATTTCCTTCACTTAGGGAAATGTTATCTACTAGCTGACATCAGTTTTTTGATAATTCCCAACGAATGACTTGCTCGTTGTCGGATGGCCAACACGAATCCCAACGAGGACTCGCACTCACCAGGACCACGCATCTTTCAATCTCTTAGGCTGGTTGTAATGGGGAGTATCATATACTAGTATCATGCATATGATACTAGTATATGATACTACCTCCCTAATGCATAGTATCATATATTAGTATCATGTAGTACTCTATTTATTTCCATGCATGACATAAAGTAGCATAGCATTTAATATGATACGGTATCATGATATGATACTACACCCTCTCTTTCTTCATTTAATGTTATGACACCTCATCAAAATTGCCTAGTTGGCATGCATGATACTACCTATGATACTACCATTACGATCAGCCTTAGGTTTAGCATATTTGATGTCTGATAATTCGGTGTTTGACTTACCATTTTGAGTAGCTAGGTCAGGGGGGAGTGGACACTGAAAAGGGATATTGCCATTTTTCATAGGCCGGTTGGTGATTGATAATATAATAGCATGAAACATTATAATATCATTTTTGTGGACTAACCTATTGACTTAGTGGCCAATCTGTTTTTTGCCTATTCCTTTGCTTCGCAGAAAAACCATACCAAACGAAGTCCAAACACAATGTAACATTACAGTGATTTTTTTGACCAGAAGAGACCCTAGAAACTTCGAGTAGAGACCAGAAGACACACGAGGGAGCGACAAGCTCAAGGAGTGCCCCCTAGGGGGCACCATCAGCACTTGTGGGGCCCACGTGGCTCCGTTTGACCTAATCTCTGGCCAATAAATTTCCTAAAATCCATAAACCTCCAAAGCGAGACTCTAAATAATTTTATCGTCATCGCAAGTCTATGTTCTTCTGAGATCCTATCTGAAGGCCTTTTCCGGCAATCTGTGGAGGGGAAAACTATTGGGTGGGGAGACAATCTTAATTGACCTTGCTTCCTCCATGTTGATGTGCGAGTAGTTCCCATAGGACCTACAGGTCCATAGTAGTAGCTAGATGGCTTCTCTCTCTCTCTCTCTCTCTCTCTCTCTCTCTCTCTCTCTCTCTCTCTCTCTCTCTCTCGACCTTCAATACAATGTTCTCTTGGGAGATCTATTCCATGTAATTCTCGCAGTGTGTTTGTTGGATCTGATGAATTGTGGGCTTATGATCAGATTATTCATTTAAAGTATTTGAGTCTTTTCTGAGATTATTTATGATCAAATTTTATAGTCTTGTATTTCTCTCTGATCTATCTATCTCTTTTGGCCAACTAAATTGATTTATCTTCACTGGGAGGGGTGCTTGGTAGTAGGTTCAAATCTTGCAGTGTCCTTACTCTGTAACGAGGGGTTGCGGGCACGTATTGTATGAGGATAAAGCATTATGTCATCTTGCTTAAAGCGTTATTCTGTTATTCTGTTTGTCATGAACTTAATACTTTGATATGCACATTGGGTAACGGTCTTGGGGGTGGAGTAATAGTAGTACATGTTAGTAAGTTTAACGGTTTACTTGTCACGGACATAATGCCTATATATTGATCATGCCATGAAGAATTATCATAACTATGTGTTATTTTATCAATTGACCAACAATAATTTGTCTACCCACCGTTGATATGCTTATGAGAGAGATGCCTCTAGTGAATCTATGGCCCTGGGTTCATTTTCCATATTTACTAAACCCTAAAAATTACTTGCTGCAATTATTTTATTTTTATTTTTATTTTAGTTTATATATCTACCACTATTAGATTTAACCCTTGCAATTGGCGAGAACAAGGGGATTGACAATCCCCTTGCCTTCATTGGGTGCAAGCATTTGCTTTATGTGTGTGTGTGTGCGGGTACCGCTTATCTTGTTTGTGCGATGTCTCCTGCTAGTTCGATAAACCTTGGTTCTTAACTCAGGAAAATATTATTTGCTACTATACTACATCATCATTCCTTTTTAGGAAATCCCAACGCCTATACCTCCTGCAGGGCACCAATTGGGCTTCGATTTCACTCAGAACCAAACTTTTTTTAAACATAGTACAGACGTAGACGCTCATACATACGCACATACACTCACCTCTATAAATGCTCGCACGCACATTCTGCTTTTATGAGTACCTTCGAGAGACTGAGCCGGCACGGTGTACTGACTTGGATAATCAAGGATATTCCCCGAGAGACTCTAGTTGGCCCCAATTTCACTCTAAAAGCGATACACCGATTATGATTTTCGTCAGAATTTATGGTATGTCGCACACCAGGTCACTAGCTGGTTTCATCCATGGAGATAATTGAATACCACCAGAACTTACTTGTTATTAGCTCACCAACTGTGGTATTCATACTTCTCGGGTGAATATTGTGTGATCTATAGTACTCCCTTCATTTTTGTATACAAGGCCACAATAGAAAATACATTTTGCATTTATACAAGGCCATCAACAGTAATCGAGACGAATATTAATGATGTTTCCTCGTAGTAGTAACCCATGACTTAGTTACTAGCATGCATGCAATGGATGATAATGACACACTAATCTACTTCCTCCCTCATGGCCACTCAGTTTCCTCTAATTTGCATGCACCCTATTAATTAGCCTGGTAAACAAAAAAATAAATTGACTTATAAAGCACACATTAATTTTTATCTTAATATCTGTAATTTGAGTTTGTGGTCTTGTATATAAAAATAAAGGAAGTAACCATTTTGAAGGAACTCCATGAACCCTTCACGGCCTTCTTGCAAGTCACAAACGCAACGCGCTCAAGAAGTTTCCATTCAGAACGTTTTGTCACAAAGATAGAGTCAAAGACAAGCAACAGTTAGATCCTGAAGGACCCAGGGGCAACTGACGAGAACTTGGCCCCTACAAGAGTTGTTGATGTGCCCTGCTGGCGGACTTTGAGTCATCGGTCCGACCCACCCTATGGATGTTGGGTCGAGTTCATCCTTCTTGGCTATACCCAGGGGCCATGACATCATCAATCTTCAAGGTGAAAAAACAGGATCCCGTCTTTAGTGGTTAGAGCATCTATAGTCGGACGCCTCAAATCATCTCTCATATGCCCACGGACGCGCCCGGTCAGTGACCGGACAGGAGAGAAGAAAAAAAGTGACCTAACCGGACCCCTCATATCTTCCTTATATGTCCGGCCTGTCCGCGAACCCTCATATCCATCTCAAATATTGGGAGGATACAAGGGCTCGCGGACACGCCCAGGCACGCCCGGTCAATCCGTCACATAGGACGCAGGGCCCCACCCCAGACCACCTTTTCTTTTTCTTTATTCATTCTGTTCTTTCTCTCTCTTCATCTCCATCAATCACGTGCAAGTGACTGGACATATGGTGAAGAAAATGAGGATTGCGGCTGCGCGGATGGACAAATAGGGGCACAAAATGGACATGCCCGGTCACTGACCGGGCGCCTCCGCGGGCGTTTGAGGAGTCGAATTAGAGATACGTGGTTGAAGATGCTCTTAGATCAACGAAAAACGACGCTCCTTTTCTGAAGGCGTTGCTGTTGAAGAGCATTTTGCATTGCTCTTATGTTGTCTAGAGATGGTTGGTACCGATGGTCATTCTCATATTTCGTCCATCAATTATTTTTCTATGCTTCAACTTTTTTTTTGTAGAGGTTGGACGTGTGCTTTCCATGCTTATTTGAGCTGATAAAATATTTGATAGCAAAGTATTTTTCTAAGTATTTTAAGAATACTACAATTTTTTAGATTATCATAGTTTTATTTACAATGAGCTGTTTGGTTGCCCCTAACAACTTTTGTTTTAATACTATAGTATTAAAAAAATTGTTGGTTTTTCTCTGCATAATAAAAGAAACCCAGACCTCTTTTTAAAATACAGAGTTGCTGAGTGCTTAACGGAACGGCTAGGTAGCAAAATTTAGCAGCGTTGTATAGCAACAACCAAACAAATTCTATGTATTGTGAATACTACAAAATACTTTATTTTGGTAAAGCCATGGTATCTCATATCTATTGGCAAAATTACTGCAGTTTTTTATACTTTGATTTATATAGTACTCTACTATTAAATACAGCCTCATCCTTCATCGAAAAAGACGCTGCAACGAGATGGAAGTTTTGTGGACACCCGTCCGTCCAATAGCAGCCGGCCTACGAGAAGTCAAAACTTGCGTACGTGCTGCATACATCTCCCGGAAAAGGGAACGCAGTCAAATGCAGCCCACGCCACGACGAGCAGAAGGAACGAGGAACCATTGCACACTCCCATCTCCGCCTCTAGCTTACTCCACCCGGCCAAACATTAAGTAAGGCCAACTCCACCGAACAACCTCAAACGGTCTATCGATTTGACCGGATTTCGTCCATTTGGGGTGGCAATGGGCTTGCCCATGTCTGTTTCTATCCTTTGGGTCGTGGATGCGCCCAGCGCGCAGCCGTATCTTAAATCATGTCCGGGGTGGACGTGATTAAAAAAACATAAAAACTAAACTAAAATAAAAAAAAGCAAATATAAAAAACAGAAAACATAGATTAAACATCACGGCCACAAAACAGCTCAGTTTCACGGTTCACATTGCCATAATTAACATTAAAAAAACGCCGCCAGCGCGCTCCTGCCGTGCCCGTCACCGTCTTCAGTGGCCGCCGGTGTCGTCGTCATCGCTGACGAGGCCGACGTAGTCCGGCGGTCCGTGGTACGCGGGGGCGGGCTGGAAGGCGGGAGGTGCCTGCACCACCTCCTTCCGTGACGACGCCTCCCGCTCCGGTGACCGCGGCGGCGTGGGGCACCAGTTCACGCCCACGGTGTCGGCCATCTCCGAAGCCGTGTACAACCAGCTCCACCCCTGGCCCACCAGGCCCGGGTGGAACGCCGCCACCGGCTCCTCCTCCATCACCTCCTCCGCCATCACCATCTCCAGCTCGGGGATGGCGATGTCGCCGGCCGCAGAGAGGGCCATCATCTCCTCGAGGCCCGGCCATTGGCGCTCATCGTGCATGTTCATGGAGTCCTTCATGACACGTTGCATGAGCCGGGCCTCCTCCTCCACTGTCATGCGAGGAGGTGGAGGTGGCAACGGAGATGGGGAAGGCGACGGCGTGGGCGTGAGGCCGGCGAAGTACGCGCGCCGCACGTCGTGCTCGTCCTGTAGCCACGTGTCCCAGAGCACGGAGTCGGGGGCGTACCTATCGTCGTAGTAGAGGTCGTCGGGGAGGAGGCGGCGGTGGCGCTCGATCTTATCGCGGCGCGCACGGCCGCTCATCGGGACCGACGGGATCGGGACCCGGTCGGCGGAGAGGTGCCAGTTGTTGGGGAGGTGGACATCGCTCCATAGAACCGGCGTCCTCGTCTCCCAATAGCGCCGGCATACATCCGCGTTGATGTACTGCCGGTCGCGCTCGCCGGCGGCCCTAGGGCCGATGGTGAATGGGGCAGGCGCGGGGGCTCGACGCGGTGGCGATGCGGCCTCCTTTTTCATGGAGCCGCGGCAGCGTCCCGAGCACTAGTAGAAAAAGCGCCTATAGTCCCGGTTGGTGAGGGCCTTTAGTCCCGGTTCATGAACCGGGACTAAAGGGTCGGTACTAATACCCTCACCCTTTAGTCCGGTTCTATCCGAACCGGGACAGATGGGCCTCCACGTGGCCTGTCCGCGAGCCCAGCGGAGGGTTTTGGTCCCGTTGGTGGCACCAACCGGGACCAATAGGCATCCACGCGTCACAAGATTTCTTTGGCTCTGGTTTTGTTTTTTTTTCAAAGGGGGGTTTGGGGGTTTTGGGGGTTAATTTAGGTGTTTCATATATTGTGCTATAGCTAGCTAATTAATAGAGAAAAGTGTCCTTTTTTTTGTCCGTGCTTGGTCGACGCTACGTACTATACATACGTATAGAGAGGACTAACTAGACATGCTAGCTAGCTAGTAATTAAGCAAACAGAAGATCGTCATGAACATATATATGCATACAGAGAGAAGTGATATCGACCACCTCTCCTTCTCCGAGAGATTGGTCGAACAACAAGTTCTCGTATATCTATCCGACACTATCGGCTACATATATACAATAATTATCTTTTACAATACGGACGCGTGGTCCACATAGTATTCCCCGTCTTCAGCGATCACATAGTCAAGAAAGAATGCCGCCAATTCCTCTTGAATTGCTCGCATGCGATCTGGTGCTAGGAGTTCATCCCGCTTCCGAAACATCTAGTTTTAAGAAAGGGGTCAATATATATAAAAATGAATGAAACTCAACACAAATGATGGTAATAAAATAAAATTGTGAATATTTTTATTTACGCACTTCAAATTGTTTGTCGGAGTAGCCCCTCTCACAGGTCATGTGGCGGATGGACTCGCAAACGTAGTATCCACAGAAATCATTCCCTTGTTCCTGCCACAACCACTTTACAAGAAACAGAGGTCAATCAAACTGATAATTAGCAAGCACATGCTAAATGGTATTGATGAAACTAGCGCTTGAATCACTAGGAGATGCGCGTGGAATATGCTACTATATAGTACTTACTTTCGGGTGTCTAAATTGCAGCTTCTTCGGTAGTCCCGAGCTTTTTGGTGAATTTTCCCAAGCCCTGCCATACAAAGAAAACAATTACTTGATATCAGAAATGAACAAAGTTGCTGATATGGTGGATAATGATCGATTTAACTTACTTCTCGAGCATTTCAGTCATTTCCGCATACTCCTTGGGATCTTTTAGTCTCGAGTCTAAGACAGTTACTACTCCTGCTCAAGCTTAATCTCTAGGAGAATATAGTGGAACCTGCGCGCATGCATAACTCATCAATATTACATTTCTATAACCTGGGCTAAATAAGGAAACCGAATATGCCACAAGACAGAACACTCACGTGTAGTTGTAAGGAAAGAGTATTGTATTTTTGTGTTCATTTATTTCCAACGATCGTAGCAAGTTGGACTCGGTTTCCTTGGCACGATATTTAACCTCATTTGCATCGATGAGATAAGTGTTAATGAACCCAATATCACCCACTTGTTTTTCTTCATTTCTGCGATCTTCAATCTGCATAATATAGTGAGGATATTTATAAATACATGCAATGAAAGAGCTGAGTTATATAGAGATACTTAATGACAGAAGTAGTACTACTTACAGACAGTAGCAGGTGACCGTTGCTTTATCGAGGGCCAATTGATTGAAAACTGATAGAACTCCTCAAATGGAATAGGCAACAGTTCAATTCCAAGGAGGTCATGCTACTTTTAACTCTCAAATACAAAGTATTCCTCCCTCGACTCTTTGCAGGTTTTCATGTACCAATCATGCAATCTTCGCATCATCGTTGTTAGAGAGCTTTCATCTTTGACGAGAGGCTTCCGTACTCGTATCTTTGTATCTGCACTTCCAAGAAATCAAATTGTACATCGTCAGGCAGGTAATCTTCAGATTGCCATAACCGGGCACCATCCTCGGATCGACGATGTCGCTAGCAGCACCTTGAGCGGGGGCACGATTGCTTAGCTTGTTCGCCGAGCTGGGCAATTTGTTTCCCAGCTCGTCGTTCTTTCATCCTTTGATCACCGACAAGACTTCCCGATCTCTCCGCTTCGCAAATGCCTTTCCAATAATGCGCTCATAGTTGCCTTTCGGCGGAGACTTGGGTGGTTTTGTCGTAGTAGCAAGTGCGCTTCGCTTTGACGGATCTACCTTCTCCTCCGGAGGTGGATGTCTCTTTGCTTTCAACCCTTGAAACCAGTCATCCACTTCGGTCTGCGCGATCTTCGCGTTTTCCTCCTCGCTCCTCTCAGACGGTAACTTCTCCGAGTCTTGAGAGAAGGACCGAATCAGATCTCCTCCCGCCTTTGGCTGTACTGCTAGACGCCGCAGAGCAGACGGAGCGGATGTCTTCTTTCCTTGCTTACGAGGCGGAGGAGAAGGACTACGACGCCGGAGCAGCCGGAGCGGGCGGCGGGTCTCTTCCGCCCTTGCCGACGAGGCGGAGAAGGAGGAGGCTGGCTGCCCGGATGCGCCGGTGCAAAGCGGAGAAGGAGACGGAGTGCCGCCACGCTGGAGAAGGAGCCGGCCGAGTGCCCTGATCGTCACTCGCGGGAGGAGGAGGCGGTGGAGGAGGCGGAGTGCCCGACTCGCGGAGGAGGAGGAGGAGGCGGAGGCGTCCAGCTCGGAAGGTTGATGAGATCCTTCCGCCATAGGCATGGAGTCTTGAGCGCGAACCCAGCCGATACTCCCCTTCACCGGTAGGGTGGTCAAGCCGAGCTCCTCAAATCCTCCGTTATTTCATCGACCATCACCTTAGCATATCCTTCGAATCGGCCGGCGGTGAAAAGTTGAGTCGGGTTTAGTAGGATAAACAGAGCCAACAGCCGCCTTGACCTTCAAATTGCTCCATTGCGCCATAAGGTGGCAACTTTCAGCATCCTTGATAGCATCCACGGATAGCTGGCGGGAGCCGCCAAGGCATGCTGCTCTGGCTGAAGCAGCTCGGTGGAAGCCACGCTGCTTCTCCGCCGAGATGGCGGGTAGCCGGGGAAGCTTGGCAGGTCGTTTGTTGTGATCTGCTGCTTCTCGTTCCTCTTCTCGTTCCTCTAGCCCCATTACCCTTTCGTGCAGCGCTGCATTAGGCTCTGCTCCAGTTTCTTCCTCCTCTCATGGGTTTTGTAACCCCTGCGTCCGAAATCCAGCCTTCCACGAAAGGGAGCTGGCGTGCCTCGTGTCCGTCCGTGGTGCTCGAGATTCCCGAGGGCCATTGTGAGCTCGTCCTTCTCCCCGTCTGAACGAACTTCCCTTGCTGCGCTGCTTCGATATAATGCTTAAGCCTCTTGACTGGTATGTCCAATTGTTCGTCCGTCCAAATGCACTTCCCGTTATAGGGTCCAAGGATCCGCCGCCCCAAGAACCAAGTCCGCAACGGTCTAGCCAGTTCATTGTCTCGGTTCGATCCCTTTATCAAGCAGATCATTCTCAGCCTTGGCCCACTTAGGCGGGCTATGAGGTAGCCACCGACCCGTGCGATGGTGAAGCTTCTTCTTCGCAGCATTTCTCTTGTTTGTCGCTGACATCTTTTTACTCTTTTCCGATGTCTTGTAGGCCACAAATGCGGGCCACCATCTCGATCTTCTCATATTTGCCCGTGAATTCTGGTGTCTCATTTTTCTCGACATACGTATTGAGGTCTTTCTTCCAATTCCTGAATAGTTCTGCCATCTTCTTAAGAGCAAAAGACTTGATTAATGGCTCTATTACTGGCTTCTCCGGATCATCCTCTAGCGGTAGGGTAAAATTTGACTTCAGCTCAGTCCAAAGATCATTTTTCTGCATATCATTGACACAAGACACCTCAGGGTCTTCGTTCTTAGGCTTATACCATTGGTGGATGCTGATCGGGATCTTGTCCCTAACCGTAACCCCGCACCGAGCAACAAATGCCTTCTTTGTCCGGTGGGTTCAATCGGTTGGCCGTCGCCACGATTTGTATGATCTCAAACTTTTCATCCGAGCTCAACTTTTTCTTGGGCCTCGTCTCTTTACCGGTTGTGCTCGATCCGAGGGCTAGAAAAAGAACAAAGACGAGAGTTAATTAATATGTGTACATATATACCAAAACAAAGACGAGAGCTAGTCAAGACAGGCTTAACTAATATATATACCTGGCGGACTCGGTTTGGTGATCACCGAGCCGTCCTCACGGTCTACTTCTTCACCCTCTCCTTCTTGCACCGGCATTGGGTCATCGGAGCCATGTAAATCATAGCCAGCTGCTTCTTCACCCTCTCCTTCCAGACCATCGTTGTCGACGTTGAGAAACATCATCGAGGAGACGGCATCACTTCCGTGTGCGATTATGTCCCTCAACAACGCTTCTTGTACTTCGTCTCGGGGGGTGTCCATAGTTTCTACAAATATTTACAATATGGCAATTATTATTCAAACATGACAGATATGGATATATTAGTGCCAACGTAGAACTAGCTAGCTAATCACAATAAGGAATCATATTAGTGGCCTCGACGCTGCTTCTCTAGGGTTTGGGGTGGCCTCGACAACGCTTCAAGGGTTAGGGGGTGGCCTCGAGAACGCTTCAAGCTAGGAGAGGGTGCGAAATATCGACCCTCCCCACGTGTTGAAGCTATCGGGAGGGGTCGGCGTTGAACAGACATCTATGTCCCACAAGTGACGTGGGCATCGACGCCTTGTGTAGGGTAGAGGGTCGTGGATCGCCGAGCGGTCGAGGTCAAGGGTCGAAGATCGCCGAGGGTCGGGAGGTTGCCTAGTGTCAAAGGATTCAACAAAACCATGTCTTCATCATTAGGCGAAATGTGGGTGCATGATGGTGCAAGCTCTCCAAAGTTGTTTTGGAGCGGAGTCCCAGATAGGATAATTAGCTTTTTGGTACAAAGTTCAGCAAAAGGCAAATTATCCTATCCGGGACTCCATTCCAACAACTTTGAGGACTTCGCACCATCATGCCATGGTTACTCCGCTAATGATGAAGCCATGGATTTCTTCAATACTTTGACACTATAGGAACCCTCGACCTGAAACATTCGACCCTTGACCCTTAACGACCCTCGACCTCGACCCCTCGGCGATCCTCGACACCCTTGATACATATACAAAGACGCAATAAAAAGAAGAGAAAAAAAAAGAGGAGAAGAAGAAAGGAATAGAAGAGAAGAAGAAAAAATAGAAAATATTCTATTTTTTCTTCTTCTCTTCTATTCCTTTCTTCTTCTCCTCTTCTTTTTCTTCTTTTTTCCTCTTCTTATTTATTTCTCCTCTTCTTCCTCTCCTCTTCTTCTCCTTTCTTCCTCTTCTTATTTTCCTTTTTATATGAACATATCATCATATATATGAACATACATTTTCTTTGCATATGCATATGAACATACATACATACATTTTTCTATCATATGAACATACATACATACATTTTCTTTGCATATGACCATACATACATTTTCTTTGCATATGACCATTCATACATTTTCTTTGCATATAAACATACATACATATGAACATACATACATACATATAAACATAACATACATACACAAAAATTCTAAAATCTGCCTAAAAATCTAAAAATCTGCCTAAAAATTATGAACATATAATGAACATAAAATCTGCCTAAAAATTATGAACATATAATAAACATAAAATCTGCCTAAAAAGCATGCATACATCATCCATCCATCCATATAAACATATTATCATCCATCCATCCATATAATGAACATAAAATCTGCCTAAAAATTATGAACATAAAATCTGCCTAAATTGCATACATCATCCATCCATCCATATAAACATATAATCATCCATCCATCCATATAATGAACATAAGATCTGCCTAAAATTATGAACATATAATGAACATAAAATCTGCCTAAAAAGCATGCATACATCATCCATATTATGAACATATAATGAACATATATACATGAACATAAATCTGCCTAAAATAATTATATGAAAAAAATTATATGAAGAGGACGAGGGACAGGGAGGAAAGGGGTCGCGGAGCCGGACCGAACGGGAGGAGGGGCGGCGTCGAGGCAGGGCGGCAGGGGGGAGGCGCCGGCGACGACGACAATTGTGGGGCGGGCAGGCGCAGGGCACGGGCGGCGGCGTGGGGGGCAGGGCGCGGCCGTGCGTGCTTCGGGACGGGCAGGGGCACGGGCGGCGGCGGCGTGGGGCGAGGGCGCGCGCGCGTGCGTGCTTGGGGACGGGCAGGGCACGGGCGGCGGCGTGGGCGTGGGCTCGGGCAAGGGGCACGGCAGACGGGATGGCGGCGGCGGCGGCGACGGCGACGAGGAGCGACGATTTGGGCAGCTGGCGGCGGGGCAACTGCTAGGGAGGCGAGGAGATGTGAAATTTTCACAAGTCATGTATATATAGAAAGAGCATTGGTCCCGGTTCGTGGCACAAACCGGGACTAATGCCCCTTTAGTCCCGGTTCGTGCCACCAACCGGACCAAAACAAATTTCAGCAGCCCAAAGGGCGGAAGCGGCGACCTTTGGTCGGTTGGTGGCACCAACCGGGACTAAAGCGCGATTAGTCCCTGTTGGAGCCACGAACCGACTAAATCCCTTGGTCCCGTTGGTGGCACCAACCGGGACCAAATGCCTTGTGCTGCCTCAGCCAAATGTTTAGTCCCACCCGCTAGTTGAGAGGGAGCCGCACCAGCTTTATAAGGTGCGGTGCGGCTCCCTCTCGAGCTCCTCTCTAAAGCAGGATTTGGGCCTAACTCGCCATCTTTGCTGTGGGCCTCTTTGGGCCTTCATGGGCCTGAATCTGGCCCATAGGGTTTCTAGTCGTATTCAGGCCGTGGGGCCCGAGGGTGGCACTTTTTTTGCTTTATATTTTATTTCTTTTTGCTTTTAGTTTTAGAAAAATATAAACTTTCTATTAGTGCCATTAGTTTTAAAATTTGAAAAGACTTTTTTGTTTTCTTTGTTGCTTTATTTATTTTATTTTGTTTCTACTTACAACAAAATACTTATTGTTGCTATTTTTATTTTTTCAAGTTTTTTGTTTTGTTTTCTGCATTATTTATTTTCTTTTGGTTTTTGCTTTATTTTTTAATTCTTTTTGCTTTTAGGTCAGCAAAATTATAAACTTTCTCTTAGTGCTTTTAGTTTTAGAAAAATATAAACTTTCTATTAGTGCCATTAGTTTCAAAATTTGAAAACACTTTTTTGTTTTCTTTGTTGCTTTATTTATTTTATTTTGTTTCTACTTACAACAAAATGCTTATTGTTGCTATTATTATTTTTTTTCAAGTTTTTTGTTTTGTTTTCTGCATTATTTATTTTCTTTTGGTTTTTTGCTTTATTTTTTAATTCTTTTTGCTTTTAGGTCAGCAAAATTATAAACTTTCTGTTAGTGCCATTTGTTTTAGAACAATTATAAACTTTCTGTTTGTGCCATTAGTTTTATAAAATTTGAATTCTTTGAAATTTGTGTGAATCACAAGTTTGTGAGCTCAACAAGGCGTAGAGGGACGGGCTTATAAACGGTGTGGCGCCCTTCGGTTGGCGAGGTTTTCAAATTCATAGTTTTCAAATGAACTCTGAAAAAGTTAGCATAGCATGTTCATGAACAAAGCGGACAATGGTATCATACTCGTGTGTTACAAAGTTGGCATGGTATCATCATAATAGTTGGGGAGAAAGTCTTCACTTTTTCTTCGCTTGTGTCGTTTGCTTATTGCTTGCGTAACCATGGATAATCTTCATCGTTTATCGGGATGCTTGGGTCAGCCTTGACTTTGAAGGGGAATTTCATGAAACTTTTCATACTCTTGAGACATGTCATCTTGCCCTCCACTCCCGTGATGTCCCTTTTCCTGAAAGAACTATGTGGCGCTTTGGCTCATTGTATGATGTATTCGCTTCCTTATCTTTTCTTTTCCTCGGTCTGTAGACATGTCCTTCACATAGATAACCTGTGCCACATCATTGGCTAGGACGAACGGTTCGTCGGTGTACCCAAGATTTTTCAGATCCACTGTTGTCATTCCGTCATCGTGGGTCTACCTGCACTCGCCTCCCCGACAGATTGACCCACTTGCACTTAAACAAAGGGACCTTAAAATCTACTCCGTAGTCAAGTTCCCATATGTCTACTATGTAACCATAATATGTGTCATTTCCTTGTCGGTTGCTGCATCAAAGCGGACACCGCTGTTTTGGTTGGTGCTCTTTTCATCTTGGTCAATCGTGTAAAATGTATTCCCATTTATCTCAGATCCTTTCCAAATCATTACAGTCGAAGATGGTCCCTGGACAACAAGTACAACTCATCACAAACAATGCTGTCACCTCCGAGACGTGTTTCCAACCAACTGCTGAAAGTCCCGATGTGTTCACATGTAATCCGATCGTCGCCCGCTCCGGGTGTTTGGAGCGCAGACTGTTCTTGTGTTCATCGACATACGGGTCACCAAGGTAGAGTTCTCAGAAGCTGTGTAGTGTGCTTGAGACCAAGAATATCCGTCCCTGCATATTATTGAGTCTCTTCCAAGCGTGCCTTTTCGGTCAGTCTCCCCTCATACCGCGATTTAGGGAGACCTATCTTATTAAGGCCAGGAATGAAGTCAACACAAAACCCGATGACATCCTCTCGCTTGATGGCCCATGGAGATGCTTCCTTATGGCCTAGCACGGTTCTGAACATATTTCTTTAGGACTCCATGAACCTCTCAAAGGGTACATATTGTGTAGAAATACGGGCCCCAGAATGACAATCTCGCCGACTAGATGAACTAGGACGTGGGTCATGATATTGAAGAAGGATGGTGGGAACACCAGCTCGAAACCGACAAGACATTGCGCCACATCACTCCTTAGCGTTGGTACGATTTCGGATCGATCACCTTCGAGATATTGCATTGAGGAATGCACATAGCTTCACAATGGCTAATCGGACGTTTTCGGTAGAAGCCCCTCAATGCAACCGGAAGCGATTGCGTCATAATCACGTGGCAGTCATGAGACTTTAGGTTCGGAACTTTTTTCGGCATATTTATTATTCCCTTTATATTCGACGAGAAGCCGTCGGGACCTTCATCTTGAGCAGGCATTGAAAGAATATTTCTTTCTCTTCTTTCGAAGAGCGTGCTGGCAGGACCTTCATATTGCTTGGAGGCATGCCCTCTTTTTCGTGCAAGCGTTGCAGGTCCTCTCGTGCCTCAGGTGTATCTTTTGTCTTCCCATACACGCCCAAGAAGCCTAGCAGGTTCACGCAAAGGTTCTTCGTCACGTGCATCACGTCGATCAAGAGCGGACCTCTAGGTCTTTCCAGAGGGTAGGTCCCAAAATATAGATTTCTTCTTCCACATGGGTGCGTGATTCTCGGCGTTATTCGAACAGCTAGTCCGCCGGACCCTTTCCAAAGATTACGTGTAAATCATTGACCATAGCAAATGCGTGATCACCGATGCGCATGGCGGGCTTCTTCCGTGATCTACCTCGCTTTGAAATGCTTGCCTTTCTTTCGACATTGATGGTTGGTCGGAAGAAATCAACGATGGCCCAGTACACATTCTTCCCGCAGCTTCCCGTATATACTATCGGTGTCAAGTAAACAGTTCGTGCATGCGTGGTATCCCTTGTTTGTCTGTCCTGAAGGTTACTGAGAGCGGGCCAATCGTTGATGGTCACGAACAGCAACGCCTTTAGGTCAAATTCCTCCTTTTTGTGCTCATCCCACGTACGTACACCGTTTCCATTCCACAGCTGTAAAAGTTCCTCAACTAATGGCCTTAGGTACACATCAATGTCGTTGCCGGGTTGCTTAGGGCCTTGGATGAGAACTGGCATCATAATGAACTTCCGCTTCATGCACATCCAAGGAGGAAGGTTATACATACATAGAGTCACGGGCCAGGTGCTGTGATTGCTGCTCTGCTCCCCGAAAGGATTAATGCCATCCGCACTTAAAGCAAACCATACGTTCCTTGGGTCCTTTGCAAACTCATCCCAGACTTTCTCTCGATTTTTCTCCATCATGACCCGTCGTGGGTGCTCTCAACTTCTCGCCTTTCTTACGATCCTCACTGTGCCATCGCATCAACTTGGCATGCTCTCCGTTTCGAACAGACGTTTCAACCGTGGTATTATAGGAGCATACCACATCACCTTCGCAGAACCTCTTCCGGGAGGCTCGCCGTCAACATCACCAGGGTCATCTCGTCGATCTTATACCGCAATGCACCGCATACCGGGCATGCGTTCAGATCCTTGTAGGCACCACGGTAGAGGATGCATCATTAGGGCATGCGTGTATCTTCTCCACCTCCAATCCTAGAGGGCATACGACCTTCTTTGCTGCGTATGTACCGTCGGGCAATTCGTTATCCTTTGGAAGCTTCTTCTTCATTATTTTCATAGCTTCTCAAATCCTTTATCGAGCACAGCATTCTCTGCCTTCCACCGCAGCAATTCGAGTGCGGTACCGAGCTTCGTGTTGCCATCTTCGCAATTGGGGTACAACCCTTTTTGTGATCCTCTAACATGCGATCGAACTTCAGCTTCTCCTTTTGACTTTCGCATTGTGTCCTTGCATCGACAATGACCCGCGGAGATCATCATCATGGGGCACATCGTCGGTTCCTCTTGATCTTCAGCAGCTTAGCCCGTTGCAGCACCATCGTGCACATCGTCAGTGCATCTTGATGTTCAAGAGCATCACCGTATTCAGGGAGCACATAGTTGTCATCGTACTCTTCTTCCTCGCCGCCTTCCATCATAACCCCTATTTCTCCGTGCCTCGTCCAAACATTATAGTGTGGCATGAAACCCTTGTAAAGCAGGTGGGTGTGAAGGATTTTTCGGTCGAGTAAGACTTCAGATTCCCACATATAGGGCATGGACAACACATAAAACCATTCTGCTTGTTTGCCTCAGCCACTTGAGAAAAGCATGCACGCCTTAATGTACTCGGAGGTGTGTCTGCACATCAGTACATCCATTGCGGTTCATCTGCGTGCATTATATATAATTAAGTGTGTCAAAATCATTACGTAACATCATGAATAGATAATTAAGTGACCAAATTAATAGAAGTTCATCATCACATAAAACCAAAGTACATACATAGTTCTCATCTAACAACATAAAGCTCTGCAGAGCATCTAAATTAATTAAACCATACATTGAAACTATGTAAAACATTTCAATGTGAAAACAAATACGATCATAATCGCAACCAAGGTAACAACTGATCCAACGGCATAATGATACCAAGCCTCGGTATGAATGGCATATTTTCTAATCTTTCTCATCTTCAAGCGCATTGCATCCATCTTGATCTTGTGATCATCGATTTACATCCGCAACATGCAACTCCAATATCATCTTCTCCTCCTCAAGTTTTTTATTTTTCCTTCAAGAAATTGTTTTCTTCTTCAACTAAATTTAACCTCTCGACAATAGGGTCGGTTGGAATTTCCGGTTCAACAACCTCCTAGATAAATAAAATCTATGTCACGTTGGTGGCATAATTTTCATAAACAATAAATGAACCAATAGTTATGAAAAGATAATATATACCACATCCGAATCATAGACAGGACAAGGGCCGACGAGGCGGATACCAAAACCATCGCACTATATAAGATGCAATAATAAAATAAGAAAATAATACAAGTAAGAATATTTTTCCTTTCGTAAAGAAGATAAGAACAAGAGGCTCACCACGGTGGTGCATGGCGATGAGATCGGCGCTGGTGATCGACGGCGGTGAAGACGGGACCGGGGCGTGACGGTCCGCTAAACCTAGACAAATATTGAGGAAAATGGAGGTTGGAGGTCGAGCTTGGAGAGGAGAAAGCTTAAGTAGTGTGGCTCGGGCATTTCATCGAACACCTCATGTGCATAGGAGGTGAGCTAGAGCACCACAATGCCCCCTCGCCGGCAAGAGAAAAACAGAGCAATGGATCGAGTGCTCGCTTTCATGAGCGAGGGTATATATAGGCAGCACTATTGGTCCCGGTTCGTGGCATGAGCCGGGACTAAAGGAAGCTTTGGTCCCTGCTCATGCCACGAACCGACCAATAGTGGCGGGCCAGAGCGGGACCATTGGTCCTGTTCGTCCCACCAACCGGGACCAAAAGGTCCGAACGAACCGGGACCAATGGCCCACGTGGCCCGGCCGCCCCCAGGCTCATTTAACCGGGCAATAGCTCCATTGGTCCCGCTTCTGGATTGAACCGGGACTAATGGGCTAAACTGCCCTGGACGATAGCCCCTTTTTCTACTAGTGGAGGAGGAGCCAGCCTCGCGGTCGTGCTTCCCTTTGCGGCCGTGGTTCCATAGCCCCATGGCTGCGAGGCGGCCGGCCGGCGAGTTCGAGGACGGGGAAAGGCTAGGGTTTGGGGGTGTCGGGTTTCGAGGAGGCAGCGGTTTGAGTAGGGAGTGTGGACGACGACCGGTCCACGACCTCCCCATTTAAGAAGGACGGCGACCCATCGCCTGGGCGGATGACATGTGGGGCCGGCCGCGCGTGCGCATTGATGTTGGCGGGTGGGAGGTAGTAGCCGCCTGCCGCGCGGCCTCGACGCGGACGAGCAACACGTCCGTTTGCTGTCTGCCGCGACCCAAATCTGACGCATGTTTGCGTTCGAAATGGGTCGGCCTGGACACAAAAACGGACCAGATGGGTCAGGATCGTCACGCGCTGGGCCGTCTGATTTGTCCTTTTCACCTCAAACAGACAGGGCCGGATAGGACAGGATCACGCGGTAGAGTTGACCTAACGCCTAGTCAATCACGTGGCGTCTATACAGCTAGCTTCCCTGCAGCCAGTCAGACCAGAGAGACAGAGACTCTTCCGCGCTCCACAAGTACTCACAGAGCCAGAGTACCAGTAAGAAGGACGGAAGCGGGGAGGAGAGGAGATCGATGGCGAGCAGCATGGGGGGAGATGCAGGGGAAGGGGAGTGGCTCAAGGTCGCCGAGCTGAGGGCGATGGCGGAAGCCCAGGACCCGCATGTCCAGGTACGCTCCTTCATCTTGGGTAGCTCCGTCCGATAAACACTCGTTCTCCTTCGTCGTCTTCCTTCCGAGGGACGATCTGTCGATGCATATACCTGCTTTGACGGATTTCTGCCATCTCACGGTGGTCGATCTGATTCTGCAACCAACCGAAATTCCCCGTCCCCGGCCGTGTTCTTGTTGTTTCTCTTTCTTTTGCCCGGCCGGTCCAACCCAACTGTTCTTCATGACCATTGGGATGCTTCCGTTTCCTTGCTGTTCCTACTCCGCCACTCTGGCCTTCTCCTGGCCTTTGGGAGCAGAACACAAACAACAGACCGTATTACTGTAGTATTTTATGGCCGGTAACATGTCACTTTAATTTGCGTACAGTGCTACTGACGTTGTCACCAGTCACCAGTTAACATCATGTTAGTAGTTGGTTGTATGGAAAAATCAATTGATTAAGCTAGCTGATGGGGATTCTTCCTAACAAACTGATCGTTGACCGAATAAGCAAATACTCCTGTACAAGTGATAGGAAAGGGTGTGCCGCCCGCTTCACCTCTCTCCAGCTAGCGAAGGCAAAGTCGTGGCCACGTGAAGCATGGCCAAGATATAATTATTCAAGCAAGCATACAGTACAACGGACCGAATATGCCGGAATCACCAGCGCACATGGCCCGAGAAGCTGGAACATTTCAGCAGTAATTTAACTGATTCAGTTAAGTAACTCAATAATTCAACGGATCGAACATTCTGAACACGACACGTCGACACGTACGTGCAGGAGGTGGACAACCTGACGCTCCGGAGGTTCCTGCGGGCGCGCGGCCATGTCGTCGGCAAGGCCTCGGCGATGCTGCTCAAGTTCGTGGCGTGGAGGCGGGAGGCCGTGCCGGGCGGCGTCATGCCGGCGGAGCTGGTGCGGACGGAGCTGTCGCACGAGATGGCCTACATGGCCGGAGCCGACCGCGCCGGCCGCCCCGTCATGCTCGCCTTCCCCGCCAAGCACTTCTCTGCCACCCGCGACATGGCCGGCTTCAAGCGTACGTTCACATCTCGCCTTCACTCTCATGATTTCTTGCTGGCTAAATGGAATGGAATTTTTTAGATTTTTGGAGAGGAACATCTGGGGTTGGTATAGTAAATATCTCCGGATCACAAATGTTACGCAGTCGTCTCACGTAACCACAGTCCAAGGATTATACCTTTGTCAACACTTGCAGGTGGGCTGAATCAACTGGTCAAAACAGACTCTATTACTATGAGGCCCAAGTGCTTCCTCCAATCCTAATTAGTTGAAGTTTAGACCTATCCAAAGTCAAACTTCTGGATGTTTGACAAAATTTATATTAAAAAAATGTGCTAATACCTATAACATCCAATAAGTAAGTATAAAAACATGATGGAACTAACGGAAATAATGTAATGTTGTAGATATTGATATATATATTTTAATAAAATGGTTGTGTGCATCATGTGATGAGGCCGGGAAAAAAATGATATATGTTTCAATAAACTTGATCAGAGTTGAGAAAAGCTTAACTTAGGACAAAGCTAAAACTTCACTTAGTTTGGAATAGATGCAGTATTTAGTGGTTAATTGAATGAAAAATCATAAAGGTGTGACTTCGAAATACTTACTTCTTTTGAAGAAATGAAACCATGACATGATATATAATACAAGAATATTTGGAGCTGGCATTGATATCATTTCCTTGTCCTTTCTGCAGGCTATATTATCTACTTGTTCGACGCTATGTGTGCCAGGTAGCGCGTTACCACACCCACATGTCTGTTGATCAGCATGATCTGTGGTAGAGTTTAGCATGACACTGAAATCGAATTGTCGTAGGATCCCTAGAGGGCAGGAGAAGTTTCTGTGCGTCGTGGATCTAAAGGGGTGGGGGTACGCCAACTGCGACGTCCGCGCCTACATCGCGGCCATAGAGATCCTGCAGAGCTACTACCCGGAGAGGCTGGGCAAGGCGCTGATGATCCATGTGCCCTACCTGTTCATGAAGGCGTGGAAGCTGGTTCAGCCCTTCATCGACGCCAACACCAGGGACAAGGTAATTAACCTCGCTGGCCAAGAACATTATAATGGTTCATGTTTCTCGTCCCTGTTGTCGATTCTTTTTCTTGTGTTTTGGAGCATGTTTTTACCAGTTAAGCTGGCTGATAAATGTTTATTGAGTCAAATCCTAGCTAATTGCGTCGTCTCGATTGACCGGTGCAGTTCGTGTTCGTGGACGACAAGAGCTTGGAGGAGACGCTGCGGCGGGAGATGGAGGAGGGCCAGCTCCCGGAGATGTACGGCGGGAAGATGCCCATTGTTCCCCTCGAGTAGAGCGAGGACTGGGGAGGAGCACGGAAGAGGAATCGATGTACCTCAAACAAATTAACCACGTGCGATGTGGATGTAACCAGGGGAGGGAGATGAGCGCAGCTTGCTCTCAGACTCTTGCAGCGTTGTGACTGCTTCGTGCGTGTGGCCAGCCCAGCCGGTGCTAACGTCGACAGATCAATAATACGGAAGAACTCTATGGTACTTACTGGTAGGTATATATGGGATTATGTCTGGTCACGTGAAGATGCCATCTTTTGTTGCATCACATATCTGTGGGTCTCTGTTTCTCTCGTGTAGTTGTGGTCGACGAATGGGAAACTTCTGTCCATTTATAAAGAATATGGAATAATTTGTGACACATCAGCCGTCCTAGCTCAGTGGTAGAGCGCGTGGCTTTTAACCACGTGGCCGTGGGTTCGATCCCCACGGACGGCGATTTCATGTTTTGCAGCCCATACATTTTACGGAAGCAGCACCATCTTTTTGGCCCGCAACATTTTACTAGACCTTTTTTTTTGGTGTTGACTATCTAGGAAAAAAAACTAAACCATTTGTCCCCTTACTAGGCAATTTCCCATGTCCTGACCTTCAAAACTTAAGCCCTAAACAATTAGTAATCTTACATAGTCAAGGAGGCGCGGATCTTTTTGGCCCGCAACATTTTACTAGACCTTTTTTTTTGTGTTGACTATCTAGGAAAAAAAACTAAACCGTTTGTCCCATTACTAGGCAATTCCCCATGTCCTGACCTTCGAAACTTAAGCCCTAAACAATTAGCAATCTTACATAGTCAAGAAGGAAGCGAGGAGGCAGCGAGTAAACTGCATGGTGGTTGAGGATGCAAGTCGTTGGCCTTGTGGCCATGGCAGCCGCCAACCCCTATCACCAAATCCTTGGGTTCAGCACCTCGCCCGCAACTGATCGCAACTCCCTACGTCGCGCATCTTTGAGAAACGAAGAGACGAGGAGCGGCAGCGATCGATTGGTCATATTTCCTCTCGTCCACAAAAGTTGTTTTGGTCGTAAGTTAACTGGGTTGGGCTATGAGCATGTAACTGCTGAAGGAGACTCACACAGTTTTGCTCGGGTAGAGCACGATACAAAGCAAGTTTAGCCCATTGTGACAGGGTTGTCCTTATTGTTGTCGAGCTAGCGAGCCCGAGCAAGTGCCTAGGTCATTGGTTCAAGGGACCCTCGCTTCCGCCCTTACGACCGCAGACTGTCTATGAACTCGTCGCGATTTCAAACCCCTTTTGCGACCATACCATTTCAATCATCGGGAGGGAACCAGAAATCGGGTTATTGTCAAGACACAATAAGAAGTAGAAGGGGATAAAATAAATTGTATGATGTGTAATAACATGTTCAATGGGCCAAACAACGAACCCGTTCTTTTGGAACATTCTCAAAAAACAAGATTGGTTAATATGATTATGACATTGATGAGCATTTTTCTGATAATTCAGGTTATGCCACCAACCATCTCTATAAGCAGAGTGTACTGCAACCATTCATCCAAAAAGTTTCAGCCTCAATAAAAAATGTATTACGATGTAAATGTCTCTACATATAGGATCGACTGGAAATGCATGAAGATGTAAATCTATATATAGGCTCAACCAGGCTCTATGTAATTTAGCCAAATGTAGGACATGTCTATTACCTTGGTTATCCAAGAAAACCAAAGGGCGTATGAACTTGGCCAGCCACCCATGTGCCTCACAATTCAGAAAAGTGGTTGGTCCCCTATATGCGTTTAGCTCTTGATTACTTTAAGGGCGCTCATGCAAGAATGCTTTTGGTAGAGATTGCATGCTCCATCCATCCCACCTTCCATACTTTTTTACTTCTATTTTTCAATCTATTGCATTGTTTGAACAGAACGTTAAACTTATGTACCATTTGCATATTCGTGTTCCTTTCAACGGGGACTTTGAAACAATACGACTCTTAAATGCATTTTTCACAAGTTTTAGCATTTTATCAAGTTTCAAATTTTAAGACTTGATAATTGTATTATTATTATTATTGCAAGTTTTACCAAGTTCCATTTTGCTCTTAGGGTTTATTGTTTAGGGCTTAGGACTTAGGGTCTAAGTTTTAATATGTGAAACTTGGTGAATGTGTTCTTCGTTCTTATCAAGTTTTAATGGTTGAAACTTGGTGAAAATTTTAAAACTTGTAAAAACATATTCAAAGTGGTCTTGTTTCAAAGCCCTCGTCACAAGGAACATGAATATGCACGTGAGACATAATTTGAACATTCAGTTCAAAAGATACAGTAGATTCAAACATGGAAGTCATAAGAAAAAACATGGGAGGTGGGGTGGGTGGAGCATGCAATCTCATCCAAAAGCATGCATGCATGGCCCCTACGGGACCAACCGAATTTTCGAATCACAAAGCACATGGGGGGTCCACAATTAGCACTCATTCAAAGGAAGTTGAGATTCAAGATGTTCCCATAAGCTAGTAAGCCAATCAAAGCTATAACTCTATTTGTTAGTTTCAGGAGACTGGTGCATATTTCTATGATATATCTGTATTATTATTTGGCGTTTACCAGTTTTAGACTAACCATAAATTCATTTGGAAAGAAAAGGGGAATCCCCTGAAATAAAGGATTTTTACTATGTTACCGTAAAAATAAGAGCCATTTTTATTAAAAGGATCTCAACCGAGTGTGAAACAAATCATGCAAAATGACAGGAGTTGATGGCAAATTAAAAGCATTGTTTAGTAAAATCCACACGAGCCTCACAATAGAACATGTGAAAATTAGATGGCTTATGCTTTCATTGTACAAAATACACATGTTTTGTCCCGTGCCACATCTGCTTAGATAGGTTATGTCTAGTCAAATGTTAACCAAAGGAAAACCTTAATTTCAAAGGGAATCTTGACTTTCCACAAAAAATTGTGTGGGAAGCCAGCAGTGTTTGAAATCCAATTTTATACAAATACATAATGGTAAATACACCATCAACATTAGGCCTCCGTCTTGTAGGATCCTTCCTACCCAAATAATGACATCATCATAAAGTGTTTTTAATGATATCCGAGAGTCCTAAAGAACCCCCCCCCCCACACACACATGGTTCTTATGAACTTAATATTGCCAAAACCACTAGAGAAGACATTATCTACTAAGATATCATGATCAAAGAGGGTGGTATATTGCCTCGGGAAGCGAAAATTTAGAGGTCTGGAGCCCACCCACTTGCCCCCCCCCCCCCCAAAAAACATAGTATTACACCTTTCTTGAATGGAATCCAAAATTACAATTTTTCGAGTCTAGTGAATAAATGGGTATTCACAACTATCTTTTCGCAATGCTGATGAAAAATGTCTTTCACAGTCATGAGACTTGACCAGAACTGAGAGTTGTCGCCATGTCTACTCCTATTACAAACAAGAGACAAATTCTTAACATATCCATTCAGTATGAAAGATTGCCACATTCCTTGCTTGTTTCCCAATATCCAAAGCCATTTAGCTAGGAGGGCTTTATTCATGATGTCCAAATTAACTGTACCTATGTGCCATTGGTCTTTGGATAGACAAATTATCGTTTAGTTAACTAGGTGGTATTTCTTCACCCCCTTTCCAAACAGACCTAGCCCTAAAATGGTCACTCCTCTTCCTAAATCTAACAAAAATAGGATAAAAAGACATCATGTACAAGCGAATATCAATTATACGGCCTAAAAAAGGGTTAACCTATCAACAATGTTTGTTAACTTGCTCTCCGAACATGAACATTTATTCTCCATCTTTTTCTCGACACCCCTCGAGTGTTTGTTTCTGATTCTGTGGTTACAAATATGAATCTCTACGTATTTCAAAGGCATGACACCAAGTTAACAAGTAGAAATCTCTTGGTATAAATCATACTTGCTCCTAGCCTGCCCAAAAAGGAACAATTAACTCTTATGGGAATTAATGGTGAGGCGTGACATTTTCTCGATAGCATGTAAAATAAATTTCAATCCTTTTCACTCTCCTCACCGACTCTCACCAAAAAATGATATCTTCAGCATATTGCAAAATATTAATACATTTTTCAATTATCTCTCCAAAATCCATTTTACTACACCATCACGTGTAGTCCTATTCCATGATAATGCCTAAAGCATATGTTGTTAGGTCAAATAGAAGAGACAAAGATCCCCACTGCCTAAGAACTTTATAAGAACTAAAAAGGGGTCCAATCTCTTCATTAAACCTCACCTCCATGTCATATTGTTTTTAACCATTTTTTGCTACGAGCACCATTAATGTAGAAAACCATACGTGTCGCAACCATTATCGTGTCTAGGGAGTACCTATGTTATTTTTTCCTGGCTATGTGTATTGTCTGGTTAGATTCAGTGAGTGTTGGAATGCGTATTCATTGTTATAGCGCGATCTTGTCTTGTAATTGCAGTTCATATTTTTGCACTAGCTCATGATTATTCAATCGTACATGTATCATCATGCCACGACACGTCTAGTAATATATAACCGACCGACCCTGTTATTTATGCTATCCTCCATTCATGGATTCTTGAAGCACGCACCTATTTTTTAATTTTCTTTGCAATAGCATTATAATAATACATAGAGCTTTCCACACAACACTATTTTTTACACAAAAAGGAGTGAGGCACACAGATGGAGAGAAGAGCCAGAGCACCATTCAAATTTCAAAAGTTCAAAGCACCGCATATGCGCTTTAGCGAGATTAGTTGTAAAATACATTTGAAATACTTATTTGTTTTTTATGGTACATGCCTGCCTTATAATTACAGTTAATGTTGTCACACCAGCTTGTGACAGTATAATCGCACATGTACGTCGATGCCAGGACACGTCGACTAATCTACGTCTTGCTGGCCCAATTATTACTGGCTTGAAATATTGAATATAACAAAAGTTTTTTTAACCATGTTTTGCTGCAAATACCATTAATTTCAAAACAGAAAGTGCTAGTTATTCACTTGACGGGGTGAATGGGAGATTTTTATAGAAGTCTTTGAAACAGACAATATCTTCGTAGACGCGGGAGCAAAACAGAAGTAAAGCTACTCTAAGCATGCAATCAATGAGAAGCTAATGACATTACAACAAGAGACATCAGGAAAACTAGGTAGCAGTAAATATAGAACAGGCGAACATACAAGCAAACAATCTTAAGAACTACAAACCGAAAGACAAAAAAGATTATCATGAGCAATGTCTTCACACAGAGATGAGCAAGCAAAGGCTTCATAATACAAATATGGAAAGTAAAGTAATGAAGATATGGAACCAGTTGCTTGGTGAAGACAAATGATTTGTTTGACCAGTTCATGTTGCTGTGACAACTGTACGTCTGGTTGGAGAGGCTTAGATTTAACTCAGAAGACTAGGTGTTCACCTTACTCTCCTTTAACAACCCATAAGTGTAGGGGATCGAAACAGTTTTCGAGGGTAGAGTATTCAAACCAAATTTATTGATTCGACACAAGGGGAGCCAAAAAATATTTGCAAATATTATCAGTTGAGTTGTCAGTAGCACAATAGTATGATAGTTTGATAGCAGTGGTTACAGTAACAACACTAATAGTAACTGTGGCAGTTTTGTAGTGATTGTAACAGCATCAGCCGTGGTAGCAACTTAGCAAAGATCAATATATGAAAAGTATAGGTATTGGATCAGTGATGGATAATTTTGTTGGATGACATTCATCATGTAACAGTCACAACCTAGAGCGACATAGAACTATCTCCAATTCATCAATGTAATGTAGGCATGTATTCCATATATAGTCATACGTGCTTATGATAAGAACTTGCATGACATCTTTTGTCCTACCCTCCCGTGGCAGCGAGGTCCATAAGGAAACTAAGGGATATTAAGGCCTCCTTTTAATAGAGAATCAGAACAAAGCATTAACACATAGTGAATATATGAACTCCTCAAACTACGGTAATCACCGAAAAGAATCCTAACTATTGTCACTTTGGGGTATGCGGATTATAACACGTAATAGGTGTGTATAATTTGCAAGATAGGGTCAAGAACTCAAATATATTCATGAAAACATAAAGGGTTCGGATCTGAAATCATGGCACTCGGACCCTAGTGACAAGCATTAAGCATAGCAAAGTCATAGCAACATTAATATCAGAACATGGTGGATACTAGGGATCAAGCCCTAACAAATTGACTTGATTACATGACAAATCTCATCCAACCCCATCACTGTCCAGCAAGTCTACAAAGGAATTACTCACTCCCGGTGGTGAGCATCATGAAATTGGTGAAGAAGGGTTGGTGATGATGCTGGCGACGAATCCCCCTCTCCGAAGCCCTAAACGGACTCCAGATCTAGCCTCCTGATGAAGAACAAGAGGTGGCGGTGGCTATGTATCGTAAAACGCGATGAAACTTCTTCTCTTATTTTTTCCTCAGGAAATAGGAATTTATAGGCTTGCGATTAGGTTCAGCGGAGCCACATGGTCCCCACAAAGTACAAGGGCGCGCTCAGGAGGGGTGGTCGTGCCCAAGTGCCTTGTGGGCCACGGGTGGGTCCCCTCCTATGGATCTTCGCTCTAGTATTTTTTATATATTCCATAAAAAATCTCCAAAAAAATTCGTCCAATTTCGGGAACTTCTGTTTCTGCACAAAAACAACATCATGGTAGTTCTACTGAAAACAACGTCAGTCTGGGTTAGTTTCATTCAAATCATGCAAATTAGAGTCCAAAATAAGAGCAAAAGTGTTTGGAAAAGTAGATATGATGGAGACGTATCATCCTTGAGCTAAGATCACTTAGACCTCACCCAGTCACTCACGTAAGTCTTCAAGGTAGACTTCTGAAACCTTCACAAACTCGTTCACTTGCAATCCATAAATGACTCTTAGATGCTCAAAACATGACGCCTAACCGTCTGGAAGATCATAGTCTTCAAAGTGTAACAAGTCTTCGGTTCACTCAAAATAAAATGTATTCAGTAATGCTTGATCACTTTGAGCTCTAGGTGTATGAGTTTTTCCTTGCTTAAAATCTCTCTCAAAAGCTTCGGAGGTGGGTTGCTCTAAAATGAAAGAAGTCGTGTAATAACTTAGAGCAGCGACCAACTTATTGTGGAAGGGGGCTGCTATTTATAGCCAAGGGCAAACCGACATGATATGGCTAAAACAACCCTAGGTCAATGGCCAACCGACATGTGTACCAACCATTGGATTTAAAACAGACGCGCCAACCTTCCTTGGGCTACAAGCAAGGTTCAGTCAACCAACAGTGGAAGAGATTTTGCCTCAAAGTCTCCACTATAAGACATGGGATTTTAGGTTGAGCACCGCGTTAGTTTCTTACTTCTTATCACCTTGACCCCACTTAATTGTGTGATGGTTCCTATGACTCACGAAAGAAGAAAATGAAACTACCAAAATACTAAGTCTTCATGTCTCATTTCTTCAAGCGAAATTATTTGTGTACCACTGTTGTCTTCAATGTCTCCAGGCATTTTTAGAGGTCGTCTTCGACAATTGAGCCAAATCTCCAAGGACTTCGATCTGTGTTATCTTGTTGAGGGAGTTATGGATTAAGGGGTCCTCAGGGCGTCGGCCCATCGAATATGGGCCGAACTGGTGAAGCCGCATAATGACAGAAGATCTATGAAGCTGCGGTGTGACCTCCAAGTCAAGGATAGGCAAGATCTCTTTACCCCTTATTTGTAATCTATCTTAGGTAACCCTAACCCTACCCGTGTCTATATAAAACTGGGGTTGTAGTCTTTAGAGGTAGAGCTACATCCATCACCTCATCACCTTAGGGTTTAGCTCATGCTGATCTCGAGGTAGACCTACTCTATAACCGTACTATACATCTAATACAATCAAGCAGTACCTAGGGTATTTCCTCTTCGAGAGGGCCCGACCCTAGGTAAATACTATGTTCATCATCCCTTGTTCCCCATCTGTTGGGGAACGTAGCAAAAATTCAAAATTTTCCTACGAGTCACCAAGATCTATCTATGGAGAGACTAGCAACGAGGGGAAGGAGAGTGCATCTACATACCCTTGTAGATCGCTAAGCGGAAGCGTTCAAGAGAATGGGGTTGAAGGAGTTGTACTCTTCGTGATCCAAATCACCGGAGATCCTAGTGCCGAACGGACGGCACCTCCGCGTTCAACACACGTACAGCCCGGTGACGTCTCCCATGCCTTGATCCAGAAAGGAGAGAGGGAGAGGTTGGGGAAGACTCCGTCCAGCGGCAGCACGACGGCGTGGTGGTGGTGGAGGAGCGTGGCAATCCTGCAGGGCTTCGCCAAGCACCGCGGGAGAGGAGGAGGACTTGGGAGAGGGGGAGGGCTGCGCCAGGGGCAAGGGTGAAGCTCCCATGCACCTCCCCACTATATATAGGGATGGAGGGGGCTGGTTTCTTGCCCTCCAAGTCCATTGGGGCGTTGGCAAAGGTGGGAGGCAAGAAATCACATCATTTCCTTCCCCACGATTGTTATCCCCTTTTTAGGGATCTTGATCTTATCCTTGGGATATGATCTTATTCCTTCTAAGGGGGATCTTGGTGCGCCTTGACCAGGGGTGTGGGGCCTTGCCCCCACTACCCACGTTCATGTGGGTCCCCCATGCAGGTGGTCCCCACTCCGAACCTTCTAGAACCTTCCGGTACAATACCGAAAAATCCGAACATTTTCCGTGGCCAAATAGGACTTCCCATATATAAATCTTTACCTCCGGACCATTCCGAACTCCTCGTGACGTCCGGGATCTCATCCGGACTCGAACAACATTCGGTAACCACATACAAACTTCCTTTATAACCCTAGCATCATCAAACCTTAAGTGTGTAGACCCTACGGGTTCGGGAACCATGCAGACATGACCGAGACGTTCTCCGGTCAATAACCAACAGCGGGATCTGGATACCCATGTTGGCTCCCACATGTTCCACGATGATCTCACCGGATGAACCACGATGTCAAGGACTCAATCGATCCCGTATACAATTCCCTTCGTCTAACGGTATTGTACTTGCCCGAGATTCGATCTTCGGTATACCGATACCTTGTTCAATCTCGTTAGCGGCAAGTTTCTTTACTCGTTCCGTAACACATCATCCGTGATCAACCCCTTGGTCACATTGTGCACATTATGATGATGTCCTACCGAGTGGGCCCAGAGATACCTCTCCGTTTACGGAGTGACAAATCCATCTCGATTCGTGCCAACCCAATGCAGACACTTTCGGAGATACCTGTAGTGCACCTTTATAGCCACCCGATTCGTTGTGACGTTTGGTACACCCAAAGTATTCCTACGGTATCCGGAGTTGCACAATCTCATGGTCTAAGGAAAAGATACTTGACATTAGAAAAGCTTTAGCAAACGAACTACACGATCTTTGTGCTAGGCTTAGGATTGGGTCTTGTCCATCACATCATTCTGCTAATGATGTGATCCCGTTATCAACGACATCCAATGTCCATGGTCAGGAAACTGTAACCATCTATTGATCAACGAGCTAGTCAACTAGAGGCTTACTAGGGACATGGTGTTGTCTATGTACCCACACATGTATCTGAGTTTCCTATCAATACAATTATAGCATGGATAATAAACTATTATCATGAACAAGGAAATATAATAATAACTAATTTATTATTGCCTCTAGGGCATATTTCCAATAGTCTCCCACTTGCACTAGAGTCAATAATCTAGTTCACATCGCCATGTCATTAACACTCACAGGTCACATCGCCATGTGACTAACATCCAAAGAGTTTACTAGTGTCACTAAACTAGTTCACATCATCATGTGATTAAGACTCAATGAGTTCTGGGGTTTGATCATGTTTTTCTTGTGAGAGAGTTTTAGTCAACGGTTCGCAACATTCAGATCCGTATGTACTTCGCAAATCTCTATGTCATATTGTAAATGCTGCTTCCACGCTCCACTTGGAGCTATTCCAAATGATTGCTCCACTATACGTATCTGGTTTGCTACTCAGAGTCACTCGGATAGGTGTTAAAGCTTGCATCGACGTAACCCTTTACGCCGAACTCTTTATCACCTCCATAATCGAGAAGCATGTCCTTATTTACTCCAAGGACAATTTTGACCGCTGTCCAATGATCCACTCCTGGATCATTCTTGTACCCTTGATGACTCATGGCAGGCACACTTCGATGCGGTACACAAAGATAGCATACTATAGAGCCTACGTCTGAAGCATAGGGGCGACCTTCGTCCTTTCTCTCTCTTCTGCCGTGGTCGAGCTTTAAGTCTTAACTTCATACCTTACATCTCGTGCAAGAACTCCTTCTTTGACCGATCCATCTTGAACACCTTCAAGATCATGTCAAGGTATATGCTCATTTGAAAGTACCATTAAGCGTTTTTGATCTATCCTCATAGATCTTGATCCTCAATGTTCAAGTAGCTTAATCCAGGTTTTCTATTGGAAAACACCTTTCAAATAACCCTATATGCTTTCCAGAAATTCTATATCATTTCTGATCAACAATATGTCAACAACATATACTCATCAGAAATTCTATAGTGCTCCCACTCACTTCTTTGGAAATACAAGTTTCTCATGAACTTTGTATAAACCCAAAATCTTTGATCATCTCATCAAAGCGCACATTCCAACTCCGAGATGCTTACTCCAGTCCTTAGAAGGATCGCTGGAGCTAGCATACCTTTTAGCATCCTTAGGATCGACAAAACCTTTTTGATTGTATCACATACAACCTTTCCTTCTGGCTGGTAAGGAAACTCATTTTGACATCCATCGCCAGATTTCATAAATGCAGCTAATGCTAACATGATTCTGACGGACTTAAGCATCGCTACGGATGAGAAAATCTCATCGTAGTCAACTCCTTGAACTTGTGAAAAACTCTTCGCCACAAGTCGAGCTTCATAGACGGTGACATTACCGTCCATGTCCGTCCTCTTCTCAAAGATCCATTTATCTCAATGGCTTGCCGATCATTCGGGCAAGTCCACCAAAGTCCATGCTTTGTTCTGATACATGGATCCTATCTCGGATTTCATAGCTTCTAACCATTTGTCGGAATTTGAGCCCACCATCGCTTCCCCATAGCTCGTAGGTTCATTGTTGTCTAGCAACATGACCTTCAAGACAGGATTACTGTACCACTCTGAAGTAGTACGCATCCTTGTCACCCTACGAGGTACGATAGTGACTTGATCCAAAACTTCATGATCACTATCATAAGCTTCTACTTCAATTGGTGTAGGCGCCACAGGAACAACTTCCTGTGCCCTGCTACACACTTGTTGAAGTGACGGTTCAATAACCTCATAAAGTCTCCACCATCCTCCCACTCAATTCTTTCGAGAGAAACTTTTCCTCGGGAAAGGACCTAATTCTAGAAACAATCCTTTTTGCTTACGGAACTGAGACTGGAGGTATACCCAACTGTTTTGGGTGTCCTATGAAGATGCATTTTATCCGCTTTGGTTCGAGCTTATCAACCTGAAACTTTTTCACATAAGCGTCGCAGCCCCAAACTTTTAAGAAACGACAATTTAGGTTTCTCCAAACCATAGTTCAAATGGTGTCGTCTCAACGGAATTACGTGGTGCCCTATTAAGGTGAGTGTGGTTGTCTCTAATGCCTAACCCATGAACGATAGTGGTAATTCGATAAGAGACATCATGGTACGCATCATATCCAATAGGGTGCAACTATGATGTTTGGACACACCATCACACTATGGTGTTCCAGGCGGTATTTATTGTGAAACAATTTCCACAATGTCTTAATTGTACAAAGCTCGTAACTCAGATACTCATCTCTATGATCATATCATAGACATTTTATCCTCTTGTCACGATGATCTTCAACTTCACTCTGAAATCACTTGAACCATTCAATAATTCAGACTTGTGTTTCATCAAGTAAATACACTCAGTATCTACTCAAATCATCCGTGAAGTAAGAACATAACGATATTCACTACATGCCTCAGGACTCATTGGACTGCACACATCAAAATGTGTTACTTCCAACAAGTTGCTATCTTGTTCCATCTTCTCAAAACCGAGGCTTTTCACTCATTTTGCCCATGTGGTATGATTTGCATATCTCAAGTGATTCAAAATCAAGTGAGTCCAAACGATCCATCTGCATGGAGTTTCTTCATGCGTATACACCAATAGACATGGTTCGCATGTCTCAAACTTTTCAAAAACGAGTGAGTCCAAAGATCCATCAACATGGAGCTTCTTCATGCGTTTTATACCAATATGACTTACATGGCAGTGCCACAAGTAAGTGGTACCATCATTACTATCTTATATCTTTTGGCATGAAAATGTGTATTACTATGATCGAGATTCAATAAACCATTCCTTTAGGTGCAAGACCATTGAAGGTATTATTCAAATAAATAGAGTAACCATTATTCTCCTTAAATGAATATCCGTATTGCGATAGACATAATCCAATCATGTATATGCTCAACGCAAACACCAAATGACAATTATTCTGGTTTAATAATAATCTTGATGGTAGAGGGAGCGTGCGATGTTTGATCACATCAAACTTGGAAACACTTCCAACACATATCGTCAGCTCACCTTTAGCTAGTCTCCGTTTATTCCGTAGCCTTTTATTTCGAGTTACTAACACTTAGCAACCGAACCGGTATCTAATACCCTGGTGCTACTAGGAGTACTAGTAAAGTACACAATAACTTAATGTATATCCAATATACTTCTATCGACCTTGCCAGCCTTCTCATCTACCAAGTATCTAGGGTAATTCTGCTCCAGTGGCTGTTCCCCTTATTACAGAAGCACTTAGTCTCGGGTTTGGGTTCAACCTTGGGTTTCTTCACTAGAGCAGCAGCTGATTTGCCGTTTCATGAAGTATCCCTTCTTGCCCTTGCCCTTCTTGAAACTAGTGGTTTCACCAACCATCAACAATTGATGCTCCTTCTTGATTTCTACTTTCGCGGTGTCAAACATCGCGAATATCTCAAGGATCATCATATCTATCCCTGATATGTTATAATTCATCACGAAGCTCTAGCAGCTTGGTGGCAATGACTTTGGAGAAACATCACTATCTCAGCTGGAAGATCAACTCCCACTCGATTCAAGTGATTGTTGTACTCAGACAATCTGAGCACAAGCTCAACGATTGAGCTTTTTTCCCTTAGTTTGCAGGCTAAGAAAATCATCGGAGGTCTTATACCTCTTGACGTGGGCACGAGCCTGAAATCCCAATTTCATCCCTCGAAACATCTCATATGTTCATGACGTTTGAAAAACGCGTCTTTGGTGCCTCAACTCTAAACCGTTTAACTGAAATATCACGTAGTTATCAAAACGTGTATGTCCGATGTTCGCAACATCCACAGACGATGTTTGGGGTTCAGCACACTGAGCAGTGCATTAAGGACATAAGCTTTCTTCTGTCCGCATAATCGCTGCTGTCAACTTACACCTATATTTTCTCTAGGAACATATCTAAACAGTGGAACTAAAGCGCGAGCTTACGGCATAATTTGCAAAGATCTTTTGACTATGTTCAGGATAATTAAGTTCATCTCACGAACTCCCACTCAGATAGACATCCCTCTAGTCATCTAAGTGATTACATGATCCGAGTCAACTAGGTCGTGTCCGATCATCACGTGAGACGGACTAGTCATCATCGGTGAACATCTTCATGTTGATCGTATCCTCCATACGACTCATGCTCGACCTTTCGGTCTCTTGTGTTCCGAGGCCATGTCTGTAAATTCTAGGCTCGTCAAGTTAACCTAAGTGTTTCGCGTGTGTAAATCTGGCTTACACCCGTTGTATGTGAACGTAAGAATCTATCACACCTGATCATCACGTGGTGCTTCGAAACGACGAACTTTTGCAACGGTGCACAGTTAGGGGGAACACTTTCTTGAAATTTTAATGAGGGATCATCTTATTTACTACCTTCGTACTAAGCAAATAAGATGTATAAACATGACAAACATCACATGCAATCAAATAGTGACATGATATGGCCAATATCATATTGCTCCTTTTGATCTCCATCTTCGGGGCTCCACGATCATCATCGTCACCGGCATGACACCATGATCTCCATCATCATGATCTCCATCATCGTGTCTCCATGTAGTTGTCTCGCCAACTTATTACTTCTACTACTATGGCTACTGGTTAGCAATAGAGTAAAGTAATTACATGGTGTTGTTCAATGACACGCAGGTCATACAATAAATAAAGACAACTCCTATGGCTCCTGCCGGTTGTCATACTAATCGACATGCAAGTCGTGATTCCTATTACAAGAACATGATCGATCTCATACATCACATATCATTCATCACATTCTTCTTGGCCATATCACATCACATAGCATACCCTGCAAAAACAAGTTAGACGTCCTCTAATTGTTGTTTGCATGTTTTACGTGGCTGCTATGGGTTTCTAGCAAGAACGTTTCTTACCTACGCAAAAACACAACGTGATATGACAATTGCTATTTACCCTTCATAAGGACCCTTTTCATCGAATCCGATCCGACAATAGTGGGATAGACTGGCACCCGCTAGCCACCTTATGCAACAAGTGCATGTCAGTCGGTGGAACCTGTCTCACGTAAGTGTACATGTAAGGTCGGTCCGGGCCGCTTCATCCCACAATGCCGCCGAATCAAGATTGGACTAGTAACGGTAAGCATATTGAACAAAATCAACGCCCACAACTACTTTGTGCTCTACTCGTGCAAAGAATCTACGCAATAGACCTAGCTCATGATGCCACTGTTGGGGAACGTAGCAGAATTCAAAATTTTCCTACGAGTCACCAAGATCTATCTATGGAGAGACTAGCAACGAGGGGAAGGAGAGTGCATCTACATACCCTTGTAGATCGCTAAGCGGAAGTGTTCAAGAGAACGGGTTGAAGGAGTCGTACTCGTCATGATCCAAATCACCAGAGATCCTAGTGCCGAACGGACGGCACCTCCGCGTTCAACACACGTATAGCCCGGTGACGTCTCCCATGCCTTGATCCAGAAAGGAGAGAGGGAGAGGTTGGGGAAGACTCCGTCCAGCGGCAGCACGACGGCGTGGTGGTGGTGGAGGAGCGTGGCAATCCTGCAGGGCTTCGCCAAGCACCGCGGGAGAGGAGGACTTGGGAGAGGGGGAGGGCTGCACCAGGGGCAAGGGTGAAGCTCCCATGCACCTCCCCACTATATATAGGGGTGGAGGGGGCTGGTTTCTTGCCCTCCAAGTCCATTGGGGCGTTGGCAAAGGTGGGAGGCAAGAAATCACATCATTTCCTTCCCCACCGATTGTTATCCCCCTTTTTTAGGGATCTTGATCTTATCCCTTCGGGATATGATCTTATTCCTTCTAAGGGGGGATCTTGGTGCGCCTTGACCAGGGGTGTGGGGCCTTGCCCCCACTACCCACGTTCATGTGGGTCCCCCCATGCAGGTGGTCCCCACTCCGAACCTTCTAGAACCTTCCGGTACAATACCAAAAATCCGAACATTTTTCGGTGGCCAAAATAGGACTTCCCATATATAAATCTTTACCTCCGGACCATTCCGGAACTCCTCGTGACGTCCGAGATCTCATCCGGGACTCCAAACAACATTCGGTAACCACATACAAACTTCCTTTATAACCCTAGCATCATCAAACCTTAAGTGTGTAGACCCTACGGGTTCGGGAACCATGCAGACATGACCGAGACGTTCTCCGGTCAATAACCAACAGCGGGATCTGGATACCCATGTTGGCTCCCACATGTTCCACGATGATCTCACCGGATGAACCACGATGTCAAGGACTCAATCGATCCCGTATACAATTCCCTTCGTCTAACGGTATTGTACTTGCCCGAGATTCGATCTTCGGTATACCGATACCTTGTTCAATCTCGTTAGCGGCAAGTTTCTTTACTCGTTCCGTAACACATCATCCCGTGATCAACCCCTTGGTCACATTGTGCACATTATGATGATGTCCTACCGAGTGGGCCCAGAGATACCTCTCCGTTTACATGGAGTGACAAATCCCAGTCTCGATTCGTGCCAACCCAACAGACACTTTCGGAGATACCTGTAGTGCACCTTTATAGCCACCCAGTTACGTTGTGACGTTTGGTACACCCAAAGTATTCCTACGGTATCCGGGAGTTGCACAATCTCATGGTCTAAGGAAAAGATACTTGACATTAGAAAAGCTTTAGCAAACGAACTACACGATCTTTGTGCTAGGCTTAGGATTGGGTCTTGTCCATCACATCATTCTGTTAATGATGTGATCCCGTTATCAACGACATCCAATGTCCATGGTCAGGAAACTGTAACCATCTATTGATCAACGAGCTAGTCAACTAGAGGCTTACTAGGGACATGGTGTTGTCTATGTACCCACACATGTATCTGAGTTTCCTATCAATACAATTATAGCATAGATAATAAACTATTATCATGAACAAGGAAATATAATAATAACTAATTTATTAATGCCTCTAGGGCATATTTCCAATACCATCGATCTCAGATCCACAACTCGGGACCCCTACCCCGAGGTCTGCCGGTTTTGACACCGACATTGGTGCTTTCATTGAGAGTTTCGCTATGGGGTCGCCCAAAGGATCGATGGCTCACCTGATCATAGGAGAAGGCATGGGAACCGGGGACTTCTTCGTCCCCTGTCAACTCTTCGCGTTCGGCAGCATCGTGCTACACGCCGACCCGACTAGTCGTTTGGATCGGATCGACAACTTTGCTCCGAAACACCTAATTCGATTCGGTAATCTGGAATACGTTCCGGATGCGTGCGACGATCTGATCTTCGTCGGATTCACCGTCCCCCTCCTGCACCCTCACAGGCCTCGTCGTGCCCGCCCTGGAGTCCCCCTCCAATTCGATCTACAGATCAGTCCCAGCACTCCGAACAGCTTCGAGCTAGGAGGGCTCCGCTTCAAGAGGTAGCCAGGCTCCACCTTCGGCCGGATCCATCATGTTTGTGGAGGACCTATCCTCGGCCTTCGAGGCAGAATAAGGAGGCGGAAGCCAAGAGTCAATCTCGGCCGAACCTGCTTTCCGTCACAATGCTCCTCTGGCCTTGAGCCCTTACGACGAACCGACAAATGATGACCCACAAGTGTAGGGGATCTATCGTAGTCCTTTCAATAAGTAAGAGTGTCGAACCCAACAAGGAGCAGAAGGAAATGACAAGCGGTTTTCAGTAAGGTATTATCTGCAAGCACTGAAATTGTAGGTAATAGATAGTTTTATGATAAGATAATTTGTAATGGGTAACAAGCAATGAAAGTAAATAAGGTGTAGAAAGGTGGCCTAATCCTTTTTGTAGCAAAGGACAAGCCTGGACAAGTTCTTATAATGAGAAAAGTGCTCCCAAGGACACATGGGAATTATCGTCAAGCTAGTTTTCATCACGCTCATATGATTCACGTTCGTTACTTTGATAATTTAATATGTGGGTGGACCGGTGCTTGGGTACTGACCTTTCTTGGACAAGCATCCCACTTATGATTAACCCCTATTGCAAGCATCCGCAACTACAAAAGAAGTATTAAGGTAAACCTAACCATAGTATGAAACAAGTGGATACAAATCGGCCCCTTGCGAAGCAACTCATAAACTAGGGTTTAAGCTTCTATCACTCTAGCAACCCATCATCTACTTATTACTTCCCAATGCCTTCCTTTAGGCCCAAATAATGGTGAAGTTTCATGTAGTCGACGTTCACATAACACCACTAGAGGAGAGACAACATACACCTCATCAAAATATCGAACGAATACCAAATTCACATGACTACTAATAGCAAGATTTCACCCATGTCCTAAGGAACAAACGTAACTACTCACAAAGCATATTCATGTTCATAATCAGAGGATTATTAATATGCATTAAGGATCTGAACATATGATCTTCCACCAAATAAACCAACTAGCATCAACTACAAGGAGTAATCAACACTACTAGCAACCCACAGGTACCAATCTGAGGTTTTGGTACAAAGATTGGATACAAGAGATGAACTAGGGTTTGAGAGGAGATGGTGTTGGTGAAGATGTTGATGGATATTGACCCCCTCCTGATGAGAGGATCGATGGTGATGACGATGGTGATGATTTCCCCCTCCCGGAGGGAAGTTTCCCAGGCAGAACAGCTCCGCCGGAGCCCTAGATTGGTTCCGCCAAGGTTCCGCCTCGTGGCGCCAAAGTTTCGTCCCGTAAGCTTGCTTATGATTTTTTCCAGGGTAAAAGACCTCATATAGAAGAAGATGGGCACCGGAGGGCTGCCAGGTGGCCCACGAGGCAGGGGCGCGCCCCCCACTCTCGTGGGTGGTGGGTGGCCCCCCTCAGGTATTTATTCCGCTGAATATTTTTTATTAATTCCCAAAATGACTTTCGTGGAGTTTTAGGACTTTTGGAGCTGTGCAGAATAGGTCTGTAATATTTGGTCCTTTTCCAGCCCAGAATTCCAGCTGTCGGCATTCTCCCTCTTCATGTAAACCTTGTAAACCAAGAGAGAATAGCCATAAGTATTGTGACATAACGTGAAATAACAGCCCATAATGCAATAAATATCAATATAAAAGCATGATGCAAAATGGACGTATCAACAACCAATGGCCAGGGCTCACCCCCAGCCCGAAGCGGCTTGATCTTGAATCCCGGTGTGGAAACTACACGCGAAAGTCGAAGCCCGTCCTTAGTCTCCAGTGACAATCCGGACCCCCTCAAGGATCTGGCACTGTAGCCCGAGCTTAGCTCGGCCTGTGGAAACCAAGGACCGGTCAGGGCACAGGCTACGCCCCGCCCCGTTATGACGGAATTTGGCCTAGAGCCCTCGAATTCGGCGACCTTCACTATGTTAAACGAGGCAGTAGAGCGAATCCAGAAAATGACCATCCAGGAGGACCTGCCCTCAGCCCACAATCGTCAACCCTTCGAGGCGTACCATAGGGAATTTTACGTCCCAACCACCACCCACTTGGTAGCCACTGTCGACTGATACGTCTCCAACGTATCTACTTTTCCAAACACTTTTGCCCTTGTTTTGGACTCTAACTTGTATGATTTGAATGGAAACTAACCCGGACTGACGCTGTTTTCAGCAGAACTGCCATGGTGTTATTTCTGTGCAGAAAAATAAAAGTTCTCGGAATGACCTAAAAATCCACGGAGATTACTTTTGGAAAATATAAAAAATACTTGTGAAAGAATCAAGGCCAGGGGGCCCACACCCTGTCCATGAGGGTGGGGGGCGCCCCTCCCCCTGGGCGCGCCCCCTGCCTCTTGGGCCCCCTGGATGTCCACCGACCTCAACTCCAACTCTATATATTTGCTTTCACGGAGAAAAAAATCAGAGAGAAAGTTTCATCGCGTTTTACGATACGGAGCCGCCGCCAAGCCCTAATCTCTCTCGGGAGGGCTGATCTGGAGTCCGTTCGGGGCTCCGGAGAGGGGGATTCGTCGCCGTCGTCATCATCAACCATCCTCCATCACCAATTTCATGATGCTCACCGCCATGCGTGAGTAATCCATCGTAGGCTTGCTGGACGGTGATGGTTTCGATGAGATTTACCATGTAATCGAGTTAGTTTTGTTAGGGTTTGATCCCTAGTATCCACTATGTTCTGAGATTGATGTTGCTATGACTTTGCTATGCTTAATGCTTGTCACTAGGGCCCGAGTGCCATGATTTCAGATCTGAACCTATTATGTTTTCATGAATATATGTGAGTTCTTGATCCTATCTTGCAAGTCTATAGTCACCTATTATGTGTTATGATCCGACAACCCTGAAGTGACAATAATCGGGATACTTCTCGGTGATGACCGTAGTTTGAGGAGTTCATGTATTCACTATGTGTTAATGCTTTGGTCCGGTACTCTATTAAAAGGAGGCCTTAATATCCCTTAGTTTCCATTAGGACCCTGCTGCCACGGGAGGGTAGGACCAAAAATGCCATGCAAGTTCATTCAGAATACATGACTACATTACATTGATGAACTGGAGCTAGTTCTGTGTCACCCTATGTTATAACTATTACATGAGGAATCGCATCCAACATAATTATCTATCACTGATCCAATGCATACGAGCTTTTCACATATTGTGCTTCGATTTACTTTACCTTTGCTACTGTTATAGTTACTACAAAACCGCTATCGTTACTTTTATTACTGTTACCATTACTATCATACTACTTTGCTACTAAATACTTTGCTGCAGATACTAAGTTATCCAGGTGTGGTTGAATTGACAACTCAACTTCTAATACTTGAGAATATTCTTTGGCTCCCTTTGTGTCGAATCAATAAATTTGGGTTGAATACTCTACCCTCGAAAACTGTTGCGACCCCCTATACTTGTGGGTTATCAAGACTATTTTCTGGCGCCGTTGCCGGGGAGCATAGCTCTATTCTTTGAGTCACTTGGGATTTATATCTGCTGATCACTATGAGGAACTTGAAAGACGAAAGAACTAAGATTTTTCCCTCAACTACGAGGGGAGGTAAGGAACTGCCATCTAGCTCTGCACTAGATTCTCCTTCCGTTTTGAGTAAGCTTGCGACACCTAAACCTGCTACTGCTATGAATTCTGATATGTCGCATGTTATTGATGATGCCACTTCTGCTATGCGTGATACTTATGATGAAACTACTTCTATGCTTGATCCTACTTTGCCATTAGGTGAATTTCTAGATGAACTACTTGCTAGGGTTAGAGAGAATGAAATTATAGATGATGTAATTATTGAAGATAGTGATGATGAAGGTTCTCCCCCTAAGTATGAATTGCCTGTTGTTCCATAGGGTTATGTTATGGATGAAGAAACTGCTAGAGATGTTTTTGCTTGCAATGATAGATATGATCTTAAGAAGTTACGAGCTAAACTTAAACAGAAATATCTAAATGCTAGAATGAAATATGACCCTGCTTTTGCTACTTCACCTATTTTTGTTACTGATAAGGATTATGAATTCTCTGTCGATCCTGAGATAATTACTTTGGTTGAATCTGATCCTTTTTATGGCTATGAATCTGAAACTGTTGTGGCACATCTTACTAAGTTAAATGATATAGCCACCCTGTTCACAAATGATGAGAAGTCTTGCTACTATTATATCCTTAAGATATTTCCATTCTCATTAAAGGGTGATGCTAAAACTTGGTCTAATTCTCTTGATCCTGGTTGTGTGCATAGTCCCTAGGATATGATTTATTACTTCTCTGCTAAATATTTCCCTGCTCATAAGAAACAAGCTGCCTTGAGGGAAATATATAATTTTGTGCAAATCAAAGAAGAGAGTCTCCCACAAGCTTGGGGGAGGCTTCTCCGATTGCTTAATGCTTTGCCTGATCATCCTCTTAAGAAAAATGAAATACTTGATGTTGGGGATATAACTATTAGGTATGACCCGCCCAGGAGGGGCCGGGTTATACCTATGAATACTCTTGAAGCCCAAGACCAAGTTTGAAGATGGCGATTCAGTTAGGGCCCAAAGCCTAGAGGCGACTTAAGGCCCGTAGAGATAAACCGCTATATGTACATGACTTGTGTTGTAAGGCAAGAATAGTTAGAGACCGAGCCGGACACTGTTTATGAGCCGTCTGGGACTCCGAGAGCCGCTGGGCGTCGACCTCTATATATAAAGGGACGACCCGACGGCGGTTCAGGGCAAGTAACATCAACTCGAGAGCTAGGTCAGTGATTCGCTCCCTGGTTATCGAGACATAAGCAATCCCACTCAAAACTGGACCGTAGGCTTTTACCGTCACCGTAAGGGGCCGAACCAGTATAAACCTCGTGTCCTTTGTCCCGATTAACCCCTTCAAGCTTCCTAGTTGCGATGGCTCCACGACTAAGTCCTTTCACTACGACATCTGCCATGACAATTCCACAACAGTTGGCGCCCACCATGGGGCCAGTGCACGGTGGATTCAAGTTCTTGAAGGGCAGCTTCGAAGGGCTAAAGGGATACACTGTGGGCCGGATGACCAAGAGTCGTCGCGGCAAGCTCTACATTGACGATGCAGGCTGGGGCCCCGAGGCCGGCTCAATTGAGTACGGGTACCGGGCCCCTTTTGACGGAATTCACGTCTTCATCGGCAAGATCGGTGAGCCGGTACCTGAGCCGGACATCTGCACCGACCTCATTGAAACGGCTCAGCGCGCTAAACACGGCCGGGCACCGCCTGCTGTGAAGCATGCCTTTGTGGGATGCATCCATGAAGGGCTCTCTGAAGGATCTGCATCTGGCAGCGAGACGGCCATCTATTCTGATGGCAGGTCATCCACAGGTGAGACAAATTTGTTGTATCAACTGCAAGATGGCGGGCTCGGGGGCTGTTCCGATGGCAGCAGTATTCCGGATTGCTTTGAGCCGCCGAGCAGAGTTGGGATCTTCATGGCTGGCACACAACCTATCCAAGACTCCACAACTGCGGCAGCCATGACCTCCGAGTCAGCAGCAGCCGGGGCAGGAGACCCTGTGCGCTCACCGGCTCAGGTGTTGATGGATCTCACAGATAAGCTGACCACTCTGTTAACCGCCGTGGTCAACCCAGCGGATCAAGCTCGTCATGATGTGGAGGTGGCACAGTTAAAATTGGATATGGTGCAGGCTAAAGAAGACCTAGCAACGGAAGATGTCAGTATAACCGCAGAGCGGGCGGCTCTGGATGTTCAGGCTCAATAGATTCAGCCACAGACTTTCCGGCTCACGCAAGACCAGAACGCATCTAATGAGGTCATGAGGAGAAGGCATCAGAAGACTCAGTCTCGACTCCCCCCGGTTTATGATCCTCAAAACCTCTTTCACACACCGGGGGCAGGGCTCAGTAACCTGCCGTGGCTCTCCCCGCGTACAAGTAACCCACCGTGGCTCTTCCCCCGTACAGGGGCGGACCGTGTTGCAACACCTAGGGACGGCGCGCCGGTTCAACCGTAGGTGATGGGACCTCCCCGCGTAAACACGGCTCCACCTCAGTATGTACCAACACCTCCAGGTCACTATTCTAACGTGTTGGAGAACATGATAGCAGCAGCGGCACGGTTGGCGGCTCTCCCAATTGATGGTGACTCTCCGGCGGCGGTTGAAACCCGCCGGGTCAGAGAACTTCTTCAGACGGCCTTAGCACAGCAGGAGGCGTACTCATACAGTCGGGACAGGATCCATTCGACCCCTCATCCAAGCCGAAGCCCGAGTTATAGCAGGCACATGGATTCAGCGGCCGTTTTGAGCAAAGTCCGGCGCCGTAACTAGCCGGATGGGCATTGAACCGGCGCGCCATGAGGCCTTTAACTTGGTAGATCAAGACAGAATACGTCAAGAGGCTGAGCGAGCGGCTCAGCAGGCGGTTGAGCAGGCGGCTCATTTGACGGCTTACCAGCCGTATCCGGCTTATCCGACGACTTCTATCGAGGCAAGTGTGGCCACCAGGACCGGAGGAGTCTCCTGTCTAGTGCCGGCTCTATGCAACGAGCGTTTGCCCAAAGATTTTAAGGGGCCTAGGAAGGTGCCGGATTACATGGCCGACTTACAGCCCGGGGCATGGATCAAAAGCTACAAGATGGCTATGGAGTTATTGGAAGTCAGTGATGCTGCAATGGCTAAGTACTTTACCATGATGTTGGATGGGACCGCCCGCACTTGGTTGGAAGGCCTGCCACCTAATTCAATCAGTTCATGGGCGGAGCTAAAGGCCCGATTCATCTAGAATTTCAAAGATACGTGCAAGCAGCCCATGTCGATTGTGGATCTGACGAATTGCAAGCAAGAGGAGGGAGAATCTACGACCCATTGGGTGTGCTGGGTTAAAGCCATAATACATTCATCTGATAAGATGGATGCCGGCTCTGCAGTCTTAATGTTGGAGAAAAATTGCCGCTTTTTGCCTCTGAGGATAGGGTTTTTCGGCTTGGCTTACGCGCGACGTAGGAAGCGGTCCGGGATAGTCGGCAGTAATGGCCACTGAGGCACCATCGCAGCTCGCTTCATAAAATATCCCGTTGACGAGCTCCACGGTAATATCCGGATCTTCTTCGAGACCTGGATCTAGGGCCCTTCCGGGGTCCTCTGGCTGCGGGGAGGTGCTGGAGATTCCTTCTACGGCCCTCCTCAGTTCCTGCTCAGGAATATCGAGGCAGATGATCTTAGCGAAGAACGCCACAATAAGTTACGTAGGGAAAGGAATGAAAACTTACCCGGTTCGGAGGGTTGTACATGGAGAATCCATCTCGCGGTTTGACGTGAAGGAATTCCTCCTCTTCGCCTTTGTATAAATCGGACAATATCCTGGCCAGAGCAGTGGCGGAGTCCGGACCCTTACGGCCACAGCGGGTGGCATCATCTTCCCTGTTGAAGTGCCACATGGGCTTCCCCCGATATTGAAGTGGTTGCACTCCCCGTATTATGTATATTGCCATAACCTCGACTATCGTCAGTCCGGAGTTGGCCAATAACTTTATCCTTCTCATCAGGTAATATATTTCCCTGGTATCCTCCTCTTGGGGGCCTCGGGGGCGCCAGCTTAGACATGCCCTCGGCGGGGCGTTACTGAACTGGGGGAGACCTGTCCGGACTGGATCCGGAAGGGGAACGTCGTCAATATAGAACCACTCTGAAGGCCAGTTCTCTGGTGCCTTCTTGGGGGTGCCGGAAAGGTATCCGTCTCGGCGATGCGCCATACTTCGGCCCCGCCCACCTGACATAGGGATTCTCCCTGGTTGCGGGGGACAAGGCAGAACAGCCTCTTCCATAACCCGAAGTGAGGCTCGCAGCCTAAAAATAGCTCGCAAAAGGCAACGTACCTTGCTATATGTAGTATGGAGGCAGGGGTAAGATTGTGTAACTGGAGGCCGTAGAACTCTAGGAGCCCGTGAAGGAACGGGTGGATAGGAAACCCGACGCCCCTTAGCAGATGCGGGATGAAGCATATCCGCTCCTCTAGAGACGGATTCGGAGATCTCTCCGCTTGCTCCCCGCCATTATAGGTGGCTATTCCGGCTCGGACAGGGACCATGAATGCTGGTGGAAGAAACCCTTGGATTTGTAACTCAATCAAACGGCTATGTGGACCTGGACACTCTTCCCAGTCCCCCGGCTTGGAGCGAGGAGAGCGAGCAGAAGAGCTGTGACGACCGGCCATGTTGGAATGGTTTTTCCGGAGCGCTCTGTTGGATGCTTGCTCGAAGGGGAAGAGTGAGGTTTGGATCTGAGAATCCCCGTCTCTTCAAATAGGCGGTCAGCCCAAAAGATTGAGGGTGGTAAATGCGAAAAACACCTCGGCTCCTCGCATTCGTTCGACACGTGGAGATGGTCATTATTGAGGCACTGAAGCCAAGGAGTACAACATTGATGGAGTTCTGGACACTATTCGCCGTAATGGGTACTTTGGAGTATTCTTAGGAGGAACCCGCCCTGCAATGCCGAAGACAAGACTGCGCGCCGGATTCATCGTCATTGAAGCCTGGTTCAGGGGCTACTGAGGGAGTCCTGGATTAGGGGGTATCCGGACAGCCGGACTGTATACGACGTCCGGACTATTGAAGCGTGAAGATACAAGACTCAAGACTTCGACCCGTGTCCGGATGGGAATTTCCTTGGCATGGAAGGCAAGCTTGGCGATCCGGATATTATATTTCCTTCCTTGTAACCGACTCCATGTAAACCCTAGCCCTCTCCGGTGCCTATATAAACTGGAGAGGTTGGTCCTTAGAAGGCCGATCACAATTACAATCATACCATCATAGGCTAGCTTCTAGGGTTTAGCCTCTACGATCTCGTGGTAGATCTACTCTTGTACTACCCATATCTTCAATATTAATCAAGCGGGAAGTAGGGTTTTACCTCCATCGAGAGGGCCGAACACAGGTAAACATCTGTGTCCCTTGCTTCCTGTTACCATCAGCCTAGACGCACAGATCGGGACCCCCTACCCGAGATCCACCGGTTTTGACACCGACAGGCAGTCAGCAACAACAGCAAGGTGGATACCAGAGCAATCCAAAGCAGCTGAATAGTGGGCAATATCATGTGTTTACCACCAGTTTATATAAACAAGACTAGAAGCTTCATAAGAGGGCTCTGAATGCTGTTGAGTCGGCAGTTCCTCGTTACTTGAGATGGTCTGAGCAGCCTATTCTATGGAGTAGGGAGGATCACCCTCCCCGGGTTGGTAATCCGGGTCACCTAGCCCTGGTGGTGGCCCCTCAGGTGGGTGGATATAAATTCACCAAGGTACTCATGGATGGAGGCATCAGCATCAATATCCTCTATTATGAGACCTTCTGTCGCATGGGGCTAACTGATAAGAGCCTTAAGCAGTCCAACACTGTCTTCCATGGAGTCGTACCCGGTAAATCGGCGTATCCAGTCGGTAAGATCAAATTGGACGTAGCTTTTGGGGACGAATACGACTCCAGAGCCGAGAAATTGACGTTTGAAGTAGTCAAGATCAAGAGCCCGTATCATGCTCTGTTCGGACGGCCGGCTTATGCCAAATTCATGGCACGACCGTGTTATGTGTACTTGCAACTCAAGATGCCGGGTCATAAGGGAACCATTACGGTGCATGGGAGCCGGAAGGTGGCCTTGGAATGTGAAGAAGGTGACGCGGCTTATGCTGAGTAGGTCTGGGCGACAGAAGAGTTAAAATTCTACAAGGACAATGTTGACCCGGCGGATATGATATCTTTAAAGAAGCCAACCACAGAGCATGATCCGGTCATGAAGTTTAAGTCGGCCGATGATACTAAACTTCTTGATTTTGTTCCAGGCGACTCATCCAAACAGTTCAGTATCAATGCTAATTTGGATCCCAAATAGGAAAGCGCACTCATCGAGTTCATCCGTGAGAACCGGGACATCTTTGCATGGAAACCTTCTGACATGGCAGGTGTACCGAGAGAACTCGCTGAGCACACTCTTAATATTGATCCAAAGTTTAAGCCGGTCAAGCAGTTTATTTGGCGGTTCAATGAGAAGAGGCGGAAGGCCATTGCTGAGTTAGTAGCCCGGCTCTTAGCAGCTGGGTTCATCATCGAAGTGTTTCATCCAGAGTGGTTGGCTAACCCGGTGCTTGTGCTTAAGAAAAACGACACTTGGCGTATGTGTGTGGATTACACAGACTTAAACAAGGCTTGTCCAGCTGATCCTTTTGCTCTCCCTCGTATTGATCAAATCATTGATGCTACAGCGGGTTGTGAGCGTTTGAGTTTTTTGGATGCTTACTCTGGTTATCATCAGATCAAGATGGCAGTTAAGGACCAGGAGAAGACGGCGTTCATTACTCCGTTTGGAGCCTTCTGCTATGTATCAATGCCTTTTGGGCTCAAGAGTGCCCAAGCGACTTACCAGTGATGTGTGCAGAATTGTCTTCATAATCAAATTGGGCGCAATGTTCATGCTTATGTGGATGACATAGTGGTGAAATCCAGAGAGAAGGAGACCTTGATTGATGATCTTAAGGAAACCTTTGACAATCTTCCGGTTTACAAGATGATGCTTAACCCGGCCAAGTGTGTTTTTGGTGTGCCTGCAGGCAAGCTTTTGGGTTTTCTGGTTTCTAACAGGGGCATCGAGGCTAACCCGGAGAAAATCAAGGCCATCACCTCTCTAACCAAACCAGCGTGTATCAATGACGTTCAACGTTTGGCGGGTCGTATCGCTGCTCTAAGCCGGTTCATAAGCCGGTTAGTTGAGAAGGCCATACCACTGTATCAAATGATGAAGAAGACAAATAACTTCACCTGGAGTGACGCTGCCAATGCTGCTTTTGAAGATCTGAAGAGACAGCTGGCTAAGCCGCCAGTTCTTGCTACTCCAATTGATAAGGAGCCCTTATTATTATATGTGGCTGGTAACACGCGTGCCGTCAACGTGGCCATCATGGTGGAGCGCAAGGAGGCTGGTAAGGAACACCCGGTACAATGGTCGGTTTACTACATCAGCGAGGTGCTTATTGAGTCCAAGCAACGATATCCGCATTGGCAGAAGCTCGTTTATGGGGTGTTCATGGCAAGCTGGAAGCTTAAGCAATACTTCTTGGGCCACCCCATCATTCTGGTTAGTTCTGCTCCTTTGGGGGATATCATTCAAAACAGATAGGCCACAGGACGAGTCGCCAAATGGGCCATTGAGCTTGGGCCTCATGGTCTAAAGTATGTGCCACACACAACTATTAAATCTCAAGCACTAGTGGATTTCATCAACGATTGGACAGAGCTACAGATGCCTGAAGAAAAGCCAGATAACACGTATTGGACAATTCATTTTGACGGGTCCATGCAATTGGAGGGCTCAGGGGCTGGAGTTGTTTTGGCTTCCCCTCGAGGTGACAATTTTTGTTATGTGCTCCGATTGATGTTTCCCTGTACTGACAATACAGCTGAGTATGAAGCCTTACTCCATGGTCTCCGGATGGCTAAGGAGATGAGCTTAAGCCAGGTAAGGTGCTTCGGCGACTCAGATCTGGTGGCTCAGCAGGTATCAGGCAAGTGGGATTCTAAGGATCCTCTCATGGTGGCTTATCACCGTGAAGTCGATGCAATTGCGGGACACTTCAAGGGTTATCAGGTGGAGCACATTGACCGCAGAAAGAACGAGGCGACTGATGCTTTAAGCCGGCTGGGATCTCAGCGTAAGCCGGTGCCGCCTAATATTTTCTTGGATATTCTGCATAACTCTTCTGTCAAGCTACCCACAGAGGAAGACTTGGCTGTTCCTGAGCCAGAAGCGCAATTGGTGGCGGCTCTTCATGTCATTCCAAATTGGACGGTGCCATACCTGGCTTATATGACTCGGGGCGAGTTGCCTGAGGATGAAAACTTGGCCATGCAGATAACCCGGCGGTCTAAATCCATGACGATTGTCAACGGCGAGTTGCATCATCGCAGTGTTACAGGGGCGTTTCAGTGTTGCGTCTCTCCTGAAGAAGGCCAAGAAGTTCTTCGTGAGATTCATGAAGGGGATTGTGGTCACCACGCCGGGTCAAAATCCCTTGTGGCTAAGGCATTCCTTCATGGATTCTATTGGCCGACGACTCATGCTGATGCAGAGGACTTGGTCAGTAAATGTGATGGTTGTCAGAAGTTCTCAAGACGGGCTCATGTGCTGGCTCAAGAATTGAGGATGCCAATTACATGGACATTCGTAGTCTGGGGGCTTGACATGGTTGGGCCTTTCAAAAGGTCCAAAGATAAAAAGACCCACCTCTTGGTGGCGGCAATACAGTTCATGAAGAAGGTGATATTTCGCTTCGGCTTTCCACACAGCATTATAACTCACAGTGGCACTAATCTGTCTAAAGGCGCCATGGAAGAATTTTGTCAACGGGAGCATATTCGGCTTGATGTTTCATCAGTGGCTCGCCCCCAATCCAACGGACAAGCCGAGAGAGCCAATCAGGATATATTGAAAGGCATCAAGCCCCAGCTTTTGGTCCCTTTGCAGCGGACGCCGGGTTGCTGGGTTGAGGAGCTACCCTCTGTGTTATGGAGCATTAACACTACTCCTAACAGATCTACGTGTTATACACCTTTCTTCATGGTCTATGGAGCTGAGGCAGTTCTCCCTAGCGACATCCGTCATGACTCGCCTCGTGTGGCGGCTTATGTTGAAGCGGACAATGAACAGGCGCGTCAGGATGCTCTTGACCTGTTAGATGAATAGAGGGACTTGGCAGCAGCTCGCTCGGTGATTTACCAGCAAGACGTGCGCCGATATCACAACCGCCGGGGTTAAGTCTAGAGCCTTTCAGGAAGGTGATTTGGTGCTCCGGCTCATCCAGGATCAAACTGATGCGCACAAGCTATCCCCACCTTGGGAAGGGCCCTTTGTGGTCAGCAAGAATTTGAACAACGGGTCATATTACCTTATCAATTTTCGAGAGCGCAAAGACTCACGTAAGTCGGAGGAAGAGACCCGCCGGCCGTGGAATATCACTCATCTTCAGCCCTACTACACTTGAGCCATAGGCTCTCCTGATGTACATATTTTGCCAATGTATATATTATGATAAATAATAAAGCAGGACCTCTGTCCTTTTTCCCTTCCCCCAAGGTAAATTTGTCATTATTATTATCATTATTTTCTCACATGATCAATTGGGGGCTGATCACATTTGATCCGGCTTAACCCGCTTGATCCGGCTTACGATCGTATTCGAATCTAGCCATTAAAAAATATGATTACTAGGGGGCTTCCTGTTCAAACATAGGTCGTATTAGAACCAAAGAGAACACAGCTGTTGGTACCCTTTTGATTGGCACACTGCCGAGCTCACTAGGGGGCTTCTTGATCGTATTCGAATCATAGCTTAACCCCTTTTGGGAACCGACTTTGATCGTATTCGAATCAGAGTCGTTAAAAAACTCTCAAGGTCATTAGGGGGCTTCCTGTTCAAACATAGGTCGTATTCAAACCAAAGAGAACACAGCTGTCGGTACCCTCTTGATCGGCGCAACGCCAAAGCCATTGGGGGCTACATGATCGTATTCGAATCCTAGCTTAAACCCCTCTGGAACGGTTTACTGATCGTATTTGAATCAGCAGCCTTGACATTTTTTATCATATTTTGGTTTAAAGAATTCTTTGGAAACACCCTTTATTTGACTTGAGACTTTTTCTGAGGCTTACAAGTTTAAGTATGGTTGCTTTTGACCCGTCTCAATATCGACTGATGAGTCGCCGATACATAAGCATCATTATACCTTTAAAATTTTGGGTATCCAAAGACTGGGTTATCACCCTTACCGACTGGGTCATATAAGCCGGCGGTGCAAATCTAAGAAGTCATAAGCATAGGATCATAGTTGTGTTTTTTACAACAAGCTAATCTATGACTCTTTTTAAATCCTTTTGACCCGCCTGGTGTTAAGCTGTCAAGGGATTTTTCAGTCTGTTTTCACATGCAGAACAGTTTACAAAGTCTGATCAAGCATACAATAAGCAGATGAAAAGTAACACGGATGGATACTACACGGTGGTTGAATGGCGTTAAGCATTAAAACATGCACGATGGCACAACCAAAATAAAGTTATTTCTATCCTATTACAGGACTCCCTGAGTCCAAATAATTCACATTGTTTTAAGTACATCCCAGGTATGAGCCGCCGCGGCAGGTTCACCTTCATGATTGGCCTGAAGCGTCTGGCTTAGCCCTCTCCGTGCTTTCGCCCTGCTCCCTTTCCTGGAAGGTTGACGATGACCAGTCAATGTTGTTTAAGGCTTCAAATTCAGCTTCAGCATCAACAAGGCCGGCCGGGTTAACTTCAGAAGCAAAGGTGTGCTTACGGAGTGGGGGAGTCAGACTGGTCACTTCATAGTGAGGCATTGGAATTCTCCGGTTCTCTTCATCATAACCCGCCTGGTACTTGGTACGATCCACTTCATTTGCTATCAGAGTAGCCATGGGGCGTATCTCTTTGACACAGGCGAGAAAATATGCGTCTTCAAAAGGAGTGCCATCTTCCTTCAGGCTTGGGTAGCCGGTGGCAATGTCAGTTGGGTCTAATTCTAGTAACCAAGCCTTGGCCTGGCTTAAAGCGTTTACCGCTCCGGCTCTTGCAGCTGACCGCCTCAGTTCATTGAACCGTTGAGGAGAACAGAAAGCTTCTTCAAGAACTCTACCAGGAGGGTTGGCACTTCATTCGACAGAGCCACCGTGGCTAATGCACGTTGAGACCCGGTGTACAATTGTTCCACCAAAGTGTACACTGCCTTCAGTTTGATCAGCATGTCTTGTTCAAGTTTGAGCTTCTGGGGCCTGCATAAACGTGATCAGGTGAGTTAATTCCAGTCTTATGGTCAATTGAAAGGCTTAGATATTTAAACACCTGCAGGGCGACTTACCAAAGATGGCTAAGACCATTTGAGAGACTCGACGCTTTAAACGGGCTAATTCATCGGTGACTTCTTCCAGAGCCGCCTCTGCTTTTTCATCTCGGTTAATCAGTGCGGTCTTTTCATCAGCCCAAGCTTTCTTTGCAGCTTCAAATTCTTTTCTTCAGTTTTTCTTGTTCAGAAACGCTGTATTTGAACTTGGTGTCGGCCTTTTCAATTTCCGTCTCTTGGGTCTCAAGGCGGCTCTTCAGATTAGTCACCTCGGATTCGAGTTGGCTCGTGGTGTCCTATACAAGTACGGAGTCAAAAGCAAGCCAATTGTTTATGCAATATTAAAGTCTCGAGCATTTTGCCAGCAACAAAACTTGGCACTTGGGGGCTAAGGTTACCAAAGAGTTTTATTTTCAATGGCGGTTCATAAGATGGCGATTTATAAGAGTAAGTCCCAAGCATTTTGCAAGCAATAATACTTGGCACTTGGGGGCTAATGCATATTGCTGTTCAAGGACCCATACGAATTTTTTATATAAGGACCGGCTCAACCATATTGGTTAAGCCGCCCCTTGGGGACTACATGGTAAGCTGGAACTTTTATATGTTTCTTTCATTTATGTTGCTAAGTTTGTTTCAAAGTCTACAGCATAAGCATCATAAGTAGTAGACTTGGGGGCTAGCACAGTAAAGATTAATGAACAAAGGAGAATGGGTTATACCTCGAATTTTTGGTGCATCTGCTTCACCATATCAATCTCGAGGTTCCGGCTGCTGTGCACTTGGCTCATATAGCCAGAAAAGATGTCTCTACTCATATGAGCATAGTTGGCAACATTCATCTTGACCCGGCGGTGGTCCAGAAGTTCTTCCTTGGCGGGGCACTTGGCCAGTACAGTCGGCCTTCCCGGCTCAAAATAGCCGGTTCTGGTGATCTCTACATCAGCATTTGAAGGGTCATCGGTCCGGACTGTGCTAGGAACCTTTGGATTCTCTGACTCGTCGGCAGCTTGATCGGTAGGCAGGTCAGTAGCAGGAGTTGGTAAGTCTTGAGCTGGCTCAGATGGCGGCTCATGAGTGGTCAAGTCCGGCATGGCTGTTTCCAGAACCGGCTCAGACGCAACTATATCTTCAGCTGGTTTATTTTTCCTAACCCGTTTGCTGGGTTTGGCTTGACCACTGCATCAAAATAAAGGTTAATACAAATGTAAGGGATTAAAATAAATGCAAGATGAGCGGGTCATCATACCCTGGTGCAGTCTTGAAAGCCGGCAGGTTGGACTTTAGTGACTCGCTGGAGGAAGGGGAAGTATCCTGATAATCCGAGTCAGAAGAATTGAGTGGTTGACGAAAGAGACCCGCCAAGGGGTAAAATCTATTTAAAACAGAAGTGACCTCATTCCGGTGCTTCCTTGGAGTATTTGGTAAGCCGGAGGAGAGCTCCGCGTCCTTGCTAATATGGGTCTTCCTCCGGCTCTCATGAATTTGCCGTTTCAAAAGAAATTGAGGATCGTGATGAGCTAAAGGATGAGAAAACCTTACTTTCCGGATCACTCTGCGGATTTTCCGTCTTGGCAATGGCTCGGAGCCGGAGGAAAGGATAGTTACCTCATCATCCTTGTTACAGCTTGCTCCTGTGTCCTCCTGCTGATAATCAGTGTCAATAAGATGGTTAAAATATGAGCCAAGGGAATCAAGGGCTACATCCGACTCAGAAGAGCCTGCTAGCCGAAGCAGGTCACAAGCGGTGGCTTTCTTGCCCTTCCTTTTGACAGCTTCTTTCCTGGAGGCTTTCTTTTCTTTTCTAGCTTTCTTGGCGGCTTCATGATCATATTTGACTTTCCAAAATTTATCACCCGCCTGCAAAGATTTGCATATGCATGAGTATGGATGTAACACTAAGAAATTGAAGTAGTCATTTCACATGGGCGGTTTACCTTTGGAGCCGGGTTAGCTTTGCAGAAGGGAGCTAGGCCCACCTTGCCGCAATCCGCCAGACTCTCATTCAGAAGAGACTTGGTCATGTCGTCGATGACATCGTCAAGCAAGTCGTCAGGGCTGTGACGCAGAGGATCATTCTTGGCGCCTGATACGTCTCCATCGTATCTATAATTTTTGATTGTTCCATGCCAATATTCTTCAACTTTCATATACTTTTGGCAACTTTTTATACTATTTTTGGGACTAACATATTGATCCGATTGCCCAAAGGTGCAGTTCTGTCATTGCATGTTTTATGTTTCGCAGAAACCCAATATCAAACGGAATCCAAACGGGATAAAAACGGACGGAGAATTATTTTGGATTATTTGGGATTTTCCGGAGCAAGAATCAACGCGAAACGGTGTCCGGGGTGGCCACGAGACAGGGCGCGCGCCCTCCCCCCCTAGGCGCACCCAGGACTCTCGTGGGCCACCCGTAAGGCGGTTGACACTCTTATTTTGCCGCAAGAAAGCTAATTTTACGAGAAAAATCTGGGCGAAAGATTCACCCCAATCGGAGTTACGGATCTCCAGATATAAAAGAAACGGTGAAGGGGAAGGATTACAAAACGCAGAAACAGAGAGATGGATCCAATCTCGGAGGGGCTCTCGCCCCTCCCACGCCATGGGAGCCAAGGACCAGAGGGGAAACCCTTCTCCCATCTAGGGAGAAGGTCAAGGAAGAAGAAGAAGAAGGGGGGCTCTCTCCCCCTTGCTTCCGGTGGCGCCGGAACGCCGCCGGGGGCCATCATCATCACCGCGATCTACACCAACACCTCCATCATCTCCACCAACATCTCCATCACCTTCCCCATCTATATTCAGCGGTCCACTCTCCCGTAACCCGCTGTACCCTCTACTTGAACATGGTGCTTTATGCTTCATATTATTATCCAATGATGTGTTGCCATCCTATGATGTCTGAGTAGATTTCTATTGTCCTATCGGTGATTGATGAATTGATATGATTGGTTTGAGTTGCATGTTTTATTATTGGTGCTGTCCTATGGTGCCCTCCGTGTCGCGCAAGCGTGAGGGATTCCCGCTGTAGGGTTTGCAATATGTTTATGATTCACTTATAGTGGGTTGCGTGAGTGACTGAAACACAAACCCAAGTAAGGGGATTGTTGCGTATGGGAAAAAGGGGACTTGATACTTTAATGCTATGGTTGGGTTTTACCTTAATGAATCTTTAGTAGTTGCAGATGCTTGCTAGAGTTCCAATCATAAGTGCATATTATCCAAGTAGAGAAAGTATGATAGCTTATGCCTCTCCCTCAAATAGAATTGCAATAGTGATTACCGGTCTAGTAACATAGTCAATTGCTTAGGGACAATTACACAACTCCTACCACCACTTTTCCACACTCGCTATATTTACTTTATTGCATCTTTATTTAAACAGCCCCTAGTTTATGTTTACGTGCTCTTTATTATCTTGCAAACCTATCCAACAACACCTACAAAGTACTTTTAGTTTCATACTTGTTCTAGGTAAAGCGAACGTCAAGCGTGCGTAGAGTTGTATCGGTGGTCGATAGAACTTGAGGGAATATTTATTCTACCTTTAGCTCCTCGTTGGGTTCGACATTCTTACTTATCGAAAACTGTTGTGATCCCCTACACTTTTGGGTTATCAAGACCTTTTTCTGGCGCCGTTGCCGGGGAGTCATAGCGTGGGGTGAATATTCTCGTGTGTGCTTGTTTGCTTTATCACTAAGTAATTTTTATTTGCTGTTCTTAGTTGTTTTCTATCTTTAGCTATGGGTAGGAAACGCAAAATACCAAAAAAATTAGTTGTACCTACTGAACTAGTGGTTGAAGAACCACTCAAAATCTATCACACTCCTGAAGCTTTTTACTTGGATCATCTTCGATCCCTTTGTGCTCGTGCTGAAACCCCCACTAGTTTAGTTGAGGGAAAATCTTTAGATGAGCATGCTTGTTTTGTTGGACACCGTATATCTAAAAAAGGGAAATTATTATGGGATCAAATTCAACATTTGCAATGCTATGCTTGGAATTTATGTGGAATATATGAGTTTACTTGTTGTTCTGAAGACCCTAAGAAACACCTACCCTATCAATGCTTGTTTAGTGATAATGGAATCGTATCTTCGTATGCTAAAGGTGTTTACAATTACTATGATGTTCAACAAATTGAAGAATTTGTTGCTTTTAAAGGTGCTTATGAGATTGCCTCTTTGATTGAAAAGTATGATGCTACTCTTTACAAATCTGAAAATTTTGCCATATTTCAATATTGTTATGATAATTATGCTTCTGATGCCTATGTTAAACCATATATTGAAGACTTCTCCGCTCTCCAAGAAAGACTAATATTTTGCAGGAAGCTATGGAAGAAGAAATTGATGAAACAGTGAGCTCATTGGATGAAAATGATGATGAGGAGAGCGAAGAACAAAAGGAGGAAGAGCGGATTAGCTACCCGTGCCCACCTTCTAATGAGAGTAACCCTCCAACTTATACATTATTTAATTCCCCTTCGTGCTTACCGAAGGATGATTGCTATGATGATTGCAATGATCCCTTGAATTTGTTTGAAATATCCCTTTTTGATGATGCTTGCTATGCTTGTGGCCAAGATGCCAATATGAATTATGCTTATGGAGATGAACTTTCTATAGTTCCTTATGTTAAACATGAAATTGTTGCTATTGCACCCACGCATGATAGTCCTATTATCTTTTTGAATTCTCCAAACTACACTATATCGGATAAGTTTGTGCTTACTAAGGATTATATTGATGGGTTGCCTTTTACCATTGGACATGATAATTTTGATGAATGTGATATGCATGTTCTTGCTGCTCCTACTTTCAATTATTATGAGAGAGGAACTATATCTCCACCTCTCTATGTTTCCAACACGATAGAATTGCAAGAAACTTCTGCATTGGCCTTTACTTGGTGTGCATGAATTGTTCTTTTTATGACATGCCGATGCAAAGGAAGAGAGTTAGACTTCGTTGTTGCTTGATATATGTTACTTTGTGCTCACTACTAAATTACAAATCATTGCTACTTAAAATTGGCTTTGATATACCTTGGGATCCGGGTGGATTCATTACTTGAGCACTATATGCCTAGCTTAATGGCTTTAAAGAAAGCGCTGCCAGGGAGACAACCCAGAAGTTTTAGAGCGTCATTTATTTCTGTTGAGTTCTTTTATATAGTTTAAAAACAAAAAAATAAAGAGGGGAACCTAAAAACTTTTCAAAAAGGAAAGTGAAAGTGAGAGAGACAAGCATTGTTGAAGTGGGAGCTAGCCTTGAACTTTGTTCATGCTCACGGAAACTTTGTAAATCTTGATTACAGAAACTTTTCATAAAAAATAATTATCCCCTTGTACAATTCCATTTTATCATAAAAATAATGTGCTAAGGTTTTCCTTTAGGATGTTTACAATGCTTGTTGGTTTGTATGGTGCAGGACAGAAACTTTGGCTGTAGTGCGCGATTTTACATTTTTAACTGGAACGTCAATTGGTTCGTATTCCTTTTGCACTGTCTTGCTATACAACCTCTTTATTTTTCCGAATTTTGGTAGAATTTTTGGGGTACCAGAAGTATGGTGGATGTTCAGATTGCTACAGACTGTTCTGTTTTTGACAGATTCTGTTTTTGATGCATAGTTTGCTTGTTTTGATGAATCTATCAATTTATATCAGTGGATTAAGCCATGGAAAAGCTATATTACAGTAGACACAATGCAAAAACAAGATATGAATTGGTTTACTACAGTACTTAGAGTAAGTGATTTGCTTTATTATACTAACGGATCTTACCGAGTTTTTTGTTGAAGTTTTGTGTGGATGAAGTGTCTAAGCGAGGATGTCTCGATATGAGGAAAAGGAAGAGAGGCAAGAGCTCAAGCTTGGGGATGAACGAGGCAACCCAAGTAAATATTCAAGGAGACTCAAGCGTCTAAGCTTGGGGATGCCCCAGAAGGCATCCCCTCTTTCTTCAACAAGTATCAGTATGTTTTCGTATTCGTTTCGTTTATGCATTATGTGCAAGTATTGGAGCGTCTTTTGCATTTAGTTTTCACTTTTATTTTATGCACCATGATGGTATGAGATAGTCCTTGGTTGATTTATAGAATGCTCTTTGCACTTCACTTATATCTTTTGAGTATGGCTTTATAGAATGCTTCATGCGCTTCACTTATATCATTTGAAGTATGGATTGCCTGTTTCTCTTCACATAGGAAACCGCCATTTGTAGAATGCTCTTTTGCTTCACTTATAATTGTTAGGGCGCGGGCATATCTTTTGTAGAAAGAATTAAACTCTCTTTCTTCACTTATATCAATTTAGAGAGATAACAGGAATTGGTCATTCACATGGTTAGTCATAAAATCCTACATAAACTTGTAGATCGCTGAATATGATATGTTTAATTACTTGCAATAGTTTTGCGATATAAAGGTGATGATATTAGAGTCATGCTAGTGGGTGACTGTGGATTAGTAAAAACACATGTGTTGAGGTTAGTGATTCCCGTAGCATGCACGTATGGTGAACCGCTTTGTGATGAAGTTGGAGCACAATTTTATTTATTGATTGTCTTCCTTATGAGTGGCGGTCGGGGACGAGCGATGGTCTTTTCCTACCAATCTATACCCCTAGGAGCATGCGCGTAGTACTTTGTTTTCAATGGCTTGTAGATTTTTGCAATAAGTATATGAGTTCTTTATGACTAATGTTGAGTCCATGGATTATACGCACTCTCACCCTTCCATCATTGCTAGCCTCTTCGGTACCATGCATTGCCCTTTCACACCTCGAGAGTTGGTGCAAACTTTGCCGGTGCATCCAAACCCCGTGATACGATATGCTCTATCACACATAAGCCTCCTTATATCTTCCTCAAAACAGCCACCATACCTACCTATCATGGCATTTCCATAGCCATTCCGAGATATATTGCCATGCAACTTCCATCATCATCATATACATGACTTGAGCATTCATTGTTATATTGCTTTGCATGATCGTAAGATAGCTAGCATGATGTTTTCATGGCTTGTCCGTTTTTTGATGCCATTGCTACGCTAGATCATTGCACATCCCGGTACACCGCCGGAGGCATTCATATAGAGTCATATCTTTGTTCTAGATATCAAGTTGTAATATTGAGTTGTAAGTAAATAAAAGTGTGGTGATCATCATTATTAGAGCATTGCCCCCAGTGAGGAAAGGATGAAGGAGACTGTGATTCCCCCACAAGTCGGGATGAGACTTTGGAATTTATGAAAAATAAAAGAGGCCAAAGAAGCCCACCAAAAAGAAAGAAAAAAATGAAATAAAAAAAGAAAAAAATGAGAGAAAAAGAGAGAAGGGGCAATGTTACTATCCTTTTACCACACTTGTGCTTCAAAGTAGCACCATGTTCTTCATAGAGAGAGCCTCCTATGCTTTCACTTTCATATACTAGTGGGAATTTTCATTATAGAACTTGGCTTGTATATTCCGATGATGGGCTTCCTCAAATGCCCGAGGTCTTCATGAGCAAGCAAGTTGGATGCACACCCACTTAGTTTCAGTTTGAGCTTTCATACACTTATAGCTCTAGTGCATCCGTTCATGGAAATCCCTACTCACTCACATTGATATCTATTGATGGGCATCTCCATAGCCCGTTGATACGCCTAGTTGATGTGAGACTTTCTCCCTTTTTGTCTACTCCACATAACCTCCACCATCATATTCTATTCCACCTATAGTGCTATATCCATGGCTCACGCTCATGTATTGCGTGAAAGTTGAAAAAGTTTGAGATTATTAAAGTATGAAACGATTCCTTGGCTTGTCATCGGGGTTGTGCATGATTAAATACTTTGTGTGATGAAGATAGAGCATCAACCACACTATATGATTTTGTAGGGATAACTTTCTTTGGCCATGTTGTTTTGAAAAGACATGATTGCTTTATTGGTACGCTTGAAGTATTATTGTTTTTATGACAAATGATAGACTATTGCTTTGAATCACTCGTATCTTAATATTCATGCCATGATTAGACACATGATCAAGATTATGCTAGGTAGCATTCCACATTAAAAATTATCTTTTTTATCATTTACCTACTCGAGGACGAGCAGGAATTAAGCTTGGGGATGCTGATACGTCTCCGTCGTATCTATAATTTTTTATTGTTCCATGCCAATATTCTTCAACTTTCATATACTTTTGGCAACTTTTTATACTATTTTTGGGACTAACATATTGATCCGATGCCCAGTGCAGTTCCTGTCATTTGCATGTTTTATGTTTCACGAAACCCAATATCAAACGGAATCCAAACGGGATAAAATGGATGGAGAATTATTTTGGATTATTTGGGATTTTTCGAGGAAGAATCAGCAGCAAAGAGTGTCGGGGTGGCCACGAGACAGGGCGCGCCCCCCCTGGCGCCCTGGACTCTAGTGGGCCACCCGTAAGGCGGTTGGCGCTCTTCTTTTCCATAAGAAAGCTAATTTTACGAGAAAAATCTGGTGAAAGATTCACCCCAATCGGAGTTACGGATCTCTAGATATAAAAGAAACGGTGAAGGGGAAGGATTACAAAACGCAGAAATAGAGAGATAGATCCAATCTCGGAGGGGCTCTCACCCCTCCCACGCCACGGGAGCCAAGGACCAGAGGGGAAACCCTTCTCCCATCTAGGGAGAAGGTCAAGGAAGAAGAAGAAGGGGGGCTGTCTCCCCCTTGCTTCCGGTGGCGCTGGAACGCCGCCGGGGGCCATCATCATCACCGCGATCTACACCAACACCTCCATCATCTCCACCAACATCTCCATCTCCTTCCCCATCTATATTCAGCGGTCCACTCTCCCGCAACCTGCTGTACCCTCTACTTGAACATGGTGCTTTATGCTTCATATTATTATCCAATGATGTGTTGCCATCCTATGATGTCTGAGTAGATTTCTATTGTCCTATCGGTGATTGATGAATTGCTATGATTGGTTTGAGTTGCATGTTTTATTATTGGTGCTGTCCTATGGTGCCCTCCATGTCGCGCAAGCGTGAGGGATTCCCACTGTAGGGTTTGCAATATGTTTATGATTCGCTTATAGTGGGTTGCGTGAGTGACTGAAACACAAACCCGAGTAAGGGGATTGTTGCGTATGGGAAAAAGGGGACTTGATACTTTAATGCTATGGTTGGGTTTTACCTTAATGAATCTTTAGTAGTTGCGGATGCTTGCTAGAGTTCCAATCATAAGTGCATATGATCCACGTAGAGAAAGTATGTTAGCTTATGCCTCTCCCTCAAATAGAATTGCAATAGTGATTACCGGTCTAGTAACATAGTCAATTGCTTAGGGACAATTCCACAACTCCTACCACCACTTTTCCACACTCGCTATATTTACTTTATTGCATCTTTATTTAAACAGCCCCTAGTTTATGTTTACGTGCTCTTTATTATCTTGCAAACCTATCCAACAACACCTACAAAGTACTTTTAGTTTCATACTTGTTCTAGGTAAGCGAGCGTCAGCGTGCGTAGAGTTATATCGGTGGTCAATAGAACTTGAGGGAATATTTATTCTACCTTTAGCTCCTCGTTGGGTTCGACACTCTTACTTATCAAAAACTATTGCGATCCCCTACACTTGTGGGTTATCAGCGCCAGTGTATTCGCACATCAAGCCGGTGCATCGGCTCAACGGAATAACCCGCCAGGCGAGCCAAACCCGGACCAGGTCAATGCCTGTCAGCCCGTTCCCTAGCAGAGTGATAACCCACAAGTATAGGGGATCGCAACAGTTTTCGATACGTAAGAGTGTCGAACCCAACGAGGAGCTAAAGGTAGAACAAATATTCCCTAAAGTTCTATCGACCACCGATACAACTCTACGCACGCTTGACGTTCACTTTACCTAGAACAAGAATAAAACTAGAAGTACTTTGTAGGTGTTTTCGGATAGGCTAGCAAGAAAATAAAGAGAGCGAAAATAAACTAGGGGCTGCTAAGATAAAAACACAACTAAAGTAAATATGGCGAGTGTGGAAAAGTGGTGGTAGGAGTTGTGGAATTGTCCCTAAGCAATTGACTATGTTACTAGACCGATAGCAAGTTTTATGTGGGAGAGGCCACTGCTAGCATGTCACCCCTTGGAATTCTATGCACTTATGATTGGAACTATTAGCAAGCATCCGCAACTACTAATGTTCATTAAGGTAAAACCCAACCATAGCATTAAGATATATTGGCCCCCCTTCAATCCCGTATGCATCAATTTCTATGCTAGGTTGAAGCTTCTGTCACTCTTGCTCTCCAATACATAGTCCTATCAATATACAACTAACCCTATGGTGTGATCCACGCGCGCGCTCATATGATGGCACCAAAGGACAGCAACATAACCACAAGAAAATTAAATCAATCATAGCAATTCATCAACCACCGATAGGACAACGAAAATCTACTCAGACATCATAGGATGGCAACACATCATTGGATAATAATATGAAGCATAAAGCACCATGTTCAAGTAGAGGGTATAGCGGGTTGCGGGAGAGTGGACAGCTGTAGATAGAGGGAGGAAGGTGATGGAGATGTTGGTGAAGATGGCAGAGGTGTTGGTGAAGATCGCGACGATGATGATGATGGCCACGGCAGCGTTCCGGCGCCACCGGAGGAGAGGGGGAGAGGGGCCCCCTTCTTCCTCTTCTTCCTTGACCTCCTCCCTAGATGGGAGAAGGGTTTCCCCTCCGGTCCTTGGCCTCCATGGCATGGGAGGGGTGTGATCCCCTCCGAGATTGGATATGTCTCTCTGTCTCTCTCTGTTTCTGCGTTCTCCTTGGCTCTGTTTCACCGTTTCGTGTATATATAGAGATCCGTAACTCCGATTGCCCTGAAACCTTCGCCGTGATTTTTTTCCGAAAATTAGTTTTATAGCGGAAAAAGAAGAGCGTCAACCGCCTTACAGGTGGGTCACGAGGGTCAGGGGTGCGCCCTAGGGGGGGGGGCGCCCCCTACCTCGTGCCCACCTTGGACACTGGTTCGCATTGATTTTTCCTCCAGATTTTCCAAATATTCCAAAAAGTATCTCCGTACGTTTTTATCCCGTTTGGACTCCGTTTGATATGGATATTCTGCGAAACCAAAAACATGCAACAGATAGGAACTGGCACTGGGCACTTGATCAATATGTTAGTCCCAAAAATAGTATAAAAAGTTGCCAAAAAGTATATGAAAGTTGAATAATATTGGCATGAAACAATCAAAAATTATAGATACGACGGAGACGTATCACAGAGCCTTGATCTTGGCCAAGGTAGGAGCAAGTGATTTACGTTCCGTGGCTGTAATCTTGTCAGGCAGAGGATGGTTGGTCCCAAGACGAAGGGCACGAAAGCCGGGCAGAGGGTTTTCATCAGCCGGAGAGGTATCTTTGCAGTAAAACCATGTCATATTCCAATCTTTGGGGTGGCTTGGCGGGTTAGCGTAAGTAAAGATCACATCCCTGCGGTGCTGGATCGAGACTCCGCCAAGTTTTAAGCTCTGGTCGCTGGCACATTCAGTCTGGCGGTTCAAATAGAATAGTTCTCTGAAAAGTAGCAAATTGGGTTCTTCACCAAGGTATACTTCGCTGAATACTTGGAAGTTGCAGATATTAGACACGGAATTGGGTCTGATGTCTTGTGGGTGAAGATCAAAGAAATTCAGCACATCCCGGAAGAATTTTGAGCCGGGAGGAGTAAATCCCCGGTTCATATGATCTGTGAAAACAACAACCTCTCTGTCTTTGGGTTGAGGAAATTCTTCATCCGGGTTAGGAGCACGATAAGGCATGACTTCTTTTTTCGGCAGATAGCCGGTCTTCACAAAGTCATCCAAGGTGCTGTCAGTAACAATGGATTTAACCCAGTTGCAGGAGGTAGGTGACTTGGGTGCCATTCTGATTGAAATCCTAAGACAAAGTAAAAGTGCCGGTTCAAATTTAAGCCAGGCAGGACAAAAATATTATTGTGCATATTCAAAATGGCGGCTTACGAAGGGGCCTAATGGTATAAGGATAATTATGTCCTGGTTAGTTAAGATGCCATAAGCTCTATAAGCCGTCAAGACTATTTAAACCGTCAAGGGTGGTTCAAGTTATTAATTGAGCATTGCTCCCTTAAAACCGGCGATCAGAGTCGCCATGACTAGATAAATCTAACAAATGCAGATTTTGCCTAAGTGTTGTACAAACAGGTTTCACAATTTGCAGCTGTTATTTTGGATCAAACAGATGTTCAAAAAAGAAAATTTACTAGACCTAAAACAGGGCGCAGAGGAGTTCATGCGCTATAATGGGGTTTTCTTACATGGAAAGGAGATCTGCTGGTACCCAAAATGGATGCGGAACACGTACCGCATAAGATCTATGGGGTTTTTGGATCGAAAGAAGCCATAGCAGGTGGAACAAAAGAACTCAGATGAACTGCACGCGGTACTGAAGAACATGCTAGCCCTAGCGCAGATCTATGGCGCAAAAAGGGGAAGCACTTACTGCGGAAGATCTGCGGAGGAGGGATGCTGCTGTTCTCTGGTCAAGGTCAGGTCGATGCAGCGGCCAAGCTCGACGAAGACGAGGTCTTACTGTGGCGGCAGCGAAGCTCCAATGAATGCACGAGGCGAGAGGAACAAGATGCGGAATGGGGAGAATGAGAAGAGACCTAGTTGGGTCTATTTATAAGGAAAAGACTGCTAAGTGGGCGCGAAAAACGAGGAGGCCGAAAACATAGTTATCCAACTACAAGGACACCTCGATTTTCGGATGGTCATTAATATAAAGATCCGTTGAGATACATTGGACAAAACATGCATTTATGGCAGGTGACGTCATGGCGAGTTACCACAAATTCAAAGGATGACGTCATGGCGGGTTACAAAAAACTTCATAAGCAAAGAGCAGAAGATTTTTCTTAAGTATCGAAGATTGACATGAACCAGTTCAAATTAATCTGGGGCCTAATGTTGGGGATATAACTATTGGTATGACCCGCCCAGGAGGGGCCGGGTTATACCTATGAATACTCTTGAAGCCCAAGACCAAGGTTGAAGATGGCGGTTCAGTAAGGGCCCAAAGCCCAGAGGCGACTTAAGTCCCGTAGAGATAAACCGCTATATGTACATGACTTGTATTGTAAGGCAAGAATAGTTAGAGACCGAGCCGGACACTGTTTATGAGCCGGCCGGGACTCCGAGAGCCACTGGGCGTCGACCTCTGTATATAAAGGGACGACCCGGCGGCGGTTCAGGGCAAGTAACATCAACTGAGAGTTAGGTCAGTGATTCGCTCCCTAGTTATCGAGACATAAGCAATCCCACTCAAAACTGGACCGTAGGCTTTTACCTTCACCGTAAGGGGCCGAACCAGTATAAACCTCATGTCCTTTGTCCCGATTAACCCCTTCAAGCTTCCTAGTTGCGATGGCTCCATGACTAAGTCCTTTCACTAGGACATCTGCCGTGACAATTCCACGACACTTGATATCTTTTATAATGGACTAACTGATGCTTCCAAGGACCACTTGGATAGTTGTGCTAGTTGTGTTTTCAGGGAAAGAACAGTCGACCAAGCTGAATTGTTATTGAATAATATGTTGACTAATGAAAATAATTGGAATCTTCCTGAGCAATTCCTGAGGCAATTCCTGAGCCAATTGAGCCAACTCCTGAGCCTATTCTTAAACCAACTCCGAAGAAGAGAGGTGTTCTATTTCTCAGTCCCGAAGATATGCAAGAGCAAAGAAATCAATGAAATAAAAAGGTATTAAAGCTGAAGATGTTGAGAATTTTCCTCCTATTGAAGAAATACATGGTCTTAATATACCGCATGTCGAAGAAGTACATGGTCTTGATAACCCGACATGGGTAGTAAAGGTAAATTCTCTCTATAGATATGATAAAGTTGAAATCTCGTCTACTAAATTACCTAGCCAATGTTTAGATGAATTTGATGATTTTATGGCTAGGCAAGAAAGTTTTAATGCTTATATTGGTAGAGAATTGAAGAGTAATGCTTACATGATTGGACGCTTGAGTGATTATATGGCTAGAGTTAAAGGTGAACTTAAACTCATTAGCAAATATGCTTCTATGGTCACCACTCAAGCAGAACAAGTACTTAAGGCTCAAAGTGATTTGCTCGATGAATTAAATAATAAACATGATTTTGTTGTTAGAGTGGCTACCAGAACTGGTAGAATGACTCAGGAACCTTTGTATCCTGAAGGCCACCCTAAGAGAATTGAGCAAGATTCTCAGAGGAATAATTTAGAAGTATCTAGTCCTTCTAAAAGGAAGAAAAAGAAAAATGATAGGACTTTGCATGCTTCTAGTGAACCTGTTGTAGACACACCTGAGAATCCCAATGATATTTCTATTTCTGATGCTGAAACACAATCTGGTGATGAACATGAACCTAGTGATAATGTTAATGATAATGTTCATGTTGATGCTCAACCTAGCAATAATAATGATGTAGAGATTGAACCAGCTGTTGATCTTGATAACCCACAACCAAAGAATCAACATTATGATAAGAGGGACTTTGTTGCTAGGAAGCATGGTAAAGAAAGAGAACCATGGGTTCAGAAACCCATGCCTTTTCCTCCTAAGCCATCCAACAAAAAGGATGATGAGGATTTTGAGCGCTTTGCTGAAATGATTAGACCTATCTTCTTACATATACGCTTAACTGATATGCTTAAAGTAAATCCTTATGCTAAATACATGAAGGATATTATTATAAATAAAATAAAGATATCGGAAGCTGAAATTTCCACCATGCTTGCTAATTATACTTTTAAAGGTGGAATACCAAAGAAACTTGGAGATCCAGGGGTACCAACTATACCATGCTCCATTAAAAGAAACTATGTTAAAATTGCTTTATGTGATCTTGGAGCCGGTGTTAGTGTTATGCCTCTCTCTTTATATCGTAGACTTGAATTGAATAAGTTGACACCTACTAAAATATCTTTGGAAATGGCTGACAAATCAACTGCTATACCTGTCGGTATTTGTGAGGATGTGCCTGTTGTGGTTGCAAATGTCACTCTTAAGGACTTTGTTATTCTTGATATTCCCGAGGACGATAGTATGTCGATTATCCTTGGTAGACCCTTTTTGAATACTGCAGGGGCTGTTATTGATTGCAACAAAGGCAATGTCACTTTTCATGTTAATGGTAATGAGCATACGGTACACTTTCCGAGGAAACAACCTCAAGTTCATAGCATCAATTCTATTGGAAAAATTCCGACTATTATTATTGGAGGTTTTGAATTTCCTCTTCCTACTGTCAAGAAAAAAATATGATATTCTTATTATTGGGGATGTTCATATCCCCTAGTGTTATTCAAAATTTCTCCGGTTCCATGCTATTCGGAATGAGTTTGTTAACAAGACTTGATCAACCTTGTTAGTGGATTCCTTTTTGATGATCATGAGATGGATGAAACTAGAAGGCACAACCTTCTGTACCCTCCTTTTATTTTCTGTTATTTAGAATAAATAAAGCAAAAATAGTATTATCTGTCTGTTTTCTGAATTATCCATGCGATAAAAAAATATCTCAAAAATAAAAGTTCTCCAAATGCCCTGCAAATTTAGTATGATTTTTTATGGAATATTTGAGGATTTTAGGCACTGAGAACACAGCAGGGGGGCAAGCACCTGGCCACGAGGGTCCAGGGCGCGCCCACCCTTACTGGGCGCGCCCCCTGCCTCGTGGGCCCACGGTGGCCCCTCTCCACTTATTCCTGCACCCACACACTCCATCTTCCTCCCAAAAAAATCCCCATCCAGCTCAAGCACGAGTTCTAGGTCATTTTGCTGCGATTTTCGATCTCCTTGCTCAAAGCTCCATTCACAAAAATGCTTTGGGAGATTGTTCCTTGGTATGTGACTCCTCCAATGGTCCAATTAGTTTTTGTTCTAGTGCTTTATTCATTGCAAATTTTTGCTGCCTAGGTGACCTTGTTCTTGAGCTTGCATGTCAAATTTATGAGGTCCCAAGTAATTCTAATGCATGGTATAGGCTCTAGGCACTTGTAGGAGTAGTTGCTATCAGTTTTATTGAGTTTGATTCGCTTTTATTTTGAGTTATTAAAAATTTCAGAAATTTTTCAGAGGAAGAAATATGTCTAGGAAAATTTACCAAGGTGGTGCCTGAACAAAGAAAGGACCCAGGCGCGCAATGCGTGAGCAAGACAATGAACCACCGAGGGAAGCTGATGTGTGGCCTTGTGAATGGCCATCAGAAGAATTTATGGTCAATGCAGGCATCAAGGATGAATTTGATGAGTATGTGCGTAATGCCGATCTTGAGGACTTCATGCAAGATAAGTGTCCTCAGTACTACTATTTGATTGATTGATTTGTGAGAAGGTTTAAATTTACATCTTCGCGTAATTCTCAAAATGTCTTGTTTGATATTTATGATCAATCATATACCATGGACTTAGAAGATTTTACTACTGCTTGCAAACTTCCACAGTGGGGTAATGTTAATGAACCCCGTAAATCTGAATATAAAGATTTTCTTGCTAGTATCACTGTGGGAGAATCTAGAGATATAGCAGCTACCATAGGGAGCATTCATTTTCTAGCTATACATTATTTTGCTCTCTTCATTGGTAGATGCATTAACGGTAAGGATGAAGCATGTCACATGTGTGTCCCTGATCTTTGTGTTCTCAAGAGTGCTGTATTAGGTAATGAAGATTACAACTTGGGGGCAATTGTTGCACGTAGGTTGCATAATAATGGTTTAGTTGGAGATTTGTTTGGAGGGATTTATGCGACCCATGTTGCTAATTATCTTGGTATACCTCCACGGGAGGGTGATAGGGAGTTGCCTCCCGCTTCTTTAGATTATGACGCTATGGTCAGTCATCATTTTCTTGGGAGGAATGAATAATTCCTCCAGTATCGACTAATCTTTGACAGATGTCGCGCTATCCATGTTACTCTCCCTGCTCCTTCCCTTTTTGATTACCAGGAAAAATGAAGGTATGTTGTCACCAGGGAGGAGGCAAACGAATACGAGAGGAGAGCGGAGGCAGATCGCCACCATGCCGCAGCTCAGGAGGTAACGGCTGCTGCATCTCAGTACGACCCTAGTTACAACTTTGGATATCAGTCAGGCTATCCATGGCCATAGACCAACTTAGGCCAAAAGCCTAAGCTTGGGGGAGTATGTATTTCTCACTGACATTACATTCATGTTCACACACTTATTCTAGTTGTCGGTGCTCATATTTTTTATTGTACTATCCATGCTAGTTTAATTTCTTTTTCTAGCTTTCTTCTTGTGTGTTTGATAAAACTTAAGAAAACCCCCAAAAAAAGTTAGTTTAATCTCCATGCTTGTAGTAGTAATTAAAATCAAAACCCAAAAATATTTCTCGTTCTTCTTTTGCTTGTTGGGAGCTTTCCCGTGTAAATAGTTTTATTTCTTTTCTTTCCTTTGGGGGTCGAGAGTAGAAGACTATAATGAAAATGTTTAGTGGCTCTCATATGCATAATTTTTGATTTAATTTAGGGGGATTCGTCGTCGTCGTCATCATCAACCATCCTCCATCACCAATTTCATGATGCTCACCGCCGTGCGTGAGTAATTCCATCGTAGGCTTGCTGGACGGTGATGGGTTGGATGATATTTACCATGTAATCGAGTTAGTTTTGTTAGGGTTTGATCCCTAATATCCACTATGTTCTGAGATTGATGTCGCTATGACTTTGCAATGCTTAATGCTTGTCACTAGGGCCCGAGTGCCATGATTTCAGATCTGAATCTATTATGTTTTCATGAATATATGTAAGTTCTTGATCCTATCTTGCAAGTCTATAGTCACCTATTATGTGTTATGATCCGACAACCCCGAAGTGACAATAATCGGGATACTTCTCGGTGATGACCGTAGTTTGAGGAGATCATGTATTCACTATGTGTTAATGCTTTGGTCCGGTACTCTATTAAAAGGAGGCCTTAATATCCCTTAGTTTCCATTAGGACCCCGCTGCCACGGGAGGGTAGGACAAAAGATGCCATGCAAGTTCTTTTCCATAAGCTCGTATGACTATATTCGGAATACATGCCTACATTGCATTGATGAACTGGAGCTAGTTCTGTGTCACCCTATGTTATAACTATTACATGAGGAATCGCATCCGACATAATTATCCATCACTGATCCAATGCCTACGAGCTTTTCACATATTGTGCTTTGCTTATTTATTTTACCGTTGCTACTATTATAGTTACTACAAAACCGCTATCGTTACTTTTATTACTGTTACCATTACTACCATACTACTTTGCTACTAAATACTTTGCTGAAGATACAAAGTTATCCAGGTGTGGTTGAATTGACAACTCAACTGCTAATACTTGAGAATATTCTTTGGCTCCCCTTGTGTCGAATCAATAAATTTGGGTTGAATACTCTACCCTCGAAAACTGTTGCGATCCCCTATACTTGTGGGTTATCATCGATGATTTAACCGATATGCTAGATTATAATTCAAAAAAACACCGAATACATGGACGAGGATAGCGGAGTCACGGCTAGTACCGATGTCCCCCCTGTCACCGGCCGCTGGTTAGCCACGTCCACCTACAATATTTACATGGTGAACACCCCCAAGGACGGCGATGGAAGTCCCAATCAGGACCGAGACAAGCCCGGAGATGAGCCTCCTAAACGCCGAAAACAACGCCGTCGATCGAAGCCACGTCGAAGCCATGAAATCAACATGGACTCTACGGAGAACGACACCCCAAATAATACGGATGACCTCACCAGAGCCGCAGCCAGCGAAAATCATCAGGATGACCCCGCGGGGCAGGAGGACCCGCTCAACCCGGAAAAACCCGATGGCTCCGAAGACAGCAACTGCCTCCCACCCTCTGAGGAGGAGGCCAATCTAGGGGATGACAATTTCATCGTCCCCGAAGACCTGCTGGAGCAGGAACGGTTCAAATGGAGGCTTCTAGCCACTGCCCGCAGCCTGAAGAAACAAAAGCGCGGAATCAAGGCCTAACAGGACACCCTCAATGATCAATGGATCAAAGTCCTAGCCGCTGAAGAAGGGTACGACCGCGAATAACCAATCAAAAGTTATCCCAAGCGAAGATTGTTGCCGCAATTCGATGATGAGGCCGTAGAGCCAACACGTCTGACATACACACGCACCGAACAGCCGGACCACCCCCCGAGAGGGGCGGGACAGAGAACCTAACGAGGCAAAGCACCTCGCCGCCCCACCTCACCGTTACGGCAAGGATCAAGTGTGGCCCGTTAATGAATACGACCTCCGCCATGACCTAGACGCTCGAGGAGGCCGTACTAAGTCCATCTACGGACCCAGAGAAGACCCGCCCACTCACTGAGAAGGATATTACGGTTGGCTGAACCGAAACGATAGAGTCCGGGAACAGCGGCGGACTCGGATGGCCGAAGAACTCCGATGCAATGTAGCCCAAGTTTGGGGTGCCTCACACCCCCTGTGCTTCACAGAGAGGGTAGTGCAACACCAATTCCCAAAAGGCTTCAAGCCTATGAACATCGAACCATACGACGGAACCACAGACCAGCTGTGTGGGTAGAGGATTTCCTCCTCCATTCACATGGTGCGAGGAGATGACCTCCACGCCATCAAATATCTGCCACTAAAGCTTAAAGGACCAGCTCAACATTGGTTGAACAGCCTTCCCGAAGACTCTATAGGTTGTTGGGAGGAGCTTGAGGAGGCTTTTCGAACAAACTTTCAGGGCACCATTGTCTAGTCTTTAGACGCTGATGACCTAAATTGCATCACACAACAGCCCGAAGAATCTGCTCGACAATTTTGGAACCGATTCATGACCAAGAAGAACCAGATTGTCGACTGTCCGGATGCCGAAGCCCTGGCCGCTTTCAAGCATAATGTCAAGGACAAATGGCTCGTAAGGCAGCTCGGCTAGGACAAACCATGAACTATGGCAGCCCTTACTTCTCTCATGACTCGCTTTTGCGCGGGCAAAGACAGTTGGCTCGCTCGCAAAACACCAACCCCGACACACCCGGTACCTCCGAGGTTCGGGATGGAAATGAAAAGCCGTGAAGCAGCAAGAGTAAACGTCGCCACAACGACGACGAAGGCGAGGATACGACAGTAAATGCCGGATTTCAAAAATCTGAATTCCGGATCACGAAAGAAGGCCCCTAAGGGCAATGGCAATGACCCGTCCAGACTAGACACAGTTCTGGACAGGCCTTGCCAGATCCACGGCACGTCAGAGAAGCCCGCCAACCACTCCAACCGTAATTGTTGGGTGATCAAACAAGCCGGCAAGCTCACAGCCGAAGACTCGGGCAAAAGCCCATGAAGCAAGGACGATGATGAGGCCCGCATGCCGAATAATGGAGGCCAGAAACCCTTCCCTTCCGAGGTTAAGACAATGAACATGATATATGCAACCCACATACCGAAGAAGAAGAGGAGGCGAGCACTGCAATACATATATGTCGTCGAGCCCGTAGCGCCAAAGTTCAATCCATGGTCAGCCTGCCCGATCACTTTCGATCACAGGGACCACCCGACCAGCATACGCCACGGGGGGTCTGCAACCTTAGTTCTCGACCCCATCATCGATGGATTCCACCTCACTAGAGTCCTAATGGACGGGGGTAGTATCCTCAATCTGGTATATGAAGACCCAGTGAGGAAGATGGGGATCAATCCGTCAAGGATCAAACCCAGTAACAACACCTTCAAGGGGGTTATGTTGGGGAACGTAGCATGCCATTTCAAAAAATATCCTACGCTCACGCAAGATCTAACTAGGAGATGCATAGCAACGAGGGGGAGAGAGTGTGTCTACATACCCTCGTAGACCGTAAGAGGAAGCGTTTGACAACGCGATTGATGTAGTCGAACTTCTTCTAGCTCCGACTGATCAAGCACCGAACGTACGACACCTCCGAGTTCTGCACACGTTCAGCTCGGTGACGTCCCTCACCTTCCGTGTCCAGCAAGGTGTTGAGGTAGTAGATCAGTTCCGTCATGATGGCATGGTAACGGTGATGGTGAAGTGATCCTTGCAGGGCTTCGCCTAAGCACCACGAGAATATGACCATGGGTGTAAACTGTGGAGGGGGGCGCTGCCCACGGCTAGCAATTGATATTGTATGTTCTAGGCGCCCCCACCCATGTATATATAGGTGTGGGGGGAGGAAGCCATGGGGCACCCCAAGTAGGCTAAATCCTACTTGGGGTCCTCCCCAATTCGGCCTCCCCCTTCCATAAATGCCAGAGGGGGAAGGAAAGAGTTGGGAGGAGGGAAGGAAGGGGGAGGTTGAATCCCCCCTTTCCTTTCTCCCTTCCCCTCTTTCCTTCTCCTCTGGTTCAGCCCATATGGGGGGCGCACCAGCCCCTGGTGGCTGGTGCGTTTCCCCTCTTGGCCCAATAGGCCCATATCTTTTGCTGGGGGAGCCCGGAACCCCTTCCGGTGACCCGATATGTACCCGATACCCTACGGAACACTTCTGGTGTCCGAATACCATCGTCCTATATATCAATCTTTACCTCTCGACCACTTCGAAACTCCTCGTCATGTCCGTCATCTCAGCCAGGACTCCGAAAAGCATTTGGTCACCAAATCACATAACTCATATATTACAATATCGTCATCGAACGTTAAGCGTGCGGACCCTACGGGTTCGAGAAGTATGTAGACATGACTGAGACACCTCTCCGGTCAATAACCAATAGCGGAACCTAGATGCTCATATTGGCTCCCACATATTCTACGAAGATCTTTATCGGTCGAACCGTTATGAAAACATACATTATTCCCTTTGTCATCGGTATCTTACTTGCCCGAGATTCGATCGTCGGTATCTTCATACCTAGTTCAATCTCGTTAGCGCAAATCTCTTTAATCGTTCCGTAATACATCATCCTGCAACTAACTCATTAGTCACTTTGCTTGCAAGGCTTCTTATGATGTGTATTACCGAGAGGGCCCGGAGATACCTCTCCAATACTCAGAGTGACAAATCCTAATCTTGATCTATGCCAACCCAACAAACACCTTCAGAGATACCTGTAGAGCATCTTTATAACCACCCAGTTATGTTGTGACGTTTGATAGCACAAAAGGGGTTCCTTCAGTATCTGGGAGTTGCATAATCTCATAGTCGAAGGAATATGTATTTGACATGAAGAAAGCAATAGCAATAAAACTGAACGATCATAATGCTAAGCTAACGAATGGGTCTTGTCCATCACATCATTCTCCTAATGATGTGATCCCGTTTATCAAATGACAACACATGTCTATGGTTAGGTAACTTAACCATCTTTGATCAATGAGCTAGTCTAGTAGAGGCTTACTAGGGACATGGTATTTTGTCTATGTATCCACACATGTATCAAGTTTCTGGTTAATACAATTCTAGCATGAATAATAAACATTTATCATGAAATAAGGAAATATTAAATAACAACTTTATTACTGCCTTAGGGCATATTTCCTTCAGGTTATTCGAGGAGTGGAGGCCCGTTGCATAGGCACTGTGATGCTTGAAGTAGTGTTTGGCTCTCCGGACAACTTCCAAAGCGAGGACTTGATCTTCGACATTGCACCCTTTCACAACGGCTATCACGCCCTCCTCGGTCGAACATCGTTTGCTAAATTCAATGTCGTTCCGCATTACACGTACCTCAATTTGAAGATACCTGATCCTTCGGGCGGTGCTACCTCTTCAGCAGTCTGTTGGTTTTCCCTTGAAGAGGAAAGGGTGATGCAGCAAAGTAGCGTAAGTATTTCCCTCAGTTTTTGAGAACCAAGGTATCAATCCAGTAGGAGGCTCCTCACAAGTCTCTCGTACCTACACAAACAAACAAGAACCTCGCAACCAACGCGATAAAGGGGTTGTCAATCCCTTCACGGTAACTTGCAAAAGTGAGATCTGATAGAGATAATAAGATAAGATAAATATTTTTGGTATTTTTATGATATAGATTGGAAAGTAAAGATTGCAAAATAAAGTAGATCGGAAACTTATATGATAAAAAATAGACCCGGGGGCCATAGGTTTCACTAGTGGCTTCTCTCAAGATAGCATAAGTATTACGGTGGGTGAGCAAATTACTGTCGAGCAATTGATAGAAAAGTGTATAGTTATGAGAATATCTAGGCATGATCATGTATATAGGCATCACGTCCGCGACAAGTAGACCATCTCCTGCCTGCATCTACTACTATTACTCCACACATCGACCTCTATCCAGCATGCATCTAGAGTATTAAGTTCATAAGAACAGAGTAACGCATTAAGCAAGATGACATGATGTGAGGGATAAACTCAAGCAATATGATATAAACGCCATCTTTTTATCCTCGATGGCAACAATACAATACGTGCCTTGCTGCCCCTGGTGTCACTGGGAAATGACACCGCAAGCTTGAACCCAAAGCTAAGCACTTCTCCCATTGCAAGAAAGATTGATCTAGTAGGGCAAACCAAACTGATAATTCGAAGAGACTTGCAAAGATAACCAATCATACATAAAAGAATTCAGAGGAGATTTAGATATTTCTCATAGATAAACTTGATCATAAACCCACAATTCATCGGATCTCGACAAACACACCGCAAAAAGAGTTACGTCGAATAGATCTCCAAGAAGATCAAGGAGAACTTTGTATTGAGATTCAAAGAGAGAGAAGAAGCCATCTAGCAAATAACTATGGACCCGAAGGTCTGTGGTAAACTACTCACAACTCATCGAAGAGGCTATGGTGTTGATGTAGAAGCCATTCGTGGTCGATTCCCCCTCTGGTGGAGCGCCGACGAAGGCTCCAAGATGGGATCTCGCGGATACAGAAGGTTGCAGCGGTGGAAATAGGTTTTTGTGGTGCTCCTAGATGTTTTCAGGGTATGGAGGTATATATAGGCGAAGGAGGTCGGTCAGGGGAGCCACGAGGGGCCCACGAGGGTGGGGGCACGCCTACCCCCCTAGGGCTCACCTTGCACCCTCGTGGCCGCCTCGGCTGCTTCTTGATGTCCACTCCAAGTCTCCTGGATTGCGTTTGTTCCAAAAAGATCGCTCCCGAAGGTTTCATTCCGTTTGGACTCCGTTTGATATTCCTTTTCTTCGAAACACTGAAATAGGCAAAAAAAAACAGCAATTCGGGCTGGGCCTCCGGTTAGTAGGTTAGTCCCAAAAATGATATAAAAGTGTAAGGTAAGGCCCACAAACATCCAAAACAGGTAATATAATAGCATGGAGCAATAAAAAAATTATAGATACGTTGGAGACGTATCAAGCATCCCCAAGCTTAATTCCTGCTCGTCCTCGAGTAGGTAAATGATAAAAACAGAATTTTTGATGTGGAATGCTACCTAGCATATTTCTTAATGTAATTTTCTTTATTGTGGCATGAATGTTCAGATCCAAATGATTCAAAATAAAAATTCATATTGACATTAGAGATAATAATACTTCAAGCATACTAACAAAGCAATCATGTCTTCTCAAAATAACATGGCTAATGAAAGTTCATCCCTACAAAATCATATAGTTAGGCTATGCTTCATTTTTATCACACAAAATACTCCGATCATGTACAACCCCGGTTTCAGCCAAGCAATTGGTTCATACTTTTTAACGCGCTTCAACTTTTTTCAACTCTCACGCAATACATGAGCGTGAGCCATGGATATAGCACTATGGGTGGAATAGAATATGATGATGGAGGTTGTGTGGAGAAGACAAAAAAAGGAGAAAGTCTCACATTGACGAGGCTAATCAACAGGCTATGGAGATGCCCATAAATTGATGTCAACATGAGGAGTAGGGATTGCCATGCAACGGATGCACTAGAGCTATAAATGTATGAAAGCTCAACAAAAGAAACTAAGTGGGTGTGCATCCAACTTGCTTGCTCATGAAGACCTAGGGAATTTTGAGGAAGCCCATCGTTGGAATATACAAGCCAAGTTCTATAATGAAAAATTCCCACAAGTATATGAAAGTGACAACATAGGAGACTCTCTATATGAAGAACATGGTGCTACTTTGAAGCACAAGTGTGGAAAAAAGATAGTAACATTGTCCCCCTTTTTTATTTTCTTTTTTGGCCTTTTTTTGGCCTTTCTCTTTTTTTATTGGCCTTTCTTTTTTTATTTGGCCTTTCTTTTTTTTATAAGGGACAATGCTCTAATAATGCTGATCATCACACTTCTATTTATTTATTTACAACTCAAGAATTATAACTCGATACTAGAACAAAATATGACTCTATATGAATGCCTCCGGCGGTGTACCGGGATATGCAATGAATCAAGAGCGACATGTATGAAAAAATATGAAGGTGGCTTTGCCACAAATATGATGTCAACTACATGATCATGCAAAAGCAATATGACAATGATGAAACGTGTCATGATGAACGGAACGGTGGAAAGTTGCATGGCAATATATCTCTGAATGGCTATGGAAATGCCATAATAGGTAGGTATGGTGGCTGTTTTGAGGAAGATATAAGGAGGTTTATGTGTGATAGAGCGTATCGTATCACGGGGTTTGGATGCACCGGTGAAGTTTGCACCAACTCTCAAGGTGAGAAAGGGCAATGCACGGTACCGAAGAGGCTAGCAATGATGGAAGGGTAAGAGTGCGTATAATCCATGGACTCACATTAGTCATAAAGAACTCACATACTTATTGTAGAAGTTTTATTAGCCCTCTAAGCAAAGTACTAGTATGCATGCTCCTAGGGGGAGGTTGGTAGGAGTTAACCATCGCGCGCCCCCGACCTCCACACATAAGGAAGGCAATCAAAAGAGCACCCCATGCAACAAATTTGTTACACAACTTTTACCATACGTGCATGCTACGGGACTTGCCAACTTCGACACAAGTATTCCTTAAATTCACAACTACCCAACTAGCGTGACTCTAATATCACCACCTCTATAGCTCAAAACAATTATCAAGCATCAAATTGATCATAGCATCCAATTCACTTCCTATGATAGTTTTTATTATACCCAACTTGGATGCCCATCATTCTAGGACCAAATTTATAACCATAGTAAATACCATGCTGTTCTAAAAGACTCTCAAAATAATATAAGTGAAGCATGAGAGGTCAACAATTTCTACAAAACAAAACCACCGCCGTGCTCTAAAAAGATATAAGTGAAGCACTAGAGCAAAATTATCTAGCTCAAAAGATATAAGTGAAGCACATAGAGTATTCTAATAAATTCCAAATCATGTGTCTTTCCCAAAGGTGTGTACAGCAAGGATGATTTTGGTAAACTAAAAAGCAAAGACTCATATCATACAAGACGCTCCTAGCAAAATACATATCATGTGGCGAATAAAAATATAGCTCCAAGTAAAGTTACCGATAGACGAAGACGAAAGAGGGGATGCCTTCCGGGGCATCCCCAAGCTTAGGCTTTTGGTTGTCCTTGGATTATCTTGGGGTGCCATGGGCATCCTAAAGCTTAGGCTCTTGCCACTCCTTATTCCATAATCCATCAAATCTTTACCCAAAACTTGAAAACTTCACAACACAAAACTCAACAGGAAATCTCATAAGCTCCGTTAGTGCAAGAAAGAAAAACCACCACTTTAAGGTACTGTAATGAACTCATTATTTATTTATATTGGTGTTAAACCTACCGTATTCCAACTTCTCTATGGTTCATACCCCGATACTAGCCATACATTTATCAAAATAAGCAAACAACACATGAAAAACAGAATCTGTCATAAACAGAACAGTCTGTAGCAATCTGTAACTTTCGAACACTTATGGAACCCCAAAAATTCTACCAAAATAGGAAGTACTAGATAATTTGTTTATTAATCTTCTGCAAAACAAATCAACTGAAAATCACGTTTCTGTAATTTACGAAAATCATTCTCGTGCGCGCAAAATTTTCTGTTTTTTCAGCCAGATCAAATTAACTATCACCCAAGAAGATCCTATAGGTTTTACTTGGCACAAACACTAATTAAAACATAAAACCACATATAAACAGAGGCTAGATGATTTATTTATTACTATACAGACGCAAAAAGCAAGGAACAAAAATAAAATTGGGTTGCCTCCCAACAAGCGCTATCGTTTAATGCCCCTAGCTAGGTATAAAAGCGAGAATAGATCTAAGTATTGTCATCTTTGGTATTCAAACTCATAAGTGGCTCGCATAATAGATTCATAAAGTAATTTGATTATCTTTCTAGGAAAGTGTTCCATGCCTTTCCTGAATGGAAATTGGAATCTAATATTTCCTTCCTTCATATCAATAATTGCACCAATCGTTCTAAGGAAAGGTCTACCAAGAATAATAGGACATGAAAAATGGCAATCTATATCAAGAACGATGAAATATACGGGCACATAATTCCTATTTGCAACAATAAGAACGTCATTAATCCTTCCCGTAGGTTTCTTAATAGTAGAATCCGCAAGGTGCAAGTTTAAAGAGCAATCATCAAATTCACGAAAACCTTGCACATCACATAAAGTTTTCGAAATCATGGAAACACTAGCACCCAAATCACACAAAGCATAGCATTCGTGATCTTTAATTTTAATTTTAATAGTAGGTTCCCACTCATCATAAAGTTTTCTAGGGATAGAAACTTCCAATTCAAGTTTTTCCTCATAAGATTGCATCAAAGTATCAACGATATGTTTGGTAAAAGCTTTATTTTGACTATAAGCATGAGGAGAATTCAACACGGATTGCAACAAGGAAATACAATCTACTAAAGAACAATTATCATAATTAAATTCCTTGAAATCCAAAATAGTGGGTTCATTGCTATGTAAAGTTTTGACCTCTCCAATCCCACTTTTACCAAATTTAGCATCAAGATTTAAAAACTCTGAATCATTGGGACGCCTTTTAACTAAAGTTGACTCATCTCCAGTCCCATCATTATCAAGATTCATATTGCAAAACAAAGATTTAATAGGATACACATCAATCACTTTTAGATCTTCATCATTATTTTCCCCTAACCCTTCTGGTTTGGCAGCCATCTTATTAACTAAGGTGGCTTGCTTATCAGAAATTTGGGCCATTGATTTTTCAAGACGAGCAATCTGAGAATTCAAACCATAAAATTCTTTAGACATATCATCAAGCTCTTTATTCATGTACTCCATAAAGATTTTTTGTTCTTTAAGCTCGTTTTTAAAGAAATTATTATGCTCAGATTGTAAAGTCATAATGCTTCTAACGTATAATTCAATCTCTTCCAACCTTCTAAGATGAAGATCAGCGTTCTTAGGCAAAGCCATAAGGGAAAACAGGCACACGAGAGGCAAGCAAAAAAGAGAGGCGAATGGAAAAGAGAGGGTGAATAAAATGGCAAGGGTGAAGTGGGGGAGAGGAAAACGAGAGGCAAATGGCAAATAATGTAATGTGAGGGAGATGAGTTTGTGATGGGTACTTGGTATGTCTTGACTTGAGAGAAGACCTCCCCGGCAACGGTGCCAGAAATCCATCTTGCTACCTCTTGAGCACTGCGTTGGTTTTCCTTGAAGAGGAAAGGGTGATGCAATAAAGTAGCATAAGTATCCCTCAGTTTTTGAGAACCAAGGTATCAATCCAGTAGGAGGCTCCTCACAAGTCCCTCGTACCTACACAAAGAAACAAGAACCTCGCAACCAATGCAATAAAGGGGTTGTCAGTCCCTTCACGATAACTTGCGAAAGTGAGATCTGATAGACATAATAAGATAAGATAAATATTTTTGGTATTTTTATGATATAGATTGGAAAGTAAAGATTGCAAAATAAAGTAGATCGCAAACTTATATGATAAAAAATAGACCCGGGGGCCATAGGTTTCACTACTGGCTTCTCTCAACATAGCATAAATATTACGGTGGGTGAACAAATTACTGTCGAGCAATTGATAGAAAAGTGCCTAGTTATGAGAATATCTAGGCATGATCATGAATATAGGCATCACGTCCGCGACAAGTAGATCGAAACGATTCTGCATCTACTACTATTACTCCACACATCGACCACTATCCAGCATGCATCTAGAGTATTAAGTTCATAAGAACAGAGTAACGCATTAGGCAAGATGACATGATGTAGAGGGATAAACTCAAGCAATATGATATAAACCCCATATTTTTATCCTCGATGGCAACAATACAATACGTACCTTGTTGCCCCTGCTGTCACTGGAAAGGACACCGCAAGATTGAACCCAAAGCTAAGCACTTCTCCCATTGCAAGAAAGATCAATCTAGTAGGCCAAACCAAACTGATAATTCGAAGAGACTTGCAAAGATAACCAATCATACATGAAAGAATTCAGAGGAGATTCAAATATTGTTCATAGATAATCTTGATCATAAACCCACAATTCATCGGATCTCAGCAAACACACCGCAAAAAGAATTACATTGAGTAGATCTCCAAGAAGATCGAGGAGAACTTTGTATTGAGATCCAAAGAAAGAGAAGAAGCCATCTAGCTAATAACTATGGACCCGAAGGTCTGAGATAAACTACTCACACTTCATCGGATAGGCTATGGTGTTGATGTAGAAGCCCTCCGTGGTCGATTCTCCCTCCGGTGGAGCGCCGGTGAAGGCTCCAAGATGGGATCTCGCGGATACATAAGGTTGCGGCGGTGGAAATAGGTTTTCGTGGTGCTCCTGGATGTTTTCATGGTATGGAGGTATATATAGGCGAAGGAGGTCAGTCAGGAGTTCCACGAGGGGCCCACGAGGGTGGGGGCGCACCTACCCCCCTAGGGCGCGCCTTGCACCCTCGTGGCCGCCTCAGCTGCTTCTTGACGTCCACTCCAAGTCTCCTGGATTGCGTTTGTTCCAAAAAGATCGCTCCCGAAGGTTTCATTCCGTTTGGACTCCGTTTGATATTCCTTTTCTTTGAAACACTGAAATAGGCAAAAAAACAGCAATTCGGGTAGGGCCTCCGATTAGTAGGTTAGTCCCAAAAATGATATAAAAGTGTAACGTAAGGCCCATAAACATCCAAAACCTGTAATATAATAGCATGGAGTAATCAAAAATTATAGATACGTTGGAGACGTATCAGGCGGCATAACTATCAATGGCAACACAGAATGCTCACTTCGGACCGAAGAGCACACTGCGGCCCTAGCGGCCGAAGACCAAATCGGCTCGTACGGGTCCCGATACCGGCCTGCCGTAAAGGCCAGAGACAACAGTAAATGGGTCTGAACCTGTTCCCCATCATGGGAACCTGCATGCGTTCGTCGGAAATAGGGATGCGCGCCCCACGACACGCCCAAAATCTTCGCGCTCCATGTGCCTCGTCAACAAAATTTCGCACTTAAAATACCATGGGCAGCCATGAGGCCTATATCAATAGATCCAAAGCATGTGTTCGGCTAACCCGGACTTTGGGGTTACTGTAAGGGCATATTTCTCCCAATGTGGTTTTGGTGATTGATGACAGTGCATTTGCAGACTAATCGTGTGCATTGAGCATTTCAGGTATCTCATGTCTAGGCACAAGATGATTCGTTGCCCCTCGGAGCCTATCGAAGACGGTGGTTCTGTACGTTTCTTTTCGGTGGATTCAAATCGTAGGAAAGCCGTACTATTAAGAGGGGGTCCGCTACGGAAAGGTTAGGGTGGAATCAACACGTACACATGTGTTTCTTTGCATCCCCTTTCCTTCGCTTCTTTGGAGCATCGTTCGTTTATCCTTGTCGCTGCTAGAGGAAGGCTTTCAAGTGCTATAGTTTTTGTGGCGTGCATTAGTACTACTCAAGGGAGCAGTAGTACCGCAGGGGCCCGCGGTAGTACTGCTTAGGGAAGCGGTAGTACCGCGTTGTGCGGTAGTACAGCTCCTCGCGGGCAGTAGTACCGCTGCCTCTAGCCCAGAACGTTGTCGCGCACGGAAGTAGGCGCGGAAGTAATTTTTTACTTCCGCCCCTACACGGTAGTACCGCTCCCTGTAAGCGGTAGTACCATGCCGGATTTTTGCACGTCCCAATCTCAGCGGAAGTAGTCACGGACGTAATTTATTTAGTCTGGGCCTTTTTCAGCCCTGGTGAGCCCCTGCCTTGCGGTAGTACCACTCTGGCGGTTCTACCTCTCATTGCCTAGTGCAACAGGACCTCACCTGGCTTCTACCGCATGAGCGGTAGTACCCAACATGATGCGGTAGTACTGTAAAGCCTTGCGGTAGCACCGTGAGCTTGTGCGGTAGTACCGCGTCCCGCGGGCTAAGTAAGTGGGTAACGGTTGGATCTTTTCCCCCACTATATAAAGGGGGTCTTCTTCCCCAAGAAGACCACCTCTTCCCTCCCCAAGCTCCATTGTTGCTCAAAGCTCCATTTTCGCCCGATCTCTCTCCCTAGTCAATCAAACTTGTTGATTTTCTAGGGATTGGTTGAGAAGGCCCCGTTCTACACTTCCACCAAGAGAAATTTGATTCCCCCCACTAATATCTTGCGGATCTTGTTACTCTAGGGTGTTTGAGCACCCTAGACGGTTGAGGTCACCACAGAGCCATATTCCATTGTGGTGAAGCTTCGTGGTATCGTTGGGAGCCTCCAATTAAGTTGTGGAGATAGCCCCAACCTTGCTTGTAAAGGTTCAGTCACCGCCTTCAAGGGCACCAATAGTGGAATCATGGAATCTTGCATTGTGTGAGGGCGTGAGGAAAATACGGTGGCCCTAGTGAATTCTTGGGGAGCATTGTGCCTCCACATCGCTCCAACGGAAACGTACTTCCTCTCAAAGGGAAGGAACTTCAGTAACACTTCCTCGTCTCCACCGACTCCACTCTTGGTTATCTCTTACCTTTACTTCTGCAAGCTTATATTGTGTTTTATCCCTTGCTTGCTTATGTGCTTGTTGTTGTTTCATCATATAGGTTGTTCACCTAGTTGCACATCTAGACAACCTACTTTATTGCTAAGTTTAATTTGGTCAAGAAAAGTTAAAAATTGTTAGTTGCCTATTCGCCCCCCCTCTAGTGAACCATATCGATCCTTTCAATCGGTATCAGAGCCTCGTCTCCTTATTAAGGACTTTGCCGTCCGGACAGTATGGTTGACACCACAGACGAGGTGGAGGGGCACCCCGGTGCGAGTCCCACTTTGTCTGCGGCCAATGGGGGATCCTCGGTCTCTCTTGAGGAGTTCAATGCGGCTTTGGACACATTGAACACCTCCATGACGGCCGAGATTAAATGCATGTTTAAGGAGTTTCTTGATGGGTTTAACCATTGGAAGTGTTGATCCCGCTAATAAGGTGGCGGATGCTAACTCCAAAAAGGGGGAAGCTAGTAGTGAGCAAGTTCCTTTGCCTAGTGGTAGGAGTGGGAGTGGAATCTTTGCCCATGTTGAACCTCCACTTACTTATGGAGGACCGGTTCCTTCCGCGCATATGAATCATGTTGGTCCTCCTCCTAAGCTTGTGAAAAATTAGGATTTTGCTTCTTGGGTGTATCGCTTTAAACGTCATTTAAATCATAGTTCTACTAATCTTTGGAGAATTATTGAGCAAGGTTTCTGCCCGCATGACCCAAGCAACTTCACTCCTAGAGAAGCCGCAGACCATCAATTCAACAAGTCCGCTCTGTTCATTCTCCAAGAAGCAATTACTCCCAAAGATATTGCAAACCTCCGACCCTTCGCCATGGCCAAGGAAGCATGGCATCATGTTGTTTCCATTTACAAGGGAAATGCAAGCATTCAACGCTCCAACTTTGAAGTGGTACAAGATGAAGCCGACGACTTTGCGATGAATGAAGATGAAGAACCTCGTGAGCTTTATCGGAGATTAACCACTCTCGCAGTTTCACTCCGAGATCATGGGAGCGAGGATACGGATGACAATTGGATCAAGCGCAAGTTTCTCAAGGCCATGATGCCCTACCACAAGGCCATGTCCTCCGTCATTCGTCAAAGGCCGGACTTTCACGCCTTCTCCTCAAGTGAAGTGTTGGAGGAGTTTGTTTCTATGAGAATCTTGGACAAGACTGCCAACAATGCGGTGTTGCGTTCTCAACGATCAAAGTAGCCCAACATTGCTTTGAATGCCAAGGCTAGTGTGGCAGAAGAGAGTGAAGAGGAAGAACAGGAATGTTGCCCCGAAGATACCAAGTATGCTTATCATGAGCATATGGCTCTCGCATCACGGCAATTTTGGAGCAAGAAGAACACAAGGCCCAACTTCAACAAGAACAACTCAAGTGGCACCAAGTGCAAGCAACGTGTGAGGACATGCTATAATTGTGGCAATGTGAGCCACTTTGTTGCAGAATGCCCGTACAAGAAGGGGGGAGAAAATGGGGGCAAGCTTATCCGAAAATACAAGGTCAAGTCCTTCCCCAACAAGAACAACTTCACCAAGAAGACTCCTCCTAAGGGGTTGGTGGCACAAGAAGAGTACAATGATGATGATGATGATGATGAAGACGGTGAGATGGTTGCCATGGCCTCCGTTGCCATTGCAACAACTCCACGGGTGTCCCTCTTCGACTCACCCAACGAGAACATCACCGCCAAGTGCCTCATGGCTAAAGCCACTAACAAGGTAACCCCCAACATCAAAACCACCATCACTACTAATACTTCCTTGACGGATTGCATTGATGAAAGTGAGGGGTCGAAGGAGGAAGAGAATGAATTTGAGTCTTTTATGAGCAAGCTCCAGGGTAAATCCAAGAAACACTTCGTTGCTCTCTTGGAACAACTTGGTGAAGCTAATGAAATAATCGAGGCTCACGAAGAAACCATCTCTAAGATGGAAGAGCATAGTCGTGACTATGATGATGTGATATCGGATCTCTCTAATGCGCTTGAGGAAGAGCATGGTCATCGCTTGGCTCTTGAGGAGTAAAACAACGATGGTCATGCTAAATTAAAGAAAGATCTAGATCATGCTCTTGTTGTATATCGTGTGCTCAATTCCGAGAAGGCTAAACTTGGGGTTGACCATGCTACTCAAGGAGTAGTTTGATATACTTGACAAGGCTCACAAGGCCTTGAAGAGTGCTCATGCTAGCCTCAAAGATTCTCATGATCAACTCCAAGTGAAGATAACCAAGGAGAAAGCCACATTTCCTCATATGGTTTTAATTGATAATGCAAATGCTACTAACCCGCGTTGTGAGCATGTGCATGTTGTGGAGGAGAATGCCAAGTTGAAGGAGCAACTTGATAAAGGCCTTGTGTCGTGCATACAAGGTGAGAAGAACCTCAATGGCCTTTTGAGCAATCAAGAGGAAGTTGTGGCCAAGGAGGGAACTGGGTTTGCACCCAAGTCCAAGAAGAAGAAGAAGAATGACAAGGCCAAACAACCTCCTCCTCTCAAGCAAACGTTTGTGAAGGAGGGAGAGGGTACTCCTAAGGAGGAGAAGAAGAACAACACGAAGGGTGGAGGTGTCAAGAAGGGCAATGCCACTCCTTCCAATAAAACTGGCGATTTTAACCCTTCTTATGTGTTATGCCGTGCTATTGATGGGCATGTTTATGCCAAATTTGTTGGTTCTTCTTATGAGTACATTGAATGGTCTATTTGAGTTCCTAAGACCCTTGTTGCTAACATCAAAGGACCCATTACAAAATGGGTACCTAAAGCCAAGCATTGATCTCTTGTAGGTGTTTGCTTCTGGTGGGGGGTCATGGTTGCTCGATAGTGGAGCCACAAATCATATGACCGGAAGCAAGGACTTGGTGGTGGACGTGTACAAAGTTTCATCTATGCCCACCAATGTCTAATGGGGTTATGCTTCATCTTCTAAGGTATTGGGTCTTGGCAAGGTTGACATTTCTTATGATCTCACGATCGAGAAAGTCATGCTTGTCAAGTCCCTTGCATACAACTTACTTTCCGTTCGTCAACTTGCACTCATGGGCTTTGCCACTTTCTTTGATATTGATACCGTGGCCCTATTGTGGAGCAAGACTCTTAAAGTAGCCTTTGTTGGGCATGTCGAGAATGGTCTTTATGTGATTAACTTTTCGGAGCAACCCACTAAGACCGCGACATGCCTAATGGGTAAAGTTGACGTGGGATGGCTTTGGCATCATCGTTTAGCCCACGTCAATATGAGATCTTTGCAAAGTTTTCTCAAGGGGGGCCATGTCCGTGGACTAACAAATGTTAGTTTTGCCAAAGATCGTGCTTGCAGTGCTTGTATCGAAGGAAAGCTACATGAGAAGGCTCACCCTCCCACGACTATCATCTACTCGAAGAGGCCCTTGGAGCTCCTTCACTTGGATCTCTTTGGACCTCCATCCTTTGATAGTCTTGGGGGCAGAAAGTATTGCTTGGTGATTGTGGATGATTACTCAAGATACACTTGGGTATATTTCTTCAAGAGGAAGAGTGAAACCCAACAAACCATCATCGACTTTGCAAATGAAGCTCAACATCAACACAATGCAAAGATCTTGACAATAAGAAGTGACAATGGCACCGAGTTCAAGAACTACACCTTGGATGAGTTTCTTAGTGATGAGGGGATCAAGCATCAATATTCCGCACCTTACACCCCTCAACAAAATGGTGTAGCGGAGAGGAAGGACCAGACGTTGATGGATGCGGCAAGGACCATGATGGCAGAGTTCAAGTCTCCCTACAACTTTTGGGCCGAAGCCATCAACACCGCTTGTCATGCATCCAATCGGCTCTATCTACGCACAGGCTTGAACAAGACTCCATATGAGATACTCACCGGTAACAAGCCCAACCTCAAGTACTTCCGGGTGTTCGGTTGTAAGTGTTTCATTCTCAAGAAAGGTGTTCGTTTGTCTAAATTTGGGGCTAGAGCTCATGAGGGTATATTTTTTGGTTATGTTACAAACTCTCATGCTTACCGTGTCCTCAACAAGTCCACAGGACTCATTGAGGAGACTTGTAACCTAGAGTTTGATGAGAATAACGGCTCCCAAGTGGAGCAAAGTGGTACTTGTGATGTAGGTGATGAAATTCCTCCCCAAGCCATAAGAAGAATGGTGTCGATCATATCCTACCCATTGAGGAACCCCTTGTGGCCGAAGGAGAAGGACAATGTTCCACTCAAGTGGAACCATCACCAACCCAACACCCACACGCTTCCGAAGAACAAAGTGAAGGCCCTCAACCAAGTAAACAAGATCAAGGGCAAGATCAATCTCAAGATGGTGGTGAACCATCAAGTGATGCCCAAGGTCAAGTTCTTCCCCTGAGCAAGCTCAAGATCAAGAACAAGCTCAAGATGACGCTCAAGATTATCAAGTTACTGCTCCTCAACTCTCTCTTGAGGAGGAATTGAAGTGTCGTGCCGTCAAGATTGCATCCAAGCTCACTACCAAATATCATCTCATCAAGAATGTGCTTGGAAGCTTAAGAAAGGGGGTAAGCACTCACAGACAATTAGAAAACTATTGTGAACATCACGTGTTTGTTTCTTGTGTTGAACCGCAAAAGGTCTATGAGGCGCTTGAGGATCCGAATTGGCTCAATGCCATGCATGAAGAACTCAACAACTTCGAGCACAACAAGGTGTGGAGATTGGTGCCAAGGCCAAAGGGGAACCATAATGTCATTGGAACCAAGTGGATATTCAAGAACAAGCAAGATGCTCATGGGATTATCGTTCGCAACAAGGCTCGTTTGGTAGCACAAGGCTACTCCCAAGTCGAGGGTATCGACTACGGTGAAACCTTTGCTCCCGTTGCTCACCGTGAATCTATTCGTTTGCCGATTGCTTATGCTTCTCATCATAACTTCAAGTTGCAACAAATGGATGTGAAGAGTGCTTTTCTTAATGGTCCTATTAATGAGTTGGTGTATGTCAAACAACCCCCGGGGTTTGAGGATCCCAAGTTCCCCAATCATGTGTACCAACTCAATAAGGCACTCTATGGCCTCAAACAAGCCCCACGTGCGTGGTATGAGCACCTTACCGAGTTGTTGCAAGATCATGGGTTTGAAATTGGGAAAATCGACCCCACTCTTTTTGCTAAGAAGGTCAAAGGGGAGTTGTTTGTATGCCAACTATATGTTGATGAAATTATCTTTGGTTCTCCTAACAAAGCTTTCAATGAGGAGTTTTCCGCTCTCATGACCTCAAAGTTCAACATGTCCATGATGGGAGAGTTGCGGGTTCGAAATCAAACAAATAAGAGAAGGAACCTGCATCAACCAAGCCAAATACACTCAAGACATGCTCAAGAGATTCAAGCTAAGTGATGTCAAGCCGGCTTCCACTCCAATGCCCTTCAAATGCCAACTTGACATTGATCCCAATGGTAAAGCGGTGGATTAAAAGGTATATCATTCCATGATTGGCTCCTTGCTTTACCTTTGTGCATATAGACCGGATATCATGTTGAGTGTGGGAATTTGTGCACGGTTTCAAGCCTCACCTAAGGAAAGCCACTATGTGACGGTCAAGTGAATCTTTTGATATTTCTCTCATACCCCAAACTTTGGCTTGTGGTACCCAAGAGGAGCTAACTTCAACCTTATGGGCTATTCGGACTCAGATAGGGCGGGAGACAAAGTGGATAGGAAGGCAACCTCCGGAGGGTGCCAATTTCTTGGTTGCTCTTTGGTGAGTTGGTCTTCTAAGAAGCAAAGTTGTGTGTCTCTCTCGTCCACGAAGCAGAGTATGTGGCCGCCGGTAGTTGTTGTGCTCAACTTCTATGGATGAGGCAAACTTTAAAGGATTACGGTGTCATTTGTGACAAAGTGCCTCTTTGGTGTGACAACGAAAGTGCCATCAAGATTTCTCTCAACCCGGTGCAACACTTCAAGACGAAGAATATTGAGATTCGGTATCACTTCATCTGAGATCACATTAGGTGAGGGGAGATCGAGCTCAACTATGTCAACAATCATGATAACCTTGTAGATATTTTCATCAAGCCCTTGGATGAAGCAAGATTTCGCGAGTTAAGGCATGAGCTAAATATCATTGATTTGAGCAATGTGGCTTGAACCTTTGCACACCCGACCATACTCATCTTGATGTCTTGTTTAGGTGTAGGCATGGACATAGGGGGGGTGTTGTTCTCTCAATTAACTCTTCCTCCCCCCATTATGCATAAATTGATCAACTCTTTCACATTAGCCATTTTTACGGTACTTGTGCTTCAAAGACGAGTTTTGGTCATGGGCCCAAGGATAATTCTTCGTGGTGCCATACCAATTGACTCAAACATAGGTGGATCCGCCACCGCCCTCTCTCTTTGAGAGGTTTTGGTTTGTGTTTTGTCCTTGTTGTCTTTTGCCTTCTTTTGAGCCGTGTTTGTGTTTGGGTTGCCTCGTGTGTGCTCATTTGCGTGTTTGGTTGCTTGGAGTTCGCATTGCAACGGTCGTGTTTTTTGTTCTTTGTTGAAACATGCACTTTCTTGGGTTTGCGGTACTACCGTGGCAAGCCACGGTACTACCACTAGAGATGGGTGGCTCATGTGCTTGCATAGTTGCGCCCACGGCACGATACTACCGCTTCCATCGCGGCAGTAATTTTTTACTGTCGCTGGAAGAGTGGTACTACCGCCCTGTGTGCGGTACTTCCACCTGGGCGGTACTACCGCGATGACCCGTGATACTACCGCACCGTCACGAGTGCGTGGTGGTTAAGAGCAGGCAGGGGGAGTTCCAACTCCCCCATACCCATTCGTCTCTTCCCCTCACTGCATCTCTCTCTCTCTCCTTCTCAAGAACGGCGCCAGAGGACCTCGCTGGATCTCCATCTCTGGCCACTCTCCTCGCATTCCAACCGGTGGGATCGATCCCCACCTTACCCTCTTGCCATGGAACCCGGTATCTCCCCTTTTCCCTCTATCTTTGCCTCGTTGTTGTGCTTCTAGGTTTTGGGAGATGCATGTGTAGTTCTTGTGATTTTTGGCTAAATCTTTGCAAGAGGAGACTATAGGAGAGTGCTAGCACCATAGATATGCCATTTGGTAGGATGCAACAATGTATTTTTGATCAACGGTAGTCCTGATCTAATTTTACGAATGTTCCTAGATCTGTTCTTACGAAATTCATTCCATGCGGTACTACCGCTCCTCTGGAGCGGTACTACCGCCCGTTCTTGTGAGATCCGCCCCGTGCGGTACTTCCGCTCCTCTGGAGCGGTACTACCGCCCGACGCGTGGAAGTAAAAAATTTACTTCCGCTCTAAGCGCGGTACTACCGTACCTACCCGACGCAGTACTACCGCGGCTAGAGCGGATGTAAATTTTTACTTCCGTATCTCGGGCCAGTACTACCGTTGACTTAAAAACTGCTTTATTTTGTCCACCCAATCTCATTTCTACTTGTTTCATTTGGTTTTGGCCTTGGTCTTTGCAATAATCTTCTCGTTGTTCTCGTGTGTTTGGGTTTGTGTCTCTTAGGTGGTGGATCCGGTTCCAATGCAAGGCGCTCGAATCCCAGCCATGACACAAGCTCCAACCGGCTTCACAACCAAGAAGTTCCTGAGGGCTCCAGTGCCCCGCAACGCCATGTCAAGCACACAGCTAACAAGCACAAGGAGCCAACTGTCGGCATGGATGAAATGCCTCAAGGGGAGTTTCTGATTCAAAGAAAGCTCAACCCCTACGTCAAGCCTAGAGAACTCAGTAGGGGCAATGATTTGTTTTGGACCAAGCAGCAAATCTCATCTTTTTATATGTGATCAAGGCCAAGCAGAACACCTATGTGCCAGTTCAGTGCATTGACATGGACTATCTGAAGAAGAACTGGGGATACTTTGGTGAGGCTCTGGATTTGGTGGAGAAATTTGGTATTGAGGGCATCATCACCTTCCATCTTGACTTTGACCCGACGCTGGTGGCTCAGTTCTTTGCTTCTGTCCACTTCCACATGGATGAGAAGCGGCCATGACTTGGATGACAAATGGCAAGAGGATGTATGCTGAGTGGAAGGAGTTCATGGCTATGTTGGACATTCGTGATGAGGGGCTTGATGTGCTCGTTGGTGCCCCCCCACATGCCAACCCAGAGTCTACTAACAAGAACAAGCTTCAACCCTTTCTTGTTGAGAAGACCCTCCCCAGTGGCAAGAAGTCCTTTGTGCTGAACCCGTTTATTGGCATCATGCACCGGATCTTCCACAACTCACTTTTTCCTCGCATAGGCGACAAGGACAAGGTGCACTCATATCTTGTGGACATGATGCTCATGTGTGAGGAAGCGCGTTGCCATCAACCTGCGCTGCTTGATGTCTCTCATATCATGTGGAGTGAGCTTCACTTTGCAGTTTTCCATTGCAAGGTGCCCATCTATGGCCCTTATTTGTTCCTCTTGATCTCGAAGACTTGGGAGAAGCTCTTTCCGGGTGAAGAGTTCCTTGCTCCCAACTGGATTCGCCATGAGCCCATCAAGCTGCGCCAGAAGAACCAGTGGGCTAACACCACTACCCGGGCTGAGGCTGAGGCTGCTCGTATGGATGTTGATGAGGATGAGTTTGAGGAGGAGGAGGCTGAGGACAGCTCTGAGGGGTATACTCCTCCATCTACTGAGCCCTCTTGGGCTAAGAAGCTCAAGGCCAAGGTGAAGTCTCTGTTTTGCATGCAGGACAAGGGGCAGTACCAAAACCATGTTGCTCAGAAGGAGAGTCTCCAGCGCGACAAGAGGATCTTGAGGAAGCTTGGCGAGCAAGTCTCAAGCGGGTTCGAGAAGAACATCACTCCTGAGGCTGCCTGGATGGCAAAGCAGGGCTATTAGTGGACTGAGTCTGATGGGGAGTCTATTCCTGCTGTTGAGACAGATGAGCATCTTGATGGGTGATCACGTCAGTCGGAGCTACCACCTGTGTCGTAGGTGTCCTCTCTGCCTTTTTGGTGTCTCGATGCCAAAGGGGGAGAGAGTGTTGGATTTACGTGTCTCTTGTGCTTTCGTTTCATTGAACCTTTGTTGCCTTGGTTGGTTGGTTTGTGTTGGTGTGCGTGTGAGACCTTGAGACTATTCTATCATATGGTGTGAGACATATGCCCTTAGTAGAATTGTGAGCTTATGTTATCTTGTGCCCTTTACTTCATGGTCACTTATTATTCCTTGCCTCATTGCTTATTGTCACTTACTGGTGCAAGTTGTGCCTGGTCTATAAAATATAGGGGGGGGGTGTTGATCCTAGTATGTGTGTTGTGCAGTCCAAAGCATAGCTACAGAGCGCACACATCTAGGGGGAGGCTGTCTACATTTTATAGATTTTGGGTTTGCTTATGTTCATTTTATATTCCTATGTGCAAATCCTGTATTGTCATCAATCCACCAAAAAGGAGGAGATTGTAAGGGCATATTTCTCCCTATGTGGTTTTGGTGATTGATGACAGTGCATTTGCGGACTAATTGTGTGCATTGAGCATTTCAGATATCTCGTGTCTAGGCACAAGACGATTCATTGCCCCTCGGAGCCTATCGAAGATGGCGGTTCTCAACGCTTCTTTTCGGTGGATTTGAGTTGTAGAAAAGCTGTATTGTTAAGAGGGGGTCCGCTTCGGAAAGGTTAGAGTGGAATCAACACGTACACATATGTTTCTTTGCACCACCTTTCCTTCGGTTCTTTGGAGCATCGTCTGTTTATCCTTGTCGCTGCGAGAGGAAGGCCTTCAAGTGCTATAGTTTCTGTGGCGTACGGTAGTACTGCTCAAGGGAGCATTAGTACCACTCAGGGAAGCGGTAGTACCACGTTGTGCGGTAGTACCGCTCCTCGCGAGCGGTAGTACCACTACATCTAGCCCAGAATGCTATTGCGCACGGAAGTGGGCGCAGAAGTGAATTTTTACTTCCGCCCCTATGTGGTAGTACCGCTCCTTGTGAGCGGTAGTACCGTGCCGGATTTTCGCACGTCCCAATCTCAGCGGAAGTAGTCACGGACGTAATTTATTTAGTCTGGGCCTTTTCCAGCCCTGGTGAGCCCCTGCTTTGCGGTAGTACCACAGGGGCGCGCGGTAGTACCGCTCCGGCGGTTCTACCGCTCGTTGCCTAGTGCAATGGGACCTCACCTGGCTTCTACCGCACGAGCGGTAGTACCGCAACATGATGCGGTAGTACCGCAGTGCCTTGCCGTAGTGCCGTGAGCTTGTGCAGTAGTACCGCGTCCCGCGGGCTGAGTAAGTGGGTAACGGTTGGGTCTTTTCCCCCACTATATAAAGGGGGGCTTCTTCCCCAAGAAGACCACCTCTTCCGTCCCCAAGCTCCATTGTTGCTCGAAGCTCCATTTTCGCCCGATCTCTCTCCCTAGCCAATCAAACTTGTTGATTTTCTAGGGATTGCTTGAGAAGGGCCCGATCTACACTTCCACCAAGAGAAATTTGATTCCCCCCACTAATCCCTTGCTAATCTTGTTACTCTTGGGAGTTTGAGCACCTTAGATGGTTGAGGTCACCACGGAGCCATATTCCATTGTGGTGAAGCCTCGTGGTGTCATTAGGAGCCTCCAATTAAGTTGTGGAGATAGCCCCAACCTTGTTTGTAAAGGTTCGGTCACCTCCTTCAATGGCACCAATCACTACAGAAAAAATACACTTCCGTGATGATACGTGTTTGTCACAGTAGGTCGCGTTTTTTGTCATGCATGTACATCCATGACGATTTTATGACAGAATCAAGATAGTCATACATGTGCTGTCGTAGAAGTGTTCCGTGACATTACCAAAATTATCATCACAGAAGTGTCCACTTCCATGACAATAAATCGCACGTCACAGAAGTGCTTTCATCAAGGGTGACCGACACGTGGCATCCACCGTAACGGAACGCCGTTAAGCTATCGGGTCCGATTTTGGATCTGATAACCCGTTAACAGCCCGGACCAATGGGGATTTTCCACGTGTAAAATCATCATTGGCCGCAGGAAACACGTGTTCCCCCACCGTTGGGACAGATGTCATCCACTCATTGGACAGGAGGCGCCTATGATAGTTCGACACATGGCACGGCGCAACAGTGGCCCATTCCGGTGAAAAAGGCCGGCCCAGTAAAAATTAGTAGGCCGACCCATATAAGGCCTACTTGTGTCAGGTCCATTTAATCCCATGGCCCATACGATATGTGCCATTTCGGCTCGTCAACGGCCTGTTAAAGATTTGACACCATTGCAGCTCATCGTCAGTTCGAGCCCGTTAACGACCGCTATATATTTGGGCTCAATATCGGCCCGATGAGATTTGGCTGTTAACGACCCATTTAATGGATGGGCCAATTTTAGGATGTACATCTTTGCCTTTTAGCGACCCATTTAAATGTTGGGCTAATTTCCGCCCGGTGTGTCTTTCGACATGTTGATGGCCCATAAATCTGATGGGCCATTTGTAGTCGGACCTGAGTTTGACCTTTTAGCGGCCCATTTAAGTGTTGGGCCAATTTACGCCGGTGTCACTTTCACTGTTGACGGCCCATAAATCAGTTGGGCCATTTGTAGTCGGACCTGAGTTTTGGCCTTTTAGCGACCCATTTAAGTGTTGGGCCAATTCTCGCCCTGTGCCTTTCGTCCGTTAACGGACCATAAATGAGTTGGGCCATTTGTAGTCGGACCTTAGTTTTGGCCTTTTAACGCCCATGCCCTTCATGGTCCAATACCAGCCGGTTTCTCTTCGGCCTTCTAAAGGCCCACAACACGCTTGGGACATTTACAATCGACCGACTTTCGGCCTCTTAGCGGCCCATGCTCTTCATGGTCGATACAAGCCCATTGTCTTTCGGCCTGCTAAAGGCCTACAATATAGTTGGGCCATATGTATCCCAAACTTAGTAACGGCCCGTGAAATAAATTGGGGCCACCTGTTGCCCGCTTCGATGTCGGCCTGTTAACGACCCGGGAGGTAAGAGGGCCGACCATTAACTTTCGGCCTAGTAACGGCCCATTAACTTAATGGGCCCACTAAAGTTCGTACATGTCTTTAGGCCAAATTAGATAATTTGAGCCCATTACGACGAGCAATTATGCATAGGACCAAAACCGATCAAGCAAAGGTACGGCATACAGGGAATAACGTTGCACATCCAGCATATATTACAGGAAATTACATCCACTGGGCAATCAAAGATTGATGCCAGTGCAAATAAATGAGCAGAACCTAACCATCTACAACGTCACAATCTGCAACCTCAACACAGATGACGCCCATAAGCATGTGGGCAAGTTCTTGCTGCTTTGCTACACTGTCTCTGAAAACATTGATCAGTTGTTGTGTCGCACGACTCTGCACCTCTGATTCATCCACCATTTCCATCATTGCTTCAGCCATTAATCGATTCACAAACATACATTTATTCCATTGCATTGAGATGGAGGATCTTGAACAGATTCAGATGGCGATTTTGGCAGGCTTGTATTATTGATAGTGGAGAGTGTCTCGACCACTGCATCATAACATAAATTAGGACGGGAACCAAACAGATTAATCATGAGTTATTGCCATATTACCTGGCCTAGATTTATTGGAAAGAAACAATGGGGTTGCCTTGCTGTTTTTAGAGTTTGTCTTCTTATCTTCAGCAGCCTGCACAAAATTAACACACTAGCATTGCTATCATTGGCCAAGTCAGATAATAGGAAAGCAACATTGACACAACGAACGTTTGGGCAACTAGCCTACACCAAATTAACACAATATGGCACAACTATCATCAGCCAGGTAAGGTGGTACGAAAGCAACATTGACACAATGAATGAATGGGCAACCAGAGAAGCACTACAATTCAGTAATGTGCGTGATATGAGATAGTACATTCATGCAGCTCGAGATGCAAAACTACCGGCAGTTTTCCTTACAAAAATCAACATTGGCGCCTTTAACATTTTGCTACAACTAATTTTAGATCAGATAAAGGTTAGATTCACGCCGATTAATAAAATACATGTTGATGTAAAAATATAGTGATATACAACAGTACTTACATCAGCATTGGAGCACAGAGAATTCCAAGAAATTTTCCTCGAATCGATCCCAATGGAGGAAGTCTTCTATCGTTTAACCTTATTTTCCAAAAGAGATGGGTAAGAAACATGTAGAAAATATGATCAGAATGCTATAAAATTTTATGATGCGAGGATACGCACGCTTCTTAGAATGGAGTTGACATTCTTTCTTTGATTGGAGCGGACTAGTTCTTTGGCCACCGGAATCTGCTTATTATCGATTGGAGTTGGGTTTCACCGTCTTTGGCGCAGTATCTATGAAAAATGGAGTTGGTTTATTATCTCTGGCGTTTGGATCTTTTGCAAAGACCTGGTTTGTAACCCTTGATTCTAACATAGCCGTCTTCCCTTGCATGCCTTATATAGAAGAATGGTGATTCAGTTATAAAACATGCTACAACAGAGATGGAATAGGTCTTGAAGAATAGAAAGGCATGACATATTGACATGTATTCCTCCATCCGAAATAAATGGATGGGTCTAGGCGTATTTCAGTTCTAGATACATCCAGTTTTATCCATTTCTGCGACATTCAATCCGGACGGAGGGAGTATGATGTAAGAGCTAGGGATACGACATGACAACACAAGTAAAAAACACTGAAAACCCCACTACGAACCAAAGTATTCAAACCCACGATATGAGATAGTACACTCATGCAGCTCGGGATGCAAAACTACGGGCAGTTTTCCTTACAAAAATCAACATTGTGGCCTTTAATCATACATTTTGCTACAACTAAATTTAGATCATATAAAGGTTGGAATCACGCCGGTTAACAAAATACATGCTGATGTAAAAATATAGTGATATACAACAGGTACTTACATCTACTGGAGCACAGAGAATTCCTGCAAGAATCTTTCCTCATAAATGATACCATTGCAGAAATTCTTCTATCTGCTAAGCTTATTTTCTAAAAGAGAGATAGGTAAGAAACATGTAGAAAATATGATCAGCATGCTATAAAATTTCATGATGCAGGGATACGCACACGCTTCTTAGAATTGAGTTGACATATTTTTGCTGGACTGGAGCGGACTAGTTCTTTGGCCACTGGAATCTGCTTATTATCAGTAGGAGTTGGGTTTCTCTGTGCTAGAGCAGTATCTATAAAAACTGGAGTCGGTTTATTATCTCCTGGCGTTTGGATATTTTGCAAAGGCCTTGTTTGTAACCCTTTAGATTCTAACATAGTCGTCTTCCCCTTGCATGCCTTGTATAGAAGAATGGTGCTTTATTTATAAAACATGTGACAGCAGAGAGATGGAATAGGTACTGAAGAATAGAAAGGTATGACATATTGACATGTATTCCCTCCATCCAGAAAAAATGGATGGGTGTAGGCGTATTTCAGTTCTAGATACATCCTTTTTTATCCATTTCGGCAACATGTAATCCGGACGGAGGGAGTATGGTGTAAGAGCTAGCGGAATACGTACAGAAATAACTAAGGCAACATACACGTGTATGATTGGGAAAATAAGATGGCATTGCAACAGAGCACTAGAACAACACTTCAATGTAAAAAACATGGTATGGCGAACGGATGAAGTACATCTTGATGAATAACAATGCATAAGATATTGAAGCATGATGTCCAAATTAAGCGAGATGGCATTGCGATAGAGTAGAATGACAGTACTTGAATTTGAAAACATGTTATCATGAATGGAATAGGTACTGAAAAACAAGAAGGCGTGACATATTTACATGCATGATTAGCATGCTAAGCACATGGCATTGCAACAGAGTAGATAAAGTCCAGGACATTATATGCATGTTGTACCCATATCACAGGCCAAGTTAGAGCAAGGACCTTGTGGGGTGAAGAGGATTCATCATCTTTCTGCAAGTCTTCTGAAGAACTGCCTTTACATGTTCCATCATATTGGGTATCATTGACATCAAGTTTATTGGCCTTTACATTGCTCCGTGAGGTTCTTGTGGATATATCGGTGTGCAAATTATATCGACATGCATGGAAGACAACTAGTAGTTAGATTTATGTAATGAGTGCCTGTAGGAGACGACATAAATAGTAGGACTGGGGTTAACTAGCAGCAACAGGTCTCATAAACTAAAGGGAGAACACAGATGAAAGCTACAGAATATGTATTGTTTGTACTCGAGATTAACTAGATGGCACACAAAAGTATTAAAGAACAACATAGGTAATACTAGAAGTGGTATAATACTATAATCACCAGCATGTGGGATGGCATTGGCTGATGGATGATAACTATGGAGCAGCGTTACCTAAAGAACAAGTATCTTAGCTGAACTATGGAACGACGTGAACTCCTGAAAAAGACCCGTAAGAGATCAGCATGAATATACAGTGAAATGTGATGATCTATTTTCCATGCTTAGATGAATAACAAAGCCATAAATGTTGCACACAAGTAAGATGAGGGTATAATCTATCTGGCTGCCATCCATAGGAGTGAGCATCATGTGCTGACTTGTCGATGGCCCTGCAGTTGTTGTGGTTGTTCATGTCGGGCACGCGCATTCGATGCAGGGAACTGTTGAGTGGGGACTATATCCCCCTTCTGGTGTATGCTTCCCTTGTTGGAGCAGCTGCGGTGAGTCGGAAGACGGTGTATCTGAAGATGCAGATAACGCATAACGTTAAGAACGACATATCTCTTTGATCTGAAGAAATACACTAAGATATCAACAGCAAGGTACGAGAGAGGTCACACGTCTGTTGACTGAAGACTAAATTGGGGTCACACAATTTTATTTTATTTTGGTACTGTCCGATCTACGCCGGATGGCTTGATGGCCGTCTTGTGCCTCCCGACTGACACTGTTCGGAATCTTCCCCGAAGAGCCAGCGACCAACGGCAGAGCAACCTGCCTCCGCCGTCCGTGGCCCCGGCTAAAACCCGCTCCCGCCCCCACTGCCTTTGCCGGGTTGCGCCGCCCAGGCCAATCCACAAAGACTCCCGTCGTCCAGATCCGTGGCGGCGGTACCTTCAACCCACGCAACTCTAAAGATAGCCATCTAAGCGCTACTTCGCGGCGAACTTGCAGCCCCACACCTTATGTTAGACACCAGCCAACCGCAGCCTAGGAGCTCGCGCCTCGAGGGTGCTGCTTCCCATTGGGAATCGATTGGCCCGAATAAAATTCAGACAACCGATGCCTAAATAAAGTGATTTGAGATGAGGTGCGGCCTATCTGGCGGCATGGTGAAGTAGGCAGGTCCAGCTGCCGAGTCGGTGAGGCCGGCCTGATTGCGGTGGCGACCGGCGGCAGGAAAGAGCGATGTCGCGACGGTCGGCGGCTACGTGGAAGCAGCGCCAGACTCTGACGGATCCAAAGTTGGAGCCGCTCGCCGCCGTGAACAACGGCGGGGTGAATCGGCTCGATGCAGTTCACGCGACCGTCGTCGAGGCAGCACCAACCGCGGAGTAAGAGGCACACGGCCTAGTGCTGGCAACGGCAATTGGACAGCGTCTCGGCATTAGGGAGGAGGCGGCTGTGAAATTGGTGCGGTGGGGGGCGCCATGGAGGTGGGGCTGAGGTTTTGCGGCTCGGGAGAAGGGAGCTTCCGGGGAGAAGGTGATTTGGCGCCCACGAGGTATGAATGGGGGCGGGCGGGGGGGGGGGGGAATTGGGAGGGGAGTGGAACCATGTCTTACAGACGCATTTGTCTGAAATGTGAGGGGGAGTTACAGTTCTACCCTTGCCTATAGGCTTCTCGGCTTGGGTCTGTGTACTGAGGGTCGGGGATAGTAGAGTAACTTTGCTTCTCCCCAAATAGTGGGCGGGAGCGATTTCGGGCGAGGAGGGCGTGTTTTGAACTATAGTGGGTGCGAGCGATTCCGGGCGAGGAGAGCATGTTTTGAAATAGTGGGCGCGAGCTATTTCGGGCGAGGAGAGCGTGTTTTGCCGACCATGGTTTATGAATTATTTGGCACATGTCATTTCGGCCGACGAGAAGGCGCGCTTGGATGAAGTTACGAACCTACCCTCGATGTACAACGGACCAATTGATGCGTGTCCCGCATAGGACAGCAATTTCGCGTCTCCCATTTATTTGCTCGGGCGAATTCCACCGAGCAGAGAGGATGTTTAACGGTTCGTTCAAATTTTGGGAGAACAAGAATCCACGTCTACCTTACGAAGTCGATTCAAATCAAATTTTGAAATATTAGCTTGCCACTTCTTTTTTAGATGGAGAGATGATGCTCGGGAGTAATGTGTTTTTACATGCTCGTTGCTAGCGATTACTATATGACACATAGTTGACCCACTCAAAAACGCGAATCAAACCCAAAATGAAATATCTCGATTCAATGAAATGGCTAGTTCATTAGGTCAAAATAGTGAACTAAATCCAAAATTGAACACCTCAATCGAGTAGCATGTTGTATAGTATTATAGTAATCCATGAACATGTTGAAAGTCAAATTAATGAACTTGTTTGATATACGCATATATCCGTTCATGTGTGGATTGCAGACAACTCCAATTTAAATAGTTGAATGCCAGTTTATATCAAAACATGGTTTATATCAGTCTTTGATGCATAAAACGCGACCTCCCCCTCTCCCGGACTCCTGTTCTCTCTTTCTCTCTCTCGCCGACAATCTTCAATTCTGTCGCACGCATCCGACACAAAAACCTTGTTGGTCCCTCTCCCTTTCTCTCCATCTCTCTCTCTCTCTCTCTCTCTCTCTCTCTCTCTCTCTCTCTCTCTCTCTTTGTGTGTGTGTGGGGGTCTTTCTAGTTCGCATGCATATATACACCATCTATAGGTCTCTCTCGCACACTATGTATGATACTCTAGCTAGTCCAAGCTAGATATCTGTTGGGGATCGTAGTAGAAATTTAAAATTTTCTACGCATCACCAAGATCAATCTATGGAGTTATCTAGCAATGAGGGTAAAAGGAGTGTGTCGGGGGAGTGGCTGATCGTGCCCCACGAGCACCTATGGGACCTGGGTCCCTTGTGGTTCGGAGGGGGGCGGAGATTGCGCAAAGAGCGGATCGAGGCGATGCACACGAGCGGATTTACCCAGCTTCGGAGCTCTCCGGAGAGATAATACTCTTACTGCTGCTTTGTGGATTATCTTGTGTTCTTGCTAGGGAGCAATGCTGGCTACAAGACCTAGCCTGAGTGTGATGAACTAAGCTGGAGCTGGACTAGAAAACCAGCCGAACCGAACCCTTTCTACGTTGCCCTCGGACCTCCTTTTATAGGCACAAGGGGTTACCACATGTGGCAAGCAGACAAGGTTACAATGGTAAAAACATAGGTTGGTACACCGCTTTGTACAGTGTACAGTAATCTATACCTAACTCTGACGGCAAGGGACAAGGGTCATCAATGGCTGTCTCAGTCGCCCGAACAGTGTAAAGGGACCGTTAAGTGCGCCTCCGTCCGCCACGATGGTAGCTTGTCAGTGCCGTCTGTCGCTACTCCCCACTGGCTACACAGCCCGCCGACACGCGTGCAGACTCGGAGAGCCCGTGGTGACACGTTGGCGGGTGAGCTGGAAGCGGAGATGAAGAGAGTCGCTTTGCCCGGCAAGCGCCTTGCCGCGCGGGACCTTGTCGCGCTTTGGGGTTCAGCGCCCGCCAAGCCTTCCCTGCAAGCTCCTCTTGCCGGGCCTTGTTCCTGCGCCTTGAGTGGCCTTCCCGCAAGCTCCTCTTGCCGGGTTTTGACTACTTTGTTCTCGAATGGCTCCAAGGAGCTCTCGAGGATCTTGGCGGCCATCGGGCCGCCCGGCCGTGGGCGCTGCAACTGTCCGTGCGAAGTTCGGGTACTAGGGTACCCTACTCTAGTACACCGACAGAGCCCCGAACTGGGCCACACACGGCGCCAAGCTCTGTTGGGCCAGCCCAAAAGCAGTGCACGGCGCCGCGTGGTCTTGATTACGCCGTTATTTGCCTTGGACCCACCACGTCTCCCACGAGCGGCCGCGCGCCGGACGTGGCGTCGTGGGGGAGATCGTGGGGCTTTCTTTAATGGGGAAAAACGGAACGCCCGTCCCCTCTCCCCTTTATAAGCGGGGGAACCGGGGCGGGACACCCACTTGCCCTCGCTGTCACATCGGAAAACCCCCGTCGCTTTCCCCTTCCTTCTCGAGCCCACAGAGAGCGACGCTCCGCCCCCTCCACTGCCACCGGTGCCACCCACGCCGTCGGCTTCCTTCACCACGACTCCCTATGGCTCCGAAGGCCGATAAGGGGAAGGGCGTGAAATCCGCCGAGGCGCAGCGGCTCGCTGCGCTGCGGAAAGAGCGGGCCCTCTTCGACCCCCTGCTCGACAAGAAGGAGCTGCGGGATATGTACTACCTCTTCTGGTCGACGGTGACCCGGGCGCATCCACGCACGAGGGTCATCTCCGCCGCCACATCTGCTAAGGTCTCCATCGGGTACCCCTTCTTCGCGATTTTCTTCTAGTGCGGGCTCGCCTCTTTTCTGAATTTTTTCGTGATGTCATGAACACCTATGGCCTCCGCCTTCTTGACTTCACCCCCAACGCCGTCCTCACCTTGGCCGTTTTCGCGCATCTTTGCGAGAACTTTGTCGGGGTCCACCCAAATGTCGCCCTCTTCCGCCATTACTTCTCACCCCGTGTAGAGAGAGGAGAGCCGCTTGCCGGAGGAATTGCATGGACCTCTAGGATCGGCAAGAAGGAAGCGTATCTTGACGGAGAGTTGCGCAGCAAGTGGGAAGAGTGGAGGGCCGACTGGTGCTGGATCTTAGAGGAGGAGCCACAGCCTTTTACTGCCCTGCGCAAGACCCCCATAGTTCGCGGCAACGATTGGAGCAACTTGGCGCCGGAGGACGACAAGTTGAAGATTGCCACTACTAGGATTTTGCGCCTCCGGCAAGCAGGGCTTACCGTAGGGGCAGTTGGCGCGGACTTCCTTCGCCGCCGCCGCGCCCTTGCGGAGAAAGGAGACCTGCTTGGGAATTCGAGCGGCCCGGATATCATGAGGCTGCGTCCAGGTCTGAATTGGAATTTCACTACCTTGGAGCTTGACAGCATGCTGCGAGAGTTGTTCAAGCCTGAAGCGGATAACCCTGGATGGTGCATGTTGCCGAGGGGAGTTGTGCCCTTGTGCAACAACTCGTCGCTTGATAGCATCCGCGCGATAATGCCGTTGTGCGATTCCCATGGGATCGTTCCAACTTGGCAGGAGCCCGCCGATGACATAGTGCAGTAGTTCTTCGACAACTTGTCTGAAGTGCCGATCCGCGCCGACGAAAAGAGGCGGCTCACCCGCGACACCACTTCTCAGGAGATGGCGCGCATCGCCACAAGGTTGGAGGAGGCTACGAGGCGCTACCGCCCGGCGCGTTTGGGTTCCGGTCGGAGGCAGAGAGGGCCGAGGCGGCAAGCCTTGCCGACCAAGAAGAGTTCATCGGTGAGGAGGAGCAGACCGAGCCCGACAACGACCCAAATGAGCCTGCCGGGGGCGCCTCTCCTCTGTCGTCAAGTAGCTTGCCGCAGGAGGAGCTCGCCGCCCCGCCAGGAGACGTCTCCGGAGGACCGGAGAAATGGTGGGGAGCATCACGGTCCAACAGCCGCCTCGCCCGCCGACGCACTCCACCGCGGCAAATCTTTGTTGCCGCGGAGCGTCTCGTTCACACACGGCGACGGGCTCGGGGCCTTACGAGGTCGTGGCCCCTGCACCCGCTAAGCGCCAGAGGAGTCTTCTCCCCAATCCGTCACGTTGGGCAGAGTTTGATCTCTCCGCTCTCAGCTCCGAGGAAGAAGAGGAAGAGTAAGATCTTGCCGCTGCTATTTGTAGTCTTCCAATTTATTGCTTTATCTTATATCTGACTGGTTCCACTCTGAACTTTCTTCTTCAGGGCGTCAGCTCAGAGGGCGTCGAAGAGGGCCAAGACGCCGGTGGTCGTCGTCTCAGACGACTCTCCTGTAGCAACAGGAGGCACATCCGGGACTCCCTTGCCGGATCCGGCAACCCTTCAACAGAGCAGCCCCCAGCACAGCCCCCAGCGTAAGTGTTTGGTATGCTTCCCGTGGTTAGGCGCGCTTGGGTGCTTTTCCGTTACTTATATCTGGTTTGTTGGATTTTGTAGGAGCAGAGCAGCCACATCATGGAGCACCGGAGGCTACCCCCGAGGTCCAGCCTCATCAGGAGGACCTGGAGGCCGCTCCCGAAATTCTGCTTGCTTCAACTACACCACCAAGGGAGAATTCTCCGCCAAGGGAGCGCTCTCCGGCAAGGGAGGCTTCTCCGGCAAGGGGAGCTTCCCCGACAAGGACTGGCGCCAACGACCCTCCGGTGGTGGAGGCCGCGGCCACAGGCCCCACTGCAGGTAACCTTCTTGTCTTGATAGTTCTCCTTGGGTCCTGCTCTTCCGTTTCTCTCTTTCGAATATCTGTTTGATTTGCGCTTCCTCCTTCTGACCATCAGATCCATCTGCCGGAGACCCGATGGAAACCGAGGCTACCGGCGAGGAAGACGCCGGCGGCGACAGTGTCGGCGCCGCCAACATGGAGGAGGAGGAAGCTGGTCTTGACAAGCCCGCCGGGCGAGGAGGCTGCCGAGGCCATTGGCGCAGAGGTGGGAGGAACCCGCGATCGCCTTGACGGCCCGGAGGCCGCAGAGGCGCCAGAGCTGCGCCGACCGCCGATCCTCCGCCACCGATGCCGCACCAGGACTCCGAGGAGCCCGGCCGGCGCCTACACAGCCGGTGAGGTGTCTTCATCAAGCTCCATGGGCATCAAGCTCCAGGCGCCACCAAGGGGAGACCTTCGATGCGGAGCTGCTTGCCTCCGCCGGGCTGTCGCTGGTTGATGCCCCGAGCAGCAGCGATGGTGAACCCGAGGAGGAGCAGCTGCTAAGGAGGTTGTTGTCGCTCTACCGCGCCCGACAAGCCAAACAGGAGTCGAGGAGGCGCTTGTCGCGAGGGCGGAGCCGACTTGGAGAAAGCGTCGGAAGAGCTCCAGCGCGCCAACAAAGAGACTCTCCAGACATAGCGAGGCTCGGGGCAGCTTGTTGAGGCGCCACGGCCTTTATCTTGGAGAAAGGCGAGGTTGAGGAGCAGCAGAGGCTTGCGGTGAAGCTCTCCCTAGAGAGGTGAGTGGGCGAGCGGAAGATCAACCTCGACAGCTTTGAGGAAGATCTCGCGGCGCAAGCAAATGATTGGCGGGCCGCTCAGAGGCAAAAGATGCTGCAGCTGCTGCCGAGGCCGCCAAAGGGGAAGCGGAGACGAGGTGGCTCAGCTGGAGTCCACCCTCGAGAAGAGTGCCGAGAGGTCACCGGGTTGAAGCGCGGCGTGAAGGACGCTTACACCCTCGGCGAGCTGCGAGGTCATTTGGCTGAAAAGATCAAGGAGATCGATGCCGCCAAGGGCGTCAAGGCGGATCTGGAGCTGAAATTGACCACCTTGGCGGAGGCGTTGAGCAGCGCCCGAGGAGCGGAGACGGGCCTGCTGGAGAAAATCAAGGCCACCGAGGAGTTCTTTGTCGAATGCCGTGACAGCCCGTAATAATCTTCGGGACAGCATAATGCATTGGACGAAGGTCTTGTGGACACCGCCGCCGGCATCCACAATGAGCTGATAGAGTTGGGGATGACAGATCTTGGATATTCCATCGACGAGAACCTCCAACCCAGCGTCAAGCTCAGCCTATTATTCAAAGGCGTGTTGGCGGGTATCCGGCGGCTCCGAGATGAGGTTCCGAAGCAACTGGCGGAGGAATCACGCCAAGTTTGTGCCGAGGCTCTCCAGAAGGTGTTGATGAAGGTGGCCTTCCGCAACCCAGGCGTCAACTTCTCCAAGGCCCTCAAGTCCCTGCCTTCATCCGCCGATGTTGAAGCGCTCAAGACCCTTGTCGCACCCATTGTGGACAGGGTGAGCGGAGTCAAGAGGCTCGAGGGCGACCGCGTGGACTAGGCCGCCAAGTCTATCTTTCTCTTGTCGCTGTAGATCATGTTTTATGAGAAAAATCTATTAGATCTGCGACAAGTTATTATGTAATATACACTATCTTAGGCAATCGAATGCAATGTTATTTCCTTTACTCGATTTCTTCCCTTGTATGTTTTCACCCTACGCTTTCAGGGAAACTTGCGGGTGCAGGCACCCTTGCCGCGAGCGCCGAGTGCGGAACTTCAGCAGCCTGCTGGCGGGGTCGCTACCGACAAGCAACCTCGTCGCGGACTAGCCGCAGCTCACTTAAGTTGTTGAGTGGACTCGAAACAAAGTAAGGGCGCGACCAGTCACGATTTGGTTCCTCCGCGCACAGGTTTTCCATACAAAGTACTATCGTTCGAGGAAGATAACTTGAAAATTTAAAACTGGTCGCTTAAACTTAGCAACTTAGCTTTTCTGTTGTCCGTCTTCCGGCAAGGCGATAGTTCCTCGAGCGACGCTTGTCGGCCCACACCACGATCTCCTCCTCTCCCCCCGGTTAACTTGTGGGTGGATGAACCTTCTTCTTGTTTGAGAAGAAAGAAGAGAAAAAGAAAGTTGTGGAGCCTAATGGCTCGTTATAAGCTATCGGTGCGTCGCTGCACAAGATGTTAGTAAACACATGCATATTTGATTATGAAGGCATGTATTAACAAAATGTGCGCAACCATAGGCTTCTTGATGCACGGGTCTGCGCTCGGCTTTGTACAAAGGATTACATGCAACAGCGGCAAGACTTGTACAAAAGGGTGGTTGCGGAGCAGGTTCCGAAAACCGCGCCTCATGGGTAAAACTTGCGAAGATGCTCTATGTTCCAGGAATTGCTCACGGAAAGCCGTCTTCGGTCTCAAAGCGGACAGCGCTGGCCTCGTGACTTCGTTTTACCCGATAAGGGCCTTCCCACTTCAAGTCAACTTGTTGGAATTCTTGGCGGATTGAGCGCGCGAAGAACAAGGTCGCCTTCCTCGAAGCTTCGGCATTAACTGCGGCTATGGTAGCGGCGCAAAGCTTGCTGGTAACGAGCAGCTCGTCAGCAGCTGAAGGCGATCTTACTCGAGGAGGAGCGTCATCTTGTCGCAGCTGCTCTTGCTCAAGCTCATCATAGCGAGCACTTTCGAGGTGACCCGTATCTGAGTTCCGTGGGAGAACTGCCTCTGCTCCATAGACTAGAGCAAAGGGTGTCGGCGATGGCTCGATTTGGCGTCGTCTGATCGACCAAAGAACCATCGGCAGCTCCTCGATCCAGTTCCTTCCGCACTTGTGCAGCCTGTCGAAAGTTCTGGTCTTGAGTCCTCGCAGCACTTCAGCGTTTGCCCTCTCGCTTGACCGTTGCTTCTCGGATGAGCAGCGGAAGCAAAGCAGATCTTGGTGCCAAGATCTTGGGCGTCTTGCATGAAGGTGCGACTTCGTGAACTGTGTGCCGTTGTCGGTGATGATCGGTTAGGAATCCCAAAGCGGCAAACAATTGACTGAAGAACTTGACGGTGATCTGTCTGTCACCTTCCTCACTGGTTCCACTTCCGGCCACTTTGTGAACTTGTCGATTGCGGCGTACAAGTATTCAAAGCCCCGACAGCTCGGGGAAGGGGCCGAGGATGTCGAGCCCCAGCATCGAGAAGGGCGGGATAAAGGGATCGTCTGGAGAGCTTGAGCTGGCTGGTGTATCTGTCTTGAATGGAATCGCACGCTTCACACTTGGTTACTTGTGCGATTGCATCTGGAGGGCTTCGGCGAAGAAACCTTGCTTGAAAGCTTTGCGGCAAGTGCTCTTCTTGCCAATGTGGTGACCACATATGCCTCCGTGTATCTCTGCCAACAGCTTCATCCATCTTCCCGCAAATACACTTCAATTTCACTCCATTGAGTCTTCTTACATGCATGGATGTTGTCAACAAACTGGTACATACTTGACTGCCGGGCTACTTTTTTCCGCTTCTTCTTGCTCTTGGAAGTTTTCCGTCTCAAGGAAATGGGCGATCTGCTGTGCCCATGTTGGAGCACGTGGCTCGACAACAAGGACTAAAGGCTCATCTATCACTACGGGACCATCAGCTTCTCGGCAAGGACCTGCGGGTCCGCCGAGCTCGATGATCCCGCCAAGCTGCGGAGCTAAGCTTGTCGGGAGCGTCTGCTTCAGCGATACAAACTGCATGGTTTGTCGGAGCGATCTGCTCCTCGATGATATTCGTTGGTTTTGGGGACCTTCTTGGCGGCGGCCTCGGAGAGCTCTGCGGAAAGTAGTCGCCGGAAACCAATTTTCTCTTCTTGCTCTGTCTGTTGATGGTGTCACGGTTGGTGAGTCAGCTTGAGCACAAAATCCCTGGTTCCACAGTGTAACTTAAGTGCGGCACATTTGGAGAGGCCATCAGCTATATCATTACGTGCTCTTGGGCGTGTTCCATTTGCAGGCCTTCAAAGTGCTCTTCCAGCTTCCTCACTTCATCGACGTACGCTTCCATCAACGGACTCTGGTAGTCTTTATTTACTTGGCGGACGACGAGTTGCGAGTCTCCCCTGACAATGAGCTTCTTGATCCCAAGGTCCACCGCAATCCTGAGACCGGCAAGCAAGCCTTCATATTCTGCAGTATTATTTGTTGCTTGTTCCTTGGGAAAGTGCATTTGGGCTATGTATTTGAGATGTTCCCCGGTGGGTGCGATAAGCAACACGCCGGCACCGGCGCCTTGCAGCGAGAAGGCACCGTCAAAATACATCAGCCATTCTTTATTTGCCTCCTTGACGGGGATGCTCGTCTCCGGAATCTCTTCATCCTGCGTTGGCGTCCACTCTGCTATGAATTCTGCCAATGCCCTGCTCTGGATGGTTGAAGTGCTTTCGAACTTGAGACCAAAGCTTGACAGTTCCAGGGCCCACTCAACAATCCTGCCTGTTGCTTCTGGATTTTGCAAAGTCCTCTTTAGCGGGAAGCGAGTGACAACTGTTATCTCATGTGCTTGGAAGTAATGGCGCAGCTTTCTCGAGGCCATGAGCAGGCCGAAAAGCAGCTTCTGCACACCAGAGTACCTCGATCTAGGCCCCTGCAGAAGGGAACTGACAAAGTATACTGGGCGCTGCACCATCTTCTTCCGTATCTTGTCGCAACCCTGCGTTGATCCGTCGTTGTCGGGTCCGGAGCTTGACGGCGAAGCCCCCCCGCTTGTCGCTGGACGCACCTGCCTCGGTTGCCAGCTCATCATCCGCCTCCCTCTCCGCTACTAACGCAGCACTAACCACTTGATTGGTCGCTGCTATATACAGCAGCAACTTCTCTTGTGGCTTAGGTGCGACAAGTATTGGAGTGGAGGACATATATCTCTTCAAGTCCTGCAACGCAGCCTCCGCTTCGGGAGTCCATTTCATTGGACCTGCCTTTTTCAAAATCTTGAAAAACGGCAGGGTGCGCTCAGTAGACTTAGAGATGAACCTGCTGAGAGCAGCCACGCAACCGGCAAGCCTCCTGACGTCCTTGACGCGCTTTGGTGCTTCGATCTGCTCAATGGCCTTGATCTTGTCGGGATTGGCTTCAATTCCCGCTGAGATACAAAGAACCGAGAAGCTTGCGGAAGGGACTCCAAACACGCACTTCTCGGGGTTGAGCTTGAGGTTGATCTTGCGCAGGTTTGCAAACGTCTCATCCAAATCCTGAACCAGAGTTGCTCTGTCCTTGCTCTTGACCACTATATCATCCATGTAGGCTTCTACATTTCTGTGTATCTGTGGTCCAAAAGCATCATGGACTACCCTTGCAAAGGTTGAACCAGCATTCTTCAAACCGAAAGGCATCCGTATAAAGCAATACGTGCCACATGGTGTAATGAATGCGGTTTTCTCTTCATCCTCTTCTGCCATGAAGATCTGATGATATCCTGAATATGCATCAAGAAACGAAAGCAGATCGCATCCAGCCGTGGAGTCAACAATCTGGTCGATACGCGGCAAGGGAAATGGGTCCTTGGGACAAGCTTTATTAACATCTGTGAAGTCAATACAAAGTCTCCATTTCCCATTAGCCTTGCGTACCACTACGGATTGGCCAACCACGTGGGGTGGAGGACTCCTCGACAAGTCCCGCTGCTTCCAATTTCTTGATTTCTTCGCTATGAACTCTTGGCGCCCTTTTGTTTCCTAACTTTTTGCTTGACGGGCCTCGCGTGAGGACAGACAGCTAGGTGGTGCTCAATTACTTTCACAGGAACACCGGGATGTCGGATGGTTGCCATGCAAACACATCGACATTCGCCGCGAGAAAGCAACGAGCTCGCCTTCCTATTTAGGATCAAGCGTGGCAATCGATGGTGAAGGTACCACCAGTGCCGTCCTCCTTGGCGGGCACTTTCTTGGTCTTTGGCGGAGCTGTCATCGTCTTGTTGCACTTGCGGTGGAGCTCGATGGTGCGTCCTCGGCGGTGGCGCAGCACTCAAGAGGTGCGCTTGCGGAGTGGGCAACAGAGCTCTTGCGGACCTAGTGGTCTTCTTCCCCAGGGAGCTTCAGCGGTAAGTGGTTTGTTATCTGTCGCGCTGCTGCATCCCGGTAAATCTTGTCGGCGCAGATAAGTGCATCTTTCTTGTCGCCATGGACAGAAATGACGCTTATCGGGCGGGCATCTTGAGTAGGTTGTAAGCGTAATGAGAGGCGGCCATGAACTTGGCGAGTGCGGACGTAAGTATGCCATTGTAGGGCAATGGGAAATCGGCGACGTCGAACGTGACCCTCTCAGTTCTGAAGTTGAGTTCGCTGCCGAATGTTACCGGCAACGTGATATTCCCCTTGGGCTTGCTCCTTCCTGGGTTGATTCCTTGGAAAGTACCAGTTTCTTCGAGCTCGCTGTCAGGGATCTGAAGTTTCTGGAGCACTGCAGAGGAGATCAAATTCAGGCCGGCCCCGCCGTCAACCAGCATCTTTGTGACCTTGAGGTTGCGGATGGTTGGTGAGACCAACATCGGCAAACACCCGACCGCAGTGATGCGATCAGGGTGGTCCTCAATGTCAAAGATGATGGGCGTCTTGGACCACTTGAGGTTTGCGTGACTCTATGGATGGTTCTGCTGCATTGACCTCACGCATCCATTGCTTGAGTTGGCGGTGCGAGGTATGCAGAGACGCACCACCGTCGACGCAAAGGACCTCTGTTGCCTTTTGAAACTCCTGCTCATCAGCTTCATCGTCTTCATAGTCCTCGTCATCTTCATCTTCATCTTCTTCCTTGTCGCGGCCACGGGAAGGTCTGTCTCCTTGCCGCTGCTTGGCCTTGCCGCGGCGCCCTCCCCGACCGGGTCTATTTTTACTTGCTGCACCCGCACCTTCTTGGGCCTTCTCCTTGTCTCGCCGCTTGTATTCAGCTCTCTGTAGCTCAACAAGCTGCTCGACTTTCTTGCAGCTTTGGAGATCGTGGCCTTTAGTGCGGTGGATTTTACAGTACTGCTTGTTGGAGCTGTCAGGCTTGTCGGCGGCCGCCACAGCTTGGCGGTCGGCGTCAACGGCAACCTCCTTGTCGGAACCACCGGCCCTGGCTTGATTGGTGGCACCATCCTTGCCGGACTGCTCGAAAACTAGTACTTCTTGGTTTTTCTTCCTCCTGTTGTTCCGCCGCCGGCTATTCCTTGCCGGCGGTCCCTCACATGTCGACTCTGCTCCCACATTCTCTCACGGGAGTCTTCTTCCTTCTTCGGTCGTGCACACTTGTCGGCCAGGCGTATAGCTCGCTAACGTCTTTCACTTTGCACATCGCCATCTCCTCCCTCATCCTGCGATTTCGTACATTACGATGGAATGCACCGATCACTGCAGCAGGGTGGGCGTCTGGGATGTTGTAGTGTACTCGATTGAATCTCTGGATGAATTTGCTTGAGACTCCCCTCCTTCCGGGCAAGCAGGTGGAGATCACTCTCCACAGCCATGAGGCTTGTGGCGCGCTGTAAAGCGCCAACAAACTGGTGGCACAAATCTGCCCAAGAAGAAATAGAGCCATCCGGCAAGTGCATGAGCCAAGATCGGCGTTTGGCTTGAGCACCAAGGGAAGTAGTTGGCGAGGATCTTGTCGTCGTCGTCCCCGCAGCTTGCACCGCGATGGTGTACATCTTGAGGAACTCCGATGGGTGTGTCCTGCCGTCGTACTTCTCCGGCACGTCTGGTTTGAAGTTTTTCTTGTCGGGCCACGGACTTGCCGCAGCTCACGAGTGAGCGCAGGGCAACCCATCACAGTCTGACAAGTCGCTGGTTCCTGGCGCATGCATATCGACAGTGGGCCCGGCGCGTTGGTCAGATTGATGGCGCGCTTCTCTTCGGCGCTCGATACGGGTTCGAGCGTCCTCTTCTTGCCGTTCTCGAAGAACTTGGCGTTGGTTGCGACGAGCTCGCGGATCCGACGACGACGTGGAGTCGCTGTCGAGGTAGATCCGGTGAGTCGGGGATCTTGGCCTTCGGGAAGGGAGTATACGGTGGGTGCACCCCGCAAGTCTCGTCGCCATCGGCTCGCGCCTTGTCGCCTCGCCGCTGATTCGGCGCTTCGGTTGCCGCGGGGCGTCGCCGTTAAGCGGCCGATGAGACTCTGGTTGTGGCCCTCCACTAGTCGACCTTATCGGCCGTCGGAGGATAATCTAGTAATGGCGAGCTCTCGCCAAGGCTTCCGCTGGTGTGGTTGGCGGCAACGGCGTGCGGGCGAAGAACGGGGCGTGCTCGGACTCTAACCAAGTTAGGAGGGCAGCATCCGCCCAGCGACCGTACCCCACTCGTCATCGGCATCTTTGAGGTGCATGCGGTCTCGAGGGCCTCGGGATCCTCGGCTTGGCCTTGGTCAAAAGATCGTATGGTGCAGCGGGTATCATGGCGATGTCCGCCGCGCCTCTGTGATGGGCGCGTGCAGATTCGGACGTCGGCGCCCGCGCCGTGTTGTCCTTGGACTGGCGGCATCGTGGGCTCTCTCGGCGACGCCGGTCCCTCCGCCAACGTTGCCCCACCACCGACGGCTCCGGTGGTGGTGGGTTCGACAGCGACGGCTCTGCTGCTGCCGAAGGCTTCTTCTTCGGCGCCATGTCGGCGAAGATGTCGATGGAGTTGCTCGTCGACCGCGGATCGGGTTCACACAGTCTCGGCGCCCCTACAGCGCGCCAAAGATGTCGGGGAGTGGCTGATCGTGCCCCACGAGCACCCTACGGGACCTGGGTCCCTTGTGGTTCGGAGGGGCGGAGATTGCGCAAAGAGCGGATCGGCGATGCACACGGCGGTTACCCAACCGGAGCTCTCGGAGAGATAATACTCCTACTGCTGCTTTGTGGATTATCTTTTGTTCTTGCTAGGGAGCAATGCTGGCTACAAGACCTAGCCTGAGTGTGATGAACTAAGTTGGAGCTGGACTAGAAAACCAGCCGAACCGAACCCTTTCTCGTTGCCCTCGGACCTCCTTTTATAGGCACAAGGGGTTACCACATGTGGCAAGCGCACAAGGTTACAATGGTAAAAACATAGGTTGGTACACGCTTTATGCGGTGTACAGATAATCTATACCTAACTCGACGGCAAGGGACAAGGGTCATCAATGCTGTCTCGATCGCCCGAAACGATTAACGAGGACCGTTAAGTGCGCCTCCGTCCGCCACGATGGTAGCTTGTCAGTGCCGTCTGTCGCTACTCCCCGCTGGCTGCACAGCCCGCCGACACGCGTACTCGGGAGAGCCCCGTGGTGACACGTTGGCGGGTGAGCTGGAGCGGAGATGAAGAGAGGTCGCCTGCCCCGGCAAGCGCCTTGCCGCGGCGGGGACCTTGTCGCGCTTGGGGGTTCAGCGCCCGCCAAGCCTTCCCGGCAAGCTCCTCTTGTCGGGGCCTTGTTTCCTTTGCGCCTTGAGTGGCCTTCCCGGCAAGCTCCTCTTGTCGGGGTTTTGACTACTTTGTTCTCGAATGGCTCCAAGGGAGCTACTGAGGATCTTGGCGGCCATCAGGCCGGCCCGGCCGTGGGGCGCTGCAACTGTCCGTGCACGAGTTCGGGGTACTAGGGTACCCCTACTCTAGTACACCGACAGAGTGCATCTACATACCCTTGTAGATCGCGAGCGGAAGCGTTCAAGAGAACGGGGTTGATGGAGTCGTACTTGTCGTGATCCAAATCACCGATGACCGAGCGCCGAACGGACGGCACCTCCGCGTTCAACACATGTATGGTTGGGAAGATGTCTCCTCCTTCTTGATCCAGCAAGGGGGAAGGAGAGGTTGATGGAGATCCAGCTGCACGACGGCGTGGTCTTTGGAAGCAGCGGCGATCTCGGCAGGGCTTCGCCAAGCACTACGAGAGGGAGAGGTGTCACGGGAGGGAGAGGGAGGCGCCAAGGGCTAGGGTATGGCTGCCCTCCCTCCTCCCCCACTATATATAGGGCCCTGGGGCGCCGGCCCTAGGAGATCCCATCTCCAAGGGGGGCGGCGGCCAAGGGGTGGTTTGCCCCCCAAGCTAAGTGAGGCGCACCCCACCCCTAGGGTTTCCAACCCTAGGCGTAGGGGAGGCCCAAGGGGGGCTCACCAGCCCACCAGGGGCTGGTTCCCTTCCCCACTTCAGCCCATGGGTGTCTCCGGGATAGGTGACCCCACCCGATGGACCCCGGGACCCTTCCGGTGGTCCTGGTACAATACCGGTGACCCCCGAAACTTTCCCGATGGCCGAAAACTGACTTCCTATATATAATTCTTCACCTCCGGACCATTCCGGAACTCCTCGTGACGTCCGGGATCTCATCCAGGACTCCGGACAACTTTCGGGTTACCGCATACTAGTATCTCTACAACCCTAGCGTGACCGAACCTTAAGTGTGTAGACCCTACGGGTTCAGGAGACACGCAGACATGACCGAGACGACTCTCCGGTCAATAACCAACTGCGGGATCTGGATACCCATGTTGGCTCCTACATGCTCCTCGATGATCTCATCGGATGAACCACGATGTCGAGGATTCAATCAATCCCGTATACAATTCCCTTTGTCAATCGTTACGTTACTTGCCCGAGACTCGATCGTCGGTATCCCAATACCTCGTTCAATCTCGTTACCGGCAAGTCACTTTACTCGTACCGTAATGCATGATCCCGTGATCAACCACTTGGTCACATTGAGCTCATTATGATGATGCATTACCGAGTGGGCCCAGAGATACCTCTCCGTCATACGGAGTGACAAATCCCAGTCTCGATTCGTGCCAACCCAACAGACACTTTCGGAGATACCTGTAGTGCACCTTTATAGCCACCCAGTTACATTGTGATGCTTGGCACACCCAAAGCACTCCTACGGTATCTGGGAGTTGCACAATCTCATGGTCTAAGGAAATGATACTTGACATTTGGAAAAGCTCTAGCAAACGAACTGCACGATCTTGTGCTATGCTTAGGATTGGGTCTTGTCCATCACATCATTCTCCTAATGATGTGATCCCGTTATCAATGACATCCAATTTCCATAGTCAGGAAACCATGACTATCTGTTGATCAACGAGCTAGTCTACTAGAGGCTCACTAGGGACATATTGTGGTCTATGTATTCACACATGTATTACCATTTCCGGATAACACAATTATAGCATGAACAATAGACAATTATCATGAACAAAGAAATATAATAATAACCATTTTATTATTGCCTCTAGGGCATATTTCCAACAATCTCCCACTTGCACTAGAGTCACTAATCTAGTTACATTGTGATGAATCAAACACCCATAGAGTTATGGTGTTGATCATGTTTTGCTCTAGGGAGAGGTTTAGTCAACGGATCTGCGACATTCAGATCCGTATGCACTTTGCAAATATCTATGTCTCCATCTTGAACATTTTCACGAATGGAGTTGAAGCGACGCTTGATGTGCCTGGTCTTCTTGTGAAACCTGGCTCCTTGGCAAGGGCAATAGCTCGGTGTTGTCACGAGAAGAGAGTGACCGCCCCGACGCATTGGGTATGACTCCTAGGTCGGTGATGAACTCCTTCATCCAGATTGCTTCATGCGCTGCCTCCGAGGCTGCCATGTACTCCGCTTCACATGTAGATCCTGCCACGACGCTTTACTTGCAACTCCACCAGCTAACTGCCCCACCATTCAAAATAAACACGTATCCGGTTTGTGACTTAGAGTCATCCAGATCGTGTCGAAGCTAAGCGTCGGCGTAACCCTTCTGACGAGCTCTTTGTCACCTCCATACGAGAAACATGTCCTTAGTCCTTTTCGGTACTTCAGGATATTCTTGACCGCTGTCCAAAGTTCCATGTCGGGATTACTTTGGTACCTTCCTACCAATCTTACGGCAAGGTTTACATCAGTGCAGTACACAGCATGGCATACATAATACACCCTATGGCGAGGCATAGGGGCGACGCTCATCTTTTCTCTATCTTACATGTCGTGGTGGGGCATTGAGCCGTGCTCAATCGCACACCTTGCAATCTGAGCAAAACCCCTTATTGGACTGATCCATATTGAACTTCTTCAATATCTTGTCAAGGTATGTACTTTTGAAAGACCAATGAGGCGTCTCGATCTATCTCTATAGATCTTGATGCCTAATATATAAGCAGCTTCTCCAAGGTCCTTCATTGAAAAACACTTGTTCAAGTAGGCCTTTATGTTTTCCAAGAATTCTATATCATTTACCATCAACAGTATGTCATCCACATACAATATGAGAAATGCTACGGAGCTTCCACTCACTTTCTTGTAAACACAGGCTTCTCCATAAGTCTGTGTAAACCCAAACGCTTTGATCATCTCATCAAATCGAATGTTCCAACTCCGAGATGCTTGCACCAGCCCATAGATTGAGCGTTGGAGCTTGCACACCTTGTTAGCATTCTTAGGATCGACAAAACCTTCCGGCTGCATCATATACAATTCTTCCTTAAGAAAGCCGTTAAGGAATGTCGTTTTGACATCCATTTGTGTAACATCCCAAAATTCTAAATTTTTGGAATGTTATGATAAATAGATAGATTTGATTGATTGTTTGATTAATTGTGTGAAATTGAGTGAAATTCGAAACTTTTTGAAAGTTAAATGAGAGGGAATAAAAGGACTTTCCCAAACTTTCATTTTTGCATTCGCGATCTCCGTGAATTCAAATTCTTTTCACCACAAAACCCTGGAGAGAAGATGACATGACTTCTTCCATTTATTTAAATGACAAGGGGTGTTGAAAATATTTGAATTTCATTTGGAAAATATTTCCAACCCAGGAACTTTATGCAACTCAATGATTTTCACGAGTGAAGATAAAATGACTTCTTCAAAACATATGAAATATGAGTTGGGAGTTTCAAAGAATTAAATTCAAAGTTCTTTTGAATTTATTTTCAATTGGAGTTATTTGAGTTTTATTCAAATTATTTTTCTCCAAAATAAAACATATGGAAAATAGGGTAACATGATTCCCTACATCAAAAATTGGAGAGAAATAAATTTGAATTAACTATGGTATATTTAAAATGATTTTTACTGGATTTTACTAGAGCAGAAGCACTCTATGCTTTATTTGAATTTGTGTGTACTTTATTTGAAGCTAGAATAATGTTCATCTTGTAGGAAATCTTTTTCTGAAAATTTTGATATATAATATGCCTATGTTATATTTTTATTTTATTTTCCTTTATTTATTTACTGTCTGCAAAATGTTTTAAAAAAAAACCTTCTCCTCTCGCCGACTGGGTCGGCCCAGCTCCCAGGCCAGGCCACGGCCCAGCCCAGCGCGCCGTGCCCATCATCCCCGCACAACCGACTCCAGGCGGGAGTCCGCCGCCGCCACGGCTCGCCGGCGCCGTGTCCGCCCCGGCCTCCGTGCCCCCTTCCCCAAGCCGCTGTCGACCCCTCCTATAAATTCGGGCGCCCCGGGACCCCGACCCCCTTTTCTCTCTCTCCTCTCGCACCGCCGCCCTTGCACCGCATCCCGCCGCCGCCGACGTAATCCACCGCTGCCGCCCCGCTCCGTTTCGCCCCCTCGACCACCGCCGACGCCACCATCGCCTTCACCTCGACAAGCCGCGCCTCCCCGTGGTCCCGCCGAAGCTAGAGCGACCGGACCCGCCACCCCGGCCGGACCCGAGCCGCCGCCACCGTCCTGTCTCTCCGGAAACCGCCGACCCGCCTCCGTGAACCGGTAAAGAACCGCCCCGGTTTGGCCGGTTTTATTTTTTTAGTTTCGGTTTTCTTAGATTAGTTTCGGTTTTCTTAGATCCGGTTTATTTGTTTAGGTTAATACTTAGAGATCGTTCGTTCGTTTAGGTCTTTCAGTGAACGCGTTCATTAGGTTTGATCTGTTTAGTGAACGTTAACTATTTAGTCTTTTTCTTTTATTTTAGTTTTATGCCAGGGACCCGTATGTAAATAGTTTCTTCACAGTTTAGTCCTTGATCTTCAATCTATCACAACTTTTTACTCCTTTGTCCAAATTCAACGAAACCAACGCCCACTTCTTCGTTTTGATCCCCTCTATCCAGTAATCCAACTCAAACATGTATTTTAAAGTTTAAAATTTGAATTAGATCATATTTGAATTTGAACTTCGTTTGATCGTAACTTGAGTTTTATAACTCCGTTTGACTTGATTCTTTTTGCAGATCGAAGCTCTTGACCTAAACTTTCTGATAAAGCCAAATTCACATAATTTTGGTACTGTTACAAATTGTTTTATGTTTCAAGAGTTATTTGCTTGGTTTTGATGTTTTCCGAATTGTTTTCTTCGTTCTTTCCAATCTTTTGAGTGATTGCTTATGTGTGGTCACTATTGCTTGCTTACGATAGATTGACCGGAGTGTGACGAGTAGAACTATCAAGAGTTTTGAGTGTGAATCATCTTCGTCAACATTGCAGGCAACTTCACACTTTGATCATATTCCTTTTCATGCCCAGTTTTTATGCATTAGTTTCAACCCTCAGACATTACATGAGTAGGATTGATAACATGTGGGTATTGGGAAGTAGTTGATGAGGTAGGAACCTATTGCCCTGTTACTATCAAACCCTTGGGAGTTACTTCTATGTGTTGTTATTATTGCTACGCTATGCTCGTAGACGTGGATTGGGTTTTGAGAGTATTCATGACAGTTGTGAGGTTGTTAATTAATGGTTTACTTAAGGTGGCAACTTAAACACACATCTGGGTGGATTGAGGTACACAGGTATTCGAGATTGCTGTCTAGGCACTGGGTAGACCAGATTGCCTGTTTTTATGGACCGCCACCCAGGCTCAAAGGGATCATAAGATTATTCATGCTAGAAACTTCCATGTGCAGCCACATGCTATTATGGGCTCTAGCATAGTTGATTAAGTTGTGCGAACTCTTACGGTGGTAGACTAGCGATGTAGGGAAAATAGGTGTACGGTCTACCCATCGTAAGGTGCTAGCGCTTCTGAAAGACTATGTCTCGGTCATTCGTTTCTCAAACACCATGTAGTGCGAGAAAACCAACGAAGGAGATCGAGTCATGTGGGGAAAAGTACGCAACCTCTGCAGAGTGTACAAACTAATCATGATTAGCCGTGTCCCCGGTTATGGACATCTTGGGTATCTAGTACTTGGATTTTCGTGTGAATCTCATCATGTTACTTTAAATTAATATTGTTGGGTTTTAATGATGATGATTTATTGGGATTGAGAATGCTATCAACCATTCTCAATGTTTAACCACCACCATGATAGTTAAATAAATTTATTCCTTTGCAGTAGGGAAAATTGGCTTTTCGCAAAAACATTGTAACCATAGAGCCTCCACCAGCCAAATATGCATGTAGTAATAGCCATAATTCAGCATTGCTCTATAGTGTGAATTTGCCAGTACATTCAATGTACTGACCCTTTGTGGCTGCAACGTCTCATGTTGTAGGATCTTACGACGAGTAAGTGATACGTTAGGTTTATGATTTCTACACTCAACTTTGTCGTTGGTGTTGATGGGAATCCACAACCTTGTTACTTCCGCTATTTGGATTGAGTAATAGTTTTTATGTTATTTTATACATGTGATTTACCTCTGTTATAAATCCTCGAGTATTGTGTGTGTCAGCATACCGATCCAGGGATGACACTTAAGCACAGAGACTTGATCCATTCGGTCGGTCGCTACAAGATGGTATCGAGCACATGTTGGTATAGGGACGTGACCCTAGAAACCCAAGCCCATAGGAAAGATTTTTTCTCTACAACTTCATTTTCAAAAAGATCTTTTATCTCTCTTCTCTTCTGAGCTTGTTCAAATATTCCCTTTAGTGAGACTATAACCTTTCCCCCTTTTGACCACTTGAAGATTCGGCTGATGAGACCACTCCAAGAAGTACAAGATATCGGACAACTAAGACCATTCGGAATGAAGAGGATTTTACCATACATTACGATAATTGAAACTACAACTGTTGAAGACTCTGAAGACTAGGAGAATTTTAAGGCTCTGAAGAATTCTCAGATTTTTATGACCTAGGAAGGCTACCCTTATGGAACTTGGCAGACTATGGAAGTTGTCAATACCCAAGATCCAGGTGTATCAGAGAAAGACGAGAACATGGAGCATCAGAACTCAAAGTTTTGTCAAGAAACCCTAAAGAAGGAGATATCAACTATGGAATGATAGCTCATGGAAATGACAAGAGCAGAAACACGACTATCCATGATGTTATCTCCCACTTATGCTATTGTCGCCGTGCTGAGTTAAGCATGCATTTCTTTGGAAGGATTGGATTACGAGAAGGCTTACGGAACACCTATCAGCAAGATGAAGTGTTAACCTTAGCTGGTGTATTCACCAGGATCTGGAATATTACATCAAGAAGTTAAGATGGACCTACAAGAAGCAGTATTTGATAAGGAAACGTTTCGTGAAGAACTCAGGACCCAGAAACTGAAAGTAGCCAAGCTAGAGGAGCCAAACCTTGAGACATCAAAGATTAGGATCATGGTTCATGTCGAGGTTGATGAAATCCAGAAGTTGGAACGTAACTCCAGAAATATTGAAGGACGCCACGAGAGACTTTGTGACAACAGAGATGATCTGGCAAAAGAACTTGAGTAGGACAAGCATGATCGGAAGAAGCCATCAGAGACATGAACAAGACTTGAAGAGTTTGACGACATTGACCTTTAGAAGACCAAACCCCAGTTATATACCTACATTAGATGCGACGATTGTGAGCTGTCATTTTGTTTGATGTTTTTTTTCGACAGCCACAATAAAAAAATGTCTCTTCAAAACTTATGTTTGTATTGTGTGTATCCCTCTCTATCTCTCTTATCCCACCCCAAAACCCATGGACCCCATAGAGGATGAATGGAGATGAGCTTGTATTATCTGGACCAATGAGTCAATTGGAGACAGACCAATGGATTCAGAACATGGAGGATCACATGAAGAATAACCCTATAGTCAGAAAGGATATGGCCCAGCATGCTCTTCCGTTCTTTGAAAGAGGTGCTGCTACCTGGTGGAGGATGTACCAAACCATCAATGGATGGCATGGAGTAACCGTTTGGGAAGAATTTAAGTTGACTTTGCTAAAGTCTCGGCTTGTGTCCCAGAAGTTGAAGCCTTATGGAAATGATATGGAGAAAGTGCATGCAAGCTTTATGGAGAAATAGGACACAACCATAAAGAACACCAGGATGAATACCCTCATAAGTGGGGGATTACCAAAGGAGTTAGCCGAGGATCTGAGGGAACTTCGGTTGGAGATTGTTCCCAAAGGTTTTGTTGCAGCAATGGAAGTTCAGTCTACATTGTTGGGAAAGATCCGTGAAGCTCAGAAGGACGACAAAGAGATTGCTGAGTTAAAAGAGAGGATGAGCAAAGGAAAGGCCAAAGGTTTTCATAAGGATGAGCACGACACCTTATGGTTCGAGGATCGTGTATATGTGCCTAATAATGCAGAGATCAGGAAGTTAATACTTTAGGAGGCTCATGACTCACTGTACTCGATTCGCCCTGGAAACACAAAGATGTATTTGGATTTGAAGGAGTGTTCCTGGTGGACTGGTATGAAGAAGGATATCGCAGAGTATGTAGTCGTAGGTGATGTATGCCAGAGAGAGTAAAAGCAAAGCATCAGAAGCCAGCAGGATTACTACAGCCTATGCCGATACCCGAATGGAAGTGGGATAAGCTTGACATGGATTTCATTACGGTTTCCCGAACCCGAGGCGGACATGATTCTATCTGGGTATTAGTTGATTAAACTTGACCAAAGTGGCTCACTTTATCGATGAAAACCACCTATACAAGTGAGAAGTTGGCCAAGATATATTTGACCAGGATCGTATGTCTGCATGGAGTTCCGAGGACCATCATATCAGATAGAGGAACACAGTTTACCTCAAAGTTTTGGAATCAGTTGCACCAGACTTTGGGTACTAGGCTAGAGTTCGGTATAGCCTTTCATCCGTAGACAGATGGATAAATCGAGAGAGTCAATCAGATTCTGGAGGACATGTTGAGAGCGTGTGCGATAGGTTATGGATCTAGTAGTGATGATAATCTACCTTACGCGGATTTATCATACAACAACAGTTACCCAGCCAGTTTGAAGATGGCCCCTTTTTAAGCTTTGTATGGGAGAAGGAGCCAGACACCGTTGATGTGGGATGAAGTTGGAGACCGTCAGTTGTTTGGGCCAAATGTGATCAAGGAGTCAGAAGAGAATGTTAAGTGGATTTGAGATAGATTGAAGGTAGCTCAGTCCAGGCAGAAGAGTTATGCAGACTCAGAAACGCAAGGAGGTAGTCTATGAAATTGGAGACGGAGCATGTCTTCGTGTGTCCCCTCTGCGAGGAGTTAAACGATTTGGAGTTAAGGGAAAGTTAGCCCTGAGATTTGTAGGACCATACCGATTTTTGGAGCATATGGGAGAAGTGGCCAACAAGTTGGAGTCACCCGAAGGACTGTCAGGAGTTCATGATGTGTTTCACGTTTCCCAGTTGAAGAAGTGCCATGCAGGGATGGCCAATATTCCCCTGTATGGACGCTTGACCCTGGAAAGGATAATGATGTTCCATGAAGTGGAGTATGGACTTCATAAGTATAAGATTTTATCTCGGTATGTGGGATATCCCACGAGGATGAAGAGATGAATTGCTATTGGACATAAAGGAGGTGTGATGTTGGAAATATGGATCAATGGAAATTCCATGACGAGTCTGAGTAATTGTGTCCTAGTTTGGTGCCAATAGAAGGAAGGGAGACAATACAATTGGATGAATTTAAGAATACTAGGAAGTTGGAAGTTGGAATAATGATCAGAAGCCTGATGATGAGTTCAAGGTTTGCAAGTGATGAGATGGGCCATAACACACAGGCCCCATGACCTGCCAAGAAGCAAGCACATTCTTGCTGAAGGAAAAACCCTGGAAGAAGTTACGATTTTATCGACAGACGATCTTATAGGAGTTTACGCAAAACCTGAGAGTTGTTAAGGAACGATAGATGTTTGTTTGGCTTGCAGAATCAATGGATTTATCCGAACTTGGTTCGTCGACAAGACAAAATTCTGCAATGCTTGTGAGGATGACCGAGTGTTAGAATGCGAGATTCGCTAAACCATGTACAAGGTAATGATTTGGGTGTGGGATGGATTGATCACCATACCGACTTACTCTTATTATTCGCCTTCCTATATGGGATGGTAAATCTGAGTGACTTACCTATAGTAGAGAGACGACGATCAAAACCCTGTTTAAACCTTAGAATGGTATAAGAATTTTTTTCCCTTGTACAAGGCAGCTTTTGCCAATCGTAGGTTATACGGTGAGGTTCAACCTAGACCCGTTTTCTCCAGGAGAAACCATAAATTGTTGACCACCATGAGATATCGATAGCTGATTAGTATTGGCGCCAGACCCGTCAGCTAAGAAGACCCAATCTCGGAATAACCGTACCAAGATGAAAGGACAGAAGTATTGTGGTAAAGGTTATGCCTCTATCGGAAGAGCCCAGAGAAGGAATTTTCCCGAGAATTTGAGAAGACCGACACTGTCGAGAATAAGGATGGAGTATATGAGTTTTGATGGAACCGTAACCATGCTTCTAAGGGTGGTAGCACCCGAGACCCCCGGAGACGATCGATTGATTTTTGAGAAGACCCCCAAACCTAACCCACTTCTTTCTAGCCTCTCCGAATCTCGAGGACGAGATTCATTTTAAGGGTGGTAGGTTTGTAACATCCCAAAATTCTAAATTTTTGGAATGTTATGGTAAATAGATAGATTTGATTGATTGTTTGATTAATTATGTGAAATTGAGTGAAATTCGAAACTTTTTGAAAGTTAAATGAGAGGGAATAAAAGGACTTTCCCAAACTTTCATTTTTGCATTCGCGATCTCCGTGAATTCAAATTCTTTTCACCAAAAAACCCTGGAGAGAAGATGACATGACTTCTTCCATTTATTTAAATGACAAGGGGTGTTGAAAATATTTGAATTTCATTTGGAAAATATTTCCAACCCAGGACTTTATGCAACTCAATGATTTTCACGAGTGAACATAAAAGGACTTCTTCAAAACATATGAAATATGAGTTGGGAGTTTCAAAGAATTAAATTCGAAGTTCTTTTGAATTTATTTTCAATTTGGAGTTATTTGAGTTTTATTCAAATTATTTTCTCCAAAAATAAAACATATGGAAAATAGGGTAACATGATTCCCTACATCAAAAATTGGAGAGAAATAAATTTGAATTAATTATGGTATTTTTAAAATGATTTTTACTTGATTTTACTAGGCGAAGCACTCTATGCTTTATTTGAATTTGTGTGTACTTTATTTGAAGCAAGAATAATTTTCATCTTGTAGGAAATATTTTTCTGAAAATTTTGATATATAATATGCCTATGTTATATTTTTAGTTTATTTGCCTTTATTTATTTACTGTCTCCAAAATGTTTTAAAAACCTTCTCCTCTCGCCGACTGGGACGGCCCAGCTCCCAGGCCAGGCCACGGCCCAGCCCAGCGCGCCGTGCCCATCATCCCACAGACGATCGACTCGGTGAGAGTCCGCCTTGCCACGCCACGGCTCGCCCGGCGCCGTGTCCGCCCCGGCCTCCGTGCCCCCTTCCCCAAGCCGTCGTCGCCCCCCTCCTATAAATTCGGGCGCCCCGGGACCCCGACCCCCATTTCTCTCTCTACTCTCGCACCGCCGCCCTTGCGCCGCATCCCGCCGCCGCCGGCGAGATCCACCGCTGCCGCCCCGCTCCGTTCCGCCCCCTCGACCACCACCGACGCCACCATCGCCTTCACCTCGACGAGCCGCGCCTCCCCGTGGTCCCGCTGAAGCTAGAGCGACCGGAGCCGCCGCCCCGGCCGGACCCGAGCCGCCGCCGCCGTCCTGTCTCGCCGGGAACCGCCGCCCCGATTGAACCGCCGACCCGCTGCCGTTAACCGGTAAAGAACCGCCCCGGTTTGGCCGGTTTTATTTTTTTTAGTTTCAGTTTTCTTAGATCCGGTTTATTTGTTTAGGTTAATTACTTAGAGATCATTCGTTCGTTTAGGTCTTTCAGTGAACGTGTTCATTAGGTTAAATCTGTTTAGTGAACGTTCACTATTTAGTCTTTTTCTTTTATTTTAGTTTTATGCCAGGGACCCGTATGTAAATAGTTTCTTCACAGTTTAGTCCTTGATCTTCAATCTATCACAACTTTTTACTTGTTTGTCCAAATTCAACGAAACCAACACCCACTTCTTTGTTTTGATCCCCTCTATCCAGTAATCCAACTCAAACATGTTTTGTAAAGTTTAAAATTTGAATTAGGTCAGATTTGAATTTGAACTTCGTTTGATCGTAACTTGAGTTTTATAACTCCGTTTGAGTTGATTCTTTTTGCAAATCGAAGCTCTTGACCTAAACTTTCTGATAAGGACAAATTCACATAATTTTGGTACTGTTAGAAATTGTTTTATGTTGCAAGAGTTATTTGCTTGGTTTTGATGTTTTCCGAATTGTTTTCTTCGTTCTTTCCGATCTTTTGAGTGATTGCTTATGTGTGGTTACTATTGCTTGCTTACAATAGATTGACCAGAGTGTGACGAGTAGAACTATCAAGAGTTTTGTGTGTGAATCATCTTCGTCAACATTGCAGGCAACTTCACACTTTGATCATATCCCTTTTCATACCCAGTTTTTATGCATTAGTTTCAACCCTCAAACATTGCATGAGTAGGATTGATAACATGTGGGTATTGGGAAGTAGTTGATGAGGTAGGAACCTATTGCCCTGTTACTATCAAACCCTTGGGAGTTACTTCTACGTGTTGTTATTATTGCTATGATATGCTCGTAGACGTGGATTGGTTTTGAGAGTATTCACAATAGTTATGAGATTGTTAATTAATGGTTTACTTAAGGTGGCAACTTAAACACACATCTGGGTGGATTGAGGCACCTGGGTATTCTAGGATTGCCTGTCTAGGCACCTGGGTAGACCAGGATTGCCTTTTTATTTATGGACCGCCACCCAGGCTCAAAGGGATCATAAGATTATTCATGCTAGAAACTTCCGTGTGCAGCCACATGCTATTATGGGCTCTAGCATAGTTGATTAAGTTGTGCGAACTCTTACGGTGGTAGACTAGCGATGTAGGGAAAGTAGGTGTACGGTCTACCCATCGTAAGGTGCTAGCGCTTCGAAGACTATGTCTCGACCATTCGTTTCTCAAACACCATGTAGTGCGAGAAAACCAACGAAGGAGATCGAGTCATGTGGGGAAAAGTGCGCAACCTCTGCAGAGTGTACAAACTAATCATGATTAGCCGTGTCCCCGGTTATGGACATCTTGAGTATCTAGTACTTGGATTTTCATGTGAATCTCATCATGTTACTTTAAGTTAATATTGTTGGGTTTTAATGATGATGATTAATTGGAATTGAGAATGCTTAAACGTTCTCAATGTTTAACCACCACCATGATAGTTAAATAAATTTATTCCTTTGCAGTAGGGAAAAATTGGCTTTTCGCAAAAACATTGTAACCATAGAGCCTCCACCAGCCAAATATGCATGTAGTGATAGCCATAATTCAGCCATTGCTCTACAGTGTGAATTTGCCAGTACATTCAATGTACTGACCCTTTGTGGCTGCAACGTCTCATGTTGCAGGATCTTACGACGAGTAAGTGATACGTGAGGGTTACGATTTCTACACTCAACTTTGCTGTTGGTGTTGATGGGAATCCACAACCTTGTTACTTCTGCTATTTGGATTGAGGTAATAGTTTTTACGTTATTTTATACATGTGATTTACCTCTGTTATAAATCCTCGAGTACTGTGTGTGTCAGCATACCGATCCAGGGATGACACTTAAGCACAGAGACTTGATCCATTCGGGTCGGGTCGCTACAATTAGCCATATCTCATAATCATAGAATGCGGCAATTGCTAACACGATTCGGACAGACTTCAGCTTCGCTACGGGTGAGAAAGTCTCATCGTAGTCAACCCCTTGAACTTATCGATAACCCTTAGTGACAAGTCGAGCCTTATAGATGGTCACATTACCATCCGCGTCTGTCTTCTTCTTAAAGATCCATTTATTTTCTATGGCTCGCCGATCATCGGGCAAGTCAGTCAAAGTCCATACTTCGTTTTCATACATGGATCCTATCTCAGATTTCATGGCTTCTAGCCATTTGTCGGAATCTAGGCCCACCATCGCTTCTTCATAGTTCGAAGGTTCACCGTTGTCTAACAACATGATCTCCAGGACGGGGTTGCCATACCACTCTGGTGCAGAACGTGTCCTTGTGGACCTACGAAGTTCAGTAGGAGCTTGATCCGAAGAACCTTGATCATCATCATTAACTTCCTCTCTATTCGGTGCAGGCACCACAGGAACATCTTCCTGAGCTGCGCTACTTTCCGTTTCAAGAGGCAGTACTTCATCAAGCTCTACTTTCCTCCCACTTACTTCTTTCGAGAGAAACTCTTTCTCGAAAAGGACCCGTTCTTAACAACAAAGATCTTGCCTTCGGATCTGAGGTAGAAGGTATACCCAATGGTTTCCTTAGGGTATCCTATGAAGACGCATTTTTCCGACTTGGGTTCGAGCTTTTCAGGTTGAATTTTCTTGACATAAGCATCGAATCCCCAAACTTTTAGAAACAACAGCTTAGGTTTCTTCCCAAACCATAATTCATACGGTGTCGTCTCAACGGATTTCGACGGAGCCCTATTTAAAGTGAATGCGACTGTCTCTAGAGCATAGCCCCAAAATGAGAGCGGTAGATCGGTAAGAGACATCATAGATCACACCATATCTAATAGAGTGCGATTACGACGTTCGGACATACCATTTCTTTGAGGTGTTCCAGGCGGCGTGAGTTGTGAAACGATTCCACATTTCCTTAAGTGTGTGCCAAATTCGTGACTCAAATATTCCCCTCCACGATCTGATCGTAAGAACTATATTTTCCTGTCACGTTGATTCTCAACCTCACTCTTAAATTCCTTGAACTTTTCAAAGGTCTTAGACTTGTGTTTCATTAAGTAGACATACCCATATCTACTCAAGTCATCAGTGAGAGTGAGAACATAACGATAGCCACCGCGAGCCTTAACACTCATTGGACCGCACACATCAGTATGTATGATTTCCAATAAGTTGGTTGCTCGCTCCATTGTTCCGGAGAACGGAGTCTTGGTCATCTTACCCATGAGGCATGGTTATGCGTGTCAAATGATTAGTAATCAAGAAACTCCAAAGTCCATCTGCATGGAGCTTCTTCATCGTTGACACCTATGTGACCAAAGGCGGCGATGCCACAAGTATGTGGGACTATCATTATCAACCTTACATCTTTTGGTATTCACACTATGAATATGTGTAACATTACGCTCGATATTCATTAAGAATAAACCATTCACCAGTGAGGCATGACCATAAAACATATCTCTCATATAAATAGAACAACCATTATTCTCGGTTTAAATGAGTAGCCATCTCGAATTAAACGAGACCACGATACAATGTTCATGCTCAAAGCTGGCACTAAATAACAATTATTGAGGTTTAAAACTAATCCCGTAGGTAAATGTAGAGGCAGCGTGCGACGGCGATCACATCGACCTTGGAACCATTCCCGACGCGCGCCGTCACCTCGTCCTTCGCCATTGGTCTCCGCTTATTCCGCAGCTCACTTTGAGTTACAAATATGAGCAACCGCACGGTATCAAATACCGGGAGCTACTACGAGTCTTGGTAAGGTACACATCAATAACATGTATATCACATATACCTTTGGTGTTGCCGGCCTTCTTGTCCGCTAAGTACTTGGGGCAGTTCCGCTTCGATGACCACTTCCCTTGCAATAAAAGCACTCAATCTCGGGCTTGGGTCCATTCTTTGGCTTCTTCCGGCAATCGGCTTGCGGGCGCGGCAACTCCTTGCCGTCCTTCTTGAAGTTCTTCTTACCCTTGCCTTTCTTAAACTTAGTGGTTTTATTCACCATCAACACTTGATGTTCCTTTTTATCTTCACCTCCGCTGATTTCAGCATTGAATATACCTCGGGAATGGTCTTTTCCATCCCACGCATATTGAAGTTCATCACAAAGCTCTTGTAGCTCGGTGGAAGCGGCGAAGGATCTGTCAATGACCGCGTCATCCGGAGATTAACTCCCGGTGAGTCAGCGGTTGTGCAACCCGGACATTTTGAGTATGTGCTCACTAACGTAACTATTTTCCTCCATCTTACAACTGAAGAACTTGTCGGAGACTTCATATCTCTCGACCGGGCATGAGCTTGGAAAACCATTTTTAGCTCTTGAACATCTCATATGCTTCGTGTTGCTCAAAAGCGCTTTTGGAGCCCGGTTCTAAGCTGTAAAGCATGCCGCCTGAGCGAGGGAGTAATCATCAAGACGAGACCGCCAAGCGTTCATAACGTCTTGGTTCTGCAGGATGGGTGCTTCACCTAGCGGTGCTTCTAGGACATAATCTTTCTTGGCAGCTATGAGGATGATCCTCAGGTTCCGGACCCAGTCCGTATAGTTGCTGCCATCATCTTTCAGCTTGGTTTTCTCTAGGAACGCGTTGAAGTTGAGGGCAACATTAGCGTGGGCCATTTGATCTACAAGACATATTGTAAAGATTTTAGACTAAGTTCATGATAATTAAGTTCATCTAATCAAATTATTCAATGAACTCCCACTCAGATAGACATCCCTCTAGTCATCTAAGTGAAACATGATCCGAGTCAACTAGGTCGTGTCCGATCATCACGTGAGACAGACTAGTCAACGTCGGTGAACATCTTCATGTCGATCGTATCTTCTATACGACTCATGCTCGACCTTTTGGTCTTCCGTGTTCCGAGGCAATGTCTGTACATGCTAGGCTCGTCAAGTCAACCTAAGTGTATTGCGTGTGTAAATCTGGCTTACACCCACTGTATTCGAACGTTAGAATCTATCACACCCGATCATCACGTGGTGCTTCGAAACAACGAACCTTCGCAAAGGTGCACAGTTAGGGGGAACACTTTCTTGAAATTATTGCAAGGGATCATCTTATTTAAGCTACCGTCGTTCTAAGCAAATAAGATGTAAAACATGATAAACATCACATGCAATCAAATAGTGACATGATATCCATCCTCGGGGCGTCATGATCATCTTCGTCACCGGCATGACACCATGATCTCCATCATCGTGTCTTCATGAAGTTGTCACGCCAACGATTACTTCTACTTCTATGGCTAACGTGTTTAGCAATAAAGTAAAGTAATTTACATGGCGTTATTCAATGACACGCAGGTCATACAAAAAATAAAGACAACTCCTATGGCTCCTGCCGGTTGTCATACTCATCGGCATGCAAGTCGTGATTCCTATTACAAGAACATGATCAATCTCATACATCACATATATCATTCATCACATCTTTTGGCCATATCACATCACAAGGCACATCTTTGCAAAAACAAGTTAGGCGTCCTCTAATTGTTGTTGCATGTTTTCTGATGGCTTCTATAGGTTTCTAGCAAGAACATTTCTTACCTCGTAAAACCACAGCGTGATATGCAAATTTCTATTTACCCTTCATAAGGACCCTTTTCATCTAATCTGCTCCAACTAAAGTGGGAGAGACAGACACCGCTAGCCACCTTATGCAACTAGTGCATGTCGATCGGTGGAACCTGTCTCACGTAAGCGTCACGTAAGGTCGGTCCGGGCGCTTCATCCCACGATGCCGCGAAGCAAGATAAGACTAGTAGTGGCAAGAAAATTGACAACATCGGCGCCCACAACTGCTTTGTGTTCTACTCATGAATAGTAACTACGCATAGACCTAGCTCATGATGCCACTGTTGGGGATCGTAGTAGAAATTTAAAATTTTCTACGCATCACCAAGATCAATCTATGGAGTTATCTAGCAAAGAGGGGAAAAGGAGTGCATCTACATACCCTTGTAGATCGCTAGCGGAAGCGTTCAAGAGAACGGGGTTGATGGAGTCGTACTCGTCTTGATCCAAATCACCGATGACCGAGCGCCGAACGGACGGCACCTCCGCGTTCAACACACGTAAGGTTGGGAAGACGTCTCCTCCTTCTTGATCCATCAAGGGGAAGGAGAGGTTGATGGAGATCCAGCAACCTGACGGCGTGGTGGTGGAAGCAGCGGCGATCTCGGCAGGGCCGCCAAGCACTACGAGAGGAGAGGTGTCACGGGAGAGAGGGAGGCGCCAGGGGGCTGGGTGCGGCTGCCTCCCTCCCCCCACTATATATAGGGCCCCTGGGGGGCGCCGGCCCTAGGAGATCCCATCTCCAAGGGGGGCGGTGGCCAAGGGATGGCTTGCCCCCCAAGCCAAGTGAGGCACCCCCCACCCCTAGGGTTTCCAACCCTAGGCGCAGGGGAGGCCCAAGGGGGGCACACCAGCCCACCAGGGGCTGGTTCCCTTCCCAACTTCAGCCCATGGGGCTCTTCGGGATAGGTGGCCCCACCCGGTGGACCCCCGGGACCCTTCCGGTGGTCCCGGTACAATACCGGTGACCCCCAAAACTTTCCCGATGGCCGAAAACTGACTTCCTATATATAATTCTTCACCTCCGGACCATTCCGGAACTCCTCGTGACGTCCGGGATCTCATCCGGGACTCCAAACAACTTTAGGGTTACCGCATACTAGTATCTCTACAACCCTAGCGTCACCGAACCTTAAGTGTGTAGACCCTACGGGTTCGGGAGACACGCAGACATGACCAAGACGACTCTCCGGTCAATAACCAACAGCGGGATCTGGATACCCATGTTGGCTCCCACATGCTCCTCGATGATCCCATCGGATGAACCACGATGTCGAGGATTCAATCAATCCCGTACACAATTCCCTTTGTCAATCGGTACGTTACTTGCCCGAGACTCGATCGTCGGTATCCCAATACCTCGTTCAATCTCGTTACCGGCAAGTCACTTTACTCATACCGTAATGCATGATCCCGTGATCAACCACTTGGTCACATTGAGCTCGTTATGATGATGCATTACCGAGTGGGCCCGGAGATACCTCTCCGTCATACGGAGTGACAAATCCCAGTCTCGATTCGTACCAACCAATGAGACACTTTCGGAGATACCGTAGTGCACCTTTATAGCCACCCGGTTACATTGTGACGTTTGGCACACCCAAAGCACTCCTACGGTATCCGGAGTTGCACAATCTCATGGTCTAAGGAAATGATACTTGACATTTGGAAAAGCTCTAGCAAGCGAACTACGATCTTGTGCTATGCTTAGGATTGGGTCTTGTCCATCACATCATTCTCCTAATGATGTGATCCCTTATCAATGACATCCAATGTCCATAGTCAGGAAACCATGACTATCTGTTGATCAACGAGCTAGTCTACTAGAGACTCACTAGGGACATGTTGTGGTTTATGTATTCACACATGTATTACAATTTCCGGATAACACAATTATAGAATGAACAATAGACAATTATCATGAATAAAGAAATATAATAATAACCATTTTATTATTGCCTCTAGGGCATATTTCCAACAATATCTTGGGTGCACTCATCGTACGCACACAGATTCCTTGACTCTTTGCCTGTAACTCTCTCAGGCACCACTATGTCGTCTCAGAGCTCTTCCCCCCTCTCTCAAACTCTCCATCCACCTGGGTCACACATACACATGCATATCTCAATCACACTCGATAGGCCCATATAAAACTCTATCTCTCTCCCTCGTTCTCTCTCCATCTCACACGCACACACACACAATCTCATGCCCAGCTAGCCAAGTATGATGGTCTCTCACTCAATTGTAGGCACACGCAGTCCCCCCTATATGTATATTACTAGCTAATCTTAGTCTCCATCACAAACATGTGCATGGTCTATCTCGATTTCTCTCGGGGCACCTTTCTATCGCGCACGCACTCCCTCGATCTCCCACCCATATAGTCCCCTCATGATCTCGAGGGGATCTCTCTATCACAAACACACCCTCTCTCCCTCCCCATGCGTCCATGCCATCCATGTGTCCCTCTTGACCTTTTTTCCTTGTTGGCCAGACCTCTATTGGACATGTGTTATGATACGTCTCCAACGTATCTATAATTTTTGATTGCTCCATGCTACTTTATCTACTGTTTTGGACTATATTGGGCTTTATTTTCCACTTTTATATTATTTTTGGGACTAACCTATGAACCGGAGGCCCAGCGCAGAATTGCTGTTTTTTGCCTATTTTAGTGTTTCGAAGAAACGGAATATCAAACAGAGTCCAAGCGGAATGAAACCTTCGGGACGTGATTTTCTCACGAGCGTGATCCGGAGACTTGGACCCTACTCCAAAAAGTAAGAGGCAGTCACGAGGGGGGCGCCCCCTAGGCGCGCCCCTGCCTCGTGGGCCCCATGTTGCTCCACCGACGTACTCCTTCCTCCTATATATACCTCACGCCCCCAAGCGATCGGAGGAGGAGCCAAAACCTAACTCCACCGCCGCAACTTCCTCAGATCCACGAGATCCCATCTTGGGGCCTGTTAGGAGCTCATGGGAGGGGCATCCACCATGGAGGCTTCTACATCATCACCATAGCCCCTCCGATGAAGTGTGAGTAGTTTACTTCAGACCTTTGGGTCCATAGCTAGTAGCTAGATGGCTTCTGCTCTCTTTTTGGATCTCAATACAATGGTCTCCCCCTCTCTCATGGAGATCTATCCGATGCAATCTTCTTTTTGCGATGTGTTTGTTGAGACCGACGAATTGTGGGTTTATTATCAAGATTATCTATGAATAATATTTGAATCTTCTCTGAATTATTTTATGTATGATTGGTTATCTTTGCAAGTCTCTTTGAATTATCTCTTTGGTTTGGCCAACTAGATTGGTAGTTCTTGCAATGGGAGAAGTGCTTAGCTTTGGGTTCAATCTTGCGGTGTCCTTTCCCGATGGATGAAGGGGCAGCAAGGCACGTATTGTATTGTTGCCATCGAGGATAACAAGATGGGGTTTTTATCATATTGCATGAATTTATCCCTCTACATCATGTCATCTTGCTTAAGGTGTTACTCTGTTTTTAACTTAATACACTAGATGCATGCTGGATAGCGGTCGATGAGTGGAGTAATAGTAGTAGATGCAGGCAGGAGCCGGTCTACTTGTCTCGGACGTGATGCCTATGTACATGATCATACCTAGATATCCTCATAACTATGCTCAATTCTATCAATTGCTCAACAGTAATTTGTTCACCCACCGTAGAATACTTATGCTCTTGAGAGAAGCCACTAGTGAAACCTATGGCCCCCGGGTCTATTCTCATCATATCAATCTCCATCACTTTAATACTTGCTTTGTTTTTACTTTGACTTTTACTTTTCACTTTGCATCTCTATATCAAAAATACCAAAAATATTATTTATCATCTCTATCAGATCTCACTCTCGTAAGTGATCGTGAAGGGATTGACAACCCCTAATCGCGTTGGTTGCGAGGATATATTGTTTTGTGCAGGTACGAGGGACTTGAGCGTAACCTCCTACTGGATTGATACCTTGGTTCTCAAAAACTGAGGGAAATACTTACGCTACTTTGCTGCATCATCCTCTCCTCTTCGGGGAAATCCAACGCAGTGCTCAAGAGGTAGCAAGAAGAATTTCTGGCGCCGTTGCCGGGGAGGCTTACGCAAGAGCACCGTTAAAATCTACATACCAAGTACCCATCACAATCCCTATCTCCCGCATTACATTATTTCCATTTGCCTCTCGTTTTCCTCTCCCCCACTTCACCCTTGCCGTTTTATTCGCCCTCTCTTTTCCGTTCGCCTTGATGTCTTTCTTGGCTCATTTTTCGCTTGGTTGAAATAGTTGAGTATTTATTCCTAAACAAATAAGCCAATATCTATGGATCCTCATCCACTTGCTAATCTTTTTAAGAGATCCAATTATGATGAACCAATTCCTAGTGATTTGGATGCACTAGATTATCTTTATAAGGTTTTTCCTGAAATCCGTGAAGTGACTCACGATAGATCTTTGAATAAAAAGCATGATTGCAATGATTTTATTATAAATTATTTTGATGTCAATTGTGCTAATAAGATGCAAAACCCTAAGCTTGGGAATGCTAGTTTTTCTATGTCTACTACTTGTTGCAATGATCATGATTGGGGTGATTCTTCTTATGATCTTGAAAAATCATTTAAGCCCCATGATGAGTATGAGATTGACAATATTGTTTGCAATAATATTGAAAGTGGGTTCGGAAGAGTGTCAAGTTTAGATCCCACATATTTGGAGAATGTTCAATCCTATGAATTTTTTGATAAAAGTGGGTTTGGAAAGGTCATGACTTTTGTTAATGATAATCCCACTATTTTGGAAGAGTGTCAACTTTGCATGCATGTGGATCGTGTTGAGAATATACTTTGTGATAGATATTTTGTTGAATTTGCCTATGATCCTACATGTAATTATTATGAGAGAGGAAAATATGGTTGTAGAAACTTTCATGCTACTAAATTACCTCTCGCTATGTTGAGATTGCTATTGTCTCTTTCCGCTTCCTTGCATATGCTAGTTTTTGCTTGCCTTGATTTCTTTGCCTATAATATGCCTATGCATAGGAAGTATGTTAGACTTAGATGTGGTTGTCACATGTTTTATGATGCTCTCTTTGTGCTTCAATTCTTGTCTTTCTTGTGAGCATCATTGAGATCTCAATGCCTAGCTAAAAAGGCTTTAAAGAAAAGCGCTTGTTGGGAGACAACCCAATATTTTTCCTTGCTGCTTAGTAATAAATAATCCATCTAGACTCTTTTTATATGTGTTTTTAGGTTTTAATTAGTGTTTGTGCCAAGTTAGACCTATAGGATCTTCTTGGATGATAGTTATTTGATCTTGCTGTAATTTCCAGAATCTTTCTGTTCACGAAAACAATTGTTAAAAATCACCAGAACGTGATGAAATACTGATTCCAATTGCTTCTGATCATTAAGCAAATTGTCTAGCTCGTCCTATTTTGGTAGAATTTTTGGAGTTCCATAAGTTTGCGTTAGTTACAGATTACTACAGACTGTTCTGTTTTTGACAGATTCTGTTTTTCGTGTGTTGTTTGCTTATTTTGATAAATCTATGGCTATTAAAATAGTTTATAATCCATAGAGAAGTTGGAATACAGTAGGTTTAACACCAATATAAATAAAGAATGATTTCATTACAGTACCTTAAAGTAGTCTTTTGTTTTCTTTTTCTAACGGAGCTCACAAGTTTTCTATTGAGTTTTGTGTTGTGAAGTTTTCAAGTTTTGGGTAAGTTCTTTTGATGGATTATGGAACAAGGAGTGGCAAGAGCCTAAGCTTTGGGATGCCCATGGCACCCCCAATATAATCCAAGTACACCAAAAAGTCAAAGCTTGGGGATGCCCCGGAAGGCATCCCCTCTTTCGTCTACTTCCATCGGTAATTTACTTGGAGCTATATTTTTATTCACCACATGATATGTGTTTTGCTTGGAGCGTCTTGTATTATTTGCGTCTTTGCTTGTTAGTTTACCACAATCATCCTTGCTGTACACACCTTTTGAGAGAGCCATACATAAATTGGAATTTGATAGAATACTCTATGTGCTTCACTTATATCTTTTGGATTTGATAGTTTTGCTCATAGTGCTTCACTTATATCTTTTGAGCGTGATAATTTTTGCTCTAGTGCTTCACTTAGATCTTTTAGAGCACGGTGGTGGATTTTTTTAAAGAAACTATTGATCTCTCATGCTTCACTTAGATTATTTTAAGAGTCGTTAATAGCATGGTAATTTGCTTAATATTAATATACTTGGTATTCAAGATACGTGAAACTTTCTTTTGAGTGCGTTGAATACTAAAAAAAGTTTGATGCTTGATAATTGTTTTGAGATATGAAGATGGTGATATGAGAGTCATGCTAGTTGAGTAGTTGTGAATTTAAAGAATACTTGTGTTGAAGTTTGTGCTTCCCGTAGCAGGCACGTATGGTGAACCGTTATGTGATGAACTCGGAGCATGATTTATTTATTGATTGTCTTCCTTATGAGTGGCGGTCGGGGACGACGATGGTATTTTCCTACCAATCTATCCCCTAGGAGCATCTGCGTAATACTTTGCTTTGATAACTTCTAGATTTTTGCAATAAGTATATGAGTTCTTTATGACTAATGTTGAGTCCATGGATTATACGCACTTTTTCCCATCCTTCCACCATTGCTAGCCTCTCTAATACCGCGCACTTTTCGCCGGGATCATACACCCACCATATATCTTCCTCAAAACAGCCACCATACCTACCTATCATGGCATTTCCATAGCCATTCCAAGATATATTGTCATGCAACTTTCCACCATTCTGTTTATTATGACACGCTCCATCATTGTCATATTGCTAGCATGATCATGTAGTTGACATCGTATTTGTGTCAAAGCCACCGTTCATAATTCTTTCATACATGTCACTCTTGATTCATTGCATATCCCGGTACACCGTCGGAGGCATTCATATAGAGTCATATTTTGTTCTCAGTATCGAGTTGTAATTGTTGAGTTGTAAGAAAAATAAAAGTGTGATGATCATCATTATTAGAGCATTGTCCCAAGTGAGGAAAGGATGATGGAGACCATGATTCCCCCACAAGTCGGCATGAGACTCCGGAGGAAAAATAAAAAAATGAAAAATGAAAAAGAGGCCATAAAAAGGCCCAAATAAAAAAATAAAAAAATGAGAGAAAAAGTGAGAAGGGACAGTGCTACTATCCTTTTACCACACTTGTGCTTCAAAGTAGCACCAAGATCTTCATGATAGAGAGTCTCTCATTTTGTCACTTTCATATACTAGTGGGAATTTTTCATTATAGAACTTGGCTTGTATATTCCAATGATGGGCTTCCTCAAATGCCCTAGGTCTTCGTGAGCAAACGAGTTGGATGCGCACCCACTTAGTTTTTTTGTTGAGCTTTCATATACTTATAGCTCTAGTGCATCCGTTGCATGGTAATCCCTACTCACTCACATTGATATCTATTGATGGGCATCTCCATAGCCCGTTGATATGCCTAGTTGATGTGAGACTATCTTCTCCCTTTTTATATTCTCCACAAGCACCATTCTATTCCACATATAGTGCTATATACATGGCTCACGCTCATGTATTGCGTGAAGATTGAAAAAGTTTTGAAAATGTTAAAGTATGAAACAATTGCTTGGCTTGTCATCGGGGTTGTGCATGATTTAAATATTTTGTGTGGGGAAGATGGAGCATAGCCAGACTATATGATTTTGTAGGGATAACTTTCTTTGGCCATGTTATTTTGAGAAGACGTAATTGCTTAGTTAGTATGCTTGAAGTATTATTATTTTTTATGTCAATATGAATTTTTGTCTTGAATCTTTCGGATCTGAATATTCATACCACAATTAAGAAGATTGCATTGAAATTATGCCAAAGTATCACTCCGCATCAAAAAATCTCTTTTTATCATTTACCTACTCGAGGACGAGCAGGAATTAAGCTTGGGGATGCCTGATACGTCTCCAACGTATCTATAATTTTTTATTGCTCCATGCTACTTTATCTACTGTTTTGGACTATATAGGGCTTTATTTTCCACTTTTATATTATTTTCGGGACTAACCTATTAACCGGAGGCCCAGCCCAGAATTGCTGTTTTTTTGCCTATTTTAGTGTTTCGAAGAAACGGAATATCAAACGGAGTCCAAATGTAATGAAACCTTCCGGAACGTGATTTTCTCACCGAACGTGATCCAGGAGACTTGGACCCTACAACAAGAAGTAACAGAGGCGGTCACGAGGGTGGGGGCGCGCCCCCCTGCCTCGTTGGCCCCCTGTTGCTCCACCGACATACTCCTTCCTCCTATATATACCTACGTACCCCCAAACGATCAGAGGAGGAGCCAAAAACCTAATTCCACCGCCGCAACTTCCTGTATCCACGAGATCCCATCTTGGGGCCTGTTAGGAGCTCACGGGGAGGGGGCATCCACCACGGAGGGCTTCGACATCATCACCATAGCCCCTCCGATGAAGTGTGATTAGTTTAGTTCAGACCTTCGGGTCCATAGCTAGTAGCTAGATGGCTTCTTCTCTCTTTTTGGATCTCAATACAATGTTCTCCCCCTCTCTCATGGAGATCTATTCGATGTAATCTTATTTTTGCGGTGTGTTTGTTGAGACCGATGAATTGTGGGTTTATGATCAAGATTATCTATGAATAATATTTGAATCTTCTCTGAATTCTTTTATGTATGATTGGTTATCTTTGCAAGTCTCTTCGAATTATCCGTTTGGTTTGGCCAACTAGATTGGTAGTTATTGCAATGGGAGAAGTGCTTAGCTTTGGGTTCAATCTTGCGGTGTCCTTTCCCAGTGATAGAAGGGGCAGCAAGGCATGTATTGTATTGTTGCCATCGAGGATAACAAGATGGGGTTTTTATCATATTGCATGAATTTATCCCTCTACATCATGTCATCTTGCTTAAGGCGTTACTCTGTTTTTAATTTAATACTCTAGATGCATGCTGGATAGCGGTCGATGAGTGGAGTAATAGTAGTAGATGCAGGCAGGAGTCGGTCTACTTGTCTCGGACGTGATGCCTATGTACATGATCATACCTAGATATCCTCATAACTATGCTCAATTATGTCAATTGCTCAACAGTAATTTGTTCACCCACCGTAGAATACTTATGCTCTTGAGAGAAGCCACTAGTGAAACCTATGGCCCCCGGGTCTATTCTCATCATATCAATCTCCATCACTTTAATACTTGCTTTGTTTTTACTTTGCCTTTTACTTTTCACTTTGCATCTCTATATCAAAAATACCAAAAATATCATTTATCATCTCTATCAGATCTCACTCTCGTAAGTGACCGTGAAGGGATTGACAACCCCTAATCGCGTTGGTTGCGAGGAGCTATTGTTTTGTGCAGGTACGAGGGACTTGAGCGTAGCCTCCTACTGGATTGATACCTTGGTTCTCAAAAACTGAGGGAAATACTTACGCTACTTTACTGCATCATCCTCTCCTCTTCGGGGAAATCCAACACAGTGCTCAAGAGGTAGCATGCTACAGGGGTGTCTCTCTCCGTTGCAAACAATCACACACTAGCAATCTTCGTGTATCTCCTCGCCTCGCTTTTCCATCTCGGAGATGCATGCGTGATATGTTCGCATAAGAAACGAAAGAACACACACTCTCTCTAATTTATCGTTTGTTGTCACTTTCTCTTTCACACACATACTCTTTTTGCACACTTACTCATTCTCCTTCACATGCACTTGATCTGTCTCGACTGAGGCACTCTCCTCGGTCCATAGCATATAGATTTATTGAAAAGTCAAACATCACAAAGTTTGACCATGTATGTGGAGAAAAAGAATTACATCTAGTATGGCAAACATATACCATTAGATTCACCATGAGATGTAGTTTTGTATGATGTATCTTTGGTATTGTAGATATAAATAACATTTGTGTAAACCTGATCAAAGTTTGAAAGTTTGACTTCTAAAAATTTACATGCACCTTTGCATTATCGAGCGCGATGGAATATCTCTTTCCCCTCTTAGCTATCGGCGCACCACTCAGCCTTATCGGGCTCCTCAATCTCTCTCAAACTTTATTGGTCAGTTTGGTTCATGACTTGGCCCTCATGCCTTGATGGCGGTCTTGCTGGTGTGGGCGTGAGATGTAAAATATTTCTGCTGGCCAGGCTTGTGTGGTCTTGAAGCGTTTGGTTCATGCAGGCGAGCGAGCATCAACGTCCCATCAATCAATCCATGTATAAATTATTTAATGCTAATATCCATCCATGTTGTTGTTAGCCTCGTGGCATACGACCGAACACGGCCAGCATTCAAATCGATCGCTTGGGCGGGCTACTTGCGTTGTCCGGAGTTCAGCCATGCTAATTAAAGTGCAAGGAACCCAGGCCGGAGGGCTTTCTTTTTCACGGGGTAGCAACCAAACAAGTGTGCATGAAATCCAGCCACAACCCCGGCCGTGCAAAAGATGCTCGGGGCGCAAGCCAAACTGCCTTATATCTCCCTGGTTCACACATACACATGTCTCGCTCGCTATACATATAGACCCATCCAACACTCTCCGCCCTTGTTCCCTCTCCATGTGACACGCACCCCCCTAAGTACCATAATCCCTCACTCCATCATAGGCTCTGTTTGGTTCCATGGGTTGGAGTAAGTTTGGGTTAGTTTGGAGTCAACTAACCCAAAAAGATCCAAACAGGAGGGTTAGTTTGGGTTAGATGCATCTAACCCATCCAAGAGGTGCTTATTTGGGTTAGTTCTTCTCGAGACCACTAATAATCACTTTTTTCTCTCGCTCTCCCCGCAGCAGATCCCTCCCCACTTCCTCGAAGCTTCTCGTCCTCTCCCTCCCTCCCTCTCGCACCGCCCGTGAAGGTGCCTCGCCGTATCCGCGCTCCATCTAACCCTTCCATCCAAACACCTCTTTACTTAGAGTTAGTTCAGGGTTAGTTCAGGGTTCATAATATAACTCTAACCTCTAACTGAGTTAGAGTATCCAAACAGGGCCATAGGCGCAAGCACCCCCCTCCTAAGTATGATTATCTCTTACTAGCCATCAGGAACACACGTATTGTCTCCTTCCATCCATACGTTTATCTCGATATCTCTCGGGGCATCTTCTATCGCACACACACCTTGTCACTCGATCTCCCACCCATGTAGTCCCATCACGATCTCCGGGGATCTCTCTATGACAAACATACACTCTCTCCTCCCCATGTCTGCATTTTCTCCGTACGTCTCTCTCGACCTCTCTCCCTTGTTCGTCAGACCCCTCTTGGCCACGTGCTAGGGGTCTTGCTCTCTTGGTTCCAAACAACCACACACTATCTCCTCACCTTGCCTCCGTTGTCGAAGATGCATGTGTGATATGTTTGCATAAGACACGCATGCTTTTTCTCTACTTTTATCGTGTGTTGTCCATGTCTCTTTCACACACGCACACACACTTCTCTCTCTCTCTCTCTCTCTCTCTCTCTCTCTCTCTCTCTCTCTCTAGTTAGGGACTCATCCGTCCATATGCATATGGATGTTTTGAAAAGTCAAACCTCAGAAAAGTTTGACCAGGTATATGTGGAGAAAAACATTTACATCTGGAATGATCATTAGATTCATCACAACATGTACTTACTTCATACTATCATTTATCTTTGGTATTGTAGATATAAGTAATTTCTTTATAAACTTGGTCAAAGTTTCAAAAGTTTGACTTAAAAAATGTTGGAACTACATTACCGAACGGAGGGAGTAGCTCTTTCTCTCTCTCTCTCTCTGCTATCTCTCACGGGCCTCCTCTCTCACTTGAACTCTCTATACCGACGGATTATACGCTCACTGTGTCAGCGTATAGCTCTATATATTGTTTAGTTGACCAGTCAACCAATCCACATGCTGCCTTGTCACCGTCGTGTTCAGATCTTCGTGTGCTGGCCCATGTGGCGGTGGGTGAAAATAAGTAAACTAGAGGACCATCGACACGCGGTGAAGTAAACAAAGTTGAAACCACTGGGTAGCACCCGCACGCTAGTAAATTGAGGTGCATTGAGGACAAACTTCTTGCGCTGAAGGAGGACCTTTTCGCGCACAATTCACCACTGCGCGGCGGCATGCACAGAAGGACACACTCGCGCACACCCATCACGCAACACACACCGGCACACGTGTACAACGGCGTCACCGCCGGCTGAGATGGACGGCAAGGCAGCCAACAAGCGGAGGCGGCTCGAGCCAAAACCGCTTCCGGCGAGCCTGGACTTCATCAGCAGCCTCCCCGATGACATGCTGCTCGTCATCATTGGCCTCCTTCCCACCAAATCTGCCGTGTGGACCGCCCTGCTCTCCCGGCAGTGGCTCCCCCTCTGGCGCTGTGTCCCCCTCAACCTCACCATTGACAGCTGCCTCTGCGATGGGGATTGCAAACGCATGGCCGCAGTCTCCAAGATCCTTTCATCGCACCCTGGGCTAGCCAGACGCCTTGATATCCGCATGTTCAGTACCAACTGCAAGGTCCAACCCAAGTTCAACGAGTGGTTCTTATCCCCCGCCCTAGATCAGCTCGAGGAGCTCAGCTTTGAAGCTGGAGGATGTCGCTCTCTGCCGCCGTCCGTGCTCCGCCTCATGCCAACGCTGCGCCGCGCCAGCTTCAGCTCCTGCTATCTTCCCCAGATTAATGTCGCGCCCGCCCTTCTTCTCCCTCAACTCAAGAAGCTCGACCTCTTCGACGTTGTCATCTCGAAGAAGGCTATGGAGCACCTGCTCCGCAGCTATACTGCGCTCGAGTACCTTCGTCTTGAGCAGATCCACGGGTTCATTAGCCTCCACATCGCCTCGGCGAATCTCCGATGGATTTATGTGTCTTGCTGGCCCCGCAACAAGACATCAATTGGGAAGAGATCACTCCAGCTGTTCCATGTTATAGTCATTGAGAATGAGCCTTTCCTTGAGAGATTTCTTGTATCGGATCTAGAAGGTCCAACAAAAATCAGGGTCATTGACGCGCCGAAATTGACAGCGTTGGTGTACTCGTCTGCCAAATTCTCCAAAATCTTTATTGGATCCGTAATCATTCAGGTACAACACTCATCTTCTTCTCCGTCTTCTTGAAATTCACATTTTTAAATTTCTTCTGGATGTATTTACGACCGTCTTCCAGAAAATGATTCCCACAAGCTTGACCCAGTCCATGCGCACAGTGAAGATCTTAGCACTAAACTCTATCGGCCCCAATCTGGATCAAGTTGTCGGATTCCTTCCATGCTTTCCGTGCACGGAGAAGCTACTCGTCGAGGTGAAACTTCTTTCCTATAAGTAGACGGTAATCACAATGTAGCTCAATTTTTTCGTAAGTTTCCCAAATTAGATGACAAGTGTAGTGTTCAAAACTGCATCTACGCACTGCACCGAAAGTAATGTTTTTAGTATTTTTTTCTCACGTGATCACCTGCACCGTTTTTATGTTGTACTACTATAGTAGCCTAGGCTAGTCATAGTGGAAAGTAACTTAGACTACTCCAAAGAACTTTATGGTTACCCTAAGAGCAAGTACTACCTCCGTCTGGTTTACTCTTCCAATTTTGTAGTATCAAAATTTGACCATAGATTTAATGACAAAATGTTAATGCATGTCACTAAGAACTATATCGTTGGATTCAGTATTTGAACATAATTTCAAATGGTGAAATTTTTAGTGACATGCATTGGCATTTTCTTAGGTAAATCTATGGTCAAAATTTTATACTAAATCTGAGTAGTATTCCTCCGTCCCAAAATTCTTGTCTTACATTTGTTTAGATACGGATGTATCTAACACTAAAATGTAACTAGATACATCCGTATTTAGACAAATTTAAGAAAATAATTTTGGGACGGAGGAGTACAAAAGTGGGCTATGTAGGCCAAAACATGTGCCAAATTCACTTGTGATGCATTTGGCATCGATGCCCTCCATTGCTCACTGGTGCCCCAATCTGGATCACCTACTTTGCTCCGGTGCCAAATTAACTCACGCAATGAAAAAACACTGCGTGGGAGAGAGAGAGGACTGAGGCAATAAAAACACTTGTTTGGGAGAGTGAGAGGCTGGTGTAGTTGGTTTGATTGATTTGTTTATACATGTGGGTCTATGTGCACAGCGGTGCCAACTCTCTCACATCGCGAGAGCGGTGCCAAAATCTTTTGATTTGACATTGATGCGTATTATGTGGAATACTTTTGCGAAATATGGCATCGGCCACATAGTGGAAGGCAACAAATGCCCAAGCTCTTCACGTGCTCCTAGTTAAATGAGAGGAAACGAGAGAGAGAGAGAGAGAGAGAGAGAGAGAGAGAAAAATATCACTAGCCAGCCAACCCTATCGTATGAGCGAATGATATTGGTACCTCTTGATGACACGGTAATCTTATGCAGCCAGCTGCTCTAATATATTCTCTTCTTTTGCGAGATAAAAAAGACCGAAAGTGAAAAATGTGCTGCACTATAACAATCTCATCGAATGCCTTGATCTCCGCCATACAGAAATTGATTTGATCGACTACCGAGGCAGCACATTTGAGATTAAATTGGCGAGTTCTTTGTTACGGAGGCAAGTGTGCTCAAGGTAATGAGGTTTGGCGTTCTCTGGTGCAACAATGAATGGCGTGCTAATCACATAGCGTCTAAGCCTAAATGACAAAGTCTCATGAAGCTGAATTTGTTTTGAAACATCAAGTGGCGAGACTCGAAAATTTATTTGCCCATTAGTGACTTGTCGAGGCGGTGGATTTTAGTTTGTGCGATAATGCTGCATCCACCTAAAATAACGAAAGTTCTTACGTAAATTTCCTAGTAATTCCCTCTTCGTAGGTGCAGCATTACTCCTAACATTTGTAATATCAGTTTGAAACTTGTAATATTGCCGTGTCCTATTCCTGCATTTTCAAAATCCTGCGAATCAAACAGGTCCTGAGTTGGTGATGATGTTGTGCCTCCCATCTTTCACCAATAGCCGTCGGATCTAGATCTGACGCATACAAACCAAGCTTCTCCATTTTTGCAAAAAGATGCCCGCACTTGTTCCCTATTTACAAACAAATCCTTGTCTCTCACAATCAGACTTATCTCCTCCCCACCACATCTAGAAGGCCGTGGAAAAATCTGGAGCGATGGCCGCTGCCGAAGCCGTCCACCCCCAATCTTGGTGTTCCGTGCAATGCACGGGCATCTATGCACGGGAAATTATGTCGAACAGGGCTAGTTGTAAGCAGGCTAGCTCTACAGCCATGATGATAGTGACTGCAGACGGTGAGGCTGACTATGGTATACCGAACACGACGCCTATACTCGGTGTCATCTCCGTAGCAGGTCTTGTCACTTCACCGTGAGGAGCAGCACGTAATAATTTGACCAGCGGGTAGTACAGTGCTAGTACTCCTACTACTACATTGGTAGTACTACTACTAGTACTAGTAGCACCACCGTCTGGATTTAGGAGTACTACCACGTCCATCTGGATTTTAGTATTTGACTAGCAATATCTAGTAATGCATGTCACAAAAATGTACTACTCCCTCGTAAATAAATACATGGTGTTTTATTCCTATCGTGAGAGAACTTAATGTTTTTTGCTAACTAGAGTACTAATAGGATTACATGCAATGAACTAAACACTACATGTCATGTTTGGTAGTCTCAAGTCATTGAAAGCATGCACGGCCCACATCTCTCATTGGTTGATATGTCACAAAATAAGAAACAAGGAGGGAGTTAATGCACCGTGCCTAAGTGTTTTGGGATTATTTGGTTTTCGTAAGGTGACTTACACAACATTTTTATTTACATGCATTAACATTTTATTAGTTAAATCAAAGGTCAAAACTTGGCGCAAAATGCAAAGGGGACCAATAAACCAGTAAGCATCAAACTTCTCTCGTTTTGCCCTAACTAGAGGTTCGGTGAGATGACTATACTGCACCGGCACGGAGGGGGACGCAGCTTCATTGACTTACGGCAACTGCCTTTGGGTGAATGACTCGTGGGCCCAGGGGGTGGCTGGCCCACCTATCATACAGCCAAAGGCAGGTGCAGTAGGGGCCGAGGAGTAGTACGAAATCCTACGCACCTACGCACGCTAACCAAGGGCAAGAGTGATCGCTCGAATTGCAAGATCGGTTGACTAGAAGCTAAGCTAGACCCATGGAGGCGATGAGCGCGAGCATCGGCCGGTATGCTAGATGGTCCACGACGCCGCCTGCGCGCCCGCACCGAGGAACGTCTCGGGTAGTATTGCTTGAGGCCGCCCGAGCGAGGGCCGCTTGGACGACAACCGTCTCCTTGTTCGACGAGGTCCTCGTCGGTTTCCTCGACAAGTTCACCATCGTCAAGAAGCTCGCGGGCGACTTTGGCGTAAGCCTCCAGCCGACGCGCCCGAGCTCTGCGATGCCCGCCACCCTCAACGGCCACTATGGTGACAACCTCTTGACGCCTTGGTGGCCCTGCGATTGCCCGCCGTCGGCGCGAGAATGTCCACCGAGGTCGCGCTTTCGCCAAGCGGCGCTCGCGCGCAAGACACCATCGACATAATCACCCACGTCTATGCGCAAATCGTCCACAAGGACTACTACATGCAAGAGGAGGACGATGGACGCTGGCCTTCTTGGACCGCAGGGCAACCTAGGACGGCACTGTTCAGAAGCACGTTGAGCTCGCTGCCAACACTGCTCCTCCTCACACGTCGGTTGGTGACTCGGCGCACTAGGGCGTGAGGATGTCGTTGATGGATCCGTATGTATTTTTATCTTTCCGTCAAATCCATGTAGTAGTATATGATACTACAGTAATTATCTTACCTTTCCCATCAACTTCGTAATTTTCGTACGTACTCCATGCATGAACGGCGCCAGAACCAAACTTCTCATTACTCTAGGCAAAATCGGTATTTTCTATCTATCGGTCGCGCCATGGAGCAGAACCAAATTTTACAAGTTACGAGTTCAAAAGGAAAAGCCTGCTGTGTTCGCGTCGCACCCCCCACACGGTTGGTTCGGCACGCCACTCAAGCGGGAATGCGTGCGGTGTTGCATTTTCACTTACAAGTGGGACCGTAGTTGAGCAAACCGACTATCTGCAAACCCCCACCCCGCCCACCGCGCGATGGCTGAGAAAACAGGAGGGAGAAGAGATGGCTGTAGCACGGACTCTAAGAAAATCGGTGTTGGATGGGACTCGTGTGGTGGGCGTGTGCCGTACTGCTAGACGTGAATGCTAGTTATGGCCCATGCCACCCCACTATATCGTGCCTATATCGAGGTACGTAGAACAAATTTCCTGCAGTCCGTGCTCAGCCCTCCTCTATCTCTCTTCTCACCAGCCAGCGGACGCGCGGAGCCCATCCTCTGTTTGCTCATATGCAGCCCCACATGTCAGTGAAAACGCAAGAGGACCCACTGAACCTGCACATCTTTCACCTCGACATGCTGGTGATGAAAAACAAATCCAAGAAAGATCTTCAGTGGCGGCTTTTGGAGTTACTCAAGAGTAGTAAGATTCTATTTACAGTTTAACCCAAGATGCACATCTCGTGGCTTCAACTACCACTCTATTTTCTTTCATGACACGACCTGGATGCTGGATGTCCCACGTGTTGGCGAAAGGAGGAAGAACCCGACCAAATCTTGGTTGTGCTCTCGGATTAGACTAGTTGTGCTAACTTAAAAATTTATTGTGTACTCCCTCCGTTACAAAATACTTGACTTCCATTTGTCCAAAAATGGATGTACCTATATACTAAAACATGTCTAGATACATATATATTTTGACAAATAGAAGGCGTGTATTGTGCAACGAAGGGAGTAGAATGGATGCAAGTTTTTGTATTGGGAAGAAGAGTACATCCATATATTGATAGAGCGCAATTTAGTAGATGTTCTATCACTTTTAGCTAGCACAGAGGCTAGAGATGAGATTAATGCACTTGTTGATACTCCTACTAGAATAGAGGCTAGACATGAGACTAGATGTGAGGAAGCAACGTCTACTTCTTTACACTCGAAGAAGAAAGAAGCACGCAAGATCGAGCCTCCGCAGATCAACAATGAATGCATCAAGAAGGCACTAATCCAACTTACAGGAGTAGTAAAATGTATTCTTGTGGTTCTTGTTTTCTTTGGTCTTGCTTTTCTAGTCAAAATTATCGTTGGAGTTCGTGCAAAACGGAGGTCCATGTGGGGTCGTGCGTTGGAGTTGGCCTTACAAGTGGGACCACAGTTAAGGAAACCGACTATCAGCAAACCCCCACCTCGCCCGCCGCGCGATGGCTGAGTTAGAGAAACGATGAGGTTGAAGAGATTGCTCTAGCACGGACTCCAAGAAATATGGTGTCGATGGAAGTCGTCTTTGGTGGCGTGTGCCGTACTCACGGGCGTGAATGCTTGTTACGCCCATGCCACCCTACTACTCCTACTACTTACTATATAGTACTAGTATCGAGTATTCGAGGTGCAGGTTACGTAGTACAATATGGCTACAGTAAAAACACCCGCACGACGCACGAAGCATGTGAAGCTAGTACAAATAGTGTACTACTATTGTTGATTGGCCTCATCCGATAACCTGTTGCAATGCACGTACAATTATGTATTCGGAAAATATTTTTTTGCCTCATCGCACCACTCACTCACAGAAGCGACTCGGAAGCCATTCATAAATTTAGTAAGTTTATCACAGGCATATCATTTTATTACATACAACAGGTCATCAACCCACATCGACAACAAGGATACATTATAAATACTAAAGTTTTCACCACACAACAAATAACAAGCAATGAAATGAACTTCAACTCAACCATTCCTCGGCGTTGGAAACGCTTGCTTTGAACCACAAGTGATTATCTGGGACGGGCCATCCATTGTCGATCTAGAGACCAACGCAGATCGATCATCCAGTGAAGCAGCCTACTATATCGATACCGGGTAGGGAACCACCCAAATGTCCGAGTATAGACACGCTTGCTTCTCATAAATGGTAGCAACGTTGTGTCAACAGCAGTTGGATCGCCTTTCACCATCATTGGATAGTTTTGTCCAAGGAAGAGTGAGTTTTCTCCAAGACTATCAATTCTGTACCAGGGAGAAGGAGTTGGCTCTAGCACACTAGTATCCATCCCGAATACCATGCAACGGGTGTTGGAATAGGTCCGGAGAGTGCGACCATGGGAGACTACACCTGCTTCCTTAGCAGTAACATCATCAGTGGGATCTATAAACACAAGAAGAGGTGATCCATCGGAATTAGTTGCCAGGCGCCAAAGAGTATATGGGCGCTACTCGTCTTCATGCTCGTGATCATCACCATTGTCATCTCCCCCTTGGTTGTAAAAATTTTCAAGTATAGGTGGTGGAATGTTCACAGGACCTTGGAAACACAAGAAGAAGGTTAATTAGTAAAGGGAAACTAGCTAACCCGCATGCATGTGGATGAAACAAATATAATTACGGTGGAAGACAAACGTACCGAAACTACGAGGATGCCATGCAAAAACAGTGCCATGAGTGGTGGCAGCAAACACAAGGCCCTCGTATTGAATTGCATCACAGTACTCGTCCGTGTACAGAAACTGATTTTTGAGCAATATCCATCGAGTCAAACCACCAAGGACGAAAACAAGCTTGTCGAAGATAGCAAAAACTTCATAGTTGTTGTAATTCCAAGAGCGGTTGGAACTCGACAAATTGCTATCTTCCGTAGACGACAGTCACCATGATTGTATTTGAACGTGCATACAATACCGGTGTGCTCAACCTCTGGGCAGTCTGCTGAGATTTTGGAAGTGGAACCCGTCACGAGTGTACACATTCACAAGTTTCCACTCGCAGTTGGACCCAATGTAAACAACCCAATATCCATTTGCGCCTGCCCAAGCCTTGCCCTCAAGCGATGGCATCTTAACATCATACGTATCATTATCAAGCGGCATCAACTTGCACAGGGCGAGGCCTCCGTCGTGCCGACGCCAGTCATCAGGGTCATGGCGAAGAAGATAGGGGAGATCAAACCGCTCCTTGACTCTTGGGTTCCTTGCAATGATGTTATTAGTTGAGTCAAGAATGGGCTTGAATGAACCTGCCATGCTAGCCGAGGTGATGACGTCGCACCGATCAATGAGTTCCTCCACCATGTCATCTTTCATATCAGGGCAAGAATAACGGGGTCGTTTCCGTCATGTTCCCTCCATGGAGAAGACGATCGAACAATGGCAGAAGAAAGGGTGAAGGGTTGAAGGAAAATGGAGGAGGGAGAGGAAGAGCGTGCGCCAGCAGTTCCAAATCGAGAGGGAAAGGCGAAGAGTCGATGGACGGTTGCCAGTTTGCCACGGTTCATGAAGGGACGCCCCGGCCTACACGTCGGTTCGGAAATACTCCTACTACTCGCCGTCGTCTCACTGATATGTTGGAACGGGACCACATGTCAACGAAACATGGTGTGTAATTCCTTGTGCAAAATGCGATCTGGCCGCGTTGGCCCGAGGTGCCGCATTAGTTATCGACCTTTATTTTTTTAATGGTGTGCCGTTCAGTTTTGAAGCACGACTAACTGATGCTTGTCTGCAGAGAAAATATAAACTACTCTACCACTACTCCACCTCCAAAGACTAGTAGTATAAAAAAGATATATAGGCTGGAGCTTCAGCGCTTTCTTGCCAAGGGATGCCCACTTGCTTCTCACACTACCACCCTCTCTACAGATCTAAAAAGATGACCCTCTCTCCCTCCTCACCGGTGGTCACAGATCCGCTGGGGAAGAAAAGGACGTGCAGTGTTGATGCACTCGTCGTCGGCGAGCGAGGTAACGCACTGACGACAAGGCCGTCCTCTCAAACCTAGCGCCCGCGCGGGATGGCCTCCGTCCCCAAGCTCGCTGTCGTAGTGTGTGCGGAGGACGACGACCACGAGCGAAGCCAATTCCCGCCGACCCTCAGGTATGCTACCTCTTTTCGAACCATACCCTTGTTCTATTGCCCCATCTGCCATGTCGTTGCATGTGGATCTTTTTCCACTCCACCATCTTCCCAATTTGCTATCCTCTGCTCTGCTGGCCACGCAGACGAAAACCATAATTTGCACTATTAAAGGAAACCCTACTTCATGCAGACTAATCCATGTCTGGGTTGAATAAGGAAAGGAAGGGAGACTATACTGTCCAAGAGAGTAGGCATCGAACCCGCATCTAGGTTGAAAAGGGTAAAATCAGTAGCTAAGGAACGAGTCTCGTGTCTCTTGGTTGAAGAAGGGTAGAAAGGCATGACAACACAATAGAGAATGACCAGGTCGATCGGTTTGTTGTCCTCACATAGGAAAAAGGTGGCTAAAGAGAACAAAAATGGGACGTAATCCACATATGCTGCCTGGATATTTGTTGCTCTGGGCAACCATACCTCCCTCACCACTCTGCGTCCGTGGAGGTACATCGTCTTGGTGCGCCCAACGTCCTAATGGGCCTCCCATGCTCTTATTGCCACTTTTTTGTGTTAGTATAACGCCAGCAATCAAGTCAAGCAATGCTACTGCTAAAGTGATGCCACATTTAACTAATGCCGCTCTCACCTAATGCCACCGATAAATTTAAGCAATGCCATTTAATGTCCTTTGGATTATTTTAGGGTTAGCTGTTGATTGTGGATGTATTAAAGATTTTTCAGCTAAGGCATTCTAATGTTGTTGCACACCCATATACCAACGATGAAACTTGTTACTACCTTCAGATTTTTGCAATGTTAATGCTTATAGATTACATACCTCACTTTCATGAGATAAGTTAATTGTTTTGTACAGTGTCACCAAAATGCCAAGGCGCTAATGTCATTTTATTTTGGTTAAACTGCATGCATAATTATGAAGACAAGAGGAAAGGTCAAGAGGGCACCTCCTCCTCCTGTGTTCTCTTGATTTGTTCGATCAAGTTTTTATGTTTGATAGATTATCAAGATTGGGATAGCAATTTTAAGGTCCCCGAGTTTGAAATGATATTTACCTTGGAGGTACATGGTTTGCAATTTTTATACTATCATTAGTTAACAATGCTAGTTACCTTCAGACTTTCAGATTTGGTTTAATGTTCATGCACAGCTAGTATACCAATGCTGAAACTTGTTACCTTTACATTTTGTATTGTTAATTCTTATAGAAACCTTCCAAAGCTAGAGTTTATTGAAATCTGTTCAAGAAAACCATGGTATTGTACCTGTAATAAACTAACTACTCTATTGTTGCACTAGCCAATTGGATTAGTGTATATTTGTAGTATTCAATGGTGTTGCATTAGCGTATGGACATAAATAAAGTGTGGCAAGCTTTCCCAGATATGTGCTCAAGAAAACTACTACCTGTTTTTCTAAATACAAGACGTTTGGGTACTTTAAATTGAACCGCTAAAAATGTCTTATATTAAGGAACAGAGGGTGTAGAGTTCACTCAAATTATCCCGTAAAACTAGTCACACCTTTGTTAAAATTAATGTTCATTATGTTATCGGAGGAGGTCTGATGTTTGTCTCTAATGCACATCGACTACATACGACATCATGATGTAATGTTAAGTCATTTCCTTTTATGCAGTGTCACCGAATTGTCAAAGCGGTGATGGCATTTTATTTTAGTAGAACTGCACAAAATTTTCTTAAAAGAAGAGGAAAGTTCAAGAATGGCTCAGTTTTTGAGAAAAACTATGTATGCCTTCGACATCAGCCGTTGTTGCTTTATTTATTCCTTCAAACAGGTGGTTAGAAACAGTCTTGCTACCTTTTCCCATTAAGAAATTGGAATGCTTATATTTGTGAGTCTATGCTTCAACTAGTGCCACTTTTATAGTAATCACACTTTCAATATCTATGCAAACAGGGATGCTCGATTTTAGTGGAACTGCACAAAAGTCCAACTGGTTCAACATTAGGAGCATGTTTTTTTCAACCTTTATATCCAATTGGTGGCACTATGAGCTGTTCATTACGAAGGTACATGGTTTGCTACTATCTTGCTACTCTTTTTGTACTATCATTAGATAGTAATACTAGTGGTTTGCATGTGAATTTATTGGCAGGGTGGACCTACATTGGAGGTGCAGGACAGGATTTAATGATTGGATGCTCAATTTCGTTGTATCAATTTCACCTCTTCCATCATCTGCGAACATGGTGTGGTATATGTTTACTAGCTGCTTGATATTTGTGCGATGAGATGTCTACCCGTTGCTATTTGGCAAACAAACAAAGTGTCCGCAATTTTGGTTGAACTGCACAAGAGAATAATATAGTCACTGCATGCAGTGCCATTTGAAAATAGACACAAAGATTGGATAGTCACTTCATGGACTGCAGAAAAGTAGTATTGTACTATTTACTGGCCAACACTAGGTGCTTCATTGCTTTGGTATGATTATACAATGGGCATCATTTTCCCTAAGTTAAAGTTTGTCTCTGAAAATAGTCTTGCGGTGTGATCGAGAGAAGACCAAATCATATTGCAGTGGATGTTCCTCCATCACGTGTGGTTCATTCTCATGGTTCCAGCTGTTGGTGAAACCACTTACATTTGCAAGAGGAATTTTAGAATTCACAAAAAAATTTGTCTTTCGATGCATCTTGAATGTTGGCCAAGAGAAGCATCCATGTTAGTAGGAAGAACAGTTGTTTTTCTAGATCTTTGCTTTTGGAGCTACATATTTGTATATGATCTGTGAATCATTGAGATGCATTAACATGTTGATCTTATGTATGGGAATCGTACTAGTTAGTTTTAGTTGCGGCAAGATCCGAAGTGGCTGATTTTTGCTTTTGGAGCTACATATTTGTATATGATCTGTGAATCATTGAGATGCATTAACAGCTACTTATTTCTGTTAAGCTCGGTGTTTACAAATTCTTGATCGATCACTAGCTAGCCTACAAATGCGCTCTGGCAGTTTTATTTATGACGCAAGATGCGAAGTGGCAGTTTTTTGAATAAAAATGCCTACCTCTGAAGAAACTGACAAGCTACACTATCGATCCTACACGGATAAAAATGCCTACCTCTAAAGAAACTGACAAGCTACACTATCGACCCTACACGGATAAATAGCGGATCACGCACGTACTACCTCCTTTCCGGTTTGCAGGGCTCAATTCAAGAAACGACCTACTCGATCCTACACGAATAAATAGCGAATCACGCACGTACTAGTACATCCTTTCCGGTTTGTAGGGATTAATTCAAACCTCTCACCAACCAAGGTACTCCCTCCGTCCGGGTTTATTAGAGCATGGTTAATAGTATAGCCAGCTGCTGGCTATAAGCCACTGCCATGTCATCTACAGCCCATCTTATGGTCAACATGTACAATAGTAGATCAAAAGAGTGTACTACTTTTTTATTATGTGGCCCACCTTTCATTCTCACAAAGTGCCTAGGAGCACGTGCTAGAGCTGGCTCCTCACGAAGAGCCCGCTTACCTTCTCTCTTCTCTTCTGTTTCCTCCAACTAAGCAGAAATATACTAGTTTATTCCTTATAGCCCTCTGACTCTGCTCTATTGTACTTGCTCTTAGTCCCGTGAGCAAAGCAGCAAGACCAAGGCATGGCAATAATTAACAGCATGCAGAATTTTAAGCCTAATTAATTCCAGCGATTTAAGTGGCTGCATGCGTGCCCTCGGCTGCGACTCGTTGCATGCTGCTTCACGTACTACCTGCGAGCGATTCTGAGTGCCTGCATGCAGCCGGCCGTAATTAAGGCAGCTAACTGATGCAAAAAAAATATACGCTTTAATTGTTGCGGGCTTTTTAAATCCGTGGAATCATTATTGACAAGGAGGGAGATGATTCGAGTGCACTCGTTTGACCGCCATGCCGGCGTGCGACCCAGACGGGATGGGATGGCACAGTCATGAAAGTGCAACTATCCCTAGGTGGTTTTGGTAATTCCTAACAACATATAGCTCATTGAGCTAACATCATTCCAAGATGAATACTTCAGGAAAAGCTCAATGGATGGCATGGCATGGATGAGAAAAGTGGATCCCTCAGATTGCTAAAGATAAAAGGATTGGCTCAAGCTCAAAAGCTCAAGACTCTACATTTTATATTTTAGTGATCCAAGATCACATTGAGTCCATAGGAAAAGCCAATACTATCAAGGAGGGATGAGGTGTTGCTTAATGAGTTTCTTGCTCTACACTGCTTACTGATATGATCCAAAACCCTCAACTACTTTCTCATACCCTCATATGACCTAAACCCAAAAGTCAACCTTGGCCCTACCGATTCTTTCAACCGACGCCACCGAGTTCAGATGTCATAGCCACTGCCACAAACCCTAGGCAAATCGGTCTCACCGATAGGGATATCGATCTCACCGAAATGGGATTGTAATCTCGCTGTTTCCCTTCTTAACGTTTCAGTCCTACCGAGATGAGTGATCGGTCCCACCGAGATTGCAATGTAAACTCTCTGTTTCCCTTTCGTAACATTTCGGTCTCACCGAAAAGAGTAAATCGGTCCCACCGAGTTTACCTGACCAACTCTCTGGTTAGCCTATTACCAAAATCGTTCTCACCGAGTTTGTGTAATCGGTCTCACCGAGATTACGTTAAGCCCTAACCCTAACCATATCGGTCCTACCGAGTTGCATGTCGGTCCCACCGAAAATCCTAACGGTCACTAGATTTGCTAAATCGGTCCGACCGAGTTTATCAATTCGGTCCCACTGAGTTTGGCAAGTTGTGTGTAACGGTTAGATTTTGTGTGGAGGCTATATATACCCCTCCACCTCCTCTTCATTCGTAGAGAGAGCCATCAGAACAAACCAACACTTCCAACTTGTTGTTTCTGAGAAGGAACCACCTACTCATGTGTTGAGGCCAAGATATTCCATTCCTACCATATGAATCTTGATCTCTAGCCTTCCCCAAGTTGCTTTCCACTCAAATCTTCTTTCCACCAAATCAAAATCCTGTGAGAGAGAGTTGAGTGTTGGGGAGACTATCATTTGAAGCACAAGAGCAAGGAGTTCATCATCAACACACCATTTGTTACTTCTTAGAGAGTGGTGTCTCCTAGATTGGCTAGGTGTCACTTGGGAGCCTCCGACAAGATTGTGGAGTTGAACCAAGGAGTTTGTAAGGGCAAGGAGATCGCCTACTTTGTGAAGATCTACCGCTAGTGAGGCAAGTCCTTCATGGGCGACGGCCAAGGTGGGATAGACAAGGTTGCTTCTTCGTGGACCCTTCGTGGGTGGAGCCCTCCGTGGACTCGCGCAACCGTTACCCCTCGTGGATTGAAGTCTCCATCAACGTGGATGTACGATAGCACCACCTATCGGAACCATGACAAAAACATCCGTGTCTCCAATTGCGTTTGAATTCTCCAAACCCTCCCCTTTACATTCTTGCAAGTTGCATGCTTTACTTTCCGCTGCTCATATACTCTTTTGCATGCTTGCTTGAATTGTGTTAAGATTGCTTGACTTGTGCTAAGATAGCTAAAATCTGCCAAAGAATAAAACTGGGAAAAGGATAAGTTTTTATTTGGTCAAGTAGTCTAATCACCCCCCCCCCCTCTAGACATACTTTCGATCCTACAAGTGGTATCAGAGCTTTGGTCTCCATTTGCTTTGATTTCCATAGCTTTTGGTGGTCATAGCCTTGGTTTCACAACCTAGGAGACTATGGCGTCTAGCGAGGGAAATTATCACCGTAGAGGTCCTTACTTTGATGGTACTAATTTTGCTAGTTGGAAGCATAAGATGAAAATGCATATTCTTGGACATAACCCCGTTGTTTGGGCTATTGTGTGTATTGGCTTGCAAGGTGAATTCTTTGATGGGAGAGAACCAAACCATGAAGCTAGTGCGGAAGAGTTTAAGATGCTGCAATACAACGCTCAAGCTTGCGATATCCTCTTCAACGGATTGTGCCCCGAAGAATTCAACAAAATCAGCCGTCTTGAGAATGCAAAGGAAATTTGGGATACTTTGATTGATATGCATGAAGGTACCGACTCCGTCAAGGAATCCAAGCTGGATGTGCTCCAAAGTCAACTTGACAAGTTCAAAATGAAGGATGGTGAAGGTGTCTCTAAAATGTACTCTAGGCTTGCTCTTATCACAAATGAGATCGCCGGCTTAGGAAGTGAAGAGATGACCAACAAATTCATCATCAAGAAGATCCTAAGAGCTTTGGATGGAAAATATGATACCGTGTGCACATTGATCCAAATGATGCCCAATTACAAAGATCTCAAGCCAACGGAAGTCATTGGAAGAATTGTTGCTCATGAGATGTCGCTCAAGGATAAGGAGGAACTTCACAACAAGTCAAGTGGTGCTTACAAAGCCTCATGTGAAGCCCCCACATCATCAAGTGAGAAACAAATCTTCAATGAAGAATTGAGCTTAATGGTGAAGAACTTCAACAAATTCTACAAGAGTAGAAGCAAAGAGAGAAGCTCCAAGTCAAGGTCCTACAATGACAAAAGATCTTCTAGTAGGGAGCGTAATTGCTACAATTGTGGAAGACCCGGACACTATTCCAATGAATGTACAACATCCTACAAAAGAAGAGAAGATTCTCCAAAAAGAAGAAGTAAAAGAGAAGAATCACCACCAAGAGAGAGAAGGAGTAGAGATGATCGTTATGAACGAAGACTCTCACGGAGAAGCAAGGATTCAGAAAGGAAGGACAAGTCATCAAGGAGCTACACAAAACGAAGACGTCAAGCTCATGTTGGTGAATGGGTATCCGGCTCCGACTCCGACAATCACTCCGAGAGAAGCTATCACTCCGACTTCGAATATACTCAAGATGAAGGTGTTGCCGGTCTAGCACTTGTGTCAACCAACTCCTACGACATATTTGATTCACCAAATGAAGGAATTGGAAGATGCTTCATGGCCAAAGGCTCAAAGGTAACACACCCCGAGTATGTTGATTTCAATAGTGATGAAGATGACTTGCTAGGTGATGATGATTTACTTGTTGACGACTCTAGTGATGAATACTATGATGAAACGTCAATTAATCATGCTAATCAAGATAAAATGAATGACAATGATAAGGATAAGATTGAGCTTCTAACTAAAGAACTAAACACTCTTAAGTTAGCTCATGAAACTATCTTAGAAGATCATCGAGAACTTTTAAGGACTCATGAGAAGTTACGCTTTGAAAAGCTCAATCTTGAGCAAGAGCATGAGTTCTTAAAGGAAATCAATGATGATCTTCATAAGAAAAGTTCTTCTTACATTGCCAAGCGTTTACTCTTATCTACTTACATGCCTCAAGTCAAGTCCACTAACAAAAACAAGAAGGATTCTTCCTCTAGTAGTAACAATAATCATGCTAAATCAAATATTGTTGCTTCTAGTAGTTCTCTTGATTCCACTAATGATTCTCTTAGCCAAGTTACACTTGAGCAAGAAAATAGCTTATTGAAGGGAATTATAGAGAAAGGTGTTTACAAGAGCCTTGCCGGGAGTAAGCAATTTGAGGAAATTGTACGCAAGCAAGGAAGGCACCTGAAGAATCAAGGTGTTAGTTTTGAACGAAAGTTCAATGCCAGTGGAGTTGAGTGGGAAGAAGATCAATATCCCAAGACGAAGTTTGTTCCTCAACAAGAGAAGTATGATCCTACTTCCTTCAAAGGGACACAAGATCAAGATGATCTTCCACCACAAGATCACAAGCAAAAAGGCAAGGACAAGCTTCAAGAGGAGATTGATGCATTTGAAGAAGCTCCTAAGGCCTTGGTCAAGTGGGTTCCCAAGACTACGACAAGTTCTACTTCATCAAGTACGACTACAACTCCAAGGATTCCCATCAAGATGATGTGGATCCAGAAGAAGAAGAACTAGAGAGTTCTTGAGGGTGACTCCTCCAACATATTCCACTCATATTATTTTGGCAACAATGAGTGCAATCAACTTCCACATCTTGCACTAGTTCAAGGAGTCACAAACCCTCTTGTTGGTAAGACAATGGACAAGGTAACCTAATGCTTTCATAGACATCATCTTATGTGTGCATCACTCTATGTCTATGGATATCCTTGCTTGTTCCTTGTGGGACTAACCCGTGTAGGTATTGAAAGTGCAACTCACTCCAAAAGGATTTCTCCAAATGATCTTCATCAACATTGAGCATCCACATCTTCAACACCTACATAAAGTCATCATCGACAAAACCCAAGGTTAGTTCATCCCTCTAAGGGGGGATCTCACATCTAGGGGGAGCTTTACTCTAAAGAATTGAGCTAAAGCAACTCTAATGGTGTGAACACAAGAATGCATTATGTAAAAGTGGTAACCCCACTTGAGCTTAAACGATGAGTATGACCTATGATCAAATGTTCTCATTTGACTCCTAAGTCAATATACTCATATATAGATGACCTAGTCATCGCCAATTGTTTGATAGATGCTAGAATTGTTTGTGCATGCTTTGTCACATATTTCATTTGTCATTTTATTGTGTGAGCATGTTGGTTGCATATTTTACTCATTCGAGGACATCCACTTGTGGTTTTGATTGATTGATTTCTTTGTCTTTGGCCAAGTGGATGGACAAGAATGCCAAAGAATCTTCTCTAGCTGTCTATGCTCTTCTCGTCTCAAACTCTATTCATGCTGCATCACAAAATTTGATCAAGTCAGATTTGAACCACTCTATGTGAGGATCACTCGGAGTCCCCGATTTGTCATAGACTTAAACTTCCAAAACTTCTTTGTGCGTTTCGGTCTGACCGATTCCTCCATTTCGGTCATACCGAGATCACTAAGTCGATCTAGGTTTTCAATCTCGGTGCAACCGATTTGAACTTTTCGGTCACACTGAGTTGCTGTAACTGTCAACAGTTATGCATCTCGGTGCCACCGAGTTGTTCCACTCGGTCACATCGACAGGGTCGGGCTATATATACTCACGGGCAAAAATTGGGAAACTTTCTCCAAACCTCTTCGCCACAAGATAGCTTGCTCGCCTCCGTGGTCTCTCGATCGTCCTCCTCGTCCGCCACCGCCTCCTCATCGCTGGTCTCCACCGCCAAACGGAATTCAACCCCGCCGTTGCCGCCATAGCGAGTTCATCGCCGATTTAGGGTATGGACTCGATCACAGTGCTATCCCCGTCTAATTCCTAGCACATTGTGTTCATCATGATTCTTGCCATGATTGCAACTACTCTATCCAGTCAAAACAATCCATAGTTTAGAGATGAATTGAAAATTTAGGGTTAGGTTTCTGCCGAAACCATCTCGGACCCACCAAGTTGCAGAACTCGGTTCCACCGATTCGGCTAAGGCCATTGCACATGTGGTTCTCGGTCTGACCAAGAATTGCAAATCGGTGTGACCGAGTTCAGGACTTTGTGAAACCCTAGCAGTCTCGGTGCCACCGAACTATGACTCGGTCTGACCGAGTTCACTAGTTTAGGTTCCAAAAGCTGCTTCGGTATCACCGAGTTTGCAAATCGATTGATCCGAAATGCTTTCTGTGGAAAACTAAAACTAAGTTTTTGACTCATTCTTTTGCAAAAATCTCCGTATTTTGTGATGCTCATCCACTCTATCTCATCTATATCTATTCACAGGGTCTGCAGTTAGTGTTTGCAACATGTCTGATCAGAGTGACAGCCAGAACAAGTCAGAGGAGCAGATTCAGATGAGTGAGGGCACTAGTCCCTCTAGCAGCTCAGATGAGGGTAGCAGAAGCACCCCAAGCAACTTGCCCAAAGCTACCACCAGGACAAGGAAGAAGAGAACCTCAGAATCTGAGGATGAAGACTATGTGGCAGTAGAGGATGAGGCCATTTCCAACAAAAAGGTGCTCAAGAAGGAGTATAGCTCAGCTGCAGTTAAGCCAGGTCTGAAGACCAAAAGGCCAGCAGGAAGACAACCCATGTCTAAAGCCAGAGCCTCCACTCAAGCATCTTTGGAATCTGAACCCAAAGAGGCTGTTGCAGAAGGGAAGAAGAGAAAGGAAAGGGTCAAGAAGACCATGGCCAGAGTTATTGGAAAGCCTTCCATGATGGAAGAGGAGGAAGAAGAAGAGGTTGCTGCACCAGCACCCAAGGCTCAGAAGCTTATGGGTGATGCTATTAGGTCAGGGGCTGCATAATCAAAGCCCAAAGAAGCACCCAAAGCTGCCTCCAAACCAAAGATTGCACCAAAGAGGAATACCAGAAACATATCTGCTGCTGAGAAGAACAAGGCCCCAGTGCCTGAGACTGTTGTTGAAGAAGAAGATGATGAAGAGCATATCCTGAGAAAGTTGAAGCCAAAGATTGCAAACCACAATGATGCTCATCATGTGGCTGAGAACATGAAGATCAGGAGGGACTCAGGGTTGAGGCTATGGAGAGAGTCAGATCCATATGCCACCAGAAGGAGGACTGCTGTTGATTACAGGTTCCACACAAAGGAACAGCAGGACTTCTATGAGTCAATCTTGTTGGACAAGAAGCCTATAGTGTGTGACATGAGGTGGGTCGACTGGACCTACATAAAGGAGAACGAGGAACACTATCCTGGTGTGTATGACAGTTTCAGTGCTTGTGGAGTTGCAGACTTTGTTGGGCAGAAGCTCACAAAGTGGAATGAGGAGCTCATAATGCAATTCTACTCCACAGCCCACTTCTATCCAGATGGCAGGATAGTATGGATGACTGAAGTTACAAGATACCAATCAACTATTAAGGAATGGGCCAATCTGATCAATGCACCTAAGGAGGAAGAGGATGACTTGGATGTCTATGCCAAGAAAAAGATGGATCACAACTCTATGGCACGAATGTACAAAGAGATTCCTGAAGCTGATCTTGAGACTCACCAGTTTGGATCAGTGAAACACTTGCTATCAGGTCTGCCTACAATCAACTGGATCCTCAGGCACACTCTCTTGCGCAAGTATGGTGATCACAGAATGATCAGAGGCCATGCAATAAACTTGCTACATATATTTGATGCGCCACAGAAGTTCAAGGTCATGAGCCTTATAGTTGAGACTATCAAAAGGACAGCTGCTGACCAGAAAAGAAGTTGTGGATATGCCCCACAGATCCAGGAGCTGATAAACTCCAAGATGGGCACCAGCACATACCTGTTGGATAAGGAGCACATGCCTATCTATCCAGACTTCGAGGACAACCAAGTGGTTATGGATGAAGATGAACCATCCTTAGTGCAAGCACAAGCTAAAAAGGAGAAGGCAAGGGCAGAGAAGGCTGCCAAGATGCCAACAATGGAAGAGGCATCTCAGTACCTTCTGAAGAGCAAACAAGATCAACTTGGCTACTTGATTGCATCCACTCTAAGGATTGAGAAGGGGCTGGCCACCTTGACTAGAAACCAGGAGAGCTTGGAGAGGATCATGGAGCAGAAGTTCTATGACATGGATGAAGGAAATATGCCCTAGAGGCAATAATAAAGTTATTATTTATTTCCTTATTTCATGATAAATGTTTATTATTCATGCTAGAATTGTATTAACCGGAAACATAATACATGTGTGAAAATATAGACAAACAGTATGTCACTAGTATGCCTCTACTTGACTAGCTTGTTAATCAAAGATGGTTATGTTTCCTAACCATGAACAAGGAGTTGTTATTTGATTAACAAGGTCACATCATTAGTTGAATGATCTGATTGACATGACCCATTCCGTTAGCTTAACAGTTGATCGTTTAGTATGTTAATGCTTTCTTCATGACCCATACATGTTCCTATAACTATGAGATTATGCAACTCCGTTTACCGGAGGAACACTTTGGTACTACCAAACGTCACAACGAATCGGGTGATTATAAAGGAGTACTACAGGTGTCTCCAAAGGTACTTGTTGGGTTGGCGATTTGAGATTAGGTTTTGTCACTCCGATTGCTCTGAGAGGTATCTCGAGCCTTCTCGGTAATGCACATCACTTAAGCCTTGCAAGCATTACAACTAATGAGTTAGTTGTGAGATGATGTATTACGGAACGAGTAAAGAGACTTACCGCAACGAGATTGAACTAGGTATTGGATACCGACGATCGAATCTCGGGTAAGTAACATACCGATGACAAAGGGAACAACGTATGTCGTTATGCGGTTTGACCGATAAAGATCTTCGTAGAATATGTAGGAACCAATATGGGCATCCAGGTTCCGCTATTGGTTATTGACCGAGAATAGTTCTAGGTCATGTCTACATAGTTCTCGAACCCGTAGGGTCCGCACGCTAAGGTTTCGATGATGCTTATATTATGAGTTTATGAGTTTTGATGTACCAAGGAGTTCGAGTCCCGGATGAGATCGGGGACATGACGAGGAGTCTCGAAATGGTCGAGACGTAAAGATCGATATATTGGACGACTATATTCGAGTTCGGAAAGGTTCGAATGATTCGGTATTTTTGGAGTACCGAGAGTTACGGGAATTCGCCGGGAGAAGTATTGGGCCTTATTGGGCCTGCAAAAAGAGAGAGGGCTGCCTAGGGCAGGCCGCGCCCCCCATGGCCTAGTCCGAATTGGACTAGGGGAGGCCGCACCTTCTCTCTTCCCCTTCCCCAAGTCCTAGTCCAACTAGGAAGAGGGGGAGTCCTACTCCCGGTGGGAGTAGGACTCCTCCTTGCGCGCCTTCCCTTGGCCGCCACCTCCCCTTGTCTCCTTTATATACGGGGCAGGGGCACCCCATGACACACAAGTTGATCTACGGACCTTGCCTTTAGCCGTGTGCGGTGCCCCTTCCACCATATTCCACTTCGGTCATATCGTCATGGAGCTTAGGCGAAGCCTCGCGCCGAGAAGTCATATCGTCATGAGCTTAGGCGAAGCCCTGCGTCGGTGGAGCATCATCATCGTCCCACGCCGTCGTCTTGACGGAACTCATCCCGACACTTTGCTGGATCGGAGTCCGGGATCGCCATCGAGCTGAACGTGTGCAGAACTCGGAGGTGCCGTCGTTCGGTGCTTGGATCGGTCGGATCGTGGAGACGTCGACTACATCAACAGCGTTGTTATAACGCTCCGCTTCGGTCTCACGAGGGCGTGGGCGGACACTCTCCCTCTCGTTGCTATGCCATCACCATGGTCTTGCGTGATCGTAGGAAAATTTTTGAAATTACTCGTTCCCCAACAGTGGCATCCGAGCCTGGTTTTATGCGTTGATGTCATGTGCACGAGTAGAACACAAGTGAGTTGTGGACGATACAAGTCATACCGCCTACCAAAGATGTCATACTTTGGTTCAGCGGTATTGTGAGATGAAGCGGCCCGGACCGACATTACGCCAGACGCTTACGCGAGACTGGTTTCACCGCCCGAGCACTCGTTGCTTAAAGGTGACCGGCGGTGTCTGTCTCTCTCACTTTAGTTGAATCGAGTGCATACGCCCGGTCCTTGAGAAGGTTAAAACGGAGTCTATTTGACGAAGTATCGTTGTGGTTTTGATGCGTAGGTAAGAACGGTTCTTGCTCAGCCCGTAGCAGCCACGTAAAACTTGCAACAACAAAGTAGAGGACGTCTAACTTGTTTTTGCAGGGCATGTTGTGATGTGATATGGTCAAGACGTGATGCTATATTTTATTGTATGAGATGATCATGTTTTGTAACCGAGTTATCGGCAACTGGCAGGAGCCATATTGTTGAGGATACAACTACGGAGTGTGAACCGCCCCGGAGGGGCCGGTTTACCCTCGTGCGTGATCCAGGCCCATATGGAGGCCTGGAGCCCAAAAGGGAATTAAGATCCATACACGTAAACCGCCCTAGTACTGTAACTTGTATTGTAAGACAAGAAAGGAGAACCCAAGCCGGACTCTTGTATGAGCGGATTGGGACTCAGAAGCCGGCCGGCGTTAACCCGTGTATATAAGGGGACGACCGGCGGAGTTAGGGACAGGAGATTGAGGCCAAGGCAAAGCTATTACTCCCTAGTCGCGAATCATATCAATCACACCACAACGGGCGTAGGTTTTACCTTCATCGAAGGGCGAACCAAGATAATTCCCGTGTCTTGTGTCCGCATTAACCCTCTAGGTTAACCTGAGCGATGGCCCCGCGACTAAGTCCTTTCATGAGGACATCTGCCGTGACAATTCCACGACAGTTGGCGCCCACCGTGGGGCTATCGCACGATGGTTTGATGATCTTAGAGGGCAAGTTCGAGGGACTCGAAGGCTATCAAATGGGCGGATGACGAAAAGTCGTTGTGGCAAACTCTACATCGACGATGCGGATCGGGCCCCGAGGCCGCTCGGTTGAGTACGGGTACCGGGTCCCTTTGGCGGTATACACGTGTTCATCGGCAAGATTGGCGAGTCGGGGCTGGGCGGACGTCGCACCGACCTCGTCGAGACGGCTCGCGATCGAAGAAGAGTCCCGCCAGCTAAACCGGCGGTCGGGCATGTTTTCGTGGGAATCGTTCACGGAGGCTACGAGGACGGGTCAGCATCCGGTGACGAACCTGTGGTCTACTCGGGGACGAATCGTCGGCGGAGAAACCGAGTCTCTATACCAGCTACGAGAAGGCCGATCGGGGTAGTTCCGATGGGGAGAGCATTCGGACCCTTCGATCTACCCAACCGGTTGGGATCTTCATGGCGGTACACAGCGGTGCTTCACTCTTCGACCATGGCGCCCGGTCGCCGGTTCAACAGCGGTGATGGCAGCCGGGAAGGAGGCCTTGGCGCGCCGCCGCTCAAGTTTTGTCGAGCTTTTCGGCCGCGTTAGCTGTGCTCTGGCGGAAGCTAATCCGCGGATCAGGACCTTCTGCGCGGAGATTGCAAAGGTGAGGGAACAGATCACTAATGCTAAAGCGGACTTGGCAGCCGCGGACGAAAGGATGGCAGCGAACGGGCGCTTTGGATGCACAGGCTTATAGGCTCGGCGGACCAGAGCGTCACGAGAAGTCATGAAAAGGAAGTACAGGTCCCGTTTACCTTCCGCTTTTGAGGGAAGGAGCTTTTCAATACCCGAGGCAGGGACCAGATAATCCGCCGCCATTGGTAAACCGCCGGAAGCACTGGGGCGGCCGCGCGGTTTAGCCCGTGTGATAGATCTACCTCGCCATCATACCGGGCGCGCCCGCACCGTCGCGAACACCTTCGGTCACTACTCCAACCCGATGGATAACCTCGTGGCGGCTGCGGCGCGGTTAGAGGCAATTCCAATCGAAGGCGATTCACCACAGGCAGTGGAAACACGCCGGGTTAAGGAGCTCCTCAGGACGGCCTTGGCTCAGCAAGAAGCGTACTCATACAGTCGAGATCGGATCCATTCCACCCCCCGCCCGAGTCGGAGCTACAGCCGACGCGTCGATGAACCGGCCGTGTCGAGCAATGCGCGGCGTGGACCGCCAAGCGGCAACAATCCGGCGGCGGCTTTGAAGATGCTCAAGTGGTAGTGGACCGCGCCAGGCACGAAGGGAGGCGAGTTAGCAGCACAAGCGGAGGATCATCCGCCCGCGCCGTTCGACCAAACATCTTGAACCTGGGTCACATCCGGCTCTTTGGGGTACCTTGCCTCGTCCCCTCGCTTACGCGCGCGCTTGCCCAAGGACTTCAAGGGGCGCGCAAGGTGCCGAATTATACCGCCGATTTAGCTCCGGAGGCATGGATAGAAAGCTACGAGATGGCCATGGAGATGCTTGGGCGTGGATGAAGCAGCATGTGCAAAGTACTTCACAATGATCTTTGGAAGGAACTGCTGCCGAACTTGGTTGAAAAACTTGCCGCCCGACTCTATCAACTCGTGGACACAGCTTGAGAACCCGTTCATCCAAAATTTCAAAGACACCTGTAAACAGCCCATATCCGTGGTGGATCTGGCGGCTGCGTCCAGCGGACGGAGAGTCTACAACCCATTGGGTGCGCCGTGTCTCGGAAGTTTTACATTCTTCGACCGGATCAACCCTGGTTCCGCGATCATGACCTTGGAAGCCAATTGCGGTTCGAGCCATTGAAGCTGAAGCTGGAGTCGCATGAAGCGTTTTGCCATGACATGGGCACTCTAATGGGCGCTTTGGTAAAGTATGCTGATTCGATAGTACCAAGGATCTGAATCGGAGAATGATGAAGTGGGGAAGGGAAAAGCGAGCGGCAATTCCTGGAGCCAGCAGCATCGATCGGCGAGCAATGGAGGCACAAGCGTAAGCGAACGGCAACATGGGCTTTGTGGCCAACACCAACGCGACAGGACAAGGGTCAGCGGCGCCGGGGTAGGCAGTCAAACCGGGTGGTCACAATCCGGATCGTTTGAACTTCATATTAAATCAACCTTGTCCGAAGCACGGGACGAAGGAGGTACCGGCGAACCACCTTTGGAAGGATTGTTATATTATGCAGGAGTTTAAGAACTCCAACTCCTTCCGGTATGATCAAGGGTCCGGTGGCGGTTCGTGGTCCGCTCCGGATACTGGCGGAGAATTCCGGCCGGGATTGGCGGTAATCCGGCGGACAAGGCAATCGTAATAATCAAAGTAATCGAACATCGAAACCAAGGGGTTACAATCAACAACGGCAGCAGTCGGGTTATCAGAGCAATCCAAAGCAATTGAATGGCGGGCAGTACCACATCTTTACCACCAGCTTGGACCGACGAGACCGGAAACTTCAGAGGCGGGCGGTCAGTGTTGTTGAACCGGCTGCGCCGCATTACCTGCGCTGGTCCGAGCAGCCGATTGTGTGGAGCAGAGAGGACCATCCTCCCCGGGTTTACAATCCGGGTCAATTAGCCCTGGTGGTGGCGCCCCAGGTAGGCGGGTACAAGTTTACCAAGGTTCTTATGGATGGAGGAAGCAGCATCAACATCCTCGTACTACTGAAACTTTCCGACGGATGGGGTTAACAGATAGGCATCTTAGGCCGTCCGATGCAGTGTTTCACGGAGTGGTGCCTGGTAAGTCGGCGTACCCGGTCGGTGAAATAGCTCTGGAGGTAACCTTTGGAGACGAGCATGACTCGAGCGAAGCGTTGACATTTGAGGTGGTGAAAATTCAAAGCCCTTACCACGCTCTCTTTGGGCGGCGGCTTATGCTAAGTTCATGGCACGGCCTGTTATGTCTACTTACAGCTGAAAATGCCGGGTCACAAAGGAACAATAACGGTTCACGGAGCCGCGCGGATCGCTCTGGAGTGCGAGGAAGGTGATGCGGCTTCTGCAGAGTCGGTTTGTGCCACGGAGGAGTTAAAGTATTATAAGGATAATGTTGATCCGCAGATATGACCCTTTGAAGAAGCCAACTACTGAGCATGATCCGGACTTGAAGTTCAAATCGGTGGTGAGGCGAAGCTTGTTGATTTTGTGCCCGGCGAGTCATCCAAGCAGTTCACCATCAGTGCCAACCTGGATCCTAAATAGGAAGGCGCGCTCATCGAGTTCATCCGTGAGAATCGGGACATTTTTGCATGGAAACCTTCTGACATGCCAGGTGTACCGAGGGAACTCGCTGAGCACACTCTTAATGTGGACCCAAAATACAAACCGGTAAAACAGTTTCTTCGCCGGTTTAACGAGGAAAGGCGCAAGGCCATCGGAGAAGAAGTCGCTAGACTTTTGGCAGCAGGGTTTATCGTTGAAGTATTTCACCCAGAGTGGCTTGCTAATCCGGTATTGGTCCTTAAGAAAAATGGCACTTGGCGCGTAAAGCGTGGATTACAGATCTTAACAAAGCTTGTCCAATGGATCCTTCGCCCTCCCGCATTGACCGGATCATTGATGCAACAATGGGTTGTGGCGTTTGAGCTTTACGGATGCGTATTCGGTTATCATCAGATTAAGATGGCGGTTAAAGACCAGGAGAAGACGGCGTTTATTACCCCTTTGGAGCCTTACGCTATGTGTCCATGCCTTTTGGGCTCAAGAGTGCCCAAGCCACTTACCAGCGTTATGCATGAATTGTTTGCATAAACAGATTGGCCGTAATGTGCGCCTATGTGGATGATATCGTGGTCAAATCAAGGCGAAGGAGACATTGATTGAGGACTTAAAGGAAACCTTTGACAACTTGCGGGTGTACAAGATGATGCTCAACCCGGCCAAGTCGTCTTTGGTGTTCCGCGAGCAAATTGTTGGGTTTTCTCGTGTCGAACCGGGATTGAGGCTAATCCGGAGAAGATTACAGCTATCACCTCCTTAGCTAAGCCAAAGTGCATCAATGATGTTCAACGTTTGGCAGGCGGATTGCTGCGCTAAGCGGTTTATCGATCGCCTAGGAGAAAGGCTATCCCTTTATACCAGATCTTTGAAGAAGACGGATCAATTTGTTTGGAGCTCGGTGCTTGATGAGGCTTTGGAGGATCTAAAGCGGCAGCTGGCCAACCCGCTTTTTCTTGCTGCCCCTATTGACGAGGAGCCGCTCTGTTATATGTTGTCGCTAATGCCGAGGCGATGAGTGTAGCCATTGTGGTGGGCGCAAGGAGGCAGGGAAGGAGTATCCGGTTCAATGCCGATTTACTACATCAGCGAGGTTCTCATCGAATCTAAACAAAGGTATCCCCATTGGCGAGAAGCTGGTATATGGAGTTTTATGGCAAGCGAAGCTGAAGCAATATTTCCAAGGGCACCCCATCACGGTGGTCAGCTCGGCTCCTTTAAGCGATATCATCTTGAACAGGAAGCAATGGCGGGTTGCTAAGTGGGCTATAGAGCTTGGGCGCATGGTTTAAAGTATGTGCCCGGACAGCCGTAAAGTCTCGAGCACTTGTGGATTTCATTAATGATTGGGCGGAGTTGCAAGCACCAGAGGAGAAGCCGGATCACACCTATTGGACCATCCATTTTGATGGGTCCAGCAGTTGGAGGGCTCGGGGTGGAGTCGATTAACTTCCCCACGAGGTGACAAGTTACATTATGTTCTCCGCCTCATGTTCCCTTGTACTAACAATGCAGCTGAGTATGAAGCTTTACTTCATGGTCTCCGGATAGCCAAGGAAATGAATCTCAGCCGGGTTAAATGTTTTGGTGACTTCGGACTTGGTGGCCCGGCAAGTATCCGCACTTGGGACTCAAAGATCCACTCATGGCTGCATATCGTCGGGAAGTGGATGTTGTTGCAGGATATTTTAAAGGGTATCGGTGGACCATGTGGATCGTCGGAAGAACGAGGCGGTGATGCTTTGAGCGGTTGGGTTCCCAGCGTAAACCGTCCCGCCTAGCGTTTTCCTTGATGTGCTGCACAAACCGTCAGTTAAAATTCCTGATGAAATTGATTTGGCTATCCCTGATCCGGAAGTTTATTTGGTGGCGGCCTTGCATGTTATCCCGGATTGGACGCTCCCTTATTTGGCGTACATGAACCGGGGCGAGTTACCGGAGGATGAGACGTTGGCCCGGCAGATAGTCCGGCGGTCTAAGTCTATGACCATTGTTAATGGCGAGTTGCACCGTCGCGATGTGTCGAGGCGTTTCAGCGTTGTGTGTCCCTCAAGAGGGCTGTGAGATATTGCGAGAGATTCATGAAGGGATTGTGGTCATCACGCGGTTCAAAGTCCACAGTGGCCAAAGCATTCCGCCATGGTTTTTATTGGTTGACCGCCCATGCTTGATGCGGAGGATTTGGTCGACGATGTGACGGTTGCCAAAAGTTCTCGAGCGTGCTCATGTGCCGCCCAAGAATTGAGGATGATTCAATTACTTGGCCATTTGCGACTTGGGGTGGATATGGTTGGACCTTTCAAAAGGTCCAAGGATAAAAGACCCACCTGTTGGTGGCGGTGGATAAGTTTACCAAGTGGGTCGAGGCGAGCACGTTAGCAAGTGTGATGCAGCCACGGCGGTTCAGTTCATCAAGCGGGTGATTTTCCGGTTTGGGTTTCCACAGTATCATCACGGACAACGGCACCAATTTATCCAAGGGAGCTATGAAGGAATTTTGTGAGCGAGCACATCCGCTTGATGTTTCTTCCGTGGCCCACCCACAATCCAATGGTCAAGCGGAACGAGCTAATCAGGAAATTTTGAAGGGTATCAAACCCCGGCTTATGGTCCCTTTAGAGAGGACGCCGGGTTGTTGGGTGGAAGAGCTACCATCAGTGATATGGAGTATAAACACTACCCCCAACCGATCCACTGGATATACGCCGTTCTTTATGATCTATGGAGCGGAGGCGGTTCTTCCCAAAGGATATCCGTCATGACTCGCCCAGTAGCAGCTTATGTTGAGGCAGATAGTGAGGCAGCACGGCAGGATGATTTGGATCGACTAGATGAAGAGCGTGATGTGGCAGCAGCTCGCTCGGCGGTTTACCAGCAGGATCTTCGTCGATATCACAGCCGGCGGGTTAAAACCAGAACCTTTCAAGAAGGAGACTTGGTGCTGCGGCTCATTCAAGATCGAAAGATATGCACAAGCTATCCCCACCTTGGGAGGGGCCTTTTGTGGTCGATGAAATCTATACAACGGGTCATACTATCTCGATTGATGTTCGAGGCGAAAAGACTCACGCCGCGTCGGAGGAGGAGACCAACAGCCATGGAACATAGCTCATCTTGACCTTATTATACTTGAGCCATTGGCTCCACTTATGTACATATCACGATTGTATATATTATGAATAAAAGCAATAAACGGATCCTCGGCTAAAGCGGGTATCTGTTACATTTAAAAGACCGGTTTGGGTACATGGAGATGCTCTTGTGAAGCGGCCTCCGGTTCAACCCTTAGCCTTGTTTTCAGAAACTTTTGTCATTTGGGGGCTTGGTCGTATCCGAACCAATGCAATGCCTCTTGACAGGCGAAAGCCACCAGATCATTTGGGGACATGGTCATGTCTGAACCAGTCACGCCTCTTGGTCGGCCTAAGGCCATAGAATCACTTGGGGCTTTGGTGAACCCAACCATCGCAATGCCACTTGATCGGCGTCATGCCACAAGTTCGATTGGGGACTGGCTGACTTGAACCATCGCTACGCCAGATAGGGGCTTGGTCTGTCCGACCATGGTAACACCATCTGATCCGGCTCAATACAGCCTTGTCTCATAAAGCGGTTTTTTCTCATTGATTTTGTTTTCATGTGGTTTTGATACCTCTTCTTTGGTTTTTGGCCGGTCTTCGTAAAATGGATTTACGTTGTTGATACATTTTTAAGTGGCGATTTTGTTCCGTTTGGTTTCTTGTTGGAACATCCCATTGTGGAGTAACAGGGGCTTATGATGCCCGCACGGTTTACACGGTAAATCGGTCTTATACTGAGGATTGCCCTCCTTTGACGATGATGGTCTATAAGACCTCCGCTTTGGATTGGCTACAGCCCACTGTGCCTAAATGTTTGGCAGGTATGTTCAGATCATATAATTTTGATCATATATCTCGGTTCTCTCATATAAATATTGGTATCAGCCTGGTTGGAGATATACACCGCCATGGCGGTTTAAGAACTTGTGATTGCAGGCAAAATATGTGGCAGGATTCACTACAAAAGCCAGCGGATCTAGCGCCGCCGGACAAGCGTTCTGAGACCAAAGTTGTACCGCATTGTTCCAGGAAATACACTTGCTATCCTATTACAAAAGCCTTTCGAGGCCCGGCGTTTCGCAGAGTTATGCCTTGAGGCTTTGGATATGTCACCGGCTTGACGGATTACGCTGCTTCACCGGGTTGGCGCGAGGTGGAGGGCGGCGCTGGCGTCGGTTCAGCTTCTTCTTCTTCATCACCCAAAGCCGGAAGTCATTGGTAGACCACCAATCCGGGTTAAGGCCGAAAGACAGCTTCTTCACTTATCGGTTCAGCGGATCAACGTCGGGCGTAAGTGTGCTTACGGATTGGGGAATCAGGCTTTGCACTTCGGGATGACAAACTCCACCCGCTTGTTGTTGGCGTCATAAAAGATCGGTGAACCTCGAGGTTGGCCTCGGCGGCGATTGACTTGCCAGCGGACGCATTTCCTTGGTAATCCGTTTCAGCGCATCGTTATCAAAGGCTTCACCATTCTCTTGAGCACTTTGGGAAAACCTTTAGCTATGTCCGCCGGATCAAGATCCGCTATCCACGCTTTAGCACGAGTCGAGCCAATAGCGTGCCAGCTCGAGCTGCGGATCGCTTTATCTCTTCAAGCTGCCCCGAATCATGGACAGCCGTCCAGCGTTTCTCGGATCGAGGGGCGGCGCCGTGTTGTCATATGAAGTGGCGCATATAACCCGCTGGGCGCCGTATATAGTTGCTCAATCGAGTGTACGAAGCCTTGAGCTTTTTCCGCACGCGAGCCGGATGAGCAATACGTTTGCCTACACCAGGTTTAGACAGCTCAAGTTAAACCGGCGGAAGCATTAACACAGGCATATTCAGTATAAATTTACTCACCAAAGATGGCAGCGGCTTGGCGTTTGAGTCCGGTCAGTTCTTCAGTCACCGGTTTAAGGGCTGCCTCAGCTTCCTCCGCCCGCTTTACTAAGCCGGCCTTCTCGGTGTCCCATTGACCCTTCGGTTTGTACCACTCCTTCAGCTGTGCCATGGTGGTCGGGCAGTTTTAGCTCATCCTTGGCTTTGGTGGCTTCATTATTTGGGTTTCAGTTGCTTGGAGGTCCTTGAGCTTGCACTTCTTGTGGTGTATTTCGTTCGATGACAAAGGAAGCGTGTTAATGGGTTTATTATACAAGTCCCAAGCTAAATACAAGTATTCAACTTGGCACTTGGGGCTAATGGCTAGTTGATCTCAAATTACTATGAAGAGACACACCTTAAAGTCGGTTTAACTTTACAAAGTTAAACCGACCCTTGGGGGCTACTATGCAGTTAAACTAACGAAAGGTCAGCTCATTACCTCATAGCGGTCCTTCATGCGGTTTACTAGACCGGCTTCAAAGTCGCGGCTGGTGTAAAGCCGGTTCAGAAAGCGGAATGAAGCTCTTGGGCGATAAATTGTAAATAGCCGACATATCGATCTTCCCTTGTCCTTGCTCATAATAGTGGAACCTTCTTTGATCTGTGCTTTGCTAAAGCGACCGGTTAGCTAGGAGCGAGTGTAGCGATTACTGTCACAATAACATCGTCATTTTCACGGTCTTGTTTGGGCTTGCCGTCGTTTTGCTCGGCTCGGCAGCTCATCGATTCGACCCTTCGCCAGACGGGTTTGATGGAGCAGGCTGGGAAGTTTCCATTTGGACCTCCGGTTCAACCTCTGGCGGATCAGCGAGTGTCGTCTTTGTACAATTCGCCGAGCTTTCCTTGGCGGCTTCAGACTTTCGTGTGTTTGTTCGGGTTTTCTCGGATCAACATCAAGGTAGGATCAAGAGTTTTCGCCTTCTTGCTCAAGCGAGCCTTGGTGCTGCAATATTCAGAATCGGATCAAGACAAATTGACCAAGGTGATGGTGAGTCAAAGTGGCAAACAGTAATTACATACCTGCGGCGATGTTCAGTGGAGGCGGTTGTGTGGTGGATGAACCGCCGACGAGTTGGAAGAAGCCCGATAATTGGGTCGACGGGTTGAGAGGACATCGGAAGAAACCTTTTAAGGGATAACGCTTTTCGGAGAGCAAGTCACCTCGGCCGGCGCTCCGGATAGGTGTGTCAGTAAACCGCAGAGGTAACTGTTGCCCTTGTCGTGCGGGTTGTCTGGCGCTCTTGACCTGTTGTGTCTTCAAGTTAAGATTTGGATTCAAGTAAGCACAGAATGGTATTTTTCACTTTCCGGACGGTATGACGAATTCTTTTAACCGCGCAAGATCGGTCGGAAGAAAGTAAGATTACCTCAACGAAGTCGGCATGGCTGGCTTCAGATCATCCCAGGAAGAAAATTGTCGATAAAAAAGATTGTAAAGGGCCAAGCATATGCAGAAGAAGCACAAAGCGGCAAGCGGTTTACCTCAGCTTCGATTCTTCGTCCTCCGCCGGATCGAGGACTCGGCGGTCTTCTTCTTGCCCGTTTTCTTAGTGGCCTTGGACTTTACGGGCGCCCGAACCGGTTTGGTTCGTTTCGAGAATGAGCTGTCGGCTGAGAAGGAATAATGATTAACGTGTCTCGGCGGAGTATTAAGAGCTTGAAAGGCGGTGAGTAGAACTTACGCGGCGGTTTGTTGGTGGTACAAAATGGAGCCAACCGGTGAGGCTGCAGACGGAGATTGGCTCATCAAGCATCTTCTTGACGATCTCGGTAACCTCTTGTTCGATTATAGGCAGCTCGTGGCGCCTTTGAGGATCTTTGAGGCTGCGGTGTACTCGTGCATCAATCCGGGCGGCGGCTTAGTGGCAAAATACCCCAAGAGACCCAAAGAACGTACAAGATCCACGCCGTTAAGCCATTGGCCATTAAAGCCCGGAGCTTGATTATTTGTGGTGCGAAGTTTTTCCGTTCATGGCGGTTAAGCGGGAAGGCGATGGATGCAGGTTCTTGAGCCGGGTGAACGGTAGCCCGGCAAGGGTTTTTCGTTAGCGAGGCGGTGTTCGGCAGTAGAACCAGGTTTGGTTCCATTCCTTTGGATGGCTGTGGTGCTTGGCGTGTGGAAAATCGACTTCCTTCCTCTTACGGATTGACCGCCGCCCAGCTCCGTGTTCGGACCATCGAAAAACTCAGGCGGCGGTTCGATGGAAAAATCCGGAACAACTCCACAGATGGTTCTTCTTGAAGGTAGACTTCACGAAGACTTGAAAGTTGCATATATTCGACACGAAATTCGGGCCGATGTCACGAGGATGAAGCTGCGGTCGCAAGGACATCCGGAAAAAATTTGAACCGGGCGGAGAGAACCCCGGTCTAAGTGATGCATGAACACGATTACTTCTCCGCTCATGCTCGGGAGAAACTTCGCCTTCGGAACACGCCAATGGAGGACACTTTTGGAGCCAAACCGCCCGGTGGTGACATAGCCGTTGAGCTGTGTTTGATGACTCTGGACGGACCCGGTTGCAAGCGGAAAATTGAGGAGCCATTCCGAAGATTAAAGCTGCGAAAGAAAGGAAGAAAACGGTTCCTTTGTTGAACAGGTCAGCGTTATGAATATTGTTAAACCGCAGTTCGGCGGCGGCTTACCGTCGGTTTAACTAAGGACTAATGGAGGGTCGGATTAAATATCGGAAGTTAAACCGCCCGAGAGAGGTAGTGCTGAAAAAATTGCTAAGTGTAAAGCGAAACAGGTTTCCCATGCAAAAGGAAATAATCTAGATCTACGGGTTCAATAAAGAGAATTTCTGCGACCTATCTGAGACCTCCTACAGCGGGGAAGGTTCAGGTATGTTAAAATGGAAGATCTGAACAAAGGGGAAGGCGCCTAGAATCGGATGGCGGCGCGAAAGCAGCCGTTTGCATATGAGGAGCGGTACGGCCGAGCCGTCGGCCATGGCGGAACGGGCATGAAGGGTCGGCAAGAACACTCATGGGCTATCGACGAACTGAGTTTCAGATGAGATCTAGGGTTTAAAGATGACCTTACGACGGCGGGAACCACGGAGGAGCGCGAGACTCTGGTCGATCCGGTTGATGCAGCGGGCGCGGGGAAGCGTCGGTCGAAGGTTGAAGGCGACGGCAAGAGCTTCAGGGTCGGCAGGTCGCGAGGAAGAAGAAGAGAGGAAGGAGAAAAAGAGAATGACCCGACCGGTCTATTTATAAGGGACCGGAGTAATCAATGGGCGCAAGAATTGAGGAGCCAAAAGCGGCGGAAGGTGCAGCGGCCGCCTCGATTTCCGGGATAGCCTTAATGAAGGGAATCTTACTGTTTAGATTTTTGTTCAAAATGACGTCAGGGGGCCCTGACACGAAGATCAGAGGATGATGTCACGGCGGTTCAAGCAGATGGCGGTTTACAAGGAAGATCAAGGGTTGCCTGAAGACGTAGAAGATTAACCTGAACCGGTTCAAGTCAATCTGGGGCCTAATGTTGAGGATACAACTACGGAGTGTGAACCGCCCGAGGGGCGGTTTACCCTCGGCGTGATCGAGGCCCATATGGAGGCCAGGAGCCCGAAGAATTAAGATCCATACACGTAAACCGCCCTAATAATTGTAACTTGTATTGTAAGACAAGAAAGGAGAACCCAAGCCGGACTCTTGTATGAGCGGATTGGGACTCTATAAGTTGGCCGGGCGTTAACCCGTGTATATAAGGGGACGACCGGTGAGTTAGGGACAGGAGATTCGAGGCCAAGGCAAAGCTATTGCTCCCTAGTCGCGAATCATATCAATCACACCACAACCGGGCGTGGGTTTTACCTTCATCGAAGGGGCGAACCATATAATTCCGTGTCTTGTGTCGCATTAACCCTCTAGGTTAACCTGAACGATGGCCCTGCGACTAAGTCCTTTCATGAGGACATCTGCCGTGACAATTCCACGACACATATGGTTGTCGCTTTATTGTATGAAATGCAAACGCCATGTAATTGCTTTACTTTATCACTAAGGAGTAGCGATAGTCGTAGAAGCAATAGTTGGCGAGACGACAACGATGCTACGATGGAGATCAAGGTGTCGCGCCGGTGACGATGGTGATCATGACGGTGCTTTGGAGATGGAGATCACAAGCACAAGATGATGATGGCCATATCATATCACTTATATTGATTGCATGTGATGTTTATCCTTTATGCATCTTATCTTGCTTTGATTGACGGTAGCATTATAAGATGATCTCTCACTAAAATTATCAAGAAGTGTTCTCCCGAGTATGCACCGTTGCGAAAGTTCTTCGTCTTTGAGACACCACGTGATGATCGGGTGTGATAGGCTCTACGTTCAAATACAACGGGTGCAAAACAGTTGCGCGCGGAATACTCGAGTTAAACTTGACGAGCCTAGCATATAACAGATATGGCCTCGGAACACGGAGACCGAAAGGTCGGCGTGAATCATATAGTAGATATGATCAACATAGTGATGTTCACCATTGAAACTACTCCATCTCACGTGATGATCGGACATGGTTTAGTTGATTTGGATCACGTAGTCACTTAGATGACTAGAGAGATGTCTATCTAAGTGGGAGTTCTTAAGTAATATGATTAATTGAACTTTAATTTATCATGAACTTAGTCCCGGTAGTATTTTGCAAATTATGTTGTAGATCAATAGCTCGCGTTGTTGCTTCCCTATGTTTTCATATGTGTTCCTAGAAAATTGTATTGAAAGATGTTAGTAGCAATGATGCGGATTGGATCCGTGATCTGAGGTTTATCCTCATTGCTGCAGTAAGAATTATGTCCTTAATGCACCGCTAGGTGACAGACCTATTGCAGGAGCGATGCGAGGCGTTATGAGCGTTTGGCTAGCTCAATATGAGCGATCTGACGTTATGAGCGTTTGGCCAGCTCAATATGATGACTACTTGATAGTTTAGTGCACCATGCTTAACGGCTTAGAATCGGGACTTCAAAGGCGTTTTGAGCGTCATGGACCATATGAGATGTTCCAGAATTGAAGTTAATATTTCAAGCAAATACCGAGTTGAGAGATATGAAGTCTCCAACAAGTTCTATAGCTAAAAGATGGAGGAGAATCGCTCAACTAGTGAGCATGTGCTCAGATTATGCGAGTACTTCAATCGCTTGAATCAAGTGGGAGTTAATCTTCCGATAAGATAGTGATTGACAGAATTCTCTAGTCACCATCACTAAGTTAGTAGAACTTCGTGATGAACTATAGTATGCAAGGGATGACGAAAAAGATTCTCGAGCTCTTCGCGATGCTAAAATCGGCGAAGGTAGAAATCAAGAAAAACATCAAGTGTTGATGGTTGACAAGACCACTAGTCTCAAGGAAAATGGCAAAGGGAAGAAGGGAACTTCAAAAGGAACGGCAAGCAAGTTGTTGCTCGAGTGAAGAAGCCCAAGTCTAGACCTAAGCACGAGACCGAGTACTTTTGCTGCAATGGAACTGGTCCTTTGGAAGCGAACTACCCCGAATATTTGGTGGATAAGAAGGATGGCAAAGTGAACAAGGTTATATTTGATATACAGGTTATTGATGTGTGCCTTACTAGTGTTTATAGTGGCCCCTGAGTATTTGATACTGCTTAGGTTGCTAAGATTAGTAACTCGAAACAGGAGTACTGAATAAGCAGAGACTAGTTGAAGGGAAGTGACGATGAGTGTTGGAAGTAGTTCCAAGATTGATATGATCATCATCGCACACTCCTATACTTTCGGGATTAGTGTGGAACCTAAATAAGTGTTATTTGGTGTTGAGCATAAATATGATTTGATCATGTTTATTGCAATCTGATTATTCATTTAAGTAAGAGAATAAATTGTTGTTCTGCTTACATGAATAAAACCTTATATGGTTACACACCCAATGAAAATGGTTCATTGGATCTCGATCATAGTGATACACATATTCATAATATTGAAACCAAAAGATGCAAAGTTAATAATGATAGTGCAACTTATTTGTGGCACTTTGCCGTTTAGGTCATATTGGTGTAAAGCGCATGAAGAAAACTCCATCTTGATGGACTTTTGGAATCACTTGATTATGAATCATTTGATGCTTGCGAACCGTGCCTTTTGGGCAAGATGACTAAAACTCCGTTCTCGGAACAATGGAACAAGCTACTGACTTATTGGGAATAATACATACCGATGTATGCGATCCAATGAGTGTTGATGCTCGTGGCAAGTATCGTTATTTTCGACCTTCACAAGATGATTTGAGCAGATATGGGTATATCTACTTGATGAAACATAAGTCTGAAATAGTTGAAAGGTTCAAAGAATTTCAGAGTGAAGTGGAAAATCATCGTAACAAGAAAATAAAGTTTCTGCGATCTGATCGTGGAGATGAATATTTGAGTTCTGAGTTTGGTCTTCAATGAAAACAATGTGGAATAGTTTCACAGCTCACGCCACCGAACACCACAACGTTATGGTGTGTCCGAACGTCGTAACCGTACTTTATTATGATATGGTGCGATCTATGATGTATCTTACCGATTTACCACTATCGTTTTGGGGTTATGCATTAGAGACAGCTGCATTCACGTTTAATAGGGCAACCATCTAAATCCGTTGAGATGACACCGTATGAACTATGGTTTAGCAATAAACCTAAGCTGTCGTTTCTTAAAGTTTGGAGTTGTGATGCTTATGTGAAAAGGTTTTCACCGATAAGCTCGAACCCAAATCGAGAAGTGCGTCTTCATAGAATACCCAAAAGAAAATGTTGGGTACACCTTCTATCACAGATCCGAAGGCAAGTTTTTGCTAAGATGGATCCTTTCTAGAGAAGAAGTTTCTCTCGAAAGAAGTGAGTGGGAGGAAAGTAGAACTTGATGAGGTAATTGTACCTTCTCCCTTATTGGAAAGTAGTTCATCACAGAATCAGTTCGATGATTCCTACACCAATTAGTGAGGAAGTTAATGATGATGATCATGAAACTTCAGATCAAGTTGCTACTAAAACCTCGTAGGTCTTCGAGTAAGATCCGCACTGAGTGGTACGGTAATCTTATTCTAGAAGTCATGTTACTAGACCATGATGAACCTACGAACTATGAGGAAGCGATGATGAGCCCAGATTCCGAAATGGCTTGAGACCATGAAATCTGAGATAGGATCCATGTATGAGAACAAAGTATGGACTTTGATTGACTTGCTCGATGATCAGCAAGCCATGTTAAATAAATGGATCTTAAAGAGGAAGACGGACACCGATAGTAGTGTTACTATCTACAAAGCTCGACTTGTCGCAAAAGGTTTTCGACAAGTTCAAGGTGTTGACTACAATGAAGATTTTCTCAAGCTGTAGCGATTCTTAAAGTCTGTCCGAATCATGTTAGCAATTGCCACATTTTATGAAATCGGCAAATGGATATCAAAACTACATTCTTTAATGGATTTATTAAAGAAGAGTTGTATATGATGCAACCAGAAGTTTTTGTCAATCCTAAAGGAGCTAACAAAATGTGCAAGCTCCAAATGATCCATCTATGGACTGGTGCAAGCATCTCGGAGTTGGAATACACGCTTTGATAAGTTGATCAAAGCATATAGTGTTATCTGACTTACGGTGAAGCTGTATTTACAAGAAAGTGAGTGGGAGCACTACAGCCTTTCGATAAGTATATGTGAATGACATATTGTTGATCGGAAATAATGTAAAATTATTCTGCAAAGCATAAAGGAGTATTTGAAAGGAATTTTTCAAAGAAAGACCTCGGTGAAGCTGCTTACATATTGAGCATCAAGATCTATAGAGATAGATCAAGGCGCTTGATAAGTTTTTCAATGAATACATACCTTGACAAGATTTTGAAGTAGTTCAAAATAGAACAGTCAAAGAAAGAGTTCTTGCCTGTGTTACAAGGTGTGAGATTGAGTAAGACTCAAAACCCGACCACGGCAGAAGATAGAAAGAGAATGAAAGTCATTCCCTATGCATCAGCCATAGGTTCTATAAAGTATGTCATGTTGTGTACCAGATCTATTGCATACCCTACCACTAAGATTGGCAAGGAGTGCAATAGAGATCTAGGAGTAGATCAATGGACAGCGGTCAAAATTATCCTTAGTAGAATAAGGATATGTTTCTCGATTATGGAAGTGAAAAAGGTTAGGTAAGTAAAGGTTACGTCGATGCAAGTTTTAACACTAATCTAGATGACTCGAGTCTCAATCTAGATACATATTGAAAGTGGGAGCAATTAGCTAGAGTAGCTCCGTGCGAGCATTGTAGACATAGAAATTTGCAAAATACTTACGGCTCTGAATGTGCAGACCCGTTGACTAAAATTATCTCACAAGCAAAACATGATCACACCTTAGTACTCTTTGGGTGTTAATCACATAGCGATGTGAACTAGATTACTGACTCTAGTAAACCCTTTGGGTGTTGGTCACATGACGATGTGAACTATGGGTGTTAATCACATACAGATGTGAATATTTGTGTTGAATCACATGATGATGTGAACTAGATTATTGACTCTAGTGCAAGTGGGAGACTGAAGGAAATATGCCCTAGAGGCAATAATAAAGTTATTATTTATTTCCTTATTTCATGATAAATGTTTATTATTCATGCTAGAATTGTATTAACCGGAAACATAATACATGTGTGAAAATATAGACAAACAGTATGTCACTAGTATGCCTCTACTTGACTAGCTTGTTAATCAAAGATGGTTATGTTTCCTAACCATGAACAAGGAGTTGTTATTTGATTAACAAGGTCACATCATTAGTTGAATGATCTGATTGACATGACCCATTCCGTTAGCTTAACAGTTGATCGTTTAGTATGTTAATGCTTTCTTCATGACCCATACATGTTCCTATAACTATGAGATTATGCAACTCCCGTTTACCGGAGGAACACTTTGGGTACTACCAAACGTCACAACGTAACTGGGTGATTATAAAGGAGTACTACAGGTGTCTCCAAAGGTACTTGTTGGGTTGGCGTATTTGAGATTAGGTTTTGTCACTCCGATTGTCGGAGAGGTATCTCAGGCCTTCTCGGTAATGCACATCACTTAAGCCTTGCAAGCATTACAACTAATGAGTTAGTTGTGAGATGATGTATTACGGAACGAGTAAAGAGACTTACCGGTAACGAGATTGAACTAGGTATTGGATACCGACGATCGAATCTCGGGTAAGTAACATACCGATGACAAAGGAACAACGTTATGTCGTTATGCGGTTTGACCGATAAAGATCTTCGTAGAATATGTAGGAACCAATATGGGCATCCAGGTTCCGCTATTGGTTATTGATCGAGAATAGTTCTAGGTCATGTCTACATAGTTCTCGAACCCGTAGGGTCCGCAACAAGGTTTCGATGATGGTTATATTATGAGTTTATGAGTTTTGATGTACCGAAGGAGTTCGAGTCCCGGATGAGATCGGGGACATGACGAGGAGTCTCGAAATGGTCGAGACGTAAAGATCGATATATTGGACGACTATATTCGGAGTTCGGAAAGGTTCGAATGATTGGGTATTTTGAGTCCGGAGAGTTACGGAATTCGCCGGGAGAAGTATTGGGCCTTATTGGGCCTGCGGGAAAGAGAGAGGGCTGCCTAGGGCAGGCGCGCGCCCCCATGGCCTAGTCCGAATTGGACTAGGGAGGGGCCGCACCCTTCTCTCTTCCCCTTCCCCAAGTCCTAGTCCAACTAGGAAGAGGGGGAGTCCTACTCGGTGGGAGTAGGACTCCTCCTTGGCGCGCCTTCCCTTGGCCGGCCACCTCCCCTTGTCTCCTTTATATCTGGGGCAGGGGCACCCCATGACACACAAGTTGATCTCGGATCTTGCCTTAGCCGTGTCGGTGCCCCTTCCACCATATTCCACTTCGGTCATATCGTCATGAGCTTAGGCGAAGCCTGCGCTTGGAGAAGTCATATCGTCGCGGAGCTTAAGCGAAGCCCTGCGTCGGTGGAGCATCATCATCGTCCCACGCCGTCGTCGTCTTGTGGAACTCATCCCGACACTTTGCTGGATCGGTCCGGGATCGTCATCGAGCTGAGCGTGTGCGTAACTCGGAGGTGCCGTCGTTCGGTGCTTGGATCGGTCGGATCGTGGAGGCGTCGACTACATCAACCGCGTTGTTATAACGCTTCGCTTTCGGTCTCACGAGTGCGTGGGCGGACACTCTCCCTCTCGTTGCTATGCCATCACCATGGTCTTGCGTGATCGTAGGAAAATTTTTGAAATTACTACGTTCCCCAACAATGGATATAAAGGTAACTGAGATCCAGTCTGTTGTTGAGCAGCTTCAGGATGACATGCAAGAAAGGAAGGGCAAGACAACCACAGATGCATTTGCCAGAGTGCCTAGAGCTCACAGGTCAGCTGCGTGCGATGGCGGATACGAGCCACTTCATCTGCACCAGCTACAGCTTCAGTGCCACCAGCTCCAGCACCTACTCCACCAGCTCCATCTACATCAACAGATGCTTTCGTCCTTGGTGTCCTGTCTACACCACCACCTGAAGATCAAGCACGAGAGTCGATTTAGTGCTATGCATTTTCTATGAACTTTTGGTAACTTGTTGCCAAAGGGGAGAAAATGTATAGATCATAGGCTTCGAGAGAGTGTTGCTTTTGTTCTCTCTTGCTTTGGTGGTTGAACCTTATTTGCTTGTTTGAGATACATTATGTCTGTGTGATACCTGGATGATCATGTGTTTGATCATATGCTACATTTATGCTTGTTGGATGGCATTATCTCGTTTATCTCTATATGATCATTCACTTTGCTTGGTGATGAATGCATGTATTTAATCATTATCATTTTGAGCGCTCCACCAAGATGTATGTGACATGGAAGAGTTACCCATGAGCCTAACTCCTTGTGCATTTGCAGTCCAAAGCAAATCTTATACTATGCACAAATTTAGGGGGAGCTCTTACTTATCACATACTTCTCAAAGTGACAATGTTTTTCACTCTTATTATCATTTGTCGAAGCTTTGATCTATATGTTGTCATCAATTACCAAAAAGGGGGAGATTGAAAGTGCAACTATCCCTAGGTGGTTTTGGTAATTCCTAACAACATATAGCTCATTGAGCTAACATCATTCCAAGATGAATACTTCAGGAAAAGCTCAATGGATGGCATGGCATGGATGAGAAAAGTGGATCCCTCAAATTGCTAAGGATAAAAGGATTGGCTCAAGCTCAAAAGCTCAAGACTCTACATTTTATATTTTAGTGATCCAAGATCACATTGAGTCCATAGGAAAAGCCAATACTATCAAGGAGGGATGAGGTGTTGCTTAATGAGTTTCTTGCTCTACAGTGCTTAGTGATATGCTCAAAAATCCTCAACTACTTTCTCATACCCTCATATGACCTAAACTTAAAAGTCAAACTCGGCCCTACCAATTCTTTCTACCCGGCGCCACCGAGTTCAGATGTCATAGCCACTGCCACAAACCCTAGGCAAATCGGTCTCACCGATAGGGATCTCGGTCTCACTGAGATGGGATTGTAATCTCTCTGTTTCCCTTCGTAACGTTTCGGTCCTACCGAGATGAGCGATCGGTCCCACCGAGATTGCAATGTAAACTCTTTGTTTCCCTTTCGTAACATTTCGGTCTTACCGAAAAGAGCGAATCGGTCCCACCGAGTTTACCTGACCAACTCTCTGGTTAGCTTATTAACAAAGTCGGTCTCACCGAGTTTGCGTAATCAGTCTCACCGAGATTACGTTATGCCCTAACCCTAACCATATCGGTCCTACCGAGTTGCATGTCGGTCCCAACGAAAATCCTAACGGTCACTAGATTTGCTAAATTGGTCCGACCGAGTTTATCAATTCGGTCCCACCGAGTTTGGCAAGTTGTGTGTAACGGTTAGATTTTGTGTGGAGGCTATATATACCCCTCCACCTCCTCTTCATTCGTAGAGAGAGCCATCAGAACAAACCTACACTTCCAACTTGCTGTTTCTGAGAAGGAACCACCTACTCATGTGTTGAGGCCAAGATATTCCATTCCTACCATATGAATCTTGATCTCTAGCCTTCCCCAAGTTGCTTTCCACTGAAATCTTCTTTCCACCAAATCCAAATCCTGTGAGAGAGAGTTGAGTGTTGGGGAGACTATCATTTGAAGCACAAGAGCAAGGAGTTCATCAACAACACACCATTTGTTACTTCTTGGAGAGTGGTGTCTCCTAGATTGGCTAGGTGTCACTTGGGAGCCTCGGACAAGATTGTGGAGTTGAACGAAGGAGTTTGTAAGGGCAAGGAGATCGCCTACTTCGTGAAGATCTACCGCTAGTGATGCAAGTCCTTCGTGGGTGACGGCCAAGGTGGGATAGACAAGGTTGCTTCTTCGTGGACCCTTCGTGGGTGGAGCCCTCCGTGGACTCACAAGAACTGCTACCCTTCGTGGGTTGAAGTCTCCATCAACGTGGATGTACGATAGCACCACCTATCGGAACCACGACAAAAACATCTGTGTCTCCAATTGCGTTTGAATTCTCCAAACCCTCCCCTTTACATTCTTGCAAGTTGCATGCTTTACTTTCCGCTGCTCATATACTCTTTTACATGCTTGCTTGAATTGTGTTAAGATTGCTTGACTTGTGCTAAGATAGCTAAAATCTGCCAAAGACTAAAATTGGGAAAAGCATAAGTTTTTATTTGGTCAAGTAGTCTAATCACCCCCCCCCCCCTCTAGACATACTTTCGATCCTACAAGTCATAATTTCAGTTTCTCTAGTTTTCCACGACAAGCTGGCGCGCTAAGCCATTATGCATTGAATTCCGATGACCGTCGTGCTACCTTCCGCCTATAAGTATTGTTTCCCGGCCTTCTCTGGTGCCACCGCGACCCAACTCGCCATATCCTCATAAGCCCCCACCGGCCCGACGTCACTCGCCATGTCCGCCATGCCCCCGCCCATCCGCGGTAGGCTACGCCGGAGGCGGTCACCGCCGGAACTAGTGTTTGGTTTTTCACCGGAAGGCAGACGGAGGGAGGAGGCATTCTATCTGCCTTTAGATGGCAATGCGGAGATCGAGGAGTTGTTGGAGCACGACCGCATGGCGGAGGATCAGGAGTTGTTGGAGCGCGACCGCCTGGCGAAGGATCAGCGTATCGCCGATTTGCGCCACCAGCAGGACATGGAGCAGCAGCGCACCGACACTCTAAGTCGCGAGCAGAGCACCCGCAACTAGGCCAACTACGTGGAGGCCGGCGCCCGGCAAATAGCCCTGGAGGCTGTCGGGCACGCACGCGTTTGCGACGCTGATTTTTACTACCAACTCGTCAAGTGGGTTTCCCGCTTGGAAGCCGAAGCTTCGGTGGACCACGCCAGCATGGAAAGGGCCAACACGCGCGAGCAACGCGCCCTATCGCACCTCTTGCAAGTCCGAGGCGAGGCGCAGGACGCCGGTGCCGGCGTTTAGCGTGTACCACAGATGGCGGCCGGCATCGTCTAGTTAGCTAAGAGTAAGTTAGTACTTGTACGCTACTAGAGTATTAGTGGGAGTAGATAGTTAACTTGGCTATGATGGTTGTCAACGTGGAAGTTCAATTACTCTATATGTGGATCGGACTGCTACTTTGCTCTGAATGTTGAACTTTCCGTTTGAGCGTATGGAATGGGCTGTTATTTTTTAAATGGGTTGTATTTGTCCTCCACGGGTTTAGAGGCTGACTTGTGGGCCTAGCAAGTTGACGCGTACACAATCGAAAGATTACTTGTGACGTGGAGAGGATGACAGCGAGGACCCGCCAAGGTCATGGCGATGCATAACAAGTGCCTCCTTATTTCAAGCCAATAAAAATGGCTCCTCCTAGTGGATTTCGACATCCGGGTCCCATGCCATTATCAACGTAGTCAATAAGCGAGAGAATTACTGTGGCGGTGACACGAGGGACCCAGCAGCTCGCCCAATTATTTTTGTTTTGGGTTAATTTGATAAATGCCACTCCAAATCTGGTGTATCCGAGAAATGCCACTGCAATTTCCAAACTTTGAAAAATGCCATTTCATGCCATTTCTAGTGGCATTTTTCGAAGTCTGGAGTGGCGTTTTTCAAAGTTTGCAAACTGCAGTGGCGTTTTTCAAAGTTTGCAAAAATTGCAGTGGCATTTTTCAAAGTTTGGAAATTGCAGTGGCATTTTTATGAATCGCCATAATTGGAGTGGCATTTATCTAATTTTTTTTGAGACGGAAGCAGGGTGTCAACTGGGCTGTGCAGGACACTCGGCTGTCTAGACATCCTTTTCTTTTATGTTTACCACAGACCAGCCCAGTAGTTTTTTCTTTACGAAAATGGCTAGCCCAGTTTTTTGAGATTTGTCAAGTAAGTCGCTTTATCAGGCCTGTTGGGCTGCAAATCTTTCAAGACGAGGAGAGCTTCATTCGGCTGGCCGAGAAAATGGCCTATCAGTAATGAGAAATGGGATGTACATTTTTAAAACACATCCGGCAATTAGTTTCAAATATATTTTTTTCATTTCGAGATTTTAAATTGCATTGATTTTTAGGCGTGGACAATTTATTGGATTTTATATTGATATACATTTATTTTTAAAATCATTTTGAATGTGACTCGAAATTTCGGGATTAAAAATAGTTCAGACCGCACCGACATATGCAAAATTTCGTATAATTTTTTAACCGTGGCCACAATATGGGCTGTAATGCTAACAAAAAAAATATAGGCTCCAAAAAAACCCGTAAGAATTAGCAAATGGGCTGTAAATTATTTGAAATAATGGCAGATGGGCTGTATGCTGTTTTCCTCAGATTTGAGGCTTTCCACAGATGGCCTATATATTGTTGGATGTCCATCAAACGGCCGTCGTGCTTCTTCAATCTCTGCTCTTCCTGCTCCAGCCGCTCAAACAAGCGCCAGCGGGACTGCCTGCTCCCTCCTCCCATGGCCGGCTGTCTTGTCACAAGAGCCTCACCGCCACCATAGACTCCCATCGCTGGCCTAGCCATCCTCTACTCACCCACAGTCCCACACCTGTTGTTATTCTCCGTGACGGCAGACGAACCAAGAAACCCTCGTCAACAGTACTCCCCTCGCGTGGGAAACAACTGCCGAGTCTTCCTCGCCTCCGTGTCGTCCCCTTCCTAGGCCTCGCCGTCGTCCACCGCCTCAGTGCTCTCGGCGCGGCCTGGTCAACGTGGTCAACGACCGACATGCATCTGAAGTGGACTGTACGTGGAGAGGCCGACAGCTGGGTCCATGGCCGCACGCAAGGAAATGCCTCCTTATTACGCGCAAAATAATGATTCCTCCACCTGACATCTGGGACCCATCGAAAGGGCCTCTGTATTTCGTGAAAAAAACGTTACCGCCGCTGACAGGTCGGACCCACCAGCTATATCTTCCCACGCAAGGAAGTGCCTCCTTATTACGCACAAAAAAATGAATACTCCCCCTGCTAGCTGGGACCTAGTATAGTGGGCCTACTAAGTTGACGGGGACGAAGGGCTTTGTCAACTTAGTCAATATGCACGATTCTAGCTCGACTGACCATACGATGTCCATCCAACGGCCGTAGTGCTTCTTCAACCTCTGGTCTTCTTGCTCCAGCCGCCCAAAGCAGCGCCGGTCGTGCCACCTGCTCCCCTCCTCCCGTGGCGGGTGTCTTTGCCGGAGGCCTCACCGCCCCATACTACTCCCACCGCTGGCCAGGCCATTCCTCCACTCCACTCACCCACACCCCCTGTTATTCTACGGTGACGGCAGCGCAGCCGAACCAGTGAACCCTCGTGCTCCTCTCCGCGTGGGGATCCACTGCCGCGTCTTCCTCGGCTCCGCATCGTCCCCTTCCTCGCCCTCGCCGTCGTCCACCGCCGTGGTGCTCTCGGCGTGGCATGGTCAATGTGGTCAACGACTGAATTCCATCAAAAGAATACTGTACATGGAGAGGCTGACAGCTGGGTCCACGGCAGCCGCAAGGAAGTGCCTCCTTATTATGTGAGAAATAATTATTCCTCCACCTGACAGCAGGGACCCACCGGACGGGCCACCAGTATTTCATGAAAAAAACGTTTGCCCCTGACTGCTGGGACCCACCCGACGGGCCATCGTATTTCGCGAAAAAAACGTTCCCCCTGCTATCAGCTCGAACCCACCGGAAGTGCCTCCTTATTACGCACAAAAAAATGAATACCCCCCTGCTAGTTGGGACCCACCTTGGTGGGAGGCTGACTTGTGGGCCTACTAAGTTGACGGGGACGGAGGGCTTTGTCAACTTAGTCAATATAAACCGTACGATGTCTATCCAACGGCCGTAGTGCTTCTTCAACCTCTGGTCTTCTTGCTCCAGCCGCCCAAAGCAGCACCGGTCGTGCCGCATGCTCCTTCCTCCCGTGGCCGGATGTGCTGCCGCGGAGGCCTCACCGCCCCCTACTATTCCCACCGCTGGCCAGGCCCTACGGCGGCGGCAGCCTCACACCGCAGCTGAACCAGTGAACCCTCGTACTCCTCTCCATGCGGGCTTCCACTGCCGCGTCTTCCCCGGCTCCCCGCCATCCCCTTCCTAGGCCTCGCCGTCGTCCACCGCCCTGGTGCTCTCGGCGCGGCGTGGTCAACGTGGTCAAGGAACGACTTCCATCGGACGTGGACTGTACGTGGAGAGGCTGACAGTTGGGTCCATGGCCGCAGCATGGAAGTGCCTCCTTATTACGCGGAAAATTATTATTCCTCCAGCTGACAGCGGGGACCCACCGGACGAGCCACCGTATTTCACAAAAAAACATTTCCCCCTGACTGCTGGGACCCACTAGCTACATCTTCGCATGCAAGGAAGTGTGTCCGGGCAAAAAAATGATTCGCCCGTGGATCGCTGGGACCCACCAGCTACATCTTCGCACGCAAGGAAGTGCTCGGCGCTTGGGACCCACCGGTCGAAGCGCACGTGGCGTTGTCATTCTGGTCATGAACGGTACGCATATATATCTTTGGTGGATGTAGAGGCGTGCACGTGTCGTAGTAGAGGCGCGCGACGTAGCATGTACACGCACGCACAGCCGCCGTGGTGCAAGAAAGAAAATACGCCACGTCGTACATACGGTAGGGTCTCGACGCATACTCGTGCATACGCATATGGCTGGGTCGAAACGGAGAAACAACATCGTCGTCGTGTTCATGGGGAGCCAACCGGCTGGGTCGGAACGGAATGTGTGGTCGTGTTCATCGGGAGGGCTTTGATGGAACAGGCGATGGAAACGAGGCCTGGCGTACCGCAGAACAGAGGAAACGGACCTCCTACGTTCGGAACGGGATCCTGTTGATCGGGAGGGGTGTGGCGTACCGCAAAACGGAGGAACGGACCTCCTACGGTCGAAATGGGGGTCCTGTTGATCGGGAGGGGTGTGGCGTGCCGCAAAACGCAGATTTAAACGGACCTCCTACGGTCAAAACGGGGTCCCGTTGATCGGGAGGGTGTGGCGATCGCAAAACGGACGAAATGCAGACATGTGTTGGGCGCTTCTGGTCGAAATGGGGTACTGTTCATCGAGAGGGTGTGGCGTGCATCGCAAAACGGACTCCACGGATACTGTTCATCTCCACCGTCGACCTCCTCCAGCCTCCACGGGCTCCTGCTCATCCAGCCTCCACCGCGCTACTCCACCGCTCATCGCTCAACCACCCTCCACCGCTCACTGCTCATCCAGCCCTCCACACCATGGGATCCTGTTCAACCACCCTCCACGGGCACCCTCCACCGCTCATCGCTCATCCAGCCTCCACACCACGGGTCATGTTCATCCGAGGCAACGCCACCGCCACTGCTCATCCAACCCTCCCCCCCCCCCAACGCCACTTTGCTCATCCAATCGATCGGCTTCGATTAGCAACAAGATGGCGAAGAATCGCCGATCGGGTTCGCTTAACACCATCGATCGATCGCCGGATTCAATGCGCGAGCTGTAGTGCAATCGCCGGGTTCGATTAGAGCCCAACGCCTCGCTCGGGTTCGATTAGAGCCAACGCCTACACACACGCCACAGACGTCTGCGTGAGAGAAAGCGCATCGCTCGCCCCGACCTCCCACCGTAACCGGAACTCCCGAAATTTTCCTCCCCTCGCTTCTACCACGGTTTTTTCCGTCATGGACGGCCCAAAGAATGTCATGCAGCTGCGTCTTCGGCCCGCCCAGGACGAAAAGCCCATTTTCTGTCATGATTTTTTGTCATAGAAATAGGAGCCCACCACATCTATGATGATACCGAGTTTTGTCACAATTATCGTCATAGAAGTGTCATATGTATGACAGAAAAAAAATTGTTTGGCCCAAAATGTCACGGATGTGTCTTTTTTTTGTAGTGAATAGTGGAATCACGGCATCTCGCATTGTGTGAGGGCGTGAGGATAATACGGTGGCCCTAGTGGCTTCCTGGGGAGCATTGTGCCTCCACACGCTCCAACGGAGACGTACTTCCTCTCAAAGAGAACGAACTTCGGTAACACATCCACGTCTCCACCGACTCCACTCTTGGTTATCTCTTACCTTTACTTGTGCAAGCTTATATTGTGTTGTATCCCTTGCTTGCTTATGTGCTTGTTGTTGTTGTTGTTGCATCATATAGGTTGTTCACCTAGTTGCACATCTAGAAAACCTACTTTGTTGCTAAGTTTAATTTGGTCAAGAAAAGCTAAAACTTGTTAGTTGCCTATTCACCCCCCCCCCCCTCTAGTCAACCATATTGATCCTTTTAGTTACCTTGTCTTCGGACAGTCTGGGGGCCACTTCTGGACATCCCCCCTTCAGCGTAAAGCTTCATCAGCAGGACCCCCGCCCCTCAAGGTTTCATCGAAGGTCCCAACCCCCACCTCTCAGAAGCAAAGGCGCAGACGTGTAGCAGGGCACAGTTGAGGCTTCGACTCACACATCAAGGCCCTGCATAAACCTTTACTCTGTAAAAGCTTTTTTCTTTTTTTACAAACAATGCCTTGGCAGTTCGAATTGTACGGATAGACGTCTCGAGCCTATGAGAAGTAATAAAAACGCCCTTTATGGTGTTCGGATATCCGCATTTTGCGATTTTCTCCTCCTTTCCGATCCTCCTCTCACTCTTCGAACAACCCGACATAAAAACATGATCGGTTAACTAACTAAGAGCTCGATTTCCACATCAGTTCCACGTCTCAAAGTCCGACACCGCTTTCCGCTGAGTGTTCTGCGTCTCAGATATTGCACTATATGCATCAGTTCCGAACTATGTCTCGGGTCAATAGTTGGGTTGCCCGGCTCCCATGCTTGCCCATTACGTTCTGCATGTTCGGCTAAGAGGGCAAAGAGAGAACCCCTGCGATTGTACTTCTGGCTTGCCCGGTCAATTACCTCAGGAGGAGAAAGTCGAAAACTGACTATCATAGTAAGCTCGAACTAGTCTGCGATCCGATGATGAGGTTTGACTCTAAAAATCGTTCGCGATTTCGCCGTGTCACACAAAGGGTTTGTTTTAACACAAACCATGTGATCGGAAAGGGTAGGTATTGCCCCCCAGTACATCACAAAACTCTGGGGGCTAGTCCCTAGCCCCCACCATCAAGCTCCTAAGGCTAAGTGAAAGCAATAAAACCAAATAGTCCGATTGCCATTTTTTACTCACGCACTACTGCCTCCAGGTACCAAGACGTTGGCTAACGGTAACATTGCAAAGACAAGACACCCCTCGTGATATTCACCTGGGGGCTAAAGATGACGACTGGTAGCTTTCAGAATAAACATACGGCCGCACAGGAGTCAAAATTAAATCAGGACAAAACAAAATAAGTCAGGTGGATGCATCATAAAGCATAGGGTCCAATTGATAACAACTTAACACAGTAATTCAAGCATTACATCTTTCAAACACTGGCCCTCTATTTCCCTTGAGCGGAAGTATTGCCTAGGGTGGCGATGCTCCTTTCCCTTGAGCGGAGGACCACTGGCCATGTCCATCGGATTAATCTTCGGCCAACGCACCATGGTCTTCGTGAACACAAGCCTCGCCCCTCAAGGCACGCTGAACGCTTCATGGCGTCAATCCGGAGCGGCGCCTCCCATAGCCTCTGCACAAGGCCGAAGTAGGTGTCCGGAATCGGCTCGATGGGCCACAGATTGACACAGAGGGCCTTCACGGCCAGCTCGGGCATTCGATGCATCTCCATCAGCTGCTTCATTTGGTTGCTGAGGAGGGGAGGATGTTCGGAAGTCAAAAATTGTGACCAGAAGAGCCGATGTAGGGAGTCCTCCTCGTGAGTGGCGTAGTACTCCGCTGCAGCCGCCGCACTCCTCGGAAGTTCGGCGAAGATGCCTGTGTAGCGCCAGACCCGCATCAGCAAGGCAAACCTATTGCCCCCGAACACTCTGCAGTAAGTATTTCTTACCATTCGCAATTTGCCCCACTTGGCGGAGCTCCTCCCGCACACCTTGCACTTTGGTCCTTGCCTCCTGGAGCTCTTTCTCCACTTTGGACAGTGCGGAGGACCGCTCCTCGTTCTCCCTCTCAAGGGCCTCCAGCTTCTTGGTAGCATCCTTGAGGTCCACCTGCACTTCGTCCACTCGAGCCTCATGCTTTTGGCTAGAAAGCTTGACTTCCTCAAGCTCAGCCACCGCCTTTTTGGCGACCAATTTCTTGGCGGACGCCTCAGTCTCGGCTTTCTTTAGGGCCTCCTTCAAGCCTGCAACCTCAACGGCGGCAGCTACAAAATCCACACATTGAATGATCAGCACACATTTTGGTGTATAAGTACTCGGCAATGGGCGATCACACACATTAACGAAAGGCTTACCTTGCGCCTCGTTAAGCCGTTTGTTGACAAGGTCAAGCTCCCCATTGGAGCGCTCAAGCTTCTGGTTCATCTCCTTTAGCGCCGCGACATTAGCAGACGCAGCCAAGGAATATGCCTGCGTCACAAAAAAAGACGTCAATATCATCGGTCGGCCTACAGAGTTTGATCCTCTGCAAGCTTCTCCGAAGTCCTTGCAGAGTACCGGGGGCTGTTAACTACACGGCCTATCCAAACTAAAGATCACAACCGCTTTATAAGATAAGAGCATTACTTGACTTACCTCAAAGCATGTTAGCAGGCCTTGAACAACGTCGTTCATTCCGAAATGAATGGACCAAACACCCTGTATAACTGCACCCAAAAGAGTGCAGTGCTCGTAGACGACGACGGAGTTGCTCACCAACTCCGCCAACGCATCCAGCTAGCCCACCGCCACCCGAATAGAGGTGCTCGGCGCGGGCGTCAAGCCCTCAGTACCATCCCCACCGGAAGGAGGAATTGCCTACCTCGAGGGCCTCGGGGGCTCGGGAGCCGGATTCTGTAGGGGTTCGGATGATACTGACCCCCTCCCCATGTTTGCGAGGAGGGATGCATCCCCTTGGTCTTCAACGACCGAGGCGTCGGCCTTGGCCATGGTGGCATCGACCTCCTCCCCTGAGTTTGGAGGAGGAGGGGTCTTTTGTGACAACACCTCCCCAACCTCTTCGAGGATTAGAGGAGGTGCGGAATGTGAGCCACTGTCCGCCAGTTCAGCGGGCGGGGACGTCCCCTTCGAGGTTTGCTCGGCGGGGTGGCCACGCGGAGGGTTGCACCATCGAAAAAAACAATCAATCTACGTTCTACCAGGGACTATTGAATAATAAGGCAATTGAAAATGCCATGATATGTACCTGGCCACAGGGGGGCCTGACCCAGGGTTCCCTCTCCAAAACCTTTTTGGACGCTTCAGACTCCTCGTCGGAGTCCGATCTGTCAGGCAGGGCCAGCTTAGGCCGGCACTGCCTCTTCGGGGCCTGAGAAGGTTGAACCTCCTCGACGTCGATAGACGCCGCCCTCTTCTTAGAGTGCGAGGAGGCACTTTCCTCATCGTCATCATCCTCATCCTCCTCCTGTGCGGACGGGGCCACAGTGTCCCCATACCAGCTGTCTGGACGGGCTTTGCGATGGAGGCCCTCCCTGGCCTCCGGTACCTTCGTCTTCTTGCCCTTCTTATCGGGCGCCTTGTAAGGCACCACGACCACAACTTCTCTAGCTGCTCGAATCGGGGCTCTTCTCACAACGGGCGTCGGGCCGCTGATCTTCTCGGCCTTGGCGAGCTAGCCCTACAAAATTCACATAAAGAGGTTCGGATCAAATCGTACGATGCGAATATTCGAACTCATGTTAAGACAAATGCCGCTCACCTTCTTCGGAGGGTTCGTAGCATCGAGGCTGATGTCCTCCCCCTCGACCGACCACTCCTTCTGTGGCTTGAATAGCAGACCCCACACTTTCTTGTGGGTCGTGTCAAAGAGATGTTGCACGGTGGCTGGATCTTTGGGGTCATACTCCCACATTGGCTTGGCCCTCTCCTGACAGGGGAGGAGTCGATGCTGGAACATGATCTGGATCACGTTAACCAGCTTCGCGCCGATCCCCATTACGCCGACAACGTGCTTCTGCAGCACCTTCAAGTCGTTAGTGGACCCCAGTCCAGGCTCTTGGTGGTCCACGAGGCCAGCCTGGTAGGGGGTCCGGATCTGAATGCGGGAGCCGCCGCCCAGTCGGCTCCCCTTGGCTCGGTGATGTAGAACCATTCATGTTGCCACACCTTAATAGTGTCGATAAAATTGCCCTCTGGCCATGGGACCCGCGTCAGTTTGCTGATCATGGCCCCGCCACAGTCCGCATGTTTGTCACCAACCTCCTTGGGCTTGACATTGAACACCTTTAGCCATAGGCTGAAGTGTGGTTGGACTCGGAGGAGAGCCTCGCAGAAGATAATAAAGGACGAGATGTTGAGGACATGAGTTGGGTTATAGATCGTGAAAATCTAGCTCGTAAAAGAACATCAACCCCCACACAAAGGGGTGCAAGGGAAATCCAAGTCCCCTAAGGAAATGGGGGAGGAATACAACCCTTTCGCCCGGCCTAGGAGTGGGGACGATCTGGCCTGCCTCAGGGGCCTGATGGGCGATGTCAGCCGACAAGTAGCCGGCCTGCTTCAGCTTCAGGATGTCGCTATCGGTGACGATGGAGGCATCCCACTTCCCGTTGGCACCGGATCTGGCCATGGCTGAAGAAGACGGGGTGGGATTTGTTGTGGAAGCAAGGAAAAGGGGCCTGGAGCTTTGAAGATTTGCATGAGCAGAAGGTGGAAGAGGCGGGGCATGATGACTGTTGTAGCTCCCCATTTATAGGTTGTTGATAAGCCAAGAGTTCCTTTTTCCACGCTATTGGCTTCTTCACTTCTCGATACACTCGCGACGTTATGTGCAGGGTGGGGAATCGAAATCATTGATCATATCCCCTGAAAGGCGGGGCACGATCTCCACCTTGATGAGACGTGCCAAACGTGGTGTCGTCCTCGAGCCGCACTTCGAGAAATACTAACCGCTCGGTGTTATGGCTAGATGCGACTCTTCGTTGAGAGAGAAAAAGTTGTCAGATGAAGGCAATGTTTACACTTGAATGATTTTTCGCCTTCGTGGCTAAGTAAAATGGTCGTTTCGGATTCCGGACATCACTTGATGTCAAACATGAATAAAGCACACCGGAGAACTTGCCTCGCAAGCCGAATACTATTGGGTGAGTTGATTCCGGAAACAAGCCTCGGCGTTGAAGGCAAGTTCGGGGGCTACTCAGGGCGTCGACGCATCTAATATGGGCCGAACTGGTGAAGCCGCATAACGACAGAAGATCTATGAAGTTGTGGTGTGCCCTCCAAGTCAAGGATAGGCAGGATCTCTTTACCCCTTATTTGTAATCTATCTTCGGTAACCTAACCCTACCAGTGTCTATATAAACCAAGGGTTGTAGTCTTTAGAGGTAGAGCTACATCCATCACCTCATCACCTTAGGGTTTAGCTCATGCTGATCTCGAGGTGGACCTACTCTGTAACCGTACTATACATCCAGTACAATCAAGCAGGACATAGGGTATTACCTCTTCAAGAGGGCCCGAACCTGGGTAAAAACTGTGTTCATCGTCCCTTGTTCCCCATCGATCTTAGATCCACAGCTCGGGACCCCTACCCTGAGGTCTGCCGGTTTTGACACCGACACATGTGTACACTCACAAACACATTAGTCCCTTAACCGGGTTTGTCATCAATACTCCAAAACCAAAAAGAGGTGGCAAAAGTTGCACTTACAAAAACCATCCACACTGCAACCATGATCGTGTCCACAAAAGGCTTATGCTTCTCTTTCCTGGCTACATGTATTGTTAGCTGGATTTCAGCGAGACCAACCATGAAATGTGGCTGGTACATATTCATTATTTATAGCACACAGCTGGTAATTGTAGTTCATGCTTTTAAGATAGATGTAACCCCAGTTCACAACCACTATTTCCCAGTCATTATGCCTGGCGGGATCTAGACTATCCCCACAAACTAACACTAGTGCTTTCTGCACACTTTATCCTCACTCGTGTGCACCTGGAAGCAACTTCCCTGTCGGTCACCCATCCTCAAATCGCCCCACTCCAAGCATGCTTAACTTTGGAGTTCTTTGCAAATGAGCTTCCAAACAAAGGAATTCCTTTTTGATATGAGTAGTCTATCATTCCTATTAAGTCAGGCTCTCACATGCACCCCCACTCAAAGGAACTGACATCCTCGCCGGCTCAGGAACATTCCCTCTTGGTACACGCATGCACATCTAGTCCAGCATATGTGCCATGCCATGTGCCACAACGGGGCATAGGCGCCATGCGCCACATGCCTGTGTACCAAGCACGCATCCTCAAATTGCTCCAAGCCAAGCACGCATAACTTTGGAATTCTTTGTGAATGAGCTCCCAGAAAAGAAGGAATTCCTTGTTGATATGACTAGTCTATCATTCCTATTAAGCCAGGCTCTCACAATAGCTCATGACAATTCTGTCATACAGGTATGCTCATGACATGTCGGTTAATCTATGACATGTTGGCCCGGATATCTATCTTACCCTCCATCCATGGAGTTTTGAAGCATACGCCTATATTTTCTATATTTTTTGCAGAACCATTATAATAACATGTAAAACTTTTCACACGACACTGTTTTTTACACAGGAAGAAGAGGTACATAGATGGAGCGAATAGATGAAGCACTATTCAAAGGACCCAAAGTATCTGTGCTTCAATGCAACTAGATGTAGAAAACATTTGGAAGACCTATTCGTTGTCTATGATAATTAAGGGATTCGTTGCAAGGAAAACAAATTTTTTTCCTACGAGAGAACGAATAAACCCAAGATCCAATCTAGTAGATGCTAGAAATGAGTGGGAAAAGGTATACATATCCTTGTAGAAAACATACATTTAACGATCTAAAGATTGTGGGCAATGTAGTCGTACTTTCGTCGGATCAATCCGATGTAACACTGCATGAACGATTTGCATGGAATTATATATGGTTTTGGTTTTGGTATGATTTGCATGGAACTAACCTGGACTGACGTTGTTTTCAGCAGAACTACCATGGTGTTGTTTTTTGTGCAAAAATGAAAGTTCTCCAAATGAGCTGAAACTTTTTGTGGATTTTTATGGACCAAAAGAGAACCATTGGGCCAGAGCAGCACCTGGGGAGGTGCCTCGAGGGGGGGCACAACCCAACATGGTGCGCCTGGGCCCCCAGGCGCGCCCCGGTGGGTTGTGCCTACCTCGGTGGCCTCTCGCACCCTTCTTCGCCCTATAAATTCCCAAATATTTCAAAAACCCTCACGGAGACCCTAGATTGGAAGTTCTGCCGCCGCAAGCCTCTGTAGCCACCGAAAACCAATCAGGACCCCGTTCCGACACCCTGCCGGAGGGGGGAATCATCACCGGTGGCCATCTTCATCATCCCGGCGTCCACCACGATGAGGAGGGAGTAGTCCACCCTCGGGGCTGAGGGTTTGTACCAGTAGCTATGTGTTTAATCTCTCTCTCTCTCTCTCTCTCTCTCGTGATCTTGAGATGTTACGATCTTGATATATCATGGGATTTTGTTAACATAGATGGATCATATGATGTTTCTCCCCTCTCTACTCTTGTTGTGATGAACTGAGTCTTTGCCCTTTGAAGTTTTGTCTTGTCGGATTGAATGTTTAGATCTGAGAACACATGATATATGTCTTGCATATGAATACCTGTGGTGACAATGGGGTATTATTTTGATTCACTTGATATATGTTATGGCACTCAACTTGCGGATTCCCGAGGTGACTTTGGGGTAATCTATGTGTAGGGGTTGATGCACGTTTTTATTATCTTTTCTCGGATAGAAACTTTGGGGTCTCCTTGTAGTTCTTTCTGTGGATTGAGTATTATGAGTCTGAAATTGTTTGATACATATCGTATAATTAACTCATGGGTACTCGCGGTGACATTGGGGTATCTAGGTGACATTAGAGTTGGTTGATATGTATCATACAGTGTTATTTTAGTACGAACGCTTGATTAGATCGATTGGAAAGAATAGCTTGTTGTTATTTTAGTACAAACTCTAGGATAGATTGATCGGAAAGAATAGCTTTGAGGTGGTTTCGTACCCTACAAACAATTTCTATCTTTTGTTCTCCACTAATAGGAACTAGGGAGTGATTCTTTATTGCACTTTGAGGGATAATCATATGATCCAACTATGTTGCCATTGTTGAGAGATTGCACTAGTGAAAGTACGGACCCTAGGCCTCATTTTCAAGCATTGCAATACCGTTTGTGCTCCGTTTTATCAATTGCCACCTTGCTGTTTTTTATTGTTCTTATTACAAAAATCAATATCTACTATCCATATTACACTTGTATCACTATCTCTTCGCCGAACTAGTGCACCTATACAAATTACCATTGTATTCGGTGTGTTGGGGACACAACAGACTTTTATTATTTGGTTGCAGAGTTGTTTGAGAGAGACCATCTTCATCCTACACCTCCCACGGATTGATAAACCTTAGGTCATCCACTTGATGGAAAATTGCTACTGTCCTACAAAACTCCGCGCTTGTAGGCCCAACACATGTCTACAAGAATAAAGTTGTGTAGTAGACATCAAGCTCTATTCTAGCGCCGTTGCCGGGGAGGTGAGTGCTTGAAGGTATATCTTTAGATCTTGCAATTGAATCTTTTAGTTTCTTGTTTTATCACTAGTTTGGTTTATAAAAAGAAAACTAAAAAAATGGAGATTGAGTTACCTCAAATTTTTTGTTATCTTTATAATGTCTATCTTGAGAATAAGGATTCCGATAATTGTGCTCAATTGCTAGAAAAAGAATTCAACAAAATTTATGGCACAAAAACGTTGGATGATGGGCATGATTGCAATATTGCTACTATGAATTCTTTGAATATCCATGATGTTAATGATGATTGCATTGGTCATGATAATGATGTCTCCTATAAGAATGTCAATTTTTGCGGAGTGAATTGGGAGTGAAAAAGCACACCAAAAAGGGAAGATAGATTTTGTAGGAAGCATAAATATTTAGAAACGAAAAAGTTCCAAGAGAGGCTAGATGATTGTGCTGAAAGATTTAATATTTTTAGCCATCCTTGTGAACTTTGCAATGAACATGGTCATTTAAATCTCCAATGCTATTTGTTTAATGATCAAATCGTGTCCAAAAATTGTGATAACTTGATTACCCTTGAGCATCATAGAGAGCTTAGTCTTCTTTTGGGGTATGAAGAAATGAAATGTATAACTAAGGGTATTCCAAAATTTAATCTCAATAGATTTCTTGATTTTGATCTAGAGGAAATTTATATGTTTTGTGCGGTAAATTGCATTGAGAATCCTTATATTGCCAACTATCTAAAGACAAGAAAACAAATAGAGTATGAAGAGAGTACTAATGAAAGGGGAAATATTTCCCAATACCCTCCTAGTGTTTATTACGATGAATCAGGTAACGAGGAGGAGCTTCCTATCCAATCAATCTCTTCAACAAGAAGCTCGAAAAAATTGATTAAACCCACACATGAGGTGTTGAAGAAGAAAAAGAAAACAAGAAAAAAGTAGAGGTAAAAAGGTAACTCTCCCAAGTAATATTGCTCCTATCACCATTGTGCCTCATGAAAATGAATCAAATATGTTGATGGTAGATGATGATATTGAGTATGATTTTGTGATGCCTAATACTTGTTGTAATGATTATGCTTGGGAAGAAAATGATGTCTTTTATGATCTTGAAAATCTTTTTGGCACTTGCTTGGAATAATATGATAATAATGTTTGTTATACTATTGGTGCCATTCATGCTATTGATAGGAATGATTATGATGATATGCAAAACCACAAGCTTGGGGATGCTATGTTTGATGAGTATGAAATGTTTGAAGATTTATTTGCTGAAAATAATGCTTGTCCTAAGCTTGGGAATGCTTTGCTTAATGAATATGATCCTTTTATTCCTTCTAATTTCAATAAGAAAATTTATTATGATGATAGCATGCTTCCTATTTATGATGATTACAATGATGAAAGTGGGTTTGGAAGAGTTTCAACTCTAGGTAGTAGTGATCCCACTATTTTGGAGGGTGTTGAATCTATTACAATATTGATGAAAGTGGATTTGGAGAGGTCATGACTTTATTTAGTGATACATCCACTATTTTGGAAGAGGTTTCAATTGACTATGATGAGAGCAAAGTTGCTACTTATGACGATTATTATGATGACATGTATGCCATAAAGGGTAACAAATTTTCTATGCTTTTGCATCATGAAAAGAATGCTTTATGTGATGGTTATATGGATGAATCTATTCATGATGATAATGAAAATTATTATGAGAGAGGAACTTATGATTCATGATGCTCTTGTTATGTTTCAATCTTTATCTTTTATGTGAGCATCATTGAACTCATCATGCCTAGCTAAAAGGCATTAAAGAAAAACGCTTGTTGGGAGACAACCCAACACTTTTATCTACTGTTTTTGTGTGTTCACATGATTGTGCTACTGTATTAATCATGTTTAATTGTTTTTGTTTCAATAAAGTGCCAAGTAAAGCCTTTGGGATCATGTTGGGTGATAGTTTATTTGATCTTGCTGAAAAACAGAAACTTTAGCGCTCACGAAAATAACTCTCATTTTTAACAAAACTGTTCTTTTGAGTTGATTCTTTTTGCATAAGATTAATATAAAAATTTCTCACGTGGTACTAATTGTTTCATAATTTTTGGAGTAGCAGAAGTATGGTTTGAGTACAGATTACTACATACTGTTCTGTTTTTGACATATTCTGTTTTCAATGCATAGTTTGCTTGTTTCCTAGTTTATATGGCTTATATTGCTCAATATAAATTGTAAATGATATGTTATAGTAGGAATTGTGTGGAAACAATTGTGAATCTTGTCTTTGATAGTACCAAACGTGAAATGGTTTGCTCTTTATCATACTAACCTATATCACAAGGTTCCGTTAAGTTATGTGTGATTGAAGTTTTCAAGTTTTGGGTGAGATGTCGATTGAGGAGAATAAGGAGTGACAAGACCCTAAGCTTGGGGATTCCCAAAGCACCCCAAGGTAATATTCAAGGAAGATCCAAGCAACTAAGCTTGGGGATGCCCTGGAAGGCATCCCCTCTTTCGTCTCCAACATTATCGGTAACCTCATATGGAGCCATGTACTCATTTGTCACATGATATGAGTTTTACTTGGAGCGTCATTTTATTTTATTAGGATTTGCTTGCTGTTATTTAGAATAATGTTTTGATTCTTTTATTTCAATAAAAATGTCAAGTATAGCCTTTGCCATGTTTATTTTAAAAGTCTACTTGTTGCTGTTTGAAAACAGAAAGTTTACCGCTGTTGCAAAAATTCCCTAGAAAAGTCAGAATATGAAAAAATGTTGAAACTTTTTGCATAATAATCTCTGATAAATTTTCTACACTTTTGTAAATTCTCATAATTTTTGGAGTTAGGGAAGTATGATGAATCTTGCATTCTTTACATACTGTACTGTTTGGGAGATTGTTGTTATGTTTGCATTGTTTGCATATGTTTGCTTGTTTAATGATTCTATTTGAGGATATGAGTATTAAATATGCAGGGGAATTTAGTTGGTAATGTTAAATAATAATTTTATTGATTTTCTATAGTAGAGAATGATAAGGTTTTGCATTGATTCATACTAACTTATCTCACGAGTACTTGTTGAGTTTTGTGTAGATGAAGTTTTTGAGATTTAAGGAAACCGTGATATGAGAGGAATTAAGGAGACACAAAATCTCAAGCTTGGGGATACCCAAGGCATCCCAAGTTAATATTCAAAGAAGTCTCAAGCATCTAAGCTTGGGGATGCACCGGTAGGCATCCCACCTTTCCTCTTGAATAATTATCGGTTAGTATCGGTTGAGCCTAAGTTTTTTGCTTCTCCACATGATGTGTGCTATCCTTGGAATGTCATTTTGTTTTGTTTTGCTTGCTGTTTTAATAAAATACTTAGATCTGAAAGTTTTTAAATAAAAGAGAGTCCTCAAATAGCTACCCATTTACATAACTACTCACTTGATCTTCACTTATATCTTTTTGGAGTAGTTTGTCATTTACTCTCGTGCTTCACTTATATCCTATGAGTAAATTGTTGAATGAATTAAATATCATGAAGTTGAAATTATATGTTCATATCATGCCTAGTGGTAGCTTCACATTGGGTTTAGAGAGTGAAATCTTTTGAAGCTTGACAATCACAATATTGGTCATACAAGCAATTCATGAATGATTAGTAGAAGGAAGAGAAGTTTCACATGCAAATACACTATCTTGGAAATATTTTGTGATTGTGAGCCCCCATCAAAATATTATATGCCAAAATTGTTGGCATTGGACAAGGAAGACAACGTAATGATTTATGTTTGTTCATATTCACATAGAAGTTATATTGTCATAGATCCTTCAACATGTGGTGCTTGCCCCCTATCTTTGCTAGCCAAAAATTACGCACCAAGTAGAGATACTACTTGTGCATCCAAAAACCCTTAAACACAAATCTTGTTTTGAGAGTCCACCAGACCTACCTATGGATTGAGCAAGATCCTTCAAGTAAGTTGTCATCGGTGCAAGAAGGCAATAAAAATTGCTTCTAAAAGTGTTAGATCATTTAGTGTAAGAGAAAATTGAGCATTGTACGAATTTGTTATGACGAAGAATAAAATCGACATACTGCATAATAAAGGTTGCTATCACAAGGGGCAATATAACGTGACATTCTTTCGCACTAAGGGGTTGAGCATACAAACAAAAAGCGCATGCAACCTCTGCTTCCCTCTGTGAAGGGCCTATCTTTTACTTTTCAGTATTTACTTTTATGCAAAGAGTCAAAGTTTTTCTCTCTATTCCTTTTTATTTTTCTCTTTTTTCAAGCATCATGTGGTGAGGAAAGATCTAGGCACATATGTCCAGTTGAATATGGTAGCATGAGTTATTATTGTTGACATCACCCTTGAGGTGAATACGTTGGGAGGCAAAATTATAAGCCCCTATCTTGCTATGTGTCCAGTTGAAACGTTTTGCTCACGTGTATGCGGTGAGTGTTAGCAATCATAGAATACTATATGATGGTTGAGTATGTGGAGCTCTTACTTAGAATCTATTGAATAGGTTGAATTGCAATTGCTTGATGACTGAGAACATAGGTTGTTGAGTTTCAAGAGAATTCATCGTTTGAACCTTAACATGTGAATTGGTTGCTACTTTAACATGAGAAGTTTTATAAGAAAGAATTGCTGTTATGATGCTAGAAGAAGTGATTGGAATTGTCATTGATCAAACTTGTGCACTTTGCTAGCATTCACACTTCTTAAATTATTTCTTTTATCATTTACCTACTTGAGGACGAGTAGGAATTAATCTTTGGGATGCTGATACGTCTCCAACGTATCTAATTTATGAAGTATTCATGCCATGTTTACAACAATTATATATGGTTTTGGTATGATTTTCATGGAACTAACCTGGACTGACGCCATTTTCAGCAGAACTACCGTGGTGTTTGTTTTGTGAGCAAAAATGAAAGTTCTCCAAATGAGCTGAAACTTTTTGTGGATTTTTTATGGACCAGAAGAGAACCATTGGGCCAGAGCAGCACCTGGGGGTGCCCCTAGGGGGGCACAACCCACCAGGGCGCGCCTAGGCCCCCAGGCGCGCCCCGGTGGGTTGTGCCCACCTCGGTGGCCTCCCGTGCACTTCTTCGCCCTATAAATTCCCAGATATTCAAAACCCTCACGGAGACCCTAGATCAAAGTTCTGCCGCCGCAAGCCTCTCAGAGCCACCGAAACCAATCGGGACCCGTTCCGCACCTCCGAGGGGGGAATCATCACCGTGGCCATCTTCATCATCCCAGCGGCCACCACGATGAGGAGGGAGTAGTCCACCCTCGGGGCTGAGGGTTTGTACCAGTAGCTATGTGTTTAATCTCTCTCTCTCGTGATCTTGAGATGTTACGATCTTGATATATCATGGGATTTTGTTAACATAGATGGATCATATGATGTTTCTCCCTCTCTACTCTTGTTGTGATGAACTGAGTCTTTACCCTTTGAAGTTTTGTCTTGTCGGATTGAATGTTCAGATCTGAGAACACATGATATATGTCTTGCATATGAATATCCGTGTTGACAATGGGGTATTATTTTGATTCACTTGATATATGTTATGGCACTCAACTTGCGGATTCCCGAGGTGACTTTGGGGTAATCTATGCGTAGGGGTTGATGCACGTTTTTATTATCTTTTCTCCGATAGAAACTTTGGGGTCTCCTTGTAGTTCTTTATGTGGATTGAGTATTATGAATCTGAAATTGTTTGATACATATCGTATAATTAACTCACGGGTGCTCGCGGTGACATTGGGGTATCTATGTGACATTAGAGTTGGTTGATATGTATCATATGGTGTTATTTTAGTATGGACTCTTGATTAGATCGATCAGAAAGAATAGCTTGCTGTTATTTTAGTACGAACTCTATGATAGATTGATCAGAAAGAATAGCTTTCAGGTGGTTTCATACCCTACAAACAATTTCTATATTTTGTTCTCCGCTAATAGGAACTCTCGAGAGTGATTCTTTATTGAACTTTGAGGGATAATCATATGATCCAACTAAGTTAGCATTGTTGAGAGATTGCACTAGTGAAAGTATAGACCTTAGGCCTCATTTTCAAGCATTGCAATACCGTTTGTGCTTCATTTTATCAATTGCTACCTTGTTGTTTTTTTATTATTCTTATTACAAAAATCAATATCTACTATCCATATTACACTTGTATCACCATTTCTTCGCCGAACTAGTGCACCTATACAAATTACCATTGTATTTAGTGTGTTGGGGACACAAGAGACTTTTATTGTTTGGTTGCAGGGTTGTTTGAGAGAGACCATCTCCATCCTACACCTCCCACAGATTGATAAACCATAGTGAGGGAGTCCCGGATTAGGGGGTGTCCGGATAGCCGAACTATTACCGTTGGCCGGACTCCTGGACTATGAAGATACAAGATTGAAGACTTCGTCCCGTGTCCGGATGGGACTTTCCTTGGCGTGGAAGGCAAGCTTGGCGATACGGATATGTAGATCTCCTACCATTGTAACCGACTCTGTGTAACCCTAACCTATCCGGTGTCTATATAAACCGGAGGGTTTTAGTCCATAGGACGAACAACAATCATACCATAGGCTAGCTTCTAGGGTTTAGCCTCCTTGATCTCGTGGTAGATCTACTCTTGTACTACCCGTATCATCAATATTAATCAAGCAGGAGTAGGGTATTACCTCCATCGAGAGGGCCCGAACCTGGGTAAAAACATCGTGTCCCTTGTCTCCTGTTACCATCCGCCTAGACGCACAGTTCGGGACCCCCTACCCGAGATCCGCCGGTTTTGACACCGACATTGGTGCTTTCATTGAGAGTTCCTCTGTGCCGTCGCCATCAGGTAGGATGCCTCATCTCGTCTTTAAAGACGATACTATCGCCAAAGAAGCCTTGGCTACTGGTCAGACTCTTCGGCTAGGTGGTTTTCTCATGACCGCTAGTTCGGCCGCCGCGCCGATGATGACCTCTCGAGTCATCGAAACCAATCTCCATGTTAGTTTGGAACTTGCCGAACAGTTAGATCCGATCGAGCTCTCCTCCATAAACGAGCTCTTGGATCGCATCGCCGCCCTGGGAGTCGCCACAGACTACGACCGGATCGGGCCTAAAACCGATCTGAGAGAGATCAACTCTCCCCAGGCTACCCATCATGTTGCCGTGATAGAGGAACAATGCGGCGATTCTTCTTCTACCTTAAGGACTAGCTACGTCCGGATTCCCGATCCCTCCATGCCGGATTCCCGCAAAGGGACGGATGTCGATCAAGCCCTGAACTTAAAGTCAGGTGGCGGGTTGGACTCATTGGATAACACTCAAAATCCAAACTTCCGAAGTTCGAAACTTCTCGCCCCAAGTCCTAAATTGACGGGTTCGGATCTAGTTCCACCCGCCCACCCAAACATTAGCGATCTCTCGAATTCGCAAGAGCCCGCTGAAACAAGACATCATTATCGGGCCATATTCCTCCGGTTATGAACAGGATAAAGGATCGCCGAGAGGAGGACGAATCCCAATTTTCTGCAATAATTGCACGGACAAGGGAATCCTAAACGCCATAAGTCGTCATAAATTACACGCTTTGCTGACTTGGTGACCATAGTACAAAAGTATCTTGTGCGATGGAGAGCGCTGAAAACCGAAAGTAAATTTTGGGATAATCCGCCCGAATACATCCCTAGTCCGAAATAAAAGGGTGCATCATTATCAAGCACTGGTCAAATACCAAAAACCAAAACCCCTAAAGGGTACAGAACCGCATTAGAGGGTTGGCTAAACGGACCTGCAAAATTCATAGCACGAGGGCGCCACTCCAACTCATAGCCTTCGAGCATGTTGGATACAACGGCAGTGGCCAAAAGTGGCGAAGAGCTTCTAGCTTCGAATCCCAGCCCAAAGAACACCAAGACGGTGTTAATAGTCTTTGAGACTTTCGCATCAAATAACATGCAAAACGAACACTCCATAACCTTGCGAAGTCTACCAAGTAGCAACAATAAATCCATGGAGTGACACGGCTATTACCTTTAATGCCAAGTGATTTAACCTAAATTCGAACAGCCCGAGCACCACCGCATTGGTTCTCGGTCCGATAGTGGACGGCTTTACGCCTTACTAAGGTACTCATGGATGGCGGCAACGGACTAAACCTCATCTATGAGGAAACCCTCCAAAAATGGAAATAGATGGAACCGCATTGAGCGAAGCAGCACAACCTTTAGAGGAATAATCCCTAGCCGGAAGCATGCTGCACAGAAAAATCACACCGGGCGTAGTGTTCGCTCACGGACAATTACAGGTCCGAGGAGGTCACATTTCAAGTGGCCCTGCTCAACAGCGGATATCATGCTTTATTAGGACGAGAGGCATTCACAATTTTTCAAGCTATACCCCATTATGGGTACATGAAGCTTAAAATGCCGGACCTAATGGAATCATCACTCGCTAGTGATCCGAACATAGCACTCTGCGCGGAAAACAAGACAGCCGCACTAGCCCTCGAGGCACTATCCGGCCCCTAGCGGCCGAGGAACTCACCGCGATGCGCTCCACGGTGAATAGGGACGATGTGATACTTGATAAAAGATCCAAGTCCACTTCTTTTAAACCAGCGGATGAAATAGTCAAATTCCAAGTCCACCCAACGGACACTGCAAAGACGGCCTCCATTGGGGCACAATTAAACCCTGATGTAGACGCCGCACTACGAGAATTTCTACAAGAAAATCGGGACATCTTTGCTCGCACCCTTCGACATGCCAGAATCCCACATCGGCTGGCCGAGCACAGCCTAAATATCCTCAAAGGATTCAAGCCAGTCAAACAGGCTCTTCGGCGCTTTTCCAAACCCAAGAGACAGGCCATGGGAGAGGAGCTAGCCAAACTTTTGGAAGCCGGATTCATCAGAGATATAAAACATCCGGACTGGCTAGCAAACCTGGTGATGGTACCAAAGAAGGATAAATCCTGGCGGCTATGTGTTGATTTTAAAGACCTCAATAAGGCTTGCCCAAAGGATCCCTTCCCTCCCCGAATTGATCAAATTATTGACGCTTCAGCAGACACGACTCATTGTGCTTCCTCGACGCTGCACTCGCTACCACCAAATCAAGATGGCGGAGCTGCACCAAGCTGCAACAGCATTCATCACTCCATACGGCCCGTTGTGCTTCAACACAATGCCCTTTGGGCTCAAAACGCCGCAACATATCAGCGCATGATTCGTACATGTCCGCAAACCAGATCGGCAAAACAAAGGAAGCATATGTAGATGACGTGGTCGTCAAAACAGAGCATGTCGAAACTTTAGTAGATGACTTGAGGCTCACATTCGACAATCTTCAAAATATGACATCAAGCTCAATCCGGAAAATGCGTCTTCGTGTTCCACCGGAAAGCTCCCGGCTTCATTGTGTCCTAGAGGAATTGAAGCAAACCCAGCCAAGATCCGAGCTCTGTCACAATTGGATATTCCAAAAGACCTCAAACAAATACAAAATTGACGGATGCGAGGCGGCTCTAAGCCGCTTTATCTCCGCTTGGGAGAAAAGGCGTTACCCTTTACCGCCTCCTCCGGCAAGACCGAACACTTCGAGTGGATTTGATGCCATACGGCCGGACTCAAGAGATAAAAGCCATATTGGCAACAATTCGGTCTGGCCGCGCCTAATGTGGGCGAACCAATGCTATTATATATCGCCGCAACACATCAAGTTGTCGGTAGCGGTGCTCGTTGTCGAACGAGAAACGGACGGACACCGGTTCCCTCTTCAAAACCAGTTTACTATGTGTCCACTTGTCCTAACTCCGCAAGTCCGGTACCCACACTATCAAAAGATAGCATACGCGGTGTTCATGGCATCCCGGAAGCTACGACACTACTTTCAAGAGTGTTCGATAACGGTAGCCTCCGAAGTACCTCTTAATGACATTATAAACAACCGCGACGCGACGGGCCGGATTGCTAAATGGGCCATAGAGCTCCTTCCATTCGACATAACCTACAAGCCACGACGAGCTATCAAGTCGCAGGTTTTGGCCGACTTCGTGGCCGAATGGACCGAAGCCGAACTCCCTAAAGAGTACGGCGCATACCCCAATTGGATCATGCACTTTGAAGGCTCCAAAATGTTGGCCGGCCTAGGGGCTGGCGTCGTCCTGACGTCCCCAACCGGGGACACAGTCCAATACGTCCTTCAGATAATGTATACGGACTCCAACAACGCAGCCGAATATGAGGCCCTTCTGCACGGCCTCCGGATGGCAGTCTCCATGGGCATTCAACGCCTAGAGGTGCGCGATTCAACCTCTCAATATCTCAAATAAACGGAGACTTTGATGCCAAAGATCCGAAAATGGCAGCATACCGCAATGCGGTCCTAAAATGTCAACACGGTTCAAGGGCTCAATTTCATCATATAGCCCGGATAACAACCAGCGGCAGATATATTGGCACGCATCGGTGCAAAACGCGATGTCGCCCCACCCAATATCTTTACGAACGGCTGTTCAAGCCATCCGTACTATGGGAAGGGAGTCCGCAATAACAATCCGGACCCAACCGCACCGCCGACGCCAACACTCGACACAATCGGAGGCTCTGCCCCCGAGATAACACCCTCCGCTCACGAAATAATGGCGGTTATCGCCCCGTGGACGGAACCATTCCTAGCCTCCCTAACTAGGCAGGAACTCCCCGAAGACAGAAATGAGGCTCGCTGCATAGTACGGTGATCTAAAGCCTATAAAGTCCACGAGGGAGAGCTTTATAAGAAAAGCACTACCGGAGTCCTTCAAGGTGTATCTCCGAAGAGGAAGGGCGAAACCTCCTGGCTGAAATTCATGCCGGACTGGGTGGGCACCATGCCGCAGCCCGGGCCCTTGTAGGCAAGGCCTTCCATACAGGATTTTATTGGCCGACGGCCCGGCAGATGCGCAGGATTTAGTCCAACGATCGTCGGTTGCCGCTTTTTGCTAACCAAAGCCACATGCCACCCACCGCCTCAAAACTATACCTATCACCGGCCGTCATGTCCGGGGCTTGACATGGTTGGACCCCTTAAGGAGGAACCCACAAGCAAAAATACCTATTGGTCATGGTGGATAAATTCACCAAATGGATAGAGGCCAAGCCTGTTAAAACGGCCGAATCCGGACCGGTGATAGACTTCATATCAGGGGTAGTGCACCGTTACGGTGTCCCCCATAGTATTATCACTGATAACGGTACCAACTTCACAGCCGATGAGGTCAAATTATGGTGCAAAAACATGGGCATCAAGCTCGATTACGCCTCAGTCTATCACCCTCAAACAAACGGCCAAGTCGAACGAGCAAATGGTCTAATCAAGAGCAGCATTAAACCCAGACTAGTGCGGTTCCTCAAAGAATCTAACACGCACTGGGTTGAGGACCTCGACTCCGTACTCTCGGGGCTGCGGACCACGCCGAATCATACTACCGGATTCACACCATTTTTATGGTGTACGGCGCAGAGGCGATATTGCCTGCGACATAATACATGACTCACCTCGCGTGCGCATGTATGAAGAAAGAGAAGCCGAGCTCGATCGGCGGGACAGTTTGACGCATTGGAGGAGGAGCGCGACGTGGCAAAAGCTCGTTCCGCATTCTATCAACAAGCAGCTCAAGATATCAAAGCGAGGAAGCACGGGCCAAAGCTTATAACGTTGGCGAACTAGTTCTACGCTGCGGACAAGAAAAAGGACAAACTCAAGCCCAAATGGGAAGGTCCTTCATCATCGACCAGGTCCCGACCGGCGGAGCATACCATCTGCAAACGATCGGATAACCGACTCGAGCCGAACCCATGGAACGCAGCCCGTCTACGAAGATTCTATGCCTAAGTGCCGGACTCCAAGTTCGTCTCCTTCCTCCGTCCACATTTTTTATTTTTTTGATGTCTTTTATTTCTCTCCTCCCTCCTCCTTCTTTTTTGCAGCCTCTAGAGGCTCGTTTGCGCTTTGTTAGCACATATTTGACGCGTTGTCCGCGCTCATTATACCTGGGGGCTTCTTTAATAGAAGCTTATTTATACGGGCTTTATGCCCAACACATGCGTTAAGCTTCCGCATGTACCTTTTATTCACCATTATATGCATCGATATGACTTAAGTTTTGGCCAAGCTGGGTTGCCTGGCTCCTGTGCTTACCCCTACGTTCCTGATTGTTCGGCTAGGTGGTAAAGGGAGCACCTCTGCGATTGTTATTGCCGGTCACCGGATGTGTACCTCGGACCGGGTGAAGCCGAAAGCTAGCGTTCTTAAGGGAATATTCGTCGGTGAACTAAAAGATGATTTTAATTATTTACCCATCTACCCCAGATGATTTTCTCGCTTTCATAGCAGCTTTGACATGCACTTTAGGGCATGCATCCCAAATAAAGGAACCCTTAACGGAACTATTCTCCCGGAAGATGTTTCTTACTACCCATGTAATATAACATAACTAGTTGGGCACTTGTCCGACACAAACTAATGAACCCTACGCCTTGTCTCCATGCATACCACGGTTCTTATATAACCACGAAGGTATTCGGACACACTCCGGACTATTGGGTCCTGATGTCGGGCGAAAAGGTCCGCTATGACAAACGATCTACAATCCGCTAGAAGACATTTTCATGTCATATTTATTTATAAGTCAACTTGACTCATTGTATTCCTCCTCAATGCCATCTAACAGGCTATCTAATTTACAATCTTGCTGAGAATACTTGGCGGCCAATTCTACTTGGCAGACACTAACTTACAGGATCTCCATCCCATCAGCCCCCATGTGTCCTACCTCGCCATGTGGTTTGGGTCACCTTCGTGTGCAGCGTCTTTACCATGGCCCAGCCTCCTGGCGCCTTTGACGGCAGCCGATATCTTCCATAGTCGGAGCGCCGCCGTGCTCCTTGAAGCCGCTCGCCAGCTCCCCAATGCCTTCGGCGGGGAGATAGATGGCCACAAGGCTGGCCAATGACTTTCATCACCGCCGGACTCGTTCGTGCGGTACCGACGCAGTTCGGGAAGAAGATCACCCAAGAATGGGCATCTCCTCCTCAGACGACACGTGAGCAAACCTACATACATGTTTATGTTAGTCGCCTTCCTCGCCGAACTCTTTCAAAGTTCGTTCAAGCACTTATCGAAAAATGCCGCGACGAAGCCGCCGATTCTCCTTCTGGTCGGATAACCGGGCACGCACATCCTTTAGTTCCTCGCCCAGCTTGGTGTTGGCGCCTTGAGGCTATTTTTCTCCGCCGCACTCTCGAAGCACGCCTCGCCGCCTTTAGCTGGCGCAAGAGCTGCTGCTTGTCCGGATCTAGTCCGCGCCATCTGCGATATTTTTGTCGATTTACACACGCCGCACTTCATAAGCTATTTATCTTCAAGCGTATATTACCAGAGGGGTCTCGTGGCTCCTCCCAGAGCGGCTAGTGCGGCCTCAAGTTGGGCCTTGCACTCTTCAAGCTCCGGGACAGTCGGGTATTCTTTTACAGAAGATCCTCAGATAACAAATGATCCTTAAATCAGTTATTCTAACTATTTTAAGTCTCGGGACTCTTGGCATATATAATCACAAATTTCCTTACCCGTATGTCCTTTACATACTTTGCTCCGTGGCTCGCTAGACCATCTTGAGCGGCACGGAGGTGCGATCTCCGAATCAAGGCATTCAAGGCCTCTTGGGAGAAACACGCGTCACGAAGAACTGTCCGGCGGCGCTGTGATTCAAGGCGCTCTCCACCTCGGAGTTGGTGGCGGACAACCTGTCGGCATCCTCTCGCCGGAGGAGCATCCGACGACGCCTCGTGCTTGCCTCAGCCTCCGGACCCGGCTTTGAAGCCCGGCCGTGAAGGTTCGATTGCAACCTCTCCGGACTCGGCCCGCGAGCGCTTTTTTCTTGAAAAGAGCACCAGCGTTAGTACGCCTTCCGAGAATCAATCACGGGAGTATGGTGACACGCCATACCATTGCGGCAGAGTTTTGATCCGGACCGCACTTCTTTTTAGCTCGGGGCAGACCGCCTTTGTTGGCCAGCACGCGGGCTCGGCTTCCTCGCCTCAAGGTACCCCTGCTAAACACCATTGGTATACGGTGATCAAAAAATATGCATGGGTGGGTCATTATCAGGATTTTGGGACCTCGGTCTTAGTTACCTGTGAGGCTGGAAGTATTCCGGGGTAATCGGCCGTAATGGCAACCAAAGCATTTGTCGATGCTAAGTTGGTAGAACACCCCGTCGATCAACTCCACCTTTATATCCGGATCCTCTTCGGAGGTCGGATCGAGGGACCGTTATGGATCCTCGGGTTGTGGGGGCGGGCTGTGTATCTTCTCCACAGTCCGGCGCAGTTCCTGCGCAAAAACCATGAAATGAGATATTTAATCACGGGAACATGGATCGGACAGGTCACAAAGATGTTTGCTTACCCAGCTTCGAGGATTATTCGAAGAAAACTCCTTCAGTGGATTGACGTGGAGGAAATCCTCCTCCTCCCCTTTGTACATAGCAGACAAGATCTTCACCAGTTCGGTGACCGATCCTGGCCCTTTGCGGCCATGGCGGGTGGCATCGCCCTCCCGTTGAAGTCCCACATGGGTGGCCCCTATATTGGGCGGATGCACCCCTCATAATGCAAATTGCCATGACTCCAATCATGGTTAATCCGCATGAGCCAAGAACCTTATTCGCTCATCAAATAGAGGATGTCCTTGTCATCTTCCCTCAAGGCTTCGAGGGCGCCACTTAGGTGCTTCTTCAGAGGAGCATTGTTGAACTCGAAGGCCGATCCAACAGATCCGGCAATGGGGCGTCCTCCATATAAAACCATTCCGAGGGCCGATCTTGGACGCCTTCTTTGGGGTTCCGGATAGGTATCCGGTCCCGGCGATGCGCCATAGCTCGGCTCCGCCCACTTGATATATTGACCCCTCATGAGAACGGGGTACTAGGCGAATAATCTCTTCCACAGCCCAAAATGAGCCTCGACGCCAAGAACAGCTCGCAGAGGGCCACGAAGCCCGCGATGTGCAAAATGGAGGCAGGCGTAAGTGGTGCAACCGGAGGCCGAGAACTCCAAGAGCCCCAAGAAACGGATGGATTGGAAATCCGAGTCCTCTTACTAGATAAGAGATGAAGCACACCCGCTCTCCTTTAGAGGGATCGGGACACTCTCCGCTTGCTTTCCGCCTTGTAGGTGGCGAGTCCGCTCGAACCGGAACCATGAAGGCCGGGAAGAAGTCCTTGGTTTGGAGTATAACTAGCTCGCTATGCGGATCGAGCATCTCTCCCAATTTCTGTGCCGAGGGCCGGGGCGCGAGAGGAGGAGCCGCGTCGACCGCCCATGATGGAATGGGCTTTGGTCAGGCGCTCGATGAAAGCTCATGAAGGAGGGATGGTGTGACTCAGATCTAGATCCTCGCCTTTTATCGGCAGCTCATTTATGTAGCTAGGGGGTAATTGTAAAATACCACGCCTTTCGCATTCATTCAAACACGTGTAAGATGGCCATTATTAGGCGCAGGCCAAGGAGAGCAAGATTTATCGATTCCTGACACTATTCGCCGTATATGGAATTTGGAGAAGAACCCGCCTCACAATGCGAAGACAATCAACGCCACGGACTCATCGTCATTGAAGCCTGGTTCGGGGGCTACTGAGGGAGTCCCGGATTAGGGGGTGTCCGGATAGCCGAACTATCACCGTTGGCCGGACTCCTGGACTATGAAGATACAAGATTGAAGACTTCGTCCCGTGTCCGGATGGGACTTTCCTTGGCGTGGAAGGCAAGCTTGGCGATACGGATATGTAGATCTCCTACCATTGTAACCGACTCTGTGTAACCCTAACCTATCCGGTGTCTATATAAACCGGAGGGTTTTAGTCCATAGGACGAACAACAATCATACCATAGGCTAGCTTCTAGGGTTTAGCCTCCTTGATCTCATGGTAGATCTACTCTTGTACTACCCGTATCATCAATATTAATCAAGCAGGAGTAGGGTATTACCTCCATCGAGAGGGCCCGAACCTGGGTAAAAACATCGTGTCCCTTGTCTCCTGTTACCATCTGCCTAGACGCACAGTTCAGGACCCCCTACCCGAGATCCGCCGGTTTTGACACCGACACTTAGGTCATCCACTTGAGGGAAAATTGCTACTATCCTACAAAACTCTGCGCTTGGAGGCCCAACATGTGTCTACAAGAATAAAGTTGTGTAGTAGACATCAAGTACATATTCATTGTTTGTAGGGCACTAATGTTTCATACCTGAAGTTAATGCTTTCACGCCAACTCGTCAAAGTACAATTGTATTGTTAGACCAAATTTTAGCAAGATTAGCTATAAAATAGAAGCACATACATGTTCGTTGTTTGTAGCACACTGTTGTGTCGTAATTGCAGTTAATGCTCTCGTGACAGCTTGTGATAGTAAAATCATGCACGTATGCCCACACCATGACACATTGATTAGGCTGGTCAAAGCATGGTTAATAATATAACCAACGGTCGGCTATAAAAAGTTGCCATGTCATCTATAACCAACCGCCGACATGTACAATAGTAAGTTTTCAACCTGTACTAATTTATCAATAGTTAGCCCACCTTACATCCTCGTGTTGCAGCTGGCTACTAACCAAGAACCCGCTTCTCTTTTCTCTCATCTTCTCTCTTCTCCAACTAAGCAAAGATATATTATTCTATTTCGTATAGTCTACTTATGTTACCCTATTGTACTTGCTTTCAGGCTGGTCATAGTGGGAGTAACTTAGCTAGTAACATAGCACACTTCAAGAAAATTTTGCTTATGTGGCAAGTAGTTAATGAGAGGTGGTAACATAATATGTTACTATAACATAGCGCTTCCCAAGACAAGATGAGTCTACAAGTTAACAAATGAAGCCATCTATGATACTACTATTATGTTATTTTGCATTATGAAGGTAGTAACTTAGACTAGTGTCATGACACTAGTCTAAGTTACTTCCCACTATGACCAGCCTTGTAGTGGGGATAACTTAGCCAGTAACATAGTGGATTCCAGGACAAATTTGCTTATGTGTCATGTAGTTAATGAGGAGAGAGGTGCTTAGAGTAACATAATATATGTTACCGTAACATAGTGCTTTCCGAGAAAAGATGAATCTACAAGCTAATAAATGAAGTCATCTATGACACTACTATGTTACTTTGCACTACGAAGGTAGTAACTTATACTAGTGTCAGTGCCATATGCATGACACTACTATATGTTACTCCCCATTATGGCCAGCCTTAATCTATGTCTAACCAGCCGGATTGTTATTTTTTGAGTTGCGCTCGGTAATTGATGCTACCTTCCACATGTAACTTCTAGAAGCGCGGGCATAAAGCTATTCTAAATATATATTCCACTGCACCACTAAATAGTATATAAAACTCTTCAAACCATGCCGCTTATCCAAAGGAGAGATGGGCATAGATGGGAGCTAGAGCACTGTTCAAAGTTTTCAAACTCCGACTGCTCCTGTTTTCTGAAATAAAATAAAATTAATGAAGAAAACCACCCATGATGCAAAGACCGACTGCGGCAGGAGCAAAAGTTGTACCCTCGAATTCCTATAGGTCTCGTTGTTTAAATTTATGGTCAAACTTAGATCTCGAGAAGCACGAACACACTACATTGTGAAATGAAGGAAATATTATCGTCCAGGAAATGCTTTTTGTCCTCTACCTTGGCTGCGCGTATTGTCGGACTAGATTCAAGCGAAACCAGTTGTAATTGTTGTTTTGTAGCGCAGTGGGCTCATAATTGCAGTTAATGCTCTCGCGTCAGCTTGTGACAGTTAAAATGTACATGTATGCCTATTTACACACAAAGGAGAGAGGGGCATGCTAGTTGCTAGATGGAGAGGAGAGGCGGAGCACCGTTCAAATTTCAAAATTTCAAAAGCAGCCGCGCTTTCCACAGGAGTCAAATAGGGGGGTGACGCAAAACGGGAATGGGAACCAGCGTAGTGGCCTATGATGGGCCTATAGGCTGGCAGGAGGCACGAAGAAGGAAAGAAAATGTCTCACGGGCTCGGACTGGCCCGTTGGAGCTCCTCCTCACTGGCGCGCGGCGATTTGACCTGCCCTGTTTCTTTCCTGAAATAAAATAAAGCCGGCTGCCCCCACCCCCATCGGACGGCCGCGCGGAGCGCGCGGCGAATCCTGGGCCGTCCGATGCCCGCCGCGGCACGCCCGCCCGAATTTCAAATCCGCCCCGCCCGTGCGACGCCCCGCGTGCCACACGCTTTGATGGGTGGCAGCGGCGGGTGATTTCGTCGTACCTTCGGGGGCAATACGGTAATCCCGCCTCGGAAAAGGCGAAGCGGCAGCTGGCCCTCGCTATTTTGCTTGCTCTGTGTCCCCTGTTTCCTGCCCCCCTCCCCCATCGCCTTCCCCTTCCTCTCCCTCTCCCGTTTCCGCCGCCTCTCCCCCTTCCCCACCGCCGCGTCGCTCCTCCTCGCCGGCAGAGGTGAGTTTCGCTTGGTCTACTCCTTTCATACGTCTCGTGCTCGTGCTGCCGCGCCTGTCGGCGTGGTTTGGTCGCTTCGTTATGCAGAGCGGGTTTTTTTGCCGTCGAATTTGGGGTTTTTTGCTTGTGGTTTTCTGGGCGATTTCCTGCCGATTGTTCGTCTCCGGACGTCGTAGCTTCGTCCGTGGGTGCTATCGGGGTGGTAGTTTGGAGGCTGATGGCGCCGTTCATTTTTGCTGTTTTTTGGCCATCATTTTTGGGGGTTTTCTGTGTGGTTTGCCGGTCGATTTCCTGCCGATTATCCATCTCCGGTCGCTGTTTCTTCGTCCGGGGCTGTGATTAGGGTGGGAATTTGCAATCTGGTGCTTCCGGTCAACACGGCGAGGGTTTTGCTGGGGTTTTTGGGTGCGATTTTCTGCTCTGTTTTTGGGAGCAGAGTAGCTGACTATACTCTGTATTTTTTGCTGCAGCGTTTGCGGAGCTCCCGCTGATGGAGGCGATGGATTCGGTCGTCGTGATGGAGGTGGCGCCGGTGCCGGACCCGCTCTTCGTGGGCGCTACTCCCCTGACCCCGGCGCCACCGGAGTCGGAGCTCGTGCTGCGCCGCAGCGCCCGCTGCCTCGGCAGGCCACGCGTCCCCGTCTATGCGGAGCCGGAGGAGCCCAAGCAGTCCACCGGCCGCCGGGGTCGCCCTAAGAAGAAGAGGGACGAGGAAAACCAGGACCCGGCTCCACAGGTCGCGGCCAAGGTGCCCCGGAAGACCGCCAAGGTCGAGCCAAAGGAGAGGAAGCCGATGCCGGTGGTTGGGCCGGAACCGGTTCCTGCTGATTTCACCGGAGCTGCCGTGGAGGACGACGCCCTCGGCACAGGGAAGAGTGCCAAGCTGCGGGTCAAGGAAACCTTGCGTGCCTTCAACAGCCACTACCTCCACCTTGTCCAGGTAGCCTCGTCTGTCTGAACTCTGAATCTTCAGGTTCTTTTCAAGTTTACTGTATGTTTTGTCTGACTCTGACTCTCTGCTTATCTGTGTGCAGGAAGAGCAGAAAAGAGCACAGGCTGTCATACAGGAGATTGCAGCCAAAGGAGCTGCCAAAAATAAGGTGTGGATTCTCGTGCAGTTCAAATTATGTTTCTACTACATGTGTCATGCCGCCTGTCTCTTAGTGCTGTAACTCCTGTTCATTGTGGTGAATGGTCAGATTTGTAAGTTCTTCTGTTGTCCTTGTAAATGTAGGATGGCAAGAAAGGCGGCGAAGGCGAGGCCAAAGAAAAGCGCCCATCAAAGCGGCCTGATTTGAAAGCAATTACAAAGGTGTTCTGTTCTCTGCTTTTATTTTCATTGGTGCAAACCCACTTGAGTTCTTTATTTAGGCTGACCTTGCCATAATTGTTGAAATCTTAGATGCAAGAGAACAACTCTTTTCTTTATACGGAGAAGGTGTTAGGGCCAATACCAGGTCAGTCTGTCCTTCTAGTTCTATACCAGGAAGAAAATTTGTAATTTGAGTTATTGTGAACATGATTTCAGTTTTTAGTATCCACCATATTTGATATTACGTTATCACCCTCTGGATGTATGATGCCCTGATATCCTCCTTCTCAGGGATTGACGTCGGGGATCAGTTTTATTCTCGTGCGGAGATGGTTGTCTTGGGAATTCACAGCCATTGGCTGAACGGAATTGACTATATGGGTATGAAATACCAAGAAAAGGTAACATCAATAAACATTTCCATAGCAACTGTCATACCAATCATCTTTTCCTCTTTTATCCCTTTAATGGTTGATGACAACTTGGTTAGTCCCAATAGTTTTTCTGTCCTACCACATATGATTATTGCCAATGTGGAGGAGTGAAAAGGATCAGAGAGAAAATAGCTGTCTCTTGATTTGGAGTCTGACTCTTGTATTAGTTAAATGTTGAAACTGCAAATTCAAAGGTTAGTGCCTTTGTGTGCTGCTGTCTCCTTGTATTGACTCTTCGTGTAGACAAAACTTAAGTGACAAACCGCTGTACAAGTTGTGTTTAGTGTTGACTCTACATTATCTAGAGAGTATAACAGTTGTCAGCCGACTACTTTTCACGTGCCATTGTGTGACTGCAGGTTGTGACCCACTCATAGCAGCACTGTTCATGAAAGTGTTTTTAAGTGACGCTTAAGCGCTGAGTGATGGCAAAACGTTTTGCTTTGGCCCTAAGTGGTAGATTGAGCGTTTTTCTAAATTGACCAGAATTTGGCTGTTTTTAAACAACTTTTGCTTGGCTGCTTGCGCAATAATGGCAATTTGCTATTTGTCTTAATATTAGGGTCTAATTGAACTGAACTGCATTTTAATTGGTAATTTGCTTGCTGTGTGAACCTCATGTGTATTTGCTATGGTGTGAACTGAATTTTAGATGCTATTTCAGTTACTTGTGTGCTATGTTTCCTATTTTCCTGTGCATATTATTAAAAAACAGTCAAATTCTGGCATTTTGAAAACGCTTAGTGCAGCTTAAGCGCTCTTAAGCGTTTTTAGGGTTAGGGTTTAGGATTAGCGCTTCCGCTTCGCTTTGCTTATGCTTTCTCATTTTTTAAAAATTGTATAGCAGTAAGCTATATAACATTTCCACTTTAGATCTCCCAACTGGCGAATTGATTTGCTGGGTGCAATTGTAATCCCTACCTAAATTCTACTCTAGTTACCTCCTATTTCATCTCCAAGTTGATAAGCAACCATAATTTGATTCATGCTAGAGTAGAATTTGTCCAGATCATCTTCATATGTTTTGTTGGTATTTTTAGTTAGCTAACACTTTTGACATTTATGCAGAAGGAGTACGAGAACTTCACTTTCCCCATGGCAACTTGCATCGTCATGTCAGGGATATATGAAGATGATCTGGACAAGGCTGATGAAATTATTTATACTGGTCAGGGAGGAAATGATTTACTTGGCAACCATCGCCAAATTGGTTCCCAACAACTGAACCGTGGAAATTTGGCATTGAAGGTTAGTTTTAATGGTTCTTATCTGTTACATGTCATTGAAGTAAATCTCATTAAAGTAAATCTAATGTTGTTTGTAATAGTTTCTCAATTTGTTTGTCAGTGATAACTTAGTCCATCTTCTAACTTGAATCTTCTTATATGTTAGAGTTTTGGTTGCCATACTATCTTGGAAGCTGTTTATCTTTATTTCACTGGAATCATGCCTAGCAATTTGCAATTTGCTGATTTTCTCACGCATCAATAGCAATAGCAATTTTTTGATATATTGTATGTTCATTTCTTGTCATGTTGCAGAATAGCAAGGATAATGGCAATCTGATACGAGTTATTAGAGGTCACGTGGCCAAGAATAGCTACACCGGCAAAATCTACACATATGATGGCTTGTACAAGGTCTTATCCTTCACTTATCCCACATCGGTCACATTTAGACAATGTCACGTCAACAATATGTATCTTTGACTGTTACTATTGTATGTATATCTTAGTAGAAAATTATGAATTGTTTCATTGATACTAGTTTTGGCCTTTATGAATATGAGCATTTTTGTATATTAAATTAAATTATAAAAGTTGACTGCGTACTTTCTAGAAACTCTTGTATTTATGAACGGAGGTAGTTTCATTTAAATGAATTAATTTTGTTTGATTACTTCCTTTACCACACTAGTTGTTACTTGTTATTGATGAATGCTGGGTAACTCTCTCTGCCCTTTGGCACTCAACCACAAGCAGGATAAGAAATAGCCAAATCCTTACCCGGAAATATAGTTGTTCATGAAACAACAAGATATGGTTCTGCTAGCATCTGCTAGTTCTGTACTTCTGTTATCTTCCTTTGGCTAATATTATTCCCCTCTGTTTTCAATCTGTAGGTTGTAGATGACTGGGTGCAGAAGGGAGTACAAGGACATGTGGTATACAAGTATAAATTGAAGAGGCTTGAGGGTCAGCCGTCGTTGACAACCACTGAGGTATATATGCGTGAAACCTGAACTTAATTCCCACTGTACGTTGTGGTGGTGCTACAGAATTTCTTCTGCAACATTATGCTGGTGTACTATCTGATATACAGATACAAATTACATTATGATTTGAGGGCATAAAATTTGCTCAAGTTTAGCCTACAGTAAGTTACATGACTGATGCTGGTGTAAGAATGCGCAATCGATGCTTGTTTTGGCGCTATAGATGGGTCTGAATAGAACAAAAAATCTGTCACAAGGCAGATTTATCTCCAGTATGCTCACTGCAGGTTGGAGTAATCTAAAGATGATTGGTCTCTGTTTTTTTTATCTTGATGCTGGATATATTTAACACCTTAACACATTTATCTGTATTTTGTTCTTTGCCTTACTTTTTCCACATAAAATGTTAATTTCTGCAGGTGCGATTCACTCGTGCGGAAGCTCCAAGAAAGATTTCTGAATTACCTGGGTACATGATAGCTTTCCGGTTTTACCTTTCGTGATTTAATATGTTTATGATGGACTTTTGATTTTTCAATCGAGGAATCTCAAACTGCTGAACTATTAATGTTTGTTCCCCACCCTGCTACCTATCCTAATAGGAATCATGTGCTGCCTTTTATTTGATAGGTTGGTTTGTGATGACATCTCTGGAGGACAGGAGAACATTCCAATTCCTGCTACTAATGTGGTCGACGACCCACCTGTTCCTCCATCTGGTATTACTAATTCATGATTTACATTTTTTGTGTGCTTAAGTTTCAGCAGACAGCATATAACACCCAACAAGTAAAAACAACAATAAACAAACAAAGACTCTTAGTCCCAAACTAGTTGGGGTAGGCTAGAGTTGAAATCCATAAGATCTCAAAACCTAGTCATGGTTCTGGGACATGGATGGCTAACTTCCACGCACCCCTGCCCATGGCTAGTTCGTTGGTGATACCAGTCCTTAAGGTTTCTCTTTACAGACTCCTCCCATGTCATGTTTGGTCTATCCTGACCTCTCATTATCATCACGCTTTATCCTTCTGCTATGCATTTGTGCTTCTGTAGGCCTGCGTTGTATATGCCCAAACCATCTCAGATGATGTTGGACATGCTTCTCTTCAATTGGAAACTAGTTCAAATCGAACTCAAAAGCAACTAGGCAATCCAACTTCCACTGCAGCAGCTTCCCTGGAACTAGTTACCCCAACTCTATCACATATATAATAATTCCGGACCCGATCCTTTGTTGTTTGGCCACCTATCCACCTTAGCATGTGCATCTCTAGTATACCAGAAGCTTCGTGCCACTTCATCCACCTGACTTTGATTCGACGACTCACATCTTCATTGATATCACCATCTTTTTGCAGCATCAACATCAACAAACGTCTGTTGATGCAGCACTCTCAGGTTAAGATTTATTTAAATTCAAGACCAGATATTTCTCCATGCATGTTCTAGTATCTCTCAGCAACAACTCAACCTGGCAATGGGGCCAGACCCATGCCCAACCACACTATCGGGTCAATCATCAACCCACGACCCTACCAATGGGTCTAGAAAGGGACCCATTCCCGAACCCACCGGGTAACCCGACCCAGTCGGGCACCCATCGGGTATGGCAGCACAGGCCATTTAAATATTTTTTTATGTTTATCAATTTTGCTTGCCCAAAATTTCAAGGAAGGTGGGGTCCTTTCAACCCAATTTTTTATAACAAAGCTTTTATATGCCATATGCCACAACCAGTAACTAGTAGTCAGCCTCCTGCTAGCTTTATAGTGATACAGATGCAAATCTTCCTGGCTGGTCGAGGTGGTACTAAACTACCTGCAGTTGTGAGGCAGTAGTGTCGTGCGGCTGGTATCTGCATGGGCCGATCTCAACGAATTTTGGACCCGTAATGCTTCAGACCTGTGTGAATGATAAAAGGAGCAAAGCCTTCTCATGTGTCAGATTGTAGGTTGAATGACGAATTTTGGTCTGAGTTCGTCTTGGACTCCTTGTTTACTGCATGTGCACTGTGGCCTGTGTACCAGTCGATAGTAATAATATAGTACTCCCTCTGTCCTAAAATAAGTGTCTCATGTTTAGTACTAACTTTAGTATGGTTAAGCACTTAGGCTGCACGTTGTGGGCTGACCAATGATTACTCTATTTTGCTGGGAAAGCTGGCAGCTAGTTCTGAACTGCATAGCGCAGTCTACTGGATGCTATTTTAGAGAAAAATGTCTATATAAAGTGACCTTTTCAAATAGCAATTGGCAAGTAAAACAAATAAATATGATTATTAATATTAATCGGGTGACCCATGGGCGCAAACTTACGCCCACACCCTAGGCAAGACCCATGGGTGAAGATGGCAACCCATACCCTACCCATTCAGGTCGGGTGGCCATGGGCGGCCAAGCCCATGGGTCGGATTGCCGGGTTCAGCAACAGCTGTAATTAATAGTCATTATTTTTTATCATATACAGATTTCTTATGTCAGATTTCTTTGAAGTGTTGTTCTATCAGCTTAACTACCATGTTCTTTCTATTTTGTTTGTCTCCATGTCCTCTTTTTGTCTTCAAAATATGCAGTACTCTTTAGTGGCTAAGCTGTTGTCTGCTTTTGGATCCCTTACCTTTGGCAATGCTGTAGGTTTTGTGTACTCCAAATCACTAAAAATCTCAAAAGGCATAAAGATTCCATCTGATTGTGCTGGCTGTGACTGTGAAGGCGATTGTGCTAATAACAAAAATTGTTCATGTGCTCAACTTAACGGCTCAGATTTGCCATATGTATCATTTAAGAATATTGGCAGGTAAAGTGTAACGGTCCAAATTCCTTAGTTAAGCACGATCATCTCTTGCTTTGTGAGCTAATGGTTTTTCTTTAGGTTGGTGGAGCCCAAAGCAGTTGTATTCGAGTGTGGTGCTAACTGCAGCTGCAATCGAAACTGTGTCAATAGAACATCTCAACAAGGGCTGCAACATCGCCTAGAGGTTTGTATTTTTTAATGTTTCCAGTTTTCACTTTTCTACCAAACATCACTCATTCTCTATCCATTCTTCAGTTTTCGTCCCTATAGGTTTATGTACGCCACTGCCATTGTTTATCCTGCGTATTCCCTACTTTCATTCAAGGAAGACACTACACATTTTAGTGATTCCAAATTTTGATATTAGCCTGCCCAATGCCTGGGAGCAACCGTATCTGTTAATTTAACTGCTGTCCTATCTCTTGTTACGTTTGCTATTTTCATTCAAGGAAGACTCTACACATTTTAGTGATTCCAAAATTTGATATTAGCATGCCCAATGCCTGGAAGCAACCGTATCTGTTAATTTAACTGCTGTCCTATCTCTTGTTACGTTTCCTATCTTTTATGTGCTGCAGTTGCTCAACAAACTGAACCCCAATGTAGGTGTTCAAGACGGCTTCCAAAGGATGGGGCGTTAGGACCTGGGACACGATCCTCCCGGGGGCTCCAATCTGTGAGTACGTTGGGGTGTTGAAGAGGACTGAGGAAGTGGATGGTTTGCTACATAACAACTACATATTTGACATTGATTGTCTTCAAACTATGAAGGGTTTAGATGGACGGGAGGTACTAATTGCTTCACTTCAAGCTTTCATTTTGCTTACATTACATCATTTGTCTCATTGCTTGGTTTTTTAGCTTGTTTCTGAAAAATAGAGGGTTTTAAATTATTTGTTTCTGCTCTTGCACAGAAAAGGGCAGGGTCTGATATGAATATGCCATCACTTCACGCTGAGAATGATTCCGAGGCACCACCGGCACCGGAGTACTGCATAGATGCTGGCTCTATTGGAAGTTTCGCAAGGTTCATAAACCACAGCTGTAACCCTAACCTCTTCGTCCAGTGTGTCCTAACCAATCACCTCGACGTCAAGCTAGCCAAGGTGATGCTTTTTGCTGCTGACACGATACTTCCACTTCAGGTGAGTTGATTTCTGTTGCGTCTCTGTAATTTCTGCAGTTACAACCCCATAACTTCTCCTCGAGTTCTAATAACTGTTATGTGCTTTACAGGAGCTCTGCTATGACTACGGCTATGTCCTGAACAGCGTCGTTTCTGCGGATGGTGAGATCGTCAAGCTGCCATGCTGCTGTGGTGCCCCAGACTGCCGCAAGCGACTCTACTAGCGGAGCTCTTCTGTTCTGGATTTTGGAGGAAGCAGAAGTATATGTAGTATTTGGAGCATGAATGCGGCCATGCCTGCTGTGTATATGACAAGCAGGACATCCTATGATTTTTTTTTGCGGGGGAGGACATCCTATGATTATTAGCTCAAGAAGCGCGTTCTCATTTTGTGTAGGATAGATGACATGCTGGACATGCTAATTATATTTAGCAAACGAAGTTTGTCTAGGTGGTGACATGCTGGTCATCATGGCATGATATTTTGTGAACAACTGATCCATATAAGCGATGGAAGGATTAACCGATCTTTTGACATTTTTAGCATATTACACATAATTCGGTGTGAGTGCTGTGTTCTCCTGTCAAGATTATAACAAGAAGACGAGATATAATTTATTGCCATATAATTTCTTCTTCTGTCTATCTCATTGCTTGAGAAATGCCAGCCTGTGCTCTCTGTAGCTGTGGATGCCAATAGATGCTGCTGCCATACTGCTGTCGAACAAATTAATCCTCGTCAAATTCATATATCAGCATTGGTTTATGTCTCCTCTTGGGTACAGGTAACGTTTGGGGTGGCATATTTGTTCCTTTCCAAGTTTAATTTCCTGCTGATTTTGGGCTTTGCTGCCAGCAGTGGTATGGCAGTAAATCTATTAACTTTTTTGGATAAGTGCAATGAGCTATAGATGGCACTAGCTGTGCAGGGTTAAGTTCTTGCCAATTTCTGCCATGCCGATCTTAATGGCCAAGGAAACAACAGTGCATAAATCTCAGCCTGGCGAGGCCTCTCGATCTCGATGCGTGCCCATCCTCTCCTGATTTTAGCCTAAGAAGAAATGATGTCTGTCAACGGCGACTCTCCAGCTGGCGCCGCCGTGACGACGCCGAGGTCGCGGCTGCCGCGGTGGACGCGGCACGAGACTTTGGTGCTGATCCAGGCGAAGCGCGTGACGGAGCAGCGGGCCGCGCAGCCGGTGCGGCTCAAGTGGGCGGTGGTGTCGGCCTACTGCCGGCGGCACGGCGTGGAGCGCGGGCCCATGCAGTGCCGCAAGCGCTGGGGCAACCTCTCCTGGGACCTCAAGAAGATCGTCGCCTGGGAGAAGAAGCACGCCACTGCCGCCGCCGCCGTCGCGGGCGACGCGGACTCGGCGGCGCCGGAGCGCGAGTCGTTCTGGGACATGCGCGGGGAGGAGCGGCGCGCCAGGCAGCTGCCGTCGTCGTTCGACCGGGAGGTCTACGATGCCATCGTCGGCGCCGGCGGCGCCGCCAACCAGCTGAAGCCGGACTCCGCCGAGGAGATGGAGCTCGCCGACGACGCGGACGAACACCCGCCGTCGCCGATGATGGTCATGCCCATCCAAGGTAAGCGCCGCCACTACATTCCACGCACACTATTTGCCACTTGCCACGTACTCACGTGTCGCACGTTTTTTTGCGGCTGCACAGCGAGAATGTACGTGCCGCCGGCCTCCTCCCAGTCCCAGCACGAGTGCTCCGACCCGGCGACGGAGAGCGCCAAGAAGCCGGCGTCGGACAAGAACTCGACGTCGCAGCAGGACAGCGAGGCGACGTTCGGCGCCGGAGTCGGGGCGGAGGACACGGACACGGCGACGGCGACGCCAACGGCAGCGGCGGGGACCACGAGCATGGGGAGGCAGATGTCGGAGGCGCTGGAGAGGGGCAACCGTTTGCTGGCGGAGCAGCTGGAGGCGCAGAGGGCGAACTGGGACGCGGACAGGGAGCACCGGAGGGCGCTCCTCGCCGCCGTCAACAAGCTCGCCGACGCCGCCGCCAGGATCGCCGAGAGGCTCTGACGTGTCGACCGGATGAATTCTCGTTGTCGTCACCGACCGATAGCAGAGATAGGAGATGAATCCGATTCAGAGTTTCAGATACTACTAAGTTAGATCAAAATTAAGAATGATGCATTTCCGTATGACTATCAAATCTATCATAGATAATGTTGAGTATTCTTCTCTAGTTGTTCCTGATGTGAATTGTGAATTGGCCTGATATGATGATGTAATAATGTTTGTTGTCTAGATTAATTCCTTGCAGGATGTACAACTAGGAATCCGTCCAGGTAATCGCTCAAGCTGGATCAGTTACTAGTGTTATTTTTTTGAGAGAAACATATTGTTAGATAAAGTGAGAAATGGACAAATCAATTTGGCGAGTCCCAGAATTGAGCTGGTCAGAGCGTACTCGTTGGATTACAGTTCTCTGTGCCGTCAGATCTGGTCCTCTTTCTTCTGCCTCCTCTGATACATCATTCGAAAAGATAAAAATCTTCAGCACATCGCGCCTCACTATGCAGCCCACCACGACCGCCCCTGCTGCTGACTTCGAAGCCCCGCCGGCTCGCCGTCCTCGCAGCACTGGTCCTCGCTGCACCCAGCCACCACCACATAGGGACAGGGCCGTCTCGTAGCACGTCGGATGCCTCATCCGTTGCAGCAACTAGCTGCCTCCGTCGTAGCACGCTCGTCGCAGCATCACCATGCCCCGCCGGCCGCAGGTCGCCGGCATCACGCGCTCGCGCGCGCCGGCTTGAAGCTTTTTTCCAGGCCAGGCCAAGCTTTTTTCCCCTCTCTCTGGTTGAAGCTTTTTTTTTCACGGTTGAAGCTTTCCTCATGCCGATTGTAGCAAAAATAAAATCAGCAAAAAAGGCAGAAAAAACTTCAGTAATCTGTTGGAGCAAAACAATTAGCCTGTTGTATAAAAAAATAACACCGGTTCCAGCGAAAACCAAAAGCTGTTCTAACAAAGAAAAGACGGTTCCAGCAAAAAAATGCGCCGCCGCCGACGGTTCCAACTTTTCTTAGACTGGTTGTAGCAAAAACGATTGCTAGTTCCAGCTAAAAAGACCAATGCAGCAAAGACACATGGTAACCGTCGTCCGTCGCCGTCCCAGCATCATCATGGCCTATGCAACAAATTCAAATGCGAGTTCCAGCAAAAATTATAAGAGGTTCCAGCAAAAAATTGATGTATCAAAAATCATGGCGGTGACGGCGCCACCATCCTCTCAATTTGTAGCAAAATCAAAAGGAGGTTCCAGCAAAAAAATAAAATGGTTCCAGCAAAAATCAAAAGAGGTTCCAGCAAGAATGTTCATCAAAATCAAACGGGATTGTAGCAAAAAAGAAAAGAAAGGAGTTGTAGCAAAACAAGTGGCTGGATCGAACAAAAAAAACCTGGTTCCACCACAAACTAATCGCCACCATGGCCCGATTGCAGGTTGGCCATGGCGACTAACGAACCATGGCTGTCGTGGCCATGGAGGCATCCAGTTGTCGGTGGACAAGGCGACGAGCACACCCCTGGCTGCGGCTGGCCATGGAAAGGGGTGCATCCCGCACTTGTGTTTGCCGTCTCCCTGCACCGGCGGATGCTGGTTCCCACACTTGTCGCCGTCGTCTCCGGCTCCGACGGGCTACTAGATGTAGCGCGCGGCGCAGAGGTGCACTTGCCTCCGGCACTGGTGGAGCTGCCGAGTCAGTGGGGTGCGTGATGTGTTTGGATGAAGGAGTAGAGAGGAAGAATCGAGGTCCGGCGAGGAGACGATTGGGGATTTCCGTGCAAGACGAGAGAGAGACGTTTGTGGTGGGAAGACGATGCGAGGGGAAGGGATAAGGCTGTGATTGAGCGGTGTGTGGGTCCCATATACAGTGCGCATACGTGGAAACCGACCGCCGCAAGTTTCAGCCGGTGCGCCGTGTATAAACATTTCCCAATTAATTTTCTCTATTTGTGTTGAGAGGATACTTTTTCGTGACTTGTGGCAAGACATGGAGACCTCTTTTTTTTGGGGTGCATGGAGACTGATTTGGACCTAAGATCCAAGAAAATAGAAAGTAACTCCTAGTCCTATGACTAAGAATTACAATGAAATCTCTTGTAACACCTTTTTCACGGTAGCAATCTCTACTTGAAAAAAAACACTCTAAAGACTTCGGTAAAGAGGCTGCAATTAGACTGGAGCAACGATGTTGCACTCTTTTATCCGCATGAACATTATCAATAATGATTTTTGAAAGCGCCTTGAATTGCCCATCTAAACAGATGGGAAGCCTTGGTCGATGAACATACTTGGGCCAGGGATGATCCCCTAAAAGTGCAGGCCCTCGAATCACTATATCTTCACCATGATATCGATGAAAATCTTTACCTCCACGAATCAAACCAACAAAAAAAGCTTGACACAACAACATAAACTCATCATATCAAAATAATCTAATCTACAAGGACAAAATACTCTCTAACCTCATGACACTACCAAAAAAATGAGAGAAAGTTTATTCTCACAAAACTATGAAGATCACTAGGTGTTGAAAAGAACATAGAGGTCTTGAAGATCCGAGGTCCCCCCACCTCTCAACGCCAAGATGGCAGCTGGAGGCGAGGGGAACAAAATTTCTCAGATGATGGAGACGGCGGCGGCACAGGAAACCCTAGCTAGCGTGCATGGAGACCACATAATCCCACACGCAAGCAAATATGCGCTGGCCCATAAGGCGCGAGAGCAATCGCTCGCCCAGGTTGCACCTAGTTGACTGGTCAACTGTTGACTTTTGCAAAAAAAAAATCCAAAAGAAATCACAAAGATTTGAAATAAAGTTCGTGAATTCAAAAAAGTTCACAGGTTTAAAAAATAATTTGCAAATAAAAAATCATGAATTTGAAAAAAGTTCATGGATTTTGAAAACAAATCATGGATTTGAAAAAAGTTTGCGGATTTTGACAAAAAAGTTTGAGGATTTGGAAAAAAGTTCATGGATTTAAAAAACAAAAAATAAGAATGCTGCTTTCCCTATGTGTGAATGGTGAATTAGAGTTTCAGATACTAAGCCGTTTCAGAACTTCAGATACTAAGTTAGATCAAAATTAAGAATGCTGCTTTCACTATGACCATCAAATCTATCACGAATAATTTTGGCGTGCCAAATTAGAGTTTGCGACTCGACTATGGGTGAATGGTGAATTGGCCGGATTCAGTTGATCTTCATCCGTGATATGGCGATAGAATAATGTTTGTTGTCTTGATTCCTTGCAGGATGTCTGACAACTAGGAACTTGGTTCAGGGGAACGATCAAGATAGATCAGTTACTTGATATATATATATATTGTTAAACTTATTTTTAGGAGAAACATATTGTTAGATAAAATGAGAAATAGGCAAATCATTTTTCTTTATTTGCGGATACATATACAAGAGTATGGGTCTAAACTAACATATACTCCTACATGATACACAAGAGTAACAGTCCTAATACTCCCTCAAACTCAAGAAGATCTAAAAAATTGTTGAGTTTTAGAACATGAAACGACATTGTGCTCTAGTTTGACGCATGATGAAGAAATCCGTCAACTGAATCTCTTATGGAACATATTGGAGCAGGGCCGGGCCGGCAAAATTCGGGGCCTTGTGCGAAACTAAAAACTGAGGCCCTATCTCACAGAAAAATGAACTAACGAGCTATTATAATGTGTGTATATATCTAAACTCCTAATGTCTCAGTTGGTAGGTCGCGTTCCGGGTTTTATTTTCGTCCCACCTTACCCTACTTTTTTGTGCTTCTTTCAGATTGCTTTCCATCTCCCACCCACCATGGTTTTTTTGATACCTGCTCCCACCTCCCAGTTCCAAAAAAAAACCCACATAATCGAAAGAAAATAAACCTCCGAAGAAAAATCAGCGAAAAAAAACCCTCCACGACCCGCACGCAGGCAGGAACGAGCGAGGCCTCCAGGTCCAGGGTGCCCACCTCTCCTTCTCTATCGCCTCCCACCCTCACCCTCCCGATCTGGTCGCCGCCCACCCTCACCCTCCCGATCTCGTGAGCTGCAGGGGAAATCGGTCTCCAGAATCGCCACCATCGATGCCGCTCGGTTCCCCTCCGCAATGGTCTCCACCAGCGCCGCGTGCCCCCAAGAAAATGGCGGCCTTGGATGAAAACGTGCGGCTCGATCGACCTTGAGAAGATCCCCATCAACGCGGACTCCCCTATGTAAGTCCCCAATTCCCCTCCCTTCTCCCTTCCCTCGATCCAAATCTCGTGCCCACAGATCTAGATCACGGCCATAGGGAAACCAACAACGAGAAGAAGCGGCTCGCCGAGATATGCCATGTCGACTTCTCCTTTTGTCATCAATGGAGGCGCCACGAAGGCCAAGAAGAAGGCCCCAACAGACCTGGCCATGATAGGGCCTCATGTAGAGCCTGAAGTAGGTGCAGCATCATAGTCCGTCCTTGCACATACAAAAAACAGACATTTATTTCTGATTATGGTCGACGTGAATAATGATGTTACTATGGGCCTAATTTTTTTGCGTAATCTCCCCAAGGTACTAACTACTAATTTCTTCCACCATCTTGGTTCTAACTATGTGCTCTGTCAAACTGTTTCCACCCTTGGCCTTTGGTACAACTCAAACACAAGATTTAGTCTTAACCCTCCACCTGACTTTTGTGTTTTCTGAATAATAAAAGTATCAAGCATTTGGTTTACTGGTTGTAATTGTTGTTTTAGGTTGATGTTTCACTGGACCCGGTGAAGGAGTTGAGCAGAGTAATATCTGAGCGAAAAAATTGCGGGGCGTGCTTTGGTTGTGCTCTCAGGTATTTTCCACACATAAAACTTGAAGTGTATTTTGCGTATTCGCCATTTTCTTCTTGATGCTTGAGAAAATCAAAAGATGCCTACAAATAGACAGAGTTTTGCATCTCATAGTTAGTCCATCTCATGCACCTGTGCTTCTGGTACACGGAGAAACACTTTTATCAGGTTATCGAACGTTTTAATTAGGATGTGTGTCGCTGTGGGTACCTGATACTCTAATATCCTTTCAGCCAGGTTATTTTACGAGGGTTGGGTGCACTGAACCCCATTTCTCTGGACCAAGGTATTCTTCTGGCCCTTTTCCAGCAACGGACATGCGACATAGCCAACTACACATTTTTCCTAACATTGATGTAATGTACTGCTTGAAATTGATTATATTTTTTTCAGTTAGTACATCGGATGTAATGTACTGCTAGAGATACGAATTAGTTTCAAGCACAATGATTTTACATCGAGATGATGCTTCATTTTGTAGCAGGGACGATGAACAAGATGGGAATGAGGAGGATGCGACCTATAGATGGTTGCTATGGATCGGGAGGTTGATACTGAACATCAGTTTACTACTAATCCGGAGTAGTAATATTGGATTACAAGTCATGGGTTAGTAGTTAACTGCAGAAATCAGAATATTGGATAGCAATAACTAAGGCCATTGGCAATTTCTATCATATATCATAATTTATTTGTGTGATTCCTTTACCAACTACATGTTTCTATTTGTTTCCTATATTTTGTTTGTTCCTGAATATTTTATGAATTGTGTATTTCTATTTTAATACATAAGACTCTTTTTCATGCAATTTACTCAATGGCCTATATGAGAAGCCCTAAATAAAGCTATTCCTCATTTGTACGCTTTCTTACTTATATAGATAAAAATATGGAATTCTCTGCAGGTTAACTAATGCATGCATCAGCTTTGTATCATAAAGATTTCACCATCCCAAGGTAATGGAAATAAGTTCACAAGATTCTCCTGTTGAGGTCTGTACAAAGAGATACAAGGCAATGTCTGTGTGCTGGAAGGAGAAACTCACTGCCAAAGCTATAATCCCTGATGCTAAAGCCTGCATGTTCAGATCTGCAGAGTTTACTCATATTACTGTATGGTATATTATTAACTTTCTTTTTATACTTCATATTTGCATCATATATCATCCATTTAGTATGATTTTACTTTTCAGACATTTATTAAAAAAAACTGCAGTTAGGTTCTTCACAGCTAGGAGCTCTTAATCAATTGTAGTTATACTGAAAGATTAGGATGGAGGGAGTCATTGAAAATCAGCAATTGTTCCAGCCAACCGGTAGTAGTGGGTGCAGCATTTGAAGACACCAAAAAGAGCCTTGGACTCTGATGGATGTAATGCCTGCCATTTATATATGTTGATTTAGTTCTACTAAACATATGCATGAAAAAAAGTTTGTATTTGCTGACATATATCATGTATTTTAGCATGATTTTACTTTTCAGACATTTACTACAAAACTGTAGTTAGGTGCTTCAGAGCAAGGAACTCATAATTTTGTTTTTTCTGCAGAATGATTAATACAGAGGGAGCCCTTTTGTCAGGTCATTTAATCATTTAATCATAGGTACATTATCTCAGGTAACTTACTACTACCTTTGTTCAAAAATAAGTGCCGTTAACTTAGTACACCTTTGGACTAAAATTGTACAAAATCCGTGACACTTATTTTGGGACAGAGGGAGTATTTCATTTTCTACCTGAGCCAAGTTGTTATCTCATTTCTAAGAGGCAAAGAGTTCCTCCTGGTTAGTTTGCCACATTTTATATGTCTATCTATGTGCATTACTAATTCACTATATGCTCCTTTAGTTCCCAGTTTTGGCTCACTTTCTTGATGCATCTCGGATGAGAGGAAATGAATGGATAATCTGACAAGCAATGTTCGGGCATACCCTTATATTTACGTCTGATGAAATGCTGCGGGTGCAAAATAATCAAGACTGTTGCCATGAGCAAAAGAGCAGACATTACTTATGAGAAAACAATAAAAGAATCCTCCGTGACTACATACCACGACGAGTCAAAGACGATGAAAGCACTACTCCATTGGTGGTGTTAGCAAGTGGAGTCTGGAGGGAGAACAACACAAAGTAGGAAATTGATTCCCTCGCCCTCGCTTGCTTCAACGACCCCGCCCGTCTTGGTGGGGTCGGTTCCCCCATCGCCCGACTCATCTCCGACGAGTATGGCGTCAGTGGGTACGCCCCGCCGTTCGTATGCTTGGCGGGTCCTAGAACACCCGTGACGTGTATGAGCTTGACTAGGGTGAGGGGCTCGTGCTCGTGCTCGAGCTCGACAAGACGCACTTCGATCTCGTCACCAACTACGAGCTGGACTGTGAGACTCCAGAGCAGGCGGGGACGACGAAGACGAAAGTGAGGGCAGTTCGAGCTTGTCGCTGCCGGAGACCCTGTAGAGGTGCACGAAGAGACCCGGTTAGATTTGTTGGCCACCACTGGTAGATGCTCCATGTCTCCTCCTCTGGTTCCTTGTGCATTATTGGGTTGTCTCAATTTTCAGTTTGGAACACTTAGCTATGAATATTTTTTTGATTAATATTGATGTCATTGTTACATATTGGTACTGGGAAGATTTTATGTATTATTGCTGAGCTCTCATGAGCAGGCCTAATTTTACAGATGTTTAGTGCACCGGTTCCTGTTCATTTACAACACAACCCTGTGATCTAATTGATGTTTCTCTGAATTTATGACAGGTAAACTGCACTAATAACAAATCGGATGTCATCTCTCATGTTGCCGATTCAACCCTGGACGATGTTGCGCGGCCTGTGCCCCCCCCCCCCCCCCAAAAAAAAATTGTATTAACTTTTTTGAGTCCTATGTAGTGTTGTTCTATTTGTTATGCGGTTTTTTTTAAATGTACATCTCCCTTTCATCCATTCATAATTCATACAATAAAAGCGTGTTTTACTGCCTGGTTTGTCTGGGGCTTAAAACTGATAGCTTTATGCAGGAGGGCAGGAGGTTGTATGTTGGTTTCGGAAATACCTGTTTGTCCATAGAAAACTACAGAATGCATGTGCGCTTAGAATTCGGATATAGTCAGATTTGGCAATTTGGCAATATCCAAGATTATTGTTATCTAATAGATTTTTCATGTTTCTTTCTTTTTGCAGAAATCATTTACCTTCCAATCTTGGAAGGCCCTAAGCTGAAGGAGAGCATCAATTGTCATGAGAGATAAGCAATATCTATTAGACACGCATACTATCAGGCTAACGCAAACCACTCGGGAATGAAGTATACTTACCGTAACTTTCTATGTGTTGACTTGAGTTTTCCTGTTAGTAAAAGAAACATGCCATTTTTTTGCGTTTGATGGATTCATACTCAAAGTTGAATTATTATCTGATCTGCAAAAGCATGCCTTACTGCTGCTCATGGTCACATGATTTATAATTTATAACTACAATTATTTAAATCAGTATCTTGCATGAAGTCTTGACATCTAGCTTGATCAAAGATTCCACCGTGTGCTTATTTCTCCATCATATCGCATAATGAATAATATCAGTAGATAAATATCTCCTTTTTATGCAATAAATTTCATGAAATAAAACAGCATCGATCACTGTCTCCGACGTAATCTTAAGTGCACAAGCATGGCTTACTGTCACTGCTTTCTTGTAGTATTAGTGTCGTCTTTGGTTGTTTCCTTTCTTGAATTTTCCAATGACAGCGTACATGCCTAAACATATTCAAAGTTGTTGATTATTTTGTTGCAAATATAGTATTTAGTAATTTGACGTGAACCCTTGAAGGTCCAATTAAGGCTATTTGACTAGGAAGCTAGGTGATATGTGCTCAAAAGAACCTACCCTGTTACGCACCAGTTTTTGCCTTAGCGTTGTTTCTGCTGTTATGCTATATATCTTGTATTAATTGAATTTTGAAGATAACGATTAAGGAATTCATCTACAATAGGAACTTACTTCCCAACAAGGAAAGTCCAGTGATTGGGCAACAACATGTGGAAGGATAATTACTGGATACTTTTTTAGCTTAACAATCTGCGGAGCGATTTGCTGTCTCAAAACATGTAAGTTGTGATGCCCTCTCTGAATCGAATGACTAATTCAGAAACAGGGTTCTACAATTTTATCAAAATTAATTTGGCACTACAAAACATTTGTCATTTCATCTAGGAATATTTTAAATAGTTAATAAATCATAAAGACTTGATATTTTCTTGGTCTCATGCAACTATGTGTTGTTTCTTATTTTACTCAACAATCATTTGTGGCAATTATGAGTTGTTTTTCGCCATTCGTACACTATCCCTTAATTTTACTACGAATATATGAAAGTACACACCAAGGGGTTTGCGAAAATTAAAAAAACTAGGACACAAGCACGAGTCACCTTATGAGGTGATGATGTAGGAGACACAATGAGATGAAAGAGATGTGATGGACATAGAAGAGTAAACCCATGAGGACAAAGAGATGGGATGCACATAGGAGGAAGCAAGGACCTCGATCCACATTACTGAAGACATAGATAAGACCAAGAGTATCACACTTCACACATCAACCAATCAATGACACATGTTGGTATTGGGGCATATCGCCCTCCCTTGCATTATACTTGTTAATATTAAGATGAAACACTTAGTTGGATGCATTTCTCTTATATTGTTCTATGGCAACACCCGAGCATTCTGCTAGAGAAGATGCTCGGGTGTAGACAGAATCATATATTATATTATTATCATTAGTATCAACATATTTGTAAATGTTTTCATACTCAATCTATGAGGTTAGATTCAACACGAGATCTAAAGTTTTGTGTGAAGCCAAATATGCAGTGTCAACAATACTGTTTGGTAGCTTGGGGGTATGATAATGCGGCAAACGGCCAACGGCTGGCTAGCTGTGTGGGAGAGCAAGAGATGTCCCGAGAAACGTCTCACTACAGTGGGAAACCGAGCGGGAAGGGGAGGGTCCGACAGGGAAAAGGAAGTTTGTGTTGCGCCCGCGGGTTGAAGATAACAAATGGTGGATAGTCGGGACAATGACATTTCTCCCCCACATATTATCTCGATATGGGTAAGTACGGACTATCCAGGCGGTTGAATTTTGGGGAGCTCGTTGGGCACCGGACGTATGAGGGAGAAATGAGCTCCAACTTTGAAAACGACTTTAATAATTTATTTGATTCGTTTATGTGCATTGTAGCCCGTAGCAACGCACGGGCATTGTACTAGTAATGTATAATGTACATAATATAATGTCTTACATAACAATTGGACATATAAAAAAAGTCATACCTATCCAAATTCTGATGATCCGATTGATCTAATGAGTAATGACGAGGGACAAGGCAGGGTGGAGCCAGGATTTGGGTTAGGGGGCCAAGCCAAGTATGGATAAAAAATTCAGTACAAAAGATAATTATCGAGAACAAGGTTGAGAACTTGCACACCAGCTTCATTAACATTTTCAGTACATTGACAATTTAATAAGAAAACGAATTAATTTAAATGGTGTTTGGCAGCATTCTCACTCCTCATAGTTGAGGAATCTCAGTTTCAGAAGCAAGTCAGCTTAGAAAACGAATTAACTTTTGTGTTATTTGGCAGAGGAATTTTAATTTATGAATTCTAAACTCATATGGTTGACATAGGAATTTTTACATCACAAATAGAAGCTCATACAGGATAATTTGCATCAGGATAATTCCCAAGACGCATATATGAGATGAGAATTAAGAGAAATTAATATAGTGTGATGTGCCAACCTGCTAGTTTGTTGGCTGAAGCAGTGAAGTACCTTGCTATCTGCTACATTGTGAGAAGCAGAGTAGGCAGTAGGAAGATCAGAGTTAGACGTGCGGCAAGGGCACACGGGGCAAGCATGGCATGGCAAGGTGGCAGAGTTAGATAATACGCTAATTACGGACGAAAGAACGGAGTCCAGGAGACAAGATCGAAGATTACGTTGTCGACTGTCCGCTAGTGGGCTTTTACTATGGCCTTTTTCCTCTCTTTTTCCTCCAACAGGCGATGTTTTTTCAGTTCCTGTAGGCACGATCGATTCGAGAGTTGCCAGTTGCCGATTGAAAGATCGTGGATGTCGCCTAGAGGGGGTGAATAGGCGCTTTAAAATAATTATGGTTGAGGCTTGAACAAATGCGGAATAAACCTAGCGGTTAATTTATCAAGCACCAAACCTACAACAACTAGGCTCACCTATGTGCACCAACAACTTATGCTAAGAAAGAAAAACTACTTAGGTGATAGCAAGATATATGACAAGAAACAATATGGCTATCACAAAGTAAAGTGCATAAGTAAAGGGCTCGGTAAGAGATAACCGAGGCACGCGAGATGACGATGTATCCCAAGTTCACACCCTTGCGGATGCTAATCTCCGCTTGGAGCGGTGTGGAGGCACAATGCTCCCAAGAAGCCACTAGGGACACAGTAATCTCCTCACGCCAAGACAATGCAAGATGCCGTGATTCCACTAAGGGACCCTTGAGGGCGGTCACCGAACTCAGCATAAATGGCAACCCTTGGGGCGGTCACGGTACCACAAATTGCTCAGGCGATCTCCACAACCTAATAGGAGACCCGACGCTTGCCGGAGCTTTACATCACAATGATTGAGCTCAACACCACTAACTGCCTAGGGCGCCAAGCACCCAAGAGGAACAAGCTCAAGGGCACCAAGCACCCAAGAGTAATAAGCTTCTCAACTTGTAACTTCCACGTATCACCGTGGAGAACTCAAACCGATGCACCAAATGCAATGGCAAGGGCACACGAGTGCCCAAGTCCTTCTCTCTCAAATCCCACCAAGCAACTAATGCTAGGGAAGAAAATGAGAGGAAGAACAAGAAGGAGAACACCAAGAACTCCAAGATCTAGATCCAAGGGTTCCCCTCACATAGAGGAGAAAGTGATTGGTGGAAATGTGGATCTAGATCTCTCTCTTTTCCCTCAAAACTAGCAAGAATCCATGGAGGATTGAGAGTTAGCAAGCTCAAGAAGGTCAACAGTGGGGAAGAACACGAGCTCAAAGGATAAGGTTCATTGGGAAGAAGACCCCTTTATAGGACCTCCGAATCCAACCGTTATGTTCTCGGTCGTGCACAAGCGGTACTACCGCTTGGAGGAGTGGTACTACCGCTTAGCACGGTCAAAACAACCCAACGAGAGGAAAACACGAGTTTTTGGTCCCGAAGGAAGTAGCCACGGAAGTAGTCATGGTAGTATTGCTCCAGCGGTAGTACCGCTCCCAAGAGCGGTAGTAAAAATTACTTCCGCTCCTGTCCATGTAGTACCGCTGCAGCCTTTTCGTAACACCAAAACCGACACAACTTTTGCAAACGGACTCCGAATTCGACGAAACCAAGTTTGTTGGAAAGCTAGCGACAAGGGCTAACACAATCTTGATAGAAATATCAATAAGAAGCAAATGAGAAAAGGCCCAAAATAAAATGGTGAGAACCCTTCCTCGGATAAGACCGTAAAACCTCCAACACCGAAAACATCATAGAAGACGATGCAAACTCCGCTGATGAACTCAAGCTTGTCATCAAGATGACCATAAGCTCTAAGACTCACAAGGAGAACCAAACAACAACCAAGAAACATGATGCAAGGATGCAATGGTTTGAGCTCTCGACGAACGATACGATCAAGCTACTCACTTGAGAGCCCCCCTTGATAGTACGACTATCGATCCTATAACCCGGTCTCCCAACTACTACCATGAGACCGGTAAAATAGAAAACCTATCAAGGGCAAACCTTTGCCTTGCACATGATCCACTTGAGCTAGATGATGACGTTCTTGTCCTCCTCAAGATGGACCACCTTTCTTGATTGTGTTGGGTCGATGGAGACTAGATGATTGCTCCCCCATACTCCACTATGGGTGAGCCACTCTTCGGCACATCTTCACAAGTCCATTGACACCACAATGGATGGAAAGCTTCAAGCACTTGATCTCTTCGTGATGCTCCACTTGAACTTGCACACAACAATCTTGATGACGATCACCACTTGATGTCATCCTCTCCATGGGTTGAGTGATATCTTCCTCTTGACGCAAGCCCATGAACACGTACCTAACCCCACATAGAACCCTCACATAGACCATGGGTTAGTACAAAAAGCACAATGGACAATGCTTACCATGCCATGGGATCACTTGATCCCTCTCGGTACATCTTCTACGCTTTGTGAGTTGATCAACTTGATTCACTCTTGACTTAGTCTTGATCAACCTTGAATATTTCCAACTCTCTTCATTTGGATGATGTCTTGAAGGTAAACATGAATGATCACACAATCTTCTTATTCAAGACATGCTTTCAATAAGCTCAACTCTCACATGACCAATCTTTGGATAATTCCTTAATAGCACCTTGGTCAACACAAACTCTCCTTGAAACCAACGCATGTACTCCAAGAAAAGCCTATGGACAAAACCTTCAAATATAACTCAAGGCAACCATTAGTCCATAGAGATTGTCATCAATTACCAAAACCAAGCATGGGGGCACCGCATGTTCTTTCAGTCTCCCCCATTTTGGTAATTGATGACAATCACTTTGAAGAGAGTTTATATAAGGAATTATGCATCACCATGCAATGCAACAACCAATGATGCATGAGTAAGAGATGCAAATGCTTAGGAAAAAAACCAAAGCAAGAGGAGAGAATTCTCTAAACGTCTCCACAAAACTCTCTGAAACTTCTCCCCCATTGGCATCGATTGCCAAAATGGGAGAAAAGCTTAGAAGGACAATATAAATTGTGTTCCTCCATAATTTGTGTATTTGTCAACAAGAGAGTGGAATGCAATACACATATCCAACGGTAAATACTTGGAGGAAGACAAACTATATTGAGGCCCAAAGATTACAAAAGGAAGATATGCCACAAAGACATAACAAAGAGAGAAACAAGCAATCAAGCAATCAAAAGATACCTATTGAAGCAAGCTATCAAAATATACCAATTGAACCAACTAGGCCAATGATCCTACGAGCCACATGAATAAAGGATATTATGATAAGAGCAAAGGAGTGATCTAAAGAAACTAGAGAATCTCCCCATGATTTGTGCACACATAAGAATTTTCTGTATTAGGATACCAAGTGCACAAAATAGGATCATAGCTCCCCCAAAATCAATAGAAACTTACAACAAGTGCAAGTGAGCATATAGGAAACTAAGCCTAGTACTTGCAACAAACACATGGTTGAGCAACAAGTAAGAGAGGCAACTTAAGAGTGGTCTCAACCAAAATGATGTGTGTGAGTCAAGGCAATGCACTTGAGAAGACTAATGTACGTATGAGCATTAAGCATCAATAAAGTCTTGAAAGAATGAGGCACACGGTGCAAGGCCTATCATTCCCACACACACCCACTAGCAAATGGGTTCACAAGCTCACTAAAAAGATAACAACAAAGCTTGCCACAACCCATGGTGAAGATAGAAGATGAAAGCCTCATCAATACGAGGGATACCAATTAAGATTGCAAAAGGCTCGTAGATATAAGCACGAGGAAAATAATCTTCACCACACAAGAGTGCATCAAGATGCAATGAGATAAGACACACACTCAAGGCAAAAGCTTTCACGGAGCCACCAAAGAAATAACATAAGGAAGACAAGGTGGACGTGAAAGAAAGGATATCATCTAGAGATGTAGTTTCTCTCAAGTGTATAAGGTTCCAGGTAGATGAAATCATGATGATATATATCTACAAAGAAGGATGTACACCAAAAATAGCTACAACATGAAGGAACAAGATATCCAAAAGGAAGTCATAGATATACCAATAAGATATTTGCTTGGAAGCATAGCACATGGCTAGATATGGTCTTATTGTATATAAATGAATTCCTACCACAAAACCATCAAAGACATCACAACTAGCAACATGAGATCATCGTTGAGATGCTTTGAGAAAGGAAACAAGTATCACAAGATGGAATGAATATCATGCCAAGATGCAACCTACACAAGGTTGAATGCAAGAAATGAATGCATGAATAGATACTTGTTACCGAGATATCACTGGAAGGATGTAGAAGAAACCAATTGAAGGTAATAGATAGTAGTTCATTGAGTATCCTAGCTTGAATCCAATAAGAACATGGTGACACTACCTTCCTTGTGAATGAGTCGAGCATCCAATGCATCTCTAGTTGTTCCTAGAACAACACCACAAATAAAATGGTACCCAAACTCGTTGGGACCAAAGAGTTAGCAAACCAACAATACATATGACAAACTCCACATAAATATGTGCATATAGATATGAAAATTAATTTCATGCACATCTCATCCAATTTTATACTTGGTGGAGTTTCCCCTATATATTGGGTCAAAGAGAGAAAGCATGCCAAGGAAACTACATGAAGTTAATATGCATGCTCAAGACTTTCAAGAACCGATACCAAAATACAAGGAAATACCAAGTGAAAAGAATACCAAAAGGAGAAATCATCACTTGGAAGATATCATTAAAAGATACATCAAGGAATGAGATATCCATTGGAACCCACAAAAATATATCAAACTCCCAAAAGAGAGGATGGTTCCAAACAAACCAAGCTCTCTACAAAGTTTCATGATGGCACAAGTACCAAAAAGAAACGGCTTGCCGTCCACCAACACACAAAATGGATCACAAGTTTAGCGTTTTATAGAAAATAGGATAGCTCTCCCACGAGTTGTGCATTATAGATAATTTGCATTTGAACACAAAATACACAAGGTAGGATCACCACGTTCACTATATCAAGGAAAACACTAGACAAGATCAAGAAAACAGCAAGATCCTCAAGTGGCACGGAAGGCAATGGGAGTTGACACAAACTTGGCAAGAGATAAGGCAAATAAAAAGCAAACACCATCATGAAGATGATCAATAATTTCTACCACACATAAGTGAGTACCAATTGTCAAAAGACAAGAAGTATTTGTAAATAATTCCCGGTGGTAGATAGCAAGGATATCCGACATCATCTTCACACCAAACACAAGCAAATTGCAACTTGTAGAGCTAACATGCCACCTAGGAACAAGATAATTTACAATATCAATTCTAGGTGACAATATCTCAAATGTACACATTTTCTAGGCTAGTAATATACACATAGAATATTACTCCCCCATAATGTGATACCAATTAAAGATAAACAAGAGGCAAAATAAAGACCCAACATGAGATAATTAATGGACAAATTAGAATTTGAATTTCTCATGAGAAGACATACCACATAGAGACTAGATAATCTTGTAATATAAATACTAGATGGTATTACTCATGTACACACATTTATAGGATTGTGAGGTGTACAAAGCACATCACTCCCCCATAATGGGATATTCCATTAATCTCTCACAAGAGCCAACTGAGATGCAAACAAGATGCATAAAGGCTCAACGAACGACACACATGTACATGAAGTGCAAACCAATATACATAAACTTGATTACTCCAGAAAAGCAATTTGGAGACACAACACATACAAACACATGCAAGGAACAAAACCAAAACATGCAAAGGAGCAAGTAACTTTCAATGTAAACAATTTAAGTACAAGTTACTGCAAGGAGGCACATTGGATATAAGATAGAAACTTGATAACCCAATTGACTTGGCTTGAGACAATAAGAATGATGAAGTCCCCTTAATTCTTCATAATGTAGCCAAATCTCCAATGACCTCCAACAATACCTATTGATCAAGTTTGAGCTAGTTGGTCCCCAACCAAGTTGGGTCCTAAGAGGTTAGTCGCAATAGGCTTGGCTACCCAAATGGTTCTTTGCTTCAAACCGCTTTGAGTACCAACAAACTTGGCAACCACATTGCCAACCTTATCCTTCCCAAGAGAATAGACATCATCAATAATAATTGGGTTGGATAAGTTACCACTAGTGCATGAAGAAGCAAGGTGACCTTTCTCACGACATATGTAGCAACATCTACTCTTCACTTTCTTCTCACTTGATTTCTCAACTTGAGAAGCATTAGCTTGAGTCTTCTTGGGAAGAGGCCTTTCTTCAACTTGAGGTTGAGCATGAGAATGCACTTTTAGCCGCTTCCCTTGTTGCTTGTCACTAACGGCCTTCTTCTTCAATGGGCAAGATCTAACATGATGCCCTTCAATTTTGCACTTGAAGCAAATAATCTTGGCCGAATTCTTGATGTGTTCTTGGCCCTTCTTCTTGTTCATCTTGGACTTCTTCTTGTTGTTGGAGTTGAATCCAAGTCCACTTTTGTCATTGGGGGATTTTTGCACACTCAAGATATTGTTGAGTGTGGATTTCCCTTCATGACACTTTTCCATGTCTTTCTTCAAGGAAGTGACTTGGGCCTTGAGTTCTTTGATTTCCTCTACATGGTTAGTCTCAACACAAGTACTAGAGGAAGTATAAGCTTCATCATTGGAGCAACAAGGCAAGGAAAGCAATTCATCACAAGATGTACCAATGTTATGCATAGATGAATTACGAGGACTAGCACAAGGCAATATAGCATTTTGACTAAAAGTAGTGCTAATGTCCACATGAGGCTCACTCGATGTTACCTTAGCAATCATAGCCTCGTGAGCTAACTTTATCACATTATGGGATACTAGGAGATCATCATGAGAGCTTGTGAGCTTTACATGATTTTCTTCCAACATCCCATAATTGCTAGATAGCAACTCAAGTTGAGCCCTTAGCTCAACATTCTCCTTCAATATGGATTCTTCACAAGAGATAGAGTTAGTAGCACAAGCATCATCATTAGCAACAAGAGGAGAAGACAACTTGGCAAGCTCTTTTGAATATGAAGCTTTAAGTTGAGCATGAGACTCGGTGAGTTTGATGAGCTCACCCTTAATGACCCTTGAGCCATTTTCGAGGTGCTCAAAGTCCTCAAGGAGTTTAGCATGCGCCACTTCAAGCTCCTAATTTTTAGTTTCAAAATCATTGGCCACCTCAAGAGCTCTATCACGAGATTCCCTCACTCTAGATAATTCTAGAGCTAAAGTCTCCTCAAGAGATTCCTTGGTGGTTTGTTCAAGTTCAAGATCTTGAGAGAGGTCCGCAATCTCATTAGCGTAATCACGCTCATGACCTTCCATTTGATCAATGGTGACCTCATGCTCCTCAAGACGAGATTCCAACTCATCAATATATTTCTTGCCCTCAATAGCAATAGACATGATTTCCATGAAGTTGAACGAGCAATTTTATTCTTAAGAAGAGCTTTAAAATCATTTTCCCTTAATTTTTAAGGAGGCAACATTATCATTCTCTTCATCATAATCAACATCATCATCATTCTTGCCATCATCAATATCATCACAAGATATATTGGGATTCAAAGTGGGAGATACCTTTGAAGCCTTGGCCATAAGGCAAAATGCAATAGATGATGATGTAGGATCCCTTGAAACACCATTCAAGACCAGATCTTGTTCCATGGAGTGTTGGGTTTCCTCTACATTGTTAGCACAACAACTCGAGGAAAAACATGCATTTTTATTATGGCAACAAGATATAGCAAGCATATCATCATGAGATTTAGTCAAGCAATTTCTACATGATATGCAAGGACTATCAACACAAGCATGTGAAGCATGTAAGGTGCTCGAAGTGTTAAAGTCCAAAGAGAGACCATTGCAATAAAATAATGATGAAGGATCACCAAGAACAAGCACACTATCATCATTGCAATGACCACCACTACTCACCCCAGCATTACCTTGTGGCAATCCACATGTAGGTGAAGTAGAAGAAGTTGAGAAGGCAACACGGCCGGAGGTGGAGGAGAACAATCATCCCCACAAATCTTGGACACACCATATTTATCTTGAAGCTTTGTCCATAACTCATGAGCATCCCGGAACGGCATGAGTTGAAATATAACTACATTGCTCAAAGCATCGAAAAGCACATTAGAAGCTTGAGCATTGAGATAAGAGTTTTTCTCATCCTCTAAAGATAATCTTTGGGGATCCTTTGGAGGAGAAAAACCCATATCTACAATTTGCTCTAGATTTGGGTCCATGATCCTAAAGAGATTAAGCATGCGAATTACCCAAACATCAAAATTTGTGCCATCGAAACTAAGAGTGTCAGAGAATCCTAATCCCCTAGTCGACATCTTTACTCTCTAGGCGGTTAAGCCTAACAAAGAGAGACGAGGCTCTGATACCAATTGAAAGATTGTGGATGTCGCCTAGGGGGGGGGGGGTGAATAGGCGCTTTAAAATAATTATGGTTGAGGCTTGAACAAATGCGGAATAAACCTAGCGGTTAATTTGTCAAGCACAAAACCTACAACAACTAGGCTCACCTATGTGCACCAACAACTTATGCTAAGCAAGAAAAACTACTTAGGTGATAGCAAGATATATGACAAGAAACAATATGGCTATCACAAAGTAAAGTGCATAAGTAAAGGGCTCGGGTAAGAGATAACCGAGGCACGTGGAGATGACGATGTATCCCGAAGTTCACACCCTTGTGGATGCTAATCTCCGTTTGGAGCGGTGTGGAGGCACAATGCTCCCCAAGAAGCCACTAGGGACACCATAATCTCCTCACGCCTCGCACAATGCAAGATGCCGTGATTCCACTAAGGGACCCTTGAGGGCGGTCACCGAACCCGCACAAATGGCAACCCTTGGGGCGGTCACGGTGCAGATCAAATTGCTCGGGCGATCTCCACAACCTAATTGGAGACCCGACGCTTGCCGGAGCTTTACACCACAATGATTGAGCTCCTAACACCACTAACTGCCTAGGGCGCCCAAGCACCCAAGAGGAACAAGCTCAAGTGCACCAAGCACCCAAGAGTAATAAGCTTCTCAACTTGTAACTTCCACGTATCACCGTGGAGAACTCAAACCGATGCACCAAATGTAATGGCAAGGGCACACGGAGTGCCCAAGTCCTTCTCTCTCAAATCCCACCGAAGCAACTAATGCTAGGGAAGAAAATGAGAGGAAGAACAAGAAGGAGAACACCAAGAACTCCAAGATCTAGGTCCAAGGGGTTCCCCTCACATAGAGGAGAAAGTGATTGGTGGAAATGTGGATCTAGATCTCCTCTCTCTTTTCCCTCAAAAACTAGCAAGAATCCATGGAGGGATTGAGAGTTAGCAAGCTCGAAGAAGGTCAACAGTGGGGGAAGAACACAAGCTCAAAGGATAAGGTTCATTGGGGAAGAAGACCCCCTTTTATAGGACCTCCCGAATCCAATCATTATGTTCTCAGGTCGTGCATAAGCGGTACTACCGCTTGGAGGAGCGGTACTACCGCTTAGCACGGTCAAAACAACCCAACGAGAGAGAAAACACGAGTTTTTGGTCCCGAGCTGAAGTAGCCACGGAAGTAGCCACGGTAGTACTGCTCCAAGCGGTAGTACCGCTCCCAAGAGCGGTAGTAAAAAATTACTTCCGCTCCTGTCCGCTGTAGTACCGCTGCAGCCTTTTCAGAACACCAAAACTGACACAACTTCTGCAAACGGACTCCGAATTCGATGAAACCAAGTTTTTTGGAAAGCTAGCGACAAGGGCTAACAAAATCTTGATAGAAATATCAATAAGAAGCAAATGAGAAAAGGCCCAAAATAAAATGGTGAGAACCCTTCCTCGGATAAGACCGGTAAAACCTCCAACACCGAAAACATCATAGAAGACGCATGCAAACTCCATTTTCGATGAACTCAAGCTTGTCATCAATATGACCATAATATCTAAGACTCACAAGGAGAACCAAACAACAACCAAGAAACATGATGCAAGGATGCAATGGTTTGAGCTCTCGACGAACGATACGATCAAGCTACTCACTTGAGAGCCCCCCTTGATAGTACGGCTATCGATCCTATAACCCTGTCTCCCAACTACTACCATGAGACCGGTAAAATAGACCTATCAAGGGCAAACCTTTGCCTTTCACATGATCCACTTGAGCTAGATGATGACGATCTTGTCCTCCTCAAGATGGACCACCTTTCTTGATTGTGTTGGGTCGATGGAGACTAGATGATTGCTCCCCCATACTCCACTATGGGTGAGCCACTCTTCGGCACATCTTCACAAGTCCATTGACACCACAATGGATGGAAAGCTTCAAGCACTTGATCTCTTCGTGATGCTCCACTTGAACTTGCACACAGCAATATTGATGACGATCACCACTTGATGTCATCCTCTCCATGGGTTGAGTGATATCTTCCTCTTGACGCAAGCCCATGAACACGTACCTAACCCCACATAGAACTCTCACATAGACCATGGGTTAGTACACAAAGCACAATGGACAATTGAGGGAGTCCTGGACTAGGGGGTGTATGGATAGCCGAACTATCATCTTTGGCCGGACTCCTGGACTATGAAGGTACACGATTGAAGACTTCGTCCCGTGTCCGGATAGGACTTTCCTTGACGTGGAAGGCAAGCTTGGCGATACGGATATGTAGATCTCCTACCATCGTAACCGACTCTGTGTAAACCTAACCCTATTCGGTGTCTATATAAACCGAAGGGTTTTAGTCCGTAGGACGAACAACAATCATACCATAGGCTAGCTTCTAGGGTTTAGCCTCTCTGATCTCGTGGTAGATCTACTCTTGTACTACCCATATCTTCAATATCAATCAAGCAGGAGTAGGGTATTACCTCCATCAAGAGGGCCCAACCTGGGTAAAAACATCGTGTCCCTTGTCTCCGTTACCATCCGCCTAGACGCACAGTTCGGGACCCCTACCCGAGATCCGCCGGTTTTGACACCGACATTGGTGCTTTCATTGAGAGTTCCTCTGCGTGCCGTCGCCGTCATGAAGGATGCCTCATCCCGTCTTTAAAGACGATACTATCGCCAAAGGAGCCTTGGCCACCGGGTCGACTCTTCGTTAGGTGGTTTTCTTATGACCGCCAGTTCGCCACTATGCCGACGATGACTTCTCGGGTCATCGAAACCAATCTTCACGTTAACTCGAACTTGCCAAGCAGTTAGATCCGATCGAGCTCTCCTCCGTAAACGAGCTCTTGGATTGCATCGCCACCACGGAGTCGCCACAGACTACGACGGATCGGGCCTAAAACCGATCCGAGAGATCAACTCTCCCGTGCTACCCATCATGTTGCTGTGGTAGAGGAGCAATCTGGCGATTCTTCTTCTATCTTAAGGACTAGCTACGTCCGGATTCCCGATCCTCCATGCCGGATTCCCGCAGAGGGACGGATGTCGATCAAGCCCTCGAACTTAAAGTCGGCGCGGGTTGGATTCATTGGATAGCATTCAAAATCCAAACTTCCAAGTTCGAAACTTCGCCCCCGAGTCTTAAATTGACGGGTTCCGGATCTAGTTCCACCCGCCCACCCAAACATTAGCGATCTATCCCGAATTCGCAAGAGCCCGCTGAACAAGACATCATTATCGGGCGATTCCTCCCGGTTATGGACAGGATAAAGGACTGCCGAGAGGAGGATGCAATCTCACTTTTCTGCAATAATTGCACGGACAAGGGAATCCTAAACGCCATAAGTCGTCATAAATTACACGCTTTGCTGACTTGGTGACCATAGTACAAAAGTACTTGTGCGATGGAGAGTGCTTGGAAAACCGAAAGTAAATTTTGGGATAATCCGTCCCAATACAGCCCTAGTCCGAAATAAAAGGGTGCATCATCACCAATCACCGGGTTAAACATCAAAAACAAAACCCCTAAAGGGCACGGAACCGTCATCGAGGGTTGGCTAAACGGACCTGCAAAATTCATAGCACGTAGGGCGCCACTCCAACTCATAGCCTTCGAGCATGTTGGATACTATGGCAGGTGGCCAAAAGTGGCGAAGAGCTTCTAGCCTCGTAATCCCAGCCCAAAGAACACCAAGACGATATTAATATCTTGAGACTTTCGCATCAAATAGCATGCGAAACGAACACTCCGCAACCTTGCGAAGTCTACCAAGTAGCAACAATAAATCCATGGAGTGACACGGCTATTACCTTTAATGCCGTGATTTAACCCAAATTCGAACAGCCCGAGCACCACCGCATTGGTCCTCATCCAATAGTGGATGGCTTTCACTTACTAAGGTACTCATGGATGGCGGCAGCGGACTAAACCTCATCTACGAGGAAACCCTCCGAAAAATGGAAATAGACTGGAACCGCATTGAGCGAAGCAGCACAACCTTTAGAGGAATAATCCCTAGCCTGGAAGCATGCTGCACAGGAAAATTCACACTGGACGTAGTGTTCGGATCGCCGGACAATTACAGGTCCGAGGAGGTCACATTTCAAGTGGCCCCGTTCAGCAGCGGATATCACGCTTTATTAGGGCGAGAGGCATTCACAATTTTTCAAGCTATACCCCATTATGCGTACATGAAGCCTAAAATGCCCGGACCTAACGGAATCATCACTCTCGCTAGTGATCCGAACATAGCACTCCGCGCCGAAAACAAGACAGCCGCACTAGCCCTCGAGGCACTATCCGAAGCCCTAGCGGCCGAGGAACTCTCTGCGATGCGCTCCACGGTGAACATGGACGATGTGATACTTGATAAAAGATCCAAGTCCACCTCTTTTAAACCAGCGGATGAAATAGTCAAATTCCAAGTCCACCCAACGGACCCCGCAAAGACGGCCTCCATTATGGCACAATTAAACCCTGATGTAGACGCCAGACTACGAGAATTTCTACGAAAACTGGGACATTTTTCCTGCACCCTTCGACATGCCAGAATCCCACGTCGACTAGCCGAGCACAGCCTAAATACCCTAAAAGGATTCAAGCCACCAAACAGGCTCTTGGCGCTTTTCCGAACCCAAGAGACAGGCCATGGGAGAGGAGCTAGCCAAACTTCGAAGCCGGATTCATCGAGATATAAAACATCCGGACTGGCTAGCAAATCTGGTGATGGTACCAAAGAAGGATAAATCTGGCGCCTATGTGTTGATTTCAAAGACCTTAATAAGGCTTGCCCAAAGGATCCCTTCCTCCCTCGCATTGATCAAATTATCGATGCTACAGCAGGACACGACTCATTGTGCTTCCTTGACGCGCACTCGGCTACCACCAAATCAAGATGGCGGATCCGCACCAAGCCGCAACAGCATTCATCACTCCATCGGCCCATTCTCGCTTCAACACAATGCCCTTCGGCTCAAAAACGCCGCGCAACATATCGCGCATGATTCGTACATGTCCGCAAACCAGATCGGCAAAACAGTGGAAGCATATGTAGATGACGTGGTCATCAAATCCAAGCATGTCGAAACTCTAGTAGACGACTTGAGGCTCACATTCTACAATCTCCGAAAATATGACATTAAGCTCAATCCGAAAAATGCGTCTTGGCGCTCCACCGAAAGCTCTTAGGCTTCATTGTGTCCGTAGAGGAATTGAAGCAAACCCAGCCAAGATCCGAGCTCTGTCACAATTGGATATTCCAAAAGACCTCAAACAAATACAAAATTGATCGATGCGTGCGGCTCTTAGCCGCTTTATTTCTGTTTGGGAGAAAAGGCGTTACCCTTTACCGCCTCCTCCGGTATCAACACTTCGAGTGGATTTGATGCCGCCACGGCCGGACTCAAGAAATAAAAGCCATATTGGCAACAACCGCTCTGCCGCGCCCAACATGGGCGAACCAATGCTATTATATATCGCCGCAACACATCAAGTTGTCAGTGCGGTGCTCATCGTCGAACGAAAACGGACGGACACAGTTCCCTCTTCAAAACTGGTTTACTATGTGTCCACCGTCCTAACTCCATGCAAGTCCCGTACCCACATTATCAAAAGATAGCATACGTGGTGTTCATGGCATCCGGAAGCTGCGACACTACTTTCAAGAGTGTTCGATAACGGTAGCCTCCAAGTACCTCTTAACGACATTATAAACAACATGCGCGCGACGGGCCGGATTGCTAAATGGGCCATAGAGCTCCTTCCATTCGACATAACCTATAAGCCACGACGAGCTATTAAGTCGCAGGTTTTGGCCGACTTCGTGGCCTAATGGACCGACGCCGAACTCCCTAAAGAGTACGGCGCATACTCCAATTGGATCATGCACTTTGACGGCTCCAAAATGTTGGCGGCCGGGGCTGGCGTCATCCTCGACATCCCCAACCGGGACACAGTCCAATACGCCCTTCGATAATGTATACGGACTCCAACAACGCAGCGAATACGAGGCCCTTCGCACGGCCTCCGGATGGCGATCTCCATGGGCATTAAACGCCTAGAGGTGCGCGATTCAACCTCGCGATATCTCAAATAAACGGAGACTTTGATGCCAAAGATCCGAATGGCAGCGTATCGCAATGCGGTCCTAAAATTGTCAAGACGGTTCAAGGGCTCGAATTTCATCATATAGCCCGGATAACAACCAGCGGCGGACGATTAGCACGCATCGGCGCAAAACGCGATGCCATCCCGCCCAACATCTTCACGAACGGCTGTTCAAGCCATCCGTATTATGGGAAGGGGAGTCCGAAATAACAATCCGGACCCAACCGCACCGCGACACCGAACACTCGACACAATCGGAGGCTCGCCAACGGATAACACCCTCCGCCCACGAAATAATGGCGGTTATCGCCCGTGGGCGGAACCATTCCTAGCCTACCTAACTAGGCAGGAACTCCCGAAGACCAAAATGAGGCTCGCTGCATAGTACGCGATCCAAAGCCTATAAAGTCCATGAGGAGAGCTCTATAAGAAAAGCACAATAGGAGTCCTTCAAAGGTGTATCTCCAAGAGGAAGGGCGAAACCTCCTGGCTGAAATTCATGCCGGACTGGGTGGGCACCACGCCGCAGCCCGGCCCTTGTAGGCAAGGCCTTCCGTACATGATTTTATTGGCCGACGGCCCGGCAGATGCACAGGATTTAGTCCAACGATCGCCGGTTGCCAGCTTTTTGCTAACCAAAGCCACATGCCACCCACCGCCTCAAAACTATACCCATCACCGCCGTCATGGTCAGGGGCTTGACATGGTTGGACCCCTTAAGGGAGGAACCCACAAGCAAAAATACCTATTGGTCATGGCGGATAAATTCACCAAATGGATAGAGGCCAAGCTCGTTAAAACGGCCAATCCGGCTGGTGATAGACTTCATATCGGGGTAGTGCACCGTTACGGCGTCCCCACAAAGATATCATTATCGATAACGGCACCAACTTCAAGGCCGATGAGGTCAAATTATGGTGCAAAAACATGGGCATCAAGCTCGACACGCCTCGCCTATCACCCCCAAACCAACGGTCAAGTCGAGCGAGCAAACGGTCTAATCATGAGCGGCATTAAACCCAAACTAGTGCGGTCCTCAAGGAATCTAACACGACTTTGGGTTGAGGAGCTCGACCAGACTGGGGCTGCGGACCACGCCGAATCGTACTACGGATTCACACCATTTTTATGGTGTACGGCGCAGAGGCAGTCTTGCCCTGCGACATAATGCATGACTCACCTCGTGTGCGCATGTATGAAGAAAGAGAAGCCGAGCTCGATCGGCAGGACAGTTTGGACGCATTGGAGGAGGAGCGCGACGTGGCAAAAGCTCGTTCCGCATTTTATCAACAGCAGGCTCGAAGATATCAAAGAAGGGAAGTACGTGCCAAACCTTAGAACGTTGGCGAACTAGTTCTACGACTGCCGGACAAGAAAAAGGACAAACTCAAGCCCAAATGGGAAGGTCCCTTCATCATCGACCAGGTCCTGACCGGCGGAGCATACCGTCTGCGAAATGCATCAGATAACCGACTCGAGCCGAACCCATGGAACGCAGCCAGTCTATGAAGATTCTACGCCTAAGCGCCGGACTCCGAGTTCGTCTCCTTCCTCCGTCCACATTTTCTATTTTTGCTGTCTTTTATTTCTCTCCTTCCTCCTCCTTCTTCTTGAAGCCTTTAGAGGCTCGTTTGCGCTTTGTTCGCACATACTTGACGCGCTGTCCGCGCTCATTATACCTGGGGGCTTCTTTAACAGAAGCTTATTTATACGGGCTTCATGCCCAACACATGTGTCAAACTTCCGCATGTACCTTTTACTCACCATTATATGCATCGATATGACTTAAGTTTTGGCCAAGCTGGGTTGCCTGGCTCCTGTGCTTACCCCTCGCTCCCGATTGTTCGGCTAGGTGGTAAAGGAACACCTCTGCGATTATTCTTGCCGGTCACCGGATGTGTACCTCGATCGGGTGAAACCGAAAGCTAGCGTTCTTAAGGGAATATTCGATCGGTGAACTGAAAGATGATTTTTAACTATTTATCCATCTGCCCCAGATGATTTTCTGCCTTCTTAGCAGTTTGACATGCACTTTAGGGCATGCCTCCCGAGAAAGGAACCCTTAACGGAACTATTCTCCTGGAAGATGTTTCTTACTATCCATGTAATATAACATAACTAGTTGGGCACTTGTCGATACAGCAATAATGACCCCACGCCTTGTCTCCATGCATGCCCCGGTTCTTACATAACCGCGAGGGTATTCGGACACACTCCGGACTATTGGGTCCCGAGGTCGGCTTAAAAGGTCCGCTATGACAAACGATCTACAATCCGCTAGAAGACATTTTTCATGTCATATTCAATTACATAGTCAACTCGACTAATTGTATTCCTCCTCAATGCCATCTAATAGGCTATCTAATTTACAATCTTGTTGGGAATACTTGGCGGCCAATTCTACTTGGCCGTACACTAAGCTTACAGGGATCTCCTTCCCATCAGGCCCCACAGTCCGACCTCGGTCATGTGGTTTGGGTCAACAACCGTGTACCGCGTCTTTACCATGGCCCAGGCCTCCCTGGCGCCTTGACGGCAGGCCGATATCTTCCATAGTCGGAAGCGCCGCCGTGCTCCTTGAAGCCGCTCTGCCAGCTCCCCAATGCCTTCGGGCAGGGAGATAGATGGCCACAAGGCTCGGTGATGCTGTCATCACCGCCGAACTCGTTCGTGCAGGTACCGACGCAGTTCGGGAAGAAGATCACCAAGAATTGGGCATCTCCTCCTCGGGACGACCTGTGAGGAAACCTACATACATGTTTATGTTAGTCGCCTTCCTCGCCGAACTCTTTCAAAGTTCGCTTAAGCACTTATCGAAAATGCCGCGACGAAGCCGCCGATTCTCCTTCTGGAGTCGGACAACCGGCACGAACATCCTTTAGTTCCTCACCCAGTTGGGTGTTGGCATCTTGAGGTTATTTTTCTCTTGCCGCACCCTCGTAAGCACGCTCTCGCCGGCCTTTAGCTGGCGCAGAGGAGCTGTTGCTTGTCCGGATCCATCCCGGCGCTATCTGCAATGTTAATGTCAGATTTATGCACACGCCGCACTTTGCGAAACTACTTCTACTTTGAAGGGCATATATTACCAGAGGGAGTCTTCATGGCTTCCCCGGTCGCGGCCAGTGCGGCCTCAAGTTGGGCCTTGCACTCTTCAAGCTCCTGGGACAAACGGGTATTCTTTTCGGTAAGAACCTGCATTCCAAATGATCCTTAAATCAGTTATCCTAACTATTTTAAGTCTCGGGGGCTACTGGCATATATAACTGTCAAAATTCCTTACCCGTATGTCTTTCACATACTGCTCCGTGGCTCTGGCTAGGCCATCTTGAGCGGCACGGAGGTGCGCTTCTCCCGAACTAAAGGCGTCCAACGCCTCTTGGGAGAAACATGCGTCACGTAGAATAGTCCGGCGGCGCCTATGATTCATGGCGCTCTGCACCTCCGACTTGGTGGCGGACAGTCTGTCGGCATCCTCCGTTGGAGGAGCATCCGACGCACGCCTCGTGTTTGTACCCCCTTCCGGACTCGGCTTTTGAGCCTGGTCGGCGGAGGTCCGATTAAACTTCTCCGGACTCGATCCGCGGCGCTCTTTTTCCGAAAACCATGAGCGTCAGTGTGCCTCCGAGGAACCTCTCCTTAAAACACGATGGCACATCATACCATTGCGGCGACGTCTCGAGTCGTACCGCACTTCTTTTCCGCCTGCTGGGCCGAGCTGCCTTGTTGGGCGGCGCGCGCAGCTCGGCTTCCGCTCAAGGCACCCCTGCGAAACACCATCAAATACGTGGTGATTAGAAGTAAAGCACGGTGGGTCATGGTATCCGGACTTCGGTCACGGTTACCTGGGAGGCCGGAAATAATCCGGGGTAGTCGGCCGTAATGGCAACCAAAGCATTGTCGATGCTAAGTTGGTGGAACACCCCGTTGATCAGCTCCAACTTTATATCCGGGTCCTCTTCGGAGGCCGGATCGAGGGACCGTTCCGGATCCTCGGGTTGTGGGGGCGGGCTGTGTATCTTCTCCACGGCCCGGCGCAGTTTCTGCGTAGAAACCATGAAATGAGATATTTAACCACGGGAACATGGATCGGACAGGCCACAAAGATATTTGCTTACCTAACTTCGAGGATTATTCAAGAAAACCCGCTCGATGGATTGACGCGAGAAAATCCTCCTCTTCCCTTTGTACATGGCGGACAAGGTCTTCACCAGTTCGGTGACCGATCCCGGCCCTTTGCGGCCATGGCGGGTGGCATCGTCCTCCCCGTTGAAGTCCCACATAGGGTGGCCCCTTGGAGCGGCTGCACTCCCCTCATAATGCAGATTGCCATGACTCCAATCATGGTCAATCCGGCATGAGCCAGTAATCTTATTCGGCTCATCAAGTAAAGGACGTCCCGGTCATTTTCCCTCTGGGGGCTCTGCGGGCGCCAGCTTAGGCGCTTCTTCAGGGGAGCGTTGCTAAACTCCGGAAGGCCGATCCGAACAGGATCCGACAGCGGGACGTCCTCCATGTAAAACCATTCCGAGGGCCAGTCCTCGGACGCCTTCTTTGGGGTTCCGGATAAGTATCCGGTCCCGGCGATGCGCCATAGTTCGGCTCCGCCCACTTGATATATTGACCCTTCGTGAGAACGAGGCACAAGATAGAACAATCTCTTTCACAGAGCGAAATGGGCCTCGACGCCCAGAAACAGCTCGCAAAGGGCCACAAAGCCCGCTATATGCGAGATGGAGGCAGGCGTAAGGTTGTGCAGCTGGAGGCCGTAGGACTCTAGAAGCCCCCGGAGAAACGGATGGATTGGAAATTCGAGTCCTCTCATTAGGTAAGAGACGAAGCATACCCGCTCTCCCTTAGAGGGATCGGGGACGCTCTCCGCCTGCTTCCCGCCTTTATAAGTGGCGAGTCCGAACGCACCGAACCATGAAGGCCGGGAAGGAATCCCTTGGTTTGGAGCACCACCAATTATTGTCTTGGGATGAGCATCTCCCCAATCTCCGGCTGAGGGCTGGGAACGCGAGAGGAGGAGCCGCGTCGATTGTCCCATGGTGGAGTGGGTTTTTGTCAAAGGCGCTCGATGAAGGCTCGCGAAGGGAGGATGGTGTGATCCGATCTGGATCCCGCCTCTTTATAGACGGCTCATTTGCACAACAAGGGGGTAAATGTAAAGATACCTCGACTTTTCACATTCGTTCGACACGTGGAAGATGGCCATTATTGGGCGTGGAAGCCGAGAAGCGCGATATTCACAAGAAAGCCGGACAGTATTCAACACAAGATTCAGAGGGGAACCCGCATTGCAATGCCAAAGACAATCAACACGCCGGACTTATCATCATTGAAGCCTGGTTCGGGGGCTACTGAGGGAGTCCTGGACTAGGGGGTGTCCGGATAGCCGAACTATCATCTTTGGCCGAACTCCTGGACTATGAAGATACAAGATTGAAGACTCTGTCCCGTGTCTGGATAGGACTTTCCTTGGCGTGGAAGGCAAGCTTGGCGATACGGATATGTAGATCTCCTACCATTGTAACCGACTCTGTGTAACCCTAACCCTATTCGGTGTCTATATAAACCGAAGGGTTTTAGTCCGTAGGATGGACAACAATCATACCATAGGCTAGCTTCTAGGGTTTAGCCTCTCTGATCTCGTGGTAGATCTACTCTTGTACTACCCATATCATCAATATCAATCAAGCAGGAGTAGGGTATTACCTCCATCGAGAGGGCCCGAACCTGGGTAAAAACATCGTGTCCCTTGTCTCTTGTTACCATCCGCCTAGACGCATAGTTCGGGACCCCCTACCCGAGATCCGCCGGTTTTGACACCGACAACAATGCTTACCATGCCATGGGATCACTTGATCCCTCTCGGTACATCTTCTACACTTTGTGAGTTGATCAACTTGATTCACTCTTGACTTAGTCTTGATCAACCTTGAATATTTCCAACTCTCTTCATTTGGATGATGTCTTGAAGGTAAACATGAATGATCACACAATCTTATTATTCAAGACATGCTTTCAATAAGCTCAACTCTCACATGACCAATCTTTAGATAATTCCTTAATAGCACCTTGGTCAACACAAACTCTCCTTGAAACCAACACATGTACTCCAAGAAAAGCCTATGGACAAAACCTTCAAATATAACTCAAGGCAACCATTAGTCCATACAGATTGTCATCAATTACCAAAACCAAACATGGGGGCACCGCATGTTCTCTCACCGATCCCGATCCTGTAGCTTCTCTTTTTTAGGGAATCCCGATCCCTGTAGCGATAGGACGAGGCGTGCGCTCGATCAATGGCCTCGTCGCCTCTCCAGCCCAACTCCAGCGTCACAAGGCCCAATAGCGCTTAGTTTTTTTTCTTTCTAATACTAGGTCTGTATAAAAATTTGGGGCCCCTCAGAATTTTGGGCCCTGTGCGGGCCGCACTTTTGGCACCATTGTGGGCCCAGCCCTGTATTGGAGACAAGGGCGGCACTTCCGAATCACAGGTGGACAAGGTTGGCAGTTCCGGATATGTTGTGTCGCCTGTCGCCCGCCGCCGCAACGCTTTCGTCGGAGTTGGACCTTCCTGCTCCGCTTGCAGCTCCGCGCGGGCAGCTCACTCCGCGCCGCCCGTCCGTCGACCTTTCCTTCTCCGGCCGCTGCTCTGGCAAGGCATCAATGGGTTTTAGTGGCCGCTCCACCGGCACCAAGGACGCCCATGCTTGAACTGGAGGCGCATGCTGCCCGCCGAAAGACGCAACGGGCAAGGGAGGAGGCGGCCACGTCGGAGGCGGTCGTACAATATTCTCGTCGCCATAGAGGTCCGCAAAGCTGCATATCAGCGATGGAGCCGTGTCGAGCTCGGGGTGAAGAGGTGATCCGTTATTTTTCTTGTTGGTGGCTACTGTAGTGGTGCCAGTGGTAGGTGACGGGCGTTGGTGCGCCGCCTCCTCCTTCCTCCACAAAAAAGTTAGGGTTTCTGCCTCCCGCCGTCGCCGCCGCAGGTCCGCCTCCTCTCCGGTGGCCCTAGGGCCATGGGGGCGCGGTGGATCTCGGCAAGGGCTGGCGGGAGGGCTCCGTTTTTAGTCGTTTCTTTCAGTTTTGCAAGGGTTTGTGTCCTGCTCAGGAAGACGAGACGGCGGCGGCTCCTCAAGATGGAATAAAGGTCTCCCCGCCTAGTCCCGTTCCGTGGCGCGTCCTAGCACCGTTGGGCGGTGTGAGGTGTGTCTCCAGCGGATCTATCTTTGGTGGATTTGCTCGGATCTCGCCGTTGTTCGCTCACGTTCGCGTGTCTTCGGATTGGATCTTTCGATCTCGTTATTCTTCATCTGCGGCGGTTGCTGTTACGTGCGCTGGTCCCACGGGCCTTAGCACGACGACTTCCGACTGTCTACTACAACAAGTTGTGCCCGACTCCGGCGATGGAGGGCGATGACGCGCGCGCGCTTCGCTCGCTTCAAAGGCTTGGTAGTCGTCGCTAGGTGGTCTATGGACCTGGATGTAATTTTTATTATTTCTGGTATTCGTTGTACTTCCATGATTGAAGATGAATAGATCGGAAGTTTTCTCGCAAAAAAAAACTCAGAGATGTTCTGCTATCATTTCAATTTTGTTATGTCAGTCTTTACGTGACGTGTACTTTGATTTTTATGATATAAATGAGATATGTTTTACCATGCAAAACAAAAGAGATGGAGAATGTAAATCCAGAAAGCCGGTTGGTTTCCATGATACCCCAATTGCTTCTAGTTGAAATTGAGCCTCCGCATCGACAGAGAATGTGGTCACGTGTCTCATCCACGCGCATCTTTCTAATTTATTATCAAAAATGCCAAAAATCCAACGTCAAATTCTTTAACCATTGCAAATCGAACATTTTCAAACGGCAAATTTGCAATCTATACAGCTTTACATCAGGCAACACACATTCTCTATCCAACGGACAAAGATAAAGTTTTCATGTTTCCATTGAATATATGGTTTCCACAAAATACGTACTCAATGCTAAAAATCTAATGTCAGATTTTTGAGCATAGCAAATCGAACATTCTCAGATGGCAAATTACAAGTAGGGGCAAATCCTGGTAAAAACTAAACATGCCAGAATTTGCCGTCAGGCTCGACACGTAATTTACCCTAAAAAAATGTTCAATGGCCATGTTTAAAATCCTTTATTTTTTGAGGGAAATGCAATGCGTTTACATCTTATAAAACAGTTTTGCTAAAGCACATCTAGATGTGCTATAAGTATTGTACATCTAAGTCCTATGTCATTGATCTTACGTTGAGATTTGTGTAGAAATTTTCTTTTTCTTTTTTCTTTTCCTTTCTTGTGCTTGATTCACTTATTTAGATGTGTAATAACTGCACAGTGCCATACAGTATTAATGGACGGACATGATCCAGAAACGGGAAGCATATGATCATCTAGGCGAACTTGGCGAGCTCGACGGCGAAAGCGGCGGCATGAGGCTCCTCGACGCAGCGGAGGACCACCCGGACGCCTCCACGCCTGGGCGCTGGCGGCCTGACGTAGTGGAGCTGCACGATGAAGTTGTTGTGGTCGTTGAGCGGGGACACGTATCCGGGCGCGCCGAAGCCGTAGTCCACCTCGTCGAAGCCGAGACAAGTCCAGTCCGACAACGTCACCGTGCTGTAGTCCAGCGGCGGCACGTCGTACTGCTCGACGCCGCGCATCCAGCCCGCGAACCGAGCGGGGACCGCCTCCTTCGCCTCCCGTACCGCGCCGACCACCTCCGCCAGCGCCGCCTCCTGGACGGCCTTGCCTGTCCTAGCGACGCACGCCAGGAATACGCAGTTGCCGTAGTAGCCCTCCACCGTCGGTATCGGCAGCACGCCGCGGAGAAGGTGACGGGTGCTGACGGCGAAGGCCACCCGGACCTCGGCGTCGTCGTCTGGGAGCGCCGACGCCAGCGCCAGCGTGCGGCACTTGAACACGATGGCCGTCACCGCGTCGAAGGTGGAGCAAACCTCCCCCGTCGATGCCGCGGAAGCTTGCTTGAACTCGTCCTTGAAGCGCGCGATGCTCTCCGCCGAGATGTCGGCCACCTGGGTCACGAGCCTGAACTCCGTGACCTGCCCCGGCAGCGGGCTCGGGGCGTCTGGGATCGCGTCGCGGTCCCATACCGGAGCTACCGACGGTGCCTTGAGCCCCCGCGCTAGCTCCCCGACCGCCGTGAGAAACTGCGCCGCCCCTGCCCGTCGAACACCGCGTGCCTGAAGATGATCCCGACGGCGAAGCCGCCGCAGGTGAACCTCGTCGCCTGGACCATGAAGATGAGGCCGTCGAGCTTCTCGCCGGGGGGAGGGCGCGGGAGGAGGAGCTGCTGTGGGATGGGAAGCGGGCAGCACTCGAGGCCGTCCACGTCGGCGAGCGCGCAGCTCGCGGCGGCCTCCACGAACCAGATGCCCTCGCCGGTGCAATCCACCGCGAGGCCGCTTGGGGCGATTCGTCCGGCCACCGGGTAGTACGGTACAAGCGCCCTCGCGAATCCATCACGTATTGCGGCCACGGCCGCGGCGGCGCCCAGGTCTCTGCGGGCGGCGGAGAGCGAGGGAGGGGGAAACACCTGGATAAGGCACACGAAGCCGGAGCCGGCGACGGTCTTGTCGATGGAGGAGAGCGAGAGTGTGCCGCGGGGAGTGGGCCCCGCCGGCGGGATGAGCGCCGGCGGCGACTTGGTAACGGTGGGCGTGCTACTGCTGGTCATATCGAACCGAGCAATGAGCCAATGAGGCAAAGCGTCGTCGTTGGCGGCGGTGGGAACTGGGAAGGCAATTGGAGATTTTCCTCGCGGTATCTTTTAATTTCCAGAAGATTAACTCGCTGGCGGCGACTTGGCACGTCGACATGTGGCTGTATAATCCCGTCGATGTCACATCTTTGTATTTTTTCCCAGAAGACTAGCATGATTTGGCCTACTCCCTGCGTTCAAACATCCCCGCAGCAGTGCCGTGCCGCCCCCGCCGAACAGCTGGGCGTCGATGGCGTCGAGCACCGGGTCGTCGCGCGTCGCTGCGCACCATGTGGCCCATGTCCCCGAGCGAGAGCGCGTGCGGGTGCTGCCGCGGCGGCACACTACTGAAATCCCCAAATTTCCGACGGTGAAATCTAATAGCCGATGGGCCGTCGGCCATTACTGTAATAACCGACGGTGGTGGTAGTGTCCGACGGTTATTGTCAACTCACTGGTATGACCACTAATAACCGACGGTGTACTGAATTTACCGACGGGGAAAACCCAACTCTCGATTATCCAATGTAATGCCCGACGGGACGTTGTAATACCCGACAGTTTTCGTTCTACCCTCGGGGATTACATGTAATACCCGACGGTGAAATTTAATAGCTGAAGGTCAAAATAAAACTCTTGGCTATGAGTGGAAATGACCGACGGTCCATATGCAGCTGTCGGTTATTAGATTAAATACCCGACAGGGGATAGCAATAACCGACGGTTGACTTCCACCAGGGCCGGGCCGACAAAATTTGGGGCCCTGTGCCGAACCCTAAAATGGGGCCTACTTTCTTAGAAAAATAAAACTATTGTATACTCAAGTTATCTATAACTCCTTTATGATGTTGAATTAAATCCTCTAATTTTTTCTAAAAATTCTTATATTTCTAGTAACCAGATTCATATTTTCTAGATAAATTTTTAGAGGACATAACTTGGATCTTGAAACACAAGACACCTAGACCAATTAATATAAAAGAGTACAAATGATGGGTAAACAAGACTAGAGGGATACACATCCAACAGTTAGCAGCAACTATTTGTAGAATTGGGACTGATGAACGTCAAAGTCAAACTGTCCCTCGCTTCTCCTTTAGTCCATCTCGCTTCATCCAGCAGAAGAGGAAAGTAACAAGAAGCGAGCTAGCACCGAAGGACGAAGTGATGTCAATTAGTTGATTTGATTAAGTGTATTTAGCGCATCGCTGGAATACGACCATGTGCCTGCCCTATTTACTAGCTGCTGGTTGTTGCTGCCAGCGTTGCGGACGCTGCCGATGCCGGCGGCCGCCGTTCCTCTGATACGACATCAGGTTGCCCTATTTACCAGCTGCTGTGTCGTCAGGATTAGTGCGAACGATGGGTAGTCTGGGCCTTCTCCTAGGCCATGGATTAGCGACCTAGATGCTAATGTGCTGCTGATTTGGGGCCCCTGCCACCTGGAGGCCCTGTGCGGCCGCACCGGCCGCACACCCCTGGGGCCCGGGCCTGACTTCCACCCTCGGTGATATGTTTCAATAGAGGGTGGCTATAAACATGTGGAACAATTAATGGTTATATTCAAGATAATTTCCGTATAAGTAAATTTCAAAAATTAGGTTCTAGCATTTCTATTGTAACTGCATTATATTTTATTTTTCTTTAATAGGACGGTTAAAAAAATAGGTCGAAAACAATACAAAAGGATGGTTTAAAGAACTGACATGTTTGAAAAAAATGTGCACTTACACAAGGTATCACGAGCAAACACAATGTTGAGTGTCAAGAAGAGGTCTTCGTCCCCGGCCCAATTCCCTATCATTTCTGATGGTGTGGCCGACCGGATTAAAGAGATGCTCAGCATAGGCTTGTATATATAGGTTGAGGTTGGGTCATCACCATGTAGACGCATTGCCTAAGTGAAGTGTGATGCCAAGGTGTCTGAGCAGTGGCTGGTTGCTCATGTTGCTCGTGGTCCAGGTGGTACTAGTTACTGGCCATCTTCTATGGCACACATCGCTGGAAGCTCCTTCAATAAGCTAGATTGGTTCCTGCTCATGAGGTTCTCCATGCTCCTTCCTGTACAAGGTCGCTCCAGTGGCAACAAAAAATAGGGAAAATATGAAGTTCTACATCGGGATAGAGTTCATCCATGGTGGCTGCTTTGAAGCGACTCAACATTTGCTACAGTGATCCGCTATTGTCCAGTTCCACATGACCGAGCAAAATCCTAACTACTCCCTCGCAATTTTCTCCACCTCTCCCGATCGTGTAGTCACACCCGTCCTCATACCCCCATCTCTCCTGAGCCGGCGCCTACGCGTTTTCCTCTCCCATCCGTCCCTCTCACCTCTCCCGCCTCTCTCCAACAATCTCTCGACCGTCGCTGGAGAGTCGGCACCTAACTAGCCCACCTCTACCTCAACGTGTGGGCAGAGCCGGCGCGTGCCTACCGTAGATCCGGTGGCCTTGAGCTCCACCGTCACCAACAGGGGCGGCAACGACGGAGGGCTGACGGGATCTGGTGGCCTGAGCACGATGGTATCCATGAGTAGAGGTCGGCCATCAGATCCGGTGTAGGCTCATCTCGGGCCGGCAGCCACGCAGATTCGGTTGATCCCTCTCTTGGAACTCCGGCTGGTTCCTCTCCTTATTTCTTTCTCATTTTCTACATCTTTGTTCAGGTTGTACGAACTGCTCGCAGCTCACATGGTAGCTGACCTCGAGCTTGACTAGTGAGCGGAGTTGGAATGCGCAGAGTCGGCACCCCTGCATTGACGACTTGGACGTCCGTCGTTGTCGAGCTCCAGCAGACTTCATCTTCCTCTGTGGCGAGCTAGACAATGTCGACTGCACGCCTGCCAATAGTGGCCTCATCGACGGAGCCATCATGGTAACGGGTATGAATCTCTTTGATGTGCATAGTTGACCTACATTCTTTCGTAGCGGTTAGTGTGAATGCCACTTGTTGATTTTTGTCCTCTGAATTTGAAAAATACAAGAACGTGTGTCACTTTGTTTGCTCACGTTTGGCATTGAGCCCGTATTCTTTGTGCTTAAATTTGTAATGAGCATTCAGGTGTACTCACGTTTGAAAGGTGCTACTGCATAAGCATTTCTGATGTCTTTTAGCCACCGTCAAATTATTTTATGTAGCCTGAAACTGTTGCTCAACATGACATTATCTATGATTTAGTAAGGGAGGGGGGAATCCTTGACCTGCAGATGCATGAGTTGAAGCGTACTTTATATACTAATGTCAAATATCCTTCGATTATAAGAACTGTACTTGAACGTCCATACTGCAAGAACTATACTCTGAACATCCATACTGTAGTAAGGGAACTTGTGCTTAGGTGCCATTTTTCTTGTGGGGCATCTGGCATCTCTACCGTATGAGCTCATTTTTAATGCATACACATACGAACTTTTTACTGCAGGTTTTGCGATAGCTTATTAATCATATTAATATTCACTTGTGCATGCTGACCTCTTCAACTTTCATTATGTTGTTGACATGTTTGTGCTGTTCCCTAATGCAGATCACGAAGTATGGTGAAACTGTAGCAAGTTGATGTCTTTTGAAGAAGCATATTTTTGAAGCTTAGTCTGAAGACTTCACAATCTTATTTTGTTTCTCTAGATAATATATACAATGTAACTAGAAGCTAGTTATATTCTCATTTACTTGTTCCATTGTCTCAGAATTTCAAATGTATTAATGCATTTTTCTATTTTCTTTGTGTTATCTGTTGGATTTGAAATAATTATCTAAATTCAATAGAATCTTGAAACAACTCTTGGAGGAGTGTGAAGTAAAAAAAGTGATATCATAGAAATTAACATCAGGTGGTAAACTTGAGTTACATTATGTACTGCACGGAAAACTAGTATGTTTGTGCTATGCACTGTACACTACACTTTCGGGTACATAATACGTTGATGTGGAATTTAGACTGTCGGCGAATTAACAAATTGATGTTGTTGGCGCCCCTCTTGACTAATAGAATCTCTGAAGGGGTGTATACACAGTTGGCAAACATAATAACTAAGGGCTTAGTTCTCATCTCGGTTATAACAATTGCCGATGGGTCAAATATACCATCAACTATTACAACTGCCGATGGTCAAATACAACGTCAAGTATTACAATTGTCGACGGGAAACGATAACTGTAAGAAAAATAAATATTCGACGGGAAACCGTCGGCTATGAGCATCGTCTAGCTGGCTGGTGTGCCACATATGTCCAACGGTACACCGTCGGTTTATTACCGTTGGCAAATATATTAGCAGACGGTACCGTCGGCTAATACTGTAATGGCCGACGAAGAATAACCGACGGGGGATGGCCGACGGTTCACCGTCAGTTATTATATTATTTGAGGGTGAACTAAAATATCCGACGATAGTTCCACCATCGGAAATAAGGGGATATCTAGTAGTGGCACTTCCCACTCCCACTAGATGTGGTGGAGATCGGATCGTGGTTGGCCACGGTGGGCACGACACGAACCTCGGCGCGTTGCAGAGCACCGTCTGGAAGTAGCCCTCCGGCGAAGACACCAAGTTGGCGTAGTACATGAGCAGCGTACACCTCACCACGTACTCGGCCAAGTCCCGCGTCAGCGACCCCGTGTGCAGCTCGAACGGCGTCGGCAGCTCCCGCTGGGTGGACGTGTAGAAGAGAAGATGTCCTGCTTCTGCGACGCGTACAACCTCGGTTCCACGATCATGCCACAATCACTCGCCGCCGTGGCGCCGCAAGTTCCAGCTCATATATAAATATCGATTGTCGGAGGTGGGGAAGAAGGAAGAGTGCTCACTCCTTCCAGCTGACGCGGCTGGTGTGCTCGTTGAACTTGACGTTACGCGGCAGCGTTGAGAATACGTGCATGACATCTGTGTTGCCGCAGTTGGTTAGTCAGCCAGCGGATTCGATTATGGAAAGATAGATATATCGTGTCAAGCTAAGAGCATCTCCAGCCGTTCGGCTCCCAGGGGCTTGAAATAGCGCTGCGTGGGGGCGAATCGGCAATAATCTTGGCGTGGGGCCAATCGGGTTCCCAGCCATCGCTCCTAGGTCATTCCCAAATGCCGTTTTTTAAACATAAAATCAGCGAAACACAACACAATTTCGTCAGAACTAGGCGATTTTATTGATTTGTACAAAAACTTAAAAACACAAACTAAAAACACCAACTACGCCCAACCACCGTCGCCTTCTGCCTTCTACATGCCGAGGAGCCTATAGAACCGGGTGTAGTCGCCGCCGTCGTCGCCGCCGTGCTGGGTGCCGCCGCCTTCCCTGCTGCACCCCTGATTAGCGTAGCCGATGCGCGGGGGTTGGACTGATGGAAATATGCCCCAAAGGCAATAATAAATTGGTTATTATTATATTTTATAAATCATGATAAAAATTTATTATCCATGCTAGAATTGTATTGATCGGAAACTTAAATACATGTGTGAATACATAAACAAATACCGTGTCCCTAGTAAACCTCACCTAGACTAGCTCGTTGATCAAAGATGGTTAAGGTTTCCTAACCATAGACATGCGTTATCATTTGATAACGGGATCATATCATTAGGAGAATGATGTGATGCACAAGACCCATCCATTAGCTTAGCATAATGATCGTTCAGTTTATTGCTATTGCTTTCTTCATGTCAAATACATATTCCTTCGACTATGAGATTGTGCAACTCCCGGATACCGGCGGAGTATCTTGTGTGCTATCAAACGTCACAACATAACTCAGTGATCATAAAGATGCTCTACAGGTATCTTCAAAGGTGTTTGTTGAGTTGGCATAGATCAAGATTAGGATTTGTCACTCCGAGTATCGGAGAGGTATTTCTGGGCCCTCTCGGTAATACATATCATAAGAAGCCTTGCAAGCAAAGTGACTAATGAGTTAGTTGCAAGATGATGTATAACGGAACGAGTAAAGAGACTTGCCGATAACGAGATTGAAGTAGGTATGAAGATACTGACGATCGAATCTCGGGCTAGTAACATACCGATGGATAAAGGGAATTACATATGTTGTCATAACAGTTCGACCGATAAAGATCTTCGTAAAATATATAGGAGCCAATATGGGCATCCAGGTTCCGCTATTGGTTATTGACTGGAGAGGTGTCTTAGTCATGTCTACATAGTTCTCGAACCCGTAGGGTCCGCACGCTTAACGTTTGTTGACAATATAGTGTTATATGAGTTATATGATTTGGTGCTCGAATGTTGTTCGGAGTCCCGGATAAGATCACGGACATGACGAGGAGTCTCGAAATGGTCGAGAGGTAAAGATTGATATATAGGACGATGGTATTTAGACACCGGAAGTGTTTCGGGTGATACCAGGTACTTGTCGGTTCACTGGAATGAGTTCCGGGCAAACCCGACAAAGTAATGGGCTTAACGGGCCAAGTGAGGAACACACCAGCCCACAAGGGGCTGGTGCGCCTCCTATAGGTGGCCGTCCCTAGGGAGAGAAGGAAAGAGGGGACTAGGTCCCCCCCTTCCTTCCCTCTCCCCCTCTTTTCTTCCCCTTGGGGAATACATGGCAGGGGGGGGGGGGGCTCAGGGCAATGCAGGAGCCGTAGTGGCCGGCGGCCAGCCCTAGGGCGCGCCCTGGCTCCCTCCCCTCGCCCACCTATGTATATGGGGAGGGGGCACCACACAAGGACACGACATTGCCTTAGCCGCGTGGGGCGCCCCCGTCCACCGTTTACTCCCTCAGTGATATTTTCATAGTGCTTAGGCGAAGCCCTACGGATATTGCATCACCATCACCGTCACCACGCCGTCGTGCTGCTGGAACTCATATACTACCTCACCGTCTTGCTGGATCAAGAAGGCGGAGGACGTCACCGAGCTGAACGTGTGCAGAACACGGAGGTGTCGTGCGTTCGGTACTTGATCGGTTGGAGCGCGATAAAGTTTGACATCATCAACCACGTTGTTAAACGCTTCCGCTTACGGTCTACGAGGGTACGTAGACACACTCCCCCCTCTTTTCTATGCATCTCTATGGATAGATCATTACGTGAGCATAGATTTTTTTTGTTTTCCATGCAACGTTTCCCAACAGTGGCATCCGAGCCAGGTCTATGCGTAGATGATATGCACGAGTAGAACACAAAGAGTTGTGGGCGGTGATAGTCATACTGCTTACCACCAATGTCTTATTTTGATTCGACAGTATTGTGGGATGAAGCGGCCCGGGTCAACCTTACATGTCCACCCACATGAGACTGGTTCCATCGACTAACATGCAACTAGTTTTGCATAAAGGTGGCTGGCGGGTGTCTGTTTCTTCTACTTTAGTTGAATCGAATTTGACTCTTGCCTGTCGTTGAAGAAGGTTAAAACAACAAACTTGATGAATCACCATTGTGGTTTTATGCGTAGGTAACAATAGTTCTTGCTAGAAGCCCGACAGTCATGTAAAACTTGCAACAACAAAGTAGTGGACGTCTAACTTGTTTTTGCACGGCATGTTGTGATGTGATATGGTTAAGATATGATGTGATATATGTTGATGTACGATCATGTTCTGTAATATCGACAACCGGCAGGACTCTTAGGGTTGTCTCTTTATTGTATGAAGTGCAAGCGCCATGTAATTACTTTACTTTATCACTATGCGATAACGATAGTTGTAGAAGCAATAGTTGGCGTGACGACCTCGACACAACGATGCTACGATGGAGATCATGACGATGCTTTGAAGATGGATATCAAAAGCACAAGATGATGATGGCCATATCATGTCACATATTTTGATTGCATGTGATGTTATCCTTTATGCATCTTATTTTGCTTAGAACAACGGCAACATTATAAGATGATCCCTTCACTTAATTTCAAGATATATGTGTTCTCCCTGAGTATGCACCGTTGCTATAGTTCGTTGTTTCGAGACACCACGTGATGATCGGGTGTGATAGCTAGACTCTAGGTTCACATACAACGGGTGTAAGACAGTTTTGCAAAATACTTGGGTTAAACTTGACAAGCCTAGCATGTACAGACATGGTCTCTGAACACTGAAGACCGAAAGGTCGAACATGAGTCATATAGTAGATATGATCAAGATAGAGATGTTCACCATTCATGATTACCCCATCCCACGTGATGATCAGACATGGGTTAGTTGATTTGAATCATGTATCACTTAGATAAACTTGAGGGATGTTTATTTAAGTGGGAGTTCATTAGTAATTTGATTAGTTGAACTTAATTTATCATGAACTTAATCTTGATAGTTTTGATATCTATGTTGTAGATCAATGCTAGCTATATAGCTCCTATATATTTTTGATATGTTTCTAGAGAAATCTAAGTTGAAAGATGATAGTAGCAATGATGCGGACTGAGTCCATGATCCGAGGATTGTCCTCATTGCTCGAGAATTATGTCCTTGATGCACCGCTAGGTGACAAACCTATTGCAGGAGCAGATGCAGACGTTATGAACATTTTCAAGCTCGATATGATGACTACTTGATAGTTTAGTGTGTGTAGGATCGAAAGTATGTCTAGAGGTGGGGTGGGGTGATTAGACTACTTGACCAAATAAAAATCTAGCCTTTTGCCAATTTTAGTTCTTGGCAGATTTTAGCAACTTAGCACAAGTCAAGTAATCAACCTACACATGCAATTCTAAGAGTAGAGCAGCGGAATGTAAAACAATTGCATATGAAGGTAAAGGGATGAGTTTGAGGGAGCAAACGCAATGTTGACACGGAGATTTTTTATCCGTGGTTCCGATAGGTGGTGCTATCGTACATCCACGTTGATGGAGACTTCAACCCACGAAGGGTAACGGTTGCGTGAGTCCACGGAGGGCTCCACCCACGAAGGGTCCATGAAGAAGCAACCTTGTCTATCCCACCATGGCCGTCGCCCACGAAGGACTTGCCTCGCTAGGGTAGATCTTCATGAAGTAGGCGATCTCCTTGCCCTTACAAACTCCTTGGTTCAACTCCACAATCTTGATGGAGGCTCCCAAGTGACACCTAGCCAATCTAGGAGACACCACTCTTCAAGAAGTAACAAATGGTGTGTTGATGATGAACTCCTTGCTCTTGTGCTTCAAATGATAGTCTCCCTGAGGGAGTCCTGGATTAGGGGGTGTCCGGATAGCCGGACTATAACCTTTGGCCGGACTCCTGGACTATGAAGATACAAGATTGAAGACTTCGTCCCGTGTCCGGATGGGGCTTTCCTTGGTGTGGAAGGCAAGCTTGGCGATACGGATATGTAGATCTCCTCCCATTTTAATCGACTCTATGTAACCTTAGCCCTCTCCGATGTCTATATAAACCGGAGAGTTTTAGTCTGTAGGACGAACAACAATCATACCATAGGCTATCTTCTAGGGTTTAGCCTCTCTGATCTCGTGGTAGATCTACTCTTGTACTACCCATATCATCAATATTAATCAAGCAGGAGTAGGGTTTTACCTCCATCGAGAGGGCCCAACCTGGGTAAAACATCGTGTCCCTTGTCTCTTGTTACCATCCGCCTAGACGCACGCTCGGGACCCCTACCCGATATCCGCCGGATTTGACACCGACATTGGTGCTTTCATTGAGAGTTCCTCTGTGTTGTCATCTTTAGGCCCGATGGCTCCCCCGATCATCAACAACGATGCGGTCCAGGGCGAGACTTTTCTCCCCGGACAGATTTTCATATTCGGCGGCTTTGCATCATGGGCAATTCGCAGCCATCCGGAGCGAACGAAGCTACGCCCGCCATCGTGTCAGATTTGGAAGTTTGAACTACACGGCTGATGTCCGCGGAGACTTGATCTTCGACGGGTTCGAGCCACAGCAGAGCGTGCCGCACTGTTACGATGGGCATGATCTAGCTCGCCGCCAAACAAGGCCTCGAGGTCGCACCGTGTCCGCTCCGACCCTTAGCTCGGAGCCGATCGCGCTAATCGAGAACGGGTGGCTGGACACCGCCGGGGCTGCAATCTCTACGCCGATCGAGCCGAACACCAGCATTGTCCTCTCGGCTTCTCAGGACTCAAGGTGCCGGATTCCTCTCCGGACTCGGACCTTCCGCGCCCGCCGATTGAATCCGATTGGGCGCCGATCATGGAGTTCGCCATCATGACATCTTTTCAAAGACTTCGCCTTTCTACGACATTCTGAATTCACTAAAGTCTCTCTCTTTATCAGGAGAGCCCTGGTCGGACTATGGTCAGCAAGGTTGGGATGCGGATGACGAAGAAATTCAAAGCCCACCCACCACCCACTTCGTAGCCACTGTCGATGATTTAACCGACATGCTCGACTTCGACTCTGAAGACATCGACGGTATGGACACCGATGGAGGAGATGACCAAGAACCAGCGCCTATAGGGCACTAGAAGGCCACCTCGTCGTATGACATATACATGGTGGACACCCCAAAAGAAGGGAAGGGCGATGGAACAACGGAGGATGACCCCTCCAAGAAGCAGCCTAAACGCCGGTGTCGGGCCGCGCGCGCTTTAAATCCCGCCAAAGCAAAACGGCGATTCCGCACGGAGATAATAACACCCCTGACAAAGGTCGAAGACAACCCTCCAAAGAGGATTCAACACAGAGGATGAAGAAGCCAGCCCTCATGAGAGAGCGGCGCATGAGAGGTAGAGGACGATAATTACATGCCTCCCTTCGAAGACGAGGCAAGCCTCGACGACGACGAATTTTTCGTGCCTAAGGATCCCGTCGAACAAGAGCGTTTCAAACGCAGGCTTATGGCCACAGCGAGCAGCCTCAAGAAAAAACAGCAACAACTTAGAGCTGACCCAGACTTGCTAGCCGACAGATGGACTGAAGTCCTTGCGGCCGAAGAGTACAAACTCGAACGCCCCTCCAAGATCTACCCAAAGCGCAGGCTGCTACCCCGATTAGAGGAGGAAGCACCTAAACCTACATCACCAGCGACGACGCGGCCGACCGCCACCTCGTGGTCAGCGAAGAGAGGCCTCTCGCCCTCCACTCAAGCCGCACTCCGCCGCCAAAAAATACCAAGGCACGGGAAATGCGCCAGACCTGCGAAATATATTGGAGGACAAGGCAAAGCAAACAAGATCGATCTACGGATCGCGTGGGCGCCCCACAACACGTGACGATAACCGTCATGCCGGATATGGCAATTCCGGCCGGGCCGAACAGAGTAGACAAAGCTCATTTGAGCTACGTCGTGATATAGCTCAGTACAGAGGCACCGCACACCCACTATGCTTCATACATGAAGTAATGGATCATCAAATCCCCGAGGGTTTCAAACCCGTAAACATCGAATCATACGATGGCACAACAGATCCTGCGGTATGGATTGAGGATTATCTCCTTCATATCCACATGGCCTGCGGTGATGATCTACACGCCATCAAATACCTCCCACTCAAGCTTAAAGGACCAGCTCGGCATTGGCTTAACAGCTTGCCAACAGAGTCAATTGGTTGTTGGGAGGACCTGGAAGCCGCATTCCTCGACAATTTCCAGGGCACCTATGTGCGACCACCAGACGCCGATGACCTAAGCCACATAATTCAGCAGCCAGAGGAATCGGCCAGACAATTCTGGACACGGTTCCTAACCAAGAAAAATCAAATAGTCGACTGTCCGGACGCAGAGGCCCTCGCAGCCTTCAAGCATAACATCCGTGACGAGTGGCTTGCCCGGCACCTAGGACAGGAAAAGCCGAAATCCATGGCAGCCCTCACAACACTCATGACCCGCTTTTGCGCGGGAGAAGACAGCTGGCTAGCTCGTAGTAATAACATGACCAAGAGCCCTGGTAATTCGGATACCAAGGACAGCAATGGCATGTCGCGTCGCAACAAGCACAAGCGCCGCATTAACGGCGACAATGCTGAGGATATGATAGTTAATGCCGGATTTAGAGGCTCTAAACCCGGTCAGCGGAAAAAGCCATTTAAAAGAAATACTCCGGCCCGGCCCGCTTTGGACCGAATACTCGATCGCTCGTGCGGATACACGACACTTCGAAAAACCAGCCAATCACACCAACAGGGATTGTTGGGTGTTCAAGCAGGCAGGCAAGTTAAATGTCGAAAACAGAGACAAGGGGCTGCATAGCGATGACGAGGAGGAGCCCCGGCCACCGAACAATAGGGGACAGAAGGGCTTCCCCCCACAAGTGCGGACGGTGAACATGATATACGCAACCCACATACCCAAAAGGGAGCGGAAGCGCACTCGTGGACGATATGCGTTGGAGCCAGCCGCCTAAAGTTCAACCCGTGGTCCTCCCGCCCGATCACTTTTGATCAAGGACCACCCCATTAGCATCCTCCATGGCGGATTCGCCGCATTGGTTCTAGACCCAATCATTGACGGATTTCACTCACTAGAGTCCTTATGGACGGCGACAAAGAGCCTGAACCTGCTTTATCGTGATACAAAGCGAAAAATGGGCATAGATACCTCAAGGATTAAACCCACAAAGACGACCTTTAAAGGCGCCATACCAGGTGTAGAGGCCAACTGCATGTGCTTAGTTACACTTGAGAGGTGGTCTTCGATCCCTGACAATTTCCGGCGAGGAGTTAATCTTCGACATAGTCCTGCTCCGCAGTGGTTATCACGCGATCGCTTTCGGACGAACCGCATTGCAAAGTTCAATGCGGTGCCGCACTCACGCATACCTCAAGCTCAAGATGCCATGCCCTCGAGGAGTCATTACGGTCAATGGAAACACGAACGCCCTCTCCGAACGGAGGAGCATACGGCGCCCCTCGCGGCGGAAGTACAAAGTAGCCTCTCAAGGAAATTCTCCATCCGCTATTAAACGCCCGACACCGCTGGCGCGCCGGAGTAACCTACAACAAGACCGCCTGGCACGTTCCGAGCAAGTGTAGCAATGCGGCCCCAACCCCAGCCCTCGTGAAATCGTGAAACCAGTACTACGCGTACATAATTACGCTCTGGAAATACCATGGGCATAAGGGGAGGGGCACAACCATGGCACGCCCAAAATGCGGCTCAACCGCACTAGGGGCTCCCGATTTTGTCATTCCTTTTTTCTTACTTTCAGGACTCCACTCTCCGGAAGGCCTGTCCGGCAGTACAATTGCCGAACACACGATGCAACAGCCAGGGAGGCATAAAGCTACGATGAATGTCCAGGTGGTCTCTATAACGAGCAGTATACTTGTTTCACATATCATCCTGCAGCTCGCCCCTGGAGGGGGACATGTCAAATAGTCCCATCTCTTGGTTATCGCACTATTTGTATCGTTCTGCTTTTACCGCAGCTTTTTCGAATAAACAATACATAGCTTTTGTCTATTATTGCATTACTTTTTGTGTAAATATGTTCAGTTATGACATTATGCAACCGTACACTTTGGTACGGCCAATACACCAGGGGCTTAAGTACCCCAGAATATGGTGTGAGAAGTCCGAACACTCTCACGAGTGCGGCACCCCGAACTTATAGCATTATATGCATCGGCTCCGAATCATGTCTTGGGTCAATAGTTGGGTTTGCCCGACTCCCATGTTTTGGTACCTTACGTTCTGTTATATCGGCTAAGGTAGCGCTGGGAGAACTACTGCGATTGTGCCCCGGTTGAGCTGGGTTAAGCAGCTCAGTAGAGAAAGCTAAAACTGACCGTCATGATAAGGCGAGAGCTGGTCGCTGTTCGAGAGGTTTCGAGTCCCTAAAGACTTATGCCGCTTAGAGCGAGGAGTCGGCTTTGTCCGCCTAGGCGTGATAGCGCCTCAACTCGGCCTTCTGAATACTAGGGGCTTCACTAAATTTAAAATTATAGAATTCTATGGCTAAGGAGAGTGATAAAGCATTATAGTCCGATTGCCTTGTTCACAGTGCTGAGCGCCTCAAGGACCCAAGAATGGGAACAAGAGCGCCAGTTTATCCCAACACCCCAAAGACTGTGGCATGGGGGCGTGTTTACGACTCGCCATCTCTCGATTTAATAAACGGCCGCATGTAAGGTAATATTTTAAATTCAAAAGCATTGCTTAGCGATATGAACAAGGTTTCAGTGCACAAGATAACACGAGCGAGTTGTACTAAAAAATTACATCCTTGGAACATTCATACGCCACAAGGCGGGCACCCTTCAGGACACCCTCATAATACATCTCGGGTTTGCGATGCTCCTTGCCCTGCGGTGGCCCATCTGTCACCAGATTCTCAGCATCCATCTTGCCCTAGTGCACTTTAACACGGGCAAGGGCCCTACGGGCGCCTTCAATGCATACGGTGCTCTTGATGACTTCAAGCCGTGGACAGGCATCCGCCAGCCGCCTCACCAGCCCAAAGTAGCTCCCAAGCATGACCTCCCCAGGCCATAGCCGGACTATAAGGTCTTCATGGCCTGTTCGCCACCTTATGGAGCTCGACCAGCTGCTTCACTGGTCGCCAAGGGCACTGGTGTCCGCCTCAAAGATATCGAGACCGTAACACCTTCTCCGTCGAGCTCCCTCCTCGGCTCGGTAGTAGTATGCGGCAGCATCGGACACATCACAAGGCAGATCTGCAAATGCTCCTAGAGAGCTCCGGACTCGGGTAAGTAACAAGTAATTCACTTTCACGTGCTTGCTTTGCATAAAGAATGTCTTACCCGCCGCTATCTTCTTCATCGCCTCAATTTCCTGGAGGGCTTTTTGGGCTTCGCCTTAGCAGATTTGGCGCCTCAAGGGCCGAGGCGAGCTCGACTCGAGTCTTTGAGTCAAGCTCCAAACTCTCGTGTTTTTCACGAGCTTGGAGCTCTTGCCGCACCTCCGCCACCCGCACCTCCTGCTTTTTCTCGCTGGCGCGCCCACGGCCGCATTGTCTTCGGCCTTGACAGCGCTTTCTTCGTGGTCGCCACCTCGCCAGTGGCCCCGTAATACTCACGTTGGTCCTGTCATTTTTGCAACCGCATCTTTTTATATACTTACATAAGGTATTACTTACCTTCCTTGTCCTCGAGCTGCTTCTTGGCAAGGCCGAGCTCGTTCTCGGACCGCCGAGGCTCGCTTCAATGCATCGACCTCCGCATCGGGCGGTAGAGGTCAGCAACAAGAGCTTTGCATTCCCATATTGACATACTTATGTTAGACTCCTGCAGATATCTTTTAGATCCTCGCCGGCTTCTCTTTCCAACACCGAACTGAGCATCGTGGCTACTGCCTATGCGGTAATATTTTATGTATCTTAAATACATACCTCAAAGCATGTTAGAAGGTCGGCATTAAGCTTCACCAGCCCGCTCTTGGCGGATCGAACCTTCGGATCACCGTGACTCATAATAGTGCGGTGTGTTCCTCATCGATGGAGGCGCCTGTTAAGCACCTCCAAGAATTATCCGTGCCTCCGGTTGGACGGAGGTCACCGCGCCGAGGCTTGCCCTTCTTACTAGGGGTCATTGTGGACTCCGAACCATTGAAGGTTCGGTGCGGTGTCCGCCCGGGCCGGACTTGGAGCCCTTGGGGGTTTTGTCCCCTTTGCGCCTGGAATCCAGGAGGTCGCCTTGCGGCACCTCCAGGACCACCTCCTCCTGGCTTGGACACTTTTGGGACTCCACCTCGGCATCGTCCGTAGGGCGAGGGGAGGTAGCGGTCGGAAGCGAATTCACATCCGACGAATCCAGGGAGCCGCTCGACGAAGCGTCGAGCCGGGCCTTGGGCAGACTGCATGATTATATCCGGCGTCAGGGAAAGCTGTGCAATAAAAGAACACTATGAATCACTCTGGTGTCCGAACACTTACGACTGCGCCAGGGGCTTGTCCCTAGGAGGCAACTCCTCCTTGCTGTCGGCGACGTTGGTGGAGTAATCCGGGGGAAGGGTTCTTCCCTTCTTGGACCCTCCGGCCTCCTGAGTTGGGGCGGCTTTCCTTTTCTTTTCTTCCCCTGCTGGAGAAGAACCTTCTCTTTCCTCCTCCTCATTTTTGTGGGAGGAGTGCGCCTCGGAGTCATCGGACGACGAGTCCGGCTCCACCGGGCGCCGGGAGCTCTTCCGGGTTCCCGCGCCTTTTTTTCTGGCCTTCTTATCCGGCACCACGTAAGGTGCCAGGACCAGCAGCTTTGCTAAGCGGGCATCTGCGGGGCCTTCGGGCAAGGGAGCCGGACAATGATCTGTCCGGTCTTCTTTGCCAATATGTCAAAGGAACGGAGCTTAGATCCCGTGATAGAGTCAAACTATGAAAACAAGTATCCCATAAAGGGTAAAACGAGCTTACTTACGCTGGTTTGGCTTCGCAGCAGAATCCGCGATCCTCGGTAATGGGAGGGGGACCTCGGCGCCTTGAATAGCACCTTCCGTGCATCCTCGTGTTGTGTCAAAGAGCCCGGTCGAGTTTGGTGCTGGGCCGGGTCGAACTCCCACAAGTTAAAAGCCCGCTATTGACACGGAGGATCCGTGGATGAGCATGACCTGACTATGTTGACAAGTTTAACCTTCTCGCCCACCAGGTTTTGGACGCAGGTTTGAGTCCGTCAGCTTCCGAATTACCCCACGACAGGCCCTTCTCTTGCCAGGAGGTGAGCCGTGTGGGGATGCTAGATCGGAATTCGAGGGCCGCTGCCCATTCAGGGTCACGCGGCTCGGTGATGTAGAACCACCCCGATTGCCACCCCTTGATGGTTTCCACGAAGGAGCCCTTGAGCCATATAACGTTGGGCATCTTGCCCACCATGGCGCCTCCGCACTCCGCTTGCTGGCTGTGCACCACCTTCGGTTTGACGTTGAAGGTCTTCAGCCATAAGCCGAAGTGGGGCTTGATGCGGAGGAAAGCCTCGCACACGACGATAAATGCCGAGATGTTGAGGATGAAGTTCGGGGCCAGATCGCGGAAATCCAGGCCGTAGTAGAACATGATCCCCGGACAAATGGGTGGAGTGGGGAGCCTAGTCCATGGAGGAAATGGGTGAGGAACACCACCTCTCATGGGGCCCGGGAGGGGAATGAGCCGCCTCGTCTGGGAGCCGGTGCGCGATGTCTTGGACAAGTATCCGCTTTCTCAGCTTGATGTGTCCTCCGTGACGGAGGAGACCATCCACTTGCCTCCCGCCCGGACATGGTTGGAGAAGGTTGAGGTGGGTGTGCGGACTTGGGCGCTGGAGCTCGAAAGTCGAAAATGGATAAGCAAAGGAGGAAGAAGGCGAGATGAAAAAGGTGGATCCTTATCCCTTATATGGGCGATTTAAACTATGTGCCCCCACCAGCCCGGTAAAACTCGCTTATCTCCCAAGCGCCGTAATTAATGGCACAGTTGGGTTACCCACGCCCGTATTGATGAGAATCCCGAATAAGGGACACGATCTCGCTCGACAAGACGTGTTAAGGAAACCACCTCGCTAAGTGCGCTGAGGTGGGACAGTAAAAACGATTCGAATAAAGGATTGGCCGTGGTGAGATGTCACGCTGCAGAATACGTCAGCAGGTTGGATTTGTGTAAATATTATTCTCTCTACGGTGGTATGTGGAACTTATTTTGCAAAGCCAGACACTATCCTTGTGTTCAAAATCTTCTATGAAGTATTCAGAGGAGGAACCCGCCTTGCAATGCCGAAGACAATCTGCACGCCGGACTCGTCGTCATTGAAGCCTGGTTCAGGGGCTACTGAGGGAGTCCTGGATTAGGGGGTGTCCGGATAGCCGGACTATAACCTTTGGCCGGACTCCTAGACTATGAAGATACAAGATTGAATACTTCGTCCCGTGTCCGGATGGGGCTTTCCTTGGCGTGGAAGGCAAGCTTGGCGATACGGATATGTAGATCTCCTCCCATTGTAACCGACTCTGTGTAACCCTAGCTGTCGGTGTCAAACCGCAGATCTCGGTAGGGGTCCCAACTGCAAGCGCCTAGGCGGATGGTAACAGGAGACAAGGGACACGATGTTTTACCTGTGTTCGGGCCCTCTCGATGGAGGTAAAACCCACGCCCCGCTAGATTAATATTGATGATGTGTGTTACAAGAGTGGATCTACCACGAGATCAAAGAGGCTAAACCCTAGAAGCTAGCCTATGGTATGATTGTTGTTCGTCCCACGGACTAAAACCCTCCGGTTTATATAGACACCGGTAGGGTTAGGGTTACACAGAGTCGGTTACAATGGTAGGAGATCTACATATCCAGACGCCAAGCTTGCCTTCCACGCCAAGGAAAGTCCCATCCGGACACGGACTAAGTCTTCAATCTTGTATCTTCATAATCTTGGAGTCCGCCGATGATGATAGTTCGCTATCCGACACCCCTAGTCCGAAACTCCTCAAGAGTCTCCCGAACCAGGCTTCAATGACGACGAGTCCGGCGCGATATTGTCTTCGCATTGCAAGGCGGGTTCTTCCTCCGAATAATTTATAGAAGATTGTGAACACCAGATAGTGTCCGCTTTGCAAAACAAGTTCCACATAACACCGTAGAGAGAATAATTTTCGCACAGATCTGCCGACGATTCCGCGGGCGTGACATCACACCACGGCCAGCCTTTATATGAATCGATTTTGTTGCTCCTCCTCGCGTGTTTAGCGAGGCGCTTTCCTTGGCACGCCTTATCAAAGCGTAGATCGTGCCCCTATTCCGGATTCTCATCAATACGGACGGGTAACCCAACTGCGTCCGCTGGCCTGCCTTCTCTATCAAAGGCGTAGTCCTAGTCGACCACGGGTGGGCTCTTGGTATTCAACCTCTTTATAACGAGACCAAGGCCCTCTCCTTTTACACCTCTATCGAAGTTCGCCGCTTCTCGAGTTCCAACACCCAAAGCTTCAGATTCAGCGCTTCGACTTCCGACGATGTCCGCTCCGACCAGCATGGCGATGGATGTCTTCCTCCATCACGTAAGAAGACGTATAAAGCTGCGAGATGCCGTGTATCTAACCGCGAGATCTCGATAGGCTGCCTGCCCAGGCAGGTCATTCCCACTCCCGAGCCCGGCGAGAACGTGGTGTTCGTGGTCTCACTTCCGCCGGGTTTAGGCTTCCCGACGGACCCCTTTGTCCGGGGCTCATGTTTTATTATGGGCTTGATTTCCATGACTTGAATCCAGAGTCCATCCTCCATATCTCGTCATTCATTGTTGTATGTGAGGCCTTCCTCCATATTACCCCCACTTTGGATTGTGGCTCAAAACCTTCAAGGTGGAGCCAAAGACGATCAAGGGGCAGCAAGCAGAGTGGAGGGGCGGTCATAAGCAAATGTGCTGATGTCTGCGGGCCCGAGGGCTCTTTTCAAGAGGAGCTTGGTGTGTGGCAACGGGAGTGGTTTTATATTACCGCCCCTGTGGGCACCAAATGGGCGGCGCCCTTGCCTTCCGCTCAGTCCACCACAGCGGCAAGCGCCATGGGTCAACAAGGGGCTCGACTGGGGTTGTCCAAGGACGCCCCTACTGCAGGGCCGATTCGAGATCTCCAGAAAGAGGGATCAATCTGGTTGCAAAGGGCGCAGGTTATTGTGATCCGCGTCTTCAGCCTGCAAAATGTCGCCCCTCCGCCTGTGGGAATTCAATCCGAGGGACCACGAGCTCTCCAAAATTTTATGGGCACGACGCCTGTGGAGATGTATAAACTGTTCTTCGGATCACGAGAGAAGTGTCCGGACTTGACCGAGGACGCAGGACTAAGCTGCAATCGCCAGATGCCCAAGTAAGTAGTCCTGTAACCTGACAAGCTGTTCATTCATTTATTATACATATATGCCCTTTAAAGGAGCCGCTTTTGAACATGAGTGGATAGCCAAGGCAAAGTTGATAAGGTGTCCGCCCTCCCAGACCACGCTGGATCCCATGTTGACCAAGATGTTGAAGGCCGCGCCTCTTGAAGAAGGCGAAGGAGGAGTGGGGAGCAACCGCCTCTGCGAAGGAGGCTATCAAGGAAGGAGGGATTAAGAGTCCCACCTTCCGAGGAGAGAAGAGGACCGCTTCAAGATCCGGAGGTCAAGGCCTCAAAGAAAGGAAGGAATCTTCGTCGGAGAGTCCGGCTACTGGGAAGTAACCCAGCCGCACTATTTCCCCAAGGGATCAGCCTCCAACAGCCGTAAGTAAAACGAAGGGTCTTGTAAATAAGGAACATCCTCAGATTTATTTATGAAGATAACCAAATTGTACCTTGTTTCGACCTCAGCCCTTCTCGCAGAGCTCGCTTCGGGGATCTTCTTCCGGAGATGATGGAGAGCGAACGCCTCCACAGCCGCACCCCATGTGAAGCGGACGACCCGGAGGTGTCGTCGCGAGGGTTCCCCAAGTCCGGCGGGGCGGAAGGTCCGCGCCAAGTGGTGTGCGGTCGAGGATTCAAGGATCTGCTCGGGCGAAGCGGTTATTCGTAAGATCACCGTGTTCTAATGGGTACGGTGATTGAAAGAATTGCATCCGCGGAGAGCGGATTATATGAAGCCGCCGAAGCTTACCGACGGGATTTGAGGTATGCAAAATGATGTACCTTCCGACGCTTATGCATATACAATGCGCTCAGATAGATAGTAGTTTCGAGACTCGGTATGTTGTCAAAATTGACAACATGCCGAGGATCAAATTCTCAGTTTTAACATATCGCCGCGTCTAAACAGGTGGCGGAGCGTCCGGAGGCCAGCCGGACTGATGAATATGCTAAAGCGGCAGCTTGATGAGGCGGATGCGGACATCGCGCTGGTCAATAAACGGTTTGACGAGTCACAAGGTATGCGACTTCTATGCGGACACCTGTTAAGGGATCTTGACTCCCATGTCTTACGGTTTGTATGCTTTAATGCAGATAGTGCCACTGCCGTTGAGGAGCTACGGGCAGAACTTTCCTGAGCGAAAGAGCAAGCCAGGAGTAGTAATGCGGCTGCTTTAAAGGCGGCCAAGAGCTAGAAGCTGAACGGCTGCTCACCGCCAAGAAGAGGAGATGGCCGAGAGGGCCAAAAGGTTAAGGAATGCTACCGATCGCTGCGAGGTTCTTGAAAAAGAGCATCAAGCGGAACAGAGGGTTTAAAGAAGGCCGCCGCGAAACCAAGAATGCCCAATTGGCTTTGAGAGCTGCCAAGGAGGAGCTGAGTCGCCGTGGCAATTGCGGCCGGAAAACCGCTTTCGCCATGGAGGAAATATACAGATCCAAAGTATTCTCCGCTGGATAAATTATAGAGTTCAGAGGATGCTTATATGGACTTGGCGGCGAAGCGCCAGGACGCTGTTGAGCACTTCCGGGGCCGTAAGGGGCACAAAGGGAAGAGCTATACTGGTCGCAATTCCATAGTCCTAACGCCCTCTGCCACGACCGATCGGTTGGCCGAGTGGGCCGAGCTGAATCGATTGTCCGGATTGGCCATGAAGCATGTCTTGACTCACTTGTGGCGGACGGACCCCACCAAGAACTATTTTGGTGTAGTGCAGCAGTTTCTTGGTGCGGTGCAGCCAGACGACGCCGATGAAGCGATCGGCATGTATTGAGGGAGCGCTGATGGCTCTTGCCCGTGTCAAGACATACTGGGCAGAGATGAAGGCCACCGACGTTGCATCCCGTGATTCGGACAGAGGTCGAGTACCGCCGAGCACTACTTTGAAGAAGTTCCGCCGGGCTTTCGCTTAATAGAGACGCAAGGCTCAAGGATATTATGTTTGAATGACATGTATGATTCGTGAAAACGATGTTTCAATGTAATATAAGTGCTTTTTATACTTGTGCGTCAAGTAGTAAACTACCCTTGTGCGGCCGCTTATGTATATCTGTATATAACCTTGAAAGATGGCAGTCCTTATTTCAGCCCCCACACACATAGTGCGGGGTGTTTGCAAAAAGCGCTTTTTCACACTTAATCCAACGCCTTGGTCCTGTTAAGGAGGTGATAGCGAGCAAACCAGCAACCAGACTATAATGCTTTATCACTTTCACTTAGCCATAGGAGTTCGAGGGTGGGGCTACTATATAGCCCTCGGGGCACCGCACTCTCCCGAATTCAAAAGCGAGTGTGCCTGACCGAAAACCGTCCTTCGTTAATGCGGAGGAATTCTAAACATTCCTGTGAGTCATCGAGTGGTTGACCAGTCTCTCGCTATATCATGACAACACAGTTTTGCTTTCATCGAGGTGCTCGCCTGGCGAACCGGGCACAATCACAGAGTTCTCCGGTGCCGCTGCTAGCCATGAAAACGGAATGTAAGGCAGCAAAACACAGGAGCCGGGCAACCCAACATTTGACCAAAGACATGATTCGAGCTGATGCATATAAGGCCTAATCTCGAGACGCCGAATACGCCCTAAGGTATTCGGTCTTTATGAAAATGGGCAAAATAAGGCCCTAAGCCCTTTGTGTCCGTGCACGCATAGGGCTTCTGGTGCGCCAATGCCAAAGCACCGCCTCCTCCTCGCTTATATTAAGGAACCGAGGGATGTGTATCAACAAGAGACAAAGAAAGAAAGGTTTACGCAGGTCTTAATCAAAAGAATCCTTGCAACGGGTCCCTACTGCACGCCTGCTACCGTGTTCCATTGTGCCGTATCCTCGACGGTGTAGCACGTTGTTCATCCGTAAAGAGAGGAACTTAGTTTAAAAGAAAAAGGATCATGCTAAGATGTACTTAATATTTAAATAAACAAAGTACGGTTCAAGAAGTGAATAAAATTTGAGCTTTATTATCTCTTGTTATACATGCATGCAGCCCCTGTATGGGGGTATGCCGCTAGTGGGCGCCGGACTGCCTAGCCGATCCGGGTTTGAATGACCTATTGCGTGTTCTTTGCCTAGTGGAGCCGGATAGTCGTGGAGCGGTCGATGCGCCCCCTTCTTCCGCGCCGAGTAACACTTAATACTTCCTTTCAACGAGATGATGCCGCGGACCGGCATTTTAAGTGTTAGAGATGCATAATGCGGTATTGCGTTAAAGCGGGCGAAAGCTTCGTCCCAATAGTGCTTGATGGCTACTTTTAAACGGGCGACATGGAAGAGTAACCTTCGCGACGGAAGTTGTCGGATGAACCAAACACAACTTCTAGCAAGATGGAGCCCGTGTAAAGGGCATATGGGCTCGGCAAGATTCTTTAAAGGAGGTGTTGCTATGGCTAATTTTGGTTGGTTTATCCTCATCCTCATGGATTGTGTCCTCGATATATCAGGTTTATGTCACCGCCGCCGTCCATGAGGACATGTGTAAATTGAATCCGTCGATTATAGGATTCAATATCAAGGCAGTCCATCCTGCGCTCCGAATATTATCGGAATAGTCCTGATGGTCGAAGGTGATTGGTTTTGATAACTCAGCAGCGGCGCGCTTTTAGGGGCGCCGCTTTGTTTTTCCCTTTGATCACGTGAAGTGAGTTTACTGTTTTAACCTCCTGTGGAAAGTTTTTCATTTTCCGAGTGCTGCTTTTGGGTTTCACACTCGCATTTGGTGTGTCGAGCCCCTTGTGTTCGGCGTTAAGTCGGCCGGACTGCTTGAAGACCCAACAATCTCTGTGGGTATGGTTTGCGTGCTTCCTGAGGTACCATGTATTTGACATACTATCCAAAATCTTGTTTAGGTTGGATAGCTCGTCACCGTTATCCTTTAGGGCAGTGTTTTGTTGTTTGGCCGAGTTTTTGAATCCGGCGCCGACCGCCGCATTATTTGGGCCATTTTCCTTATTCCGCGCTGATCTTTTCAAGGCCGTGATTTCATTTCCATCCCTGATTTCGGATGTACTTGGGTCGCTGGTGCTGCATCTAGCCAGCCAGCTGTCCTCTCCGCATAAAAGCGGGTCATGAGGCTTGTTAATGCAGCCATTGTTCTTGGCTTTTCTTGGCCGAGGTGTCTCGCGAGCCAATCGCCTCGGATGTTGTGTTTGAAAGCTGCTAAGGCTTCAAGGTCCTGACAATGACTATTTGGTTCTTTTAGTAAGGAACCTGTTCCTGAATTTCTGGGCTGACTCTCCGGCTGTTGAGTTATGTGACTTAGATCGCTCAGATCCTGAGGGCGGACATAAGTCCCCTAAAATTTGCCCTAAATGCATCCTCGAGCTCTCCCCAGCTTCTAATGGTATTTTCGGGAGGCTTTTAAACCAATGCCGAGCTGGCCCTTTGAGTTTAAGGAGTAAATATTTTATGGCGTGAGATCGCCTCTCTAGCCATGTGTATGTGGAGGATGTAATCCTCGATCCGCACTCGGTCTGTTGTTCCGTCAGATGCCTCTATGTTTACGGGTTTGAATCCCGCTGAAATTATGATCCAAACCTCATCGGTGAAACATAGGGGTGTGCGGCGCCCTATATTTGGGTGTGCCATGATCTTCGGAATTTTGGCGATTGCATTGCTTTGACAAGCTCGCTTTCTTGGCCCATAGATGGACCTAATCGGGCCATCCTCTTGATGTGAATCCTTATGCGGATCACATATTGGCTTGTGTGCGGCGCTATTCGCCACTCTCTTTTTGCCATGAGGTCGTCCATCCGACCAGCTGGCCTTCTTACTTTTTAATTGTGGGGGCTCTAAGGCCTCCTCATCGAATTTGGGCAGTAGCTTTCTTTTCGGTAGTTTTGTTGTTCGGGCGATCGTCATTGCATTTGTTCAAGGGCGCTGAATACTTTGCTCCATCTAATCCTGAGTGCATCTTCCGCTGTTTTGAGCTTCCGCTTCGCTTTTTCAGGCTACGCAGATGGCGGCGAGCCTTTTCTCGAGGTCATTTTGTTCGATGGTTTGTCCGGTGTGAGATCGTCCGGACTGTTGTCTTTGCCGGGACAGATTGTTTATCCAAGTTGTCTTGTTCGGACGATCGCCGATAGCTTGTTCATTGTCCACCGTTCGCCTCGCTCTATGGCTGGGTCTTTGTTGAGGCGGACTCGTTCGCGCTTACGCTGCCGCTTTGACTGCTTTTCGAGGATTTATCCTTCAGTAGCGCCCCGCTGCTCTCGCCTTCATTTGCTTTAGGTGTATCCACCATGTATACATCATGGGTGAGGTTGTCCAGATCCTATAGGTGCTGGTTCATTGTTGTCTCCTACATCGCCGCCCATACCGCCGATGTCTTCGGAGGCGTAAATCGAGCACGCCGTGTAGGCTATCGGCAGTGGCTATGAAGTGGGTGGTGGTGGGCATTGAATTTTCATCATCGTCAGTATCCCAACCTTCCCGACCGTAGTCCGCCAGGCTCTCCGGATAAAGAGAGAGACTTTAGTGAATTCAGGATGTCGCCAAAAGGCGAGTGCTGAAAGATGTCCGCGGCCATGAACTCCATAACGGGCGCCCAATCGGATTCGATCGGCAAGGGCACGGAGGGTTCGGAGTCCGGATAGGAGTCCGGCACCCTGGAGTCAGCATCTTTGCAAAGGACAGGATGGAGTTCGCCGATCGCCGAGAGATTAAAGCCCCGAGGCGGTGTCCAACCACTCGCCCCGATCGGGAGTCCGCCCGGATTAAGGGTTGAGCGGATTCTCGTGCGGCCTCTAGGGCACCGCTCGCTGCAGAGCTAGATCATGCCCATCGAGACAAGGCGGCGGCGCTTGGTCAGGCTCAATCCGTCAAGATCAAGTCTCCGCGATATTAGCCGATAGTTTAAACTTCCGAATCTAACTCGACGGTCAGGCGAAGCTGATCTGCTCTAGATGGCTGCTTAATTGGCCCAGCAGCAAAGCCGCCGGACACGAAGATCTGCTCGGGAGAGAAGTCTCACCGGGCCGCGCCGTTGTTGATGATCGAAGGAGCCATCGGCCTATCGGCGACGACACGGAGGAACTCTCAATGAAAGCACCAATGTCGGTGTCAAAACCGCGGATCTCGGTTAGGGGTCCTGAACTCGTGCGCCTAGGCGGATGGTAACAGGAGACAAGGGACACGATGTTTTACCCAGGTTTGGGCCCTCTCGATGGAGGTAAAACCCTCGCCCCGCTAGATTAATATTGATGATGTGTGTTACAAGAGTGGATCTACCACGAGATCAAAGAGGCTAAACCCTAGAAGCTAGCCTATGGTATGATTGTTGTTCGCCCCACGGACTAAAACCCTCCGGTTTATATAGACACCGGATAGGGTTAGGTTTACACAGAGTCGGTTACAATGGTAGGAGATCTACATATCCGTATCGCCAAGCTTGCCTTCCACGCCAAGGAAAGTCCCATCCGGACACGGGACGAAGTCTTCAATCTTGTATCTTCATAATCTTGGAGTCCGGCCGATGATGATAGTTCGGCTATCCGGACACCCCCTAGTCCGGAACTCCCTCACTAGCCCTCTCCGATGTCTATATAAACCGGAGAGTTTTAGTCCGTAGGACGAACAACAATCATACCATAGGCTAGCTTCTAGGGTTTAGCCTCTCTGATCTCGTGGTAGATCTACTCTTGTACTACCCATATAATCAATATTAATCAAGCAGGAGTAGGGTTTTACCTCCATCGAGAGGGCCCGAACCTGGGTAAAAACATCGTGTCCCTTGTCACCTGTTACCATCCGCCTAGACGCACAGTTCGGGACCCCCTACCCGAGATCCGCCGGTTTTGACACCGACACTCCCCAACACTCAACTCTCTCTCATAGGATTTGGATTTGGTGGAAAGAATATTTGAGTGGAAAGCAACTTGGGGAAGGCTAGAGATCAAGATTTATGTGGTTGGAATGGAATATCTTGACCTCAACACAAGTGTAGGTGGTTCTCTCTCAGAAAATATGTGTTGGAAGTGTAGGCATGTTCTGATGGCTCTCTCCATGAATGAAGAGTGGGTGGAGGGTATATAGCCTCCACACAAAATCTAACTGTTACACACAAATCACCAAACTCGTGGGACCGATTCAAAGAACTCGGTCGGACCGATTTGGTTCATAATGTGACCGTTAGGTATTTCGGTGGGACCGACACGTCAACTCGGTGGGACCGATATCATTAGGGTTAGGGCATAACGTAATCTCGGTGAGACCGATTACACAAACTCGGTGAGACTGATTTTGGTAATAGACTAATAGAGAGTTGGTCAGGCAAACTCGGTGGGACCGACTCACTCATCTCGGTTGGACCGAAACGTTACAAAAAGGATACAGAGTGTTTGCATTGCAATCTCGCTGGGACCGATTGCTCATCTCGGTTTGACCGAAACGTTACGAAGGGAAACAAAGAGATTACAATCCCATCTCGGTGAGACCGAGATCCCTATCGGTGAGACCAAATAGACTAGGGTTTCTGGCAGTGGCTATGTCAACTGTACTCGGTGCCTCCGGATATGAAATTTTGGTGGGGCCGAGTTGGACTTTTTGGTTTAGGACATATGTGGATATGAGAAAGTAGTGGAGGGTTTTGGAGCATATCACTAAGCATTTTGAGCAAGAACCTCATTAAGCAACACCTCATCCCTTCTTAATAGTATTGGCTTTTCCTATAGACTCAATGTGATCTTGGATCACTAAAATAGAAAAAGTAGAGTCTTGTGCTTTGAGCTTGAGCCAATCTTTTGTCCTTAGCATTTTGAAGGGTCCACTTTCTAATCCATGCCATGCCAATCATTGAGCTTTCCTGAAATATTCATCTTGGAATAGCATTAGCTCAATGAGCTATATGTTGTTAGGAATTACCAAAACCACCTGTGGATAGTTGCACTTTCAATCTCCCCTTTTGGTAATCGATGACAACATATAGATCAAAGCTTCGACAAATGATAAATAAGATTGAAAACATCGCCGCTTTGAGAAGTATGTGATAAGCAAGATCTCCCCCTAAATTTGTGCATTATTTGAAATTTGCTTTTGAATGCAAATGCACAATCGATTAGGATCATGGATTACTCTTCCATGTCACATACATCTTGGTGCAGCGCTCAAAATGATAGAAATTAAACACATGCACTCATCACCAAGCAAAGTGAATGATCATAAGAGGATATAAAGATAATATCATCCAACAAGCATTAAGGGTAGCATATGATCAAACACATGATCAAACAAGTATCTCACAAGGACACAAAGTAGTATCTCACACAAGCACACAATAAAGTTTCAACCAAAATAGCAAGAGAGAATAAAAAAGGCAACACTCTCTCTCGAAGCCTATGATCTATACATTTTTCTCCCCCTTTGGCAACAAGTTACCAAAAAGTTCAAAAATGCATAGTGCTAAACGACTCTCAGGCTTGATCTTCGGTAGGAGGTGTTGAGAGAACTCCAAGGACGAAGGCTTCAGATGAAGTTGCTGGAGCTAGTGGAGTAGCTGCTGGAGGTGGAACTGGAGCTATTGCTGCTGGTGCTGATGCTGCTGGTGCTGATGCTGTAGCTCTAGTGTCTGTCACTGGCACTGCAGCAGATCTCTGTCCTCTGGGCACTCTGGGAAAAGCATTTGTGGTAGACTTTCCCTTCTTCTCCTCAGCTTCTTCCTGAAGTTGCTCAACTGCAGATTGGATCTCTGTCACCTTGACATCAAGGTCATAGAATTTTGTCTCAATGATCCTCTCCAGACTCTCCTGGTTCTTGGTCAGGGTGGCCAAGCCCTTCTCAATCCTCAGGGTGGATTGGATCAGATATCCAAGCTGGTCTTGCTTGCTCTTCAAGAATACCTGAGATGCCTCCTCTACTGTTGGCATCTTTGCAGCCTTCTCTGCCTTAGCCTTCTCTCTCTTCTCATGTGCTTGAGCTGAAGATGGTTTATTCTCATTCATCACCACTGTGTTATCTTCAAATTCAGGATAGATGGGCAGGTGATCCTAATCCAAAATGTATTTGCCTTTGCCCATCTTTGAGTTGATGAGCTCCTGAATTTGTGGGGCATACCCACAGCTTCTCTTCTGGTCAGCAGCAGTCCTCTTGATTGTCTCAACAATCAAGCTCATGACCTTGAACTTCTGTGGGACATCAAATATATGCAGCAAGTTAATGGCATGTCCTCTGATCATCTTGTGATCACCCGACTTGGGTAACAGTGTGTGCCTTAAGATCCATTTGATTGTTGGCAGACCAGACAACAAGTAGTGAACAGATCCAAACTTATGTGTATCCAAGGCAGCATCTGGGATCTCTTTGTACATGTTGGCCATTGTGTTGTGGTCTTTCTTCTTCTCTGCATAGACATCCAAGTCATCCTCATGTTCCTCAGGAGCATTGATAAGCTTGGCCCATTCCTCAACTGTAGACTGGTACCTAGTACCCTCAGACATCCATACTATCCTTCCATCTGGATAGAAGTGAGCTCATCATTCCACTTGGTGAGCTTCTGGGCAACAAAAGTGTCAACTCCACATGCCTTGAAGTTATCAAGCACTCCAGGGAAGTGATCCTCATTCTCCTTGATGAACTCCCAGTCAACCCATCTCATATCACACACAATGGGCTTCTTATCAAGCAGAATTGTCTCATAGAAGTCCTGTTGTTCCTTAGTGTGAAATCTATAGTCCACAACAGTCCTTCTCCTGATAGCATATGGATCAGACTGTCTCCATAGTCTCAATCCTGCATCCTTCCTGATTTTCATGTTCTCTGCAACTGGGTGTGCATCTGTGTGGTCAGGGATCTTGGGTTTCAGCTTCCTCAATACAACAGAATCATCATCTTCTTCTTCAGCAGCTTCAGGCAATGGGGCCTTGTTCTTCTCTTCAACAGGGATGTTCCTAGTGCTCCTCTTGGGTTTAGGCTTTGGAGCTGGAGCAGCAGCCTTGGGAGCAGGTTTGGGCTTAGATGGAGCATCCCCTGATTTGATTGCATACCCCATAAGCTTTTGTGCTTTGGGTGCTGGTGCAGCATCCTCTTGCTCTTCTTCTTCAGAATCAATCCTCATAGAGGGCTTGCCAAGAACTCTGGCAGTAGTGGTTCTGGCCCTCTTCTTCTTCTTATCTTCACCAGCTGCCTCTTCTTCAGACTCAATGGTGAACTTCATAGTTTCACCTGTGGCAACTTTTCTTGGCTTAGACATGGGTTGTCTTCTTTCTGGAGCCTTTGTTTTCAGACCAGGCTTTGTTGCAGCAGCTGTGCCATACTCTTTCTTCAGCACCTTTTTCTTTGAAGTGGCTTCATCTTCAACTGCCACATAGTCTTCATCCTCAGAGTCAGAATTCTTCTTCTTCCTTGTCCTGGTGGCAGCCTTTGGCAAATTACTGGGAGTGCTCCTGCTGCCATCATCATAACTGCTGGAGGGATCTGAACCCTCACTCATCTCCACCTGCTATTCAGACTTGTTCTGGATGTCACTCTGGTCAGACATCTTTGCAAACTCTCTGACAGCAGACCCTGTGAATAGATTATAGATGAGGTAGATAAGATGAGCATCACAAAGTACAGAAGTTTTTGTAAAATAGATTACTTAAAAACTTAGTTTTAGTTCTCCATAGAAAGCATTTCGGATCTACCAATTTGTAAACTCGGTGATACCGAAGCAGCTTTTGGAACCTAAAATAGTGAACTCGGTCATACCGAGTCACAGTTTAGTGGTACCGAGACTGCTAGGGTTTCACAAAGAATCAAACTCGGTCACACCGATTTGCAATTTTCGGTCAGACCGAAAATGCATGTGCTCTGGCCTAAGCCAAATCGGTGAGACCAATTTCTACAACTCGGTCGGTTTGAGATGAATTCGGCGGAGACCTAACCCTAAATTTTCAAATCAAAACTAATCTACGGGATGTTTTCTCTGGACAGGATGATTTCAATCGTGGCAAGAATCATGGCAAAGCAATGTGCTAAGAATCGGAGTTAAGGATTACCACAAAGTTCAAGTTCGTACCCTAGTTCGGCGGCGAACTTGCTACGGCGGCAACGGCGGGGCAGGTTGCCGTTGACAGCGGCGGAGACCAGCGGCGGGAGGTCGCTGGCAACGAGAGGATGATCCGGAGACCCGAAGAGGCAGAGTAGGTTATGCGCGGGCGAGGAGGTTCGGAAAATTTTCCAAAATTTGGCCCGTCGGTATATATAACCTGACCCTGTCAGTGTGACCGAGTGGAACGACTCGGTGGCACCGAGAAGCAAAACTGCAAGCAGTTACTGCAACTCGGTGTGACCGAAAGGCTCTAATCGGTTGCACCGAGATTGAAAACCCTAGATCAACTTAGTGATCTCGGTAGGACCGAAAAGGATGAATCGGTCAGACAGAGATGCACAAAGAGGTTTTGGAGGTTTAAGCCTATGACGAATCGGGAACTCCGAGTGCTCCTCACATAGAATGGTTCGAATCTGACTTGATCAAACTTTGTGATGTAGCGTGAATAGAGTTTGAGACGAGGAAAGCATAGATAGCTAGAGGGAGTTCTTAGGCATTCTTGTCCATCCATTTGGCAAAAGATAAAAAGCCAAACAATCAAAGCAACAAACGAATGTCCTCGAATGAGTAAAATATGCAACCAACATGCTCATGCAATAAAATGGCAAAAGAAATATGTGACAGGGCACGCACAAACACTCTAGCATCTATCAAGCAATTTGGCGATGACTAGGTCATCTATATATGAGTATATTGACTTAGGAGTCAAATGAGAACATTTGATCATAAGTCATACTCATCGTTTAAGCACAAGTGGGGTTACCACTTTTACATAAAGCATTGTTGTGTCCACACCATTAGAGTTGCTTTAGCTCAATTGATTAGAGTAAAACTCCCCCTAGATGTGATATCCCCCCTAAGAGGGATGAACTAACCTTGGGTTTTGTCGATGACGACTTCATGTAGGTGTTGAAGATGTAGATGCTCAATGTTGATGTAGATCATTCGGAGCAATCCTTTGGAGTGAGTTGCACTTTCAATACCTACACGGGTTAGTCCCACAAGGAACAAACAAGGATATCCATAGACATAGAGTGACGCATACACAATATGATGTCCATGAAAGCATTAGGTTACCTTGTCCCTTGTCTTACCAACAAGAGGGTTTGTGACTCCTTGAACTAGTGCAAGATATGGAAGTTGTTTGCACTTGTCCTCGCCAAAATGATAAGAGTGAAGTATGTTGGCGGAGTCACCCTCAAGAACTTTCTAGTTCTTCTTCTTCGAGATCCACACCATCTTGATGGGAATCCTTGGAGTTGTTGTCGTACTTGACGAAGTAGAACTCGATGTAGTCTTGGGAACCCACTTGACCAAGGCCTTAGGTGCTTCTTCAAATGCATCAATTTCCTCTTGAAGCTTGTCCTTGCCTTTTTTCTTGTGGTCTTGTGGTGGAAGATCATCTTATAACGCCCCGGATTCGATGCGCCAGGTGTCCGCCAGTTATTCGCTGTCATTGCCATGTCATTTGCTTGCGTGTTGCACTTTGCCATGTCATCATCTGCATTTCATATCATGTCATCATGTGCATTTCATTTTGCATACGTGTTCGTCTCATGCATCCGAGCATTTTCCCGTTGTCCGCTTTTGCAATCCGCACTCCTATGTCTCCCGGCGCCCCTTTTACCTCTTTTCATGTGCGGGTGTTAAACGGTCTCGAATGGACCGAGGTTTGTCAAGCGGCCTTGGTATAGCACCGGTAGACCGCCTGTCAAGTTTCGGATCATTTGGAGGTCGTTTGGTACTCCAACGGTTAACCGGTAACCGCAAAAGCCTCTTTGTTGCAGCCCAACACCCTTCCAAAGTGGCCCAAACCCACCAAACTCCCTCCATGCTCTCGGTCGTTCGATCACGATCGCGTGGTCGAAAACCGCACCTCATTTGGACTCTCCTAGCTCCTCTACCTATATATATGTGCTCCTCCCAAAATTCGCAGTCCAAACCCTAGTCTAGCTCCTCCCAGCCCACCGGACGCGTCCGCACCCGCCGGACGTGTCCAGCCGCCGCCATGTCGCTCCGACGAATCGGAGGTCGCCACCTCAGCGCCGCCGCCCCTCCTCCACTCGCCAGCCGCCACGCCGCCTCTCTCTCTCCCGCCGCCCGCGTCCTGCGGGCCACGGCGGCCCGCCCGCCCAGTCGCCGCCCCGCCGCCTCCCGCTGGTTTCCGCAGACTTGCCGGAGTTGCGCGCCACCGCCGCCTCCGCCCACGGCCGCCGCAGCGCCGCCCGCACACGCCCATCGCCATCCCATCCCGCCCGCCGCCCGCCCGCGCCTCAAGCCGCGGGCGGAGCTCCGTCGCCCAGCCGCCCCTCGCCGCCTGCCTCGCCGCCCGGCCTCGGCCTCCCTCGCCGCCCGGAGCCGCCGCTTCATGCCCGCCCGCCATGGCCGACCTCGCCGCCCTGTCCCTGCCTCCGGCCGGATCCGGTGGCCAGCGGCCGGATCCGCCTCTCCCGCCTTCTCCGCCCCCCGCCTCTCCCCGACTCCGGCATCAACTCCAGCGAGCCTCGGCTCGCGTGCCTGCTGTTGACTTTCTCCTCGAGGTCCAATTTTTCCTCTAAGTCCCGAAATCTGCAGTAATTTTGTTGCATTTTCGTTGCATCATATCTCTGTCATCGTTGCTCCGTTTTGCGCGTGTAATATGTCAAAATGTTCGTCTCGATGATTAGATCATTTCATATCATTGCATCATTTTCGTTTGAGCTCATATTGATGCCAGAAATGCTGTTGGAAGAGTGCTATGTGATGTTAGTTTCTGATTTTTATCAGAACTTGCAATTTTGTCATTTTTGCCATGATTGATGTGTGCACCCTATGGACTTGAGTCCTACATGTGTTTTGTAATATGCCATGTCTTCTTTACAGTGGTGCTTTCTATGTATTTTTGTGATCAATGTGGTGACTAGCACAAGCATGCAAACTAGGTGTCCTGATGTTGCTGTTTTCAGCCCTGTTTTGCTGATATTTTGATGCCATGTTTACTTGATGCTACAGAGAGTTCCATGCATATTTTGAGATACTTCAGTAAGGATGTTTTGTAAAGCATGTCTTGCTCTATCCATCCATGCCCTTTTTTGCAATTATGGAGTGCCATAGCTTGAGTAAATCGAGCTCTACTTTTGCTACAAAATGTTCCTGGCAGATTGTTTACATGTTATTCAATTTTGCCAAGGTTGTTGTGGCTGATCCATGTATGCTATGTTATTGTTCTTGCCATGTATGCATTCTAGGCCATGTCTTCTTGACGTATGTATGCTTAGTTTATCATTTAAGGATCTGGAGTGAGTGCATTGAGCTTGTAAACATGCCTACTTGTTATCAGTTTTTGACATGCCATGTTGCTGAATCTGTTAACGAAACTTTCAATATTGACATGGGTGTTACTATATTTTCTGATCCTTTTTGGCTTATGGTCACTAAAGGACTTTTGTTCTATGCTTTGAGTAGATTCATGCCATGCCTTTGTTTTCCATGATAAGTTCCTGTAACATGTTGTTTCATAGCTCTAAACATTGCAACCTGATGTTAATTTCTGCTAAGTCTGAAACTGTTATTAGTTGCAATCTTGCCATGTCATTTTGAGCATGTTCTAGTGATTTCTGGAGATAGCTCAGTGTTCATGTTTTGTAATGCTTTACCTGTACATCATGCCCATGCCTTTTGTTATTATATTGTGGTGTTGTAGCATGTTGTTTTGATGCTTGCAATATGCCTAGTTGCTGTTTTGGACAGATTGTTGCTATAACTTGTATTGTGTGTATGTGTTGAACCGTTGCTCCGTTTTGAGTGTGCTCTATATGAAACTTGCTTGATTTTGCATGTAGTTTCATATTATCATGTTGCATCCTTGTTTTGAGGTGTTTGCTTGATGTTTGCATGCATTTTGCATCAATGCCATGTTTAACTTGTTTTGCTCATATCTTCTAACCGTAGCTCCGAATCTAATGAACTTTATATGTAACTTGACTAGAATTTCATGTAGATCATCGTGGTGCATCTTAACTTGCTGTTTAACAACTTGAACATAAGGTTTATTCAGATCTGGACCAATTTCGAAATATGCATATGAGGACTTACCGGAATTGTTATATGTTGTTCCCGGCCTCATTTAAACTTGCTTTGATGTGTTGTTCTTGTTTGCATCATCTCTTGCCATGAGTAGCTTCATGTAGCCTTGTCATGCATCATGCTTGTTGTGCATCATATCTTGTTCATGTGTGGTGTGTTTACCTATGTTGTGTGCTCCTTCTTGTTAGTTCCTGTTTCGTTGCGATCGTGAGGATTCGTTCGTCTACGCTTGGTTCGGCTTCATCCGTTCATCTTCTTCATGGACTCGTTCATCTTCTTCATGGACTCGTTCTTCTTCCTTGCGGGATTTCAGGCAAGATGACCGCTACCCTGGATCTCACTACTATCATTGCTATGCTAGTTGCTTCGTTCTATCGCTATGCTGCGCTACATATTACCTGTTTATCAACCCATCCCAATTGCCATGTCAGCCTTTAACCTTTTTGCACCCTTCCTAGCAAACCGTTGTTTGGCTATGTTACCGCTTTGCTCAGCCTCTCTTATAGCGTTGTTAGTTGCAGGTGAAGATGAAGTTTGTTCCTTGTTGGAACATGGAGATGTTGTTCCTTGTTGGAACATGTTTACTTGTTGGGATATCACAATATATCTTATTTAATTAATGCATCTATATACTTGGTAAAGGGTGGAAGGCTCGGCCTTATGCCTGGTGTTTTGTTCCACTCTTGCCGCCCTAGTTTCCGTCATATCGGTATTATGTTCCCGGATTTTGCGTCCCTAACGCGGTCGGGTGATTTATGGGACCCCCTTGACAGTTCGCTTTGAATAAGACTTTTCCAGCAAGGCCCACCATTGGTTTTACCATTTTCCTCACCTATTACCTTTTTCTCTTGGGAGTCGCGCTCTCAAGGGTCATCTTCATTTTAGCCCCCCCGGGCCAATGCTTGTCTAAGTGTTGGTCCAAACTAGAGCCCTTTGTAGCGCCACCTCGGGGAAACTTGAGGGCTGGTTTTAGTTGTACGGACTGCTCATCCGGTCGTGGCCTGGGACGAGATACGCGCTACTACTACTGTGGTGTCGGCAGCACGGGGAGGTCTTGCTGGTCTTGTTTTATTGCTGTGAAATGTCTTGTAGCCAGGATTCCGAGACTGATCGGGCTTCCCGGGGAGAAGGTCTATTCCTTCGTTGATCGCGAGAGCTTATCATGGGCTAAGTTGGGACACCCCTATAGGGTTTGAACTTTCGAAAGCCGTGCCATGTTATGTGGCAGATGGAATTTGTTAATATCCGGTTGTAGAAAACCCGAAGTTGATCTCAATTAAAATACACCAACCGTGTGCGTAACCGTGAGTGTCTCTTTTCGGGGTTGATCGAGAGGAGAACACGGTTTCTGGGTTATGTCTGACGTAAGTAGGAGTTCAGGATCACTTTTTGATCATTATTAGTTGACGACCGCCCTTTGTTTCTCTTCTCGCTCTCATTTGCGTATGTTAGCCACCATACATGCTTAGTCGCTGCTGCAACCTCACCACTTTACCCCTTCCTTTCCCTTAAGCTTTGCTAGTCTTGATACCCATGGTAATGGGATTGTTGAGTCCTCGTGGCTCACAGATTACTACACCACCAGTTGCGTGTACAGGTTTGCGATGATCATGACGCGAGCGCGATGTTTACTTGTGTTGGAGTTCTTCTTCTGTTTCTTCTTCGATCAGGGGATAGGTTCCAGGTCGGCAGCCTGGGCTAGCAGGGTGGATGTCGTTTGGGCTTCTGTTTATGTTTCATCCGTAGTCGGATGTTGATGTTGTATCTGGTATATGATGTTGATGTATTCTTGTGGCATTTGTGCCTTTTGTATGTATCCCCACTATTATGTAATGTTGATGTAATGATATCCACCTTGCAAAAGCGTTTCAATATGCGGGTCTATCCTTGGTGGGACCGTCGAGTTCCTTTTGGATAGGGTCGCATATTGGGCGTGACAAGTTGGTATCAGAGCCTCGACCGACCCTAGGAGCCCCCTTGATTGATCGTGTAGTTTGGCCGTTGTTGAGTCTAGAAGAATACTGTTTTCTGAGTCTAGTTATACCGGAGAGTAGGAATTCTTTTTACTCCTCTGCCCCTTCGTCGCTCTGGTCAGGAATCTTGATGTAGGTGTTTTGAATTACTTCTCTTCCCCTTCAAATTTTCTTTAGGATCACGCAGTTGGTTTTCCGGTAGTTGTTCCTCAGCTCTTTTTATCCGGTGCATTTCTCGTCAAGTCGATTCGACCCTCTTCATCATTGAGTTCAATCCTCAGTTCTTCCTCCGACGTTGTTGTTTTCCTGTCCGAAGTTGTCCTTGTTTTTTCCCGCCCGCCCACCCTTTTCTTGTCGGAACCGGAGTTTGTAATCGAGTATCCATTCTACTCGTGCTAAGTCTTTGCTTTCTTTCCTCAATGATTTCAACCGGTGTTTTCTCTTCAAATTGTTCGTCGGTTCCCCTTCCAAGTTGTCTTTGTTTTCCCGCCCTCCCACCCTTTTTCTTCCCGGAGCTGAGTCTCTTCCGACCATCAATTCCATTCGTGGAGCCCTTGATCTTCGACAATTATCTCAACTGGTGAATTCTCGTCTCGTTCGTCATTCTTCATCTCTTTCTTTTCCAGTGGACTCAATTCAAGGTTTTTCGGTGTTGATCATATTCTTTCTCTCGACTCAAGTGTTTTTCCTTGCTCGTTCGTCTCTCGCCAGTTTATCCTTCCGGAGTGTGCAAGACATATCAGGAGATTCGTCTGTGTTCTAATTAATTCGAGGCTGTCACCCCATTCAAATATTTCAATTGTTCCGGTGCATCATCTATCTGTTCATCATCCTTTTCAACGGTGTTTTCTCTTCAGTGGGCCCTAACCCACAGGTCTTTTCCCAGGATCTTACCTGACTCTTCTAATTATTCCGGAGCCATTCTTAATTCTATTCGGAGTTTGACGTAAGTATGAATTTCATCAGTCACATGCCTTTTCCAAGATCAATTTCAAATCATTTCATTGTTGGCTCAACCTCTTCGTTTTCATTCTTCCGGAGCACCTCAACAATTTTTGGGTGGTGTTTCTCGTCGTCATTTGAAGACCGAAGTAGAGTTTCTCTTAAATCTTTTCTGTTCTCCCGGAGATTCGCGGTGCTAGCTCGATGTTATCCTATCTAATTTGTTTCCAGTTGTGCAATTCTTTTCATCCATCCGGAGTACTTCAGGTGTAGCTTTCTCTCTCGATCATCCGGAGGCTATCTTTTCGGAAGATTTCTTCGTTCTAAGCTTTCAGATTCGTTCTCCAATTATTCTATATCTGTGCCCTTTCGTTCGTCTCAATATTCTTCCGGTGCTTCGTTCAAGTATTCTTATATCAGCTCGTGATCTCTTTGTTCTTTTGCATCTAAATCCCCTCGAGCATATTTGTTTTTCTAATTCTTCCCGGTGGTTCATCCTCTTTCATCAGTCATTTTCGAATTCTTACGGTGGTTCGTTCAAGATTCTTTTTCTTTGATTATCACAGTAATCCATTCGTTCTTTTCAATCTTACCGGTGGTTCATGAAGACTTTCTCAAGTTCTGTGCTATCCCTTCTCAATCCTTTTTCAACGAGAATAAGTATTATGCCAAATCCATTTCATGTCATCAATTTAATTTGATGAAGGATAAGCATACAATAAATCTTATTCTTATTTCCTCGAAGTGTCTAATCCCCTCCTTCGGAGTTTGTTCTTGATGAATAAATTCTAGTTCCAAGTGTTTTAATCCTTTCTTTTCCGGAGTTCAATTCCCCTCGGCCATTTCGTCGGAACCTCCATCTAAATCATCGCAAGGCTCATCTTATTCTTTCATCCTTCATTTTATCTCGTCATCCTTTTGTTACCAGAGTTCTTCACGGTGGTTCTTCATGATTTAATTCATTCTTCAAGTGTTTATCAAGATTATTGTCGGTGGAGTTCAAGTATCTTTTCTTCTCGCGTCTCGAAGCGCAAGTAATTCTTCATTTTCTTTTAAAGTGGAGCTTTGCATTTCTTCGTTCTTCTCAGTTATCCAATCATTTCTGTTTATGGTTGGTTATCACCTCATAATTTTGAGATGTTATCCATAAGTCCACATCAAGCTTATTCTTTCGTTGTTGATTTTCTCAACAACTCCGTTCAATCCTTCCTTCTAAGTTCTTTTCATTCGACTCTTTCAATTCTTTCCGGAGGTTTTTGTGTCATGTCTTCATCAAGTATCATCCCATCGCGTGGAGTTCTTGTTCTATTCTTTCCATGTTCAACCGATGTGCTGCCTAAATCCTTTTAGTCTTATTTGTTTCTCTTCTCGTTCTAACCAGAGTTGTTTTCATAGTCTATCTGATTCCGTGAGTTTTCGAGTCTCATCATTCTCGTCGTTCCTCTCTTCTTCTCGAGTGCTCTCGATTCTTTGTTTCTTCTCTTGAGTTTTTGTTTCACCTCATCCCTTTTTCCCTTCCGTCTCGGTCCTAAGATCTCGGGACGAGATCTCTTGTTAGTGGAGGAGTGTTGTAACGCCCCGGATTCGATGCGCCAGGTGTCCGCCAGTTATTCGCTGTCATTGCCATGTCATTTGCTTGCGTGTTGCACTTTGCCATGTCATCATCTGCATTTCATATCATGTCATCATGTGCATTTCATTTTGCATACGTGTTCGCCTCATGCATCCGAGCATTTTCCCGTTGTCCGTTTTTGCAATCCGCACTCCTATGTCTCCGGCGCCCCTTTTACCTCTTTTCATGTGCGGGTGTTAAACGGTCTCGAATGGACCGAGGTTTGTCAAGCGGCCTTGGTATAGCACCGTAGACCGCTTGTCAAGTTTCGGATCATTTGGAGGTCGTTTGGTACTCAACAGTTAACCGGTAACCGCAAAAGCCTCTTTGTTGCAGCCCAACACCCTTCCAAAGTGGCCCAAAACCCACCAAACTCCCCTCCATGCTCTCGGTCGTTCGATCACGATCACGTGGCCGAAAACCGCACCTCATTTGGACTCTCCTAGCTCCCTTTACCTATATATATGTGCTCCTCCAAAATTCGCGGTCCAAACCCTAGTCTAGCTCCTCCCGCAGCCACCGGACGCGTCCGCACCCCTCACGGACGTGTCCAGCCGCCGCCACGTCGCCGCTCCGACGAATCGGAGGTCGCCACCTCAGCGCCGCCGCCCCTCCTCCACTCGTGCGCCGCCACGTCGCCCCTCTCTCTCTCTCCCGCGGCCTGCGGGCCCACGGCCCGCCCGCCTGGTCGCCCGCGCCGCCTCCCGAGCTCCGCGCCTCGCCCGAGCAGCGCGCGCCCCGCCGCCTCCTCCCGCCGCGCCGCCGCCAGCGCCGCCCGCGCCATGCTGGCCATCCCAGCCCGCCCCGCAAGCTTCGCCCTCCTCCCGCCGCCCGGGCGAGCTCCATCGCCCGGCCGCCCCTGCCCGCCGGCCTCGGCCTCCCTCCCGCCGGAGCCGCTGGCTGCCCGCCCGCCCATGGCCGACCTCGCCGCCGTCGGTCCCGCTCCGGCGGATCCGGTGGCAGGCGGCGGATCCGCCTCTCCCGGCCTTCTCCGCCCTCCCGGCCTCTCCCCCGACTCCGGCGCCGAACTCCGGCGAGCCTCGGCTCGCGTGCCCGCGTTGACTTTCTCCTCGAGGTCCAATTTTTCCTCCAAGTCCCGAAATCTGCAGTAATTTTGTTGCATTTTCGTTGCATCATATCTCTGTCATCGTTGCTCCGTTTTGCGCGTGTAATATGTCAAAATGTTCGCCTCGATGAGTAGATCATTTCATATCACTGCATCATTTTCGTTTGAGCTCATCTTGATGCCCGAAATGCTGTTGGAAGAGTGATATGTGATGTTAGTTTCTGTTTTTTATCAGAACTTGCAATTTTGTCATTTTTGCCATGATTGATGTGTGCACCCTATGGACTTGAGTCCTACATGTGTTTTGTAATACGCCATGTCTTCTTTACAGTGGTGCTTTCTATGTATTTTTGTGATCAATGTGGTGACTAGCACAAGCATGCAAACTAGGTGTCTTGATGTTGCTGTTTTCAGCCCTGTTTTGCTGATATTTTGATGCCATGTTTACTTGATGCTACAGAGAGTTCCATGCATATTTTGAGATACTTCAGTAAGGATGTTTTGTAAAGCATGTCTTGCTCTATCCATCCATGCCCTTGTTTGCAATTATGGAGTGCCATAGATTGAGTAAATCGAGCTCTACATTTGCTATAAAATGTTCCTGGCAGATTGTTTACATGTTATTCAATTTTGCCAAGGTTGTTGTGGTTGATCCATGTATGCTATGTTATTGTTCTTGCCATGTATGTATTCTAGGCCATGTCTTCTTGATGTATGTATGCTTAGTTTATCATTTAAGGCTCTGGAGTGAGTGCATTGAGCTGGTAAACATGCCTACTTGTTATCAGTTTTTGACATGCCATGTTGCTGAATTTGTTAACGAAACTTTCAATATTGACATGGGTGTTACTATATTTTCTGATCCTTTTTGGCTTATGGTCACTAAAGGACTTTTGTTCTATGCTTTGAGTACATTCATTCCATGCCTTTGTTTTCCATGATAAGTTCCTGTAACATGTTGTTTCATAGCTCTAAACATTGCAACCTGATGTTAATTTCTGCTAAGTCTGAAACTGTTATTAGTTGCAATCTTGCCATGTCATTTTGAGCATGTTCTAGTGATTTCTGGAGATAGATCAGTGTTCATGTTTTGTAATGCTTTACCTGTACAACATGCCCATGCCTTTTGTTATTATATTGTGGTGTTGTAGCATGTTGTTTTGATGCTTGCAATATGCCTAGTTGCTGTTTTGGACTGATTGTTGCTATAACTTGTATTGTGTGTATGTGTTGAACCGTTGCTCCGTTTTGAGTGTGCTCTATATGAAACTTGCTTGATTTTGCATGTAGTTTCATATTATCATGTTGCATCCTTGTTTTGAGGTGTTTTCTTGATGTTTGCATGCATTTTGCATCAATGCCATGTTTAACTTGTTTTGCTCATATCTTCTAAGCCGTAGCTCCGAATCTAATGAACTTTATATGTAACTTGACTAGAATTTCGTGTAGATCATCGTGGTGCATCTTAACTTGCTGTTTAACAACTTGAACATAAGGTTTATTCAGATCTGGACCAATTTCGAAATATGCATATGAGGACTTATCGGAATTGTTATATGTTGTTCCCGGCCTCATTTAAACTTGCTTTGATGTGTTGTTCTTGTTTGCATCATCTCTTGCCATGAGTAGCTTCATGTAGCCTTGTCATGCATCATGCTTGTTGTGCATCATATCTTGTTCATGTGTGGTGTGTTTACCTATGTTGTGTGCTCCTTCTTGTTAGTTCCTGTTTCGTTGCGATCGTGAGGATTCGTTCGTCTACGCTTGGTTCGGCTTCATCCGTTCATCTTCTTCATGGACTCGTTCATCTTCTTCATGGACTCGTTCTTCTTCCTTATGGATTTCAGGCAAGATGACCGCTACCTGGATCTCACTACTATCATTGCTATGCTAGTTGCTTCGTTCTATCGCTATGCTGCGCTACATATTACCTGTTTATCAACCCATCCCAATTGCCATGTCAGCCTTTAACCTTTTTGCACCCTTCCTAGCAAACCGTTGTTTGGCTATGTTACCGCTTTGCTCAGCCTCTCTCATAGCGTTGTTAGTTGCAGGTGAAGATGAAGTTTGTTCCTTGTTGGAACATGGAGATGTTGTTCCTTGTTGGAACATGTTTACTTGTTGGGATATCACAATATATCTTATTTAATTAATGCATCTATATACTTGGTAAAGGGTGGAAGGCTCGGCCTTATGCCTGGTGTTTTGTTCCACTCTTGCCGCCCTAGTTTCCGTCATATCGGTATTATATTCCCGGATTTTGCGTCCCTAACGCGGTCGGGTGATTTATGGGACCCCCTTGACAGTTCGCTTTGAATAAGACTTTTCCAGCAAGGCCCAGCATTGGTTTTACCATTTGCCTCACCTATTACCTTTTTCCCTTGGGAGTCACGCTCTCAAGGGTCATCTTCATTTTAGCCCCCCCGGGCCAATGCTTGTCTAAGTGTTGGTCCAAACTAGAGCCCTTTGCGGCGCCACCTCGGGGAAACTTGAGGGCTGGTTTTAGTTGTACGGACTGCTCATCCGGTCGTGGCTCGGGACGAGATACGCGCGCTACTACTGTGGTGTCGGCACGCCGGAGGTCTTGCTGGTCTTGTTTTATTGCTGTGAAATGTCTTGTAGCCGGATTCGAGACTGATCGGGCTTCCGGGAGAAGGTCTATTCCTTCGTTGATCGCGAGAGCTTATCATGGGCTAAGTTGGGACACCCCTGCAGGGTTTGAACTTTCGAAAGCCGTGCCCGCGGTTATGTGGCAGATGGGAATTTGTTAATATCCGGTTGTAGAAAACCCGAAGTTGATCTCAATTAAAATACACCAACCGTGTAGCGAATCGTGAGTGTCTCTTTTCGGGTTGATCGAGAGGAGAACACGGTTTCGGGTTATGTCGGCGTAAGTAGGAGTTCAGGATCACTCTTTGATCATTATTAGTTGACGACCGTTCCTTTGTTTCTCTTCTCGCTCTCATTTGCGTATGTTAGCCACCATACATGCTTAGTCGCTGCTGCAACCTCACCACTTTACCCCTTCCTTTCCCTTTAAGCTTTGCTAGTCTTGATACCCATGGTAATGGGATTGCTGAGTCCTCGTGGCTCACAGATTACTACACCACCAGTTGCAGGTACAGGTTTGCGATGATCATGACGCGAGCGCGATGTTTACTTGTGTTGGAGTTCTTCTTCTGTTTCTTCTTCGATCAGGGGATAGGTTCCAGGTCGGCAGCCTGGGCTAGCAGGGTGGATGTCGTTTGGGCTTCTGTTTATGTTTCATCCGTAGTCGGATGTTGATGTTGTATCTGGTATATGATGTTGATGTATTCTTGTGGCATTTGTGCCTTTTGTATGTATCCCCACTATTATGTAATGTTGATGTAATGATATCCACCTTGCAAAAACGTTTCAATATGCGGGTCTATCCTTGGTGGGACCGTCGAGTTCCTTTTGGATAGGGTCGCATATTGGGCGTGACACATCTTGAGTTTGTGTCCCTTTGAAACAAGTAGGATCATACTTCTCTTGTTGAGGAACAAACTTTGTCTTGGGGCATTGATCTTCTTCCCACTCAACTCCATTGGCATTGAACTTTCGTTCAAAACCAACACCTTGATTCTTCCGGTGTCTTCCTTGCTTGCGTACAATTTCCTCAAATTGCTTACTTCCGGCAAGGATCTTGTAAACACCTTTCTCTATAATTCCCTTCAATAAGCTATTTTCTTGCTCAACTGTAACTTGGCTAAGAGAATCATTAGTGGAATCAAAAGAACTACTAGAAGCAACAACATTGGATTTAGCATGATTGTTGTTACTACTAGATGAAGAATCTTTCTTGTTCTTGTTGCTAGATTTAACTTGTGGCATGTAAGTAGACAAGAGTAAGCGCTTGGCAATGTAAGAAGAACTTTTCTTGCAAAGATCAACATTGATTGCCTTTAAAAACTCATGCTCTTGCTCAAGGTTGAGCTTTTCAAAGCGTAGCTTTTCATGAGTCTTTAAAAGTTCTCGATGATCTTCCAAGGTAGTTTCATGAGCTAACTTAAGAGTGTTTAGTTCTTTAGTTAGACGCTCAATCTCCTTCTTATCATCGTCATTTGTTTTATCTTGATTAGCATGATTAATTGACATTTCATCATAGTTTTCATCACTAGAGTTGTCAACAAGTAAATCATCATCACCTAGCAAATCATCTTCATCACTATTGAAATCAACATACTCGGGATGTGTTACCTTTGGACCTTTGGCCATGAAGCATCTTCCAATTCCTTCATTTGGCGAGTCAAATATGTCGTAGAAGTTGGTCGACACAAGTGCTAGACCGGCAACACCTTCATCTTGAGTATACTCGGAGTCAGAGTGATAACTTCTTTCGGAGTGATTGTCGGAGTTGGATCCGGATACCCATTCACCAACATGAGTTTGATGTCTTCTTTTTGTGTAGCTCCTTGATGACTTTTCCTTCCTTTCTGAGTCTGAAAGCACAAGTGCTCCCTAGGTGGTTTTGGTAATTAATGTCAACATATCTCTTGTTGGATTAACACTTTTACCTAGTATGTTTCAGATAAGTTCAACAATGAAGTGGCATGGACTAGAGGATGTGGAACCCCTTCAAGATGCTAAGGACAAAGGATTGGCTCAAGCTCCAAGCTCAAGACTCTACATTTTCTATTTTAGTGATCCAAGATCACATTGAGTCTATAGGAAAAGCCAATACTATCAAGGAGGGATGAGGTGTTGCTTAATGAGGCTCTTTCTCAAAGTGCTTAGTAATATGCTCCAAAGCCCTCAACTACTTTCTCACATCCACATATGACCTAAACCAAAAGTCGAACTTGGCCCACCGATTCTTTCTATCCGGCGCCACCGAGTTCAGATGTCATAGCCACTGCCACAAACCCTAGGCAAATCGGTCTCACCGATAGGGATCTCGGTCTCACCGAGATGGGATTGCAATCTCTCTGTATGGATTTATTACCAAAATCGGTCTCACCGAGTTTGCGTAATTGGTCCTACCGAGATTGCAATGTAAACTCTCTGTTTCCTTTTCGTAATATTTCGGTCCCACCGAAATGTGCGAATCGGTCCCACCGAGTTTACCTGACCAACTCTTTGGTTAGCTTATTACCAAAATCGGTCTCACCGAGTTTGTGTAATCGGTCTCATCGAGATTACGTTATGCCTAACCCTAACCATATCGGTCCTACCGAGTTGCATGTCGGTCCCACCGAAAATCCTAACGGTCACTAGATTTGCTGAATCGGTCCGACCGAGTTTATCAATTCGGTCCCACCGAGATTGGAAAGTTGTGTGTGGAGGCTATATATACCCCTCCACCTCCTCTTCATTCATGGAGAGAGCCATCAGAACGTTCCTACACTTCCAACATACATTTTCTGAGAGAGAACCACCTACACTTGTGTTGAGGCCAAGATATTCCATTCTTACCATATGAATCTTGATCTCTAGCCTTCCCCATGTTGCTTTCCACTCAAATCTTCTTTCCACCAAATCCATATCCTGTGAGAGATAGTTGAGTGTTGGGGAGACTATCATTTGAAGCACAAGAGCAAGGAATTCATCATCAACACACCATTTGTTACTTCTTGGAGAGTGGTGTCTCCTAGATTGGCTAGGTGTCACTTGGGAGCCTCCGACAAGATTGTGGAGTTGAACCAAGGAGTTTGTAAGGGCAAGGAGATCGCCTACTTCGTGAATATCTACCCTAGTGAGGCAAGTCCTTCGTGGGCGGCGGCCATGGTGGGATAGTCAAGGTTGCTTCTTCGTGGACACTTCGTGGGTGGAGCCCTCCGTGGACTCGCGCAGCCGTTACCCTTCGTGGGTTGAAGTCTCCATCAACGTGGATGTACGATAGCACCACCTATTGGAACCACGTCTCAAAAATCTCCGTGTCTCCAAATTGCATTTGCACAATCCAATCCCATCCTTTTACATTCTTGCAAGTTGCATGCTTTACTTTCCGCTGCTCATATACTCTTTGCATGCTTGCTTGATATGTACTGTGTTTGTTAAACTTGTGCTAAAACTCCACTTCAACTTAAAGAAATTAAAAACTGCAACTTTTGTACTTAGTGTCTAATCACCCCCCTCTAGACACCTCTTCTCGATCCTTTCAATTGGTATCAGAGCATTGGTCTCCATTGCTTTGGTTTAAACACCATTGGAGGAAGATGGATGAATATACTTTGGGGAGTCTTAGACATAGAGTGCCTATACTTGATGGAGAGTATTTTCACGAGTGGAAAAATGAGATGCTTGTGATTTTCAATGAATATCATTTGAACAAGTATATTGCTAGCCCTTGTGCACCTCATGTTGATCCCATGCATCCTACCCTTGATGAGTCAATTGACATGATTCACACTCTTAGAACTGTTAATCTTATCACTAGAGACTTGCCTAGAAACTTGATTGGATGTTTGCCTACTCTTAAGTGTGCCTACACCATATGGAAATTTCTTGAGGAACGCTTTCCAAATTATTCCTTGAAAAATCTAGATGAAATTCTCCATAAGTCTATTGCCTTGAGTAAGATGAATTCCAATGATCCTATGTTTGGTGATTGTCTATTTGAGCTTACAAACCTTATGCGTGCCAAAGGAGATGTTGGAATTATTAGTGATATTATTTCCGAAGCTGTTAAAATTCATAAAGAAGATCATTGTCAAACTCACTCTAACGAATCACCCTCTCTAGGATTTGATCCACCACATGACGAAGTTGAACATGGATACTATGACGAGAATGATGATAGTGATTTTGATCTTGATGATGCAATGAGACACTTTGGTCTTATGGCAAATCTTCAGGGATATATGGTAGGAGGAAAGGAATGGGTTCTTGATAGTGGATGTACCGATCACATGATCGGAGATAAAGACATGTTTCGTGAGCTTGCTGAAAACAATGGTCCTCGAAAGTATGTCACTTTCGGTGACAACTCAAAGGGTAAGGTGGTTGGCCTCGGTAAGGTGGCCATATCACATGATAGCTCCATACAAAATGTCATGCTCGTTGAATCTCTTGGCTACAATTTACTTTCAGTATCTAGACTTGCTGATTTTGGTTTCAATGTCCTATTTACTGAAGTAAATTGCCAAGTGTTTTGTAGAGATAATCATAAAATAGTCTTTACCGGTATACGCAGAGGTGATCTTTACATTGTTGATTTCACTAAAAAGGCTCAACCTAGAGCTTGCTTAATTGCTAAATCCTCTAAAGGTTGGTTATGGCATAGACGATTAGGTCATGTTGGTATGTGAAACCTTGACAAGCTTATTAAAGGAAATCATATCCTTGTCGTTAACGATGTCATATTTGATAAGGATAGACTTTGCAGCGCTTGTCAAGCAGGTAAACAGGTTGGAGGAAGGCATCCCGTGAAGAACATCATGACCACAAGGAGGCCACTCGAGCTACTTCACATGGATCTTTTTGGTCCTAACGCTTACAAAAGTCTCGGTGGAAATTCTTTTGGTCTAGTTATAGTTGATGATTTTTCAAGATTTACGTGGGTGTTCTTTATGATAAATCGCAGGTCCAAAAGATCTTCAAAAACTTCAGTAGGAAGGCCCAAAATCAATTTGAAGTGAAAATCAAGAAGGTTCGCAGCGACAACGGAATGGAGTTCAAGAACGCAAATGTGGACACCTTTCTTGACGAAGAAGGGATTTCACATGAGTTCTCGGCTACGTACACACCTCAACAGAATGGAGTTGTTGAGAGGAAGAATCGGACAATCATCAAAATGGCGAGAACGATGCTTGATGAGTACAAGACGCCAAAGCACTTTTGGGCGGAAGCGGTTGAGACAGCTTGTCATGCAACAAATCGCTTGTATCTTCACAAGCTACTCGGCAAGACGGCATACGAGCTCCTCACCGGTAACAAACCACAAGTTGGATACTTTCGAGTATTCGGCTCAAAGTGCTACATTCTTGATAAGCATCGTCGTTCTAAATTTTCTCCTAAGTCTCATGAAGGTTTCCTACTTGGTTATGGCTCAAACTCTCACACATACCGTGTCTACAATAATTTCACCCGAAAGGTTGAAGAGACGGTAGATGTGAAGTTTGACGAATCTAACGGCTCACAAGTAGAGCAATTGCCAATTGATGTAGGAGACAAAGACCCTTCGGAAGCAATCCAAGACTTGTCTATTGGCAAGATTTATCCAACGAAGGTGAAGGAGAGTACCTCGTCCATCCAAGTGGAAGCTTCTACCTCACGACAAGGTGAACCAAGAGTTGATACAGAAGCATCCACAAGTGGGACACACCAAGATGAAGAAAACAAGGAAGTGCACCAAGATGAACGCCAACAACCTCCTTCTCCACCACGACAAGAGAACGACAACGTCAACAACAAAGAAGGCCAAGAAGAAGAACAAGATGAAGAAGATTTTCAACCAAGATCCAAGCAAAAGCTTTCACGAGTACGAGCAAGAATTGCTAAAGACCATCCCGTCGAGCAAATCTACAATGATCTCCAAACCGGGAGAATCACTCGCTCAAAAACTCGTTCAGCTAACTTTTATGAACACTATTCATCCATCTCTAGCATTGAACCTATGAAGGTTGAAGAAGCTTTGGAAGATCTGGATTGGATAAATGCCATGCATGAAGAGCTACACAAATTTGAGAGAAATCAAGTTTGGACATTAGTTGAGAAGCCCGACAACAACCACAACATCATCGGTACCAAATGGGTGTTTCGCAACAAGCAAGATGAAGATGGACAAGTAGTTCGCAACAAATCACGTCTCGTCGCCCAAGGCTACACTCAAGTCGAAGGTATGGACTATGGTGAGACATATGCCCTCGTTGCTAGACTTGAGTCCATTCGCATCTTACTTGCCTATGCTAATCATCATGATATCACCTTGTACCAAATGGACATTAAAAGTGCTTTTCTAAATGGTGAAATAGAGGAGGAAGTTTATGTTAAGCAACCTCCCGGATTTGTCAATCCTAAGAAACCTAATCATGTTTACAAACTTCACAAAGCTCTTTATGGTCTTAAACAAGCTCCTAGAGCATGGTATAAATGCTTGACCAAGTTCCTTATTGAAAAAGGCTTTGAAATTGGAAAAACAGATTCTACTCTTTTTAATAAAAGGGTTAATGGAGAACTATTTGTGTGCCAAATTTATGTCGATGATATTATATTTGGATCAACTAACCCACATTTTAGTGAAAAGTTTGGAAATCTAATGTCGGAGAAGTTTGAGGTGTCGATGATGAGTGAACTCAAATTCTTTCTTGGTTTGCAAATCAAGCAAACTAAGGAAGGTACCTTTGTCTCTCAAACGAAGTACACCAAGGACTTATTCAAGAAGTTCAATATGCAAGAATGCAAAGGTATGACTACACCCATGCCTACTAGTGGACATCTTGATTTAACCAAAGATGGTGAACCGGTTGATCAAAAGGTTTATCGCTCTATGATTGGTTCATTGTTATATCTATGTGCTTCACGTCCCGATATTATGCTAAGTGTGTGCATGTGTGCACGATATCAAGCCGCTCCTAAAGAATGTCATCTTAAGGCCGTGAAAAGGATAGTGAGATACTTAATCCATACACCAAATTTTGGCATTTGGTATCCTAAGAGGGCCTCCTTTAATCTTGTTGGCTACTCTGACTTGGACTATGCTGGTGACAAGGTTGATAGAAAGTCCACTTCGGGTACTTGTCAATTTCTTGGTAGATCTCTTGTGTCTTGGTCTTCCAAGAAACAAAACTCGGTATCCTTATACACCGCCGAAGCGGAATACATTGCCGCTGGATCATGTTGTGCTCAATTACTTTGGATGACCCAAACTCTTAAAGATTATGGGATATCTGTGAAACAAGTTCCATTTCTTTGTGACAATGAAAGTGCTATTAAGATTGCTCACAATCCCATGCAACATTCTCGAACTAAGCATATTGAAGTTCGTCATCATTTCATTCGAGATCATGTTGCCAAAGGGGACATTAATCTTAAGCATGTTCGCGCCGAAAAGCAGTTAGCTGATATATTCACGAAACCACTTGACGAGGAAGTGTTTTGCAGGTTAAGAGGTGAATTGAACATCATTGATGCTTCAAACTTGGAGTAGGAACTCCATTTGATACATGCGAGGCATGAGCCTATGACTAATCCTTAATATTTCTCTTATGTTGACTATCTTATGTCTTGGATATATTTGCACCTTGCATGTTATCTAACCCGTGTAGGTACTTGGATGAATCTAAATCTATGAGATTGCAACTCACTCACACCTTGAGCAATTTCTATATCACCAAGTCTCGACACAATGGTGGATGAAGACAAGGAAGCACACAACCATTCAAACATATCCTTTGACAAATTCTATGTTGAGTTTCATGATTGTCATTTTGGATACACAAGTTCTCTTCCTTGCAAAAACTAACCCATGTAGGTAGATGAACTCAAACTCCAAGTGGTGCTCACAACTCGTGATGAGCTACATCAACCTTGAGCAACCCACACAAGTTCACCTACATGATCATGATCAACACCACCACCCAAGGTACGTTATTCCATCTTAGAGAAGCTTTACTCCAAGTCATGAGTCAAAGCAACTCGACAAGATGTGAATACATCAAAAAGCTTAAACGAAAAATGGTAACCCCATTTTGAGCTTAAACGATGAGTATGACCTATGATCAAGTGATCTCACTTGACTCCAAAGTCAATATACTCTAACATAGGTGACTTTCTTGCCGACCAATTCTAGATGAAGTTCTCTTGTGTTCTTTTCTGTGCTCTTGCATTTGTCTCATGCATATTTGTTTCCCTCTTAAAAAAACTTCATCTAGACTCCTTTTTAGTTTCTTCTCTTTTATTTTCTGTTCTGCATTCCTTGCTTCCAATTCATTGCAAATCTTTCAGTTAATTCCTTGCAAATCCTTGTGAGATCTTACTTGTCTAGTGAGCTAAGGTGACAGGTGTTTTCTCTGCGATGAACTCGGTCTCACCGGTCTGATGCTTTCGGTCCAACCGAATCCTCTCGGTACAACCGAACCATACAACTCGGTGTCACCGATTTCACTACAGGAAAGACATCTTGCCACTTGTTTCTGCATTCTTTTTGATCCAGCTCCACTCAATGAATCTTGTCCTCGACCAGCATCCCATTCAACTTGCTGCTTTGTTCTGTGACTCAAGGACCAAACCCATCATGACAAAAATCCAGAAGAACCCTTCTTGGAAATTGATGTCAAAGGGGGAGAGAGAGATCACATCAAAGCTTAATCATATCTATAGGGGGATAGAATACTCAAGGGAAGAAAGAGTAATCATCAAGGACCCCAGATGCTTAGTGTTCAAGAGGAGAGAAGTCACATGTTATCAAGAGGGGAAAGACATGTTCATATTTGCTTTTTTGCATTAGCTCTGTTTATTTCCTTTGAGCTCTGATTTTCTGTTCCCTATCTTCTCCCTAGTATCCCATGCTAGATTCAGGGGGAGCAAGACATCTAAGGGAAGGAAATCCTTGAATTTATTGCACATCTTTACCTTTGGGGACATGTCTATATCCAATGTGGTACTTAGTACTCACTCTACATGTCATCCCAGTGTTGGTACTCTTGTGGTTTCTTTTGTTTGCTCTGGCCAGTAGGTGTATCTATGTTATCTAACCTTGTTTACGCAGGTTCATCCCATCCTAAGTCAACTCAAGACCACAAGGTAAGTATATGCATCACAGTCATGTGTATGAGAAATTCTTGCTGATGTACATATTGTTTGCAAGAAGCTCATGAGCATGAAGGTACATTTCTCATATTCACATCATTTGCTCTGATGCATATAGCCAAGATACATGTAACACATTGCTTACTCTATCATGTTTATGCATTCACATGCTCCTATATTCCATATTCACATGATTGCATACATGTAGGGGTAGCCTATGCATGTTACATGTCTTTCCAAAGCTTTACTTACTATTCTCTATATCTTTATCTAAAGCTTTGATGTATGTTGTCATCAATTACCAAAAAGGAGGAGATTGAAAGCACAAGTGCTCCCTAGGTGGTTTTGGTAATTAATGTCAACATATCTCTTGTTGGACTAACACTTTTACCTAGTATGTTTCAGACAAGTTCAACAATGAAGTGGCATGGACTAGAGGATGTGGAAACCCTTCAAGATGCTAAGGACAAAGGATTGGCTCAAGCTCCAAGCTCAAGACTCTAAAATTTCTATTTTAGTGATCCAATATCACATTGAGTCTATAGGAAAAGCCAATACTATCAAGGAGGGATGAGGTGTTGCTTAATGAGGCTCTTGCTCCAAGTGCTTAGTAATATGATCCAAAGCCCTCAACTACTTTCTCACATCCACATACGACCTAAACCAAAAGTCAAACTCAGCCCCACCGGTTCTTTCTATCCGGCGCCACCGAGTTCAGATGTCATAGCCACTGCCACAAACCCTAGGCAACTCGGTCTCACCGATAGGGATCTCGGTCTCACCGATATGGGATTGCAATCTCTCTATATGGATTTATTACCAAAATCGGTCTCACCGAGTTTGCGTAATCAGTCCTACCGAGATTGCAATGTAAACTCTCTATTTCCTTTTCGTAACATTTCGGTCCCACCGAAATGTGCGAATCGGTCCCACCGAGTTTACCTGACCAACTCTCTGGTTAGCTTATTACCAAAATCGGTCTCACCGAGTTTGTGTAATCGGTCTCACCGAGATTACGTTATGCCCTAACCCTAACCATATCGGTCCTACCGAGTTGCATGTCGGTCCCACCGAAAATCCTAACGGTCACTAGATTTGCTGAATCGGTCCGACCAAGTTTATCAATTCGGTCCCACCGAGATTGGCAAGTTGTGTGTAACGTTTAGATTTTGTGTGGAGGCTATATATACCCCTCCACCTCCTCTTCATTCGTGGAGAGAGCCATCAGAACGTGCCTACACTTCCAACATACATTTTCTGAGAGAGAACCACCTACACTTGTGTTGAGGCCAAGATATTCCATTCTTACCATATGAATCTTGATCTCTAGCCTTCCCCAAGTTGCTTTCCACTCAAATCTTCTTTCCACCAAATCCATATCCTATGAGAGAGAGTTGAGTGTTGGGGAGACTATCATTTGAAGCACAAGAGCAAGGAATTCATCATCAACACACCATTTGTTACTTCTTGGAGAGTGGTGTCTCCTAGATTGGCTAGGTGTCACTTGGGAGCCTCCGACAAGATTGTGGAGTTGAACCAAGGAGTTTGTAAGGGCAAGGAGATCGCCTACTTCGTGAAGATCTACCCTAGTGAGGCAAGTCCTTCGTGGGCGACGACCATGGTGGGATAGACAAGGTTGCTTCTTCGTGGACCCTTCGTGGGTGGAGCCCTCCGTGGACTCGCGCAGCTGTTACCCTTCGTGGGTTGAAGTCTCCATCAACGTGGATGTACGATAGCACCACCTATCGGAACCACGTCTCAAAAATCTCCGTGTCTCCAAATTGCGTTTGCACACTCCAATCCCATCCTTTTACATTCTTTCAAGTTGTATTCTTTACTTTCCGCTGCTCATATACTCTTTGCATTCTTGCTTGATATGTATTGTGTTTGTTAAACTTGTGCCAAAACTCCACTTCAACTTAAAGAAATTAAAAACTGCAACTTTTGGTACTTAGTGTCTAATCACCCCCCTCTAGACACCCTCTTCTCGATCCTTTCAGAGTCCTTGCTTCTCCGAGAGGGTTTTTGTTCATACCGATCATCTCTACTCCTCCTTTCTCTTGATGGTGATTCCTCTCTTCTACTTCTTCTTTTAGGAGAATCTTCTCTTCTTTTGTAGGGGGCCGTACACTCATTGGAGTAGTGTCCGGGTCTTCCACAATTGTAGCAATTACGCTCACGACTAGAAGATCTTTTGTCATTGTAGGACCTTGACTTGGAACTCGTTTCCTTGCTTCTACTCTTGTAGAACTTGTTGAAGTTCTTCACCATTAGGCTCAATTCTTCATTGAAGGTTTGTTTCTCACTTGATGATGTGGGAGCATCACACGAGGCTTTGTAAGAACCACTTGACTTGTTGTGAAGCTCTTCCTTATCCTTGAGTAACATCTCATGAGCAACAATTCTTCCAATGACTTCCGTTGGCTTGAGATCTTTGTAATTGGGCATCATTTGGATCAATGTGCACACGGTATCATATTTTCCATCCAAGGCTCTTAGGATCTTCTTGATGATGAATTTTTCGGTCATCTCTTCACTTCCTAAGCCGACAATCTCATTTGTGATGAGAGCAAGCCTAGAATACATTTCAGCGACACCTTCACCATCCTTCATTTTGAACTTGTCAAGTTGACTTTGAAGCACGTCCATTTTGGATTCCTTGACGGAGTCGGTACCTTCATGCATATCAATCAAAGTATCCCAAATTTCCTTTGCATTCTCAAGACAACTGATTTTGTTGAATTCTTCGGGGCACAATCCGTTGAAGAGAATATCACAAGCTTGAGCATTGTATTGTAGCATCTTCAAGTCTTCCGCGGTAGCTTCACGGTTTGGTTCTCTCCCATCAAAGAATTCACCTTGCAAGCCAACACACACAATAGCCCAAACGACGGGGTTATGTCCAAGAATATGCATCTGCATCTTATGCTTCCAACTAGAAAAATTTGTACCATCAAAGTAAGGACCTCTATGGTGGTAATTTTCCTTGCTAGACGCCATACTCTCCTAGGTTGTGAAACCAAGGCTATGACCACCAAAAGCTATGGAAATCAAAGCAAATGGAGAGCAAAGCTCTGATACCACTTTTAGGATTGAAAGTATGTCTAGAGGGGGGGGGGGGGTGATTAGACTACTTGACCGAATAAAAATCTAGCCTATTCCCAATTTTATTTCTTGGCAGATTTTAGCAACTTAGCACAAGTCAAGTAATCAACCTACACATGCAATTCTAAGAGTATAGCAGCGAAATGTAAAACAATTGCATATGAAGGTAAAGGGATGAGTTTGAGGGAGCAAACGCAATGTTGACACGGAGATTTTTTATTCGTGTTTCTGATAGGTGGTGCTATCGTACATCCACGTTGATGGAGACTTCAGCCCACGAAGGGTAACAGTTGCGCGAGTCCACGGAGGGCTCCACCCACGAAGGGTCCACGAAGAAGCAACCTTGTCTATCCCACCATGGCCTCCGCCCACGAAGGACTTGCCTCACTAGGGTAGATCTTCACGAAGTAGGCGATCTCCTTTCCCTTACAAACTCCTTGGTTCAACTCCACAATCTTGACGGAGGCTCCCAAGTGACACCTAGCCAATCTAGGAGACACCACTCTCCAAGAAGTAACAAATGGTGTGTTGATGATGAACTCCTTGCTCTTGTGCTTCAAATGATAGTCTCCCCAACACTCAACTCTCTCTCACATGATTTGTATTTGGTGGAAAGAAGATTTGAGTGGAAAGCAACTTGGGGAAGGCTAGAGATCAAGATTTATGTGGTTGGAATGGAATATCTTGACCTCAACACAAGTGTAGGTGGTTCTCTCTCAGAAAATATGTGTTGGAAGTGTAGGCATGTTCTGATTGCTCTCTCCACGAATGAAGAGTGCGTGGAGGGGTATATATAGCCTCCACACAAAATCTAACCGTTACACACAAATCACCAAACTCGGTGGGACTGATTCAAAGAACTCGGTCAGACCGATTTGGTTCATAATGTGACCATTAGGTATTTTGGTGGGACCGACACGTCAACTCGGTGGGACCGATATCATTATGGTTAGGGCATAACGTAATCTCGGTGAGACCGATTACACAAACTCGGTGAGACCGATTTTGGTAATAGACTAACGAGAGTTGGTCAGGCAAACTCGGTGGGACCGACTCGCTCATCTCGGTTGGACCGAAGCGTTACGAAAATGTAGCGACCCGACCCGAATGGATCAAGTCTCTGTGCTTTTGTGTCATCCCTGGATCGGTATGCTGACACACACAGTACTCGAAGGATTTATAACAGAGGTAAATCACATGTATAAAGTAGCGTAAAAACTATTACCTCAATCCAAAACATAGCGGAAGCAACAAGATTGTGGATTCCCATCAACACCAACGGCAAAGTTGAGTATAGGAAATCGTAACCCTAACGTATCACTTACTCGTCGTCTGAAAATTCTACAACATGAAAAGTTGCAGCCCGAAAACGGGTCAGCACATGGAATATGCTGGCAATGTAACACATAGAGAGTAATGAAAGAATAGGCTATACTACATGCATATATGGTTGGTGGAAAGCTCTATGGTTACAGTTTTTGCGAAAAGCAAATTTTTCCCTACTTCAAAGGAATAAAATTATTTAACTATCATGGTGGTTGTTAAACATTGAGAATGGTTGACAGCATTCTCAATCCCAATTAAAAGTACTCATTAAACCCAAACAAATTATATTAAGTAACGTGATGAGATCAACAGGATATCCAGGTACTAGATACTCAAAATTGTCCATAACCGGGGACACGGCTAATCATGATTAGTTTATACACTCTGCAGAGGTTTGCGCACTTTTCCCCACAAGACTCGATCGCCTCCGCTTGGTTCTCGCACTACATGGTGTTTGAGAAACGGATGACCGAGACATAGTCTTTCAGAAGCGCTAGCACCTTACATGTGGGTAGACCGTACCAACCTACATCCCCTACATCAGCTAGCCTACCCGTAAGAGTTCGCACAACTTAGTCAACTACGCCAGAGCCCATAATTGGCTTGTGGCTGCACACGGAAGTTTCCAGTTTGAATAATCTTATGATCCCTTAGAGCCTGGGTGGCGGTCCGAAGAAATACAGGCAAGTCCTGATGGAAACCAGGTGCCTCAATCCACCCAGATGTGTGTTTAGGTTGCCACCTTAGATAAACCATTAATTAACAATCTCACATCTGTCATGGATATTCACTCACCCAATCCACGTCTACTAGCATAGCATGGCATAAGCAAACGTAGAAGTAACTCCCAAGGTTTCATAAGTAAAACAGGTAATAGGTACTACCTCAATCTACTTCCCAACCCACAATTTAATTAGATCCTAACCATGCAAGTGTTTGAGGGTTTGATCTAATGCATAAAAACTGGGTAGTAGAAAAGGTATGATCAAGTGTTACTTGCCTGCAAAGTTGATGAAGATGATTCGCACTCAAAACTCTTGATAGCTCTACTCGTCACACTCCGGTCAATCTATCGTAATCAAGCAATAGTAACCACACATAAGCAATCACTCAAAAGATCGGAAAAAACGAAGAAAACAATTCGGAAAACGTCAAAACCAAATCAAATAACTCTTGCAGCATAAAACAATTTCTAACAGTACCAAAATTATGTGAATTTGGCCTTATCAGAAAGTTTAGGTCAAGAGCTTCGATTAGCAAAAGAAATAACTAAATCGGGGGTAACGAAACTCAAGTTATGATCAAACGAAGTTCAAATACAAATCGGTTTGAATTCAAATTTTAAAACTTTCAAAAACATGTTTGAGTTGTATTACTGGATAGAGGAGATCATAACGAAGAAGTGGGCGTTGGTTTCGTTGGATTCCGACTTACGAGTAAAAAGTTATAGCCGTTTGAAGATTAGGGACTACGGATAGGTCCATGACGGAAATTAAAATAAAAGAAAATCTATCGAGCTTAACGCTTCAAAAACAAACCGGAAAGAAAAACGCGAGAAAACCAATCTAGGGTTTGGAAAGGAAACCAAACGAAAAACCGATATAGAAAACGCGGGCGGAAACCGATCTAGAAAACCGATCTATAAAACTTGACGCTTGAGGCTAGTACCTCGAAGAGGCGAGGGGCTCGGCGGTGGCGGCGTAAGCGGCGGCGGCGGCAAGTGGCGGTGGCGGCGCTGGTGAGGCGGCGCGAGGGGGCGGCGGCGCTGCTATGGCGGGCGGCGGCTATGGGCGGCGGGCGGCTGGCGGTGGCACACTTCTTCTGCTGCTTCTTTGTGGAGGAGAGAGAGAGGAGAGGAGAGTTGATTTGATGTGTTGGAGGGGGTGCTTGGGTATTTATATTGAGGATGGGAGGGTTTTGCTTGGGGTAGGGGACAAGAAATAGATTAGGATTAGGAATCCTAGGAATAAAAACGGAATAACAAAAGCGGGATCAAATTCTACTAGGAATCGTAAAGAATAGGAAACTTGGGGCTCTGGCTCCCTAGGTGCGTGGTGCGTTGGCCTTGTGGCCTTGACCGACGGTGACTTGGCGGCTTGGGCCTTTGGCCCAAGCGCCATGCCCTTTTTTTTTAATTTTTTTAACAGAGACAAATAAAATAATAAAATCAAATAAAAAATTATATAGGCATATAATATATCAAAATTTTCAGAAAAAGATTTCCTACATGATGAACTTTATTCTAGCTTCAAATAAAATACACAAAATTCAAATAAAACAAACAGTGCTACTGCCCTAATAAAATCCACTGAAAATCATTTTAAAAATACCAAAATGATTTCAAATTAATTTCTCTCAATTTTCTGATGTAGGAATCATGTTACCCTATTTTCCATATATTTTATTTTTAGAGAAAATAATTTGAATAAAACTCAAATAACTCCAATTGAAAATAATTCAAAGGACTTTGAATTTATTTCTTTGAAACTCCCAACTCATATTTCATATGTTTTTAAGAAGTCATTTTATCTTCGCTCGTGAAAATCATTGAGTTGCATAAAGTTTCAGAATTGGAAAATATTTTCCAAATGAAATTCAAATATTTTCAACACCCTTGTCATTTAAATAAATGGAAGAAGTCATGTCATCTTCTCTCCGGGTTTTGTGATGAAAAGAATTTGAATTCCCGAAGATCATAAAAGCAAAAATGAAAGTTTGGGAAAGTCCTTTTATTCCCTCTCATTTAACTTTCAGAAAGTTTCGAATTCACTCACTTTCAGTCAATCAATCAAACAACCAGCCAAAACTATCTAGTTGTTTATAACATTCCAAAATTTAGAATTTTGGGATGTTACAGAAAAGGATACAGAGTATTTGCATTGCAATCTTGGTGGGACAGATCGCTCATCTCGGTTTGACCAAAACGTTATGAAGGGAAACAGAGAGATTACAATCCCATCTCGGTGACACCGAGATCCCTATCGGTGAGACCAAATAGACTAGGGTTTCTGGTAGTGGCTATGTCAATTGAACTCGGTGGCTCCGGATATGAAATTTCGGTGGGGCCGAGTTGGACCTTTTGGTTTAGGACATATGTGGATATGATAAAGTAGTGGAGGGTTTTGGAGCATATCACTAAGAATTTTGAGCAAGCACCTCATTAAGCAACACCTCATCCCTTCTTAATAGTATTGGCTTTTCCTATAGACCCAATGTGATCTTGGATCACTAAAATATAAAAAGTAGAGTCTTGTGCTTTGAGCTTGAGCCAATATTTTTTCCTTAGCATTTTGAAGGGTCCACTTTCTAATCCATGCCATGCTAATCATTGAGCTTTCCTGAAATATTCATCTTGGAATAGCATTAGCACAATGAGCTATATGTTGTTAGGAATTACCAAAACCACCCAGGGATAGTTGCACTTTCAGTGCACCATGCTTTATGGCTTAGAACCAGGACTTCAAAAACGTTTTGAACGCCATGTAGCATATGAGATGTTCCAAGAGCTAAAAAATGGTATTTCAGATTCATGCCCGTGTCAAGAGGTGTGAGACCTATGACAAGTACTTTGCCTACAAGATGGAGGAGAATAGCTCAGCTAGTGAGCATGTACTCAAAATGTTTGGGTACTACAATCACTTGAATCAAGTGGGAGTTAATCTTCCAGATAGGATAGTGATTGACAGATTTCTGTAGTCACTATCACCAAGCTATTAGAACTTCGTGATGAACTATAATATGCAAGGGATGACAAAAACAATTCCCAAGCTCTTCGCGATGCTGAAATCGGCGAAGGTAGAAATCAAGAAAGAGCATCAAGTGTTGATGGTTAACAAGACCACTAGTTTCAAGAAAAAGGGCAAGGGAAAGAAAGAGAATTTCAAGAAGAATGGCAAGCAAGTTGCCGCTCCCGTGAAGAAACCCAAAGTTGGAGCCAAGCGTGAAACTGAGTGCTTCTACTGCGAAGGAAATGGTCACGGGAAGTGGAACTGCCCCAAATACTTGGCGGATAAGAAGGATTGCAAAGTGAACAAAGGTATATTTGATATACATGTTACTGATGTGTATTTTACTGGTGTTCGTAGTAACCCCCAGGTATTTGATACCGGTTCAGTTGCTAAGATTAGTAACTCGAAACAGGAGTTGCAGAGACTAGTTAAAAGCAAGGTGATGATGTGTGTTGGAAATGATTCCAAGGTTGATATGATCACCATCGCACACTCCCTCTACCTTCGGGATTAGTGTTGAACCTAAATAAATGTTATTTGGTGTTTGCGTTGAGCATGAATATGATTAAATCATGTTTATTGCAATACATTTATTCATTTAAGTCAGAGAATAATTGTTGTTCTGTTTACATGAATAAAACCTTCTATGGCCATACACCCAATGTGAATGGTTGATTGAATCTTGATCATAGTGATACACATATTCATAATATTGATGCAAAAAGATGAAAAGTTGATAATGATAGTGTAACATACTTGTGGCACTACCGTAGGTCATATCGGTGTAAATCGCATGAAGAAACTACATGCAGATGGACTTTTGGAATCACTTGATTATGAATCATTTGATACTTGCGAACCATGCCTCATGGGCAAGATGACTAAAACTCCGTTCTCCGGAACAATGGAGCGAGCTAATGACTTATTGGAAATAATACATATCGATGTACGCGGTCCGATGAGTGTTGAAGCACGTGGCGGGTATCGTTATTTTCTGACCTTCACAGATGATTTGAGTAGGTATGGGTGTATCTACTTGATGAAACACAAGTCTGAAACATTTGAAAAGTTCAAATAATTTCAGAGTGAAGTGGAGAATCATCGTAACAAGAAAATAAAGTTTCTACGATCTAATCGCAGAGGCAAATATTTGAGTTACGAGTTTGGCCTGCATTTAAAACAATGTGGAATTGTTTCACAACTCACGCCACCTGGAACACCACAGTGTAATGGTGTATCCGAACATCGTAACCGTACTTTATTGGATATGGTGCGTTCTTGATGTCTCTTACCGATTTACCACTATCGTTTTGGGGTTATGCATTAGAGACAGCTGCATTCACGTTAAATAGGGCACCATCTTAATCCGTTGAGACGACACCATATGAACTATGGTTTGGAAAGAAACCTAAGCTGTCATTTCTTAAAGTTTGGGTTTGTGACACTTATGTCAAAAGGCTCCAACCTGATAAGCTCGAACCCAAATCAGAGAAGTGCGTCTTCATAGGATACCCTAAGGAAACAATTGGGTATACCTTCTAGCACAGATCCGAAGGCAAGATCTTTGTTGTCAAGAATGGAACATTTCTAGGGAAGGAGTTTCTCTCGAAAGAAGTGAGTGGGAGGAAAGTAGAACTTGATGAGGTAATTGTACCTTCTCTCAATTTGGAAAGTAGCACATCAGAGAAATCTGTTCCCATGATGCCTACACCAACTAGAGAGGAAGCAAATGATGATGACCATGAAACTTCAGATCAAGTTACTGCTGGATCTCATAGGTCGAACAGAGCACGTTCCGCACCAGAGTGGTACGGTAATCCTGTCCTGGAAGTCATGTTACTAGACCATGACGAACCTACGAACTATGAAGTGTTGGGGAACGTAGCATGCAATTTCAAAAAAATTCCTACGCTCACGCAAGATCTATCTAGGATATGCACAGCAACGAGAGGGGAGAGTGTGTCTACGTACCCTCGCAGACCGAAAGCGGAAGCTTTAGTTTAACGCGGTTGATGTAGTCGAACGTCTTCACGATCCAACCGATCTTAGTACCGAACGTACGACACCTCCGAGTTCAGCACATGTTCAGCTCGATGATGTCCCTTGAACTCTTGATCCAGCAGAGGGTCGAGGGAGAGTTTCGTCAGCACGGTGGCGTGGTGACGGTTATGGTGATGTGATCCGCGCAGGGCTCCGCCTAAGCACTACGACGCTATGACCGGAGGAGTAAACTATGGAGGGGGGCACCGCACACGGCTAAGAGAACAATTGACGTGCCTTAGGGGTACCCCCTGCCCCTGTATATAAAGGTGGGGAGGAGGAGGTGGCCGGCCAGGAGGGGGCACACCAAGGGGGGAGTCCTAATAGGATTCCCAGTCCTAGTAGGATTCGGCCCCCTCTTTTCCTTTCTTCACCGGAGGGAAAAGGAAGGAGAGGGAGAGGGAGAGGGAAAGGGGGGCGCCGCCCCCTCCCCTAGTCCAATTCGGATTGCCATGGGGGGGGGGGGGGCGGCCACCCCTTGCGGCCCTCCTCTCTCTCCTCTAAGGCCCATGTAGGCCCATTAATTCCCCCGGGGGGTTCCGGTAACCCCTCGGTACTCCGGTAAAATACCCGAACCACTCGAAACCATTCCGATGTCCGAATACTACCTTCCAATATATGAATCTTTACCGCTCGACCATTTCGAGACTTCTCGTCATGTCCGTGATCTAATCCGGGACCCCAAAAAAACTTCGGTCACCAAAACACATAACTCTTAATACAAATCGTCATCGAGAACTATGTAGACATGACCGAGACACATCTTTGGTCAATAACCAATAGCAGAACCTCGATACTCATATTGGTTCCTACATATTCTACGAAGATCTTTATCGGTCAAACTGCAATAATAACATACGTTATTCCCTTTGTCATCAGTATGTTACTTGCCCGAGATTCGATCGTCGGTATCATCATACCTAGTTTAATCTCGTTACCGGCAAGTCTCTTTACTCATTCTGTAGTGCATCATCCCGTAACTAACTCATTATTCACATTGCTTGCAAGGCTTATAGTGGTGTGCATTACCGAGAGGGCCCAGAGATACCTCTCCGATACTCGGAGTGACAAATCCTAATCTTGATCTATGCCAACCCAACAAACACCTTCGGAGACACCTGTAGAGCAACTTTATAATCACCCAGTTACGTTGTGACGTTTGATAGCACACAAGGTGTTCCTCCGGTGTTCGGGAGTTGCATAATCTCATAGTTAGAGGAATATGTATAAGTCATGATGAAATCAAGAGCAATAAAACTTAACGATCATTATGTTAAGCTAACAGATGGGTCTTGTCGATCACATCATTCTCTAATGATGTGATCCCGTTCATCAAGTGACAACACATGTCTATGGTCAGGAAACTTAACCATCTTTGATTAATGAGCTAGTCAAGTAGAGGCATACTAGGGACACTCTGTTTTTTCTATGTATTCACACATGTACTAAGTTTCCGGTTAATACAATTCTAGCATGAATAATAAACATTTATCATGATATAAGGAAATATGAATAACAACTTTATTATTGCCTCTAGGGCATGTTTCCTTCAGTCTCCAACTTGCACTAGTCAATAATCTAGATTACATAGTGATTATTCTAACTCCCATGGAGTCTTGGTGTTGATCATGTTTTAGTTGTGGAAGAGGCTTAGTCGAGGGTCTACAACATTCAGATCCGTATGTACTTTGCAAATCTCTATGTCTCACTCCTTGACTTGATCGTGGATGGAGTTGAAGTGTCTCTTGATGTGTTTGGTTCTCTTGTGAAATCTGGATTCCTTCACCAAGGCAATTGCTCCAGTATTACACCTAGATCGGATATGAACTCCTTCATTCAGACTCCTTCATTTGCTGCTTCCGAAGTAGCTATGTACTCCGCTTCACACGTAGATCCCGCCACGATGCTCTACTTGGAACTGCACCAACTTACATGTAGCGACCCGACCTCAGACGGTCAAGCCTCTGTGTTGCTGTGCCATCCCTGGATCATTATGCTGGCACACACAGTACATCAATGTATATATCAAAGTGCAATCACATGTATAATTAACGTAAAACTGATATATACCTCATAAGTCACAGCGGAAACAAATAGTCGGGTGTGGAGTCCCATCAACGCCATCGGTAGGTTGAGTGTAGACCGTAACCCGCACTGCACTCTTACTCGTCGGAAGAAAGTATCGCAACATGATACGTTGCGATCGTGTAGGTCAAGACATTGAATGTACCGCAAGATCACAACATGAGAAAACAGATGATAAAACTATACTATATGCAATATGGCTTTGTGGCTCGTGGTCGAGTTTCGTTATGTAAAAGCTGATTTATTTTCCCTACATCAAAGGAATAAATGAAGTCTGTACTATGGAGTTTTCTATCATGACATGGTTCCGCCAACCGATGTCTCATAGGCCAAATCATGATAAGTTGCCCACAATTAAGTTATCAGTCCGGTGGTGAGAGTTCCGAGATAGATCCAAGTCCAGAGGCTCAAATTGTCCGTAACCGGGGACACGGCTAATCGATTAGGTTTTAACCCTCTGCAGAGGTTTGTAAACTTTACCCAAAGATTCGATCCCTCTTTACGTTCTCGCTTTCTGTGGTGTTTGATAACAAGATGGCGAAACATGGTCTTCCGAAGAGTTCCTCTGACCACTGTCCGGTGCTCATCCAATCCTACCGTAGTTCTACATCTGCTAGCATCGTCCCAGCTAGATTCACCACTAAGGTCAACCAAGCCAGAGCCCATAGTGACTTGCGGTTGCACAGGTAAGCTTCCGGGCATGAAGTATTCTTCCGTCTCTTTGAGTCTGGGTGAAACTTTCCGCAAGATGTCATGGCGCTTCTCCATGCATCCCGGCCAACCACCGGTTTCTCCAGGTGCCCGTCAACAAATCCTTCACCCAAGAGTGTGTATTGAATTCTTGTCTCGAGTCTTGAAGTCTTGAGGCCTTGAAGATGCAGATCCTTGCAGATTCCATCATGGAGTTGTCGTCATTGACGAGATCCTCCATTCTCACACCACTCCCGAGCACTCATACCAACCCGTCTACTATAGCGTAGCATTAAAATAAATAACGTCCCGGGCTTGGTAACAGGGTGATGGGTTCCTACCTCATGCATACTACTCAACTACAAGGATTCAATATCACTACTGGAGGGATTGTTGCGAAGATGACACTAGATGCAATAAAACACATAGGTATGAAAAACATGGTCCAAGTGAACTTGCCTGGTAAGTTGATGAAGATAACAACACTCTCGAATAATGACTTGGTAGAACTATTCGTCACTCCGTTGAAAATCTATATAGTCAAACATAGCATTCATATAAGCGAACATCCTAGCAAACAATTTTAACACTCATAATAAAACCAACAAATAAAAATGCGACCTTGCGCAAAAAGGGCTTTGCTTTATGGTATAGATTAGGAATTGGAATAAGTAAGGCTAACTAAAAGAGAGAAGAGGGTCTACAGTATCAAGGGACACCAAATAAAAACAAAGGAAAACTACACAACAAAACTACTAAAGAAAACTCTAAGACATAACACAAAAATAGTTTTGTCCTAAGTAAAATTTAACATCAAAGGAAATACCAACATAATAAATAATCTGAAAAGAAAATATAAACCAACTAATTTTAACAGAAAGTATTTTTCATAAACTTTTAATTGCAAAAAGAAACAAATAAAAAGCTTTTATGAAACACTAACTATGACCTAAACAAGTTTTCATACAAAACTAAGAATTTTTTTAAAATAAAACAAAATTTTCTTTTGTTGACTAACAGAAACAAAACTAAATTTTTCAAGAGTGACAAAAGGAAATAATTTGAAACTAATAAAAACAATAAAGAAAAGACTAAAACAAAACTATAACTAAAACAGTACTGTTTTGCTAAAAACCTAATTTAAAAATAAAGTAAAAATAAAGAAGTATATGCTACTGGATAGACAAAACCATAATAAAACAGTAGCAAAAGGAATCAATCAAAAATACTTTGTAAAACTCAAAATATGACCAAATTAGTGATCTGAACAAATTTCATCAAATTCAAATCTAAACTATTCAAATTTTAAACCTAAGTACACAAACGGAATTACGGAATTACGGAATTTAAATTTTAAACTATTCAAACTTAAGCAAATTTGTGACACAATGCAAAAAGAATCAACGCAAACGGAGTTACGGAACTTAAGTTATGAATAAAAGAAGTTTGAATATGAATCTGAACAAATTTCGAAATTTTAAACTTTCAAAAACATGTTTGAGTTGAATTACTGGATAGAGGAGATCGTAACGAAGAAGTGGGCGTTGGTTTCATGTAGTTTGGATGAACGAGTAAAAAGTTATGGCTATTTGAAAAATCAGGGCCAAGCTGTTTTACAAAAGAAAAAATAGCTATGGCTAAGGTCTAATGTATAAATACGTAGACGACAATCTAATCTATTGTATTAGTCTAAAAGTAATAAACTACGGACGTATAAGTAGAAAAAAAAAAGAAAACAAAGTAAGATACCTTTATAAAGGCAGAGAAAAGACAACTTGGAGAGAGAAAATTTCCGAGAGTCGCGGGAGAGGAGAAAAAAATATATTTTTCTTAGTCAAACCAAAATATTGATTTAACCCGAATCAGATGATTTTTGGAGGCTCTATGGGTCTATATTTATAGGTGGAAAAGAGGTTTAAGGGTTAAAGGCTAGGCAATGTGGGACTAAATGTAGACGTAATTAAACGAAACAGAGCAGAAAAGGCTAAGGCCTCGCACGGGCCTAAAGGCCTCGGCCGGCCGCGCGAAGTACACGGGGTGCAGTTTTTTTTCTTTTAACAAAAATCGGCCTAAGTAAAATAGAAAACAAAAAGGCTGGCTGGGCCAGGCCCTTTTAAGAGAGAAAAAAAAACAATGGGGCGCCAGAAGCTACTATACTGCGCATGCAGGCGATAAATAAATATGGGCCGCACGTACAGTTTGTTATTTGTTTTCTTTTAAACAGAAAGCGATAAACTGAAAAACGAAAATAAAACTAAAACTTTATATAGGCATATTATATATCAAAATTTTCAGAAAAAGATTTTCTACAGCGTGAACATTATTCTAGTATTAAATAAAATACACACAAATTCAAATAAAGCAAAGAGTGCTTCAGCCCTAATAAAATCCAATAAAAATCATTTTAAAATACCAAAATGAATTCAAATTTATTCCTCTCCAATTTTCTGTTGTAGGAATCATGTTACCCTATTTTCCATGTATTTTATTTTGGAGAAAATAATTTGAATAAAACTCAAATAACTCCAAATTGAAAATAAATTCAAAAGAACTTTCAATTTATTTCTTTGAAACTCCCTACTCATATTTCATATGTTTTGAAGAAGTCATTTTATCTTCGCTCGTGAAAATCATTGAGTTTCATAAAGTTTCAGAATTAGAAATATTTTCCAAATGAAATTCAAATATTTTCAACACCCCTTTTTCATTTAAATGGAAAAAGTCATGTTATCCTCTCTCCAGGGTTTTGTGATGAAAAATATTTGAATTCACGGAGATCAGAAAGCAAAAATGAAAGTTTGGGAAAGTCCTTTTATTCCTCTCATTTAACTTTCAAAAGTTTCAAATTTCACTCAATCAATCACACAACAATTCAAACAAACAAACAAATCTATCTATTTATTATAACATTCCAAATTTTAGAATTTTGGGATGTTACATTACAGCTCCACCATTCAATATAAATACGTATCCGGTTAGCGACTTTGAGTCATCCGGATCAGTGTCAAAGCTTGCATCGACATAACCATTTATGACAATCTCTTTGTCACTGTCGGTGTCAAAACCGGCGGATCTCGGGTAGGGGGTCCTGAACTGTGCGTCTAGGCGGATGGTAACAGGAGACAAGGGACACGATGTTTTTACCTAGGTTCGGGCCCTCTCGATGGAGGTAAAACCCTACTCTTGCTTCATTAATATTGATGATATGGGTAGTACAAGAATGGATCTACCACGAGATCAGAGAGGCTAAAGCCTAGAAGCTAGCCTATGGTATGATTGTTGTTCGTCCTACGGACTAAAACCCTCCGGTTTATATAGACACCGGATAGGGTTAGGGTTACACAGAGTCGGTTACAATGGTAGGAGATCTACATATCCGTATCGCCAAGTTTGCCTTCCATGCCAAGGAAAGTCCCATCCGGACACGGGACGAAGTCTTCAATCTTGTATCTTCATAGTCCAGGAGTCCGGCCAACGGTGATAGTTCGGCTATCCGGACACCCCCTAATCCAGGACTCCCTCAGTAGCCCTTGAACCAGGCTTCAATGACGACGAGTCCGGCACGCATATTGTGTTCGGCATTGCAAGGCGGGTTCCTCCTGTGAATACTTCATAGAAGATTTTGAACACAAGGATAGAGTCCGGCTCTGCAAAGCAAGTTCCACATACCACCGTAGAGAGAATAACCTTTGCAAAGATCCGCTGACGTATTCCGCGGCATGACATCACACCACGGCCAGGCCTTTATACGAATCGTTTTTACTGTTCCACCTCAGCGCGTTTAGCGAGGTGGTTTCCTTGGCACGTATTATCAAAGCGGAGATCGTGCCCCCTTATTCCAGGATTCTCATCAATACGGGCGTGGGTAACCCAGTCGTGCCCGTTGGCACGCCTCCTCCATCGAAGGCGAGTCCCGAACGGTCACGGGGAGGGCTCTTGGTATTCAACCTCTTTATAACGAGACCAAGGCCCGCTCCTTTCTTTTAATCTCAATCGAATCCACCCCTCGCCTCGAGTTCCAACACCCAAAGCTCCAGATTTAGGCGCTTCGGACATTCAACGATGTTCGGCTCCGACCTGCATGGCTGGTGGATGTCTTCCTCCGTCACGAAAGAAGATGTGCTAAAGGTGAGAGACGCCAGGTATCTAACCGGCGAAATCTCGCATAGGCTGCCTGCCCAAGGGCAGGTTATTCCCACTCCCGAGCCTGGTGAGAGCGTGGTATTCGTGTCTCACTTCCTTCGGGGTTTAGGCTTCCCGACGGACCCCTTTGTGAGGGGGCTCATGTTTTATTATGGGCTGGAATTCCATGACTTGGATCCGAGTCCATCCTCCACATCTCGCTCGCTCATTGTCGTATGTGAAGCCTTCCTCCGCATTAGCCCTCACTTGGATTGTGGCTCAAGACCTTCAAAGTGGAGCCAAGATGATCTAGGAGCATCGAGCAGAAAGCGGAGGGGCTGTTATAAGCAAGAATGCAGACGCTCCATGGCCCGAGGGCTCTTTTCAAGAGGAGCTCAATTTATGGCAACATGAGTGGTTTTATATCACCGCTCCCAGGGGCACCAAATGGGCGGCGCCACCTGCCTTCCGCTCGGGTCCTCCACTGCGGCGGGCGTCATGGGTCAATAAAGGGCTCGACTGGGGACTGTCCAAGGATGTACCTCTGTTGCATGGCCGTATTCGAGACCTCCGAGAGAGAGAGAGAGAGAGATCAATCTGGTCGTAGTAGCGCAGGTCATGCTGATTCGTTGCACCTTGCCCTGCAAACGTCGCCCCCTCCGCCTGTGGGAGTTTAATCCGAGGGACCACGAGCTCTCCAACATTTTATGGGCGTACGCCTGTGGAGATGTACTAACTGTTCCTCGGATCACAAGCAATGTGTCCGAACTTAACCGAGGACGCAGGTCTGAGCTGCAATCGCCGGATACTCAAGTAAGTAGTCCTGTGCCGGACATGCTATCCGTGATATTTATCATACACTTGCCCTTAAAAGAGCTATCATTTAAACATGAGTGGATAGCAAAAGCAAAACTGATCAGTGTCCGCCCCCCCCGAGACCACGCCGGATCCTCATTAACCAAGATGCTAGAGGTTGTGCCTTTTGAAGAAGGCGAAGGGGGGGGGACAAGGAACTACTACCTCGTGAAGGAGGCTATCAAGAAAGGGGGATCGAGAATCCTCCTCTAAGGGGAGAAGAGGACCGCTCAAGATCCGGAGACCAAAGCCTCGAAGGGGGAAATCTTCACCAGAGGGTCTGCGGCGGAGATGCCCGCCGCACTATTTCCCCAAGGAGATCAGCCCTCCAATGAGCCGTAAGTAAAGGGGGGCATTTTATTTTTAAAAGAGAGACATCCCCATTTTATTTCTGAAGGTAACCGAAAGTTTACCTTGTAGTTCGGATCTCCGCCCTTCACAGCAGAGCTCGTCTTCAGGGGATCTTGATCCAGAGATGATGGAGAGCGAAATGCCTCCGCCTGCCGTACCGTTATGCGAGGTGGACAACCCTGAGGTGTCATCGCATAGGGCTTCTCCGAAACTGGCCGGGCCAGAAGGCAGCCATATGTCCCCTCAAAGCCCTCCGTGTCTGGCCTTCGAAGAAGGCCACCGGACGAGTCCGACGCCAACGGGTGTACGGTCGGAGGAGCTGAAGGATCTGCTCGGGCGAGCGTCTATCTCGGAAGATCACCATACATTAATGGGTACGGTGATTGAAAGGATTTCATCCGCTGAGAGCTGATTGCATGAAGCCGTAAGTTTACTGACGGGTTTTGAGGTACGCAAAATGATGTACCTTCTGACTATTTTGCATGTAAAATGCGCCCTGTATAGATAGTAGCCCCTGAGACTTGGTGCGGTGTCAAAAATGACGGCGCGCCGAGGATCATAAACCCAGGTATAATATGCGCTCTTCTTATGTAGGTGGCGAAGCGTCCGGTGGCTAGCCGGGCTGATGAATTTGCCGAAATGAAGCGGCAACTTGATGTGGCGGATGAGGACATCACGCTTGTTAATAAGCGGCTTGACGAGTCACAAGGTATGCAACTTCTCCGCGGACACCTGGTAAGGGAGCTTGACGCCCATGCCTTACAACATGTATGCTTAATGCAGATGGTGCTGCTGCTATGGAGAGCCTTCGGGCGGAGCTCGCCCGAGCGAAGGAGCAAGCCAGAAAAAGTGATGCGGCTGCTTTAAAGGCGGCCGCAGAGCTAAAAGCCAAACAGGCTGCTCACTGCCGAAGCAAGAAAGAAATTGTCGAGATGGCCATGAAATTGAAGAATGCTACTGACCGTTGCGAGCTTCTTGAAAAAGAAGATCGAGCGAAACAAGAGGACCTGAAAAGGCCGCCACCGAGGCCAAGGATACTCGCTCTGCAATGAGAGCTATGAAGGAGGAGCTACGTCAGGCCGGAGATATTGCGGCTGGAAAGCCCTTTCTGTTGCGGAGGAAATTCACGGATCCTAGGTACGCTCAATTGGACCGGCTGTGGGGTGCGGAGGATGCTTATCTGGACTTGGCGGCGAGTGCCGCAGACGCGGCCGAACACTTCCAGGTCAAAAGGATCACGGAATGGAAGAGCTTTTTTGGTCGCAGTTCCATAGTCCGGAGTGTCCAATTTCGTTAACCGATCGTTTGGCCGAATGGGCTGAGCTGAATAGGTTGTCCGGACTTGCCATGAAGGCTGTCGTGACTCATTTGTGGCCGAAAAGGCCCGAGCCGAAGAGTTATTTTGGCTTGGTGCAACAGTTCCTTGGTGCGGTGCCGCATATCGATGCAATGAAGCGGTCAGCATGCATAGAGGGTGCGCGGATGGCTCTTGCCCGTCTCAAGACATACTGGGTGGAGATGAAGGCCACCGACGTTGCATCCCAAGATTCGGACAGAAGCCGAGTACCTGCCGAGCACTATTTTGAGGAAGTCCTGCAGGGCGCTCGTTTAATAGAGACACAGTGCTCGAAGGATGTTATGCTTTAATGACATGTATGATTTGTGAAAACAATGTTTCAATATAATATAAGAGCTTTTTATACTTGTGCGTTCAAGTATTAAAACACCTCTGTCTGACGTTGATGTATATGTGTATATAACCTGAAATATGGCAGTCTTCGGCTTCAGCCCCCCACGCACATAGTGCGGGGGTGTTTGCAAAAAGGCGCATTTTCACACTTAATCCAACGTCTTGGTCCTGTAAAGGAGGTGATAGCGTAGCAAACTAGGCAACCAGACTATAATGCTTTATCACTTTCACTTAGCCATAGGAGTTCGATGGTGGGGCTTACTATATAACCCCTAGGGGCACCGCGCTCTCCCGAATTCGGGGCGCGTATGTGCCTAACCGGGAAACGGTCCTTCGTTAATGCGGGGGAGTTCTAAACATTCCGGTGGGTCATCGAGTGGTTGACCAGTCTCACGCTATATCATGACAGTCAGTTTTCGGCTTTCTCTACTGAGGTGCTCACCTGGCCGAACCGGGGCACAATCGCAATAGTTCTCCTGGTGCCGCGTTAGCCGATAGAACGGAACGTAAGGCAGCAAAACACAGGAGCCGGGCAAACCCAACATTTGACCAAAGACATGATTCGGAGCTGATGCATATAAGGCCTAACTTGAGACGCCGAACACTCCCTAAGGTAGTCGGTCTTTATGAAAACGGGCAGAATAATGCCCTAAGCCCCTGGTGTCCAGGTACGTGCAAAAATTCTGGTGCGGCCGATGCCAAAACGCCAGCCTCCTCCTCGGTTATAGCAAGAAACCGGGGGATGTGTATCAACAAGAGACAGTAAAAAAGGTTTACGCAGGTCTTAGTCTGAATAGAATCCTTGCAACGGGTCCCTCTGCACGCTCTGCTTTGTGTCTCCGTTGTGCCATATCACGGGCGGGTGTAGCACGATGTTCATCTGTAAAAGAGAAGAACTTAGTTGAAAAGAAAAAAGATCATGCGGGAAATGTACTTTATATTAATAAACAGAGTACGGTTCGAAAAATAAAATTGAGCTTTATTGTCTCTTGTTGTACATGTGTGCAGCCCCTTGTACGGGGATATGCCGCTAGTAGGCCTTTATATGTTTACGCCGGACTCGTCTAGCCATGTCCGGGTTGAATGACCTATTCAGTGCTTTGATTAGCGGAGCGGATTAGTGTGGGGCTGTCAAGGCGGTCTCACGTTCTTCCGTGCTCGAGTAACACTTGATACTCCCTTTTAATGAGATGATGCCGCGTGGACCGGGCATTTTAAGTGTAAGAGATGCATAATGTGGTATTGCGTTAAAGCGGTAGCTTCACGTCCCATGGTGCTTGATAGCTACTTTCAAATGGGGCGATGTGGAAGGTTAACTTTTCGCGGCGGAAGTTGTCGGATGAGCCGAACACAACTTCTAGCAGTAGAGAGCCCGTACAATGGGCATATAGGCCTGGCATTACCCCTTTGAAGGAGGTGTTGCTATGGCGAGTTTTGGTTGGGTCTATCCCCATTTTGCAGATTGTGTCCTGATATAGCAGGTTTAGATCGCTACCTCCGTCCAATAGGACTTGTGTAAATTGGAGTCCGTCGATTATGGATCTAATATCAAGGCAGTCCATCCTGCGTTCCGGATACTTCCGTAATAGTCCTGATGATCGAAGGTGATTGGTTTTGACAACCATCGTTGGCACTCTGCTGGGATAGACCGTGCGGCGCGTGTTTCTATGGGCGCCGCTCTGTTTTTCCCTTTTGTCACTTTGAAGTGAGTTCACTGTTTTGACTTTTTGTGGGAAATTCTTTTGTTTTCCGGTGCTCTGCTTGTGGGGTTCGTCATCGTCCTCGCTTGGTGTGTCAAGCCCCTTGTGTTCGGCATTGAGTTTGCCGGACTGCTTGAAGACCCAACAATCTCTGTGGGTATGGTTTGCAGGCTTCCCGGGAGTACTGTGGATTTGGCATATTTTTTCCAAGATTTTGTTTAGGTTGGATAGCTCGTCGCTGTTGCCCTTGAGGGGCAGTTTTTTATGATTCTGCCGGGAGCTTCTGAATCCGGCGTTGACTGCCATGCTCTTCGGGCTGTTTCTTTTGTCCGGCGCTGGTCCTTGCTGCGTCGTGGTTTTCCATTTCCATCCCTGACTTGAGATGTACTTGGGTCGCTGGTACTGCATCTTGCCAGCCAACTATCCTCTCTCACGCAAAAGCGGGTCGAGGCTTGTTAATGCAACCATTGTTCTCGGCTTCTCTGGCGAGGTGTCAGGCGAGCCATTCGTCTCGGACGTTGTGTTTGAAAGCTGCTAAGGCTTGGCGTCCGGACAATCGACTATTTGGTTCTTTTGATGAGGAACCTGTTCCGAATTTGCAGGCTGACTCTCCGGGTTGTTGAGTTATGTGACTTAAATCGTGCGCATCCGGAGGACGGACATAACTCCCTTGAAAATTTGCCCAAAAGCATCCTCGAGCTCTTCCCAACTTCCAATGGTATTTTCAAGGAGGCTTTTGAGCCAATGCCGGGCTGGCCCTTTGAGTTTGAGGGGTAAGTATTTTATGGCGTGGAGATCATCTCCTCTAGCCATGTGTATGTGGAGGATGTAATCCTCAATCCGCACTCTGAGTGCATTGTTCCGTCGTATGCCTCTATGTTTACAGGTTTGAATCCCACTGGGAATTCGTGATCCAGCACCTCATCAGTGAAACACAGGGGGTGTGCGGCACCCCTATATTTGGGTGTGCCGTGATGTTCGGATATTTGGCGTGTTGCATTGCTTGGAAGAGCTTGCTTTCTCGGGCCATAGATGGACCTAACTGGGCCATCCTTTTGATGCGAATCCTTATGCGGATCGTGTGCCGGCTTGTGTGCGGCGCCGGTTGCCCCTCTATGTTTCCCATGTGGTCGTCTATCCGACCAGGCGGCCTCTTTGTTCTTTGATTGCGGGGGCTCTACGGCCTCTCATCGAATTCGGGTAGTAATTTGCGCTTTGGGTAGCTCTTTGTTTGGCGACTGTCGCCGTATTTCTCTGCGGTGTTGAGTACTTTAGTCCATCTGATTCTGAGTGCATCTTCCGCTGTTTTGAGCTTCCGCTTCTGCTTTTTCAGGCTACGCGCAGTGGCGACGAGCCTTTTGAGGAGGTTCTTCTGCTCCAACAATTTGTCCGGCGTGAGATCGTCCGGACTGTTATCTTCGCTGGGGACGGGTTGTTTATCCAAGTTGTCCTGTTGGGACAGTTGCTCGATAGCATGTTCGTCGTCCACCGGTTCGCCCTGCTCTATGGCTGGGTCTGTGTGGCTGCCGTGTTTGTCGAGGAGGGACTTGGTGCGGTGTTTACGTTGCCGTTTTGACTGCTTTTCAAGGGATTTATCCTTCATAGTGTCCCGTTGTTCCTCGTCGTCACTTCCTTTAGGTGTATCCACCATGTATACGTCGTGGGATGAGGTGGCTGTCCAATATCCTATAGGTTCTGGTTCATGATTGTCTCCCACATCGTCGTCCATATCGTCGATGTCTTCGGAGTCGAAATCGAGCACGTCGTTTAAGCTTTCGACAGTGGCTACAAAGTGGGCGGTGGGTGGGCGTTGAATTTCTTCGTCGTTCGCATCCCAACCTTCCTGATCGTAGTCTGGCCAGGGCTCTCCTGATAAAGAGAGAGACTTTAGTGAATTAAGGATGTCGCCAAAGGGCGAGTGCTGAAAGATGTCCGTGGCAGTGAACTTCATAACCGGCGCCCAATTGGATTCGATTGGCAGGGGCGCGGAGGTTCGAGTCCGGAGAGGAGTCCGGCACCTTGGAGTCACGGTCTTCGCAAAGGACAGGATGGAGTTCGGCTCAATCGCCGTAGAGATCATAGCCCCGAGGCGGTGTCCAACCACTCGTCCTCGGTCACGGAGTCGGCTCGAGCTAAGGGTCGGGCGGACGCTGGTGCGACCTCCGTGGCACTGTTCGTGGCGAGCTAGATCGTGCCCATCGAGACAAAGCTGCAGCAGCTTGGCTGTGGCTCGAATCCGTCGAAGATCAAGTCTCCGCGGATGTCGGCCGTGTAGTTCAAACTCCCAAATCTGACCGATGGCGGGCGTAGCTTCGATCTGCTCGGATGGCCAAGTGAATTGGCCCAGATGCAAAGCCGCCGAATCTGAAGATCTGTCCAGGAGAAAAGTCTCACCTGGACCGCGTCGTTGTTGATGATCGAAGAAGCCATCGGGCCTAAGGATGGCGACACGAGGAACTCTAAATGAAAGCACCAATGTCGGTGTCAAAACCGGCGGATCTCGGTAGGGGTCCCAAACTGTGCGTCTAGGCGGATGGTAATAGGAGACAAGGGACACGATGTTTTTACCCAGTTCGGGCCCTCTCGATGGAGGTAAAACCCTACTCCTGCTTGATTAATATTGATGATATGGGTAGTACAAGAGTGGATCTACCACGAGATCGAGAGGCTAAACCCTAGAAGCTAGCCTATGGTATGATTGTTGTTAGTCCTCTGGACTAAAACCCTCCGGTTTATATAGACACGGATAGGGTTAGGGTTACCTGAGTCGGTTACAATGGTAGGAGATCTACATATCCGTGTCGCAAGCTTGCCTTCCACGCCAAGGAAAGTCCCATCCGGACACGGGACGAAGTCTTCAATCTTGTATCTTCATAGTCCAGGAGTTCGGCCAAAGGTGATAGTTCGGCTATCCGGACACCCCCTAATCCAGGACTCCCTCAGTCACCTCCATAAACGTGAAACATATCCTTAGTCCTTTTCAGCTATTTCAGGATGTTCTTGACCATTGTCCAGTGATCCACTTCTGGATTACTTTGGTACCTCCCTGCTAAACTTATAGCAAGGCACACATCAGGTCTGGTACACAGCATTGCATACATGATAGAACCTATGGCTGAGGCATAGGGAATGACTTTCATTTTCTCTTTATCTTCTGCAGTGGTCGAGCATTGAGTCTGACTCAACTTCACACCTTGTAACACATGCGAGAACCCTTTCTTTGACTGATCCATTTTGAAATTCTTCAAAATTTTATCAAGGTATGTGCTTTGTGAAATTCCAATTAAGCGTCTTGATCTATCTCTATAGATCTTGATGCCCAATATATAAGCAGCTTCACTGAGGTCTCTCACTGAAAAATTCTTATTCAAGTATCCTTTTATGCTATCCAGAAATTTTGTGTTATTTCCAACCAACAATATGTCATCCACATATAATATTAGAAATGCTACAGAGCTCCCACTCACTTTCTTGTAAATACAGGCTTCTCCAAAAGTCTGTATAAAACCATATGCTTTGATCACACTATAAAAGCGTATATTCCAACTCTGAGATGCTTACACCAGTCCATAAATGGATCGCTGGAGCTTGCACACTTTGTTAGCACCTTTAGGATCGACAAAACCTTCTGGTTGCATCATATACAACTCTTCTTTAAGAAATCCATTAAGGAATGCAGTTTTGATATCCATTTGCCAAAATTCATAATCATAAAATGCGGCAATTGCTAACATGATTCGGACAGACTTAAGCATCGCTACGGGTGAGAAGGTCTCATCATAGTCAACTCCTTGAACTTGTCGAAAACCTTTCGCAACAAGTCGAGCTTTGTAGACAGTAACATTACCGTCAGCGTCAGTCTTCTTCTTTAAGATCCATTTATTCTCTATGGCTGGTCGATCATCGAGCAAGTCAACCAAAATCTACACTTTGTTCTCATACATGGATCCCATCTCAGATTTCATGTCATCAAGCCATTTCGCGGAATTTAGGCTCATCATCGCTTCCTTATAGTTCGTAGGTTCGTCATGGTCTAGTAACATGACTTCCAGAACAGGATTACCGTACTACTCTGGTGCAGAATGTACTCTGGTTGACCTACGAGGTTCGGTAGTAACTTGATCTGAAGTTTCATGATCATCATCATTAACTTCCTCACTAACTGGTGTAGGAATCAGTGGAACTGATTTCTGTGATGAAATACTTTCCAATTCAGGAGAAGGTACAATTACCTCATCAAGTTTTACTTTCCTCCCACTCACTTCTTTTGAGAGAAACTCCTTCTCTAGAAAGGATCCATTCTTAGCAATGAATATCTTGCCTTTGGATCTGTGATAGAAGGTGTACCCAACAATTTCGTTTGGGTATCCTATGAAGACACATTTCTTCATTTTGGGTTCAAGCTTATCAGGTTGAAGCTTTTTCACATAAGCATCGCAGCCCCAAACTTTAAGAAACGACAACTTAGATTTCTTGCTAAACCACAGTTCATATGTTGTCGTCTCAACGGATTTAGATGGTAGCCATCTCTAAAGCATAACCCCAAAATGATAGCGGTAAATCGGTAAGAGTCATCATAGATCGCACCATATCTAATAAAGTACGTTTACGATGTTCGGACACACCATTACGCTATGGTGTTCCAGGTGGCGTGAGTTCCGAAACTATTCCACATTGTTTCAAATGAAGACCAAACTCGTAACTCAAATATTCACCTCCACGATCAGATCGTAGAAACTTTATTTTCTTGTTACGATCATTTTCCACTTCACTCTGAAATTCTTTGAACTTTTCAAATGTTTCAGACTTATGTTTCATTAAGTAGATATACCCATATCTGCTCAAATCATCTGTGAAGGTCAGAAAATAAAGATACCCGCCGTGAGCCTCAACACTCATCAGACCACATGCATCAGTATGTATTATTTCCAATAAGTCAGTGGCTCGGTCCATTGTTCCGGAGAATGGAGTCTTAGTCATCTTGCCCATGAGGCATGGTTCGCAAGCATCAAGTGATTCATAATCAAGTGATTCCAAAAGCCCATCAGCATGGAGTTTCTTCATGCGCTTTACACCATATGACCTAAACGGAAGTGCCACAAATAAGTTGCACTATCATTATTAACTTTGCATCTTTTGGCTTCAATATTATGAATATGTGTATCACTACGATCGAGATTCAACAAAAATAGACCACTCATCAAGGGTGCATGACCACAAAAAATATTACTCATATAAATAGAACAACCATTATTCTCTGATTTAAATGAATAACCATCTCACATCAAACAAGATCCAGATATAATGTTCATGCTCAACGCTAGCACCAAATAACAATTATTCAGGTCTAAAACTAATCTCTAAGGTAGATGTAGAGGTAGCTTGCCGACGGCGATCACATTGACCTTGGAACCATTTCCGACGCGTATCGTCACCTCGTCCTTAGCCAATCTTCGTTTAATCCGTAGCCCCAGTTTCGAGTTGCAAATATGAGCAACATAACCAGTATAAAATACACAGGCGCTACTACGAGCATTAGTAAGGTACACATTAATAACATGTATATCAAATATACCTTTCACTTTGCCATCCTTCTTATCCGCCAAATACTTGGGGCAGTTCCGCTTCCAGTGACCAGTCCCTTTGAAGTAGAAGCACCCAGTTTCAGGCTTAGGTCCAGACTTGGGCTTCTTCCCTTGAGCAGCAACTTCTTTGCTATTCTTCTTGAAGTTCCCCTTCTTCCCTTTGCCCTTTTTTCTTGAAACTAGTGGTCTTGTTAACCATCAACACTTGATGCTCCTTCTTGATTTCTACCTCCACAGCTTTAAGCATCGCGAAGAGCTCGGGAATTGTTTTTTCCATCCCTTGCATATTATAGTTCATCACGAAGCCTTTATAGCCTAGTGGAAGTGATTGAAGGACTCTGTCAATGACACTATCATCAGGAAGATTAACTCCCAATTGAGTCAAGTGGTTATGGTACCAAGACATTCTGAGTACGTGTTCACTCACAGAACTATTCTCCTCCATCTTGCAGCTATAGAACATGTTGGAGACTTCATATCTCTCAACTCGGGCATTTGCTTGAAATATTAACTTCAACTCCTGGAACATCTCATATGCTCCATGACATTCAAATCGTCTTTGAAGTCCCGATTCTAAGCCGTAAAGCATGGCACACTGAACTATTGAGTAGTCACCAGCTTTAGTCTGTCAAATGTTCATAACGTCCGGAGTTGCTCCTGCAGCGGGCCTTGCACCTAGCGGTGCTTCCAGGAAGTAATTCTTCTGTGCAGCAATGAGGATAATCCTCAAGTTACAGACCCAGTCCGTGTAGTTGCTACCATCATTTTTCAACTTAGCTTTCTCTAGGAACACATTAAAATTCAAGGGAACGGTAGCACGGGCCATTGATCTACAACAACATAGATATGCAAAAACTATCAGGACTAAGTTAATGATAAATTAAAGTTCAATTAATCATATTACTTAAGAACTCCCACTTAGATAGACATCCTTCTAGTCATCTAAATGATCACGTGATCCATATCAACTAAACCATGTCCGATCATCACGTGAGATGGAGCAGTTTTCAGTAGTGAACATCACTATGTTGATCATATCTACTATATGATTCACGTTTGACTTTTTGGTCTCAGTGTTCCGAGGCCATATCTGCATATGCTAGGCTCGTCAAGTTTAATCTGAGTATTCTGTGTTGGGGAACACAGTATTTCAAAAAAATTCCTACGACCGCGCAATATCTATCTAGTAGATGCATAGCAACGAGACAGGAGAGTGTGTCCACGTACCCTCGTAGACTAAAAGCAGAAGCGTTTAGTAACGCGGTTGATGTAGTCGAGCGTCTTCACGATCCAACCGATCCAAGTACCGAACGTACGACACCTCTCAGTTCAGCACACGTTCAGCACGATGATGTCCCTCGAACTCTTGATCCAGCTGAGGACGAGGGAGAGTTCCGTCAGCACGATGACATGGCGACGGTGATGATGAAGTTACCGGAGCAGGGCTTCGCCTAAGCACTACGACGATATGACCGAGGTGGTAAACTGTGGAGGAGGGCACCGCACACGGCTAAGAGACTGTCTGTTGTGCTTTGGGGTGCCCCCTGCCCCCGTATACAAAGGAGGGGAGGAGGAGGCCGCCCACCAAGGGGTGCGCCAGGGAGAGGGGAGTCCTACTAGGACTCCAGACCTAGTAGGATTCGCCCCCCTCCCCCGCTTTTTCCTTCTTCCGGAGGGGGAAAGGGGAAAAGGAGAGGGAGTAGGAGAAGGAAAGGGGGGTGCCGCCCCTTCCCTAATCCTATTCGGCCTCCTCCCTTGTGGGGGGCGCACCAGCCCCTTGTGGGCTGGTTAGCCTCCCTCCTATGGCCCATATGGCCCATATCTTTCCCCGGGGGGTTCCAATAACACCTCTGGTACTCCGGTATGTACCTGATACACCCCGGAACCCTTCGGGTGTCCGAATACTACCTTCCAATATATCAATCTCTACCTCTCAACCATTTTGAGACTCCTTGTCATGTCCGTGATCTCATCCTGGACTCCGGACAAACTTCGGTCACCAAAACACATAACTCATAATACAAATCGTGATCAAACGTTAAGCGTGCGGACCCTACGGGTTCGAGAACTATGTAGACATGACCGAGACACATCTTCGGTCAATAACCAATAGCGGAACCTGGATTCTCATATTGGCTCCTACGTATTCTATGAAGATCTTTATCGGTCAAATCGCATAACAACATACGTCATTCCCTTTGTCATCGGTACGTTACTTGCCCGAGATTCGATCGCCGGTATCATCATACCTAGTTCAATCTCATTACCGGCAAGTCTCTTTACTCATTCCGTAATGCATCATCCCGTAACTAACTCATTAGTCACATTGCTTGCAAGGCTTATTGTGATGTGCATTACCGAGAGGGCCCAGAGATACCTCTCTGGTATACGGAGTGACAAATCCTAATCTTGATCTATGTCAACCCAACAAACACCTTTAGAGACACCTATAGAGCATCTTTATAATCACCCAGTTATGTTGTGATGTTTGATAGCACACAAGGTGTTCCTCCGGTATTTGGGAGTTGCATAATCTCATAGTCAGAGGAACATGTACAAGTCATGAAGAAAGAAATAGCAATAAAACTAAACGATCATTATGCTAAGCTAACGGATGGGTCTTTTCCATCACATCATTCTCCTAATGATTTGATACCTTTCATCAAATGAAAACACATGTCTATGGTCAGGAAACTTAACCATCTTTGATTAACGAGCTAGTCAAGTAGAGGCATACTAGGGACACTCTGTTTTGTCTATGTATTCACACATGTACTAAGTTTCCAGTTAATACAATTCCAGCATGAATAATAAACATTTATCATGATATAACGAAATATAAATAACAACTTTATTATTGCCTTTGGGGCATATTTCCTTCAGTCTCCCACTTGCACTAGAGTCAATAATCTAGTTCACATCGTCATGTGATTTAACACCAAAAGTTCACATCTTTATGTGACTAGTTCACATCTCCATGTGACTAACACCCAAAGGGTTTACTAGAGTCAATAATCTAGTTCACACGCTATGTGATTAACACCCAAAGAGTACTAAGGTGTGACCATGTTTTGCTTGTGAGAGAAGTTTAGTCAACGGGTCTGCCACATTCAGAGCCGTATGTATTTTGCCAATTTTCTATGTCTACAATGCTCTCCATGGAGCTACTCTAGCTAATTTCTCCCACTTACAATATGTATCCAGATTGAGACTTAGAGTCATTCGGATCAGTGTCAAAGATTGCATCGACGTAAGCCTTTACGACGAACTTTTTGTCACCTCCATAACCGAGAAACATGTCCTTATTCCACTAAGGATAATTTTGACCGTTGTCTAGTGATCCACTCCAAGATCACTATTGTACCCTCTTTTGCCAAACTCATGGTGAGGTACACAATAGGTCTGTTACACAGCAAAGCATAATTTATAAAACCTATGACTGAGGCATGGGGAATGACTTTTCATTCTCTTTCTGTTTTCTGTCGTGGTCGGGTTTTGAGTATTCACTCAACTTCACACCTTGCAAAACAGGCAAGAACTCCTTCTTTGACTGTTCCATTTTGAACTACTTCAAAAACTTGTCAAGGCATGTACTCATTGAAAAAACTTATCAAGCATCTTGATCTATATCTATAGATCTTGATGCTCAATATGTAAGTAGCTTCACCGAGGTCTTTCTTTGAAAAACTCCTTTCAAACACTAATTTATGCTTTCCAAAAAATTCTACATCATTTCTGATCAACAATATGTCATTTACATATACTTATCAGAAAGGTTGTAGTGCTCCAACTCACGTTCTTGTAAATACAGGTTTCACCAAAAGTCTGTATAAAACCATAAGCTTTGATCACCTTATCAAAGCGTATATTCCAACTCCGAGATGCTTGCACAGTTCATAGATGGATCGCTGGAGCTTGCACACTTTGTTAGCACCTTTAGGATTGACAAAACCTTCTTGTTGCATCATATACAACTCTTCTTTCAGAATTTCGTTAAGGAATGTAGTTTTCACATCCATTTGCCAGATTTCATAAAATGTGGCAATTGCTAACATGATTCGGACAGGCTTAAGCATCGCTACATGTGAGAAAATCTTATCGTAGTCAACACCTTGAACTTGTCGAAAACTTTTTGCGACAATCCAAGCTTTGTAGATAGTAACACTACTATCAGCGTTCGTCTTCCTCTTGAGGATCCATTTATTCTCAATGGCTCGCCGATCATCAGGCAAGTCAATAAAGTCCATACTTTGTTCTCATACATGGATCCCATCTCAGATTTCATGGCCTCGAGCCACTTCCCGGAATCTGGGCTCATCATCGCTTCCTCATAGTTCGTAGGTTCCTGCTACCTCTTGAGCACTGCGTCGGATTTCCCCGAAGAAGAGAGGATGATGCAGCAAAGTAGCATAAAGTATTTCCCTCAGTTTTTGAGAACCAAGGTATCAATCCAGTAGGAGGCTACGCACAAGTCCCTCGTACCAGCACAAAACAGTAGCTCCTCGCAACCAACGCGATTAGGGGTTGTCAATCCCTTCACGGTCACTTACGAGAGTGAGATCTGATAGAGATGACAAATAATATTTTTGGTATTTTTGATACAGAGATGCAAAGTGAAAAGTAAAAGGCAAAGTAAAAAAGAAAGCAAGTATTAAAGCGATGGAGATTGATATGATGAGAATAGACCCGGGGGCCATAGGTTTCACTAGTGGCTTCTCTCAAGAGCATAAGTATTCTAGGGTGGGTGAACAAATTACTGTTGAGCAATTGACAGAATTGAGCATAGTTATGAGAATATCTAGGTATGATCATGTATATAGGCATCACGTCTGAGACAAGTAGACTGACTCCTGCCTGCATCTACTACTATTACTCCACTCATCGACCGCTATCCAGCATGCATCTAGAGTATTAAGTTAAAAACAGAGTAACGCCTTAAGCAAGATGACATGATGTAGAGGGATAAATTCATGCAATATGATAAAAACCCCATCTTGTTATCCTCGATGGCAACAATACAATCGTGCCTTGCTGCCCTTCTCACATCCTTTGGGAAAGGACACCGCAAGATTGAACCCAAAGCTAAGCACTTCTCCCATTGCAAGAACTACCAATCTAGTTGGCCAAACCAAACGGATAATTCGAAGAGACTTGAAAAGATAACCAATCATACATAAAAGAATTTAGAGAAGATTCAAATATTGTTCATAGATAATCTTGATCATAAACCCACAATTCATCGGTCTCAACAAACACACCGCAAAAAGAAGATTACATCGAATAGATCTCCACGGGAGAGGGGGAGAACATTGTATTGAGATCCAAAAAGAGAGAAGAAGCCATCTTGCTACTATCTATGGACCCGAAGGTCTGAAGTAAACTACTCACACTTCATCAGAGGGGCTATGGTGATGATGTAGAAGCCCTCTGTGGTGGATGCCCCTCCGTGGAGCTCCTAACAGGCCCCAAGATGGGATCTCGTGGATCTGAGAAGTTCTGGCGGTGGAATTAGGTTTTGGCCCTGTTACGATCGTTTGGGGTGCGTGGGTATATATAGGAGGAAGGAGCACGTCGGTGGAGCAACAGGGGGCCCACGAGGCAGGGGGGCGCGCCCTAGGGGGGGGCGCCCCCACCCTCGTGACTGCCTCTGTTACTTCTTGGAGTAGGGTCCAAGTCTCCTGGATCACGTTCGGTGAGAAAATCACGTTCCCGAACGTTTCATTCCGTTTGGACTCCGTTTGATATTCCGTTTCTTCGAAACACTGAAATAAGAAAAAGACAACAATTCTGGGCTGGGCCTCCGGTTAATAGGTTAGTCCCAAAAATAATATAAAAGTGGAAAATAAAGCCCAGTATAGTCCAAAACAGTAGATAAAGTAGCATGGAGCAATCAAAAATTATAGATACGTTGGAGACGTATCAGGCATCCCCAAGCTTAATTCCTGCTCGTCCTCGAGTAGGTAAATGATAAAAAAAATAATTTTTGATGTGGAGTGATACTTTGGCATAATTTCAATGTAAATCTTCTTAATTGTGGTATGAATATTCAGATCTGAAAGATTCAAGACAAAAGTTCATATTGACATAAAAAATAATAATACTTCAAGCATACTAACTAAGCAATTATGTCTTCTCAAAATAACATGGCCAAAGAAAGTTATCCCTACAAAATCATATAATCTGGCTATGCTCCATCTTCCCCACACAAAATATTTAAATCATGCACAACCCCGATGACAAGCCAAGCAATTGTTTCATACTTTAAAATTTTCAAAACCTTTTCAATCTTCACGCAATACATGAGCGTGAGCCATGGATATAGCACTATATGTGGAATAGAATGGTGGTTGTGGAGAAGACAAAAAGGGAGAAGATAGTCTCACATCAACTAGGCGTATCAACGGGCTATGGAGATGCCCATCAATAGATATCAATGTGAGTGAGTAGGGATTGACATGCAACGGATGCACTAGAGCTATAAGTATATGAAAGCTCAACAAAAGAAACTAAGTGGGTGTGCATCCAACTCGCTTGCTCACGAAGACCTAGGGCATTTGAGGAAGCCCATCATCGAAATATACAAGCCAAGTTCTATAATGAAAAATTCCCACTAGTATATGAAAGTGACAAAATGAGAGACTCTCTATCATGAAGATCTTGGTGCTACTTTGAAGCACAAGTGTGGTAAAAGGATAGTAGCATTGTCCCTTCTCTCTTTTTCTCTCATTTTTTTGTTTGGGCCTTTTCTCTTCTTTTTTATGACCTCTTTTTCTTTTCATTTTTCTCTTTTTTTTCGTCCGGAGTCTCATTCCGACTTGTGGGGGAATCATGGTCTCCATCATCCTTTCCTCACTTGGGACAATGCTCTAAAGAATGATGATCATCACACTTTTATTTTTCTTACAACTCAACAATTACAACTCGATTCTTAGAACAAAGTATGACTCTATATGAATGCCTCCGGCGGTGTACCGGGATATGCAATTAATCAAGAATGACATGCATGAAAGAATTATGAACGGTGGCTTTGCCACAAATACGATGTCAACTACATGATCATGCTAGCAATATGACAATGATGGAGCGTGTCATCATAAATGGAACGGTGGAAAGTTGCATGGCAATATATCTCGGAATGGCTATGGAAATTCCGTGATAGGTAGGTATGGTGACTGTTTTGAGGAAGATATATGGTGGGTGTATGATACCCGCGAAAAGTGCGCGGTATTAGAGAGGCTAGCAATGGTGGAAGGATGGGAAAAAGTGCGTATAATCCATGGACTCAACATTAGTCATAAAGAACTCATATACTTATTGCAAAAATCCAGAAGTTATCAAAGCAAAGTATTACGCGCATGCTCCTAGGGGGATAGATTGGTAGGAAAAGACCATCGCTCGTCCCCGACCGCCACTCATAAGGAAGACAATCAATAAATAAATCATGCTCCGAGTTCATCACATAACGGTTCACCATACGTGCATGCTACGGGAATCACAAACTTCAACACAAGTATTCTTTAAATTCACAACTACTCAACTAGCATGACTCTCATATCACCATCTTCATATCTCAAAACAATTATCAAGCATCAAACTTTTCTTAGTATTCAACACACTCAAAAGAAAGTGTTTCACATATCTTGAATACCAAGTATATTAATATTAAGCAAATTACCATGCTATTAACGACTCTCAAAATAATCTAAGTGAAGGATGAGAGATCAATATTTTCTTTAAAACAAATCCACCACCGTGCTCTAAAAGATCTAAGTGAAGCACTAGAGCAAAAATTATCACACTCAAAAGATATAAGTGAAGCACAATGAGCAAAACTATCAAGCTCAAAAGATATAAGTGAAGCACATAGAGTATTCTATCAAATTCCAATTTATGTATGGCTCTCTCAAAAGGTGTGTACAGCAAGGATGATTGTGGTAAACTAACAAGCAAATACGCAAATAATACAAGACGCTGCAAGCAAAAAACATATCATGTGGTGAATAAAAATATAGCTCCAAGTAAATTACAGATGGAAGTAGACGAAAGAGGGGATGCCTTCCGGGGCATCCCCAAGCTTTGAATTTTTGGTGTCCTTATATTATCTTGGGGGTGCCATGGGCATCCCCAAGCTTAGTCTCTTGCCACTCCTTGTTCCATAATCCATTAAAAGAATTTACCCAAAACTTGAAAACTTCACAACACAAAACTCAATAGAAATCTCGTGAGCTCCGTTAGAGAAAGAAAACAGAAGACTACTTTAAGGTACTGTAATGAACTCATTCTTTATTTATATTGGTGTTAAAACTACTGTATTCCAACTTCTCTATGGATTATAAACTATTTTACTAGCCATAGATTCATCAAAATAAGCAAACAAGACACGAAAAACAGAATCTGTCAAAAACAGAACAGTCTGTAGTAATCTGTAACTAACGCAAACTTCTGGAACTCCAAAAATTCTACCAAAATAGGAAGACCTAGAAAATTTGTTTAATGATCAGCAGCAATTGGAATCAGTATTTTATCACGTTCTGGTTGATTTTTAACAATTGTTTTCGTGAACAGAAAGATTCTGGAAATTACAGCAAGATCAAATAACTATCATCCAAGAAGATCCTATAGGTCTAACTTGGCACAAACACTAACTAAAACATAAAACCACATCTAAACAGAGGCTAGATGGATTATTTATTCCTAAACATAAGCAAAAACAAAAAACTAAAAATAAAATTGGTTGCCTCCCAACAAGCGCTATCGTTTAACGCCCCTAGCTAGGCATAAAAGCAAGGATATATTTAAGTATTGCCGTCTTTGGTAGGCAATCCATAGGTGGCTCTCATGATAGATTCATATGGTAATTTTATTTTCTTTCTAGGAAAGTGTTCGTTGCCCTTCTTAAGGGAAACTGGAATCTAATATTCCCTTCCTTCATATAAATAATTGCTCCAATCGTTCTAAGGAAAGGTCTACCAAGAATAATAGGGCAAGAAGGATTGCAATCTATATCAAGAACGATAAAATCTACGGGCACATAATTCCTATTTGCAACAATAAGAACATCATTAATTCTTCCCATAGGCTTTTTAATAGTGGAATCCGCAAGATGCAAGTTTAGAGAGCAATCACCAAAGTCACGGAAATCTAGCAAATCACACAAGGTTTTGGGGATAGTAGAGACACTAGCACCCAAATCACACAAGGCATGAAACTCATAATTTTTAATTTTAGTTTTAATAGTAGGTTTCCACTCATCATAGAGCTTTCTAGGGATAGAGACCTTCAACTCAAGTTTTTCTTCATAAGATTGCATCAAGGCATCAACAATGTGTTCGGTAAAGGCCTTATTTTGACTATAAGCATGAGGATAATTTAGCACGGATTGCAACAAGGAAATACAATTAATTAAAGAGCAATTTTCATAATTAAATTCCTTGAGATCCAATATAGTGGGTTTAGCAACATCTAGGTTTTTATTTCTTTCAATCCAACATTTAGCAATTTCATCATCAAGATCTAAAAACTCCGAATTCTTAGAATGCCTTCTAGGTAAAGGAAGATCATATTCAGTTTCATCAAGATTCATATTGCAAAACAAAGATTTAATGGGGGACACATCAATAACTTTTAGATCTTCATCTTGATTTTCATAGGAATTCGGTTTAGCGGCCATCTTATTGACTAAGGTAGCTTGCATATCCGAAATTTCAACGGTCAACTTTTCAAGACGAGCAATTTGGGATCTTATACCATCAAATTCTTTAGACATATCATCGAGCTCTTTATTCATATAACTCATAAAAAAATTTGTTCCTTAAGCTCGTTTCTAACGAAATTATTATGCTCAAATTGCAGAACCATAAACTTCCTGACATTGGTTTCGATCTCCTCTAACCTTTAAAGGTGAAGATCACCAAATCTAGGTAGAGCCATCGCGACAAACAAGCAATCCAACACACGAGCAAACAAAAGGCAAGCGAGAAAAAGGAAAACGGGAAAAAGAGGAGGAGATTGGGAAAGAGAGGGCGAATAAAACAACAAGGGTGAAGTGGGGGAGAGGAAAACGAGAGGCAAATGGCAAATAATGTAATGCGGGAGATAGGGATTGTGATGGGTACTTGGTATGTAGACTTTAACGGTGCTCTTGCGTAAGGCTCCCCGGCAACGGCGCCAGAAGTTCTTCTTGCTACCTCTTGAGCATTGCGTTGGATTTCCCCGAAGAGGAGAGGAATATGCAGCAAAGTAGCGTAAGTATTTCCCTCAGTTTTTGAGAACCAAGGTATCAATCTAGTAGGAGGCTACGCACAAGTCCCTCGTACATGCACAAAACAATAGCTCCTCGCAACCAACGCGATTAGGGGTTGTCAATCCCTTCACAGTCACTTACGAGAGTGAGATCTGATAGAGATGATAAATAATATTTTTGGTATTTTTGATATAGAGATGCAAAGTGAAAAGTAAAAGGCAAAGTAAAAACAAAGAAAGTATTAAAGTGACGGAGATTGATATGATGAGAATAGACCCGGGGGCCATAGGTTTCACTAGTGGCTTCTCTCAAGAGCATAAGTATTCTACGGTGGGTGAACAAATTACTGTTGAGCAATTGACAGAATTGAGCATAGTTATGAGAATATCTAGGTATGATCATGTATATAGGCATCACGTCCGAGACAAGTAGACCGACTCCTGCCTGCATCTACTACTATTACTCCACTCATCGACCGCTATCCAAAGATGCATCTAGAGTATTAAGTTAAAAAGCAGAGTAACGCCTTAAGCAAGATGACATGATGTAGAGGGATAAATTCATGCAATATGATAAAAACCCCATCTTGTTATCCTCGATGTCAACAATACAACACGTGCCTTGCTGCCCCTTCTGTCACTGGGAAAGGACGCCGCAAGATTGAACCCAAAGCTAAGCACTTCTCCCATCGCAAGAACTACCAATCTAGTTGACCAAACCAAACGGATAATTCGAAGAGACTTGCAAAGATAACCAATCATACATAAAAGAATTCAGAGAAGATTCAAATATTGTTCATAGATAATCTTGATCATAAACCCACAATTCATCGGTCTCAACAAACACACCGCAAAAAGAATATTACATCGAATAGATCTCCATGAGAGAGGGGGAGAATATTGTATTGAGATCCAAAAAGAGAGAAGAAGCCATATAGCTACTAGCTATGGACCCGAAGGTCTGAAGTAAACTACTCACACTTCATCGGAGGGGCTATGGTGATGATGTAGAAGCCCTCCATGGTGGATGCCCCTCCGACGGAGCTCCTAACAGGCCCCAAGATGGGATCTCGTGGATACAGGGAAGTTGCGGCGGTGGAATTAGGTTTTGGCTCTGTTCGATCGTTTGGGGTGCGTGAGGTATATATAGGAGGAAGGAGTACGTCGGTGGAGCAACAGGGGCCCACGAGGCAGGGGCACGCATGGGGGCGCCCCACCCTCGGGACCGCCTCTGTTACTTCTTGGAGTAGGGTCCAAGTCTCCTAGATCACGTTCGGTGAGAAAATCACGTTCCCGAAGGTTTCATTCCATTTGGACTCCGTTTGATATTCCGTTTCTTCGAAACACTGAAATAGGCAAAAAACAACAATTCTGGGCTGGGCCTCCTGTTAATAGGTTAGTCCCAAAAATAATATAGAAGTGGAAAATAAAGCCCAATATAGTCCAAAACAGTAGATAAAGTAGCATGGAGCAATAAAAAATTATAGATACATTGGAGACGTATCAGTTCCTAATGGTCTAGTAACATGACTTCCAGAACAGGGTTACCGTACGACTTTGGTGTGGACCATACTCTGGTTGACCTACGAGGTTCGGTAGTAACTTGATCTGAAGTTTCATGATCATTATCATTAGCTTCTTCACTTATTGGTGTATGAATCACTGAAACTGATTTATGTGATGGACTACTTTCCAATTCGGGAGAAGGTACAATTACCTCATCAAGTTCTACTTTCCTCCCACTCACTTCTTTCAAGGGAAACTCCTTCTCTAGAAAGGATCCATTCTTAGCAACGAATATCTTGCCTTCGGATCTGTGATAGAAGGTGTACCCAACAGTTTCCTTTGGGTATCCTATGAAGACGTATTTCTCCAATTTGGGTTCGAGCTTATCAGGTTGAAGCTTTTTCACATAAGCATCACAATCCCAAACTTTAAGAAACGACAGCTTAGGTTTCTTGCTAAACCACAGTTCATATGGTGTCATCTCAATTGATTTAGATGGTGCCCTATTAAACGTGAATGCAGCTGTCTGTAATGCATAACCCCAAAACAATAGTGGTAAATTGGTAAGAGACATCATAGATCGCACCATATCCAATAAAGTACGGTTACGATGTTCGAACACACCATTATGCTGTGGTGTTCTAGGTGGCGTGAGTTGTGAAATTTATTCCACATTGTTTGAGATGAAGGCCAAAATCATAACTCAAATAGTCACCTCCACGATCAGATCGTAGAAAATTTATTTTCCTGTTACGATGATTTTCCACTTCACTCTGAAATTCTTTGAACTTTTCAAATGTTTCAGACTTGTGTTTCATTAAGTAGATATACCCATATCTCACTACAAAAAAAGACACATCCGTGACATTTTGGGCCGAACGAATTTTTTTCTGTTATACTTATGACACTTCTATGACGATAATTGTGGCAAAACCCGGTATCATCATAGATGTGGTGGGCTCCTACTTCTATGAAAAAAAATCATGACAGAAAATGGGCTTTTCGTCCTGGGCGGGCCGGAGACACATCTGCATGACATTCTTTGGGTCGTCCATGACGGAAAAACCGTGGTAGAAGCAAGGGCGAGGAAAATATCGGGGTGTTCCTGGTTACGGTGGGTGGTCGGGGCCGAGCGATGCGCGTTTCTCTCATACAACACACGCCCACTACTTTCCCCCATTCCTTTCCTCTTTGAACCACATCCTAGATTCATGGTATACAACTTTCCCCACTACTTTCCTGTTTGATCCAACACCTAGATTCTGCAGAAGCGGAAAAAGCCCACATGCAGCTAGAGCAATGCATGTGGAATAAGTAAATTATACCTTAAGGTTCTTGGGGTGTGGTTCGGTGGGTGACCGGAGGCCGTTCGACCCACACTATGTACGGCGGCGAAGAAGAAGGGGTCAGAGGCCCTCCCGTGCCACCGCTGGGTGAAAGTGAACAGCTGCGCCGGTAGTGGATTCCCTCCCTCGCCGACGGCGACAGCGTTAAGCCTCCTTCCCTTCCCGGCAGACTGATCCTGCCGGCTCTTTGACCAGCAGTGAGGGGAGAGAGAGAGAGAGGCCAACGAAGTCTTGTTTAGATTTGGAGAGGGTGAGAGAGTGTGAAGAGAGCAACTACAAGCAGACCAGCAGCGAGGGGAGAGAGAGAGGCCAATGAAGTCTAGTTTAGATCTGGAGAGGGTGAGAGAGTGTGAAGAGAGCAACTACAAGCGCCGAGGCTCGAGTGTGTATATATATACTGGAGAGAGTGTGAAGAGTGCAAACCCTAGAAAACAAGCGCCGAGGCTGCAACTTGTACATGATGAAGTGATTATACGGTCACTACGAGATCGTATAGCTCCGTATCCATCCATTTTGACCAGTCAAAGAATCCTCCTCACACGAATTATGCTCAAGTGTAGTTATCGAACACGAGACCTCAAGTTTGATGAGCGAACAGGCTAACCAGCTACACAACCCTCCCGTTATGTTCAACAAGAGGAAAGTAACCTTTTATACATTCCTGCATTCGTGTGACAAGCATGCCGTGTTTTTTTGTGTGTGGGAGTCATTGGGATTTAAATCATAGTCGTGTCATGTGGCTTTGGTGGTAAGACTATCCACAGTGGTGCAGAAATAATGCAGCCTTAGTCACCTTACCTCTCTCCATGTAGTATGTTGGGTCCCACCAGTTAGAGGGCGAAACAAATAAATTAATAAGAAAAATTAAAAGCGCCAGCGGTGTATCTTACCTCACACATCTCGCTACTGCTCGGGAACACTGTCCAATTGATCCCTATGTTCGCTCACGTACTACTTTAAGTGAATCCTTATTATAACATGCACACAATCATTGGCACTTGTATTCGACTTAAGTCAGTGTGCCACCGTATCTCGTATGACTCCCTCCGTCTAGGTGTAATAAGTCACGTTAGAAGGTGCAGCAGGACCAAGGTGCAAGCAAATTGGAGGAGAAGGAGAAACTTGGCCGGTCATTCCTCTAATCAAAGCCCTGATTTCTGTGTCTAAACGCAACAATTAATCCAAAAAACTAAGAGATGCCATTTTAGCTACCATGCAGGGCCACGTATTAACTCGCATGCAAGCCGACTTTGATTTCTTGACTGATCAACGCGTAGTTGTGCTCCATGCATTGGGTTTTCGGGGGAGATAACAAGGCAGAGTAAGGAGCGTTTGGTTACATTGCTTAGGCTGGTCATAGTGGTGAGTAACTTGGACTAGTAACATGCATATGTTACTAGTCTATGTTACTACTACGCGAAGTTTGCCATCGGAAGCGAGCTGATCTGGCTCTCCTGAGCTAGCAAGGTTTTTCTAGCCCACCCAAGCTAGCTGGCCCACAAAAGCTAACATATTTTAACAGTTCCAAATGCCTAACCTTGCCCGGCTATGCTATAAGCTGTTCTTGCTAAGGATCCAAACGCTCCCTAAGTAACAACGCTCGCTAGCAACGAGGCCAGGAGGGGATTGAGATGCGAAGTTAATTGACGACGCCTATTTTTTTTGGGAATATCTGATTCCGTAGGATGACTTAACACCTAGACGGAGGGAGTACTACTCGTCAGTCCAGGTTTGATGGAATATTTGTCACCTCTTCTCTTCTTGTACGTTCTCCATTGTATCTCACTTCCTGTGAATTCGCACTCGCACGATTTCCCTATTCTATGAACCTGTGTGTGCGTGTGCGTGTGCGTGTGTGTGTGTTTAATAACATGTGTGTGTTAGAGAGAGCGACAGATCGACCTACTCCTACAGAGAGATGGTGTGTAGTGTACGATTTTAGCCGCAAGAGAAGGTGCATCCTCTCGTTTCCGGGCGTCCGGTAGGGACAGACGGACAGCTGCCACGCCCGCTCCTGACCAGCCTGGCCCACCCAAAGCCGCTCCATCGCCCGCGCGCGCTTCCCGCCGAAATGGTCAGTGCCGCTCCAAAGAATCGGTGCTGCATTCATGCCTGGGCAGAGCGGACGCAACCTCTCACTGGCGCCTGCGTTGAAGGGAGAAGCGGATTCAAGAGTGATGGTTGCTTCGTCCGTCCAACTTACTGCTGGGTCTTTGTGATTTGATGGCTCATTGGTCATTATTACTGTGGTGGTAGGACTGCTGGATGTCCCACGCTTTCGGCGAAAGGAGGTACTACTAGATTACAATTTTCTCCATTCTTACGGCGGAGGAGTGCAAGAGCAGTGAAAACACATAGGCTCAGTGATTACATGGCCAACCTCACACTAACACCGTATTTTCTGGACACCGTGCGACACCTAACTCTTTACATAGTACTCCCTCCGTTCCTAAATATAAGTCTTTGTAGAGATTCCACTAGGTGGACTACATACAAAACAAAATGAATGGATCTACACTTAAAATGCATCTATATACATCCGTATGTGGTTCATGGTGAAATCTCTACAAAGACTTATATTTAGGAACGGAGGAAGTACTTGTATAGTACATACTGTAATTTATCAGCGAGATAGTACAATGCTATGAAGCTTCCAGCTTCTGTTACATGTATCTTGCGTCCAAGGTTGATCGTTGCAACATTTCATCAAATACAAAGGAGACTAACATGCATGCTATTGCATTTCAATGATTGACAGATCATAGCAAATATGTACTCCCTCCGTTCCAAAATAAGTGTCTCAACTTTATGCTACATACGGAGCAAAATGAGTGAATCTACACTCTAAAATACGTCTATATACATCAGTGTTTGGAGTATGTACTAGTAGTTCATATTGAAATCTACTAAAGGACATATATATTCCAAACAATATGATAATCTCTCTAACCAAGGTAGTAGGGATGAGGAGTAAATGGAGGGAGTAGTAAAAATTTCTCCTCGTCCTGCGAGCCACCGCGCGTGTGGGCGAGGGAGCGGGCGTAAGGCGTACAGTACTACAAGTAGTAAGTAAGCTGCACCTCATCCTACAAGCCAACGCGCCCGTGGGTGGGGGAGACGGTGAAAGTGCAACTATCCCTAGGTGGTTTTGGTAATTCATAACAACATATAGCTCATTGAGCTAATGCTATTCCAAGACAAATATTTCAGGAAAGCTCAATGAATGGCATGGCATGGATGATGATGAAAGTGGATCCCTCAAAATATCAAGGACAAAGGATTGGCTCAAAGTAACTGAGATTCAGTCAGCTGTGGAGCAGCTACAAGATGACATGCAGGAGAGGAAGGGCAGGACAACTACTGATGCATTTGCCAGAGTGCCACGAGCTCAGAGATCAGCTGCAGAGCCAGTTCAAGACACCAGAGTCACTTCATTAGCTCCAGCTACAGCTCCAGCATCACCAGCTCCAGCACCAACTCCTTCAGCTCCTTCTACATCGACTGAAGCCTTCGTTCTTGGAGTTCTCCGGACACCACCACCACCAGAAGACCAAGCCTGAGAGACGATATAGTCCTATGCATTTTCTAGGAACTTTTTGGTAACTTGTTGCCAAAGGGGGAAAATGTATAGATCACAGGCTTCGAGAGAGAGAGAGAGAGAGAGAGAGAGAGAGAGATTTGCTTTTGTTCTCTCTTGTCTTTTTGGTTGAACTTTATTTGCTTTTGATTGGTTGAGATACTATGCAGTTACCTGTGAGACATTGATGATCATGTGTTTGATCATTAGCTACCCTTATGCACGTTATGATATTATCTTACTTATCCTTATATGATCATTCACTTTGCTTGGTGATGATTGCATGTATTCAATCTTTGTTATTTTGAGCGCTCCACCAAGATGTATGTGACATGGAAGAGTAACCCATGAGCCTAATTCCTTGTGCATTTGCAGTCCAAAGCAAATATTTCTATGCACACATTTAGGGGGAGCTCTTGCTTATCACATACTTCTCAAAGCGACAATGTTTTTCAAATTTTATTATCATTTGTCGAAGCTTTGATCTATATGTTGTCATCAATTACCAAAAAGGGGGAGATTGAAAGTGCAACTATCCCTAGGTGGTTTTGGTAATTCATAACAACATATAGCTCATTGAGCTAATGCTATTCCAAGACAAATATTTCAGGAAAGCTCAATGAATGGCATGGCATGGATGATGAAAGTGGATCCCTCAAAATATCAAGGACAAAGGATTGGCTCAAGCTCAAAAGCTCAAGACTCTACATTTTACATTTTAGTGATCCAAGATCACATTGAGTCTATAGGAAAAGCCAATACTATCAAGGAGGGATGAGGTGTTGCTTAATGAGCCTTTTGCTTCATGTGCTTAGTGATATGCGCCAAAACCCTCCACTACTTTCTCACATCCACATATGACCTAAACCTAAAGTCAATCTCGGCCCTACCAATTCTTTCTATCCGGCGCCACCGAGTTCAGATGTCATAGCCACTTCCACAAACCCTAGGCAAATCGGTCTCACCGATAGGGATCTCGGTCTCACCGAGATGGGATTGTAATCTCTCTGTTTCCCCTTCGTAACTTTTCGGTATCACCAAAAGAGCGAATCGGTCCCACCGAGATTACAATGTAAACTCTCTGTTTCCTTTTTGTAACATTTCGGTCTCACCGAAAAGAGCAAATCGATCCCACCGAGTTTACCTGACCAACTCTCTGGTTAGCTAATTACCAAATTCGGTCTCACCGAGTTTGTGTAATCGGTCTCATCGAGATTACGTTATGCCCTAACCCTAACCATATCGGTCCGACCGAGTTGCATATCAGTCCACGAAAACCCTAACGGTCACTAGGTTTACTAAATCGGTCGACCGAGTTTGATGATTCGGTCCCACCGAGTTTGGTAAATTGTGTGTAACGGTTAGATTTTGTGTGGAGGCTATATATACCCCTCCACCTCCTCTTCATTCATGGAGAGAGCCATCGAAACAAACCTACACTTCCAACTTACCAGTTAGAGAGAGAACCACCTACTCATGTGTTGAGGCCAAGATATTCCATTCCAACCATATGAATCTTGATCTCTAGCCTTCCCCAAGTTGCTTTCCACTCAAATCTTCTTTGCACCAGATCCAAATCCTATGAGAGAGAGTTGAGTGTTCGGGAGACTATCATTTGAAGCACAAGAGCAAGGAGTTCATCATCAACACACCATTTGTTACTTCTTGGAGAGTGGTGTCTCCTAGATTGGCTAGGTGTCACTTGGGAGCCTCCGGCAAGATTGTGGAGTTGAACCAAGGAGTATGTAAGGGCAAGGCGATCGCCTACTTCGTGAAGATCTACCGCTAGTGAGGCAAGTCCTTCGTGGGCGACGGCCATGGTGGGATAGACAAGGTTGCTTCTTCGTGGACCCTTCATGGGTGGAGCCCTCCGTTGTAACATCCCAAATTTTTCCTATTTGGAATGTTTTACAATTATAGATAAGCATCCTATGCATCCTGTTTGAATTTGAATGCCATTTGAAGTTTCAGAGCTATTTGAGTTTGAATTTGAAATTCCAAACTTTGGCATGTGGGAAACAATTCAAAAACTAAGCCTGATAAATACTTGATCAAAAGTATGAGAGGAGCAAACATGACACTCCAAAAATATCAGAGGAAACAATGCCAAAAGATTTGGAATTCAAATCTGAATTTTATTTGAATTTGAAAAAAATAGATTTTTATGAAGTTTGGATTTTGACCTTGGAAAAATGTTCAAATGAAAGGGAATATTCCCCTGATCATTTTGGTATATATATATATACCCTATATAAAATATGTATAGATAAGGTTTTATTTTTGTTTTTGTTTTAATTAAAAAATAAAGAAAAACTCCCAGGCGCCACCAGCTACCCCAGCCCAGCCAGTGCCGCCTCCTCCCTCACCCGGCCCAGCCAGCCCAAGCCGGCCCAACTGCCACCAGAGCCAGGCCAGGCCAGCCAGCTCACCCCGCGCCCCCCGCTGAAACCCCAGGCTTGATCGACCGCCCAACCTCCCCTCTCTCTCTCATCGACTCATGGGCCCGCCCGTCTTCTTCCCCTCGCCCGCGCCACGCTCATGGGAGATCCACTGATCCCGAAGGATCCGGATTCCCAACGACCCGATGCCCTTCCGATCATCCCGACCCCTGGCTATAAAGCCGAGGCTCCGCACCCATTCCCCCCTAGCGACGCGAACCCTCTCCCTCTCCTCCCGAGCTCACCGGAGCACCGAACCCTCCCGCGCCGCCAAAGTCGCCGCGACGCCACCACAGTCCACCCGACCCTCCCAACACCACCAACCTCCCCGAGCTCGTGCGCGTCTCCCGATGACTCATGAAGCTCGCCGACGTCCGGACGCCTCGGAGCACTCTCGCCGCCGCCGCCGCCGTCGCCGGAGTCCGGTAAGCCCCCGACATCCCTCTCCACCGTTCGATCCTAGATCTAGGGTTAGGATTAGAAGCCCCCGAAGGGGTAGGTTTTAGTTAGAAAACCGGACGGCCCGATCGGTTTTATTTTAGTTTAGGTTTTATTTTATTAGGCGGTTCGTTAGTTTAAACCTAGGCCCGTTTAGCCTATCTAACGCACGAGACACAAATATAGGCCCATTAGGCCTTTTTTCTTTTTATTTTGATTTTCTGTTTTAGCGAATAGTTTCAATTTTCAAAATGTATATCTTTTATTCTGTTTAATATTTTTGAGTGATTCTTTTTTGTTGGATTGCAAATTTTATGTAGTTTCTGAAAAACATATATTTAGCTATGTTAAAATAATTAAAAATGCTTTAATATTGTTTTAGTCAGAATAGCAAATCTGCTATAACTTTAGTTAGCAAAATTATTTTGCATGATTCTTTTGCCATCACTTGATTTTGACATTGTCAAACCCTAGAAATTAATTTGGGTATTTTAGGATTTATAAATAATTAATTTTAGACAGAATCCTATTAATCCTAATTAATTGACTATTTCTGTTTTCCTAATTAATTAATTAGTAAATTAATTTATTTTTAACTTGTGATTAGTTATTCTAGGTTAGTTTCTGTCATTCCATTAGATGAACTTTTATTCATAATTAATAAAAGTTTTAAATTATTTTCTTAATGGAAATTGGATTAGGCCTAAAATGAGTTTTATAATAGCTTTTAATTAATTCTTTTTGCTCCTAGTTGCTTAGTTAATCCTTTTCTGTTAAGTTAACCTAAAACCATGATTAGGTTATATTAAGGAATTTTGTTTTATAAAACCATTTTTGTTATTGTTTGGAGTAGGGAAAAACTTTGAATTGGTTTCTTTGAGTTTTTTTTTCTTTTGGATTGGTTTTGATTGTTTTGTTGAGTTATGTTACTTTTGTTATCTTGTGTGATCCTTTTGCATTGTGCTTATTGTGCTATTGTTTGTCTCGGTAGAGTTTCCGAGTCTGAAGCTTGCTACTACTTACTCTTTAGCTTACGAGGATCATCAAGAAGGCAAGTTTTGATCATGTTATTTCTATACCTATGTTTTGTGCATTAGTAGTTGTCACCACCCCCCCATTGCATGCAGTAGTGAAATCTTGAAGTCATTAAACTTGAGTAGTATAATGTGGTAGGATGAACCAACCCCCTTGTTACCATGTCCCCGGGACGTAGTAGTTATTTTGCTATGCTCGTGACGGATTTGGGATGAGTGAAAATTCATAAGCAAGATGTGAGAGTCAATGATGATGACAACCCATGGACTACAATGATCAAGATGGACTTGGAAAATCACTCTTGGGTGGAGGGCGGTTGGCGGGCACCTGGAGCACCCAGTGGTGGCGGGATGCATGGAGAAGCGCCATGACATCCTGCGGAAAGCTTCACCCAGCCACGAAGAGAAGGATGGATGCCCCATGACCGAAGCTTACATGCAGCCGCAAGCCATTATGGGCTCTGGCTGGGTTGACCCTAGTAGTGACGCTGGCTGGGCGGTACTACGAGAAGTAGACGAACGGTAGGATTGGATGGGTACGGCGGTGGCGGAAGAACTCTTTGGAAGACCTGTTTCATTCGTCCGTCTTCAAACACCATGAAGTGCGAAGACTTTAAAGGAGGAATGATTCTTGCGGGAAAGTCATGCAAACCTCTGCAGAGAGTTATAACCTAATCGATTAGCCGTGTCCCGATTCACGGACATTTGAGCCTCTGGACCTTGGAAGTATTCGGATATCTCAACACTTAAAGCTAATGAAATTAATTTGAGGGTTTATGACTTAATAATAATTTGGGAGCGAGATATTGGTTGGCGGAACCATCTCAATAACTACCAACAATTTGTAGTAATTTTGCAAATAAGTCCACTTGTAGTAGGATAAAATTGGCTTTACATAAAATGATGAAACTTAGAGCTCCACACCAAAATGCATATAGTATTAGTAATTTTATTATTGTTATTCTTCATGACTTGCCGCTTATTCCAAAAGCTGACCTACATGGCTGCAACGTATTATGTTGCGAGATATATTCGATCAGCGGTGAGGCTACGCTCGCGCTTGGCGATTGCCCTTTGAGTCGGATGGACTCGCTTATCTTCGACGCTTCCGCAGCATTTTAGTTTATTTCTCATGAGTTGGCCTTGAGCCGAATTTATTCCCTTGTAATAAAGACTCTATATGAGAATCGATTAATGATATTCAGGTGTGATTGAACTTTGATTACTTTATCGATGTCTTGTGAGTACCAAATGATCTTGGGATGGTATGCATACGTAGATTTCACCAATTTTGGGTCAGGTCGCTCCAGAGATGGTATCAGAGCACACGCTGACCGTAGGATCGTAACCCCTAGGATCGGAAAGCCATAAGCAGAGACCATTTACTTTGAACCCCTTTCATTCTATAATTCTTCCCTGTTCTATTCTGACTCTTCTCCCCTTTGCAACATTCTAGATGGCCGTCGAGTTCACCCCAGTTTTGCTACCGGAGTTCTGCCAGCCCGATGAGACGATGCCCTTCGGAAGGAAGCTGGTCCAGATGGTGAAGCTGCTGAAGATTGCTCTGCCCTCGATCACTGGGAAACCCACTAATGCACTTCCGACGGACACCCGCTACAGGATTGAGGTGCATATCCCAGGGAGGACCTTTGGAGGACGCACGGAGCCTATCAACTTTGAGTTCACCGAGTTCAACTGGATCATCGGAAGGGACGTGGCGATCTACCGAGCACTTGGACATCTCCGAGAGGAGTACAGGGCCGAGCTCGATCACTCAGACCTCGCCATGGTTTCTCACAGGGCAAGGAATGGAGATATCATCCGTACCATCGAGGACGATTCCACTCTCTCGTACATCCAGGACTTGGAATGTCTTCTCAGGAAACGGGAGATTCAGGCTCGCCGTAACTCGAAGACACACCGGAAGCTTTTGTTCCGCGAACTGGAACTGGAGGAGAAGGCACGCGCAGACTTCCTTGGCCATGAGGAAGAAATCACGGACTTCATGGAGATAGTCGACGACCTGAAGATGAAGCTTGCGCGATTGAGGAAAAGATGGACTTGGGAGAGGACCTTTACCCGAGTGGAGATGAAGCACCCTCGTGAGCAATGATCGAGGATTTGAAGGAGTACCAGAAGGAAACCCCAAGAGGAGGCGCCAGCGATGAAGACTTTTAGTCGACCACCATGTTATCTTTTATTTCTTTTTAAATCGATCAGTTAGGCCGATGTTTTCCTTGATTAGTCATGAGCTTTTGTAATCGAGTTTGAACCATGTTTGAGTGGAATGAATAAATGATTGGTGTGTTATGATTGTGCATTCATATGGGTAGTGTTATTTCTCATAGACCATTGTTCTATTCTAAATTTCTCACCCACTCCAAAAACACCAGATGCCTCAGAGACGTGACCTTTGGTTTCCGCCGAGCTCACCCACTGCTCCAAAGAGCAGAATGCATCGATGCAACTCCCGATTCGAATCGAACAACACCGCCAACAATCCACCGCCACCACCACCACCCATGTGGACAACTTGACTCGATTTACGAGGTTGAATCCGCCAGTGTTCTCTAGTAGCACCGAGCCGATTGTGGTGACGATAGCTCCGCAAGATTGGAAGAGAGCTAGTCACCGTTGGATGCACCGATCTTTGAGAAGGTGCGCTTTGCAGCGCATCAACTGGATGGACCTGCAGCTTCTTGGTGGGAAAATTACACCGCCACTTTTCCCTTGGGTGGCATCACTTGGGATCAATTCCAGCAGGCCTTCAGACTTGCTCATGTCTCATCTGGAGCCATGAGTCCGAAGAAGCGTGAGTTCGAAACTTGCGCCAGGGAACCGTCTTGTGGCACGAGACGTGGAGGAATTCAGCAAGCTTGCTCGCTATGCCCCCGATGATGTGGCCACCGATGCCGCCAGGAGAAGTTCCTTGAGGGACTCAATGATGAATTGAGCATGCAGCTTATTGTGGCTACTTTCAACAACTACCAGGAGCTGGTAGACAAGGCCACCATTCGGAAGGCAAGCAGCAGCAGATAGAAAGCATAAGCGGAAGTACAGCCGGGGAAGCACAGTTCAGAGCTCGTGAAGCCCGCTATGCACCGTACCCAGGAGGGCACACCCATCATAACCATGGAGGCCATAACCATGGAGGAAATGGAAACAACCGCAGCCAGGACAACAAGTCAGGCCATGGCAATGGCAATGGCAATGGTAATGGAAATCAGCACCGTTCTGCCCGGCTCAAGGATCTGAGCCACATCACCGCTTCAAGTGCGGAAGACAGGCACTACGCCACCGACTGCCCGGAGGCCAAGCAGAGGAACGGGAATGGCAATGGAGGCTCAGCGAAGAAGCCCAATCCCTTCCCTCGTGCTCAAGTGAACCATATCGACGTGGAGGACGTCTATGATCAGCCAGACACTGTGGTTGGTAAGTTTTTATTGAATTCACGTTCAGTTTTGGTTCTCTTTGATTCTGGTGCAACGCATTCATTCATATCAAGGGTAGGTGTGGATAAGTACGGATTCGCACTAGAACCCTTAGAAGCCCCTTCGCGTCGATTCGCAGAGGAGAAATGATGGCAGGTTTAAGCTGTCCCGCAAACCTCAACATCGGGAACCACAAATTTCCGTAGAACTCATAGTGTTGGAAACTCAGACCTTGGATGTAATCCTAGGCATGGATTGGTTGTCAAAGTATGAAGGAAACATTGATCGTGCCAAGAAGTCTATTCTGCTCACCACCCCGGAGCGAAGAGGATCAAGTATGTAGCCAGCACACCGGATGAAGAATCAGTGCATTCCCTCACGGGAGTTGTTCAGAGGAAGTGCCGATGGTGCAAGATTTTCCGATGTGTTCCGGAGGAATTACCAGAATGCCACCGGACAGGGACATTGAATTTTGATTGAGTTATTGCCGGCAGCCCCAATATCCAAGAGACCTTATCGGATGCCACCGAATGAGTTGAAAGAAATCAAGGAACAAATAAACGAGTTATTGGAGAAAGGATATATTAGTCCAAGCTCATCACCTTGGGGAGCCCAGTTCTTTTGGTAGAGAAGAAGGATGGAAGCTTGAGGATGGTTGTGGATTACCGTGCATTGAGCGAAGTAACCATCAAGAACAAGTACCCTCTGCCCATGATCAATGACTTGTTTGATCAGCTTGTTGGAGCCAAGGTATTCTCTAAGATCGATCTTGATCGTGGTATCACCAGATTGAAAATTCGTGAAAAGGATATACCCAAAACAGCATTCACCACCAGGTATGGTTTATACGAGTATACCGTCATGTCATTTGGATTGACTAATGCTCCTGCATACTTCATGAATTTGATGAACAAGGTGTTCATGGAGTATTTGGACAAGTTTGTCGTGGTGTTCATCGATGACATATTAATATTCTCCAAGAGCGAGGAAGAGCATAAGGAACATTTGCGTCTAGTTACGGAGAAACTTGAGAACATCAGTTGTATGCCAAATTCAGCAAATGTGAATTTTGGTTGAAGGAAGTTGGATTCCTCGGACATGTTATTTCAGGAGAAGGAATAGCAGTTGATCCCGCCAAGGTTGAATCACCACCGATTGGCAGTCACCCACCTCAGTCAAGGAGATCCGCAGTTTTCTCGGACTTGCAGGATATTATCGGAGGTTCATTGAGAACTTCTCGAAGATTACCAAGCCCATGACTGAGCTGTTGAAGAAGGAAGCCAAGTATGTTTGGACCGAGGAATGTGAAGCCAGTTTTCAGGAATTGAAGAAACGGTTGGTCACAGCTCCAAAGTTGATATTGCGGACATACATAAGGAATACCAGGTCTATTGTGACGCTTCTCGTCAAGGACTCGGAGGAGTATTGATGCAGGAAGGCAAGGTTGTAGCTTATGCCTCCAGACAGCTACGGCCTCATGAGATGAATTATGCCACGCATGATTTGGAGTTAGCAGCCGTAGTGCATGCACTCAAGACCTGGAGACATTTCCTCATCGGAAACCGTTGTGATGTCTATACAGATCACAAGAGTTTGAAATATATCTTCACGCAGAAGGAATTGAACCTCAGGCAGAGGAGATGGCTAGAGTTGATAAAGGACTATGACATGAGATTGCATTACCACCCCGGTAAAGCCAATGTTGTAGCAGATGCCTTGAGCCGTAAGAGTTATGTGAACACTCTTACAAGCAGGAGGATTACCCGGAGTTAGTCGATGACCTCGAGATCTCCGATGGAGATAGTTCGAAAGGATTTGTGGCAACTCTGAAGTTCAGTCCACCTTGACCGAAAGGATTCGTGAAGCCCGAAGTCGGACAAGGAAATCGATGAGATAAAGCAAAAGATGGAGGAAGGAAAAGCTAAAGGATTCGAAAGGATGAACATGGAACTATATGGTTTGAGGATCGTATTTATGTGCCCAATGATCCCGAGCTCAGAAGCTAATTCTTGAGAGGCACATGATTCACCGTACTCGATTCACCCGGCAACACCAAGATGTACCTGGATTTGAAGCAAAGTTTACGGTGGGCGGTATGAAGAAGGACATTGCCGAGTACGTAGCCGTATCGATGTTTGCCAGCGTGTAAAGGCAGAACATCGAAGCCAGCAGGGTTACTTCAACCTTTGCCGATTCCCGATTGGAAATGGGAGAAACTTGGTATGGATTTCATCACAGATTACCCAGACCCGTTCAGGTTATGATTCTATCTGGGTAGTAGTTGATCGTTTGACTAAGGTAGCTCACTTCATTCCGTGAAGACTACCTATACCAGTGCCAAGTTGGCCAAGATATACATGACCAGGATCGTATGTCTGCATGGAGTTCCGAGGAAAATCGTGTCGATAGAGGAACACAGTTTACCTCAAAGTTTTGGAAGCAATTGCATGAAACTTTGGGTGCGAGGCTGGAATTGATGACAGCTTTTCATCCATGAGCATGATGGACGGAGACCGAGAGAGTCAACCAGATTACGGAGGACATGTTGAGAGCTTGTGTGCTAGACTATGGGTCTAGCTGGGATGATAATTTGCCGTCGCAGAGTTCTCATACAACAACAGTTATCAATCCAGTTTAAAGATGGCCCTTCGAAGCTCTATACGGAAGGAGGTGCGAACACCATTCTTTGTGGGATAGTGTTGGAGATCGATCACTTTTGGTTCCGATCTTATCAAGGATTCGAAGAAAGTCAAGCTAATTGAGACCGGCTCAAGATAGCACAATCGAGACAGAAGAGTTATGCCGACGAGAAGCGCAAGGAGGTGACTTACGAAGTGGGAGACCGAGCATACCTTCGTGTGTCTCACTTCGTGGAATCAAGAGGTTTGGAGTCAAGGAAAGTTAGCACCCGATTCATTGGCCCTACAAAATCCTCGAGCGTCGTGGAGAAGTCGCATACAAGTTGGAATTGCGGAAGGATTGTCCGGAGTTCATGATGTCTTCCACGTTTCTCGCTTAAAGAAGTGCCATGCCGACATGGCCGATGTTCCGTTGAGAGACACAGTGCCCCTAGAGGCCATACAGCTTGACAGTGATTTGACTTACAAGGAGAAACCCGTCCGTATTCTCGAGACTGCAAGCAGAGTCACCCGCAGCAAAGTCATCAAATTTTGCAAGGTCTTGTGGAGTCACCACACCGAGGAAGAAGCCACACAGGAGCGAAGAAGATCTTCGTCGAGACCATCCGCACCTATTTGCTAGCCAACCCGAATCTCGAGGGCGAGATTCATCTTAAGGTGGGTAGGTTTGTAACATCCCAAATTTTTCCTATTTGGAATGTTTTACAATTATAGATAAGCATCCTATGCATCCTGTTTGAATTTGAATGCCATTTGAAGTTTCAGAGCTATTTGAGTTTGAATTTGAAATTCCAAACTTTGGCATGTGGGAAACAATTCAAAAACTAAGCCTGATAAATACTTGATCAAAAGTATGAGAGGAGCAAACATGACACTCCAAAAATATCAGAGGAAACAATGCCAAAAGATTTGGAATTCAAATCTGAATTTTATTTGAATTTGAAAAAAATAGATTTTTATGAAGTTTGGATTTTGACCTTGGAAAAATGTTCAAATGAAAAGGAATATTCCCCTGATCATTTTGGTATATATATACCCTATATAAAATATGTATAGATAAGGTTTTATTTTTGTTTTTGTTTTAATTAAAAAAAATAAAGAAAAACTCCCAGGGGCACCAGCCAGGCCACCCCAGGCCCAGCCAGCGCCGCCTCACCCCTCAGCCCCGCGCCAGGCCCAGTGAAGCAGCCCAACTGCCAGCCAGCCAGCCAGCCAGCCAGCTCACCACCCCCCCGCTGAAACCCCGGGCTTGGTCGACCGCCCAACCTCCCCTCTCTCTCTCTCGACTCATGGGCCCCGCCCGTCTTCTTCCCCCTCGCCACGCCACGCTCATGGGAGATCCACGGATCCCGGGATCCGGATTCCCAGACGACCCGATGCCCTTCGAATCATCCCGACCCCTGGCTATAAAAGCCAGAGGCTCCGCACCCATTCCCCCCTAGCGACGCCGGAACCCCTCTCCCTCTCCCTCCCGAGCTCACCGGAGCACCGAACCCCTCCCCGCCGCCAAAGTCGCCGCCGACGCCACCCTGGTCCACCCCGACCCTCCCCAACACCACCGAACCCTCCCCCGAGCTCGTGCGCGTCTCCCCGACGACTCGCCGAAGCTCGCCGACGTCCGGACGCCTCGGAGCACTCTCGCCGCCGCCGCCACCGTCGCCGGAGTCCGGTAAGCCCCGGGCATCCCTCTCCACCGTTCGATCCTAGATCTAGGGTTAGGATTAGAAGCCCCCGAAGGGGTAGGTTTTAGTTAGAAAACCGGACGGCCCGATTGGTTTTATTTTAGTTTAGGTTTTATTTTATTAGGCCGGTTCGTTAGTTTAAACCTAGGGCCCGTTTAGCCTATCTAACGCACAGGGCACAGTATAGGCCCATTAGGCCTTTTTTCTTTTTATTTTGATTTTCTGTTTTAGCCGAATAGTTTCAATTTTCAAAAATGTATATCTTTTATTCTGTTTAATATTTTTGAGTGATTCTTTTTTTGTTGTATTGCAAATTTTATGTAGTTTCTGAAAAAAATATATTTAGCTATGTTAAAAATAATTAAAAATGCTTTAATATTGTTTTAGTCAGAATAGCAAATCTGCTATAACTTTAGTTAGAAAAATTATTTTTGCATGATTCTTTTTGCCATCACTTGATTTTGACATTGTCAAACCCTAGAAATAATTTGGGTATTTTAGGATTTATAAATAATTAATTTTAGACAGAATCCTATTAATCCTAATTAATTGACTATTTCCTGTTTTCCTAATTAATTAATTAGTAAATTAATTTATTTTTAACTTGTGATTAGTTATTCTAGGTTAGTTTCTGTCATTCCATTAGATGAACTTTTATTCATAATTAATAAAAGTTTTAAATTATTTTCTTAATGGAAATTGGATTAGGCCTAAAATGAGTTTTATAATAGCTTTTTAATTAATTCTTTTTGCTCCTAGTTGCTTAGTTAATCCTTTTCTGTTAAGTTAACCTAAAACCATGATTAGGTTATATTAAGGAATTTTTGTTTTATAAAAACCATTTTTGTTATTGTTTGGAGTAGGGAAAAACTTTGAATTGGTTTCTTTGAGTTTTTTTTTCTTTTGGATTGGTTTTGATTGTTTTGTTGAGTTATGTTACTTTTGTTATCTTGTGTGATACTTTTTGCATTGTGCTTATTGTGCTATTGTTTGTCTCGGTAGAGTTTCCGAGTCTGAAGCTTGCTACTCTGACTCTTTAGCTTACGAGGATCATCGGCAAGGCAAGTTTTGATCATGTTATTTCTATACCTATGTTTTGTGCATTAGTAGTTGTCACCACCCCCATTGCATGCAGTAGTGAAATCTTGAAGTCATTAAACTTGAGTAGTATCATGTGGTAGGATGAACCAACCCCTTGTTACCATGTCCCGGGGCGTAGTAGTTATTTTGCTATGCTCGTGAGGCGGGATTTGGGATGAGTGAAATTCATAAGCAAGATGTGAGAGTCAATGATGATGACAACCCATGGACTACAATGATCAAGATGGACTTGGAAAATCACTCTGGGTGGAGGACGGTTGACGGGCACCTGGAGCACCCAGTGGTGGCGGGATGCATGGAGAAGCGCCATGACATCCTGCGGAAAGCTTCACCCAGCCACGAAGAGAAGGATGGATGCCCCATGACCGGAGCTTACTGTGCAGCCGCAAGCCATTATGGGCTCTGGCTGGGTTGACCCTAGTAGTGACGCTGGCTGGGCGGTACTACGAGAAGTAGACGAACGGTAGGATTGGATGGGTACCGGCGGTGGCGTAAGAACTCTTTGGAAGACCCTGTTTCATTCGTCCGTCTTCAAACACCATGAAGTGCGAAGACTTTAAAGGAGGAATGATTCTTGCGGGAAAGTCATAAACCTCTGCAGAGAGTTATAACCTAATCGATTAGCCGTGTCCCCGGTTACGGACATTTGAGCCTCTGGACCTTGGAAGTATTCGGATATCTCAACACTTAAAGCTAATGAAATTAATTTGAGGGTTTATGACTTAATAATAATTTGGGAACGAGATATTGGTTGGCGGAACCATCTCAATAACTACCAATAATTTGTAGTAATTTTGCAAATAAGTCCGCTGTAGTAGGATAAAATTGGCTTTACGCAAAATGATGAAACTTAGAGCTCCACAGCCAAAATGCATATAGTATTAGTAATTTTATTATTGTTATTCTTCATGACTTGCCAGCTTATTCCAAAAGCTGACCTACATGGCTGCAACGTATTATGTTGCGAGATATATTCAATCAGAGGAGGCTACGCTCGCGCTTGGCGATTGCCCTTTGGAGTCGGATGGACTCGCTTATCTTGACGCTTCCAGCATTTTAGTTTATTTCTCATGAGTTGGCCTTGAGCGAATTTATTCCTTGTAATAAAGACTCTATATGAGAATCGATTAATGATATTCAGGTGTGATTGAACTTTGATTACTTTATCGATGTACTGTGAGTACCAGCATGATCTTGGGATGGTACAGACACAGAGATTTGACCAATTTTGGGTCAGGTCGCTACATCCGTGGACTCGCGCAACCGTTACCCTACGTGGGTTGACGTCTCCATCAACGTGGATGTACGATAGCACCACCAATCGGAACCACGACAAAAACATCCGTGTCTCCAATTGCGTTTGATTTCTCCAAACCCTTCTATCAGTGTCAAAACCGGCGGATCTCGGGTAGGGGGTCCTGAACTGTGCGTCTAGGCGGATGGTAACAGGTGACAAGGGACACGATGTTTTTACCCAGGTTCGGGCCCTCTCGATGGAGGTAAAACCCTACTCCTTCTTGATTAATATTGATGATATGGGTAGTACAAGAGTGGATCTACCACGAGATCAGAGAGGCTAAACCCTAGAAGCTAGCCTATGGTATGATTGTTGTTCATCCTACGGACTAAAACCCTTAGGTTTATATACACACCGGATAGGGTTAGGGTTACACAGATTCGGTTACAATGGTAGGAGATTTACATATCCGTATCGCCAAGATTGCCTTCCACGCCAAGGAAAGTCCCATCCGGACACGGGACGAAGTCTTCAATCTTGTATCTTCATAGTCTAGGAGTCCGGCCAACGGTGATAGTTCGGCTATCCGGACACCCCCTAATCCGGGACTCCCTCAGTAGCCCTCGAACCAGGCTTCAATGGCGACGAGTCCGGCTCGTAGATTGTCTTCGGCATTGCGAGGTGGGTTCTTCTCCAAATTCCATATACTTGTCGAATAGTGTCCGGCTTCTGATAAATGCTGCGCTCCTTGGCTTCTACGCCCAATAATGGCCATCTTCCACGTGTTTGAATGAACGCGAAAAGCCAGGGTATTTTTACACTTATCCCCCTAGCTGCGCAAATGAGCCGCCTATAAAAGGGACGAGGATCTAGATCTGAGTCACACCATCCCCCTCATGAGCTTTCATCGGAGCACCTCGACAAAATCCATTCCATCATGGACAATCGACGCGGCTCCTCCTCCCGCGCCCCCAGCCCTCAGCCTGAAATTGGGAGAGATGCTCGATCCGCATAGCGAGCTAGTGACACTCCAAACCAAGGGATTTCTTCCCCGGCCTTCATGGTTCCGTTTCGAGCCGGACTCGCCACCTATAAGGGCGGAAAGCAAGCGGAGAGTGTCCCCGATCCATCCAAAGGAAAGCGGGTATGCTTTATCTCTTATCTAGTAAGAGGACTCGGATCTCTTGGAGTTCTACGGCCTCCAGTTGAACCACATTACGCCTGCCTCCATTTTGCACATCGCGGGCTTCGTGGCCCTTTGCGAACTGTTCTTGGGCATCGAGGCTCATTTTGCGCTGTGGAAGAGATTATTCTGCCTTGTACCCCGTTCTCATGAGGGGTCAATATATCAAGTGGGCGAAGCCGAGCAGTGGCGCATCACCGGACGGATATCTATCCGGAACCCGAAGAAGGCGTCCAAGACTGGCCTTCGGAATGGTTTTATATAGAAGACGTCCCGCTGCCGGATCCTATTCGGATCGGTCTCCCAGAGTTCAGCAATGCTCCTTTGAAGAAACGCCTGAGTTGGCGCCTGCGGAGCCCCCAGAGGGAAGACGACAGGGACGTCCTTTACCTGATGAGCCGAATAAGATTGTTGGCTCATTCCGGACTGACCATGATTGGTGTCATGGCCACATGTATTATGCGGGGGGTGCAGCCGCTCCAGTATAGGGGCCACCCCATGTGGGATTTCAACGGGGAGGACGATGCCACCCGTCATGGCCGTAAGGGGCCGGTATCGGTTGTCGATCTGGTGAAGATCTTGTCCGTGCTGTACAAGGGAGAAGAGGAAGATTTTCTCCGCGTCAGTCCATTGAACGGATTTTCTATGAACAATCCTCGAAGCTGGGTAAGCGGACATTTCTTTTTTGCACATCCGATCCGTATTCCCATGGTTAGGTATCTCATTTTGTGATTTTGACGCAGGAACTGCGCCAGGCCGTAAAAGACATAAACGGCCCGCCTCCACAACCCGAGGATCCGGAAAGGCTCCTCGATCCGGCCTCCCAAGAGGATCCGGACATATTGGTGGAGCTGATTGATGGGGTATTTCACCAATTGAGCATCGATAATGCCTTGGTTGCCATTACGGCCGATTACCCCGGAATACTTCTAGCCTCACAGGTAACTGAGGCCGAGGTCCCAATACTCTGATAATGACCCATCCGTGCTTATTTTTTATCACCGTATACCAATGGTGTTTCGCAGAGGGTGCCTTCGAGGCAGGAGGCCGAGCCCGCGGCGGCTAGCCAACAAGGGGCAGTACGACCCCACAGGCTAAAAAGAAGTGCGGTCCGGATCGAAACACCGCCGCAACGGTATGGCGCGTCACCATATTCCCAGGATTGATTCCTGGAAGGCGTACTAACGCTGGTGCTCTTTTCAGGAAAAAGAGCGCTCGCCGGACTGTGTCCGGAGAGCTTGCCAATTGAGCCTCCGCCAGCCAGGCTCCAAAGCCGGGTCCAGAAGCGGAGGCAAGCACGAGGCGTGCGTCGGACGCTCCTCTGACAGAGGATGCCGACAGATTGTCCGCCACCAACTCCGAGGTGGAGAGCGCCATGAATCACAGGCGCCACCGGACAGTTCTTTGTGACACATGTTTCTCCCAAGAGGCATTGAATGCCTTCAATTCAGGTGATGCGCACCTCCGTGCCGCTCAAGATGGTCTAGCCAGAGCCACGGAGCAGTATGTAAAGGACATACGGGTGAGGAAATTTGACGGTTATATATGCCAGTAGCCCCCGAGACTTAAAATAGTTAGAATAACTGATTTAAGGATCATTTGTTATGCAGGATCTTACAAAAAAGAATACCTGACTGTCCCAGGAGCTTGAAGAATGCAAGGCCCAACTTGAGGCCGCACTAGCCGCTACAGGGGGAGCCGCAGAGACCCCCTCAGGTAATATATGCTTCAAAAGATAAATAGTTTATGAAGTGCGACGTGTGTGTAAATCTGACAATAATATTGCAGATGGCGCGGACTAGATCCGGACAAGCAACAACTCTTGCGCGGTTGAAGGCGGCAGAATGTGCTTACAAGGGTGAGGCAAGAGAAAATAATCTCCAGATGCCAACACCCAGCTGGGTGAGGAACTCAAGGATGTTCGTGCCCAGCTGTCGGACTCCGTGAAGGAGAATCGGCGACTTCGTCGCGGCATTTATAGTAAGTGCTTGAGCGAACTTTGAAAAAGAGTTCGGCGAGGAAGCCAACTAATAGAGTTATGTCTGTAGGTATGCTCACAGGTCGTCCTGCAGAGGAAATGCCCGGTTCTATGGGTGACCTTCTTCCCGAGCTATTGCAACCACACGAACGAGTTCGGCAGGTGATGAAAGGCGTTGCTCAGGCCTTGTGGCCATCTATCTCCCTGCCCGAAGGCCTTGGAGAGCTTGCAGAGAAGCTTCAGGGAGCACGGCGGCACTTCCGACTATGGAAGATATCGGCCTGTCGTCAAGGCGCCAGGGAGGCCTGGGCCATGGTGAAGACGCGGTACACGAAGGCGGACCCAAACCACATGGCCGAGGTCGGACCTGTGGGGCCCGACGGGAAGGAGATCCCTGTGAGCTTAGTGTACGGCCAAGTAGAGTTGGCCACAAAGTATTCCCAACAGGATTGTAAACTAGACAGCCTATTAGATGGCATTGAAGAGGAATACAATCAGTCAATTTGACTATGTAATTTAAAATGACATGTAAAATGCCTTCTAGCCCGATTGTAGATCGTTTGTCGTAGCGGTCTGTCGGTGTCAAAACTGGCAGATCTCGAGTAGGGGGTCCCGAACTGTGCGTCTAGGCGGATGGTAACAGGAGACAAGGGACACGATGTTTTTACCCAGGTTCAGGCCCTCTCGATGGAGGTAATACCCTACTCCTGCTTGATTAATCTTGATGATATGGGTAGTACAAGACTAGATCTACCACGAGATCGAGGAGGCTAAACCCTAGAAGCTAGCCTATGGTATGATTGTTGTTCGTCCTACGGACTAAAACCCTCCGGTTTATATAGACACCAGATAGGTTAGGGTTACACAGAGTCGGTTACAATAGTAGGAGATCTACATATCCGTATCGCCAAGCTTGCCTTCCACGCCAAGGAAAGTCCCATCCGGACACGGGACGAAGTCTTCAATCTTGTATCTTCATAGTCCAGGAGTCCGGCCAACGGTGATAGTTCGGCTATCCGGACACCCCCTAATCCGGGACTCCCTCAGTAGCCCCCGAACCAGGCTTCAATGACGATGAGTCCGACGCGTTGATTGTCTTCGCATTGCGAGGTGGGTTCTTCTCCAAATTCCATATACTTATCGAATAGTGTCCGGCTTCTGATAAATGCTGTGCTCCTTGGCTTCTACGCCCAACAATGGCCATCTTCCACGTGTTTGAATGAATGCGAAAAGCCAGGGGTATTTTACACTTACCCCTAGCTGCCCAAATGAGCTGCCTATAAAAGGCGAGGATCTAGATCTGAGTCACACCATCCCCCTTCATGAAGCTTTCATCGGGCGCCTCGACCAAAGCCCATTCCATCATGGACAGTCGACGCTCCTCCTCCTCTCGCGCTCCCAGCCCTCAGCCTGAAATTGGGAGAGATGCTCAGTCCCGCATAGCGAGCTAGTTATACTCCAAACCAAGGGATTTCTTCCCCCGGCCTTCATGGTTCCGGTTCGAGCCGGACTTGCCACCTACAAGGGCGGAAAGCACGCGGAGAGTGTCCCTGATCCCTCTATAGGAGAGCGGGTATGCTTCTTCTCTTATCTAGTAAGAGGACTCGGATTTCCAATCCATCCGTTCCTCCGGGGGCTCTTGGAGTTCTACGGCATCCAGTTGCACCACCTTACGGCTGCCTCAATCTTGCACATCGCGGGCTTCGTGGCCCTTTGCGAACTGTTCTTGGGCGTCGAGGCTCATTTCGCACTGTGGAAGAGATTATTCTGCCTAGTACCCCGTTCTCATGAGGGGTCAATATATCAAGTGGGCGGAGCCGAACTATGGCGCATCGCCGGGACCGGATATCTATCCGGAACCCCGAGGAAGGCGTCTGAAGACTGGCCTTTGGAATGGTTTTACATGGAGGATGTCCCGCTGCCGGATCCTGTTCGGATTGGCCTTCCGGAGTTTAGCAATGCTCCTCTGAAGAAGCGCCTAAGCTGGCGCCCTCGGAGCCCCTAGAGGGAAAATGACCGGGATGTCCTTTACTTGACGAGCCGAATAAGATTACTGACTCATGGCGGATTGACCATGATTGGAGTCATGGCAATCTGCATTATGAGGGGAGTGCAGCCGCTCCAATATAGGGGCCACCCCATGTGGGACTTCAACGGGGAGGACGATGCCACCCGCCATGGCCGCAAAGGGCCGGGATCGGTCACCGAACTGGTGAAGACCTTGTCTGCCATGTATAAAGGGGAGGAGGAGGATTTCCTCCGCGTCAATCCACTGAAGGAGTTTTCTTCGAATAATCCTCGAAGCTGGGTAAGCAAACATCTTTGTGGCCTGTCCGATCCATGTTCCCGTGGTTAAATATCTCATTTCATGGTTTCTGCGCAGGAACTGCGCCGGACTGTGGAGAAGATACAGCCCACCCCCACAACCCGAGGATCCGGAACGGTCCCTCGATCCGACCTCCGAAGAGGATCCGGATATAAAGGTGGAGTTGATCGACGGGGTGTTCCACCAACTTAGCATCGACAATGCCTTGGTTGCCATTACGGCCGATTACCCCAGAATACTCCCAGCCTCGCAGGTAACTGAGACCGAGGTCCCAATACTCTGATAATGACCCATCCGTGCTAATTTCTTGATCACCGTATACCAATGGTGTTTCGCAGGGGGTACCTTTGAGGCAGGAAGCCGAGCCCACGGCGGCTAGCCAACAAGGAGCAGTACGGCCCCGCAGGCTAAAAAGAAGTGCGGTCAGGATCGAAACTCCGCCGCAACGGTATGGCGTGTCACCATATTCCCGTGATTGATTCCTGAAGGCGATTAATGCTTGTGCTCTTTTCAGGAAAAAGCGCCGCCGGACTGAGTCCGAGAGGTTGCTAATCGAGCCTCCGCCGCCAGGCTCCAAAGCCGGGTCCGGAAGCGGAGGCGAGCACGAGGCGTGCGTCGGATGCTCCTTCGACAGAGGATGCCGACAAATTGTCCGCCACCAACTCCGAGGTGGAGAGCACCATGAATCACAAAGCCCACGGACAGTTCTTCGTGGCGATGTTTTTCCCAAGAGGCCTTGAATGCCTTCAATTCGGAGATCGCACTCCGTGCCGCCAAAATGGTCTAGCGAGCCACGGAGCAGTATGTAAAGGACATCTGGTAAGGAAATTTGACATTATATATGCCAAGAGTCTCCCCGAGACTTAAAATAGTTAGAATAACTGATTTAAGGATCATTTGTTATGCATGATCTTACAAAAAAGAATACCCGACTGTCCCAGGAGCTTGAAGAATGCAAGGCCCAACTTGAGGCCGCACTAGCCGCTACAGGGGGAGCCGCAGAGACCCCCTCTGGTAATATATGCTTCAAAAGATAAATAGTTTATGAAGTGCGGCGGGTGTGTAAATCTGACAAAAATATTGCAAATGGCGCCGGACTAGATCCGGACAAGCAACAGCTCTTGCGCCAGCTAAAGGCCGGCGAGAGCGTGCTTACGAGGGTGCGGCAGGAGAAAAATAACCTCCAAGATGCCAACACCAAACTGGGTGAGGAACTAAAGGATGTTCGTGCCCAGTTGTCCGACTCCGTAAAGGAGAATCGACGGCTTCATCGCGGCATTTTCGGTAAGTGCTTGAGCGAACTTTGAAAGAGTTCGGCGAGGAAGGCGACTAACATAAACATGTATGTAGGTTTGCTCACAGGTCGTCCCGAGGAGGAGATGCCCAGATTTTGGTGATCTTCTTCCCGAACTGCGTCGGCTACCTGCACGAACGAGTTCGGCAGGTGATGAAAGGCGTCGGCCAGGGCCTTGTGGCCATCTATCTCCCCGCCCAAGGCATTGGGGAGCTGGCAGAGCGGCTTCAAGGAGCACGGCGCTTCCGACTATGGAAGATATCGGCCTGCCGTCAAGGCGCCAGGAGGCTGGGCCATGGTAAAGACGCAGTACACAAAGGTTGACCCAAACCACATGGCCGAGGTCGGACTGTGGGGCTGATGGGAAGGAGATCCCTGTAAGCTTAGTTTATGGCCAAGTAGAATTGGCCGCCAAGTATTCCCAGCAAGATTGTAAATAAGATAGCCTATTAGATGGCATTGAGGAGGAATACAATGAGTCGAGTTGACTATGTAAAATATGACATGAAAAATGTCTTCTAGCCGGATTGTAGATCATTTGTCATAGCGGACCTTTTAACTTCGACCTCGGGACCCAATAGTCCGGAGTGTGTCCGAATACCTTCGTGGTTATATAAGAACCGGGTATGCATGGAGACAAGGCGTAGGGGTCATTGTTGCTGTATCAGACAAGTGCCCAACTAGTTATGTTATATTACATGGATAGTAAGAAGCATCTTCCAGGGAGAATAGTTCTGTTAAGGGTTCCTTTCGCTAGGATGCATGCCCTAAAGTGCATGTCAAAACTGCTAGGAAAGCAGAAAATCATCTGGGGGCAGATGGGTAAATAGTTAAAAATCATCTTTCAGTTCACCGACCGAATATTCCCTTAAGAACGCTAGCTTTCGGCTTCACCCACCGAGGTACACATCCGCTGACCGGCAGTAATAATCGCAGAGGTGCTCCCTTTACCACCTAGCCGAACAATCGGGAACGTAGGGGTAAGCACAGGAGCCAGGCAACCCAGCTTGGCCAAAACTTAAGTCATATCGATGCATATAATGGTGAATAAAAGGTACATGCGGAAGTTTGACGCATGTGTTGGGCATGAAGCCCATATAAATAAGCTTCTGTTAAAGAAGCCCCTAGGTATAATGAGCGTGTACAGCGCGTCAAATATGTGCGAACAAAGCGCAAACGAGCCTCAAAAGGCTTCAGGAAGAAGGAGGAGGAAGGATAGAAATAAAATACAACAAAAATAGAAAATGTGGACGGATGAAGGAAACGAACTTGGAGTCCGGCGCTTAGGCGTAGAATCTTCGTAGATGGGCTGCGTTCCATGGGTTCGGCTCGAGTCGGTTATCCGATGCGTTTCGCAGACGGTATGCTCCACCGGTCAGGACCTGGTGTATGATGAAGGGACCTTCCTATTTGGGCTTGAGTTTGTCCTTATTCTTGTCCGGCAGGCGTAGAACTAGTTCGCCAACGTTATAAGCTTTGGCCCGTACTTCCCTGCTTTGATATCTTCGAGCCTGCTGTTGATAGAATGCGGAACGAGCTTTTGCCACGCCGCGCCCTCCTCCAATGCGTCCAACTGTCCCGCCGATCGAGCTCGGCTTCTCTTTCTTCATACATGCGCACGCCAGGTGAGTCATGAATTATGTCGCAGGCAGGACTGCCTCTGCGCCGTACACCATAAAAATGGTGTGAATCCGTAGTACGATTCGGCGTGGTCCGCAGCCCCAGTCTACGGAGTCGAGCTCCTCAACCCAGTGCGTGTTAGATTCCTCGAGGGACCGCACTAGTCTGGGTTTAATGCCGCTCATGATTAGACCGTTTGCTCATTCGACTTGGCCATTGGTTTGAGGGTGATAGACTGAGGTGTAATCGAGCTTGATGCCCATGTTTTTGCACCATAATTTGACCTCATCGGCCATGAAGTTGGTGCCGTTATCAGTGATGATACTGTGGGGGACACCGTAACGGTGAACTACCCCTGATATGAAGTCTATCACCGGTCCAGATTCGGCCGTTTTAACAGGTTTGGCCTCTATCCATTTGGTGAATTTATCCACCATGACCAATAGGTATTTTTGCTTGTGGGTTCCCCCTTAAGGGGTCCAACCATGTCAAGCCCCTGCACCGTGAACGGCCAGGTGATGGGTATAGTTTTGAGGGCGGTGGGTGGCATGTGGCTTTGGTTAGCAAAAGCTGGCAACCGACGATCGTTGGACTAAATCCTGCGATCTGCCGGGCCGTCGGCCAATAAAATCCTGCACGGAAGGCCTTGCCTACAAGGGCCCGGACTGCGGCGTGGTGCCCACCCAGTCCGGCATGAATTTCAGCCAGAGGTTTCGCCTTCCTCTTCGGAGATACACCTTTGAAGGACTCTGTTGTGCTTTTCTTATAAAGCTCTCCTCATGGACTTTATAGGCTTTAGATCGCCGTACTATGCAGCGAGCCTCATTTTGGTCTTCGGGAGTTCCTGCCTAGTTAGGTAGGCTAGGAATGGCTCCGCCCACGGGCGATAACCGCCATTATTTCGTGGGCGGAGGTGTTATCTCGGTGGCGAGCCGCCGATTGTGTCGAGTGTTCGCGTCGAGGCGGTGCGGTTGGGTCCGGACTGTTACTTCCGGACTCCCCTTCCCATAGTACGGATGGCTTGAATAGCCGTTGCAGGAAGATGTTGGGCGGGATGGCATCGCGTTTTGGACCGATGCGTGCCAATATGTCCGCCGCCTGGTTGTTATCCCGGGCTATATGATGAAATTCGAGCCCTTCGAACTGTGCTGACATTTTTAGGACCGCATTGCGGTACGCTGCCATTTTCGGATCTTTGGCATCAAAGTCTATGTTTATTTGAGATATCGCGAGGTTCAATCCCGCACACCTCTAGGCGCTTAATGCCCATGGAGACTACCATCCGGAGGCGTGCGTAAGGGCCTCAGATTCGCCGCGTTGTTGGAGTCCGTATACATTATCTGAAGAACGTATTGGACTGTGTCCCCGGTTGGGGACGTCAGGACGACGCCAGCCCCTAGGCCGGCCAACATTTTGGAGCCGTCAAAGTGCATGATCCAATTGGAGTATGCACCGTACTCTTTAGGGAGTTCGGCTTCAGTCCATTCGTCCACGAAGTCGGCCAAAACCTACGACTTAATAGCTCGTCGTGGCTTATAAGTTATGTCGAATGGAAGGAGCTCTATGGCCCACTTAGCAATCCGGCCCGTCGCGTCGCGGTTGTTTATAATGTCGTTAAGAGGTACTTCGAAGGCTACCGTTATCGAACACTCTTGAAAGTAGTGTCGCAGCTTCCGGGATGCCATGAAGACCGTGTATGCTATCTTTTGATAGTGTGGGTACCGGGACTTCCATGGAGTTAGGATAGTGGACACATAGTAAACCGGTTTTTGAAGAGGGAACCGGTGTCCGTCCGTTTCTCGTTCGACGACGAGCACCGCGCTGACAACTTGATGTGTTGCGGCGATATATAATAGCATTGGTTCGCCCACGCTACGCGCCAGGACCGGATTTGTTGCCAATATGGCTTTTATATCTTCGAGTCCGGCCATGGCGGCATCCGTCCACTCGAAGTGTTCGGTGGGGCGAAGGAGGCGGTAAAGGGGTAACGCCTTTTCTCCCAAACGGGAAATAAAGCGGATTAGAGCCGCTACGCATCCCATCAATTTTTGTATTTGTTTGAGTTCTTTTGGAATATCCAATTGTGACAGAGCTCGGATCTTGGCTGGGTTTGCTTCAATTCCTCTACCGGACACAATGAAGCCCAGGAGCTTTCCGCTGGAGCGCCAAGACGATTTTTCCGGATTGAGCTTGATGTCATATTTTCGAAGATTGTCGAATGTGAGCCTCAAGTCGTCTACTAGAGTTTCGACATGCTTGGTTTTGACGACCACGTCATCTACATATGCTTCCACTGTTTTGCCGATCTGGTTTGCTAGACATGTCTGAATCATGCGCTGATATGTTGCGCCGGCGTTTTTGAGTCCGAAGGGCATTGTGTTAAAGCAGAATGGGCCGTATGGAGTGATGAATGCTGTTGCAGCTTGGTCTGGCTCCGCCATCTTGATTTGGTGGTAGCTGGAGTACGCGTCGAGGAAGCACAATGAGTCGTGTCCTGCTGTGGCGTCGATAATTTGATCAATTCGAGGGAGGGGGAAGGGATCCTTTGGGCAAGCCTTGTTAAGGTCTTTGAAATCAACACATAGGCGCCAGAATTTGTCCTTCTTTGGTACCATCACCAGGTTTGCTAGCCAGTCCGGATGTTTTATAATCTGATGAATCCGACTTCCAAAAGTTTGGCTAGCTCCTCTCCCATGGCCTGTCTCTTGGGTTCGGAAGAGCGCCGAAGAGCTTGTTTGACTGGCTTGAATCCTTTTAGGATATTTAGGCTGTGCTCGGCCAGCCGACGTGGGATTCCTGGCATGTCTGAAGGGTGGCAGGCAAAGATGTCCCAGTATTCTCGTAGAAATTCTCATAGTGCGGCGTCTACAATAGGGTTTAATTGTGCCCCAATGGAGGCCGTCTTTGCAGGGTCCGTTGGGTGGACTTGGAATTTGACTATTTCATCCGCTGGTTTAAAAGAGGTGGACTTGGATCTTTTATCAAGTATCACATCGTCCCTGTTCACCGTGGAGCGCATCGCAGTGAGTTCCTCGGCCGCTAGGGCTTCGGATAGTGCCTCGAGGGCTAGTGTGGCTGTCTTGTTTTCGGCGCAGAGTGCTATGTTCGGATCACTAGCGAGAGTGATGATTCCGTTAGGTCCGGGCATTTTAAGCTTCATGTACCCATAATGGGGTATAGCTTGAAAAATTGTGAATGCCTCTCGCCCTAATAAAGCGTGATATCCGCTGCTGAACGGGGCCACTTGAAATGTGACCTCCTCGGACCTGTAATTGTCCGGCGAGCCGAACACTACGTCCAGTGTGATTTTTCCTGTGCAGCATGCTTCCCGGCTAGGGATTATTCCTCTAAAGGTTGTGCTGTTTCGCTCAATGCGGTTCCAGTATATTTCCATTTTTCGGAGGGTTTCCTCATAGATGAGGTTTAGTCCGCTGCCGCCATCCATGAGTACCTTAGTAAGGCGAAAGCCGTCCACTATCGGATTGAGGACCAATGCGGCTGGTGCTCGGGCTGTTCGGAATTTAGGTTCGTCACTGGCATTAAAGGTAATAGCCATGTCACTCCATGGATTTATTGTTGCTACTTGGTAGATTTCGGCAAGGTTGCGGAGTGTTCGTTTTCACATGTTATTTGATGCGAAAGTCTCGAAGACTGCTAACACCGTACTGGTGTTGCTGGGCTGGGATTCTAAAGCTAGAAGCTCTTCGCCACTTTTGGCCACCTGCCGTAGTATCCAACATGCTCGAAGGCTATGAGTTGGAGTGGCGCCTCGTGTTATGAATTTTGCAGGTCCGCTTAGCCATCCCTCCAAGACGGTTCCGCACTTTTAGGGGTTTTGGTTTTTTGGTGTTTAACCCAGGTGCTTGGTAATGATGCACCCTTTTATTTCGGACTAGGGATGTATTCGGGGCCGGATTATCCCAAAATTTACTTTCGGTTTTCCAGGCGCTCTCCATCGCACAGTACTTTTGTACTATGGTCACCAAGTCAGCAAAGCGTGTAATTTCGCGACGACTTATGGCATTTAGGATTCCCTTGTCCGTGCAATTATTGCAGAAAATTGGGATTGTGTCCTCCTCTCGGCAGTCCTTTATCCTGTCCATAACCAGGAGGAATCTGGCCCAAGAATGATGTAATGCTTCAGCGGGCTCTTGCCAATTCAGGATAGATCGCTAATGTTTGGGTGGGCGGTGGAACTGGATCCGAACCCCGTCCAATTTAAGACTCGGGGGCCGGGAAGTTTCGAACTCGGAAGTTTGGATTTTGAATGCTATCCAATGAATCCATCCGTCGCCGACTTTAAGTTCGTGGCTTGATCGACATCCGTCCCTCTGCGGGAATCCGCATGGAGGGATCGGAACGGATGTAACTAGTCCTTAAGATAGAAGAAGAATCGCCGCATTGCTCCTCTATCACAGCAACATGATGGGTAGCCTGGGGAGAGTTGATCTCTCTCAGATCGGTTTTAGGCCCAATCCGGTCATAGTCTGTGGCGACTCCCAGGGCGGCGATGCGATCCAAGAGCTCATTTACGGAGGAGAGCTCGATCAGATCTAACTGTTCGACAAGTTCTGAATTAACGTGAAGATTGGTTTCGATGACTCGAGAAGTCATCGACGGCGCGGTGGCCGAACTGGCGGTCATAAGAAAACCACCTAGCCGAAGAGTCTGACCAGTGGCCAGGGCTCCTTTGGCGATAGTATCGTCTTTAAAGACGGGATGAGGCATCCTTCCTGACAGCGACGGCACAGAGGAACTCTCAATGAAAGCACCAATGTCGGTGTCAAAACTGGCAGATCTCGGGTAGGTGTGCGTCTAGGCGGATCGTAACAGGAGACAAGGGACACAATGTTTTTACCCAGGTTCGGGCCCTCTCGATGGAGGTAATACCCTACTCCTGCTTGATTAATATTGATGATATGGGTAGTACAAGAGTAGATCTACCACGAGATCGAGGAGGCTAAACCCTAGAAGCTAGCCTATGGTATGATTGTTGTTCATCCTACGGACTAAAACCCTCCGGTTTATATAGACACCGGATAGGTTAGGGTTACACAGTCGTCGGCCACAATGGTAGGAGATCTACATATCCGTATCGCCAAGCTTGCCTTCCACGCCAAGGAAAGTCCCATCTGGACACGGGAGGAAGTCTTCAATCTTGTATCTTCATAGTCCAGGAGTCCGGCTAACAGTGATAGTTCGGCTATCCGGACACCCCCTAATCCGGGACTCCCTCACGGACCTTTTCGCTTCAACCTCGGGACCCAATAGTCCGGAGTGTGTCCGAATACCCTCGCGGTTATGTAAAAACCGGGGCATACGTGGAGACCAGGCGTAGGGGTCATGAGTGCTTTATCAGACAAGTGCCCAACTAGTTATGTTATATTACATGGTTAGTAAGAAACATCTTCCAGGGAGAATAGTTCCATTAGGGGTTCCTTTCCCTGGGAGGCATGCCCTAAAGTGCATGTTCGGACTGCGAAAAAAGAAGAAAAGCATCTGGGGGCAGATAAATGAAAAAAAATCGTCTTTTAGTTCACCGACCGAATATTCCCTTAAGAACGCTAGCTTTCGCCTTCACCCAGTCTGAGGTACACGTCCGGCTGACCCGGCGGTAACAATCACAGAGGTTCTCCTTTACCACCTAGCCGAACAATCGGGAACGTAGGGGTAAGCACAGAGCCGAACAACCCAGCTTGGCCAAAACTTAAGTCATATCGATGCATATAATGGTGAATAAAAGGTACATGCGGAAGTGTGACACATGTGTTGGGCATAAAGCCCGATAAATAAGCTTCATTAAAGAAGCCCCAGTATAATGAGCGCGGATAGCGCGCGTCAAGTGTCTAACAATGCAAACGAGCCTTTAATGGCTTCGGAAAAAGGAGGAGAAGGAGAGAAATAAAAGACAGCTTAAAGTATAAAATATAGACGGAGGAAGGATACGAACTCGAATCCGCGCTAGGCGAGAATCTTCGGAGACGGGCTGCGCTCCATGGGTTCGCTCGAGTTGGTTATCCGATCGTTTCACAGACGGTACGCCCCGCCGGTCGACTTGGTTGATGATGAAGGACCCTCCCGCTTGGGCTTGAGTTTGTCCTTTTTCTTGTCCGGTAGGCGTAGAACTAGTTCGCCAACATTGTAAGCTTTGGCATGTACTTCCCTGCTTTGATATCTTCGAGCCTGCTGTTGATAGAATGCGGAACGAGCTTTTGCCACGTCACGCTCCTCCTCCAAGGCGTCCAAGCTGTCCTGCCGATCGAGCTCGGCTTCTCTATCTCGTACATGCGCACGCGAGGTGAGTCATGAATTATGTCGCAGGGCAAAACTGCCTCTGCGCCGTATACCATAAAAAATGGTGTGAATCCGGTCGTGCGATTCGCTGTGGTCCGCAGCCCCAGTACGAGTCGAGCTCCTCTACCCAAAGGCGTGTTAGATTCCTTGAGGGACCGCACTAGTCCGGGTTTAATGCCGCCATGATTAGACCGCTTGCTCGCCGACTTGACCGTTAGTTTGGGGTGATAGATCAAGCGTAGTCGAGCTTGATGCCCATGTTTTGCACCGAGTTTGAGCTCGTCGGCCGTGAAGTTAATGCCATTATCGGTGATGATGCTATGGGGACGCCAGAACGGTGTACTACCCCGATATGAAGTCTATCACCGGTCCGGATTCGCCGTCTTTACAGGGCTTGGCCTCTATCCATTTGGTGAATTTATCCACCATGACCAATAGGTATTTTTGCTTGTGGGTTCCTCCTTTAAGGGGTCCAACCATGTCAAGCCCCCAGACCGCGAAGGGCCAGGTGATGGGTATAGTTTTGAGGGCGGTGGGTGGCATGTGGCTTTGATTAGCAAAGAGCTGGCAATCGACGATCGTTGGACTAAGTCTGAGCATCCGCCCGGCCGTCGTCCAATAAAATCCTGTCGAAAGGCCTTGCCTACAAGGGCCCGGCTGCGGCATGGTGCCCACCGAGTCCGCATGAATTTCAGCCAGAGATTCCGCCTTCCTCTTCGGAGATACACCTTTGAAGGACTCGGTTGTGCTTTTCTTATAAAGCTCTCCTCATGGACCTTATAGGCTTTAGACAGCCGCACTATGCAGCGGGCCTCGTTTTGGTCCTCGGGAAGTTCCTGCCTAGTTTGGTAGGCTAGGAATGGTTCTGTCCACGGGGCATTGACTGCCATTATTGCATGGGCTGACGGTGTTATTTCGTTGGTGGGACCACCAACTATGTCTGAATGTTCGGTGTGGGGCAGTGTAGTTGGGTCCAGGTTGTTATTTCCGGACTCTCCCTCCCATAGTACGGATGGCTTGAAAAGCCTCTCTAGGAAGATGTTGGGGGGGACGGCATCGCGCTTTGCGCCAATGCGTGCCAACACGTCTGCTGCCTGGTTGTTATCCCGGGCTATATGGTGCAATTCGAGCCCCTCAAACCGAGCTGACATTTTTAGGACGGCATTGCGATAAGCTGCCATTTTCGGATCCTTGGCATCAAAGTCCCCATTTATTTGGGATATCGCGATGTTCGCATCGCCGCGCACCTCTAGGCGTTGAATGCCCATGGAGACTGCCATCCGGAGACCGTGTAGAAGGGCCTCGTATTCGGCTGCGTTGTTGTAGTCCGTGTACATTATTTGAAGTATGTATTGGACTGTATCTCCGGTTGGGGACGTCAGAACGATGCCAGCCCCCAGGCCGGCCAACATTTTGGAGCCGTCGAAGTGCATGATCTAGTTGAAATATGCGCCGTACTCTTTAGGGAGTTCGGCTTCAGTCCATTCGGCGATGAAGTCAGCCAAAACTTGTGAATTAATAGCTCGCCGTGGCTTGTAGGTTATGTCGAACGGGAGGAGCTCAATGGACCATTTAGCAATCCGCCCGCTATGTCATGTTGTTTATAATGTCATTAAGAGGTACTTCGGAGGCTACTATTATCGAACACTCTTGGAAGTAGTGTCGCAGCTTCCGGGATGCCATGAACACTGCGTATGCTATCTTTTGATAATGCGGGTACCGTGACTTGCATGGAGTTAGGACAGTGGACACGCAGTAAACTGGTTTTTGGAGAGGGAACTTGTGTCCATCCGTTTCTCGTTCGACAATGAGCACCGCGCTTACAACTTGATGGGTTGCTGCGATGTATAATAGCATTGGTTCGCCCATGTTGGGCGTGGCCAGGACCGGATTTGTTGCCAATATGGCTTTGATTTCTTCGAGTCCGGCCGTGGCAGCATCCGTCCACTCGAAGTGTTCGGTGCGCCGGAGGAGGCGATAAAGGGGTAATGCCTTTTCTCCTAAGCGGGAGATAAAGCGACTTAGAGCCGCCACGCATCCAGTCAATTTTTGTATTTGTTTGAGGTCTTTGGGGATATCCAATTGTGACAGAGCTCGGATCTTGGCTGGGTTTGCTTTCCTCTATCGGATACAATGAAGCCCAAGAGCTTTCCGGCTGGTATGCCGAAAACGCATTTTTCCGGGTTGAGCTTGATGTCATATGTTCGGAGATTATCGAATGTGAGCCTCAAGTCGTCGACTAGGGTTTCGACATGCTTGGATTTGACGACCACATCGTCTACGTATGCCTCCACTTTTTTGCCGATCTGGTTTGCCAGACATGTCTGAATCATGCGCTGATATGTTGCGCCAGCGTTTTTGAGCCCAAAGGGCATTGTGTTGAAGCAGAATGGGCCGTATGGAGTGATGAATGCCGTTGCGGCTTGGTCTGGCTCTGCCATCTTAATTTGGTGGTAGCCGGAGTATGCGTCGAGGAAACACAATGAATCGTGTCCTGCGTAGCGTCGATAATTTGATCGATGCGGGGGGGGAAGGATCCTTTGGGCAAGCCTTGTTAAGGTCCTTAAAATCGACACATAGGCGCCAGGATTTGTCCTTCTTGGTACCATTACCAGGTTTTCTAGCCAGTCCGGATGTTTAATATCTCGATGAATCCGCCTCCAATAGTTTGGCTAGCTCCTCTCCCATGGCCAGCCTCTTGGGTTCGAGAAACGCCAAGAGCTTGTTTGATCGGCTTGAATCCTTTTAGGATATTTAGGCTGTGCTCGCCACCGGCGTGGGATTCTGGCATGTCTGAAGGGTGCCAGCAAAATGTCCCAATTTTCACAGAGGAATTCTCGTGGTCGCGACGTACATCATCGGTTTAATTGTGCCCGATGGAGGCCGTTTTGTAGGGTCCGTTGGATGGACTTGGAATTTGACTATTTCGTCTGCCGGTTTAAAAGAGGTGGACTTGGATCTCTTATCGAGTATCACATCGTCCCTGTTCACCGTGGAGCACAGCGCAGTGAGTTCCTCTGCCGCTAGGGCTTCGGATAGTGCCTCACGGGCAAGTGCGGCTGTTTTATTTTCGGCGCGGAGCGCTATGTCCGCCTCACTAGCGAGAGTGATAATTCCGTTGGGTCCGGGCATTTTGAGCTTCATGTACCCGTAGTGGGGTATAGCTTGAAAAATTGTGAATGCCTCTCGCCCTAATAGAGCGTGGTATCCGCTGCTGAACGGGGCCACTTGGAATGTGACATCCTCGGACCTATAATTGTCCGGCGTGCCGAACACCACGTCTAGTGTGATCTTTCCTATACAGCATGCTTCCCGACTGGGGATTATTCCTCTAAAGGTTGTGCTGCTTTGCTCAATGCGGCTCCAGTCTATTTCCATTTTTCGAAGGGTTTCCTCGTAGATGAGGTTTAATCCGCTGCCGCCGTCCATGAGTACCTTGGTAAGGCGAAACCGTCCACTATTGGACTGAGGACCAATCCGGCTGGTGCTCGGGCTATTCGGAATTTAGGTTCGTCACTGGCGTTAAAGGTAATAGCCATGTCACTCCATGGATTTATTGTTGCTATCTGGTAGACTTCGGCAAGGCTGCAGAGTGTTCGTTTCCGCATATTATTTAATGCGAAAGTCTCGAAGACTGTTAATACCGTACTGGTATTGCTGGGCTGGTGCCCTGGAGGTAAAAGCTCTTCGCCACTTTTGGCCACCTGCCGTAGTATCCAACATGCTCTAAGGCTATGAGTTGGAGTGGCGCCCTCTGTGCTATGAATTTTGCAGGGTCCATTGAGCCATCCCTCCAGTACGGTTCCATGCCCTTTGGGGGTTTTTTGCTTTTTGGTATATAACCCAGGTGCCTGGTGATAATGCACCCTTTTATTTCAGACTAGGGTCGTATTCGGGGACAGATTATCCCAAAATTTGATTTCGGTTTTCCAGGCGCTCTCCATCGCGCAGTACTTTCATACTATGGACACCAAGTCAGCGAAGCGTGTAATTTCACGACGACTTATGGCGTTTAGGATTCCCTTGTCCGTGCAATTATTGCAGAAGAATGAAATTGCGTCCTCCTCGCGGCAATCCTTTATCCTGTCCATAACCGGGAGGAATCGCCCAAGAATGATGTATTGTTTCACCGGGCTCTTGCCGGATTTGGGATAGATCGCTTATGTTTGGGTGGGCGGGTGGAATTAAATTCCGAACCCCGTCCGATCTAAGATTCAGGGGCCAATAAGTTTCCGAACTTGGAAGCTTGGGTTCTTGGAGGTTGTCCAATGAATCTAGCCCGCTGCCTGACTTTAAGTTCAGGGCTTGAGTGGTGTCCTCCCCTCCGCTGGAATCCGGCATGGAGGGGTCAGGAATCCAGACATAGCTGGTCCTTAAGGTAGGAGAAGAGTCTCCGTATTGTTCCTCTACCACAGCAACGTGGTGGGTAACCTGGGGAGAGTTGATCTCTCTCAGATTGGTTTTAGGCCCAATCTGATCGTAGTCTGTAGCGACTCCCAGGGCGGCGATGCGATCCAAGAGCTCGTTCAAGGAAGAGAGCTCCATCGGATCTAACTGCTCGGCGAGTTCTGAGTTAATGTGAAAATTGCTTTCGATGACCCGAGAAGTCATTGTCGGCGCGGCGGCCGAACAGGCGGTCATAAGAAAACCGCCTAGCCGGAGAGTTTGGCCGGTGGCCAAAGCTCCTTTAGCAACGGTGCCATGTTTAAAGACGTGATGAGGTATCCTTCCTGACAGCGACGACACAGAGGAACTATCAATGAAAGCACCAATGTCGGTGTCGGCGGATCTCGGGTAGGGGGTCCCGAACTGTGCGTCTAGGCGGATGGTAACAGGAGACAAGGGACACGATGTTTTTACCCAGGTTCGGGCCCTCTCGATGGAGGTAAAACCCTACTCCTGCTTGATTAATATTGATGATATGGGTAGTACAAGAGTGGATCTACCACGAGATCAGAGAGGCTAAACCCTAGAAGCTAGCCTATGGTATGATTGTTGTTCGTCCTACGGACTAAAACCCTCCGGTTTATATAGACACCGGATAGGGTTAGGGTTACAGTAGTCGGTTACAATGGTAGGAGATCTACATATCCGTATCGCCAAGCTTGCCTTCCACGCCAAGGAAAGTCCCATCCGGACACGGGACGAAGTCTTCAATCTTGTATCTTCATAGTCTAGGAGTCCGGCCAACGGTGATAGTTCGGCTATCCGGACACCCCCTAATCCGGGACTCCCTCACCTTCCCTTTACATTCTTGCAAGTTGCATGCTTTATTTTCCGCTGCCTATATACTCTTTGCATGCTTCCTTGAATTGCGTGATGATTGCTTGAATTGTTCAAAGATAGCTAAAATCTGCCAAAGTCTAAAATTGGGAAAAGGCATAGCTTTTAATTGGTCAAGTAGTCTAATCACCCACCCTTTAGACATACTTCAAGGTCCTACAAGTGGCATCAGAGCTTTGGTCTCCATTTGCTTTGATTTCCATAGCTTTTGGTGGTCATAGCCTTGGTTTCACAACCTAGGAGAGTATGGCGTCTAGCGAGGGAAATTATCACCGTAGAGGTCCTTACTTTGATGGCGCTAATTTTGCTAGTTGGAAGCATAAGATGAAAATGTATATTCTCGGACATAACCCCGCCGTTTGGGCTATTGTGTGTATTGGTTTGCATGGTGAATTCTTTGATGGGAGATAACCAAACCGTGAAGCTAGTGTGGAAGAGTTGAAGATGTTGCAATACAACACTCAAGCTTGTGATATCCTCTTCAACGGATTGTGCCCCAAAGAATTCAACAAAATCAGCCGTCTTGAGAATGCAAAGGAAATTTGGGATACTTTGATTGATATGCATGAAGGTACCGACTCCGTAAAGGAATCCAAGTTGGATGTGCTCCAAAGTCAGCTCGACAAGTTCAAAATGAAGGATGGTGAAGGTGTCGCTGAAATGTACCCTAGGCTTGCTCTTATCACAAATGAGATTGCCGGCTTAGGAAGTGAAGAGATGACCGACAGATTCATCATCAAGAAGATCCTAAGAGCATTGGATGGAAAATATGATACCGTGTGCACATTGATCCAAATGATGCCAAATTACAAAGATCTCAAGCCAACGGAAGTCATTGGAAGAATTGTTGCTCATGAGATGTCACTCAAGGATAAGGAGGAACTTCACAACAAGTCAAGTGGTGCTTACAAAGCCTCATGTGAAGCCCCCACATCATCAAGTGAGAAACAAACCTTCAATGAAGAACTAAGCTTAATGGTGAAGAACTTCAACAAATTCTACAAGAGTAGAAGCAAAGAAAGAAGCTCCAAGTCAAGGTCCTACAATGACAAAAGATCTTCTAGTCGAGAGCGCAATTGCTACAACTGTGGGAGACCCGGACACTATTCCAATGAGTGTACGGCACCCTACAAAAGAAGAGAAGATTCTTCCAAGAGAAGAAGTAGAAGAGAAGAATCACCACCAAGAGAGAGAAGGAGTAGAGATGATCGTTATGAATGAAGACCCTCATGGAGAAGCAAGGATCCGGAAAGGAAGGACAAGTCATCAAAGAGCTACACAAAACGAAGACATCAAGCTCATGTTGGTGAATGGGTATCTGGCTCCGACTCCGACAATCACTCCGAGAGAAGCTATCACTCCGACTCCGAATACACTCAAGATGAAGGTGTTGCCGGTTTAGCACTTGTGTCAACCAACTCCTACGACATATTTGAATCACCAAATGAAGGAATTGGAAAATGCTTCATGGCCAAAGGTCCTAAGGTAACACACCCTGAGTATGTTGATTTTTAATTGTGATGAAGATGACTTGCTAGGTGATGATGATTTACTTGTTGACAACTCTAGTGATGAATACTATGATGAAACATCAATTAATCATGCTCATCAAGATGAAACGAATGACAATGATAAGGAGAAAATTGACCATCTAACTAAAGAACTAAACACTCTTAAGTTAGCTCATGAAACTATCTTCGAAAATCACCGAGAACTTTTAAGGGCTCATGAGAAGTTACGCTTTGAAAAGCTCAATCTTGAGCAAGAGCACGAGCTCCTAAAAGCGATCAATGATGATCTTCGTAAGAAAAGTTCTTCTTATATTGCCAAGCGTTTACTCTTATCTACTTACATGCCTCAAGTCAAGTCTAGTAACAAGAACAAAAGGGATTCTTCTTCTAGTAGTGACAATGACAATGCTAAATCCAATATTGTTTCTTCTAGTAGTTCTCTTGATTCCACTAGTGATTCTCTTAGCCAAGTTACACTTGAGCAAGAAAACAACTTATTGAAGGGAATTATAGAGAAAGGTGTATACAAGAGCCTTGCCGGGAGTAAGCAATTTGAGGAAATTGTATGCAAGCAAGGCAGGCACCAGAAGAATCAAGGTGTTGGTTTTGAACGAAAGTTCAATGCCAATGGAGTTGTGTGAGAAGAAGATCAATACCCCAAGACGAAGTTTGTTCCTCAACAAGAGAAGTATGATCCTACTTCCTTCAAGGGAACACAAGCTCAAGATGATCTTCCACCACAAGACCACAAGAACAAAGGCAAGGACAAGCTTCAAGAGGAGATTCATGCATTTGAAGAAGCACCTAAGGCCTTGGTCAAGTGGGTTCCCAAGACTACGTCAAGTTCTACTTCATCAAGCACAACTACTACACCAAGGATTCCCATCAAGATGATGTGGATCCCGAAGAAGAAGAACTAGAGAGCTCTTGAGGGTGACTCCGCCAACATTTTTCACTCATATCATTATGGCAAGGACAAGTGCAATCAACTTCTATATCTTGCACTAGTTCAAGGACTCACAAACCCTCATGTTGGTAAGGCAAGGGACAAGGTAACCTAATGTTTTCATGGACATCATTTTGTGTGTGCATCACTCTATGTCTATGGATATTCTTGTTTGTTCCTTGTGGGACTAACCCATGTAGGTATTGAAAGTGCAACTCACTCCAAAGGATTGCTCTAAAAGATCTACATCAACATTGAGCATCCACATCTTCAACACCTACATGAAGTCATCAACGACAACCCAAGGTTAGTTTATCCCTCTAAGGGGGGATCTCACATCTAGGGGGAGCTTAACTCTAAGAATTGAGTCAAAGCAACTCTAATGATGTGAACACATAAATGCTTTATGTAAAAGTGGTAACCCCACTTGAGCTTAAACGATGAGTATGACCTATGATCAAATGTTCTCATTTGACTCCTAAGTCAATATACTCATATATAGATGACCTAGTCATCGCCAATTGTTTGATAGATGCTAGAATTGTTTGTGCATGCTTTGTCACATATTTCATTTGTCATTTTATTGTGTGAGCATGTTGGTTGCATATTTTACTCATTCGAGGACATCCACTTGTTGTTTGATTGATTGGTTTCTTTTTCTTTTGCCAAGTGGATGGACAAGAATGCCTAAGAACCTTCTCTAGCTATCTATGCTTTTCTCGTCTCAAACTCTATTCTTGCTACATCACAAAATTTTATCAAGTCGATTCGAACCACTCGTGTGAGGAGCACTCGAGTCCCCGATTCATTCATAGACTTAAACTTCCAAAACTTCTTTGTGATTTTCGGTCTGACCGATTCCTCCATTTCGGTCATATCGAGATTACTAAGTCGATCTAGGTTTTCAATCTCGGTGCAACCGATTTTAACTTTTCGGTCACACCTAGTTGCTGTAACTGTTAACAGTTATGCATCTCGGTGCCAAGAGTTGTTCAACTCGGTCACACCGACAGTGTCGGGCTATATATATCACACGGGCAAATTTTGGAAAATTTTCTCCGAAACTTCTCGCCCGCGCATAGCTCGCTCTGCCTACTTGGTCTACGGATCATCGACTTTGTCGCCAGCCGCCTCCTGTCGCTGGTCTCCACCGCTGTCAACGGAATTCTCCTCCGCCGTTGCCGCCGTAGCGAGTTCACCGCCGAACTACGGTATGAACTCGATCACTGCGCTATCCCCGTCCGATTCTCAGCACATTGTATTCATAATGCATCTTGCCACGATTGAAACACTTCTATCCAGTCAAAACAATCCTTAGAATAGGTATGATTCGAAAATTTAGGTTAGGTTTCACGAAACCATCTCGACCCACCGAGTTGAAAACTCGGTCCCACCGATTTGGCTAACGCCATTGCACTAGTAAGTCTCGGTCCGACCGAGAATTACAATCGGTGTGACCGATTTTAGAACTTTAGAAACCCTAGCAGTCTCGGTGCCACCAAACTGTGACTCGATCTGACCGAGTTCACTAGTTTAGGTTCCAAAACTGCTTCGGTATCACCGAGTTTGAAAATCGTTAGATCCGAAATGCTTTCTGTGGAAACTAAAACTAAGTTTTTTGAATCATTCTTTTGCAAAAATCTCTGCATTTTGTGATGCTCGTCCACTCTACCTCATATATAACTATTCACAGGGTCAGCAGTCAGTCAGTGCAGCATGTCAGACCAAAGTGACAGCCAGAACAGGTCAAAGGAGCAAATTCAAATGAGTGAGGGCACTAGTCCCTCAAGCAGCTCAGATGAGGGGAGCAGAAGCACTCCCAGTAATTTGCCCAAGACTGCTACAATGTAACATCCCAAAATTCTAAATTTTGGAATGTTATAAACACATAGATAGTTTTGTTTGATTGTTTGATTGATTGACTGAAAGTGAGTGAATTTGAAACTTTTTGAAAGTTAAATGAGAGGGAATAAAAGGACTTTCCCAAACTTTCATGATCTTCGGGAATTCAAATTCTTTTCATCACAAAACCCTGGAGAGAAGATGACATGACTTCTTCCATTTATTTAAATGACAAGGGGTGTTGAAAATATTTGAATTTCATTTGGAAAATATTTCCAATTCTGAAACTTTATGCAACTCAATGATTTTCACGAGAGAAGATAAAATGACTTCTTCAAATTAAATGAAATATGAGTTGGGAGTTTTAAAAGGATTAAATTCAAAGTTGTTTTGAATTTATTTCCAATTTGGAGTTATTTGAGTTTTATTAAAATTATTTTTCTCCAAAAACAAAATATATGGAAAATAGGGTAACATGATTCCCTACATCAGAAAATTGGAGAGAAATTATTTTGAAGTCATTTTGGTATTTTAAAAATGATTTTTATTGGACTTTATTGGACCGGTAGCACTGTGTGAATTATTAAAATTTTTGTGTATTTTATTTGAAGCTAAAATAGTGTTCATGTTGTAGAAAATCTTTTTCTGAAAATTTTGATATATTATATGCCTATATAAATTTTTTTATTTATTTTTGTTTTGTTGTCTCTGTCAAAAAAAAAAAATCGCTGCGCCCCGCCGGGCCAAGCGCCAAGGCCCAAGGCCAAGCCACCGGCCAAGGCCAAGGCCAATGCCCACGCGCGCACAGGGAGCCAGGAGGGAGCCGCTCCTTTTCTTTTTCCTTTTCCTAGTAGGACTTTTGTCCTACTTCCGTTTATTCCGATTTGTTTCTAGATCTTTTCCCTTTTGTTTCCTAATCCTAGTCTATTTCTTGTCCCCTACCCCAAGCAAAATCCTCCCCTCCCCAATATAAATACCCAAGCACCCCCCCTCCAACACATCAAACCAACACCTCTCTTCTCCTCTCCAAGAAGCAGCAGCAGCAGCACCACCGCCGCTTGCCACCGCCGCCGCCAAGTGCTGCCGCCGCACCCTCGACCTCTCCTGAGGTTTATATGATCTCCTCTCCACCGTCCCGTGATCTCCTTTCCTCTAGGAGCAACCGCAACATCGGATCCGATCTTCTTCCCCAACTCCGACGACTACTCCGGTGAGATCCACGAAATCCCGTAATTCATTTTTTTTTTCAGAAAATAGCAATCTTAGAAAATTCATATCTTTTAGAGTTTTTAGTATTTTTGAGTGATTCCAATTGCTATCTGTCACAAATTTGCTGAAGTTTCTGTTAGTGTCTCTGGATTTCAAATTTGAGTAGTTTAAATTTGAATTTTATAAATTTCTTTCAGATTAGTATTTTGTCCATAACTTGAGTTTAAAAATAGGTTTTTAATTAATTCTTTTTGCTCCTGGTCACTTGCGATATTGTTTAGCTGTAGGATTTAGTTTGGTAATTTTGGAGTATTTTAAGTTAGATTTTTAGTAAAAACAGTACTGTTTTGCTTATATAGTTGTTTTAGTTATGTAATTATTGTTTTAATTATTTTTAGTTCATTCCTTTTATAGAGTTTCACTTGTTGTTATATGTTTATGTTTAGCTACAGTAGATAAATTTTTGTAGTTATTTATTAGTGTTTCGCTACTGTTTTTGTAATTGCTTGTTTAGTTCATAGTGATAGTGGATAAAAATAGTTTTATTAGTTTTAAAAGTAATTCTTTTTCCACTTCAAGTTATATTGTTTTTGTTTCTGTTATTTGTGAACACATTAGTTGTTATATTTATTTAGTATAGTTTATTAATGTTTTAATAAATGATTTGTTGTTATAGTTGTCTTAGTGTTTTGCTAGTTGCTATATTTGTTCTAGTATTAACTAGATGGTTATAGTAGTTTTATATTAGTTCTTTTTGTTAGTTATTAAATTAGTAATTTATTTTCTGTTATTTTATTAGATTTATATTTTCTTTGCTGTAGAAAAAATATTAGAGTAATTTAGTGATGTTATGTTAAGATTTGTGTGAGTTGGTCACCACTAGTTTTTCCTTGAATTTTTCTTTCGAAGTTTTTCCTTTGGTTTTCGACTTGGTTTTCTTTGTTGCTTTTATTTTGATTGAGTATTGTTATGATTGATAGAATTGATTGCTAGGATGATTGCTTATATGATTGTCTGTTTAATATAGATTTTCAACGGAGTGACGAATAGTTCTACCATGTCTTTATTCTGAGAGCGTTATTATCTTCATCAAGTAATACCAGGCAAGTTCACTTTGACCATGTTTTTCATACCTATGTGTTTTATTGCATCTAGTGTCATCTTCGCAACAATCCCTCCAAAGAGTGACATTGAATCCTTGTAGTTGAGTAGTATGCATGAGGTAGGAACCCATCACCCTGTTACCAAGCCCGGGATGTTATTTATTTTAATGCTATGCTATAGTAGACAGGGTTGGTATGAGTGCTCGGGAGTGGTGTGAGAATGGAGGATCTACGTCAATGACGATAACTCCATGATGGAATCTGCAAGGACTGCATCTTCAAGGCCTCAAGACTTCAAGACTCGAGACAAGAATTCAATACACACTACTGGGTGAAGGATGGTTGACGGGCACCTGGAGAAACCAGTGGTTGGCGGGATGCATGGAGAAGCGCCTTGACATCTTGCGGAAAGCTTCACCCAGACTCAAAGAGACGGAAGAATACTTCATGCCCGAAGCTTACCTGCAACCGCAAGTCACTATGGGCTCGCTTGGTTGACCTTAGTTGTGACTCTGGCTGGGGCGGTGCTAGCAGATGTAGAACTACGGTAGGATTGGATGAGCACCGGACGGTGGTCGAGGAACTCTTCGAAGACCATGTTTGATCGCCTTGTTCTCAAACACCCTGAAGTGCGAGAACGTAAAAAGAGGGATCGAATCTTGCGGGTAAAGTGTACAAACCTCTGCAGAGGGTTAAAACCTAATCGATTAGCCGTGTCCCCGGTTACGGACAATTTGAGCCTCTGGACTTGGATCTATCTCGGAACTCTCACCACCGGATTGATAACTTAATTGTGGGCAACTTATGATGATTTTGGGCTATGAGACATCGGTTGGCGGAACCATGTCATGATAGAAAACTCCGTAGTACAGACTTCATTTATTCCTTTGATGTAGGGAAAATAAAACCAGCTTTTACGCAAACAAAACTCAGACCCAGAGCCACAAAGCCAAATTGCATATAGTATAGCTTTACCGTCTGTTTTCTCATGTTGTGATCTTGCCGGTACATTCAATGTACTGACCTACACGGCTGCAACGTATCATGTTGCAGGATTTTCTTCGACGAGTAAGAGTTACGATACAGGGTTATGGTCTACACTCAACCTGCCGATGGCGTTGATGGGACTCCACACCCGACTATTTGTTTCATTGTGACTTATGAGGTATATATCAGTTTTATGTTAATTATACATGTGATTGCACTTTGATATATACATTGATGTACTGTGTGTGCCAGCATACTGATCCAGGGATGGCACAGAAACACAGAGGCTTGACCGTCTGAGGTCGGGTCGCTACAGATATGGTATCAGAGCACATGTTGGCTGTAGGACGTGACCCTAGAAAATGACTTAGTAATATGAAGACCCCAATAGGAATGACCTTTGTTTTGTACTACTCTCGTAACACCTGATTTCTTTTACTGAACCTTCCTTATTTCAAACTATAGATGGAGAGCTACATTCTGAACAAAAGAGAACACTACGAGAAGGTTCTTGGAGGCCCCTTCCTTGTGGAGCTAGTCAGGCTGCTGAAGTTACCGATACCTGAGATCAAGGCAACTAAGAGGACGTCTAGATCATGGGGAGTCAAGACCCAAGTTTTTGGTCGAAGAAGACCCCAAGACTGCAGACATCAGCTTCGAACTATAAATGGTGATCGTGATATGGGCATCAACACTGCCGTCCATGATGCTATTGCACGTTTATGCTATCGTCATCGTGCTGCACTAAACCCACACTTCTTTGGAAGGATTGGATGGCAGAAGTTTGATGGAGCAACTATTGCCTTGACGGAAGCACAAAAGATGAAGTTCTCCCCACTTTTAGTGTACAATCAGGATCTAGAACAATACATCAAGAATCTTCAGATGGACCTCCTGGAAGCCCTGTTTGCCAATGAAGCAATACGAGAAGAGGTCAAGACTCAGAGACTGAAGGTAGACAACCTGGAGGAGGAGAACCTCGAGATCTCGAGAATGCGCCAGAACTGAAAAGCAGCAGGACCATGTCTCATGCCAAGGACGTTGAGATCCGTAAGCTCAAGGAACAACTTCAGACATACAGAGGTCGTCACAAGAAACTCCGCATCGACCGGGAAAATCTAGCAGAAAAATTGGAGGAGATCAAGTCCACACAGAAGAAGCCCCAGTGGGGACAATGATCAAGTTCCTAATAAATTAGCTTAGTAGTATCCCACCATGAGAGAAATAAAGATGAACGCTTTCGATTTAAGTATCGACCATACCAATTTATGTGGGTGGCGATCATAGAATTGATTGAATAAATGAATGCTTGGTTGCTATTATTTTTTGTGTTTATTGAATGGTTGGATAGATGCGATATTCGAGGCTTGTATTTATTTCAACCATGAGAGACGTAAGTTACGGAAGAATGGTAGAAGGCCTTCATATGGGAAAAGCATCAGAATTGGAAACTCCGAGCATTGAAGACCAAGAAATGAGGACTTAGAAACGAAACCATAGTAGAACGGCCCATTACAAACGATACTTTTGAGCTAGGATTCTTTTGTTGATGGGTGGGTATTTGCTTTCTCTTTGTATCTCAACCAGACCCCGAAATCTTGAACCCATGGACAACTAAACACCAAACTTTTCTGGAGACAATTGCAATTTCCCCATGGAGATACATTCCTTGTTCTGAGCACCCCTCTTATCCTACACATGCAGATGACAACCCTTTATGAGTCTTTACTTAAGGGCCCTGAAACGATCATGACCCTGACAAGTGATCATGATTACCTGAAGATCCTGAAGGACATGATGAAGCATATTCACCTTGAAGGAGATGCAGTCTACAAAGGCTACCCCTTCATGCAAAAGGGAGTGGAACTTTGGTATGTGGAGGTACACCTCCACCGTATGAAAGGAGTTTGCCCAAAGACGATGGGGCAGTACTTTTTCATCTCACGTGTACCACAAGCAACTTTCTTCAACGCTGTTCGTGAAGCAGCCATGGAAGCCATACGCCGATCGAGAAATACTCAAGCAAGACTTCGTTATACTCAGAATACCTAAGAGAAGTGCATGCAGAGATGATGGAGATGAAGCTCAAGGCCACCACGATGAAACAGAAGATTGAAGATTTCAAGGCGATGCCGCACAATTCCAGTGGGATCAAGAATCTCAAGGAGGAAAATGAATTAAGTTGGAAGTAATGTCGACCATACCGAACCATGTGGGTGGCAGCATTTGTAATAAACTTTTGGAATTTGGATTTACTGAAAAGGTTAAGGATGTAATAAAAGATTGATATGAAAATAATGGGATTTGTGGATAAACTAGTGCATTTTTTTTGGTGTCGTAGTACTCCGTAAAGCCACGGGATCAATGAAGAAAGAAATGTGTTATTCATGACGATCCATAGAAGGAAGCTGGACAAAATAAGTTGGAGATTTGTATGACCGTCACCACAAGGGTATGAAGGAAGAAGTACTATTGGATTTACAGGAGGTGTAATGTTGGAAAATGGAGCAATTGTAACTCCAAGGATGAGTGAAATTGGTACAGGTGTTGAAGTGGGCTCATAACCCACAGGCCCAGGAATTAATAAGGGTCAAGTACCCACCGGAAGAAGAAACTTTGGGAAGACTGCGATTTGATCAGCAGACGCTTCAGAGGAGGTTATACAAAACCCGAGGGTTGTGAAGAAACGTTAGATGTCTTGTTCAGCTTGCGAAACCATGGATTTATTCGAACTCGGTTAAATCGACAAGGGAAATTCTGCAATGCTTGTGAGTATGACCAAGTGTTAGAATACGTGATTCAATGTCCGCATAGTTAGTAATGGTTCAAGCACGGGATGGATTGGCCCCATACCGAGACTTCTATCATGAACTATCATATGTAGATGGAAAATCGAGAGCCTTGAAAACCTTAGAAGAGTGTCGACACGTCAAGCCATAAAACCATAGAATGGTAGGACGATGGAAACCTTGTACAAGGCAGCTTTTTCCAACCGTAGGTTATACGGTGAGGTTCAACCCAGACCCGTTTTCTGCAGGAGAAACCATAAATTGTTGACCACCATGAGATATCGATAGTTGTTTAGAATTGGCACCGCACTGTCACTATGAAGACCAGTCTCGGAATAACCTTACCAAGAGGAATGGACAAAGGAATTGAGGAAAAGGTTTGGCCACTACCGAAGAGCCCAGAGAAGGAATTATCTTACAATCTGAGAAGATCGACATCACAACGATAAGGATGGAGTATATGAGTTTTGATGGAACCGTAATAATGCTTCTAAGGGTGGTAGCACCCTGCACCCCTTGTGATGATCGATGGATTTTGAAGACCCCAAACCCTAACCTATTTCTTTCTAGTTTCTCCGAATCTCGAGGGCTAGATTCATTTTAAGGGGTAGGTTTGTAACATCCCAAAATTCTAAATTTTGGAATGTTATAAACACATAGATAGTTTTGGTTGATTGTTTGATTGATTGACTGAAAGTGAGTGAATTTGAAACTTTTGAAAGTTAAATGAGAGGGAATAAAAGGACTTTCCCAAACTTTCATGATCTTCGGGAATTCAAATTCTTTTCATCACAAAACCCGGAGAGAAGATGACATGACTTCTTCCATTTATTTAAATGACAAGGGTGTTGAAAATATTTGAATTTCATTTGGAAAATATTTCCAATTCTGAAACTTTATGCAACTCAATGATTTTCACGAGAGAAGATAAAATGACTTCTTCAAATTAAATGAAATATGAGATGGGAGTTTTAAAAGGATTAAATTCAAAGTTCTTTTGAATTTATTTCCAATTTGGAGTTATTTGAGTTTTATTCAAATTATTTTCTCCAAAAACAAAATATATGGAAAATAGGGTAACATGATTCCCTACATCAGAAAATTGAGAGAAATTATTTTGAAGTCATTTTGGTATTTTAAAATGATTTTTATTGGATTTTATTGGACCGGTAGCACTGTGTGAATTATTAAAATTTGTGTGTATTTTATTTGAAGCTAAAATAGTGTTCATGTTGTAGAAAATCTTTTTCTGAAAATTTTGATATATTATATGCCTATATGAAATTTTTTATTTATTTTTGTTTTGTTGTCTCTCAAAAAAAAAAAATCGCTATACTTCACTGGGCCAAGGGCCAAGGCCCAAGGCCAAGCCACCGCCAAGGCCAAGGCCAACACCCACGCACAAGACAGGAGCCAGGAGAGAGCCGCCTTTTCTTTTTTCCTTTTCCTAGTAGGACTTTTGTCCTACTTCCGTTTATTCCGATTTGTTTCTAGATCTTTTCCCTTTTGTTTCCTAATCCTAGTCTATTTCTTGTCCCCTACCCCAAGCAAAGCCCTCCCCTCCCCAATATAAATACCCAAGCACCCCCTCCAACACATCAAACCAACACCTCTCCTCTCCTCTCCGCAGCAGCAGCAGTGCAGCACCACCGCCACTTGCCACCGCCGCCGCCAAGTGCTGTCGCCGCGCCCTCGACCTCTCCTGAGGTTTATATGATCTCCTCTCCACCGTCCCGTGATCTCCTTTCCTCTAGGAGCAACCGCAACATCGGATCCGATCTTCTTCCCCAACTCCGACGACTACTCCGGTGAGATCCACGAAATCCCGTAATTCATTCTTTTCCAGAAAATAGCAATCTTAGAAAATTCATATCTTTTAGAGTTTTTAGTATTTTTGAGTGATTCCAATTGCTATGTGTCACAAATTTGCTGAAGTTTCTGTTAGTGTCTCTGGATTTCAAATTTGGGTAGTTTAAATTTGAATTTGATAAATTTTGTTCAGATTAGTATTTTGTCCATAACTTGAGTTTAAAAATAGGTTTTTAATTAATTCTTTTTGCTCCTGGTCACTTGCGATATTGTTTAGCTGTAGGATTTAGTTTGGTAATTTTGGAGTATTTTAAGTTAGATTTTAGTAAAAACAGTACTGTTTTGCTTATATAGTTGTTTTAGTTATGTAATTATTGTTTTTAATTATTTTTACTTCATTCCTTTTGTAGATTTTCACTTGTTGTTATATGTTTATGTTTAGCTACAGTAGATAAATTTTTGTAGTTATTTATTAGTGTTTAGCTACTGTTTTTGTAATTGCTTGTTTAGTTCATAGTGATAGTGGATAAAATAGTTTTATTAGTTTTAAAAGTAATTCTTTTCCACTTCAAGTTATATTGTTTTTGTTTCTGTTATTTGTGAGCACATTAGTTGTTATATTTATTTAGTATAGTTTATTAATGTTTTAATAAATGATTTGCTGTTATAGTTGTCTTAGTGTTTTGCTAGTTGCTATATTTGTTCTAGTATTAACTAGATGGTTATAGTAGTTTTATATTAGTTCTTTTTGTTAGTTATTAAATTAGTAATTTATTTTCTGTTATTTTATTAGATTTATATTTTCTTTGCTGTAGAAAAAAATATTAGAGTAATTTAGTGATGTTATGTTAAGATTTGTGTGAGTTGGTCACCACTAGTTTTTCCTTGAATTTTTCTTTCGAAGTTTTTCCTTTGGTTTTCGACTTGGTTTTCTTTGTTGCTTTTATTTTGATTGAGTATTGTTATGATTGATAGAATTGATTGCTAGGATGATTGCTTATATGATTGTCTGCTTAATATAGATTTTCAACGGAGTGACGAATAGTTCTACCAAGTCTTTATTCTGAGAGCGTTATTATCTTCATCAAGTAATACCAGGCAAGTTCACTTTGACCATGTTTTTCATACCTATGTGTTTTATTGCATCTAGTGTCATCTTCGCAACAATCCCTCCAGAGTGACATTGAATCCTTGTAGTTGAGTAGTATGCATGAGGTAGGAACCCATCACCCTGTTACCAAGCCCGGACGTTATTTATTTTAATGCTACGCTATAGTAGACGGGTTGGTATGAGTGCTCGGAGTGGTGTGAGAATGGAGGATCTACGCCAATGACGATAACTCCATGATGGAATCTGCAAGGACTGCATCTTCAAGGCCTCAAGACTTCAAGACTCGAGACAAGAATTCAATACACACTCACTGGGTGAAGGATGGTTGACGGGCACCTGGAGAAACCAGTGGTTGGCGGGATGCATGGAGAAGCGCCATGACATCTTGCGGAAAGCTTCACCCAGACTCAAAGAGACGGAAGAATACTTCATGCCCGAAGCTTACCTGCAACCGCAAGTCACTATGGGCTCGGCTTGGTTGACCTTAGTTGTGACTCGGCTGGGACGGTGCTAGCAGATGTAGAACTACGGTAGGATTGGATGAGCACCGGACAGTGGTCAGAGGAACTCTTCGGAAGACCATGTTTCGGTCGTCTTGTTCTCAAACACCCTGTAGTGTGAGAACGTAAAAAGAGGGATCGAATCTTGCGGGTAAAGTGTACAAACCTCTGCAGAGGGTTAAAACCTAATTGATTAGCCGTGTCCCCGGTTACGGACAATTTGAGCCTCTGGACTTGGATCTATCTCGGAACTCTCAACACCGGATTGATAACTTAATTGTGGGCAACTTATGATGATTTTGGGCTATGAGACATGGGTTGGCGGAACCATGTCATGATAGAAAACTCCATAGTACAGACTTCATTTATTCCTTTGATGTAGGGAAAGTAAAACCAGCTTTTACGCAAACAAAACTCAGACCCAGAGCCACAAAGCCAAATTGCGTATAGTATAGCTTTACCATCTGTTTTCTCATGTTGTGATCTTGCCGGTACATTCAATGTACTGACCTACACGGCTGCAACGTATCATGTTGCAGGATTTTCTTCGACGAGTAAGAGTTACGATACAGGGTTACGGTCTACACTCAACCTGCCGATGGCGTTGATGGGACTCCACACCCGACTATTTGTTTCATTGTGACTTATGAGGTATATATCAGTTTTATGTTAATTATACATGTGATTGCACTTTGATATATACATTGATGTACTGTGTGTGCCAGCATACTGATCCAGGGATGGCACAGAAACACAGAGGCTTGACCGTCTGAGGTCGGGTCGCTACATACAAGAACAAGGAAGAAGAAGACCTCAGAGTCTGAGGATGAAGATTATGTGGTAGCTGAGGATGAGGCCAGTTCCAAGAAGAAAGTGCTCAAGAAAGAGCACAGCTGAACAACAGTTAAGCCTGGATTGAAGATCAAAAGGCCAGCAGGAAGACAACCTATGTCCAAAGCCAGAGTCTCCACTCAAGCTTCTTTGGAATCCCAACCCAAAGAACCTGATGCTGCTGAAGGAAAGAAAAGGGAGGAAAGGGTCAAGAAGACCATGTCCAGAGTGATTGGGAAACCATCTATGATGGAAGAAGAGGAAGAAGAAGAGGTTGCTGAGCCTGCACCCAAGGCACAAAAGTTGATGGGTGATGCCATAAGGTCAGGGGCTGCAACTTCTAAGCCCAAAGCTGCCCCCAAGCCCAAGAGTGCACCAAAGAGGAATACCAGAAGTATACTAGCAACTGAGAAGAACAAGGCTCCAATGCCTGAGGTTGATGCCGAGGAAGATGAAGAAGGGCAGGTCCTAAGGAAGCTCAAACCCAAGATCCCAGACCACAATGATGCTCATCCTGTGGCTGAAAACATGAACATCAGGAGAGATCAAGGGTTGAGGCTATGGAAAGAGTCAGATCCATATGCCACCAGGAGAAGGACTGCTGTGTATTACAGGTTCCACACCAAGGAATAGCAGTACTTCTATGAGACTATCTTGTTGGATAAGAAGCCCATAGTTTGTGATATGAGGTGGGTCGACTGGACCTACATTCAGGAGAATGAAGTACACTACCCTAGAGTGTATGACAGCTTCAGTGCTTGTGGAGTTGCAGATTTTGTTGGGCAGAAGCTCACAAATTGGAACAACGAGCTCATTATGTAATTCTACTCCACAAGACATTTCTATCCAGATGGCAGGATAGTGTGGATGTCTGAAGGAACATGATATCAGTCAACCATAGAGGAATGGGCAAGTCTGATCAATGCCCCAAAGGAAGGTGAAGATGACTTGGACATTTATGCCAAGAAGAAGATGGGTCATAACTCAATGTCACACATGTACAAGGAAATCCCAGATGATGCACTTGAGTCCTTCAAGTTTGGATCAGTTCACTATCTTCTGTCAGGGCTGCCTACAATCAACTAGATCCTAATGCACACACTTTTGCCCAAATTAGGTGACCATAACATGATCAGAGGGCATGCAATCAATTTGCTTCACGTTTTTGATGTGCCTCAGAAATTCAAAGTCATGAGCCTCATAGTTGAAACTATCAAGAGGACTGCAGCAGATAAGAAGAGGAGCTGTGGATATGCCCCACAGATTCAGGAGTTGATAAACGCTAAGATGGGCACCGGGAAATATCTGTTGGATAAGGAACACATGGTTCTCTATCCTGATTTTGAGGAAACTCAAGTTGTCATGACAGAAAATGAACCAACATCAGTGCAAGCGCAAGAGAAGAAGGAGAGAGCTAGGAAAGAGAAGGCTGCCAAGATGCCAACTCAAGAAGAGGCATTGAATACTTTCTGAAGAACAAGCAGGAGCAGCTTGGTTACTTGATAGCATCAACACTGCAGATTGAGAAGGGGTTGGCCACCCTAACTCAAAACCAGGAGAGCCTGGAAAGAATCATGGAACAAAAAATTTATGATCTTGATGTCAAAGTAACTGAGATTCAGTCAGCTGTGGAGCAGCTACATGATGACATGCAGGAGAGGAAGGGCAGGACAACTACTGATGCATTTGCCAGAGTGCCACGAGCTCAGAGATCAGCTGCAAAGCCAGTTCAAGACACCAGAGTCACTTCATCAGCTCCAGCTACAGCTCCAGCACCACCAGCTCCAGCACCAACTCCTTTAGCTCCTTCTACATCGACTTAAGCCTTCGTTCTTGGAGTTCTCCGGACACCACCACCACCAGAAGACCAAGCCTGAGAGACGATATAGTCCTATGCATTTTCTAGGAACTTTTTGGTAACCTGTTGCCAAAGGGGGAGAAAAATGTATAGATCATAGGCTTCGAGAGAGAGAGAGAGAGATTTGCTTTTGTTCTCTCTTGTGTTTTTGGTTGAACTTTATTTGCTTTTGATTTGTTGAGATACTATGCAGTTACCTGTGAGACATTGCTGATCATGTGTTTGATCATAAGCTACCCTTATGCACGTTATGATATTATCTTACTTATCCTTATATGATCATTCACTTTGCTTGGTGATGAGTGCATGTATTCAATCTTTGTTATTTTGAGCGCTCCACCAAGATGTATGTGACATGGAAGAGTAACCCATGAGCCTAATTCCTTGTGCATTTGAAGTCCAAAGCAAATATTTCTATGCACAAATTTAGGGGGAGCTCTTGCTTATCACATACTTCTCAAAGCGACGATGTTTTTCAAATTTTATTATCATTTGTCGAAGCTTTGATCTATATGTTGTCATCAATTACCAAAAAGGGGGAGACTGAAAGTGCAACTATCCCTAGGTGGTTTTGGTAATTCATAACAACATATAGCTCATTGAGCTAATGCTATTCCAAGACAAATATTTCAGGAAAGCTCAATGAATGGCATGGCATGGATGATGAAAGTGGATCCTCAAAATATCAAGGACAAAGGATTGGCTCAAGCTCAAAAGCTCAAGACTCTACATTTTACATTTTAGTGATCCAAGATCACATTGAGTCTATAGGAAAAGCCAATACTATCAAGGAGGGATGAGGTGTTGCTTAATGAGCCTTTTGTTTCATGTGCTTAGTGATATGCTCCAAAACCCTCCACTACTTTCTCACATCCACATATGACCTAAACCTAAAGTCAAACTCGGCCCTACCGATTCTTTCTATCCGGCGCCACCGAGTTCAGATGTCATAGCCACTGCCACAAACCCTAGGCAAATCAGTCTCACCGATAGGGATCTCGGTCTCACCGAGATGGGATTGTAATCTCTCTATTTCCCCTTCGTAACATTTCGGTCTCACCGAAAAGAGCAAATCGGTCCCACCGAGTTTACCTGACCAACTCTCTGGTTAGCTAATTACCAAATTCGGTCTCACCGAGATTACGTTATGCCCTAACCCTAACCATATCGGTCCGACCGAGTTGCATGTCAGTCCCACCGAGAACCCTAACGGTCACTAGGTTTACTAAATCGGTCTGACCGAGTTTGAAGATTCGGTCCCACCGAGTTTGGTAAATTGTGTGTAATGGTTAGATTTTGTGTGGAGGCTATATATACCCCTCCACCTCCTCTTCATTCGTGGAGAGAGCCATCGAACAAACCTACACTTCCAACTTACCAGCCTCGAGAGAGAACCGCCTACTCATGTGTTGAGGCCACGATATTCCATTCCAACCATATGAATCTTGATCTCTAGCCTTCCCCAAGTTGCTTTCCACTCAAATCTTCTTTCCACCAGATCCAAATCCTATGAGAGAGAGTTGAGTGTTGGGGAGACTATCATTTGAAGCACAAGAGCAAGGAGTTCATCATCAACACACCATTTGTTACTTCTTGGAGAGTGGTGTCTCCTAGATTGGCTAGGTGTCACTTGGGAGCCTCCGACAAGATTGTGGAGTTGAACCAAGGAGTTTGTAAGGGCAAGGAGATCGCCTACTTCGTGAAGATCTACCGCTAGTGAGGCAAGTCCTTCATGGGCGGCGACCATGGTGGGATAGACAAGGTTGCTTCTTCGTGGACCCTTCATGGGTGGAGCCCTCCGTGGACTCACAAGAACTGCTACCCAACGTGGGTTGAAGTCTCCATCAACGTGGATGTACGATAGCACCACCTATCGGAACCACGACAAAAACATCCGTGTCTCCAATTACGTTTGATTTCTCCAAACCCTTCCCTTTACATTCTTGCAAGTTGCATGCTTTATTTTCCGCTGCCTATATACTCTTTGCATGCTTGCTTGAATTGCGTGATGATTGCTTGAATTGTTCAAAGATAGCTAAAATCTGCCAAAGTCTAAAATTGGGAAAAGGCATAGCTTTTAATTGGTCAAGTAGTCTAATCACCCCCCTCTAGACATACTTCACGGTCCTACAGACGGTGTACTAAGCAAGCTTCTCCTCGTTCTGCGAGTTGACGGGACACATCAAAATTACTCCAGTGTATAGAGCCTTGCCTCTAAGGTAGGCCCCACATGGTTTGCCTCTTTTTTAACATAACGCGTCAAGTCGCAATTTGTTTGTTCACCCGTGGTAGACGATCCTCCCTCCATCTAGTGGACAACCAGTACACGTGTCAAATTACCATGTGGGATGCCTTTTCATACAGAAATGAGCTCCACCGTGTGCCCGCGCGGGTGTGGTTGGGAAAGAGACGGGAGTACGTGCGCCGTGCATGCACCTCTTCTCTTCGCGCACGTCCCCCACCTATTTGGGTGTGTGTGAGAGATACAAACCTAGACAAATGGCTTGTGCGTTCGTGAGTGTTTTTTGTTTTGGGGGGGAGGTTGATTTCGTGAATGTATTTGTGGGAATATGTCTCGATGACATATCAAACAAAATGTTGCATGCAATGTGTGTGAAATGGAGGCCTATCCATATCATATATAGAGGGTCGGGCTATCCATGAGAAGAGAGGGAGGGGTTATAGATATCGATAGAGTCGAAGAGAGGATCAAGTGGGTGGGTGCAAGATCGATGAAGAGAGCCATCGAAATTGTGTGTGTGTGCAAGTCAAAGATATAGGGCGACTGACCTAGCTACCGGAACGTCAGAGGGCATAGATCAAGTTTGTGTGTGGCAGGGAGACATGACTAGAGCGCTCGATGTATCGGTGTGTGTGTGTGTGTGTGTGGGAGGGGGTGGGGGGAGGGGTAGGCAGAGGCCTAACTATAGAGGTAGAACGACTCGTATATGTGTTGAGAAGGAGAGACCCATCTATGTCTTGAGGGAGATCGGTCAACATCCATACATAACTGAAGGACGGGAAATAGGATTGGACAGAGAGAGAGAGAGAGAGAGAGAGAGAGGGAGGGAGAGGGGTAGAGTGCTGGATGGGTGATGGAGTTGCTTCCCGAAGATGGTGGGAGAGGCCTACTAGACAAACTAAGGGTGGAACTGCAATATTATCAATAAAAGTGGGGATGTGTTTCTGTGTGTGCCTGTGTGTGATAGATCTGTCGGGACACATCCATGGATGATGAAGGGGAACCATGTGTTTGGTAAGCAAACCTAACTAGATCGATAGATTTATCGTTGTTTGTCGGAGGAAGGGAGAGACATAACTAATGAGGTAGATCAATCGACGCGTGGGAAAAAACGAGTTATAAGGACCTAGCTAGCTATGTGTATAGCGGGAGATCGGTCGGTGTACGTCCATTTGTTAGAGGCAAATAAGGCCCGGCGAGACGGATAGACAGGGAGAATGGAGCTAGGAGGTGGTGTGAGAGGCCCAGCTACTAGCTAGATAGGGGGAGGAGTGTGCGGTTGTGAGATCGATGAAAAGAGGGGCGAGAGTTTACACGTGTGTGTGACCATATGAGAGAGACGAGGCAAGGACACATAAATGAGGAGATTGAAGGTGTGTGTGTATGTTGTAGGAAGACATCGCTGGAGAGGTTTTATCGATTGGTGTGTGTCGGAAAGGAGTTGTGGAGACTGTGGGAGAAGGACCTAAAGAAGAAAAAAATGAATGTGCACGATGGATAGAATGCTGAGGGAGGGAGAGGGCAAGGAGGGCATGTGCATGCACGAGAGAAAGTTAGTAGTAGCTACAAAGGTTAGAGGATTGTGTGGGTGCAAGAGACTAACAAAGATCATAATTTGATATGAAAGTGGATTCATATATCTGAATAGGAGATCATAGTGTTTTAAACATATGCATGCATGAATATAGCGGTGATACGCGTGTTGTGTTTTTGCACATGTTATACCATAATGTGATAATGCATGGCGTTTGCAACTCACAACTAAATGTTGAACAATCTAAACCATACTATACATCGAACAATCTCACATTTTATTTGAATTTGTGATAATGTGTGCCGTTTGCAGCTTACAACTAAATATCAAACAATCTAAACAATACTATATATCGAAAATTCTCACATTTTATTTGAATTTGTGGTAATGTGTGGTGTTTGCAATTGACATTTAAATACTTGTAGGCGTAGGGGGCGGGGCACCATACATAATGTGATAAACACATAATACATATGAGACATGGTTTAGTTTGTGAAGATCTAGCTAGAGCTTGAAATGTACTATGATTTGAAATCAATATAAATTGGATTCAAAAAATCCAGTTCGAGTTCATATAGTACACATAGTTCATATGTAACTCGAGACTAATCATGTGGTGTGATGTGAAGATAATACACAAACGACGGTTTAACTTCACAATAATGACGATTGTAGATCTTATTAAAACAGAGAAACAAATTCAAATGCTTTGACTTCACAACAATCATTATTGTAGATCTTATTCAAATAGAGAAACGAATTCAAATTTAGTTCATATTGAAGTGGTATTATATACGTTTGGAATGCACTAAGACGTTCATTTGAGTACTAGGTTGTATGCATTATACACTAGCGAAATATTTTAATTGAACATAACATGAATTCAAAGTTTTGAATGACATTTGTAGTGAGAATTGATTTGGTACAATACATGTTAGGCTTGTCTGGAAATTTCAACCCGCGCCTTGTTAGCTCGAAATATTTAAGATATATCTTTGTCTCGTTGTGCTCCGACAACTCCCTCCATCTCAACCCGCGCCTTGCTATTCCAAAATTACAACGCGCGCGAAAACTCCCACCTCCTGTGTTGGGGATATTACCACTAGGTGTAAACCGGCTAGGAGAGGCCGGGTTAACTCGTTCAGTAGTTCATTATACTTGAAGCCCATGAAGACAGATGGTGACGCTGTATAAAGGCCCAGGGCCCAGAGCCGGGTTAAGGCCTGTAGATATAAACCGACATTGATATGTAACTTGCATGGTAAGGTAGAAAGAGCAGAGACCGAGCCGGACATGTTTATGAGCCGGCCTCGGGTGTGACGCCCCAAGACCGGAGCTTCAGTTGCCTTCCAGGGTTTCTGAGTTTTGCCTTGTGTTTTGTTTTGTTTTGCTTTTCATCATGTCATCTCTTGCATTGCATCATGTCATCATGCCATCATATCATTATTTTTTTTAAACTCTTCTAAATAAATTGTATGGATTTTTTCGATCCATTTAAACCGAGGGATTCACATGGTGACTTCTCTTTATAACATACCCTCCCGATATTAGGGAGCTATATTAAAATATTCCATTAATTGGAATTCACCATAACACACTTGCAAAAATCCCATGCCCTTCTACTTCAAGTTTGGTCTCCTCACCTTGCCATTATTATTTTCATCATTTTCCGGAGTTCCACCAAAAATCCTCGGGCCATTTTTGTTAAATTCCTCATATTTTTGTGAGCCCGGGAAAATTGCCCTCGTTCCCAAATTCTTTCCCTAACCTTCCTTTTCTTTTCTTGTCTCTTTTTTTTCTTCTCTGCTAAATATTAGAGGAGCTAAGCCCAGCCGGCCTCTAGCCCAGCAGGCCAGCCTCCCTAAGCAGGCCTCTGGCCATTTTCCTTCTAAGCCGGCCCCTGGCCTTTCTCCTCTCCACCTAGCGCCTCCACCAGGCCGGCCTAGCAAGGCCCAAGGCCCAGCCGCCCCATCGACCCAACCCAGCTCTACCCTAGCCCCGACCCCCTCCTCTCATCCTCTCCCTCTCGTCCTCCCCCGCCGCCAGGAGCATCGCTCGCCCGATCCCATCTCCCCTCGTCCTCCTCTCGTTCCCTCCCACCAGCGCCGCCAAACCCCCGCTCGATCTCCTCTGCCTCCTCCGGAGCGGCCAACTCCGGCGGCCCCAAGCCGCCCCTTCTCGTCAACCTCCTCTCGCCCTTCTCGCCTCGACCTCGCCCTCGCCTCCCCATGGCGCCCGCGCCCGCCAACTCCGGCGGCCCTCAGGCCGGATCCGCCGCGCCTCAACCCACCTCTCCGTCCCGCACCTCCTCTGCCTCGCCCCCTCCTCGCCGCGCCGAGCCCCGCGCCCGTCCGCCTCGGAGCCGGCCAGGACCACCTCGCCCTCACCTGCGGCCTCCTCCTCGCCGCCTCCGCTCCACCTCCTGCCCGACGCCATGGCCGCCTTGGAGTTCCACCGGCCAGGGACCAGATGGACCAGGTGCCCCGCCTCTGCTTAGTTTGAGCAGGAAGGAGGATGCGCCTCCGCTTGCCCTCTTCGACCAGAATCGCCAAGTCCAAGTACCGACACCGTGGGTTTTCACCAAGTTCGACTACCGGTGGATGCGCAAGTACCACGACGTCTTTGGGAGACCCGTTTTCGTCAAGTTCGACTACACCCGGAAACGCCAAGTACCCCTTCGGAATGTACCAAGTTCGACTACGTGATGCGTGTGTACCACTACGACCCGACGACCACCGAACCGGAAACGACAAGTACCCCGATGACGTGTGTACCACTACTGTCGACCCTCGAAGACCCCGTGGACCCCGAACATCCACGGGACTTGAACAACTACTTCCGATGACGAGATGTACCACTACCATCGAACGTGAACAACGACTTCCACTACATCGCGAGAACGACTACTTCCTCTACTTCCCTCGAAGAACGTGAACCACTACTTCCCTCTACGAGACTCGACCCGTCCCGATTGCTCGCTTCGAAGGTATAACCCGTGATGACCGACCGTGATCGAATCATCCTTGCGATGCCGCTCTTTTGCCATGCCACCGTTCCGTGGGAACCCGGAATCCGGGATCACCCCACCATCTTGCATGACTCGCTCACGTCCACGCTTTCCTTTGCACCGATATCTCAACCGAGTTATTGGAACCGATATGTTGCCGTGGCACCATTTTCGGATTCGTTGCCGTGGCACCCCTTTCTTCCACCACGGTGACACAATGCTTCATAATGCTCTTGTTAACGTTTTCATAAATATTGCATAAAACTTGCACATGTCATCCGCATCATGATAACAACATTTAAATGCTTGTAATTGTTGTTTGCATTAATATGCTAATATGCCATGCTAAAATGATTTATTTCATAACTAAATAACCGTAGCTCCATTTTAAATAAATTATATATGTAAATGGGGTAGAAAAATGCCTAGTTTAACATGGTAGCATTACTTTGCATGTTTAACAACTCTAAAATATGCTTTAGGTCAGATCTGTTCCAAATCCATAATTTGCATATGGGGATTTTCCGGAATTGTTGTTTCTTATTTCCGGCCTCATTTAAACTTGCCTAAATAGGTAGTTTAATTTTGCTTCACCCTCTTGCCATGTTTAACAACATTTAATATTGTTGGGTAGCCTAACCGAGAGAGAACTAAATAAGTGATGTGGTGTTCCGTCAATATGCAACTCGTTGCATATTGAGCTCCACTTAATTTGTAGTGTTGTTTGTGCATATTGCCATGCCATGCCTCTTTAAACCGGTCATGCATCATATTTGTTTGTGCATCATGCCATGTTTATGTGATTGTGTGTTTACTATGTTGTTTGCTTCTTTCCGGTTTGCTTCTCTCGTTAGCTTCGGTTTCGTTCCGGAGTTGTGAGGATTCTTTCGACTTCGTCCGTTTGTCTTCTTCATGGACTCGTTCTTCTTCCTTGCGGGAATTCAGGCAAGATGACCATACCCTCGAAATCACTTCTATCTTTGCTTGCTAGATGCTCGCTCTTTTGCTATGCCTATGCTACGATGCCTACCACTTGCTTATCATGCCTTCCCATATTGCCATGTCAAACCTCTAACCATCCTTTCCTAGCAAACCGTTGTTTGGCTATGTTACCGCTTTGCTCAGCCCCTCTTATAGCGTTGTTAGTTGCAGGTGAAGATGAAGTTTGTTCCTTGTTGGAACATGGAGTTGTTGTTCCTTGTTGGAACATGTTTACTTGTTGGGATATCACAATATATCTTATTTAATTAATGCATCTATATACTTGGTAAAGGGTGGAAGGCTCGGCCTTATGCCTGGTGTTTTGTTCCACTCTTGCCGCCCTAGTTTTCGTCATATCGGTATTATGTTCCCGGATTTTTGCGTCCCTAACGCGGTCGGGTGATTTATGGGACCCCCTTGACAGTTCGCTTTGAATAAGACTTTTCCAGCAAGGCCCAACATTGGTTTTACCATTTGCCTCACCTACGCCCTTTTTCCCTTGGGTTTCCGGAGCCCAAGGGTCATCTTATTTTACCCCCCCGGGCCAGTGCTCGTCGTGAGTGTTGGTCCAAACTGTCAGCCGCCGGTGACCACCAGGGGCAACTCTGGGTTGGCCTACCGGAAGTTTGGACAATCCGGTGTGCCCTGAGACCGAGGTACGTGCGACTCCTATCAGGATTTGTCGGCACATCCGGGCGGCTTTGCTGGTCTTGTTTTATTACTGTCGAGATGTCTTGTAGCCGGGATTCCGAGACTGATCGGGTCTTCCCGGGGAGAAGGAATATCCTTCGTTGATCGCGAGAGCTTATCATGGGCTAAGTTGGGACACCCCTGCAGGGTTTGATCTTTCGAAAGCCGTGCCCGCGGTTATGTGGCAGATGGGAATTTGTTAATGTCCGGTTGTAGAAAACCCGAAGTTGATCTTAATTAAAATACACCAACCGCGTGTGTAACCGTGATGGTCTCTTCTCGGCGGAGTCCGGGAAGTGAACACGGTGTTGGAGTTATGTTTGACGTAGGTTGCTTTAGGATCACTTCTTGATCATAGTTGTTCGACCGTGCTTTGCCTTCTCTTCTCGCTCTCATTTGCGTATGTAGCCACCATATATGCTAGTCGCTTGCTGCAGCTCCACCTCACTACCCTGTCCTACCTTTAAGCTTAAATAGTCTTGATCTCGCGGGTGTGAGATTGCTGAGTCCCCGCGACTCACAGATACTTCCAAAACCAGTTTGCAGGTGCCGATGAGACCGTGCAGGTGATGCACCTGAGCTCAAGGAGGAGCTCGATGAAGATCTTGTTCTTTGTGTTGTTTCGCTTCAGTTGATCAGAGTGGAGCCCAGTTGGGGACGATCGGGATCTGTAGCATTTGGGGTAGTCTTCTTTTATTTTGGTTCCGTAGTCGGACCTTGGTTGTATCTGTATGATGTAATGTTTTACTCATGTATTGTGTGAAGTGGCGATTGTAAGCCAACTATGTATCTCTTTCCCTTATGTATTACATGGGTTGTGTGAAGATTACCTCACTTGCGACATTGCTTTCAATGCGGTTATGCCTCTAAGTCGTGCTTCGACACGTGGGAGATATAGCCGCATCGAGGGCGTTTCATCGGGATTCTGTAAACCGACGGGCGTCAACCCATGTATATAAGGGGACGACCCGGCGGCGGTTCAGGAGAATAGACAACAACTCGAGACCCAGGCAAAGCGTATTCGCTCCCTGGTCATCGAAACCCCATCAATTCCATCACAACTAGACGTAGGCTTTACCTTCATCGTAAGGGGCCGAACTAGTATAAAACTCTTTTGCGTCCCTTGTCCGCTTTAACCCCTTTAAGCTAACCCGTAGCGATGGCTCCATGACTAAGTCCTTTCATGAGGACATCTGCCGTGACAAAATCACGACAGTTGGCGCCCACCGTGGGGCTATCGCATGATGGTTTCAAGTTCTTGGAGGGCAACTTCGAAGGACTCAAGGGTTATGTTGTGGGCCGGATGACCAAAAGTCGTCGCGGCAACCTCTACATCGACGATGCAGGCGGGGGCCCCGAGGCCGGCTCAATCGAGTACGGGTACCGAGTCCCCTTTGGTGGCATACACATTTTCATCGGCAAGATCGGCGAACTGGGCCCTGAGCCGGACATCTGCACCGACCTCGTCGTAACGGCTCAGCGTGCGAGATCTGCCCGAGTCAAGCCTGTCGTGAAGCGTGCCTTCGTGGGAGTCATCCATGGAGGGGAATACGAGGACATATCGGAATCTGGTGGTGAAACCGTCGTTTATTCCGGTGACGAGTCATCGACCGGAGAGACCGAGTCATTATATCAGCTACGAGATGGCTGGATTGGGGGCTGTTCTGATGGTGACAGTATTCCGGACCCCTCTGATCTGCCAAAATCGGGTTGGAATCTTCATGGCCGGTACACAGCAGGCGCTCCACTCTTCGACCGCAGCAGCAATGATTTCTGGGTCAGCAGAGGCAACGTCAGCAGGGGCAGGAGGCCCTGTTCGACCGCCGGCTCAGGTTTTATCTGATTTATTTGATGTGTTGGCAACGCTGATGGCGGAGGTTAACCCGGTAGATCAAGATGCACACGATGCGGAAATCGCGAAAATGAAGGATCAAATTACTCAGGCCAAAGCCGATCTGGCAGCTGAAGATGCCAGGATGGCCGCGGAGCGGGCCGCTTTGGATGCACAGGCCTACCGGCTTATGCTAGATCAGAATGCGTCACACGAAGTCCTGAAGAGGAGACACCGTTCTCGCCTGCCTCCGGTTTATGATGCTAGGAACCTCTTTAACACCCCGGAAGCAGGGACCAGTAATCCGCCAGTGGTGAACCGGGCGGAGGCACCTGGGGCAGGGGCGCCGGTTTAGCCGCGTTTGATGGATCCGCCTCGACAGAACAACATTGTGACGCAGCCCGTCCCAACACCACCAGGTGATTATTCTACTCCGATGGACAACCTTGTCGCTGCCGCTTCACGGCTGGCGGCCATCCCGATCGAGGGCGATTCTCCAGCGGCGGTTGAGACACGTCGGGTTAAGGAGCTTCTTCAAACAGATTTGGTGCAACAGGAGGCTTATTCACATAGTCGTGATCTGATTCATTCCACTCCTCAGCCAAGCCGGAGTTACAGCAGGCGTATGGATGAACCGGAAGTGTCAAGCAACGCGCGGAACCTTGATCCGCCCCGTGGCAATAACCCGGCAGGTGATGCTCAGGAGGTGGTGGACTGGGCTCGAGCACGCAGAGAGGCCGAGCTAGCGGCACAGCATGAAGCCCGTCAACTTACCCCAGTTCGTCCAACTACATCAGTGGAACCAGGGGTCACTTCTAGCTCTTTGGGAGTGTCGTGCCTCGTCCCAGCGTTGTGCAATGTGTGCATGCGCAAGGATTTCAAAGGCCCGCGCAAGGTGCCAAATTACACCGCGGATTTGTCCCCTGAGACGTGGGTCGAAAGCTATGAGATGGCCATGGAGATGCTGGATGTGGATGATGCGGCATGTGCGAAATACTTCACCATGATGCTTCAAGGGACGGCCCGTACTTGGCTAAAGAGTTTACTGGCTAATTCTATCAGGTCATGGGCCGAGTTGAGAGCCCGGTTTATCCAGAATTTCAAAGATACATGTAAGAAGCCTATGTCGATTGTGGACTTAGCTGCCTGTGTCCAAGAGGAAGGAGAGTCAACAACCCGATGGGTGCGCCGGGTTTCGGAAATTTTGCATTCATCGGACCGCATCAATGCTGATACCGTAGTTCTGACCTTGGAAGGCAATTGCCGGTTTGAGCCTCTGAAGTTGAAGCTGGGAACGCTGAAACGACATTGCAATGACATGGAAACTGAGGGAGTCCCGGACTAGGGGGTGTCCGGATAGCCGGACTATCATCATCGGCCGGACTCCAAGACTATGAAGATACAAGATTGAAGACTTCGTCCCGTGTCCGGATGGGACTTTCCTTGGCGTGGAAGGCAAGCTTGGCGATACGGATATGTAGATCTCCTACCATTGTAACCGACTCTGTGTAACCCTAACCCTATCCGGTGTCTATATAAACCGGAGGGTTTTAGTCCGTAGGACGAACAACAATCATACCATAGGCTAGCTTCTAGGGTTTAGCCTCTTTGATCTCGTGGTAGATCCAGTCTTGTAACACACATCATCAATATTAATCTAGCAGGACGTAGGGTTTTACCTCCATCAAGAGGGCCCGAACCTGGGTAAAACATCGTGTCCCTTGTCTCCTGTTACCATCCGCCTAGACGCACAGTTCGGGACCCCCTACCCGAGATCCGCCGGTTTTGACACCGACAGGAACCCTCATGGCCGCTTTAGTGAAGTATGCCGACTCTGATAGTACCAAGGATCCTGAGTCTGATGATGATAAGACATGGAAGGGAAAAAGGAGTGGCAATGCCAAGGGGCAACACCACAACCCGGCGGTTCATGGAAACGGCGGCAAACACAAAGCGGATCACAGCTTGGACTTTGTGGCTAATACCAACGCGCAGGACAAGGGCCAGCGATGTAAGGGTAAACCGCCCCAGCGCGGTGGAGCATCTAGCCCTAACCCGGACCGCCTGTCTTATCTGTTGAACCAGCCATGCCCAAAGCATGGGACGAAGGAGATTCCATCCACACATCTCTGGAAAGATTTCTACATCATGCAAGAGTTCGAAAATTCTAATTCTTTCCGGTATGATAATGGACCGGGTGGCGGTTCGGGCCATGGTTCTCATGGACCGGGTTATGGTGGATGAAATTCCGGTTCATGCTTCCATGATAATCAGGGTGGACACAACAACCAAGGTAATCAGGGCAACCAAGGTGGCTATAATAATCAGGGCAATCAGCAGCAGCAACAGCAGTCGGGTTACCAGAGCAACCTGAAGCAGTTAAATAGTGGGCAATATCATGTCTTCACCACTAGCTTAGACAAGCATGATCAAAAGCTTCATAAGAGGGCAGTGAACTCTGTTGAACCGGCGGTGCCCCATTATTTGCGTTGGTCCGAGCAGCCAATTGTATGGAGTAGAGAAGATCATCCACCCCGGGTTGACAATCCGGGTCATCTGGCATTGGTGGTGGCACCTCAGGTGGGAGGTTATAAGTTCACCAAGGTACTCATGGATGGAGGGAGCAGTATCAATATCCTTTATTATGAAACTTTTCATCGCATGGGGTTAACAGATAAAAATCTTAAACCGTCCAATACGGTGTTCCATGGTGTGGTACCTGGTAAATCGGCTTATCCTGTTGGGAAGATAGCTCTGGAGGTGGCTTTTGGTGATGAGCATGACTCGAGATCAGAGACTTTGACCTTTGAAGTGGTGAAAATCAAGAGTGGTATCATGCCCTGTTTGGACGGCCGGCTTATGCTAAGTTTATGGCACGGCCTTGCTATGTCTATCTGCAGCTCAAGATGTCGGGTCACAAGGGAACTATAACCGTCCATGGGAGCCGCAAGATTGCTCTGGAATGTGAAGAAGGTGATGCAGCTTACGCTGAGTCGGTTTGTGCAACAGAAGAGTTGAAGTTTTATAAAGACAATGTTGATCCGGCCGATATGACTTCGTTGAAAAAGCCAACTACGGAGCATGATCCGGCCCTGAAATTTAAATTGGCTGATGAGACTAAGCTTGTTGACTTCGTGCCTGGCGATTCGTCCAAGCAGTTTAGCATCAGCGCTAACTTGGATCCGATATAGGAAAGCACGCTCATCGAGTTCATCCATGAGAATCGGGACATCTTTGCGTGGAAGCCTTTTGACATGCAGGTGTACCGAGAGAACTCGCTGAGCACACTCTTAATGTTGATCCTAAGTACAAACCGGTCAAGCAGTTTCTCCGCCTGTTCAATGAGGAAAGACGCAAGGCTATTGGAGAAGAAGTAGCCAGGCTCTTGGCGGCTAGATTTATCGTTGAGGTATTTCATCCCGAGTGGTTGGCTAATCCGGTGCTGGTCCTTAAGAAGAACGGCACTTGGCGTATGTGTGTAGATTACATAAATCTTAACAAAGCTTGTCCAGTAGATCCTTTTGCCCTCCCCCGTATTGATCAAATCATTGATGCTATGGCGGGTTGCGAGCGTTTGAGTTTTTTGGATGCATATTCTGGCTATCATCAGATCAAGATGGCAGTTAAGGACCAGGAGAAAATGGCCTTCATAACTCCTTTTGGAGCCTTCTGCTATGTATCAATGCCCTTTGGGCTCAAGAGTGCCCAGGCAACTTATCAACGGTGTGTGCAGAATTGTCTTCATAAGCAAATCGGCCGTAATGTTCATGCCTACGTGGATGATATTGTGGTGAAATCAAGGGAGATGGAGACTTTGATCGATGACTTGAGGGAAACCTTTGATAACTTGCGGGTTTACAAAATCATGCTTAACCCGGCTAAGTGCGTTTTTGGTGTACCGGCAGGCAAGCTCTTGGGTTTTTTGGTTTCTAACAGGGGCATTGAAGCTAATCCAGAAAATATCAAGGCTATCACCTCCCTGGCCAAATCGAAGTGTATCAATGATGTTCAACGCTTGGCAGGCCGGCTTGCTGCATTGAGCTGGTTTATCAGCCGCCTTGGTGAGGAGGCTATTCCTTTGTATCAGATGCTGAAGAAAACTGATAACTTCGTCTGGAGTGACGCCGCAAATGAAGCATTTGAGGATTTAAAGCGGCAGCTGGCTAACCCGCCGGTTCTTGCTGCTCCGGTTGACAAGGAGCCATTGTTGCTATATGTGGCAGCCAACACTCGGGAAGTTAGCGTGGCTATTGTGGTGGAGCACAAGGAGGCAGGAAAGGAATATCCGGTCCAGCGTCCGGTTTGTTATATCAGCGAGGTACTTATTGAGTCCAAGAAGAGGTACCCGCACTGGCAGAAACTGGTATACGGAGTTTTCATGGCAAGCCGGAAGCTTAAGCAATATTTCCAAGGTCATCCCATCACGGTGGTCAGCTCTGCTCCTTTGGGAGATATAATCCAGAACAGGGAAGCAATTGGCCGGATTGCCAAGTGGGCTATCGAGCTCGGGCCTCACGGGTTGAAATACATACCCCGAACGACGATCAAATATCAGGCACTTATGGATTTCATCAATGTTTGGACGGAATTGCAAGCACCAGAAGAGAAGCCGGATCACACTTATTGGACTATTTATTTTGATGGGTCCAGGCAATTGGAGGGCTCGGGGGCTGGAGTCGTATTAACTTCCCCGCGAGGTGATAAGTTTTGTTATGTTCTCAGTTTAATGTTCCCTTGCACTAACAATGCAGCTGAATATGAGGCCTTGCTCCATGGTCTTCGGATGTCTAAGGAGATGAACCTGAGCCGAGTTAAGTGCTTCGGTGACTCGGACCTGGTAGCTCAACAAGTATCTGGCACTTGGGATTCCAAAGACCCACTCATGGCAGCATATCATTGTGAGGTGGATATTGTTGCAGGTCACTTTAAAGGTTATCAGGTGGATCATGTGGACCGGCGGAAGAACAAGGCGGCGGACGCTTTAAGCCACCTGGGTTCCCAACGCAAACCGGTTCTGCCTAATGTCTTCTTGGATGTTCTACATAATCGGTCTGTCAAGCTCCCTTGCGAAGAGGATCTGACTATTCCTGATCCAGAAGCTCAGTTGGTGGCGGCTCTTCATGTTATCCCGGATTGGACGGTTCCTTATCTGGCGTATATGAACCGGGGCGAGTTACCAGAGAATGAGACTTTGGCTAGACAGATAATCCGGCGGTCCAAGTCCATGACCATTATCAATGGAGAGTTGCATCATTGCAGTGTGACAGGGGCGTTTCAGCGTTGTGTGTCTCCTGAAGAGGGCTATGAAATTTTGCGTGAGATCCACGAAGGAGACTGTGGTCACCACGCCGGCTCAAAATCTTTGGTGCCAAAGGCGTTTCGTCACGGTTTCTATTGGTTGATAGCTCATGCCGATGCCGAGGACTTGGTCAGACGGTGTGATGGCTGTCAGAAATTTTCAAGGCGCGCTCATGTACTGGCTCAAGAATTGAGGATGATTCCAATCACTTGGCCATTTGCGACTTGGGGGCTGGATATGGTTGGGCCTTTCAAGAGGTCCAAGGACAAGAAGACCCACCTTTTTGTGGCGGTTGACAAGTTCACAAAGTGGGTGGAGGCAGAGCCAGTCAGTAAGTGTGATGCGGCCACGGCGATTCAATTCATCAAAAAGGTGATCTTCCAGTTTGGCTTTCCACACAGCATTATAACAGACAATGGTACCAATCTGTCAAAGGGTGCCATGAAGGAGTTTTGTCAATGTGAGCACATTCGGCTTGACGTGTCATCGGTGGCTCACCCACAATCCAATGGTCAAGCGGAGAGGGCCAATCAAGAGATCTTGAGAGGCATCAAACCCCGGCTTATGGTTCCTTTGCAACGGACGCCGGGTTGTTGGGTTGAGGAGCTACCTTCTATGTTATGGAGCATCAACACCACACCCAACAGATCGATAGGATACACGCTGTTCTTCATGGTTTATGGAGCGGAGGCGGTTCTTCCTAGTGACATACGTCATGACTCACCTCGTGTAGCGGCATATGTTGAAGATGACAACGAGAAGGCTCGGCAAGAGGCTCTTGACCTGTTAGATGAGGAGCATGATATAGCGGCAGCTCGTTCGGCGATTTATCAGCAATATCTACGTCGCTATCATAGCCGCCGGGTTAGAACCAGAACCTTTCAAGAAGGAGATTTGGTGCTTCGACTCATCCAGGATCACACGGATATGCACAAGTTATCCCCCCCTTGGGAAGGACCTTTTGTGGTCAGCAAGAATCTGCACAACGGGTCATACTACCTAATCGATGTTCGAGAGTGCAAAGACTCACGCAAATCGGAGGAGGAGACCAACCGGCCGTGGAATATTGCGCATCTTCGGCCTTACTATACTTGAGCTATAGGCTCTGCTTATGTACATATTATGACAATGTATATATTATGATCAATATAATAAACCGGAACCTCAGCTAAAGTGGGGTATCTTTTGATTTTTCATATCATGTGTGGTTACATGAAGCTTTTGTTTATAAAGCGGCGTCCGGTTTACTCCTTGATTTAGCTTTTCAAAGCTTTATATCACATCACTTTGGGGCTTGGTCGTGTCCGAACCATAGCTACACCTCTTGATCGGCGCAATGCCATAGCATCATTTGGGGGCTTGGTCGTATCCAAACCATAGCTACACTTCTTGATCAGCTCAACGCCAGAACCGGGGCCAAAGAGAGTGCTGTCAAAAAATAGCAACTCAAACACAGGCACCCACCGAGCACTGCTCAAAACGTTACTTGGGGATTCTTTGCTATCGCAATGAACTTAGAATCAACGCTTGCAATTGGGCTATCAAGCCATGGCTTGGAAGCCTAGTGTATGCACCTAAAACCCCGGGCTAACCTGCCTCTTTAAGTAAGTCACGCCGCCCAGGTAAACCTGGTATGACCCTTCGAACTTTGACAAGTTACTATAAAATACAGACCCGAAACTTGTCAAGTTAAAACGATGATTGGTTAAGGATTGCAGACCATCTTAAAAGGCTTTGCAAAAATGGTTTAACTCAGTGGCCTGGCAGCCCATGAAAAGCCTCGAATTTGGGGCCTGGCAGCCCATGAAAAGCCTCGACTACAACGGTTTTGTTTGCCTTTGATTAAGTTTTTCTCTCTTTTTGATAAGATTTATGATGTTTTAAAGCCGGTGTTATCAACTCAGTTAGACTACCAATTACAAGTTGACAGTACACGATCAAATCATAATCCGGAGACTATCAGCTCGGTCTGGTTTTGAATCAAAGTCCCAGTATGGATTAAACCAGTGTTCATCATAACCCGGAAACGATTTTTATTATAAACCGGCCTCATACAACAGGAGTTACTTCTCCTCCAAGAGTTGGGTTATGACCCTCACTACAACGTTGGTTAGCCAACCCTATGCCTAACAAGTCACAGGTATTACAAATATTTCTGTGTTTGGTTATCTTTTACAACCTTGGTTACAAACCTTGGTCATATATATATTGGATATCATGATCCGCCCAGGGATAAACCGCCAGGGCGCTTTGAGTTTGTATCTGCAGGAATAGCTTGAGTAAATGGCTATGGATTATGAATATCATATCTTACGCATGTCGAATTAAGCAAGCATCAGTCGCAGATAAATATGCGCGAAGGCATTCCAGACCAAGTACTTTAACTAGCCTATTACAAGACGTTCCATTGCCAAAAAGGATAATTGTTTTCTCAAATACACGTCGCAGCATGTAGAAGACTAAACCGGCCTCCGGTTCATGATTGGTCACCAGCTTGGCCTGACGGTTGCGGATCATTTCGCGCTGGTTCACCTTCTTCTTCTCTACCCAGTGGCTGGAAGTCAACAGTTGCCCAGTCAATCCCAGTTAGGGCTTGGAATACAGCTTCATCACTTATCAGCGTAGACGGTTCAATGTCAGGGGCATAAGTGTGCTTACGGATTGGCGGGATAAGATTCTGAGCTTCTGGAATTGGTGCAGCAACCCGTTTGTTCTTGTCATCATAGCTGGCTTGATAGTATGAAAGGTCTGCTTCTTCAACTAGCTGACAAGCCAATGGACGTACTTCCTGGTTTATGATCCGGAGATCATCTTCGCCAAATTCTGTTCCGTCTCCTTCAAACTAGGATAACCTTGGGCCACTTTAACTGGATCAAAGTCAGGAACCCATGCTTTTGCCCGGGTCAGTGCGGCTAAAGCGCCCGTTCTAGCAGCAGACTTTTTTAACTCGTCTACCCGGGTAGGAAGCATGGATAACCTTTCAAAGGTATCCTTGATCAAGGTGGGAGGCGGATTGTTGTGTGAAGCGGTATAGATAATCTGTTGAGCGCCGGTATACAACTATTCTATCAGGGTGTAGGCCGCTTTCAACTTCTTCTAAACATTAGATCCCAAGTGGCTAATACGAGTTCCTGTATCATCATAATGATTAGTAAAACCGGCAAGTACATGAAAGGATATGTTGAAATCAGGAGTCAAAGTTGCTTACCAAACACAACTGTGGTCATGGCATGAACCTGCCGCTTTACGCTGGTCTGTTCATCAACCACCGGTTTGAGAGCGGCTTCTGCCTTCTCAGCCCTTTTGATCAAATCGTATTTTTTATTTTCCCAATCTGACCGCTCCTTGTTGAAGCCTTCTTTCAGTTTTTCCATAGTGCCTAGAGCGCTGGTCAATTCTTCCTTCGCCTTGGAGGTTTCAGCTTGTTGTGATTTAAGATTCTCCTGTAGATCAGCGATTTGGCTCTCTTTCTTGTTCAGCTCGGCCTGCAAAGAGATAGTTATATGATGAGGCGACAGTACATACTTGAAGTACCAAGCACATAACAAGTTATGCCCTCGTTACTTGGGGGCTAATGCATATTTGCTCTTCATCATACATTTTCTACAAGTCCCAAGCATAATACAAGTATTCAACTTGGCACTTGGGGGCTAATGGCTATTTTCTCAAAGAATGCTGATACGGGAATTTCTTCTACAAAGTCCCGGTTCATCTTTGTAAATTTAAACTAGCACTTGGGGGCTACTTCAGTGAAGTTCAGATGCATTGTTGCAAAGCATAGAAGTTTTTACTAAGTCCCGGTTTAGATTGATATCTTAAACCATCACTTGGGGGCTACTGGAGTTGATAAATTGCAATTCAATATAAGGGAAAAGCACTTATGAAAATTACCTCATATCGTTCCTTCATCATATTTACCAAGCCGGCTTCATAATCACGACTGGTGTATAGACGGTTCAGATAGCCGGAATGAAGGTCTTGAGCACTCAGATGGGCGTAAGTGGACAGATCGGCATTCCATTTGCCTTTACCAATTGTAGAGAATTCCTCTTTAGCGGTATGTTTTGACAAAGCGACAGGATTTCCTGGATCCGTATGGCCAATGCCAGTAACCAGAACATCATCATCCTTCTCCTCAGCAGCTCGTACTGGAGTTGCCATTTTGTCAGTACCTTTTACCGAACTGACCGGTTTGTCAGTCCGGATAGGGCTTGTTGGCTGGTCGGTGTGGCCGGTGGTGTCAACCTCTGCTTGCTCTGCAACGAAGTCATGGTCTTGAGGCGGCGGGTCATTCAGCATGTCATCAATGTTGGCCTCTTCAGGATCTGGAGTTTTCTCCAGATCAACAGCCACGTCTTCATCAGCCATTTTATTCAACCGAGCCTTCTTGCTTGGTCTGGGCTTAGCACTGAGAAAAGAAAACATAAGGATTAGTACAGTATATATTAAGTAACATATCAAGGATATAAGTAAGTATATAGCTCACCCAAGAACCATTTTGAGGGGTGGAAGTTTGGTGGCTGACGACTCGCCAGAGGATGAATGAGAAGTGCCCTGATAATTTGAATCAGGTGGATTAAGTGGTTGATGAAAACAACCCGCTTTGGGGCGTGAAGTGTCAAGGGAATAAGAGACCTCTGATCAGCGTTTTCGAACCGGACTGTTCGGTAAACCGGCGGAGCTAACTACCTGGCCTCTATGTCGTGTTGTGCGGCGAGCCTCGTGCTGTTGTGTCTTCACAAGAAAGTTCGGATCCAAGTAAGCAAGAGGATGAGAAAATTTAACTTTCCGGTTTGCTCGACGGATTTTTTGTATTGGCAAATGATCTGAATCGGAGGAAAGAGTGATTACCTCTACAGCATAGGCGTGACTGACTTCAGCGTCATCCTGACAATAATCATCATCAATAAGACATATGAAAAATGAACCAAGTGAGCCAAGTTCTACCTCTAGTTTCAGATTACCCACATCATCGTCAGCTGGTGGATCGGAAGATGCAGTGGTCCTTCTCTTGGCAGATTTTTTCACAACTTTGGTTTTTTGACGGGTTGGCTTCACCGGTTTGTCTTGCGGGGGTTTCTTGTTCCAGAACGGATCATTGCCCTGTCAAGAAAATAATCACACTTTTAGTGAATATTGGGACATAAGCAATTTCAGATAACAGATTATATGATTCTTATAGCTGGCGGTTTGTTGATGGTGCAGAAAGGGAGTAGTCCGGTTTGAGCACAGACAGCCTCCGGTTCATTCAACATCTTTTTTACAGCCTCAATGACTTCATCATCTGTAAGCTGAATGTCAATGTGCCGCTGAGCATCCTTCAAATTCCCTGTATACTCACACATCAAACCAGAGCGCCGGCTTAAGGGCAGAATACTCCAGCCTATCCAACATCGAGCCAGGTCAACCCCCGTTAAACCGTTGGCTAGGAAGGCTCTCAACTTTGATAATTGAGGAGCATAGTTGGCCCTCTCTTTTGCAGTCAACCTTTGAGGGAAAGGATGTGTGTTGCTCAGGCGTTCAGGAGGTAACCCGGTAGAGGGTTTTCATCAGGTGGCGATGTGTCTTTGCAATAAAACCAAGTGGCGTTCCACTCCTTAGGATGACTGTGAAGTTTAGGATGAGGAAAGGTAACTTCCTTCCTCTTCTGAACCGCCATCCCGCCTAATTCAGTGTTGGGTCCACCTGTGAATTCTGTATGGCGTTTTAGGTGAAAGAAATCTCTGAACAATTCTACCGTGGGTTCCTCTTGAAGGTAAACCTCGCAAAAAACTTGGAAGTGGCAGATGTTGGTCACAGAGTTAGGACCGATGTCTTGAGGGCGCAGTTGAAAATTGGCCAATACATCCCGGAAGAATTTTGAACCGGGAGGGCTGAATCCCCGGCATAAGTGATCAGCAAAAACAACAACCTCTCCATCCTTGGGTATAGGAGGACATTCCGGGCCAGGACCCCTCCACTGGATGACATCCTTCTTAGCTAAAGCGCCCGTTTTGACAAGATTGTCTAACTGCTCTTCGGTAACTCGTGAACGGGCCCAATTGCATTCATAAACTTGCTTGGCCATGGTAATGCAAGATCTACAACATGATGATTACTGGTTTAAAGATTTACAGTGGACAATTATACGGTGGTACAAGGATGTAAGCATATTATTATACCGGAGTTAGCTACTTGTAAACGGGAGTTTTACAGTGCAAACAGTACAAGGGTGAAGCATTGGCGGTTCAACAAGGGGACTAATGGTGTATACCGAGTCATCATTTCTCGATTAGTTAAACCGCCTAATCTGACATTGAAGATACAAGTCTACAGATGTATAAGTGAAGGAAAAACAGATTTCACAAGTTGGTGTTATAATTTTGGATCTGCCGCATATCAGAAAATGAAAATATATCTAGACCTAAATATCGATGCTCAAGCAGTTGATGAAGGTTCAGATGGGATCTTCTATTTTAATAAGGTGCATTAGATGGAAAAGAAGGGCTACGGCTATCACTGAACATGATGAATATCAAGGTTTGGGTCAAAGAACTATTATACGAGCGATGAACACCGAGGAACACCGAGGAACACCGAAACCCTAGAAACAGATCTATGGCGGAAGAACATGGAGCTTACTGATGCTAATGGAAGAGCGGAGAAGCACCGTGTTTCTCTAGTACGCTCAGGGTGATGCAGTGGCCAGAGTTGAAGCAGAGGCGACGGTCGATGGTGGCGGCAGAGCTCCAGAGGTTGAGAGGCGCGAGGAAGACGATGACGCGAAGAGGCACGAGGGGGAAAGGTGAAAATGACCCCTCGGCCCTATTTATAAAGGCAAGGGATAAGTGTCAGGCGCGAAAATCGAGGAGCTAAAAATTTGGAAATAAGGCGGAGATGTCGCCTCGATTATCGGAGGCCCATTAATGAAGATGGGCTATACACAATTTTTAATAGCAGATGACGTCACGGCGGTTTACCACGGTCCGGGAAGATGATGTCACGGCGGTCTACAAAATTATGTGAAGATGTTGAAGACGAAGTTTTCTTGAATATTGAGGACTGACATGAACTAGTTCAAATAAGTCTTGGGCCTAATGTTGGGGATATTACCACTTGGTGTAAACCGGCTAGGAGAGGCCGGGTTAACTCCATCAGTAGTTCATTATACTTGAAGCCCATGAAGACAGATGGTGACGTTGTATAAAGGCCCAGGGCCCAGAGCCAGGTTAAGGCCTGTAGATATAAACCGGCATTGATATGTAACTTGCATGGTGAGGTCGAAAGAGCGGAGACCGAGTCGGACACGTTTATGAGCCGGCCTCGGGATTCTGTAAACCAAAGGGTGTCAACCCATGTATATAAGGGGACGACCGGCGGCGGTTCAGGAGAACAGACAACAACTCGAGACCCAGGCAAAGCGTATTCGCTCCCTGGTCATCGAAACCCCATCAATTCCATCACAACTAGACGTAGGTTTTACCTTCATCGTAAGGGGCCGAACTAGTATAAAACTCTCTTGCGTCCCTTGTCCGCTTTAACCCCTTTAAGCTAACCCGTAGCGATGGCTCGACGACTAAGTCCTTTCATGAGGACATCTGCTGTGACAAAACCACGATATCCTGTGAAATCCCGACACGCGAAATGCCCGTGATACCCCTGAACCAATAGAACTGCCTCAAATCGGTGGGGGTACTTTCGTAACTTACCCCACATTTCGAACAAGCGCGTCCCTAAGCCATGGTTCCCCACTCCCATCCCATCCGCCTACCCATTCATACACCGAGGCCGGGAAAACACGCGAAGCCCCACACCCTCCTCCGTCCACCCCCCAGCCGAAGCCTCTTCCCCGATGACGTCGTCCACAGCAACACCTCGACGTCCCTCATCCACCCTACCAGATGAGGATCCGTCGTCGATCTGGTCGTCCCGCCGGTTCAGCCACCCCGTCCTCCACCTCCAAGGAGCTGCCCCGATGTTCCCCTCGTCTTTCGTGCCACCTCCATTCCCACACCGCCGTATTCACCTGCACCATCAGAAGAGCATCATCATCACCGTTTCCTCGGATGAAGCTGCGGCCTAAGCGGCACCACCAAAGAGATTGTACACTAATCACCGCATTTTCTTCTTGATTCGATCTCACTGTGCTGCCGGCGCTCGATCCCAAGCTTACACAGTGTGGCTCCATCCACGGCGGTGGTGGGGCGGTGGCGTGGGGATCGCTGGAGAAAAAACTCGGCACGGGGGTCCTAGAGGGATGGTCGGGGCGGCAGAGAATAGGCGGTGGGGAGTGTTTTCGGGGCTGGCGGCGGCCTTACCACCCGGCTTGGCGGGGGGCGGCTGTTTGGCCGGTGGTGGCTGGCGACTCAGGGGGGTGGAGGTTGAAGATGAACTGCAGGCCCATGATTTTGTATCCAATGGCTGCAAAATCGACTGACCAGAGATGAAAAAGTCAGCCAACTGACGTGTAGCCTCACCTCTAGTGCGTTCAGTTTCGACAGTAAAATTAAGTTTCGACAGTTAAGTTCAGTTTTGATAGTTAAATTCAGTTTTGACAGTTAAGTTCAGAGAAGAGGGGCTGATGTATACATCTAGCACTTTGTGGTTATGTATTTTAGGTCATCTATTGGAGATGCTATTAGAATTCCACTTAGGTTAACGTTGTCTCTCTTGTCCTGCTTCTGCCTCGGCGTCGTACAACTCACCAGAGCTGCTCCAACAACGAAACCCTCCATCACAACGGAGCAGTACCTCGGGCTCCATCTCCAGACGCCTAAGATCTTCTTCGCCTCCTCCTACAGCCAAGTCAGCTAGAGCATCCTGACCGGCCAACCAGATCACGCTGAGATCGACATGGCTTCACCAAAGAGGTTGTACACTTCTTGTGGTTTGACTTAATCTCACCATGCTTCTTTGCATCCTGTGATTTTCCAATTCTTGTGAACCAAACACCCAGATTGGCAGAAATCCTGTGTTTTTAAATTCTCTGTTTTGCACGTGCATTCCTATCCTATTCATGTCTGTTTCCTATCCCTGCATTGTTAGATTCCTCAAATTCAAACAAGCCCTTACACAATTACTTCTATTACAGATATGTGTCAAAGAAAACCTTGTGTGGTTTGTCCTGCTCCTGCGGTGATGTGTTCCACCCCAGCTCAGCTGCTCCAACAACGGAAGGGTTCACCATAGTAGGAATCCGCTCTCCAGACTTTATTTCGCCGCCTCAGATCTTCTTCCCCGCTGCAGGCAGCCACGACAACTGCATTACCATCATCAACTGAGCAGATGACCTTGAGGACTACACGGGTCCGCAAGAGAGGTTGCACTCTTCCGTGTCTGCTTACGTTATGCATCGCTTAATATGATGACATGCTACTTTATCGTCGTGTTCACCTATTAGACTCCGACTCAGGTCCAAACTTATGCTGAAACTTGAGTTTTTAAATGGTTGTGCGGTACATATTGGGGCATCAATCAGTACTATCTGTCTACTATCTGGTTAATCTCGGGTGTCTACTATGAGTTTCATGTTGGGTGCATACAAACATTAAAGGAGCCATTATTTGTATTTTTTAACTAAAGCTATTATCTTCCTGCTATCATTGGTTTTGGGTCTATCCACAGTTTGCTACCTTCACTTTGGATTTGTGCATGCACTCCTTACATAATCAAACTATGTTTTATTCCTATGCATGTCAATTATTGTACACAATGGAACTGAACATGTAGAGCAAAAGAAATGAGCCTTGCGTGGCAATAAAATTTCATGCAGACGTCGCTCCATGGTGGGCGCAAAGGCTGCCCCCCCTCCACCCATTTCGGATCATAATCAAGAGGACGATAACTGTTCTGAGGGGGATTTAGAAGCAGAAGACCACTCCTATTTACCCCATGAGGTCTTCACTCTAACTTGGCATGCTGATGTTGGTAATATCATGCATATGGTGCCTTGCATTGCTTGCTGTGTACATCAAAGATGTCATTTGCTTAGTTTAGACATGCTTTGTGTCAATGCCATCAGTTTAGTTTCTTTATCGTATATGTGAATCATGCAATGCCATCTTGTTTAGCGAGGCATCATATATGTGAATTTTGCAATGCCACCCTGGTTAGCCAGTCATCTTATATGTGTATTATATCATGACATCATTTTTTATTACGTGTTAAATTTGTCAACAATTTTAGTACATTCAATTACTCTTCCTGTGCATCAGCCATTCGGCACGGTCATGGAAAAATATGGGGTGGAAACAAGGTCTTCAGAGCAGACAATGCTATCTGACGAAGCACATGTCTTGCTGGTTACAGATAGCTCCTCAGAGGAGGATTCAGAGACAGATGACCAGTCCTATTCCCTCCCCCCCGAGGTGCATGCTCTAACTTGGCAGGGTTATGTTGCTCATATCGTGCGTATGGTATCTTGCATAGCTATGTCATTTGCTTAGTTTAGACATGATTTGTGTGAATGCCACCTGTTTAGTGTCTAATTACCATATATGTGAATTATGCAATGCCATCTTGTTGCAAGACATTATATATGTGAATTATGCAATGCTATCTTGTTGTAAGGCATTATATATGTGATTATGCAATGCCATGCTGTTTAGCCAAGCATCATATATGTGAATTATATCATGACGTCCTTTTTTGTATTTCCCATTGCTTTTGTCTACAATGTTTGTATATTCAACTGCTCTTCTTGTGCATCAACCATTTGAATTGGTGATGGAGAAATCTGGAGTGAAAACAAGGTCTTCAAAGCAGACAATGCTACCTGGTGAATCAGATATCTTGCTGGTTACAAATAGCTCTTCAGAGGAGGATTCAGAGGCAAATGACCAGTCCTATTATCCCCCTGAGGTGTATGCTCAAACTTGGCAGGGTTATATTACTCATATCATGCATATGTTGTATTGCAATGCTTATTTTTTACATCATATACACGATATTGAATGCCATCTCATTAGTTGACACATCATATATGCGATTGCCCTCTTCTCACTTCCTTAGTATATAAATCATATATTTGAATTGTATCATGCCATGATGTTTTCATAGACAGCATGTATCTGAATTATGGCATGCCAACCCATTTTCTAAAGACATAATATAGTTATATCATCTCATCCTGTTCACATAGTCATCATATTTTGAATTATGTCATTCTATCCGTGAATTATATCATGCCATCATGTTTCCATCAACGACATGTTTGTGATTTATGGCATGACAACCACTTTAATTGACACGTCATATAGTTAATATCATGTCGTCCTGTTTACATAGTCATCATATTTTGAAGTATGTCATTCTATCCTGTTTAGTTAGCCATCATACATGTGAAATTGTGTCACGCTATCCTGTTTAATTAGCCATCAGATATGTGAAATTATGTCCTGCTATTCTGTTTGGTTAGACAACATAAATGTGAATTATTTCATGCCCTGTTTTTTTCCCTACTATCCATTGCACCTGTCTATCTTACAATGTCTGTACATTCAATTACTTTTCTTGTTTATCAGCCATTTCAATTGGAGGAGGTGATGGCAATATCTGTGGGAGTAAAAACACGGTCTTCAGAAAAGATCGTGCTACCTATCGATGGAGATAGAACCACGGTTGTACTTTCCCAAGAACCAGCCCCACCACATATAACCCAGACTCACGCAGATTGTACTCGTACCCAGTTGGACAGAGAACCTGCTACACCCCTTCTAACCCCAACCCCAGCAGATAGTAACCCTATTCCCGTTGACACAACACCGTCTCCACCACAGAGCACCCAAACACGAGCACTTAGTAAGGCAACTGCAGTGCCCAAAGCACGAGGACCACCACTGCGAACCCCAAGTCAATGCTTAAAGAAGAAGAAGAATTATTCTCAGGTCAGGTTTCGTAGCTATGGTTCATAATACTTTGTTCCTGCATCACTGTATTTACTCATACCAACTAATTTCAAATTTGAAGGATGCAACTGAAACTCCAATGGCGCAACAGGTATGTTTTAAACCTGTTTCTTTAACGTGTTTGCTGTTGTAACTTGCTCTATGTTGTTTTCAGTTTCAATTGAATAAACAGTTATATTCTCATGCCATGCACCTTACAAGTGTTGTTATTGCTGTGTAGTTTCCCACACTTATATTCTGTCTAAGCTGCTTTGTCTTAAATAGATATGATTCGAACTGTATCTATCTTGATTTGGCAACATAAACTAGAATGATATAGACCATACAGTGACCATACTACATAGATATATGTTTCTTTCATGTTGTTATCCTATCCACCTTACTACTGAACTGGTTTACCAAAATGAGTTTCATATACTACATTGTAAACCAGTGATGTGTTTGTTTGTTTCTCTTTTAGAATGCGGATAAAATATTGGAGAAGAGTACCCCGTTATGCAATGGTACAGGAAGTAATGCCGATAAGGTTGAGGATAGTGAGACATCCCTGTTGGTCTCCAAGAAAGCTAATAAAAACTATATTGAAGACACCGAGACAACCCCAAAGTCTGTCTTGATGTAGTGTTTGAGTTCTTGGCTACTCTTCTGGAACCAGCTCTTGAACTTCATTGCTGAATCAGTTCGGCTTCTTGATCTCAACTTCAAGTTGAAAGACATCGATCGAGATGTTATCGAAAGGAAGCGAAGGCGAGGAAGTCCTGCAGAATTCAGATGCATACTTTACGGTGCAACGACAAGTCTTTGGAGGATTTAAGTGCCAAACAAGAGAAAGTTAATAAGCTTGCTAAGCATATTGCCAGCATTATGGGTACCCAGGATATTGTTTCTTGAGCTCTTCTGAAGTGATTTCAGTTCTGGACTTGTTTTGCTGCGGTGTTTATATGCTGCTTTGTTCCCTATATTTGCATTGGTGGCCAACTTTGATGCCCAGTGGGTGTAATATGTGTAATAGCCGTGATAGCCCAGCGTAAGTTGCTTGCCTATTTATTTCCTTATTGCCTTGTTTATTTGTTTTCTTGTAGTCAGTGCAGTTCTTTTCCCGTGGTTTGCTAGTGGCTGCAATAACTTATTTTTTAAAACTAGGCAACATTAACCATGGGCTACATATTTACTGTTGTAAGCATGGGCCTCCTACGGGCCGTAGAAACAATGGGCCTTCTAAGGGCCGTAGAAACAATGGGCCTTCTACGGGGCATAGAAACAATGGGCCTTATATGACGGTAGACACAATGGGCCTTCTATGGGCCGTATCATCAATGGGCCTTCTACGGGCCGTATGATCGGTTGGCCAAACATGGGCCAATAACAGACCACATTATGGCCGTAAATGGGCTAGAGTTGAAATCGTCCGTTCATGGGCTGACCATAACGGGCCGTCGTTAATCGACCGTATTTGATGGCCTTCTGGCGGCCCAGCGTATTAACGGGCCACAAATGGGCCGGCAGAACCACGGGCTGAATTTGGCCCTGGCGAAAAATAGCGATGTGGGCGAAAGTAAGCGAATCTTTGAAATGAGCCCAGAATAAATGGGTCACGAGAAGGACGAAAGATAACATGGGCTGGAAACGCATTACGGAATAATGGGCGTTAATGGGTATAAAGTGATACACTGTTCATTACGGGCCAGTTTTACCACGGGCTGTTAATGGACCGAGGGTTACTAAGGGCCTCATATGGGCCGAAAGACGTCATGTGCCATACATGGGCTGGAAGTATATTGGATGACCCAGATGACTCTACTGGGCCTAATTCGAATAGTCCGTAAACGGGCCCTCGGTTAGCGGGCTGTAAATGGGCTATATGTGAACAGGCTTGCCGTGGGCCGGCCCGCCACCTTTTGACCAAGTCAAATGGGCCAGCCTTTTCATAGGAATGGGCCTCTATTGGGCCGTGCCACACGTCAACGTATCATAGGCGCTTTGGGTCCAATGAGTGGATGACATCTGTCCCCAGCGGCGAGCCGACCGTGTTCCCTCCGACCAATGATGATTTTACCGTGGTAAATCCCCATTGGTCGGGGCTGTTAACGGTTATCGGATCCAAAAGCGGGACCCGATAGCTTAACGGCGTTCGTTACGGTGGATGCCGCGTGTCGGTCACCCTTGACGAAAGCACTTCTGTGACGCACAATTTATCGTCATGGAAGTGGACACTTCCGTGATGATAATTTTGGTAATGTCATGGAACACTTCTACGACAGCACATGTATGACTATCTTGATTCTGTCATAGAATTGTCATGGATGTACATGCATGACAGAAAACGTGACCTACTGTGACAAACAAGTATCATCATGGAAGTGTATTTTTTTGTAGTGTCTGCTCAAATCATCTGCGAAGGTCAGAAAATAATGATACCCGCTGCGAGCCTCAACACTCATCGGACCGCATACATCGGTATGTATTATTTCCAATAAGTCAGTGGCTCGCTCCATTGTTCCGGAGAACGGAGTCTTAGTCATCTTGCCCATGAGGCATGGTTCGTAATCATCAAATGATTCATAATCAAGTGATTCCAAAAGTCCATCCGGATGGAGTTTCTTCATGCGCTTTACACCAATATGACCTAAACGGCAGTGCCACTAGTATGTTGCACTATCATTATCAACTTTGCATCTTTTGGCATCAATATTATCAATATGTGTATCACTACGATCGAGATTCAATAAACCATTCACCTTGGGTGTATGACAACAGAAGGTTTTATTCATGTAATAGAATAACAATTATTCTTTGACTTAAATGAATAACCATATTGCAATAAACATGATCCAATCATATTATGCTCAACGCAAACACCAAATAACATTAAAGGTTCAAAACTAATCCCGAAGGTAAAGGGAGTGTGCGATGGTGATCTTATCAACCTTTCAATCACTTCCAACACACATCATCACCTTGCCCTCAACTAGTCTCTGTTCATTTTGTAACTCTTGTTTCAAGTTACTAATCATAGCAACTGAACCAGTATCAAATACCCAGGGGCTACTATGAACACTAGTAAAGTACACATCAATAACATGTATATCATATACACTTTTGTTCACTTTGCCATCCTTTTATCGCCAAGTATTTGGGGCAGTTCCGCTTCCAGTGACCATTTCCTTTGCAGTAGAAGCACTCAGTTTTAGGCCTGGGTCTAGCTTTGGGCTTCTACATGGGAGTGGCAACTTGCTTGCCATTCTTCTTGAAGTTCCCTTTCTTTCCCTTGCCCTTTTACTTGAAACTAGTAGTCTTGTCAACCATCAACACTTGATGCTTTTCTTGATTTCTACCATCGCCGATTTCAACATCGCGAAGAGCTCGGGGAATCATTTTCATCACCCCTTGCATATTATAGTTCATCACAAAGTTCCTGTAACTTGGTGATAGTGACTAGATAACTCTGTCAATCACTATCTTATCAGGAAGATTAACTCCCACTTGATTCAAGCGATTGTAGTACTCACACATTCTGAGCACATGCTCACTGGTTGAGCTATTATCCTCCATCTTGTAGGCAAAATACTTGTTAGAGGTCTCGTACCTCTCGACTCGGGAATGAGTCTAAAATACCAATTTCAGCTCTTGGAACATCTTATATGTTCCTTGGCATTCAAAACGTTTTTGAAGTCCCGGTTCTAAGCCGTAAAGCATGGCGCACTAAACTATCATGTAGTCATCATACCGAGCTTGCCAAACGTTCATAACGTTTGCATTTTCTCCAACAATAGGTCCGTCGCCTAGCGGTGCATCAAGGACATAATTCTTCTATGCAGCAATGAGGATAATCCTCAGATCACGGACCTAGTCCGCATCATTGCTACTATCATCTTTCAACTTATTTTTCTCTAGGAACATATCAAAAATAAATCATGGGAGCTATACGCGAGCTATTGATCCAGAACATAGATATGCAAAAACTATCAGGACTAAGTTCATGATAAATTAAAGTTCAATTAATCATATTACTTAAGAAATCCCACTTAGATATACATCCCTCTAGTCATCTAAATGATCACGTGATCCATATCAACTAAACCATGTCCGATCATCATGTGAGATGGAGTAGTTTTCAGTGGTGAACATCACTATGTTGATCATATCTACTATATGATTCATGTTCGACCTATCGGTCTTAGTGTTCCGAGGCCATATCTGCATATGCTAGGCTCGTCAAGTTTAACCTGAATATTCTGCACGTGCAAAACTGGCTTGCACCCGTTGTATGTGAATGTAGAGCTTATCACACCCGATCATCACGTGGTGTCTCGGCTGTGAACTGTAGTAGCAGTGCATACTCAGGGAGAACACTTATACCTTGAAATTTAGTGAGGGATCATCTTATAATGCTACCGTCGTACTAAGCAAAATAAGATGCATAAAGGATAAACATCACATGCAATCAAAATATGTGACATGATATAGCCATCATCATCTTGTGCCTTTGATCTCCATCTCCAAAGCACCGTCATGAGCTCCATCGTCACCGGCTTGACACCTTGATCCCCATCGTAGCATCGTTGTCGTCTCGCCAACTATTGCTTCTACGACTATCGCTACCGCTTAGTGATAAAGTAAAGAAATTACATGGCGATTGCATTTCATACAATAAAGCGACAACTATAAGGCTCCTGCCAGTTGTCGATAACTTCTACAAAACATGATCATCTCATACAACAATTTATATCTCATCATGTCTTGACAAGTTAGACGTCCTCTACATTGTTGTTGCAAGTTTTACGTGGCTGCTACGGGCTTCTAGCAAGAACCGTTCTTATCTATGCATCAAAACCCCAACGATTTTTCGTCAAGTGTGTTATTTTAACCTTCAACAAAGGACCGGCCGTAGTCAAACTCGATTCAACTAAAGTTGGAGAAACAGACACCTGCTAGCCACCTGTGTGCGAAACACGTTGGTAGAACCAGTCGCATGAATGCAGTCATGTAATGTCGGTTCGGGCCACTTCATCCAACAATACCGTTGAATCAAAGTAAGACGTTGGTGGTAAGCAGTATGACTATTATCGCCCACAACTCATTATGTTCTACTCGTGCATATAACATCTACGCATAGACCTGGTTCGGATGCCACTGTTGGGGAACGCAGTATTTCAAAAAATTCCATGCGATCATGCAAGATCTATCTAGGAAATGCATAGCAACGAGACAGGAGAGTGTGTCCATGTACCCTTGTAGACCAAAAGCGGAAGTGTCGAGGATATACCCCGCGGTATGACCCGGCCGGAGTTGTAAACCGGCTGGGACTTGGTAAACCGGCGGATGTTAAACCGGCGGACAGTTAAGACAGATGGCTATAACAGACGGTAAACCGGCAGGTGGTAAACCGGCAGGAGTTAAGTCAGAAATGTTAAACCGGCAGACAATGTTAAACCGGCAGACAATGTTAAACCGGCAAACAGTGATAACTGGGTTGCCAGGGGTTATGAATCCCAAGACGTTATGAAGCCCAAGATGTTAAGAAGCCCATGGCGATAAGTTAGAATAGTTAAGTCTTAAGTCCGAGTTGGAATCTACATGTAACCCGCCTCTTCAACATATATAAGGAGGGGTAGGGCTCCCCAAAGAGGGACAAGCTACAAGCAAGAAGAAACAATCTTAGGGCTAGACACAAAGCGGAGGGCCGGTTTACGGCGACTCCCTCGTGATGATAACGAGACCTAGCCTCAAACAACATGTAGGGTTGTTACCGGATGATGTTTCCCGGGGCCCGAAGCTGTCTAAATCCCTGTCTTGCGTGTTGCGTTTCTCGATCCCGCTCAACCCCTCTCAAGCTATCACATAGATGCGTTGGCCTCACGACTAAGTCCTCACCCTAGGACATCTGACGTGTTAATCCCACGATAGTTGGCGCCCACCGTGGGGCTCGACGTATGGTGGTGTTGAGTTCTTGAAGGGATTTTTCTCAGGGATCAAGAAATTTGCAATTCATCGGATGAAGACAAATTCGAGAGATTAGGGTTGTGTCAGGTGTGCTGCCAAAAGGTTGCCGAGTTAACGAGACCGACGGGGGATCCAATTCAAAGCCAGATCAAGTTTTTTTGGAGCTCTTGCACGTTGGCAAGACCGACTACTTTTTCCATCAAGAGCCGCCATGATTCGGAGTACGCGGACAGGTTCTCCGCCCAATGACAGCTGTTTTATGGGGTCACTTCAAAGTCTCGTGTTTCGTCGAGCATCAAAACCGTTGGATTACTGCTAGTTCATGACCAAGCCAGCACCACAAAACGACCGGAGAAACAAAGATGAATTAGCCAGAACGACCACGACCCGGACTCCTCAGCCACCACAGGTCACGCCCCGTCTCCGATCCGAGTCACCCTTGCGCTTCGTCTCCCGTCCGAGTCGCCGTCACGCCATCGCGCTGTGTTGCGCGTCCACTTCCACGCATCGCGTCTCCGTGCACCGGGTCTCGAAACCGAAACCACCGTCCGGGTCTTACGCGTTATCTCCGCCCGCATTGGGGTTCTGTCTATGCCACTGTCATGGTCTTGACCCGCCCGTGCGTTGAGCCGGCCTTACCTGTTGCCTCTGCCGCAAACTGCCGCGCCTCACCTTGGTCGCCTGGCCGACTCCGCCCGGTGCGCCAGGGGCGTCTTGCTGCCTCTCCACCCGTCGCCGGTTTACAGCGCCTCTTAGCCCTCTGCCGGTTCACTACTCCGCCTTCGTCGGAGAACTTCCCGAGCTGCTGTGCCGGAGTTGTCCTGCTCCTCAAAGTCACTACCATGGCCGGCCTCCTCCATCTAGAGCTGCCCAGCTGCTTGCACTGCGCTTCGTCTCCACCTCCACAAGTCGCCAAGACCGACAAGAATTCTGTACATGTGAAAGTCATCCGAGGCTACGGCCTAATCCGCCAGAGCTCTACTACTACTCCTAGGCCGTGGGAATCAACAGTCTGCTGCTACCTTGTTAACCTGGCGTGAAGAATAGTCAAATACCAGAAAATCAACTAGTACGTGGTCAAAACTAGTACTACTTGAGTGCTACTAGATCAGATTACTACATCCGAGTCAGGGAAGTCCAAGAGCTGTTGCCGGATCATCATCAGGCTATATTCCGCTCTAATCCGCCGTGGCTGCCGGCGCCCGTGCCCGCTGAACCGGCAGAGCCGCGCCACTCCAACCCGTCGCCGGTTCAGCCGCGCCTCGCCTCCTCTGTGTCGTCATCATTGACCCGCAGCCACGTCACTCCAACCCGTCACCGGTTCAAGCCGCGCCCTGTCTACTTTGGGTCGTCATCATTGACCCGCAGCCGCGCTTCTTCAACCCGCCACCGGAGTCGTCCTCCGAGCCGGTACTCATGCTGCTGCCTTTTTCTACGACTGCAAAACCGCCGCAAACCGGTTACTACCGTTGCCGCTGTGACGTGTGTGTGACTCGCCGAAGCTCCACCTCCGTCAAACTGCCCCGGCCTTTGTTTCAAGATGACACCATCGACCCGCGGCCTACGCGGACAGTGAGTGGCCCTGGCCTCACCATCGTCTCCTGTGCAGCACGGGTCGCTTCTGTTCCAAGTCGCCGCTGCCTTAAGCCGGCCATGTCTCCGCCGTAACTCGGCGCCCCTGCGCGTCTTGTCTTGCTCTGAGCCGGAGACCCGCCTCCGTCGCTGCAGGTTGTGATTCATACATTTGGGTACCTTGAGCCTGAATACGCTGCTACAGGGAAAGTGATTACAAGGGTTGACGTTTTATCATATGGCGTCATTCTAACGGAGATGATTACTGAAAGGAAGGTGCTGGATAACTCATTACCTGAGGACAAAACACGTTTTGTAAACAATCTTCAGAAGAAATATGCTTGACAAGGAAAAGTTCAGAAAAGTCCAGAAAAGTCGCCTCCTCTTCTACCATGGTCTTTAAGCCATCGTCAGTCGTTTCAGAGGCATTCTCATCGCTGCAGTTTTCGTAGCTGTCTACATCGATTACCATGGCTCGTCCTGCAAGGTGGCCTCGTCCGCCTGACGCTGAATCGCCATCTTCACCCGATGATGAATCGCTGACTCGGGTCACGGTTGAGGTCCGCTAAGCGCGCCTCAGCCTGCCATTGCGGGGCCCCGCAAACCGCCCTTTGCTGCTCGAAATCATTCTGCGGCGTCCTGGCGATCGCCCTTGGCGGCGCTAAGCCGCCTGGACCTGCCTTGTAGTAAGCGGCTCCTCCACCTCCTTTGCTCGCCACCGAGCTGCTGCTGCGTCCACGACTTTGTCGCGCCACCTCTCCTCGTGGTTTCGTCTTGTTGTCACGAGCCGCCCTCTGCTGCGGGTCAACATCCGCACCTTGGCGCCGGCCTCGTCCGTTACTCCTCTCGTGGCTCTCGTCTTGAGTCGCCAGCTCCGCCGTGCTATAGCCCGATGGCTCTTGAGTCGCCTTGACGCGTCATGTCGTTCTGCCTTGCCCGCTGCTGCTGTTTCTATGGCTGTGGATCGCCGCTGCTGAGCCGGCGATTTAAATCAAATCGCCACCGTAACCTTGAGCTGCTGCCGCTTCACAAAACTACCTCACGGCTGTCGCGACCGTGCCGCTTTGAGTCGCCAGTTTTCTAGCGCCAAGCCGCTGCCACTTCACTAAACCGCCATCTGCGGCATCTCGTCGTCGGCGTTGGATCAACCTCTCCTCCATAAGCGGCTCGCCTCGGACCCGCCCACTTCGAACGCCGGCGCCGGCTCGCTGCGACCAAGTTAGCGCTGCAAATATCGGCTCTGAGTCGGACTTATCGCCTAAACCGCCAAGAATCGCTTCACCACTTCAGCCTTACCCTTGCATCTACCGCAAATCGCCGCCATTGTCGCAGACGAGCTTTGCTCCGGTGCTTTGCCTCTAGACCCGCCGGTTGTGCAGCAGCCGCTTCACCTTGCTCTGGTTCCGTACTCAAACTGGATGATGCATACTGAATTGGTCAAAGGGTGGGCGGTTTATCATGGCGATCGGTCTAAACTGATTTAGTTGGCAGCGGTCGGGAGGGCTTTGATCTTACGGATAATAGGCAATCATATCGGCGATGACCAGCGTGACGCGGGTGGACAACAACAAAAAAAAGTAATGGCGGTGTAGCGGATATCTGTTATTATTGCTGTCGCTTAAAGACTACTGATGTGACGCCCAAGCCCCGGACAAAGGCGTGCTCGAGCCATGTGCCCGCTAGCCCTGTTTGATGATGCCGCACATGCGATGGAAGTTAAAGGCCAAAAGAAAGGGAGAATAAGAAAAGTACTACTGCCACCACATGCAAAGTTTTACTAAGGAGGGAGAAAAACAGAGGAAATTCACGTGAGGGCTGTGCTACATCACATCAGCATTATTTGACGCCAATATCCGCGTTCATTCGAAAAAAAACATCAGGTGATATCTATCTAAGTATATTTCATCAGCAAATATTGTTTTTATAAAGAGAACAATTACTTTTGGTCTGTATATTTTTTATGTGCAGGACAATAATTTATTATAAAGATGGTGCCATGCTGTGCCAATGAAGTATCGTTAAGCGTCATCATGCGTCGCTGTCACTTTTGCTTGTTGTTGAACGGCTTCACCATGGTGATCAACTCTGCGGTGGATAACCACTAGCCTGGCATATCAGGTAAAATCCATCCAGTATAATTTTATATTATATATTGCTTTCTTTAAAAGGGCAATTACTCCGGCTTGCAAGGTTATCTAATGCAGGACCCTAAGCCGCCATATTGGTGCAAATTTAAAGGCCGTCAGAAAATTTCCGGCTGAAAATGAAGATTCCGGTTTAAAATCCGGTTCAAGGGAAAGATGTCTCCCACAAAGCTTTGAAGCTCTCAATATCTGGTTCAAGAAGGATTTATCTCTTGCAAAAATTTAAAGGGTGCCAAAGAGGACCTGCTGCCATGATGCGCGGTTCAAATATGGGTATCATGCCTTATTGGCTTATCATTTATTGATCACTTGGGGGCTTGGTCATGTCTGAACCATAGTCACACCTCTTGATCGGCGCAATGCCACAGTATCACTTGGGGGCTTTGGTCGTGTCCGAACCATAGCAACGCCATTTGGTAGGCGAAAAGCCACAACATCACTTGGGGACTTGGTCATGTCTGAACCATAGTCACGCTTCTTGATCGGCCTAGTGCCACAACATCACTTGGGGGCTTTGGTCGAACCCGAACCATCGCTACACCTCTTGATAGGCGTAATGCCAATGCATCATTTGGGGACCTGGCTGACTTGAACCATAGCTACGCCTTTTTGGGGGCATGGTCTTGTCCGACCACGGTAATGCCACTTGATCGGCTCAAAGCCTCATTTGCAATGGTTTTATCTTTGCCTTTGCTTCTGTTTTTCTTTTGATAAAATATTTTTTCTGTTGCGTTTTCAACCAACATTATTAAATCGGTTCAAGCTGCGATTCTGATTGACGGAACATGATTAAAACATAATCCGGAGACTATCAGCCGGTGCTGGTTTCGACTATAAGTCGCCAACATATATTTGGATTGCGCCATTGGAATCATGCGCTCATAAATCATTGGATTATATTATTCAAATCTTCAAATAACCAACATGGCTGGATTTCTATTATGGTTATCAATAACCAGTATTATGGTTAAGGTTTTCAAAATTAAACTTTTCGTAATGGCTATCATATTGTCAATAGGATATGATTTATTCTACAATTGAAGGAATAGTCGAGTTGCTACTGGCTTACAACCCGGCACTTGGGGCTACATTATTTAAGTTGAGATTACATCAAATATGCAAGTCTCATGTCGCTGCAAGCATGCACCATGACACTTGGGGGCTAATGCAAAGTCATTTTTGCTCATATTATTGAAGACCCGACTCATCACATTATAATGAGCCGCCCTTGGGGGCTACCAATTGCTCCTATCAACAATTCAAGGTACAAAGCTTTTTATCCATTATATTGAAGGATACATTGCTCACTTGGTAAAGAACAAGGCTCTTAACCTTGTGGACGTGGATTCAAGCCCCATGATGGGGGTTATATCATATGATGTTATTTTCATTGAAGTATATATCAAATCCCAGGTTGTTGCAAGCATGACAACCCGGCACTTGAGGGCTACATATGTGGAATACTCAATTCTGACTAGTGATTGAGATGAACAACCTGGATTTCTTCAAGATTGTGATATTTATATTGAAGCAAGTCTTAAGCTATTGCTATGCTACCTTCTTAAGACTTGGGGGCTATAAGTGATAGGTATATAAGAGGTATATTTTCAAGCTGGATGTTAACTACAAGTATGACCTGGTGCTATCAATATTTATAAACCGGTGATCTTGGCAATGATAACCGGCAAGTTCTACGACCTTAAACCGGCTGAAGATAAGATGCGTATTTCAAGGGCCAATATTTTTTTTAAGCATTGGGAGCTGAGTTAAAGGAGTTATTCTTTACAATATTTCTCTGTGACAAACCAATGTTAGCAAATTAATTATGAAGCTGGCCTATTGACCCAGATTTTCTGGAAGGAAATTACAAGGATTTAAAGAGGATCAGGATCAGTTTAAGATGGAAAAATCCAAATTAAACTAGGGGCTAATGTCGGGGATATACCCCGCGGTATGACCCGGCCGGAGTTGTAAACCGGCTGGGACTTGGTAAACCAGCGGATGTTAAACGGCGGACGATTAAAACAGAGCGATTAAGGCAGATGGCTATAACGAGACGGTAAACGGCGAGGAGTTAAGTCGAACAATGTTAAACCGCGAACAATGTTAAACGGCGAGACAATATTAAACCGGCAAACAGTGATAAGCTGGGTTGCCGGGGTTATAAAGCCCAAGACGTTATGAAGCCCAAGATGTTAAGAAGCCCATGGCGATAAGTTAGAATAGTTAAGTCTTAAGTCCGAGTTGGACTCTACATGTAACCCGCCTCTTCAACATATATAAGGAGGGGTAGGGCTCCCCAAAGAGGGACAAGCTACAAGCAAGAAGAAACAATCTTAGGGCTAGACACAAAGAGGAGGGCTGGTTTACGACGACTATCTCGTGATGATAATGAGACCTAGCCTCAAACAACATGTAGGGTTGTTACCGGATGATGTTTCCCGGGGCCCGAAGCTGTCTAAATCCCTGTCTTGCGTGTTGCGTTTCTCGATTCCGCTCAACCCCTCTCAAGCTACCACATAGATGCGTTGGCCTCACGACTAAGTCCTCACCCTAGGACATCTGACGTGTTAATCCCACGACAGGAAGCGTTTAGTAACGCGGTTGATGTAGTCAAACGTCTTCACGATCCAACCGATCCAAGGACCGAACGTATGGAACCTCTGTGTTCAACACATGTTCCACGATGACGTCCCTCAAACTCTTGATCCAGTTGAGGACGTGGGAAAGTTCCATCAGCACGACGGCGTGGTGACGGTGATGATGAAGTTACCGGCAAAGGGCTTCACCTAAGCACTACGACGACATGACTGAGGTGGTAAACTGTGAGGAGGGCACCGCACACGGCTAAGAGATTGTCTGTTGTGCTTTGGGGTGCCCCCTGCCCCCGAATATAAAGGAGGGGAGGAGGAGGCAGGCCACCAAGGGGTGTGCCAGGGAGAGGGGAATCCTACTAGGACCCCAATCCTAGTAGGATTCACCCCCCTTTTTCCTTCTTCCGGAGGGGGAAAGGGGAAAAGGAGAGGGAGTAGGAGAAGGAAAGGGGGGCGCCGCCCCCTTCCCTAATCCTATTCGGCCTCCTCCCTTGTGGGGGGCGCACCAGCCTCTTGTGGGCTGGATAGCCTCCCTCCTATGGCTCACACTACAAAAAAAATACACTTCCGTGATGATACGTGTTTGTCACAGTAGGTCACGTTTTTTGTCATGCATGTACATCCATGACAAATTTATGACATAATCAAGATAGTCATACATGTCTTTGTCGTAGAAGTGTTCCATGACATTACCAAAATTATCATCACGGAATTGTCCACTTCCATGACGATAAATTGCGCGTCCGAAGTGCTTTACGTCAAGGGTGACCGACATGTGGCATCCACCGTAGCGGAACACCGTTAAGCTATCGGGTCGGGTTTTGGATCCGATAACCGTTAACAGCCCGACCAATGGGGATTTTCCGTGTAAAATCATCATTGGCTGGAGGAAACTGCGTGTCGGCTTATCGTTGGGACAGATGTCATCCACTCATTGGACGGAAGGCGCCTATGATACGTCGACATGTGGCACGGCCCAACAGAGGCCCATTCCTGTGAAAAGGCCTGCCCAGTAAAAATTAGCAGGCCAGCCCATATAAGGCCTACTTGTGTCAGGTCCATTTAAGCCCACGGCCCATACGAGATGTACCAATTCGACCCGTCAACGGCCCGTTAAAGATTTGACACCATTGCAGCCCATCGTCAGTTCAAGTCCATTAACAGCCCGCTATATATTTGGGCTCTATATCGGCCCGATGAGATTTCGGCCTGTTAACGGCCCATTTAATGGATGGGCCAATTTTCAGGATGTACTTCTTTCGGCCTTTTAACGACCCATTTAAATGTTGGGCTAGTTTACGGCCCCGTGTGTCTTTTAGCCTGTTGACGACCCATAAATCTGATGGGCCATTTGTTGTCGGACCTGAGTTTCGGCCTTTTAGCGGCCCATTTAAGTGTTGGGCCAATTTTCTGGACCAGTGTCACTTTCAGCCTGTTGACGGCCCATAAATCAGTTGGGCCATTTGTAGTCGGACCTGATTTTTGGCCTTTTAGTGACCCATTTAAGTGTTGGGCCAATTCCCGGCCCTGTGTGCCTTTCGACCTGTTAACAGACCATAAATGAGTTGGGCCATTTGTAGTCGGACCATAGTTTTGGCCTTTTAACGGCCCATGCCCTTCATGGTCCAATACCAGCCGGTTTCTCTTCGGCTGCTAAAGGCCCACAACCTGATTGGGCCATTTACAATCTGACGACTTTCGGCCTCTTAGCGGCCCATGGTCTTCATGGTCCAGTACAAGCCCGCTATCTCTTTCGGCTTGCTAAAGGCCTACAATACAGTTGGGCCATATGTAGCCCAAACTTTGTAACGGCTTTGTTAACGGCCCGTGAAATAAATCGGGGCCACATTTGCCCGCTTGATGTCGGCTCGTTAACGACCGGGAGGTAAGAGGGCCGACCATTAACTTCGGCCTAATGCGGCCCATTAACTTAATGGGCCCACTAAAGTTCATACATGTCTTTAGGCCAAATTAGATAATTTGAGCCCATTACGACGAGCGATTATGCACAAGACCAAAACCGATCACGCAAAGGTGCGGCATACGAGGAATAACGTTGCACATCCAGCATATACTACGGAAATTACATCCTTTGGGCAATCAAATATTGATGCGAGTGCAAATAAATGAGCAGAACCTAACCATCTACAACGTCACAATCTGCAACCTCGGCACGAGATGGCGCCCATAAGCATGTTGGCAAGTTCTTTACGCTTTGCTACACTTTTACGAAAACATTGATCGGTTGTTGTGTCATGCGACTCTGCACCTCTGATTCATCCACCATTTTCATCATTGCTTCAGCCATTAATTGGTTCACAAACATACGTTTATTCATTGCATTGAGGCGAGAGGATACTAAACAGATTCAGATGGCGATTTTGGCGGGCTTGTATTATTGATAGTGGAGAGTGTCTCGACCACTTTGCATCATAACATAAATTAGGGCGGGAACCAAACAGATTAATCATGAGTTATTGCCATATTACCTGGCCTAGATTTACTAGAAAGAAACAATGGGGTTGCCTTGCTGTTTTCGAGTTTGTCTTCTTATCTTGACAGCCTGCACAAAATTAACACACTAGCATTGCTATCATTGGCCAAGTCAGATAATAGGAAAGCAACATTGACAGAACGAACATTTGGGCAACTAGCCTACACCAAATTAACACAATATGGCACAGCTATCATCAGCCAGGTAAGGTAGTACGAAAGCAACATTGACACAATGAATGAATGGGCAACCAGAGAAGCACTACAATTCAGTAATGTGCGTGATATGAGATAGTACATTCATGCAGCTCGGTATGCAAAACTACCAGGCAGTTTTCCTTACAAAAATCAACATTGTGGCCTTTAATCATACATTTTGCTACAACTAAATTTAGATCAGATAAAGGTTGGATTCATGCCGATTAACAAAATACATGCTGATGTAAATATATATTGATATACAACAAGTACTTACATCTACATTGGCGCACAGAGAATTCCTGCAAGAATCTTTCCTCATAAACGATACCACTGCAGAAATTCTTCTATCTGTTAAGCTTATTTTCTAAAAGAGAGATGGATAAGAAACATGTAGAAAATATGATCAGCATGCTATAAAATTTCATGATGCAAGGATATGCACACGCTTCTTAGAATTGAGTTGACATATTTTTGCTCGACTAGAGCGGACTAGTTCTTTGGCCACTAGAATCTGCTTATTATCAGTAGGAGTTGGGTTTCTCTGTGCTGGAGCAGTATCTATAAAAACTGGAGTTGGTTTATTATCTCCTGGCGTTTGGATCTTTTGCAAAGGCCTTGTTTGTAACCCTTTAGATTCTAACATAGTCGTCTTCCCCTTGCATGCCTTGTATAGAAGAATGGTGCTTTAATTATAAAACATGCGACAGCAGAGATATGGAATAGGTACTGAAGAATAGAAAGGCATGACATATTGACATGTATTCCCTCCATCCAAAAAAAATGGATGGGTCTAGGGGTATTTCAGTCCTAGATACATCCTTTTTTATCCATTTCGGCAACATGTAATCCGGACGGAGGGAGTATGTTGTAAGAGCTAGGGATACGACAGGAAAACACAGCAAAAGAAACACTAGTTGAATGTAAAACTATATGCTAGCGGAATACGTACAAAAATAACTAAGGCAATATACACGTGTATGATTGGGAAAATAAGATGGCATTGCAACAGAGCACTAGAACAGCACTTCAATGTAAAAAAAACATGGTATGGCAGACAGATGAAGTACATCTTGATGAATAACAATGCATAAGATATTCAAGCATGATGTCCAAATTAAGCATATGGCATTGCGATAGAGTAGAATGACATGCTTGAATTTGAAAACATGTTATCATGAATGGAATAGGTCTTGAAAAACAGGAAGGCATGACATATTTACATGCATGATCAGCATGCTAAGCACATGGCATTACAGTGAGTAGATACACTCCAGGACATTATATGCATGTTGTACCCATATCACAGGCCAAGTTAGAGCAAGGACCTTGTGGGGTGAAGAGGATTCATCATCTTTACGCAAGTCTTCGAAGAACCGCCTTTACATGTTCCATCATATTGGGTATCATTGACATCAAGTTTATTGGCCTTTACATTGCTCCGTGAGGTTCTTGTGGATATATCGGTGTGTGCAATTATATCGACATGCATGGAAGACAACTAGTAGTTAGATTTATGTAAATGAGTGCACATGAGGAGCGACATAAATAGTAGGACTGGGGTTAACTAGCAACAACAGGTCTCATAAACTAAAGGGAGAACACAAATGAAAGCTATAGAATATGTATCGTTTGTGCTTGAGATTAACTAGATGGCACACAAAAGTATTAAAGAAAAACATAGGTAATACTAGAAGTGGTGTAATACTATAATCACCAGCCTGTGGGATAGCATTGGCTGATGGATGATAACTATGGAACAACGTTACCTAAAGAACAAGTATCTTAGCTGAACTATGGAACAGCGTGAACTCCTGAACAAGACCCGTAAGAGATCAGCATGAATATACAGTCAAATGTGATGATCTATTTTCCGTGCTTAAATGAATAACAAAGCCATAGATGTTGCACACAAGTAAGATGAGGGTAACAACCTATCTGGCTGCCATCCATAGGAGTGAGCATCATGTGCTGACTTGTCGATAGCCCTCAGTAGTTGTTGTGGCTGTCCATGTCGAGACGCAGCGCATTCGATCTGAGGAAGCTGTTGAGTGGGGACTGTAGCTACCCTTACGGTGTATGCTTCCCTTGTTGGAGCGATTGCGGTGAGTCGGAAGGCGGTGTGTGCGAAGATGCGGATAAAGCATAATGTTAAGAACAACATATCTCTTTGATCCAAGAAATACACTAAGAGATCAACAGCAAAGATGAGAGTGGTCACCGTCTGTTGTTGAAGACTAAATTGGGGTCTACGATTTTATTTTATTTTGGTTACTGTCCGATCTCGCGGATGGATTGATGGCCGTCTTGTGCCTCCCGGTGACACTGTTGAATCTTCCCGAAGAGCCAGCGACCAACGGCGAGATCAGCCTGCCTCCGCCGTCCGTGGCCCGGCCAAAACCGCTCCCGCCCCACCGCCTTGCCGTGGTTGCGCCGCCCGGGCCAATCCACAAAGACTCCCGTCATCCAGATCCGGCGGCGGCGTACCTTCAACCCACACAACTCTAAAGATAGCCATCTAAGCGCTGCTTCATGGCGAACTTGCGACCAACACCCTTACGTTAGACACCAGCCAACCGGCAGCCTAGGAGCTCCGCCGCCTCGAGGGTGCTGCTTCCCATTGGGAATCGATTTGCCCGAATAAAATTCAGACAAGCGATGCCTAAATAAAGTGATTTCAGATGAGGGTGCGACCTATTTGGCGGCATGGTGAAGTAGGCAGGTCCAGCTACCGAGTCGGTGAGGCCGGCGCGGTTGCGGTGGCGACCGGCGGCAGGGAAAGAGCGATGTCGCCACGGTCGAGGCTACGCGGAAGCAGCGCCAGGACTCTGGACGGATCCGAAGTTGGAGCCGCTCCGGCACCGTGAACAACAGCAGGGGTGAATCGGCTCCGGTATGGTTCATGCGGCCGTCGTCGAGGCAGCACCAGCAGCACGGAGTAAGAGGCACACGGCCCAGTGCACGACGGCAATTGGACAGCGTCTCCGGCATTAGGGAGGAGGGCGGCTGTGAAATTGGTGCGGTGGGGGCGCCATGGAGGTGGGGCTTAGGTTTCGCGGCTCGGGAGAAGGGAGCTTCCGGGAGAAGGTGATTTGGCGCCCACAAGGTATGAATGAGGGGGGGGGGGGATTGGGAGGAGTGGAACCATGTCTTCTGAGCGCATTTATGCGAAATGTGAGGGGAGTTCTGATTCTACCCTTGCCTATAGGCTTCTCGGCTTGGAGTCGTGTCTTGAGGGTCGGGATAGTAGAGTAACTTTGCTTCTCCCCAAATAGTGGGCGGGGCGATTTGAGGCAAGGAGGCGTGTTTTGAACTATAGTGGGCGCGAGCGATTTGAGGCGAGGAGGCGTGTTTTGAAATAGTGGGCGAGCTATTTGAGGCAAGAGAGGCGTGTTTTGCTGACCATGGTTTATAAATTATTGGCACATGTCATTTTGGCCGAGGAGAAAGCGCTTGGATGAAGTTCTGAACCTACCCTCAATGTACAACGGGCCAATTGATGTGTGTCCCACATAGGGCGGTAATTCGCGTCTCCCATTTATTTGCTCGGTAATTCCACGAGCGAGAGAGGATGTTTAACGGTTCGTTCAAATTTTGGGACAACGAGCATCCATGTCTACCTTACCAAGTCAATTGAATCAAATTTTGAAATATTAGCTTGCCACTTCTTTTTTAGATGGAGAGATGATGCTCGGGAATAATGTGTTTTTACATGCTTGTTGCTAGCGATTTACTATATGACAAATAGTTGACCCACTCAAAAACGCGAATCAAACCCAAAATGAAATATCTCGATTCAATGAACAAGCTCGTTCAGTAGGTCAAAATAGTGAACTAAATCCAAAATTGAACACCTCAATCGAGTAGCAAGTTGTACAGTGTTATAGTACTCCATGAACATGGTGAAAGTTAATGAACTTGTTTGATATACGCATATATCCGTTCATGTGTGGATTGCAGACAACATGTTCTCCAATTTAAATATTTTAATGCAAGTTTATATCGAAACATGGTTTATATCAGTGTTTGATGCATAAAACGCGACCTCCCCCTCTCCCGAACTCCTGTTCTCTCTCTCTCTCTCTCTCTCTCTCTCTCTCTCTCTCTCTCACTCTCGTCGACAATCTTCAATTCATGCTTGCGCATCCGACCTAAAAACCTTGTTGGTCCCTCTCCTCTCTCTCTCTCTCTCTCTCTCTCTGTGTGTGTGTGTGGGGGGGTCTTTCTAGTTCGCATTCATATATACACCATCTATAGGTCTCTCTACTTTTACTATGTATGATACTCTAGCTAGTCCAAGCTAGATATCTTGGGTGCACTCATCGTACGCACACAAATTCCTTGGCTCTTTTCTCGTAACTCTCTCACGCACCACTATGTCGTCTCGGAGCTCTCTCCCCCCCCTCTCTCAAACTCTCCATCCACCTGGGTCACACATACACATGCATATCTCACTGCTTTTCGATAGGCCCATCTAAAACTCTATCTCTCTCCTCGTTCTCTCTCCATCTCTTGCCACACACACACACAATCTCATGCCCAGCTAGCCAAGTATGATGGTCTCTCACTCAATTGTAGGCACACGCAGTCCCCCATATATGTAAATGACTAGCTAATCTTAGTCTCCATCACAAACATGTGCATGGTCTATCTTGATTTCTCTCGGGGCATCTTTCTATCGCGCACCAACTCCCTCGATCTCCCACCCATATAGTCCCCTCACGATCTTGAGGGGATCTCTATCCTAAACACACCCTCTCTCCCTCCCCATCGTCCATGCCATCCATGTGTCCCTCTCGACCTTTTTTCCTTGTTGGCGGACCTCTATTGGACATGTGCTACTGAGGTGTCTCTCTCTGTTGCAAACAATCACACACTAGCTATCTTCGTGTATCTCCTCGCCTCGCTTTTCCATCTCGGAGATGCATGCGTGATATGTTCGCATAAGAAACGAAAAAACACACACTCTCTCTCTAATTTATCGTTTGTTGTCACTTTCTCTTTCACACACATACTCTTTTTGCACACTTACTCATTCTCCTTCACACGCACTTAATCTGTCTCGACTGAGGCACTTCCTCCGTCCATAGCACATAGATTTATTGAAAAGTCAAACATCACAAAGTTTGACCATGTACGTGGAGAAAAAGAATTACATCTAGTACGGCTAACATATACCATTAGATTCACCATGAGATGTAGTTTTGTATGATGTATCTTTGGTATTGTAGTTATAAATAACATTTAAATAAACCTGCTCAAAGTTTCCAAAGTTTGACTTCTAAAATTTTTACATGCCTTTGCATTATCGGCGAATGGAATATCTCTTTCCCCTCTCAGCTATCGGCGCACCACTCAGCCTTATCGGGCTCCTCAATCTCTCCCAAACTTTATTGGTTAGTTTGGTTCGTGACTGACCCTCATGCCTTGATGGCGGTCTTTGCTGGTGTGGGCGTGAGATGTAAAATGTTTCGCTTGCCCGGGCTTGTGTGGTCTTTGAAGCGTTTGGTTCATGCACGGCGAGCAAAGCATCAACGTCCCATCAATCAATCCATGCATCAATTATTTAATACTAATATCCATCCATGTTGCTGTTAGCCTCGTGGCCGCACGACCGAGCACGGCGAGGCGTTAAATCGGTGGCTTGGGCGAGCTACTTGCGATGTCCGGAGTTCAGCCGAGCTAATTAAAATGCAAGGAACCCAGCCCAGGCGGGCTTTCTTTTCACAGGTAGCAACCAAACAAGCGTGCATGAAATCCAGCCACAACCCCTGAGCCACATAAAAGATGCTCACGACGCAAGCCAAACTGGTCTTATATCTCCCTGGTTCACACATACACATGTCTCGCTCACGATCCAACACTCTCCGCCCTTGTTCTCTCTCCATGTGACACGCACCCCCCCTAAGTACCATAATCCCTCACTCCATCATCGGCTCTGTTTGGATCCATGGGTTAGAGTTAGTTTGGAGTCAACTAACCCAAAAAGATCCAAACAGGAGGGTTAGTTTAGGTTAGATGCATCTAACCCATCCAAAAAAACTAACCCATCCAAGAGGTGCTTATTTGGGTTAGTTCTTATCGGGACCACTAATAAAAACTTTTTTCTCTCGCTCTCCCTGCAGCAGATCCCTCCCTACTTCCTCGAAGCTTCTCGTCCTCTCCCTCCCTCCCTCTCGCACCGCGCGTGAAGGTGCCTCGCCGTATCCGCGCTCCATCTAACCCTGCCATCCAAACACCTCTTTACTTAGAGTTAGTTCAGGGTTAGAATCTAACTCTAACCTCTAACTGAGTTAGAGTATCCAAACAGGGCCATAGGCGCAAGCACACCCCCCCTCCTAAGTATGATTATCTCTTACTAGCCATCAGGAACACACATATTGTCTCCTTCCATCCATACGTCTATCTCGATATCTCTCGGGGCATCTTCTATCGTGCACACACCTTGTCACTCGATCTCCCACCCATGTAGTAACATCATGATCTCCAGGGGATCTCTCTATGACAAACATACACTCTCTCCTCCCCATGTCTGCATTTTCTCCGTACGTCTCTCTCGACCTCTATCCCTTGTTTGCCAGACCCCTCTTGGCCACGTGCTAGGGGTCTTCCTCTCTCGGTTCCAAACAACCACACACTATCTCCTCATCTTGCCTCCGTTGTCGAAGATGCATGTGTGATATGTTTGCATAAGACACACACGCCTTTTCTCCACTTTCATCGTGTGTCGTCCATGTCTCTTTCACACACGCACACACACTTTTTTCACTCACTCACTCACTCTCTCTCTCTCTCTCTCTCTCTCTCATTAGGGACTCTGTCACGTCCATAAGCATAAACATTTTCATCTGGAACGATCATAAGATTCATCACAACATGTACTTACTACATACTATCATTTATGTTTGGTATTGCAGATATAAGTAATTTCTTTATAAACTTGGTCAAAGTTTCAAAAGTTTAACTTAAAAAAAATGTTGTAACTACATTATCGAACGGAGGGAGTAGCTCTTTCTCTCTCTCTGCTATCTCTCACGGGCCTCCCTCTCACTCGAACTCTCTATACCGACGGATTATCGCGCTCCTTGTGTCAGCGTATAGCTCAAGATATTGTTTAGTTGACGGTCAACCAATCCACATGCTGCGTTGTCAGCTCGTGTTATGTATCTTGGTGTGCTGGCCCATGTGGCAGTGGGTGAAAATAAGTAAACTAGAGGGCAAACTTCTTGCGGACGAAGGACGCACTCGCGCACAATTCACCACTGCGCGGCGGCATGCACAGAAGGATGCACTCGCGCACACCCAGCACACAACACACACCAGCACACGTGTACACCGCCGTCGCCGCCGGTTGAGATGGACGGCGAGGCAGCCAACAAGCGGAGGCGGCTCGAGCCAAAACGGCATCCGGCGAGCCTGGACTTCATCAGCAGCCTCCCCGATGACATGCTACTCGTCATCATCGGCCTCCTCCCCACCAAATCTGCTGTGCGGACCGCCCTGCTCTCCCGGCGGTGGCGCCCGCTCTGGCGCTGCGTCCCCCTCAACCTCACCGTCGACAGCTGCCTCTGCGGCGGGATTACAGCGCATGGCGCGATCTCCAAGATCCTTTCGCCGCACCTGGGCCAGCCAGACGCCTTGACATCCGCATGTTCAGTACCAACTACAAGGTCCAACCCAAGTTCGACGATTGGTTCTTATCCCCCGCCCTAGATCAGCTCGAGGAGCTCAGCTTTGAAGCTGGAAGATGTCGCTCTCTGCCGCCGTCCGCGCTCCGCCTAACGCCAACGCTGCACCGCGCCAGCTTCAGCTCCTGCTATCTTCCCCAAATTAATGTTGCGCCCGCCCTTCTTCTCCCTCAACTCAAGCAGCTCGACCTCTTCGACGTTGTCATATCGAAGAAGGCTATGGAGCACCTACTCCGCAACTGTACTGCGCTCGAGTACCTTCGTCTTGAGAAGATCCACGGGTTCATTAGCCTCCACATCGCCTCGACGAATCTCCGATGGATTTATGTGTCTTGCTGGCCCCGCAACAAGACATCAATTGGGAAGAGATCACTCCAGCTGTTCCATGTTATGGTCATTGAGAATGCGCCTTTCCTTGAGAGATTGCTTGTATCGGATCTAGAAGGGGTCATTGACGCGCCAAAATTGACAGCGTTGGTGTACTCGTCTGCCAAATTCTCTGAACTCTTTATTGGATCCGTAATCGTTCAGGTACAACACTCATCTTCTTCTCCGTCTTCTTGAAATTCACATTTTTAAATTTCTTCTTGATGTATTCGACCGTCTTCGGAAAATGATTCCCACAAGCTTGACCCAGTCCATGCGCAAAGTGAAGATCTTAGCACTAAAATCTATCGGCCCCAATCTGGATCAAGTTGTTGGATTCCTTACATGCTTTCCATGCGAAGAATCTACTCATCGAGTGAAACTTCTTTCCTATTAGTAAACGGTAATAACAAAGTAGCTCAATTTTTCGTAATTTTCCCAAATTACGATGACAAAATAGTGTTCAAAACTACATCTCGCCTTTGCACGAAAGAAATGCTTTTAGTATTTTTTCTCACATGATCACCTGCATCATTTTTATGATGTACTACTATAGTAGCCTAGGCTAGTCATAGTGGAAAGTAACTTAGACTACTCCAGTAACTCTATGGTTACCCTAAGGGCAAGTACTACCTCTATCCTGGTTTACTCTTCCAATTTCGTAGTGTCAAAATTTGACCACAGATTTAACTGACAAAATGTTAATGCATATCACTAAGAACTATATCATTGGATTCGTATTTGCACATAATTTCAAATGGTGTAATTTTTAGTGACATGCATTGGCATTTTCTTAGGTAAATCTATGGTCAAAATTTTATACTAAATACGAGGTAGTATTCCCTCCATCCCAAAATTCTTGTCTTACATTTGATTAGATACGGATGTATCTAACACTAAAATGTAACTAGATACATCCGTATTTAAACAAATTTAAGACAAGAATTTTGGGACGGAGGGAGTACAAAAGTGGGCTATGTAGGCCAAAACACGTGCCAAATTCACTTGTGATGCATTTGGCATCGATGCCCCTCCATTGCTCATCTGGTGCCCCAATCTGGATCACCTACTTTGCTCCGGTGCCAAATTAACTCACGCAATGAAAAACACTGCGTGGGAGAGAGAGATGACCGAGGCAATAAAAAATCACTTGTTTGGGAGAGTGAGAGGCTGGTGTAGTTGGTTTGATTGATTTGTTTATACATGTGGGTCTGTGTGCACAGCGGTGCCAACTCTCTCACATCGCGAGGCGGTGCCAAAATCTTTGATTTGACATCGATCGTATTATGTGGCATACTTTTGCGAAATATGGCATCGGCCACATAGTGGAAGGCAACAAATGCCCAAGCTCTTCACGTGCTCCTAGTTAAATGAGAGGAAACAGAAAGATAGAGAGAGAGAGGGAGAGAGAGAGAGTGAAAAATATCACTAGCCAGCCAACCCTATCGTATGAGCGAATGATATTGGTACCTCTTGATGACACGGCAATCTTATGCAGCCAGCTGCTCTAATATGTTCTCTTATTTTGCAGATAAAAAAAGACTCGAAAGTGGAAAATGTGCTGCACTATAACAATCTCATCGAATGCCTTGATCTCCATCTTATAGAAATTGATTTAATCGACTACCGAGGCAGCACATCTGAGATTAAATTGGCCAGGTTCTTTGTTCTGGAGTCAAGTGTGCTCAAGGTAATGAGGTTTGGCGTTCTCTGGCGCAAAAATGAATGGCGTGCTGATCACTTCAAGCGTCTAAGCCTAAATGACAAAGTCTCCGCAGAAGCTGAATTTGTTTTTGAAACATCAAGTGGCCAGAGACTCGAAAACTTATTGCCCATTAGTGACTTGTCAGGTCGGGGGATTTTACTTTGTACGATAACGTTGCATCCACCTAAAGTAACGAAAGTTCTTACATAAACTTCCTAGTAATTTCCTCTTCCTAGGTGCAGCATTACTCCTAACATTTGTAATATCAGTTTGAAACTTGTAATATTGCCGTGTCCTATTCCTGCGTTTTCAAAATCCTGCGAATCAAACAGGTCCTAAGTTGGTGATGATGTTGTGCCTCCCATCTTTCACCAATAGCCGTCGGATCTAGATCTGGCGCATACATACCAAGCTTCTCCATTTTCGCAGAAAGATGCCCGCACTTGTTCCCTATTTACAAACAACTCCTTGTCTCTCACAATCAACCTTATCTCCTCCCCACCACATCTAGAAGGCCGTGGAAAAATCTGGCACGATGGCCGCTGCCGGAGCCGTCCACCCCAATCTTGGTGTTTCGGCAATGCACGGGAATCTACGCACGGGAAATTATGTCGAACAGGGCTAGTTGTAAGCAGGCTAGCTCTACAGCCATGATGATAGTATTGCGCAGACGGTGAGGCTGACTATGGTATGCGAACACGGCGCCTATACTCAGTGTCATCTCCGTGCGAGGTCTTGTCACTTCCTTTGTGAGGAGCAGCACGTAATAATTTGACCAGCGGGTAGTGCAGTGCTAGTACTCCTAGGAGTACTCCCTCTGTCCCAAATTTCTTGTCTTAGATTTGTCTAGATACGGATGTATCTAATACTAAAATGTGACTGGATACATCCGTATCTAGACAAATCTAAGACAAGAATTTTGGGACAGATGGAGTACTACATTGGTAGTACTACTACTAGTACTAGTAGCACCACCGTCTGGTTTAGGAGTACTACCACGTCCATCTGGATTTTAGTATTTGACTAGCAATATCTAGTAATGCATGTCACAAAATATGTACTACTCCCTCTGTAAATAAATACTATGGTGACAACCTCTTCGACGAACTGGTGGCCCTGAGACTACCCACCGTCGCGCCGGAGGATATCCACCTCGAGGTCGCGTTCACCGTGCAGCGCCTGGCGCAGCAGGACACCATCGACATAATCACCCACGTCTACGCGCATGCAAGAGGAGGACGATGGGGCGCTGGCCTTCTTGGACCGCAGGGCAACCTTGGGCAACACTGTTGGAAGCACGTTGAGCTCGCCGCCAACGCCGCTGCTCCTCACACGTTGGTTGGTGACCCGGCGCACTAGGGTGTGAGGATGTCGTTGATGGATCCGTATGTATTTTTATCTTTCCGTCAAATCCAGGTAGTAGTATATGATACTACAGTAATTATCTTACCTTTCGCATCAACTTCATAATTTTCGTTCGTACTCCATGCATGAACGGCGCCAGAACCAAACTTCTCATTACTCTATCGATCACGCCATGGAGCAGAACCAAATTTTACAAGTTACGAGTTCAAAAGGAAAAGCCTGCCGTGTTCGCGTCGCACCCCCACACGGTTGGTCCGACACGACGCTCAAGCGGGAATGCGTGCAGTGTTGCATTTTCACTTACAAGTGGGACCGTAGTTGAGCAAACCGACTATCGGCAAACCCCCATCCCGCCCACCGTGCGGTGGCTGAGAAAACAGGAGGGAGAAGAGATGGCTGTAGCACGGACTCCAAGAAAATTGGTGTCGGATGGGACTCGTATGGGTGGTGTGTGCCGTACTGCTAGACGTGAATGCTAGTTATGGCCCATGCCACCCCACTATATCGAGCCTATATCGAGGTACGTAGAACAAATTTCCTGCAGTCCATGCTCAGCACTCCTGTATCTCTCTTCTCGCCAGCCAGTAGACCTTGTGAGCCCATCGTCTGTTTGCTCACATGCGGTCCCACATGTCGGTGAAAGCATAAGCGGACCCAATCGAACCTGCACATCTTTCACCTCGGCGTGCTGGTGATGAAAAACAAATCCAAGAAAGATCTTGGTGGCTGCTTTTGGAGTTACTCAGGAGTAGTAAGATTCTATTTACAGTTTAATCCAAGATGCACATCTCGTGGCTTCAACTACCATTCTATTTTCTTTCATGACACGAACTGGATGCTGGATGTCCCACGTGTCGGCAAAAGGAGGAAGAAACCGACCGAATCTTCGGTTGTGCTCTCGGATTAGACTAGTTGTGCTAACTTAAAAATTTTATTGTGTACTCCCTCCGTTCCAAAATACTTGACTTCCATTTTTTCAAAAATGGATGTACCAATATACTAAAACATGTCTAGATACATATATATTTTGACAAATAGAAGGCATGTATTGTGCAACGGAGGGAGTAGAATGGATGCAAGTTTTTCAATTGGGAAGAAGAGTACATCCATATATTGATAGAGCGCAATTTAGTAGATGTTCTATCACTTTTAGCTAGCACAAAGGCTATAGATGAGATTAGTGCACTTGTGGATACTCCTACTTGGTATGCGTGTTGCTTAGGCCTTGAGAGAAAATGGACCGGAGGGAGTACTAGAATAGAGGCTAGACATGAGACTAGATGGGAGGAAGCAATGTCTACTTCTTTACACTCGAAGAAGAAAGAAGCACGCAAGATCGAGCGTCCGCAGATCAACAATTAATGCATGGAGAAGGCACTAATCCTACTTACAGGAGTAGTAAAATGTATTCTTGTGGTTCTTGTTTTCTTTGGTCTTCCTTTTCTAGTCAAAATTATCGTTGGAGTTCGTGCAAAACGGAGGTCCATTTGGGGTTGTGCGTTGCAGTTGGCCTTACAAGTGGGACTGCAGTTAAGGAAACCGACTGTCGGTGTCAAAACCGGCGGATCTCGGGTAGGGGGTCCCGAACTGTGTGTCTAGGGGATGATAACAGGAGACAAGGGACACGATGTTTTTACCCAGGTTCGGGCCCTCTCGATGGAGGTAATACCCTACTCCTGCTTGATTAATATTGATGATATGGGTAGTACAAGAGTAGATCTACCACGAGATCAGAGAGGCTAAACCCTAGAAGCTAGCCTATGGTATGATTGTTGTATATTGTATATTGTATATTGTATATTGTATATGTGTCGACTAGCCTGGCCCTGGTTTATATAATGCACCAAAGGCCTAGGATAACAAGAGTCCTAGCCGAATACGCCGGTGGGGGAGGAGTCCTCGTCTTGATCACCAAGTCTTGTGGAATCTTCCTTGTAAGCGGCACCTGTCCGGACTGGCCCATGAGTATGCGGCCACAGGGGTCCTCGGCCCAATCTAACCGATTGGGGGCGGCGTGGTGAGTACCCCTAGTCCGGGACACCGTCGATAGCCCCTGAACCGGTCTTCAAGTTAGGGGCGCTCCTCGATTCTTCGAACTGTTCTTCATCTTGATTGCGGTCTTGAAAACTGGTTCAACAAATCTTCTCATCTTGATCTTGAGGTTAGCGAAATGCATTGGCGAGTTTATCGTCGGGTATCCGAGGAGCCCTTTAAATTTCGGCCTTTATCAATGCCTTGTTATTTTCGCCACGCCTCGGGTTGAAGTTATTCCGGGAGGCGGTGTCCTCTTCGTCCGAGCTCTAACGCGGACTGCATTTGAGTATCTTTGCAGCGAGCACCAGCGCGGACTGCTTCCCAGCTCTACCGTCGGACTATGTATCCGAGCTCCAACGCCGGACGGTATCCGAGCTCCAACGTCGGACTATGTATCCGAGCTCCAACGCCGGACTGTATCCGAGGTGTCGTAAATCACCTTGGTTCAAAGAAGTTTGAAGGAGTTTAGCCGAGCTTAATGATGGAAATGCCCTCTATGGAGCCAGCCACTAGCGTCCGAGCTTTATGCCGGACTGCTTCCGAGGTGGTGCACCACCCCGAATGTGGGCTGATTTTTGGTCAACATATTTTTTATTGATGCAATTTATTCTCTGACGAGATATATAGCCAGTAGCCCTCAAGGTGTGTATCGGTCTAAAACCCGAGATGCACCTGAAGGATGACATAAGACCGCTGATCCCATGGTGACGGCGAGGCGAGGTTGATTTGCAAAATCGGCACGAGGATCAAGTCCTAGCTTCAGCGAGAATACTTGGGGCCTTGGCGGCGTGCTCGGACCTCGAGACTCAGGTTGGGTGCGGCCGACCAACCCGAGGATCAAAATCTCCTCGAAGCTGTATTGCACTTAAAATTTTCTGCATAGAACAAGCAATGCAGTAGCCCCGAGACACTAGTCGGGTGGCAACACGGATCGAGGATCAATGTGCCCCTTTAATATTTGTAAATAATAAGCCCGAAGCCCAGTAGCCCCGAGCCTTAATGCGGACGCGGGTGGGCGAATTAAGGATTGATATCCATAGTAAAGAACAAATTATGTGTAATGACTCAATGTATCCAAGTACTTTATGTCATTAATGCTCGGATCCGCATTGTACAAAACTTTTTGACTGACCATCGGCTTCAACCTCCTCGATCGATGGCAGGAGTGTTTGTCCTACTTTATAAAGCCTTTATGAGGCAAAGATTTACGACAAAGAAGGCAATCTGGCCATACGGTTTTATAAACATAGGTCTGTGAGAGAGATATGTTATATTACTGTTTAACGGAAGAATTGTCTTCCAAAGAAAATAGTCCCTTATCGGTTCCTTTCTTTGGGTTGTCACGCTAAGCATGATCATGAAACCTCAGCTCGATGTAAGAGCAAAATATTGAGGATTTAGTTTGGGAGGCGATTACTAGCCCCGGTAGTGTTCGGCGACGATCGAGGTCAAGCGGAAACACTTGACCAATGTTATGAATGGCCCGTCATTTAATATAGTCATCGGATCGCTGAACAGTTTACACCTATTGTGAAAGTCAGTTTTCGGCTTTTTCCACTGAGGTGCTTGACCATGCGAGCTGGAAGCACAATCGCGATGGTTCTCCTTTGCACACCTAGCGAACAAAGCGGAGCGTAGGAGGCAAGCAGGGAGCCGGGCAACCCAACTATTGATCGAAGACACAATTGAAACTGATGCATATATAGCAATATCCGAGAATGTTTTTGCCGAATCTCTAAAGGTGTCCGGCGCTGCACTGCGAGACCTGTGCTGAAAACACACAAATAGTTTAAAAGTGCCAAAAGTTTGGAAAACTAAAAAACGTCAGTAAAAACATGACGTCCGGACAAGATCAAGTGTTCGGTGCCAATCCGAAAATTGGACTTGAGAAAAAAAAGTGCTTCTACCGTGCTTTAACATGACACATCCTATATCAAGACTTCAAGCGGGTCAGCCTACGGCTTCAGTCTCCCATCCCGAAGGCGGAGTACTTCTCATGTCAGTTTAGAAAACTAAACTCTAGCGGTTGTGAGAGAGAAATTAGGCTCCCCGGCTAGTGACCGCACTCTCGTGTCGAAAAAAAGGAGTGATAAATAATAAAAACTTTGCAACGACTAAGAAGAAAAACACTTAGTATGAAACGGCTCAAATAAACATAAGAGCCCCCAAGTGACTTGGGTAAAAGTTGACTATATAATGTAAGGTGACATGTAGAATGCCTTCTAGCCGGATTGTAGATCGTTTGTCGTAGTGGACCTTTTCGCTTCAACCTCTGGACCCAATAGTCCGGAGTGTGTCCGAATACCCTCGCGGTTATAAAAACCGGGGCATGCGTGGAGACCAGGCGTAGGGGTCATTAGTGCTTTACTCAGACAAGTGCCTAACTAGTTATGTTATATTACATGGTTAATAAGAAATATCTTCCAGGGAGAATAGTTCCGTTAGGGGTTCCTTTCCCTAGGAGGCATGCCCTAAAGTGCATGCCCGGACTGCGAAAAGAGCAGAAAAACATCTGGGGGCAGGTAAATAAATAGGTAAGAAATCATCTTTTAGTTCACCGACCGAGTATTCCCTTAAGAACGCTAGCTTTCGGCTTCACCCGGTATGAGGTACACATCCGGCTGACCCGGCAGTAACAATCACAGAGGTGCTCCCTTTACCACCTAGCCGAACAATCGGGAACGTAGGGGTAAGCACAGGAGCCAGGCAACCCAGCTTGTCCAAAACTTAAGTCATATCGATGCATATAGTGGTGAATAAAAGGTACATGCGGAAGTGTGACACATGTGTTGGGCATAAAGCCCGTATTAATAAGCTTCATTAAAGAAGCCCCGAATATAATGGTAGCGGGTAGTCGTCAAGTGTGTCTTGAACAAAGTCGGACAAGGAAAAATTTTACAAGCAACTTTTTTCCAAAAAGTATAATGCTTAGTCGAACCGAACCAAGTTAGAAATTTAAAACTTTGAGCATGAAGGCAACTTAGCAGGTTAATGTGTTCGGTATTGTGACGGTCCGAGCTTGATGCGGGAGAAGGTTCCATTCCCCAAGCCGTTCGAGGTGGCGGAGCAAAGAGCTCGGCGCTCGAAGTGGTGACATAGCACGGTCAATGTAGGGACTGACAGTGATGCGAGTCCCTGCATGGGGTAATGAAGTGTTGAAAGCCCCGTCCAGCCGAGGTGACGCCAAAGGATATAGTCCGGTTGGATCATTTTCCTGTGCACAAAAAATAGTGCAGACCGGAGATAATAGTAATAATGATAATTAAAAAAATCGTTGCATAATAATAATTTATGCAAACTGAGTAATGAAAGAAATATGGCCTGGCGCCGAAGTCAATGTCGATGCAGGGCATCGGCGTGATGCGTTAAAGGCGTGGCCAAGCCTGAATTCACAGGTCGGTCCGAGCTCCGGATCGGCGTTAGCGGACTATATCTGAGCCGGCCGAACCACCATGCGACTTTCGTTAATGCGGCCACCATTTGATAGACCTGTGTACATATGATGGACAAACCAGAGTAATAATTCCTTGGAAAAAATAAACCCAAACAAGCAAAAAATACTAGGATTAATAGCACCTGGCTTATGTGTTGTAGCAATCCGAAGGAAGGTGATTCCCAAAATTGGGACTCGATCCACGCTCCCATTACCTGATGGGTGATAAAACGACGGCATGACAATCTTTGGCAAGGTTAGCTTCGCCGAGGCAAAGCCCTCGGTCCAGCTAACGTGATGGAGCTAATCGGCTAGTGGCGCGAAGTGTCCGGAGTAGGTTGACGAAGAGATGGCGAAGCCCCGGTCGATCGAGATGTCGAAGTAGGTCGGCGTGATGGACACCAGCTTGAAGAAGCAATAGTGCGGCCCTGCCGATGCGGTCGTGGCGTGGTCGATGCGGCTTGATGAAGCGACCGTGCAGCGGCGGCGATGTTGGTGATGATTTATCGCCAGCGATGCGGACTCTTCTTGACTTGCCGAGATGATGATCGAAGAAGTTGAGCTCGGCTCAACAAAGTGACAACGCGTCTAAGCGCAGGTCGGCAGCCGTGGAGCAATATTGCGGACTGGTTTGACATCAGCATGATGTTGAAGATCATGTTCAAAAGATCTTAAAGTTAGTGGGATGTGTTGGAAACAAAACACAATACCCCATACAAAACATCCTTCAAAAGGATGTCCAAATCCCGTTCATAAAAAGGCGAACTCGGGTCGGATTCGTTTCGCGAGAAAACAGATCCGAAAAGTGATGCACTAATCGGAATGTTCCCGGAGTTTGGGCGGTTGGATCGAGCTGAAATTTTGAGGGTGGTAGATATAGGAATTCCACAGCCGATCAGCGGTTGGATCTTCGAGAGGAAGTCCGAGCTAAGTTGGACACCACGCCTAAACTCGTCCGGATTCTCGTCCAGATTCAATGCGGCTCGGTATATCGGAGATTGCCGAGATTCCTCCATCGAACTCGGCGAAATTTTCCAGGGTTGTTGTAGACTCAATTCCGCACAATTCCACTGAAGCAATCGTTAATCGGCGCTTGAGGAGGCGGTGGCGGCGGACACAAATCCGCTGTCGAGAAAAAGCGATCTGATGCCCGAGGCGTGTTGGCGTTGAGCCCCGGGCTCCGTGGATGATTCCTCCATGATCTTGATAGAGATCGGAGTTGATGTTGATGAAGGCCCTCATCCAAACATGACGATCGGAGATAGGGCGAGTCCTTGGTCGAACCAAGGTGACGGTCGGTGGTGACGAAGATCTGCGAAATCGCGATTGATCTGCTGAGCGAGCCATCGACCTTTTGCGAACACACGGAGGAACTCTCAATGAAAGCACCAATGTCGGTGTCAAAACCGGCGGATCTCGGGTAGGGGTCCCGAACTGTGCGTCTAGGCGGATGGTAACAGGAGACAAGGGACACGATGTTTTACCCAGGTTGGGCCCTCTCGATGGAGGTAATACCCTACTCTGCTTAATTAATATTGATGATATGGGTAGTACAAGAGTAGATCTACCACGAGATCGAGAGGTTAAACCCTAGAAGCTAGCCTATGGTATAATAAATGGTATGATTGTTGGGTTTGCCCGGCTCCTGTGTTTTGCTGCCTTACGTTCCGCTCTGTCGGCTAAAGCGGCACCAGGAGAACTACTGCGATTGTGCCCGATTCGGTAGGCGAGCACCTCGATGAGAGCCGAAAACGGTTGTCATGATATAGCGAGACTGGTCAACCACTCGATGACTCATCGGAATGTTTAGAATTCCTCCACATTAACAAAGGACGGTTTTCGATCGGGCACATCGCTTTTCAATTCGGAAGAGTGCGGTGCCCCGAGGCTATATAGTAGCCCCACCCTCGAACTCCTATGGCTAAGTGAAAGTGATAAAGCATTATAGTCCGGTTGCCTAGTTTGCTCGCTACCACCTCCTTAACAGGACCAAGGCGTTGGATTAAGTGTGAAAAAGCGCTTCTTTCCAAACACCCCGCACTATGTGCGTGGGGGCTGAAACCAAGGACTGCCATCTTTCGAGTTATATATACATATACATAAAAGCGGCCGCCAGGGGAGTAGTTTACTACTTGAGCGCACAAGTATAAAAAGCTCTTATATTATATTGAAACATTGTTTTCACAAATCATACATGTCATTTAAACATAATATCCTTGAGCCTGCGTCTCTATTAAGCAGCGCCTGCGAGACTTCCTCAAAGTAGTGCTCGGCGGTACTCGGCTTCTGCCGAATCTTGGGATTCAACGTCGGTGGCGTTCATCTCCGCCAGTATGTCTTGACGGGCGAGCCATCCGTGCTCCCTCAATACCGCCCGACCGCTTCATTGCGTCGTCTGTGTACCGCACCAAGGAACTACTGCACTAAACCAAAATAACTCTTGGTGGGGTCCGCCCGACCACAAATGAAGTCATGACATGCTTCATGGCAAGTTCGGATAATCAATTCAGCTCGGCCCATTCGGCCAACCGATCGGTCAGCGGAAGAGGGCGCTCCGGACTATGGAATTGCGACCAATATAGCTCTTCCCTTACGTGCCCCTTCGGCCCGGGCGCTCAATCGCGTCATGGCGCTTCGCCGCTAAGTCGAGATAAGTATCCTCGAACTCCACAACTTGTCCAGCGAGCATACTTTGGATCCGTATATTTCCTCCAGCGCGAAGCGGTTTTCCAGCCGTAATAGCCCGGCCTGACTCAGCTCCTCCTTGGCAGCTCTCAAAGCGGAGCGAGCATCCTTGGATTGGCGGTGGCCTTTTCGAGCCCTCTTGCTCCGCAGCGTTCTTTTCAAGAACCTCGCAGCGGTCGGTAATATTCTTCAACTTTACGGCCATATCGGCCATTTCCTCTTTAACCGGCGATGAGCAGCCCGTTCGGCTTTTAGCTCCTCGGCCGCCCTTAAGACGGCCGCATTACTATTTCTGGCTTGCTCTTTCGCTCGAGCGAGTTCCGCCCGAAGCTCCTCCGCAGCAGCGACACCATCTGCATTAAGCATACAAGTAGTAAGACATGGGCGTCAAGATCCCTTACCAGGTGTCCGCGAAGAAGTCGCATACCTTGTGACTCGTCAAACCATTTATTGACCAGCGCGATGTCCGCATCCGCCTTGTTAAGTTGCCGCTTTAGTTCGGCATATTCATCAGTCCGGCTGGCCACCGGACGCCCCGCCACCTGTTTAGGAGCGGCGATATGTTATAACTGAGATTTTGACCCTCGGCACGCTGTCAATTTTGACAACATACCGAGTCTCAGGGGCTACTATCTATACAGGGCGCATTCTATATGCATAACTCTCCACGGATGCAACTCTTTCAATCACCGTACCCATTAGAGCACGGTGATCTTACTCGAATAATCGCTCGCCCAAGCAGATCCTTGACTCCTCCGACCGCCGCCGATTGGCGCGGACCTTCGGCCCGCGGACTTGGGGAACCCTCGTGGCGACACCTCGGGGTCATCCGCCTGCACGCCGTGCGGCGAGTTGAGCGTTCGCTCTCCATCATCTCGAAGAAGATCCCCGAAGCGAGCTCTGCTGGCAGGGCTGAGATCCGAACTACAAGGTACAATTCGGTTATCTTTAGAAAGAAATACAGGGATGTTCCTTATTTACAAGACCCTTCTTTTTACCTACGGCTCATTTGGAGGCTGATCCCCTGGGGAAATAGTGCGGCTGGGTTACTTCCCGGCGCGGACTCTCGACGAAGATTCCTTTCCCTCTTTGAGGCCTTGACCTCCGGATCTTCCGGCGGTCCTCTCCTCTCCTCGAAGATGGGACTTTAATCCCTCCTTCCTTGATAGCCTCCTTCGTAGAGGCGGTTGCTTCCCGCTCCCCCTTCGCCTTCTTCAAAAGCGCGACCTTCAACATCTTGGTCAGCATGGGATCCGGCGTGGTCTCTGGGAGGGAGCGGACACCTTATTAACTTTGCCTTGGCTATCCACTCCTGTTCAAGCGACTCCTTTAAAGGGCATATATATGATAAATGAATGGACAACTTGTCCGTTCTGGGACTACTTCTTGAGTATCTGGGCGATTGCAGCTTAGTCCTGCATCCTCGGTCAGTCGGACACTTCTCTTGTGATCCGAAGAACAGTTTATACATCTCCACAGGCGTCGTGCCCATAAAATTTTGGAGAGCTCATGGTCCCTCTGGATTAAATTCCCACAGGCGGAGGCGGCGTTTGCTTGATCTTGAGCGCGGATCAACATAACCTGCACCACTGCAACCAGATTGATCTCTCTTTCTTGGAGGTCTCGAATCGGCCCTGCAGCAAAGGCGTCCTTGGGCGGCCCCAGTCCAGCCCTTGTTTACCCATGGCGCCCGGCCGTTGTGGTGGACTGGCCGGAAGGCGGGGCGCCACCATTTGGTGCCCACAGGGCGGTGATATAAAACCACTCCCGTTGCCACAAACCAAGCTCCTCTTGAAAAGAGCCCTCGGACCCGGAGCATCAGCACATTTGCTTATGACCGCCCCTCCGCACTCTGCTTGTTGCCCCGATCATCTTTGGCTCCACCTTGAAGGTCTTGAGCCACAATCCAAAGTGAGGGTGATATGGAGGAAGGGCTCACATCGACAATGAATGGCGAGATATGGAGGATGGACTCAGTTCAAGTCATGGAAATCCAGCCCATAATAAAACATGAGCCCCGCACAAAGGGATCCGTCGTGAAGCCTAAACCCGAAGGAAGTGAGACCACGAACACCACGTTCTCGCCGGGCTCGGGAGTGGGAATGACCTGCCACGGAGCAGGCAGCCTATCACGAGATCTCGCGGTTAGATACTGGCGTCTCGCAGCTTTAGCACCTCTTCTTACGTGACGGAGGAAGACATCCATCGGCCGTGCTGGTGAAGCGGACATCGTCGAAGGTCCGGCGCCTAAATCTGAAGCTTTGGGTGTTAGAACTTCGGCGAGGCGAACTTCGATGGAGGTGTAAAAGAAGAGGCCTTGGTCTCATTACAAAGAGGTTGAATACCAAGAGCCCACTCCGTGGCGATTAGGACTCGCCTTTGATAGAGGAGGCGCTTGAAGCAGACGCAGTTGGGTTACCGCCCGTATTGTTGGGAATCCCGGAATAAGGGGCATGATCTATGCTTTGATAAGGCGTGCCAAGGAAACCGCCTTGCTAAGCGCCTTGAGGTGGAGCAGTAAAACAATTCATATAAAGACCTGGCGGCGGTGTGATGTCATGCCGCGGAATACGTCGGCAGATCTGTGCAAAAGTTATTCTCTCTACGGTGGTATGTGGAACTTGTTTTGCGAGCGGACACTATCCTTGTGTTCAAAACCTTCTATGAAGTATTGGAGGAGGAACCCGCCTTGCAATGCCGAGGACAATATCGTGCGGACTTCGTCATCATTGAAGCCTGGTTAGGGAGCTCTTGAGGAGTCTGGACTAGGGGTGTCCGGATAGCGAACTATCATAACCGTCTAGTGTGCGGATGGGACTTTCCTTGGCGTGGAAGGCAAGCTTTGCGATCTGGATATGTAAATCTCCTACCATTGTAACCGACTCTGTTTAACCCTAACCTATCTGGTGTCTATATAAACCGGAGGGTTTTAGTCCGCAGGACGAACAACAATCATACCATAGGCTAGCTTCTAGGGTTTAGCCTCCTTGATCTCGTGGTAGATCTACTCTTGTATTACCCATATCATCAATATTAATCAAGCAGGAGTAGGGTATTACCTCCATCGAGAGGGTCCGAACCAGGGTAAAAACATCGTGTCCCTTGTTTCCTATTACCATCCGCCTAGACGCACAGTTCGGGACCCCCTACCCGAGATCCGCCGGTTTTGACACCGATAACGGACTCCAAGAAATATGGTGTCAGATGGAAGTTGTGCTGGTGGCGTGTGCCGTACTCCTGGACGTGAATGCTTGTTCTGACCCATGCCACCCTACTACTCCTACTACTTACTATATAGTACTACTAGTATCAAGGATTCGAGGTGCTGGTTACGTAGTACAATATGGCTACAACCAAAACACCCGCACGACGCGCGGAGCATGTGAAGCTAGTACAAGTAGTGTACTACTATTGTTGATTGGCCTCATCCGATAACCTGTTGCAATGCACGTACAATTATGTATTCGGAAAATATTTTTTTGCCTCGTCGCACCACTCACTCACAGAAGCAACTCGAAAGCCATTCATAAATTTAGTAAGTTTATCACATGCATATCATTTTATTACATACAACAAGTCATCAACCCACATCAACAACGAGGATACATTATAAATACTAAAGTTTTCACCACACAACAAATAACAAGCAATGAAATGAACTTCAACTCAACCATTCCTCGGTGTTGGAAACGCTTGCTTTGAACCACAAGTGATTCTCTGGGACGGGCCATCCATTGTCGATCTGGAGACCAACGCAGGACTGATCATCCTGGCTGAAGCGGCCTACTATATCAGTACCAGGGTAGGGAACCACCCAAATGTCCAAGGTATAGACACAGTTGCTTATCATAAATGGTAGTAACGTTGTGTCGACAGCAGTTGGATCGCCTTTCACCATCATTGAATAGTTTTCTCCAAGGAAGAGCAAGTTTTCTCCAAGACTATCAATTCTGTACCAGGGAGAAGGAGTTTGCGCTAGCACACTAGTATCCATCCCGAATACCATGCAACGGGTGTTGGAATAGGTCCGGAGAGTGCGACCATGGGAGACTACACCTGCTTCCTTAGCGATAACATCATCGATGGGCTGTATACACGAGAAGAGGTGATCCATCGAATTAGTTGCGAGTAGCCAAATAGTATATAAGCGCTGCTCGTCCTCATGCTCGTGATCATCACCATCATCATCTCCCCCTTGGTTATAAAAATCTTCAAGTACAGGTGGTGGAATGTTCACAGGACCTTGGAAGCACAAGAAGAAGGTGAATTAGTAAGGCTGGCCATAGTGGGGGTAACATAAGTAGTATCATGCACTTGGGACTCGCAAACATGCTTATGTGGAAGGCAATTAAGGAAGAGAGAGATGGTTATAGTAACATAGGTAGATACCGTAACATAATAAATGTGATGCTACTATGTGTCATGCATGGCAATAAATGAGACCACCTATGATACTAATCTAAGATACTATGCACTAAAGGAAACTTGCTAACCCGCATGCATGTGGATGAAACAATTATAATTACGGTGGAAGACAAGCGTGCGAAACAACGAGGATGCCATGCAAAAACAGTGCCACAGTGGTGGCAGCAAACACAAGGCCCTCGTGTTGAATTGCATCACAGTACTTATCCGTGTACGAAACTGATTTTGAGCAATATCCATCCGTCAAACCATCGAGGATGGCAACAAGCTTGTCGAAGATAGCAACAACTTCATAGTTGTTGTAATTCCAAGCGGTTGGGGACTCGAGAAATTGCTATCTTCCGTGAAGACAATCACCATGATTGTATTTGAGCGTCGCGTACAATACGGTGTGCTCAACCTCAGGGCGGTCTGCGGAGATTTTGGAAGTGGAACCGGTCATGAGTGTACACATTCACAAGTTCCCACTCGCAGATTGGACCCAATGTAAACAACCCAATCTCCATTTGCGCCTGCCAAGCCTTGCCCTCAGCGATGGCATCTTAACATCATACGTATCATTATCAAGCGGCATCAACTTGCAGGCGAGGCCTCCGTCGTGTGGCGCCGATCATCGAGGTCCGGCGAAGAAGATAGGGAGATCAAACCGCTCCTTGACTCTTGGGTTCCTTGTAATGATGTTATTAGTTGAGTCAAGAATGGGCTTGAACGAACCTGCCATGCTAGCCAAGGTGATGACGTCGCACAGATCAATGAGTTCCTCCACCACGTCATCTTTTAGATCGGGGCAAGAATAACGGGGTCGTTTCCGTCCTGTTCCCTCCATGGAGAATACGATCGAACAATGGCAAAAGAAAGGGTGAAGGGCTGAAGGAAAATGGAGGAGGGAGAGGAAGAGCGTGCGACAGCAGTTCCAAATCGAGAGGGAAAGGCGAAGAGTCGGTGGACGTTTGCCAATTTGCCACGGTTCACGAAGGGGCACCCCGGCCTACACGTCTGTTCGGAAATACTCCTACTACTCGCCGTCGTCTCACTGATATGTGGAATGGGACCACATGTCAACGAAACATGGTTTGTAATTTCTCGTGCAAAATGCGATCTGGCCGCGTTGGCCCGAGGTGCCGCATTAGTTATCGACCTTTATTTTTTTAATGGCGTGTCATTCAGTTTTGAAACACGACTAACAGGTTTTGTACGCAGAGAAAATATAAACTACTCTACCACTACTCCACCTCCAGTACTAGTAGTATAAAGAAGATATATAGGCTGGAGCTTGATGCTTTCTTGCCAAGGGCTGCCCACTTGCTTCTCACACTACCACCCTCTCTCGGATCTAAAAAAGCGGCCCTCTCTCCTCCTCACGGTGGTCACAGATCTGCCGGGAAGAAAAGGACATGCAGCGTTGGCCTTTTCGTCGTCGGCGGCGTGGTCACCTGTGACAGCAGGGATGGCCTCCGTCCCCAAGCTCGCTGCCGTAGTGTGTGCGGAGGGCGGCGACCATGGCGAAGCCACTTCCCGCCAACCTCGGGTATGCTACCTCTTTTGAACCATACCCTTGTTCTATTGCCCCATCATGCACGTCGTTGCATATGGATCTTTTCCACTCCACCATCTTCCCAATTTGCTATCCTCTGCTTTCTGCTGGCCTTGAGACGAAAACCATAATTTGCACTATTAAAAAACCCTACTTCATGCGGACTAATGCATGTCTAGGTTGAATAAGGAAAGGAAGGAGATCTTCTTGTCCAAGAGAGTAGGCATCAAACCGCATCTAGGTTGAAAAGGGAAAATCAGTAGCTAAGGAGCGAGTCTCGTGTCTCTTGGTTGAAGAAGGGTAGAAAGGCATGACAACGCAATAGAGAATGACAGGTCGATCGGTTTGTTGTCCTCACATAGGAAAAAGGTGGCTAAAGAGAACAAAAATGGGGCGTAATCCACATATGCTGCTGGATATTTGTTGCTCTGGCAACCATACCTCCCTCACCACTCTGCGTCCATGGAGGTACATCGTCTTGGTCGCCCACTATCGAATGGGCCTCCCATGCTCTTATTGCCACTTTTTTGCTGTTAGTATAACGCCAGCAGTCAAGTCAAGCAATGCTACTGCTAAAGTGATGCCACATTTAACTAATGCGCTCTCGGTCTAATGCCACAGATAAATTTAAGTAAGCGCCATTTAATGTCCTTTGGATCATTTCAGGGTTAGTTGTTGATTGTGGATGTATTAAAGATTTTTCAGCTAAGGCATTCTAATCTTTGTTGCACAGCCAGTATACCAACGATGAAACTTGTTACTACCTTCAGATTTTTGCATTGTTAATGCTTACAAATTACATACCTCACTTTCATGAGAGAAGTTAATTTTTTTGTACAGTGTCACCAAAATGCTAAGGCGCTGATGTCATTTTATTTTGGTTAAATGGCACAGACAATTATGAAGACAAGAGGAAAGGTCAAGAGTGGGCACCTCCTCCTCCGGCTGTTCTCTTGATTCGTTTGATCAAGTTTTTATGTTTGATTGATTATCAAGATTGGGATAGCAATTTTTAAGGTCCCCCCGAGTTTGAAATGATATTTACCTTGGAGGTACATGGTTTGCAATTTTTTTATACTATCATTAGTTAGTAATCCTAGTTACCTTCAGACTTCTGTATTTGGTTTAATGCTCATGCACAACTAGTATACCAATCTGAAACTTGTTACCTTTACATTTTGTATTGTTAATTCTTATAGAAACCTTCCATTACTAGAGTTTATTGAAATTTGTTCAAGAAAACCATTGTCTTGTACCACATAATAAACTAACTACTCTCTTGTTGCACTAGCCCTTTGGATTAGTTTATATTTGTAGTATTCGAATGGTGTTGCATTAGCGTATGGACATAAATAAAGTGTGGCAAGCTTTCCCAGATATGTGCTCAAGAAAACTACTACCTGTTTTCTAAATACTAGGCGTTTGGGTACTTTAAATTGAACCATGAAAGCGTCTTATATTAAGGAACGAGAGGGTGTAGAGTTCACTCAAATTATCCGGTAAAGCTAGTCACACCTTTGTTAAAATTAATGTTCATTATGTTATCGGAGGAGGTCGTATGCTTGTCTCTAATGCCTGTCTACTACATACCCGACATCATGATGTAATGTTAAGTCATTTCCTTTTATGCAGTGTCACTAAATTGTCAAAGCGGTGATGGCATTTTATTTTAGTAGAACTGCACAAAATTTGCTTAAAAGAAGAGGAAAGGTCGAGGAATGGCTCAGTTTTTCAGAAAAAAACTATGTATGCCTTCGACATCAGCCGATGTTGCTTTATTTATTCCTTCAAACAGGTGGTTAGAAACAGTCTTGCTACCTTTTCCCATTAAGAACTTGGAATGCTTATATTTGTGAGTCTATGCTTCAACTAGTGCCACTTTTATAGTAATCACACTTTCAATATCTATGCAAACAGGGATGCTCGATTTTAATGGAGCTGCACAAAAGTCCAAGTGGTTCAAAATTAGGAGCATGTTTTTTCCAAACCTTTATATCCAATTGGTGGCACTATGAGCTCTTCATTATGAAGGTACATGGTTTGCTACTATCTTGCTACTCTTTTTGTACTGTCATTAGATAGTAATACTAGTGGTTTGCATGTGAATTTATTGGCAGGGTGGACCTACATTGGAGGTGCAAGGACATGATTCAATGATTGGATGCTAATTTCGGTTGTATCAATTTCACCTCTTCCATCACTCGAACATGGTGTGGTATATGTTTACTAGCTGCTTGATATTTGTGCGAGACGAGAGATGTACTGCCCGTTGCTATTGGCAAACAAACAAAGCGTCCGCAATTTTGGTTGAACTGCACAAGAGAATAGTATAGTCACTGCATGAAGTGCCATTTGAAAATAGACACAAAGATTGGATAGTCACTTCATGGACTGCAGAAAGTAGTACTCTACTATTTACTGGCCAACACTAGGTGCTTCATTGCTTTGGTCTAATTATACAAAGGGCATCATTTTCCCTAAGTTAAAGTTTGTATTCCGAAAATAGTCTCGCGGTGTGATCGAGAGAAGACCTAATCATATTGCAGTGGATGTTCCTCCATCATGTGTGGTTCATTCTCATGGTTCCAGCTGTTGGTGAAACCACTTATGTTTGCAAGAGGAATTGTAGACTTCACAAACAAATTTGTCTTTCAGTCTGTACTGATTGTTGGCCAAGAAAAGCATCCATGTTAGTAGGAAGAACAGATGTTTTTTCTAGATCTTTGCTTTTGGAGCTACATATTTGTATATGATATGTGAATCATTGAGATGCATTAACATGTTGATCTTATGTATGGGAATCGTACTAGTTAGTTTTAGTTGAGAGGCAAGATCCGAAGTGGCTGATCTTTGCTTTTGGAGCTACATATTTGTATATGATTTGTGAATCATTGAGATGCATTACAGTTACTTATTTCTGTTCGCTCAGTGTTTACAAATTCTTGATCGATCACTAGCTAGGCTACAAATGCGCTCTGGCAGTTTTATTTGCGGCGCAAGATCGAAGTGGCAGTTTTTGAATAAAAATGCCTACCTCTGAAAAACCGACAAGCTACACTATCGATCCTACGGATAAAAATGCCCACCTCTGAAGAAACCGACAAGCTACACTATCGATCCTACACGGATAAATAGCGGATCACGCATACGTACTACCTCCTTTCCGGTTTGCGGGGCTCAATTCAAAAGCGACCTACTCGATCATACACGGATAAATAGCAGATCACGCCGCGTACTAGTACCTTCTTTCCGGTTTGCGGGGCTTAATTCAAACCTCTCACCAACCAAGGTACTCCCTCCGTCCGGGTTTATTAGTCCGTGAGCAAAGCAGCAAGACCAAGGCATGGCAATAATTAACGGCATGCAGAAGTTTAAGCCTAATTAATTCCAGCGATTTAAGTGGATGCATCGTGCCCTCGGCTGCGACTTCGTTGCATGCTGCTTCGCGTACTACTGCGGCGATTACGGCGCTGCATGCAACGGCCGTAATTAAGGCAGCTAACGATGCGAAAAAGATCGCTTTAATTGTTGCGGGCTTTTTAAATCCGTGAAATCATTATGGACAAGGAGGAGATGATTCGAGTGGACTCGTTTGACCGCCATGTCGCGTCACGACCAGACGGACGAGACGGCACGATCATAAATTCAGTTTCCCTAGTTTTCCACGGCAAGCTAGCGCTAAGCCATTATGCATTAATTCCGATGACCGTCGCGCTACCTTCCCCTATAAGTATTGTTTCCGGCCTTCTCGGTGCCACCGTGACCCCTCGCCATATCCTCATAAGCCCCCACCGGCCCGGCGTCGCTCTCCGTCGCCATGCCCCCCCGTCCGCGGTGGCGGCAGCGGGCGGTCACCGCCGGAACTAGTGTTGATTTTTCACGGAAGGCGAGGCGGAGGAGGAGGCATTCTATCTATCTTTAGATGGCAATCGCGAATCGAGGAGTTGTTGGGCGTGACCGCATAAGCGGAGGCGAGGAGTTGTTGGGCGCGACCGCTGGCGGAGAAGCGTATTGCTGATTTGCACCGCCAGGACATGGAGCAGCAGCGCACCGACGCTCTTAGTCGCGAGCAGAGCACCCGCAACTGGGCCGATTACGTGGAGGCCGGCACCCGGCAAATAGCCTTGGAGGCTGATGGGCACGCACACGTTCGCGAAACCGTTTTTTACTACCAGCTCGTCAAGTGGGTTTCCCGCTTGGAAGTCAAAGCTTCGGGGGACCACGCCTGTCGAGGAGGCTGATCGTACCCCACGAACACCAATGGGACCTGGCGGACCGAGTCCCTTGTGGTTCGGTGGGGGAGGAGATTGCGAAGAGCAGATCGGCGATGCACGAGCAGTTTACCCAACCGGAGCTCTCGGAGATAATACTCCTCGCTGCTTGGTTGATTGTATTGTGTTCTTGCTAGGGAGCAATGAGAGCTACAAAACCTAGCTTTGAGTGAGTGTGGTCTCGTATGAGTCGAATGAACCGAACCCTTTCTACATTGCTACGGGCCTCCTTTTATAGGCTCAAGGGGTCACCACAGGTGTAGCAGATGAGGTACAAATGGAAAAACAGTGGTTGGTACACCGACTTGTATAGTGTACGATTGCATTATACCTAACTCGTGGCAAGGGACAAGATCAATAAATGCCGTCCACATCGCCTAAACAATCTGCAAGAGACCGTTAAGTGCACCACCGTTTGCCACGATGGTAAGCTTGTCGGCGCCGCTTATCGCTGCTCCCGCTGTCTACACAGCCTCTTGACACGCATGCGCTGGAATGGCCCTATGGCGACACGTTGGTGGATGAGCTGGGCGGAGATGAAGAGGTTACTGCGCGGCAAGCATCTTGCAGCGGCTGAATCCTGTCGCTTCGGTAGCTTGTCGCTCACCAAGCCTTCCGGCAAGCTCCTCTTGCGGGGTCTTGTGCCTTGAGTGGCCTTCGGCAAGCTCCTCTTGCGGGGCCTTGAATACTTTGTTCTTGAATGGCTCCAAAGGGCAGCGGAGGACTTGGCGGTCATTAGGCAAGCCTTGTCGCGAGGTGCTGCAACCGCCCGTGCGACTTCGGGATACTAGGGTACCCTACTCTAGTACACCGGCAGAGAGCCCGGGCTGGGCCACACGGCGCCCGAGATCTGTTGGGCCAGGCGAAAGCGATGCAGACGCCTTGGCCCAGATCGCGTCGTTACTCGCCCGGACCCACCCGTCCCCACAGACAGCCGCGTCGAGCGTGGCGTCGTGGGAGAGATCGTGGGGCTTTCTTTAGTGGAAAAGCGGGCGTCCACCCCTCTCCTCCTTATAAGCGGGGGAATCGGGGCAGGATGCCCACCTTGCCATTCTGTCACATCTCAAAACCACCGCCGCTCCCCTTCTTCTCAAGTCTGAAGAGGCGGCGCCCTTCCTCGCCTGCGCGCCCTCAATGCCGTCGGCCTCCTCCACCACCTCCTCCATGGCTCCAGCCGACAAGGGAAAGGCGTGAAGTCGGCCGGCGCAGCAGCTCATGGCTGCTGCGGAAGGAGTAAACCACCTTGACCCCTTTCGGCGCAAAGGAGCTGCGAGTTGTATTACCTCTTATGGTCGGCGGAGGCAGGCGCACCAGCGCAGAGGTGATCTCCGCCGCCACATCCGAGAAGGTTTCCGTTGGGTACCCCTTCTTCGCGCTTTTCTTCTACTGCGGGCTCTGCCCCCCCTTTTCCGAATTCTTTTGCGACATCATGAACACCTACGGCCTCCGCCTCCTTGATTTCACCCCCAACGCTGTCCTGACCATGGCGGTTTTCGCACACCTCTGCGAGAACTTTGTCGGAGTCCACCCAAATGTAGCCCTTTTCTGCCACTACTTCATGCCCCGCGTTGAGAGAGGAGAGCCACTTGCCGGAGGGATTGCTTGGATTTCTAGGATCGGCAAGAAAGAAGCTTATCTTGAAGGAGAGCTCTGTAGCAAGTGGGAGGAGTGGAGAGCCGATTGGTGTTGGATCATAGAGGAGAACCCGCAGCCTTTCACTGCCTGCGCCAAACTCCCATAGTCTTGGCGGCAGCGATTGGAGCAACTTGGCGCGGAGGATGCCAAGTTGAAGATTGCCGTGACCGGATCTTGCGCCTCCGGCATGCGGACTCAACGTGGCGCTGTTGGCGCGGATTTCCTTCGCCGCATTGCGCCTTGCGGAGAGAAGGAGGCCTGCTTGGGAGTTCAAAGCGGCGGACATCATGAGGCTGCGTCCGGGCCTCAGCTGGAACTTCACCGTCTTGGAGCTGGATGCAATGCTGCTGGAGTTGTTCAAGCACGGCGCAGATCACCCGAGTGGTTCATGTTGCGAGGGGGTCGTCCTTTGTGCAACAACTCCTCGCTTGACCGCATCCAGCGATGATGCCGTTGTGCGATTCCCATGGAATCGTTCCAACAACGAAACCCACCGAGCGACATCGTGCAGCAGTTCCTCGACAACTTGGAAGAAGTGCCGATCCGCGCCCGGCGGCAAGTGGCTCACTCGCGACACCACCGGCCTTGAGCTGCGGCGCGCCGCCACCAGGTTGGAGGCGGTGGAAGTTGCTGCCGCCCGGTGAGTTTGGGTTCACCGTGGAGGCGGCAGAGGCAGCGGCGGCAAGCCTTGCCGACCGAGAGAGCTTACTGGCGGAGGCTGGCGAGCGATCTTTGAGCGAGCGAGCCTGCGGGCGCCTCCCTCCGCCTTGGTGGCCTGCAGCGGGAGGAGCCGCGGCCCCGCCAAAGCGCCTCCGCAAGACCGGAGAAGTGGCGGGGCGGCGGGCAGGCCAACAACCGTCCGCCCGCGACACGCTCCCCGCGACAAGCTCTGTTGCCGCGGGGCGCCTCATGCCGCCCAGCAAGCTGGGCCGGGGCCTTGGGGACCACGGCTCCCGCACCCGCCAAGCGTCGAGGAGCCTACTCTTCCAGCTCGTCGCGCCGGGCGGGGCGGAATTCGACTTCTCGCTCTCGGCTCAGGAGGAAGAAGAAGAAGAGTAAGATCTTATCGCTGTTACTTGTAATTCTTCAATTTGCTGCTTTGTCTTGTATCGACTTGCTTCATTCGAACTCTTTCCTTTTAGGGCCTGACTGGCTCGGAGGCGTCGAAGAGAGCCAAGACTCCGGTGGTGCGTCATCGAAGCGATCCCCCGTGGCGACAGGAGGTGCGTCTGAGACTCCTTGCGGATCCGGCAATCCTTCCTCGAGCAGCCCCAGCTGGCCCCAGCGTAAGTATTTGATTTATCTCTTACGGTTAGGTGTGCATGGGTGCTCTTTCATTCTTGATATCTGGCTTGTTGATTTGTGTAGGGCAGAGCAGCCTCATCGGGAGGTCCGGAAGTCACTCCCGAGTTACATGCCTTCCTTCTCGCCAAGGAGAATTCTCCGGCAAGGCGCGCTCTCCGGCAAGGAGGCCTCTCCGACAAGGGAGCTTCTCCGACAAGGGGCAGCGCCGCCGACCCTCCGATTAGTGGAGACCCGGACTACAGATCCCATTGCGGGTAATCTTCTTACTTAAAAATTTCCCTTGGGTTCTTTTCTTCTGTTCTTCTTTTGAACACTTGCTTGACTGTTCTTTCTTTTTGATCGTCAGATCCATCCGCGGAGAGCCGATGGGCCTGAGGTTGCGGCGGAGAGGCCTCGCGGCAACAATGGCAACGCCGCCAACATGGAGGAGGAGGCCGGCGCCGATGGGTCCGCCCGGCGAGGCCGCCAAGGCTGCGGCGCGAGAGGTTGGGGAGGGTGCAGTGATCGTCTTGGCGACCACGAGGCGCGGGAGGCGCCCGGTGCTACGCCGACCGCCGATCCCTCCGCCACCGATGCAGCACCGAGCTTGAAGAGCCCCAGGCGGCGCCTATCGAAGGCGGGGGCGGTGTCTTCATCAAGCTTCCATGGGCGTCGAGCTCAGGCGCCGGTCGAGGAGACCTTGACGAGGAGCTGCTCGCCTCCAGCTGGGCTGTCGCTGGTTGAGCGCAAGCAGCAGCGATGGCGAGGCTGAGGAGGGCAGCTCTTTGAAAAAGCTGCTATTGCTCTACGCGCCCGACAAGCTAAGCTGGAGTCGGGAAGCACTAAATCGCGGGCGGAGCTAACATGGAGAAAGCAGCGAAGAGCTTGGCGCCAACAAAAACTCTCGGGGCGTAGCGAGCGGGAGCAACTTCATTGAGGCGCGGCCTTCATCACGGAGAAGGGCGAGGTCGAGGAGCAGCAAAGGCTTGCGGCGAAGCTATCCAGCGCAAGAAGGTGGTGGCGCAGCGGAAGATCAACCTCGACAGCTATGAGGAAGATCTTGCCGTGCTGTGAGCAATCAATTGGCGGAGCACTCAAGGAGGCAAGGGCGCCGCCGCGCTGCCGAGCCGCCAAGAAGGAATTGGAGGCGAGGTGGGCGCAGCTGGAGGCCACCCTCGGAAGAAAGGCGAGGAGGTCACTGCTTGTTGAAGCATGGCGAGAGGGCATCTGATCTTGGCGAGTTGCAGGGCCGCCTCGTGAGAGGATCAAGGAGATCGGCGCGCCAAGGACTCAAAGGCGGATCTTGAGCTGAAGCTGTCCACCTTAGCGGAGGCGGCTGGGCGGCGCCAAGGAGGCGGGAAGTGGAGTGCATTGGAAGATCAAAGCCAGCGAGGAGCTCTTGGCGAATGCCACGACCACCCACAACACCTTGAGAGAAAATGTGATGATCTGGACCAAAGGTCTTGTGAATACAGCCGCCGCCATCGACAAGGAGCTGATGGAGCTGGGGATGGTGGATCTCGGGTACTCCGCCGACGAGCATCTCCAGCCCGGCGCCAAGCTCACCCTGTTCTTCAAGGCGTGGTGGCGGCTCTCCAGCGACTCGGGAAGAGATCCCAAAGCAGCTGGCCGGCGAGTCGCGCCAAATCTGTGAGGAGCCCTTGAAAGGTGTTGATGAAGGTGGCCTTCCGCAATCCAGGCGTCAACTTCGCCAATGTCCTCAAGTCCCTGCCGCCGACTGCGGCGTTGAGCGCTCAAGGCCCTTGTCGCACCCATCATGGACAGGGTGAGCGGAGTCAAGAGGGTTGATGGCGACCGCGTGGACTAGGCTGCCAAGTTTATCTTTCCCTTGTCGCTGCTGATCATATTTAGGAGAACAATTTATTAGATCTGCGACAAGTTATTTTTGTAATATACTCTATCTTAGGCAACGATTGCAATGTTATTTCCTTTACTTGATTCCTTCATTCGTATGTTTGTGCCCTACGCTTTTAGGGAACTTGTCGGTGCGGGCACCTTTCTGCTGATTGCTTGAGTGCGAGCGTCGGCAACTTCTTTGGCGGTGCGCTTCCGACAAGCAACCTTATGCAACTAGTTGCAGCTCACTTAAGTTGTTGGCGGACTCGAAACAAAGTAAGGCGCAAACTAGCTACTGAGTTGGTTCCTTGCGCGCAGGTTTTCCATACAAAGTACTATCTTTCGAGGAAGATAACTTAAAAATTTAAAACTGATTGCTCAAGCTTAGGTAACAGCTTTTACGTCGTTTGTTTCGGTAAAGCGAAACTTTCTCGGCGGCGCTTGGCGGCCCACACCATTATCTTCTCCTCCCCGGCTAACTTGTGGGCGGAGGAACCTTCCTTTCATTTGAGAAGAAAGAAGAAAAAATAAAGTTATGGAGCCTTGTGGCTCGTTATCGCTTACCGGGTGTGGATGCTGCACAAAATGTTAGGTAACACATGCAAAATAATGATGAAAGCATGAAATTGACAAGTTGTGCGCAACACATGAGATTTATTGATGCACGGGGTCTGCGCCCGGCTTTGTACAAAGATTACATGCAACATCGGCAAGACTTGTACAAAAGGGTGGTTCTTGGGAGCAGGTTCAACAACAGCGCCTATAGGTAAAACTTACGAAGATGCTCTATATTCGAGGAGTTGCTCACGGAGCGCCATCTTGGTCTCAAGGCCGACAACGCCAGGGCCTAGTGACTCGTTTCACTTTCGGTAAGGCCTTCCCACTTGACGTCAACTTGTTGGAATTCTTGGCGGACTGAGCGGCTGAAGAACAAAATTCGCCTTCCTCGAAACTTCGGCACTAACTGCGGCTATGGTAGCGGCGCAAAGCTTGCTGGTAACGAGCAGCTCGTCTGGCAGCTGAAGGCGATCCTCCTCGAGGAGCAGCGCGTCATCTTATCGCAGCTGCTCTTGCTCAAACTCATCATAGCGAGTACTCGGGGTGACCCGTATCTGAGTTCCGTGGGGAGAACTGCCTCTGCTCCATAAACTAGGCGAAAGGTGTCGGCGTTGGCTCGATTTGGCGTCGTTACGATCGACCAAAGAACCACCGGCAGCTCCTCAATCCGTTTCTTCCGCACTTGCCGCGCAGCCTGTCGAAAGTTCTGGTCTTGAGTCCTCGCAGCACTTCACATTGCTCTCTCTGCTTGACCGTTGCTTCTCGGGTGAGCAAGCGAAGCAAAGCGAGACCTTGGCGCCAAGATCTTGGGCGTCTTTGCATGAAGGTGCGACTCGTGAATTGTGTGTCATTATCGGTGATGATCCGGTTAGGAATCCCAAAGCGGCAAATAATTGACTGAAGAACTTGGCTTCTTGTTGTCTTTGTCACCTTCCTCCTTTGCTTCCACTTCCGGCCACTTTATAAACTTGTCGATTACAGCGTACAAGTACTCAAAGCCCCGACAGCTCGGGGAAAAGGGCGAGGATGTGAGCCCCAGGACGAAAATGGCGAGGATAAAGGGATCGTCTGGAGAGCTTGAGCTGGCTGGTGTATCTGTTTTGAATGGGCCTTGCGCGCTTCACTTGGTTACTTGTGCGGTTGCATCTGGAGGCTGTCGGCGGAAGAAACCTTGCGGAAAGCTTTGCGGCAAGTGCTCTTCGCCAATGTGGTGACCACATGTGCCTCCGTGTATCTCTGCCAGCAACTTGTCCATCTTCTCGAAGAATACACTTCAATTTCACACCGTTGAGTCTTCTTACATGCAGGGATGTTGTGGACGAACTGGTACATACTTATTGCCGGGCTACTCTTTCCGCTTCTTCTTGCTCTTGGGAAGTTCTCCTGTCTGAAGGAAATGGGCGATCTGCTGCGCCCATCTTTGGAGCCTGCGGCTCGACAACAAGGACTAAAGGCACATCTGCTGCTGCGGAACATCAGCTTCTCGGCAAGAACTGCGGCTCAGCCGGGCTTGATGACCCCGACAAGCTTGCGAGCAAAACTTGTCGGGGCGTCATTTCAACGAAACAAACCCTAGGGCTTGTTGGGCAGACTGCTCCTCAGCGATATCTGCGTTGATTTTGGGGACCTTCTTGGCGGCGGCTTCAGGGAGCTCTGCCGGAAAGTAGTCACCAGAAACCAACTTTCTCTTCTTGCTCTGTCCGGTTGATGGTGTTACAGTTGGTTGAGTCAGCTTGAGCACAAAAATTCCTGGTTCCACAGGTAACTTGAGTGCGGCGCACTTTGACAGGCCATCAGCAATATCATTCCGAGCTCTTGGAACATGTTCCATTTGCAGGCCTTCAAAGTGCTCCTCTAGCTTTCTCACTTCATCAACGTAGGCCTCCATAAACGGACTCTGATAATGTTTGTTTACTTGGCGGACGACAAGCTGCGAGTCACCCCTGACAATAAGCTTCCTGATCCCAAGGTCCACTGCAATCCTGAGACCGGCAAGCAAACCTTCATACTCTGTTGTATTATTTGTTGCTTGCTCCTTGGGAAAGTGCATTTGGACTATGTACTTGAGGTGCTCTCCGGTGGGTGCGATAAGCAGCATGCCGGCACCGGCGCCTTGCAGCGAGAAGGCACCGTCAAAGTACATCAGCCACTCTTTACTTGCTTCCTTGACGGGGATGCTCGTCTCTGGAATTTCTTCATCTTGCGTCGGCGTCCACTCTGCTATGAACTCTGCCAGTGCTCTGCTTTGGATAGTTGAAGTGCTTTCAAACTTGAGGCCAAAGCTTGACAGTTCCAGTGCCCACTCGACAATCCTGCACTTTGCTTCGGATTTTGCAATATCCTCTTCATGAAGCGAGTGACAACTGTTATCTCATGTGCTTGGAAGTAATGGCGCAGCTTTCTCGAGGCCATGAGAAGGCCGAAAAGCAATTTCTGCACACCAGAATACCATGACCTAGCCCCCTGCAGAAGGGAACTGACAAAGTAAACTGGGCGCTGCACCATCCTTTTCTGCATCTTCTCGCAATCCTACGCAGATCCGTCCTTGTCGGGACCAGAGCTTGACGGCGAAGCCCCCTGCTTGTCGCTGGATGCATCTGCCTCGGTTGCCGGCTCATCATCTGCCTCCCTTTCCGCTACTAACGCAGCACTAACCACTTGATTGGTTGCCGCTATATAAAGCAGCAACTTCTCTTGTGGCTTAGGTGCGACAAGTATTGGAGTGGAGGACAGGTACCTCTTTAAGTCCTGCAACGCAGCCTCCGCTTCGGGAGTCCATTTCATTGGACCTGCCTTTTTCAAAATCTTGAAAAATGGCAGGGCGCGTTCAGCTGACCTAGAGATAAACCTGCTGAGAGCAGCCACGCAACCGGCAAGCCTTCTTACATCCTTGACGCGCTTTGGTGCTTCAATCTGCTCAATGGCCTTGATCTTGTCGGGATTGGCTTCAATTCCTCGCTGAGACACGAAGAACCGAGAAGCTTGCGGAAGGGACTCCAAACACACACTTCTCGGGTTGAGCTTGAGGTTGATCTTGCAGATTTGCAAAGGTCTCATCAAATCTTGAACCGAGTTGCTTTGTCCTTGCTCTTGACCACTATGTCATCCATGTAAGCTTCTACATTTCGTGCATTTGCGGCTCAAAAGCGTCATGGACTACTCTTGCAAATGTTGAACCAGCATTCTTCAACCCAAAAGGCATCCGTATAAAGCGAAGATGTGCCACATGGGGTAATGAATGCGGTTTTCTTCATCCTCTTCGCCATGAAGATCTGATGATATCCGAGTATGCATCAAGAAATGAAAGCAAATCACATCCAGCCGTGGAGTCAACAATCTGGTCGATCGTGGCAAGGGAAATGGGTCTTTGGGACAAGCTTTATTAACATCCGTGAAATCGATACAAGTCTCCATTTCCCATTTGCCTTTCGTACAACTACCGGATTGGCCAACCACGTGGGATGGAGCACTCCTCGACAAGGCCTGCTGCTTCCAACTTCTTGATCTCTTCGCTATGAATTCTTGGCGCCCCTTTGCACGCTTCCTCGACTTTTTGCTTGACGGGCATGCGATGAGGACAGACAGCTAGGTGATGCTCAATCACTTTCCTGGGAACACCGGGGATGTCAGACGGTTGCCATGCAAACACGTCGACATTCGCCCGCAGGAAAGCAACGAGCGCGCCTTCCTATTTAGGGTCAAGTGTGGCACTGATGGTGAAGGTACCACCAGTGCCGTCCTCCTTGGCGGGCACCTTCTTGGTCTTCGGTGGAGCTGCCATCATCTTTTTGTACTTGCCGGTGGAGCTCGATGGTGCGTCCTCAACGGTAGCGCAGCACTCCGAAGAGGTGCGCTTGCCGGAGTGGGCATCAGAGCTCTTGCCGGACAAGGTGGTCTTCTTCTTCCCCCCGGGAGCTTCAACGGCAAGTGATTTGCTATCTGTCGCAGCTGCTGCATCCTGGTAAATCTTGTCGGCGCAGATAAGAGCATCTTTCTTGTCGCCATGAACAGAAATGACACTTATCGGCCGGGCATCTTGAGCAGATTGTATGCATAATGAGAGGCTTCCATGAACTTGGCGAGTACTGGACGGCCAAGTATCCCATTGTAAGGCAATGGGAAATCAGCAACGTCGAATGTGACCCTCTCAGTCCTGAAGTTTAGCTCGCTGCCAAATGTTACCGGCAATGTGATCTTCCCTTTCGGCTTGCTCCTTCCTGGGTTGATTCCTTGAAAGTGCCGGTCTCTTGAGCTCATTGTCGTGGATCTGAAGCTTCGGAGCACTGCGGAGGAGATCAGATTCAAGCTGGCCCCGCCATCAACCAACATCTTAGTGACCTTGAGGTTGCGGATAGTTGGTGAGACCAACATCGGCAAGCACCCGACCGCAGTTATGCGATCGGGGTGATCCTCAATATCAAAGATGATGGGCGTGCCGGACCACTTCAGAGGCTTGCGTGACTCTACGGATGGTTCTGCTGCATTAACCTCCCGCATCCATTGCTTGAGTTGGCGGTGCGAGGTATGCAGAGAAGCACCACCGTCAACGCAGAGGACCTCCGTTGCTTTCTGAAACTCCTGCTCATCAGTTTCATCGTCTTCCATATCTTCATCGTCATCGTCGTCTTCATCCTTGTCGCGGCCACGGGGCGGTCTGTCTCCTTGCCGCTGCTTGGCCTTGCCGCGGCGTCCTCCCCGGCCGGGTCGCTTCTTGCTAGCTGCCGCAGCACCTTCCTGGGTCTTCTCCTTGTCTCGCCGCTCGTACTCAGCCTTCTGCTGTTCAACAAGCTGCTCGACTTTCTTGCAGCTCTAGAGGTCGTGGCCCTTGGTGCGGTGAATCTTGCAAGATCTTGCTTGTTGAGCTGTCCTGCTTGTCGGGCGTCGCCACGACTTGGCGGTCGGTGTCAGCGGCAACCTCCTTGCCGGAGCCACCAACCTTGGCCTTCTTGGCGCCACCTCCGTTGCCGAACTGCTCGACAACTAGTACCTCTTTGCTCTTCTTCTTTCGATTGTTCCGCCGCCGGCTCTTCTTCGCTGGGGCGGTCTCCTCACCGCCGATCCTATACGCATTCTCCCTCGGAGTCTTCTTCCTTCTTCAAAGACGCACACTTGTCGGCCAGGCATATAGCTCACTAACGTCCTTGACTTTGCACATCGCCATCTCCTCCCTCATCCTGCGGTTCCGCATGTTCTGATGAAACGCGCTGATCACCGCGGCAGGGTGGACATCTGGGATGTTGTAGTGCACACGGCTGAACCTCTGAATAAACTTGCGCAGGGACTCTCCTTCCTTCTGGGCGAGCAAGTGAAGGTCACTCTCTTGGCCATGAGGCTTGTGGCCGCCTGTGAAGGCGCCGACAAACTGATGGCACAAATCTGCCCAAGAGGATATGGAGCTGTCCGGCAAGTGCATGAGCCAAGATCTGACATTGGGCTTGAGCACCAGCGGGAAGTAGTTGGCGAGGATCTTGTCGTCTCGTCCCCCCGCAGCCTGCACCGCGATGTTGTAGATGCTGAGGAACTCCGATGGATGCGTCCTGCCATCATACTTCTCTGGCACATCTGGCTTGAAGTTTTTCTTGTCGGGCCACTGGACTTGCCGCAGCTCACGAGTGAACGCAGGGCAACCTACAGCGTCTGACAAGTCACCCGGTTCCCTCGGCGCTTGCATATCGACAGCGGGCCCAGGCGCGGCTGGTCGGATTGACGCCGCGCTTCTCTTGGCGCTTCGATCGGGTTCGAGCGTCTTCTTGTTGCCGTTCTTGAAGAACTTGGCGCTGATCATGGCGAAGCTCAGGATCCGGCGACGCGTGGAGTCATTGTCGAGGTGGACCCGAGGAGCTGGTGATCTTGGCCTTCGGGAAGGGGAGTGCATGGTGGTTGCACCCCCGCAGGTCTCGTTGCCTCCGGCTCGTGCCTTGTCGTCTCGCCGCGGCAAGGACGCAGTTGGTTGCCACGGAACGTTGCCGTTGGCAAAGCCGATGAGACTCTGGATGGTGGCCCTCCATTCGCCGACCTTGTCGGCCGTTGGAGGGTAGTCTAGAAGCAGTTGGGCTCTCGCCAAGGCTTCTGCTGGAGTGGTGGGTGGCAATGGCGTACGGTGCGAGGAACGGGATATGCTCGGACTCCTAACCAAGTTAGGAGGAGCAGCATCCCGTCCGGCGATCAGACTCGCTTCGCACCAAAGATGTTTGGCGTGCATGCCGGCCCGAGGGCTTCGGATCCTCCAGCTTGGCCTTGATCCAACGGCGTATGGCGCTGCGAGCACCATGACGCTGTCCGTCTCGCGCCTCCTGAGATGGACGCTGTACGTATCCGGACATCGAGGTCTGCGCCGCCTTGTCCTTGGACTTGGCAGCGTCGTGGGCTCCCTCGACGATGCCGGTTCCTCCGCCAGCGTCTTCCCCACCACTCGTCGGCTCCGGTGGTGGTGGGTTTGACGCGGACGGCTCTGCTGCCGCCGAAGCCTTCTTCTTCGGTGGCATGTTGATGAAGATGATGAAGATTGTTGCTCGTGTGAACGCCGGATCAGGTTCACACAGCCTCGACGACCCCTACCTGGCGCGCCAAAGATGTCGGGGAGGCAGATCGTACCCCACGAACACCTATGGGACCTGGCGGACCGAGTCCCTTGTGGTTCGGTGGGGGGCGGAGATTGCAAGAAGAGCAGATCGAGGCGATGCACACGAGCAGTTTACCCAGCTTCGGAGCTCTCCGGAGAGATAATACTCCTACTGCTGCTTGGTTGATTGTATTGTGTTCTTGCTAGGGAGCAATGAGAGCTACAAAACCTAGCCTGAGTGAGTGTGGTCTCGTATGAGTCGAATGAACCGAACCCTTTCTACGTTGCACACGGGCCTCCTTTTATAGGCTCAAGGGGTCACCACAGGTGGCAACGCAGATGAGGGTACAAATGGAAAAACAGTAGTTGGTACACCGACTTGTACAGTGTACAGTGCATTATACCTAACTCTGACGGCAAGGGACAAGATCAATAAATGCCCGTCCCTGTCGCCTAAACAGTGCAACAGAGACCGTTAAGTGCACCACCGTTTGCCACGATGGTAATCTTGTCAGCGCCGCTTATCGCTGCTCCCCGCTGTCTACACAGGCTCTTGACACGCACGCCTGGAATGGCCCTATGGCGACACGTTGGTGGATGAGCTGGAGCGGAGATGAAGAGAGGTTGCCTGCCGCGGCAAGCATCTTGCCGCGGCTGAATCCTTGTCGCGCTCGGTAGCTTGTCGCTCACCAAGCCTTCCCAGCAAGCTCCTCTTGCCGGGGTCTTGTGCCTTGAGTGGCCTTCCCGGCAAGCTCCTCTTGCCGGGGCCTTGAATACTTTGTTCTTGAATGGCTCCAAAGGAGCCGCGGAGGACCTTGGCGGTCATTAGGCAAGCCTTGCCACGGGGTGCTGCAACCGCCCGTGCACGACTTCGGGATACTAGGGTACCCCTACTCTAGTACACCGACAACGCCGGCATGGAAAGGGCCAACGCGCGCGAGAAACACGCCCTATCGCACCTCTGGCAAGTCCGAGCCGAGGCGCAGGACGCCGGTGTCGGCGTTTAGCGTGTACCGCCAGCATCGTCTAGTTAGCTAAGAGTAAGTTAGTACTTGTCTAGTGGGAGTAGATAGTTCACTTGTCTATGATGGTTGTCAACGTGGAAGTTCAGTACTCTATATGTGGATTAGACCTGTTACTTTGCTCTCAATGTTGAACTTTCCGTTTGAACATATGGAATGGCTGTTATTTTTCTACATGGGTTGTATTTGTCCTCCACGGGTTTAGAGGCTGACTTGTTGGTCTAGCAAGTTGACGCGTACACAATCAGGAGATGATTGTACGTGGAGAGGATGACAACAGGGACCCGCCAAGGTCATGGCAGTACGTAAGCAAGTGCCTCCTTATTTCAAGCCAATAAAAAATGGCTCCTCCTAGTGGATTTGTGACATCTGGGTCCCATGCCATTGTCAACATAGTCAATAAACGAGAGAATTGCACAACGAGCGGCTGGCACCAGGGACCCAACAGCTCGCCCGATTATTTTTGTTTTGGGTTAATTTGATAAATGCCTCAGAAATGCCACCGCAATTTCCAAACTTTGAAAATGCCATTTCATGCCATTTCTAGTGGCATTTTTGAAGTCCGGAGGGCGTTTTTCAAAGTTTGCAAACTGCAGTGGCGTTTTCAAAGTTTGCAAAGATTGCATTGGCATTTTCAAAGTTTGGAAATTGCAAAGGCATTTTATGAATCCATAATTGGAGTGGCATTTACCTAATTTGTTTTTGAGATGTAAGAAGGGTGTCAACTGGCTGTGGGGACACTCGCCTGTCTAGACATCCTTTTCTTTTATGTTTACCATGCATCAGCCCAGAGAGTTTTTTCTTTTTGAAAATGGCTAGCCCAGTTTTTTTGTGATCTGTCAAGTAAGTCACTTTATCAGGCCTGTTGGGCTGCAAATCTTTCAAGACGAGGAGAGCTTCATTCGGCTGGCCGAGAAAATGGCCTATCAAGAATGAGAAATGGGCTGTACATTTTAAAACACATCAAACCGCAATTAGTTTCAAATATCTTTTTCATTTCGAGATTTTAAATTGCATTCATTTTAAGCGTGGACAATTTATTGGATTTTATATTGATATACATTTATTTTAAAATCAGTCTAATGTGACTCAAATTCGGGATTAAAACAGTTCAGACCGCACCGACATATGCAAAATTTCTATAATTTTTTAACCGTGGCTACAATATGGGCTGTAATGTTAACAAAAAGAATATGGGCTCCAAAAAACCCCATAAGAATTAGAAAATGGGCTGTAAACTATTTGAAATAATGGCAGATGGGCTGTATGCTGTTTTCCACAGATTTGAGGCTTTCCACAGATGGCCTGTATACTGTTGGATGTCATTCTAACGGCCGTCGTGCTTCTTCAATCTCTGCTCTTCCTGCTCCAAATTCCAAACAAGCTCCGTGGGACTGCTCGCTCCCTCCTCCTCACAAGGGCCGGCAGTGCTGCCACAGGCCTCACCGCCCCACCGCACACACCCGGAGGATCAACCCTAGCCCTTCTAGCCAGCTCATGAGCCACGCGATTCGAATCACGCGCACAATGCTCAAAACTAACATGGCCAAAATTATTACAAATCTCAAAGCAATCATTAAGAATAGGGGCCGCCATCTTGAACTAACTGAAATGCCTCCTTATTACGCAAAATAATGATTCCTCCACCGACAGCTAGGACCCACAGGAAGGGCCTCTCAGATTTCGCGAAAAAAACGTTCCCCCCGCTCACAGGTCGGACCCACCAGCTATATCTTCGCACGCAAGGAAGTACCTCCTTATTACGCCCAAAAAAATGAATACCCCCCTGCTAGATGGGACCCGCCATATTGTTGGGCTGACTTGTGGGCCTACTAAGTTGACGGGGACGGAGGGCTTTGTCAACTTAGTCAATACTCCAGTGACCTTATGATATCCATCCAACGGCCATAGTGCTTCTTCAACCTCTGGTCTTCTTGCTCCAGCCGCCCAAAGCAGCGTCGGTCGTGCCGCCTGCTCTTGCCTCCCGTGGCCCGGCTCCGCGTCGTCCCCTTCCTAGGCCTCGCCGTGGTGCACCGCCGTGGTGCTCTCGGCACGACGTGGTCAATGTGGTCAACGACCGACTTCCAACGGAAGAGTCTCAGACGGAGAGGCCGATACCGGTCCACGGCAGCCGCAAGGAAGTGCCTCCTTATTACGCTGAAAATAATTATTCCTCCACCGATGAAGGGACCCATCGGACGGGCCAACAGTATTTTGTGAAAAAATCGCTTCGCCTAACTGCTGGGACCCACCGGACGGGCCACCGATTTCGCAAAAAAAACGCTCCCCATTGTCACTCGGACCCACCGGAAGTGCCTCCTTATTACGCACAAAAATGAATACTCCCCGGCTAGCTGGGACCCACCTTGGTGGAGGGTGTCTTAATGGGCCTACTAAGTTGACGGGACGAAGGGCTTTCTCAACTTAGTAAATATGAACGATTCTAGCTCCAAAGGGTCAGACGATGTCCATCCGACGGTAGTGCTTCTTCAACCTCTGGTCTTCTTGCTCCAGCCGCCCAAAGCAGCGCCTGGTCGTGCCGCATGCTCCTGCCTCCGTGGCGGCTGTCTTGCCCGGAGGTCTCACCGCCTCACTGTCCCACCGCTGGCCAGCCCTCGGCGACGGCAGCCTCACACCGCAGCCAACCAAGGAACCTCGTACTCCTCTCCGTGCGGGCTTCCACCGCCGCTGCGTCTTCCCGGCTCCGTCGTCCCCTTCCTAGGCCTCGTCGTCGTCCACTGCCGTGGTGCTCTCCGCGCGGCGTGGTCAACATGGTCAAGGAATGACTTCCGGTTTTTTTGTGATTTGCCAAGTAAGTCGCTTTGTCAGGCCTGTTGGGCTGCAAATCTTTCAAGACGAGGGGAGCTTTCATTTGGCTGGCTGAGAAAATGGCCCATCAGTAATGAGAAATGGGTTGTACATTTTTTAAACACATCAAACCGGCAATTAATTTCAAATATATTTTTTTTCATTCCAAGATTTTAAATTACATTAATTTTTATGCGTGGAGAATTTGTTGGATTTTGTATTGATATACATTTATTTTTAAAATCAGTTTGAATGTGAGTCGATATTTCGGGATTAAAAACAGTTCGGACCGCACCGAAATATGCAAAATTTCGTATAATTTTTTAACCGTGGCCACAATATGGGTTGTAATGCTAACAATAAGAATATGGGCTCCAAAATAAACCTTAAGAATTAGCAAATGGGCTGTAAATTATTAGAAATAATGGCAGATGGGTTGTATGCTGTTTTCCACATATTGGAGGCTTTCCTAAAAAGGTTGACGACAGCGGTGGACGGTTGGATGTCCATCCAACGACCGTCGTGCTTCTTCAATCTCTGCTCTTCCTACTCCAGCCGCCAAACAAGCGCCATGGACTGCTCTTTCTCTCCTCCCTCATGCCGGGTCAGGTTTGCCAAGAGCCTCACCGCCCACCGTACATCCCATCGCTGGCCTAGCCATCCCTCTACTCACCCACACTGCTGTTATTCTCCAAAACGATAGACGAACCAAGAACCCTCAGACAACAGATTCCTCCGCTGGGAAACAACCGCCGAAGTCTTCCCCGCTCCGTGTCGTCCCCCTTCTTAGGCGCAAGGCCGTATCCACCGCCGTGGTGCTCTCGGGCCGCGTGGTCAATGTGGTCAACGACCGACTTCCATCGGAAGAGTATCTTGTCGCGTGGAGAGGCCGACACTGGGTCCACGGCCGCACTAAGGAAGTGCCTCCTTATTACACGCAAAATAATTATTCCTCCACCTGACAGCGCGGGCCCACCAGATAGGACACCGTATTTCACGAAAAAAGGTTTCCGACCGCTGGGACCCACCAGTACACCTTCGCACGCAAGGAAGTGCATCCGGCAAAAAAACGATTCGCTTCTCGACCGCCGGGACCCACCAGCTACATCTTTGCACGCAAGGAAGTCCGTCCGGCAAAAAACGATTCTCCCCGACCATCGGGACCCACCAGCTACATCTTCGCAGGCAAGCAAGTGCTCGATACCAGACCCACCGGTCGGGCGCACGTAGCGTTGTCATTCTGGTCGCGAACGGTACGCATATATATACCGTGGATGTAGAGGCGCCGCATGTGTCGTAGTAGAGGCGCCGACGTAGCATGTACACGCACGCATAAAGGCCAGGGTGCAAGAAAGAAAATACGCCACGTATGTGTACATACGGGCGGGTCTCGAACGCCTACTCGCGCATACGCACGGCGCAGGGCTCGTGTACATGGCTGGGTCGGACGGAGAAACAACATCGCTGCCGTGTTCATGGGGAGGCAACGGAATGCGCCGTGTTCATGGGCAGGCAACGGAATGCATCGTGTTCATCGGGAGGCAACGAACGCGGGAGCCAACCGCTGGGTCGGAACGGAATGCGTGGTCGTGTTCATCGGGAGGGCTTGGACGGAACAGTGATGGAAACGAGGCTCGGCGTATCACGTAACGGAGGAAACAGACCTCCTCGCTCGAACGGGTCCCGTTGATCGGGAGGGTGTGGCGCATCGCAAAAACGGAGGAAACGGACCTCCTACGGTCAAACGGGGTCCCGCTGATTGGGAGGTGTGGCGTCGCGCAAAACGGAGGAAACGGACCTCCTACGGTCGAAACAGGGTCCCGCTGATCGGGAGGGTGTGGCATACCGCAAAACGGACGAAACGGACCTCCTACGATCAAACGGGGTCCCGTTCATCGGGAGGGTGTGTCGCATCGCAAAACGGGACTCCACGGATACTGTTCATCTCCACCGCCGACCTCCTCCAGCCTCCACGGGCTACCGCCGACCTCCCCACCCTCCACGGGCTCCTGCTCATCCAGCCTCCACCATGCGCTTACTCCACCGCCATCGCTCAACCACCCTCCACGGGCACCCTCCACCGTCTCATCGCTCATCCAGCCTCCACACCACGGGATCCTGCTCAACCACCCTCCATAGCCACCCTCCACCGCTCATGCTCATCCAGCCTCCACACCACGGGTCCTGTTCATCCAAAGGCAACGCCACCGCCATCGCTCATCCAACCCCCCCCCCGCAACACTCGCTGCTCAAACAATCGATCGGCTTCATTAGCGCAGCAGCGGCGAATCGCCCATCGGGTTCATTAATAGCCATCGATCGATCGCCGGGTTCAGAATGCGAGCTCGCAGCAAATCGCCGGGTTCACTTAGAGCCCAATGCCTCGCTTCGGGTTCGATTAGAGCCAACGCCGCACACACGCCAGCACATACGAGAAAGCGCGATCGCCGCCCCCGACCTCCCACCGTAACCGGCAACTCCCCAAAATTTTCCTCTCCCTCGCTTCTACCACGGTTTTTTCCATCATGGACAGCCCAAAGAATGTCATGCAACTGCGTCTCCGGCCCGCCCAGGACGAAAAGCCCATTTTCTATCATGATTTTTTGTCATAGAAGTAGGAGCCCACCACATCTATCATGATACCGGGTTTTGTCACAATTATCGTCATAGAAGTGTCATATGTATAACAGAAAAAAAAATTCGTTCGGCCCAAAATGTCACGGATGTGTCTTTTTTTGTAGTGTCATATGGCCCATATATTTTCTCGGGAGTTCTCAGAATCCCTCCCAGATTCTCTAGATATGTTCGATACACCCCGGAACCCTTCCTGTGTCCGAATACTACCTTCCAATATATCAATATTTACCTCTCGACCATTTCGGGACTCCTCATCATGTCCGTGATCTCATTCGGGACTCTGAACAAACTTCAGACACAAAAACACATAACTCATAATACAAATCGTCATCGTACATTAAGCGTGTGGACCCTACGGGTTCAAGAACTATGTAGAGATGACCGAGACACATCTCCGGTCAATAACCAATAGCAGAACCTGGATGCTCATATAGGCTCCTACATATTCTATGAAGATCTTTATCGGTCAAACCGCATAACAACATGCGTCATTCCCTTTGTCATCAGTATGTTACTTGCCCGAGAATCAATCGTCGGTATCATCATACCTAGTTAAATCTCGTTATCGGCAAGTCTCTTTACTCATTCCGTAACTAACTCATTAGTCACATTGCTTGCAAGGCTTATAGGGATGTGCATTACCGAGAGGGCCCAAAGATACCTCTCCGATATACGGAGTGACAAATCCTAATCTTGATCAATGCCAACCCAAAAAACACCTTTGGAGACACCTGTAGAGCATGTTTATAATCACCCAGTTACCTTGTGACGTTTGATAGCACACAAGGTGTTCCTCCGGTATTCGGGAGTTGCATAATCTCATAGTCAGAGGAACATGTATAAGTCATGAAGAAAGCAATAGCAATAAAACTAAATGATCATTATGCTAAGCTAACGGATGGGTCTTGTGCATCACATCATTCTCCTAATGTTGTGATCCCGTTCATCAAGTGACAACACATGTCTATGGTCAGGAAACTTAACCATCTTTGATTAACGAGCTAGTCAAGTAGAGGCATACTAGGGACACTCTGTTTTGTCTATGTATTCACACATGTACTAAGTTTCTGGTTAATACAATTCTGGCATGAATAATAAACATTATCATGATATAAAGAAATATAAATAACAACTTTATTATTGCCTCTAGGGCATATTTCCTTCATTCTGCACGTGCAAAACTGGCTTGCACCCATTGTACGTGAACGTAGATCTTATCACACCCGATCATCATGTGGTGTCTCGGCACGACGAACTGTAGCAACGGTGCATAGTTAGGGAGAACACTTATACCTTGAAATTTAGTGAGGGATTATCTTATAATGCTACCACCGTACTAAGCAAAATAATATGCATAAAGGATAAACATCACATGCAATCAAAATATGTGACATGATATGGCCATCATCATCTTGTGCCTTTGATCTCCATCTCCAAAGCACCGTCATGATCTCCATCATCACCGGCTTGACACCTTGATCTCCATCGTAGCTTCGTTGTCGTCTCGCCAACTATTGCTTCCACGACTATCGCTACCGCTTAGTGATAAAGTAAAGCAATTACATGGCGATTGCATTTCATACAATAAAGCGACAACCATAAGGCTCCTTCCAGTTGCCGATAACTTTTACAAAACATGATCTTCACATACAACAATTTATATCTCATCACGTCATGACCATATTACATCACAACATGCCCTGCAAAAACAAGTTAAACGTCCTCTACTTTGTTGTTGCAAGTTTTACGTGGCTGCTACGGGCTTCTAGCAAGAACCGTACTTACCTACGCATCAAAACCACAATGATTTTTCGTCAACTGTGCCGTTTTAACCTTCAACAAGGACCGGCCGTAGTCAAATTCGTTTCTACTAAAGTTGGAGAAATAGACACCCGCCAGCCACCTTTGTGCAAAGCACGTCGGTAGAACCGGTCTCATGAACATGGTCATTTAATGTTGGTCCAGGCCGCTTCATCCAACAATACCGCCGAATCAAAATAAGACGTTGGTGGTAAGCAGTATGACTATTCTCGCCCACAACTCTTTGTGTTTTACTCATGCATATCATCTACACATAGACCTGGCTCGGATGCCACTGTTGAGGAACGTAGCATGCAATTTCAAAAAAATTCTACGATCACGCAAGATCGATCTAGGAGATGCATAGCAATGAGAGGGGGAGAGTATGTCTATGTACCCTTGATGTCTACTATGCAACTTTATTCTTGTAGACTCGTGTTGGGCCTTCAAGCGCATAGTTTTTTAGGACAGTAGAAATTTTCCCTCAAGTGGATGACCTAAGGTTTATCAATCCGTGGGAGGTGTAGGATGAAGATGGTCTCTCTCAAACGACCCTGCAACCAAATATAAGAAATCTCTTGTGTTCCCAACACACCCAATACAATGGCCAATTGTATAGGTGCACTAGTTCGGTGAAGAGATGGTGTTAAAAGTGTAATATTGATGGTAGAAATATATTTTTATAATCTGAATATATAAAAACAGCAAGGCAACAAATATTAAACAGGCACAAAAACAGTATTTCAATGCTTAAAAAAATGAGGCCTAGGTTTCGTACTTTCGCTAGTGCAGTCTCTCAACAGTGCTAACATGGTGGGATCATATGATCATCCCTCAAAGTGCAATAAAGAATCACTCCCGAGTTCCTATTAGCGGAGAACAAAAGATAGGAATTGTTTGTAGGGCACGAAACTACCTCAAAGCTATTCTTTCGTTCGATCTATTCAAGAGTTCGTACTAAAATAACACAAAGCTATTTTTCCGTTCGATCTATCCTAGAGTTCGTACTATAATAACACCAAAGCGAATTCATATTCATAATACTCAGTCCACACAAATAACTATAAAGAAACCCCAAAGTTTCCGTCGGAGAAAAACGTGCATCAACCCCTACGCATAGATTACCCCAATATCACCGCGGGAATCCGCGAGTTGAATGCCATAACACATATCAAGTGAATCAATAGGACACCTCATTGTCACCTCAAGTATTCATATTGCAAGACATATATCATGTGTTCTCATCTCTGAATATTCAATCCGACAAGACAAAACTTTGAAGGGTTAAGATTCAGTTCATCATTACAAGAATATAGAGGGTAGAAACATCATATGATCCGACTATATTAACAAACCCATGATATAGATCATGAGAGAGAGAGAGAGAGAGATCAAAAAAATAGCTACTGGTACAAACCCTCAGCCCCGAGGGTGGACTACTCCCTCCTCATCGTGGTGGCCGCCGGGATGATGAAGATGGCCACCGGAGATGATTCCCCCCTCTGGCAGGGTGCCGGAATGGGGTCTAGATTGGTTTTCGGTGGATACAGAGCCTTGCGGCGGCGGAACTTCTTATCTAGGTTAACCCCGAAGGGTTTCAGAACATTTGGGAATTTATAGTGCAAAGAGGGGGTGCGGGAGGCCACCGAGGTGGGAACAACCCACCTGGGCGCGCCAGGGGGGCCTGGCGCGCCATGGTGGGTTGTGCCCCCCTCGGGGCACCCCCCGGGTGGAGCTCTGTCCCATTGGGTTCCTTCTGGTCGATCAAATATCTCTATGGAGTTTCATTGTGTCTGGACTCCGTTTGTTATTGATTTCCTGCGATGTAAAAAACAAGCAAAAAACAGCAACTGGCATTGGGCACTGGGTCAATAGGTTAGTCCCAAAAAATGATATAAAGTTGCTATAAAGTGATTGTAAAACATCCAAGAATGATAAAATAACCGCATGAATACTTCATAAATTATAGATACGTTGGAGACGTATCAGCATCCCCAAGCTTAATTCCTGCTCGTCCTCGAGTAGGTAAATGATAAAAGAAATAATTTATGAAGTGTGAATGCTAGCAAAGTGCATAAGTTTGATCAATGAAAATTTCAATCACTTCTCTTAGCATCATAACAACAATTCTTTCTTATAAAACTTCTCATGATATAGTGGCAACCAGTTCACATGTTACGGTTAAACCAATGAACTCTCTTGAAACTCAACAACCTATGTTCTTAGTCATCAAGCAATTGCAATTCAATGTATTCAACAGAGTTTAAGAGCTCCACATACAAGCATCATAATACAAGCCAGGGGCCTCGAGGGCTCGAATACAAGTGCTCGATCATAGACGAGTCAGCGGAAGCAACAATATCTGAGTACAGACAAAAGTTAAACAAGGTGCCATAAGATGGCTAGCACAAACTGGTATACAGATCGAAAGAGGCGCAGGCCTCCTGCCTGGGATCCTCCTAACTACTCCTAGTCGCCGCCGGGCGGCACGTAGTAGTAGGCACCTCCGTGTAGTAGTCGCCATCGACGGTGGCGTCGTTCCTGGCTCCATCGTCTCGTCGCAGCAACCGGTAAAGAAAGGGGAAAAGGCTAACAAGGCAACCGTGAGTACTCATCCAAAGTACTGCAAGCAAGGAGCTACACTACATATGCATGGATATATGTGTAAAGGGACATATCAGTGGACTGAATCGCAAAATGCCGTAATAAGAGGATAGCTAATCCGTCAAGACTACGCTTCGCAGCCTCCGCCTTGCAACATGTAGAAGAGAGTAGATCAAGTCCTCCAAGTAGCATCGCATAGCATACTCCTACCCGCCATCCTCCTCGTGACCCCGAGAGAGAGCGCGACCACCGGGTTGTATCCGCACTTGAAAGGGTGTGTTTATTAAGTATCCGGTTCTAGTTGTCATAAGGTCAAGGTACAACTCCAAGTCGCCCTGTTATCAAGATCACGACTATTTGAATAGAATAACTTCCTGCAGGGTGCACCACATAACCCAACACGCTTGATCCCATTTGGCCGGACACACTTTTCTCGGTCATGCCCGCCGCTGAAGATCAACACGTCGCAGCCCCACCTAGGCTCAGCAGAGAGGTCAGATGCCGGTCTAAACCTAAGCGCACAGGGTCCAGGCCCATCGCCTCGAGCACACATGCACGCTATGGGTGGCCGGAAGCGTAACCAGCCCCTTAATACAAGAGCAGGCCTACGCTCCAATCCGCGCCAAGGCCCGGGCCGACGTCACGAAGCGCTTCGGCCGATACCACGACGCCGAGTGCCCATATCTTCCCACGTAGTTGGTTAGTGCATATAGGCCAAGAGCTGACTCGATCAAATACCAAGATCTCAAGCATGTTAAGTATCCGCGAACGCCGAACAGGCCAGGCCCACCTCTCTCCTAGGCGGTCTCAACCTGCCCTGCCGCCTCCGCCACAAAGATCCACTCATGGGCGCCCCACGAGCCGAATCCGCCTTTAGTCACCACATGTATCATGTATAAGTATAGATATAACCGTGATCACCTCCCGAGTGATCACGACCGATAGTATAGCACAGCAGACAAGAATGTAGGGCCACGATGGAATACTAGCATCCTATACTAAGCATGTAGGATTACGTAAAGGTAACAATGAGTAGCAAGGACAAAGGCTATGCATCGGGATAGGTATAACGGAAAGCAATAACATGGTACACTACTCTAATGCAAGCAGATAGAGTAGAATAGGCTATATCTCGTGATCGGGGGCTTGCCTGGTTGCTCGCAAGAGAGAGGGGTCGCCAACTCCGTAGTCGAATCGGGCAGCAGCAGCGTCGGTCTCGTAGTCTCGCCAGAGAGAAGAGGGGGAAGAAACAATGAATACCATGCAAACATATGCATAACGATGCATGACATGACAAGTAACCATGCTAGGGGTGCCTAACGCGTATGAGGTGATACCGTGAAGGGGAAGCCCGGAAAGTATCCCGGGTTTCAGATTTTCAGCAGGAGCCGAGGGGAAAGTTGTGAGTTCGATAGGTTAGGGATGCGTGGCGGATTTAACGGGCTGCGATCCGGGTTCGCCTCGCTGCTCGAGCAACATTCATGTACAAAGTTTTTCCATCCGAGCTACGGTTTATTTTATATTAATTTTAAAAGATTTAATCATTTTAGAATTTATTTAATTATTCTAAATCAACATTATCCAGAATAGTGTATGCCGACGTCATCATGACGCCGCAGATCAATGTATGCTGACTGGTCAAACCGACGTGTGGGGGCCGCATGTCATAGACTTGATTAATTAACTAAGAGTTAATTAGGTTAATTAGTGATTAGATTAATCTAATTATGATTAATTGTTAAATAATTCTTTAATTAATTGATTAATTAATATATATTTTATTGTTATTATTATTATTTTTAAACTTTTCTTTTTAATCCATTTTCGCTCGGGGTGGGCCTGCTTGTCATTGGCCCAGAGGCTAAACGGGCGCGTGCACCGGGCTCGGGTTAACGGGGGTGAAGCGGAGCCACGGGGCTCATGGGCGCGAAAGCGCCGGCCGCCATGGGGGCGTACGGCACAGGGAGCAGCGAGCGTACGCCGGCAAGCGCAGGGATGCGGGGTCGCAGCCAAGGGCACTGTGTGGGGAAGGAGGCCGCGGCATCGGGCGCGGGGAGAGCGAGTGCGCGCACGCACGACAGAGCGCTGGGGTGAGCGCGTGTGGGGTGCGACGGTGGCGAAGCAGCACTAGGCCGGTAGCCATCATGGACGGCAGCATGCCACGGCGCGAACGACGGGCGCGCTCGGATCCGGCGTCGGAAGCAGAGGGGAGAGGAGAGGGGCGATGCTCACTGGGCCCTGCAGGTGTGCGACAGTGAGCTCGAGGTGGCGACGATGACGACGTAGAGGACGACGGGGAGGCAGGCCGGCGTGGTGGCTCCGGCATCGAGCGGCGGGGCGGCGTCGGGCGTCGAGGGCGCGGTCGCGGTCGGCGCAGCGAGAGGAGTCGTCGAGGGAGAGGGGACGGGGGCGCGAGGACGAGGGCGGGGCTCATGAGGCGGCACAGGCGACGGCCACGGGTCAGCCCTAATCGACATGGATCGGGGAGGGAGAGATGAGGGAGTGAGAGGAGCGAGGGGAGTGGGATCGGCCGAGGCGCCTGCAAGGCCGTGTGTGTGTGGCGGCGCACGGGAGGGAAATGAAGTGAGCGAGAGGTGAGGGCTAGGGTTAGAGCGGGTGGCTGGGCTGGCGGTTGTGTCTTAGGCTTGGCTGGCTGGGCCGCTTGGCCCAATTAGCGGGGGGGGTATGTGATTTTGTTTTGCCCTTTTCCTTTTATTTATTTTCTGCTTCTATTTTACTTTAGTTTTACTTAACTATAAACCTAGCCCCTAAATTAGTACTAATACTAATAACAATGCCATAATTAATTTGGCACCAAACAATTATTTTATATTTGTTTAGTATTTAAAAGTCATTTAAATATTAGTCTTACTGTTGTTTTAATTAATTTAGTGCAGTTAACTATTTTATATAAAAAGACGTTTTCTCCACCATAAATACCTACGCATTATTTGTCACCTCTCGAACATTTTTAGTTTTAAAGTTTGAAAATCTTTACCGTTTGACTTTATTTTAAGTTTGAATTTCGAATCGATTTTGAACTAACACGAGATTAACAACAGTAACCGTGATGACGTGGCATCATTATCGTGGGATTGCTGTAGCCTAATTACCCGGGCGTCACAATTCTCCTCCACTACAAGAAATCTCGTCCCGAGATTTGAGAGGTAGTGAAAGGGGGAAAAGGTTTGGTAACGAATCTAGCGGGTCTCCTCATTCTGGCTTGCTCTTTCCGAAGAGACCGATCCATTACATTGATGTCTTCAATTCTCTGCTTCAGGTCATCATTATGAAGTCGACATCCTTTCTTCGGGATCTTCATCGTACTTACGAATAGGTAACGGGGCAGATCGGCAACGACAGAATGCTATAAGGGTAATAACCTGGGATTAACCCATGAATGAGCATATGAGTACCTCTCGAGTTGAACAAATAAAACACATCGAGAGTAAGTTCGAAGGTACAATAAGAAGTTTCAAGCAGCCAGGCAATCGTTCAATGCCTAGTCAGAAGGTGAAAGGGGTTTCGAGCGACGGAATAATTATTGTGTTCGATGCCAGAATTGATGTTCTCATCGGAAGGTGGCTCACGAATTATGTACGAGTCCACGCGGGAGGAATAACTTTGGGAACAGGGGATGTACATGAGAATCAGGTTTCGATCCTGTGGAACTGTGGGTTATGGGCCCACCATGTGGTTGAAGGTAGGAAGGGGGGGCTGACATCTTGCACGGTCACAATAGCAAGGCATGCCAGAGGGTAGCCTGTTAGTTATGTCGGCAACAACATCGATACCAAGGGCGAGGGACGAAGAGAACCATTTTCCTGCTCGTTGAACGAGGCGAACCAATAGGCAAAGTTCCCGTCCATCGATGGTTACCGAAATGTCATCAACAATAGTAACAGGGTCTGACTGATAAGGTGGTACACCGAGGTGTTTTTGTAAGCAGGAAAATATTACTTCTTAGATCATATAAACCTCAAGAAAGGTTAAACTAAACAATGGACAGGATAATATGATTATCAAATTAATCAGAACAATGGGAAGGAAAATGTGTTTAAACACATATATCAGGGGTATATCCTCCCCAAAGTCAAGCAGAGGATGATATCCAAGACAAGATATAAAGTAGCAAACCATTTAGGTAAGGGGGGAGGAATCTCATGATATTACCCATACAATGGTGTTAGGATAAATGATAAATAAAATTTAGCATCGTGCTCCAAATGTTCCTGTTGAAAATCGGAGTACCACAGACATGCTTCGAGATAGCATTGACATGGTCTTCAAGTAAAGGTCGGACTTTAGATACTCAAAGGGTTCATCAGGAACATCTTATAGAATAAGTCTTTCAATTTCCTCTTGGAAGAGTGGTTAACATTGCTAAAAAGGAAACTCTAACAATAGGTCCTCTGGCCAAGGGTGCTAACCAAAGGCACCACCTTACCGGGTTACGTAGAGATCAATGTTACAACTCTTGGAAATATGTCCCAACCATCATATCTGACCGAGATTCAGATCCGATTGGTGTCAGGATACCTCAGACTTAGGATACCTGAGAAGAAAAGGTGCAACGCAAATTGACGAGATGACATTGTAAGATTCTCGGGGAAATGAACTATGAAGGGATTTCCGTTAACAAGTGTCCATCATTAACCCAAGGAGAGGACAAGGAGGTGTCTGGTGAACTCAACGGCAATTCATCGAGATTTCCAAAAGATGGATTTCCACAATTAAGTGAACAAGGAGATAACATTTGTCAGATCAAATGATATAAGGAAGTATGCTCGAGGAAAACATACACAATTAAAAATTGGTTGAAAGGTGCGCCCGAAATATGGGTTGGGTTGCACGACCAATGTCAGAATGGTGATTCAATAATCAATAGGCTAAGAATGAAATTTCGACCATTAACTTCAAAGAAATAGGGTTGCTAGAAGGAAAGAATCCAAACAACACCGTTCACTTGTTGGAATTAACACGGGGACCAAGAAAGAATGGTGATGGTGAGAAGTATTTCTATGTCAAGAATTCTCAAGAGGTGGAATAAATCTCAGAACATTCTTGACATAAGGGATGGTAATACTCCAAGGTAAAGAAGAACAATTGCTGGATAGCAAGGAACTCAAGGTATAACACCAAACATGAACAAGCTTGTGTTGGTGGGAAGGCAATAAAGTGGTCGATGATAATACAATTCATCGAGGGAAAGGATGGTATTTCTCATCATGAATTCAATTGATATCCTGGATGAGCTCAGAATGTTGATGATCACGACACCTTTGTCGCGAGAGTTCATGAAGATGTAATCGATCGGCGATTTACATCAAGTCAAAGTAATGATGAAGTGAAAGGTTATTGGAACCAAGGGTACGACACAAATTCAAACCAAGCTTGTTGTTCAAGGAGAAATGATATGACGATGAGGATCGACGTAAGGTTAGTTCATCGTCGAAAATTGTGCTCCGAGAAGAAGGACCGGTAGCACAGCTTAAAATCATCACGACAATGATATAGCCAAACAGGCTAGGAATGGCGGATCGGGTACAAACTCATACTTATAGAAGCTTCTCAAGAGTTGTTGAACCGTGAAAAGGACTCGGCCAGCTTATCGGTGTCTTTGAGTGTTTAATAACTCCGAGCCCATGAAAAATTGTAATCGGTGAGTATGTAGTACTTGATGAAGAAGTCATAAGAAATTATGCAATTCCAAGATAATCTCGAGATACCAGGGGGTAATACTCGACGATAGATCAAAGTAGAGGTTGGACTGGGGTATTGCTCTATAGAAGACAAGTGCTTAAACTTGCACAGGAAATGGTATTTAGAGGAGAACATGGTCAGAACCATGATTGCAAAGGATCAATTCACCGATACCAAAGGATATTATATCCAGGAAATAGTTACAAGAAGCTTCCATGATAGGATCTACATCGTGTCCATGGGCATGAACACAAAGTTCAAGGTCGACTCCCACTCCTCCAATGCATAACCTTTCATTCACTTCGCGTTCGATGAAGTTGCGGTTGAAATTTTATCTGCAAGCACCGTAAGAGTATGAATCGTGAAAACTTTCGGGTTCACACGGTTTAGAGAAGGCATATGTTCAACCCATAGGGGCTTCTTAGAAACATATACCAGAAGTTTCAAGAGTAAATAACACAAGCCCGAAAGCAGAGTATGGTTGGCCAAGCAGAGGATACAACTTAACAAAGGCATTATGTATCAGGGGAAGAACTCATAAAGTGATCAAATGCGAAGGACACTGTCGGATAACAATCCAACAAAGGACTTGATTGTCCACAAAGGATCTGATGTGAGTATCGGTTCTCAACCAGAAGAGGAAGGAATGCAAATGCAACAGGTTATGGAATCATCTGAATAATTCAAAGCTTAAATGCAAAGGAATTATGATTTCCAAAACAAAGGATCAGAAGCGGACGTTCCGATCAAGGATGGATCAATGGAATATACCAGAGGCACAATCGACGACAGATAGTTTGATCGAGAACCAGCTCATGTTCAAAATGACGTCTGAGCCGGAAAGATAATCCTAGGACTCGACTGATGATTGTGAACATTCACAACGTATTGCATCAATGGAATAAAAAATTATGGTGACAAAGGATGCCAATATGATTACTATACTTATGGGATTAATCATAATGAAAGCAAACAAGAAATTCCAGAGCAATAGGTTGCTGAGGATTTTCGGAAGACCGGATGGTATTTCAAGACTTTGTGTAATACATGATCAATCGGGGATGAGCGGATACTGATAAGTGCGAGAATTAACCGTAGGGGTATTCAGTGACAAAGAACAACAAGGCAGTAAGCTTAAAGGATTATCAAACAACGACGAAGTTTTTCAGGTATCTTGTAATAACAAGACCAACTAGGATGAATGTAAGAATAACAACTGCAAGTAGTTATCCATAAGGGTTTTGGTGGAAGGAATTGCAAACGCGATGAACCCAAGTTCTCGGGTTAACAATGAGAGTATCTTCGTGGTCTTCCGTGCAGCAGATTTATCATCAATAATAAGGGCTCTCCGGGTGAAAGTGATAACGAGATCCTAATGTTAGATTTAGCAAAATTCATTTAACCCGAATAGAGGAGAGATCGAGCCCCGAATAAAGGTCGAGGAGTAAAAGATCCTAATACCACCCAATGGCAACGGGCCCATGGGCCACACAGCCAAGTTAGTAAAAGTTTTGTAAAGTCTAGACTCGACTTCGCCAAGGAGTGTGGAAGGGGATTCCTACAGCAATGGGCTCGATACCAATCTCAGACGCCCCGATTTAATCAGACACTAATCATGCACGCAAACGCATACGATCAAGACCGTGGACTCACGGAAGATATCACAACACAACTCTAAAACATAAATAAGTCATACAAGCATCATAATACTAGCCAGGGCCTCGAGGGCTCGAATACAAGTGCTCGATCATAGACGAAGTCAGCGAAGCAACAATATCTGAGTACGTATATAAGTTAAACAAGGTGCCGAAGATGGCTAGCACAAACCGGGATACAGATCGAAGAGGCGAGGCCTCCTCGCTCGATCCTCCTAACTACTCCTGGTCGCCGCCGCGGGCGGCACGTAGTAGTAGGCACCTCCGGTGTAGTAGTCTTCATCGACGGTGGCGTCTGGTTCCCTGGGCTCCATCGTGCGTCACAAAGAACCGGTAAAGAAAGGGGAAAAGGGGAACAAGGCAACCGTGAGTACTCATCCAAAGTACTGCAAGCAACGAGCTACACTACATATGCATGGATATATGTGTAAAGGGCCATATCGATGGACTGAATCTGCAGAATGCCGTAATAAGAGGGGATAGCTAATCCGTCAAGACTACGCTCGCAGCCTCCGTCCGCAACATGTAGAAGAGAGTAGATCAAGTCCTCCAAGTAGCATCGCATAGCATACTCCTACCCGGCGATCCCCTCGTCGTAACCCTGAGAGAGAGCGACCACCGGGTTGTATCTGGCACTTGAAAGAGTGTGTTTTATTAAGTATCTGGTTCTAGTTGTCATAAGGTCAAGGTACAATTCCAAGTCGTCATGTTACCGAAGATCACGGCTATTCGAATAGATTAACTTCCCTGCAGGGGTGCACCACATAACCCAACACGCTTGATCCCATTTGGCCGGACACACTTTTCTAGGTCATGCCCGGCCGCGGAAGATCAACACGCCGCAGCCGCACTTAGGCTCAACAGAGAGGTCAACACGCCGTCTAAACCTAAGCGCATGTGGGTCAGGGCCCATCGCCCCGAGCACACCGCACGCTATGTGGTGGCCGGAAGCAGAACTAGCCCCATTAATACAATAGTAGGCCTATGTTCCAATACGGCGCGCTGCTTTCGGCCGACGTCACGGCGTTTCGGCCGATACCACGACGCCGAGTGCCCATATCTTTCCCACGTGTTGGTTATCGCGATAGGCCAAGAGCTGACTCAGATCAAATACAAAGATCTCGTTAAGCGTGTTAAGTATCCGCGAACGCCGAACAGGCCAGGCCCACCTCTCTCCCAGCTGTCTCAACCTGCCTGCCGCCTCCGCCACAAAGATCCACTCATGGGCGCCCCACGAGCCAACCTGCCTTTAGTCACCACATGTATCATGTATAAGATAGATATACCCGTGATCACCTCCCGAGTGATCACGGCCCGATAGTATAGCACAGCAGACGGACAAGAATGTAGGGCCACAGATGGAATACTAGCATCCTATACTAAGCATGTAGGATTGCGTAAAGGTAACAACAGAGTAGCAAGGACAGCAATGCATCGTGATAGGTATAACGGAAAGCAAGAATATGCTACACTACTCTAATGCAAGCAATATAGAGTAGAATAGGCGATATATGGTGATCAAGGGGGGGGCTTGCCTGGTTGCTCGCAAGAGAGAGGGTCGTCAACACCGTGACTCGAAATGGGCAGCAGCAGCGTCGGTCTCGTAGTCTACCGTGAGAGAAGAGGTGGGAAGACACAATGAATACCATGCAAACAGATGCATAACGATGCATGACATGACAAGTAACTATGCTAGGGGTGCCCTAACGCGGTATGAGGTGATACCGGTGAAGGGGGGGAAGCCTCGGAAAGTATCCCGGGTTTTGTGTTTTCAGCGAGGAGCCAAGGGGAAAGTTAGTAGTTCTATAGGTTAGGATGCGTGGCGACGAACGGGCTGTGTATCCGGTTCGCCTCGCTGCTCGAGCAACATTCATGTACAAAGTTTTTCCATCCGAGCTACGGTTTATTTTATATTAATTTTAAAAGATTTAATCATTTTTAGAATTTATTTAATTATTCTAAATCAACATTATCCAGAATAGTGTATGCTGACGTCATCATGACGTCAGCAGTCAACAGGGCGTTGACCGGGTCAAACTGACGTGTGGGGGCCGCATGTCATAGACTTGATTAATTAACTAAGAGTTAATTAGGTTAATTAGTGATTCGATTAATCTAATTATGACTAATTAAGTTCAATAATTCTTTAATTAATTTATTAATTAATATATATTTTTATTGTTATTATTATTTTTTTAAACTTTTCTTTTAATCCACTTTCGCTCTCGGGCGTGGGCCCTGCTTGTCATCGCCCAGAGGCTAAACAGCGCGTGCATCGGGCTCGGGTTAACGGGGGTGAAGCGGAGCCACGGGGCTCGCGGGCGCGAGCGCCGGCAGCCATGGGGGTGTACGGCACAGGGAGCAGCGAGCGTACGCCGGCAAGCGCAGGGATGCGGGGTCGCAGCCAAGGGCACTGTGTGGGGAAGGAGGCCGCGGCATCGGGCGCGGGGAGCGCGCGCGCACGATTGAGCGGTGGGGTGAGCGCGTGTGGGGTGCGACGGTGGCGAAGCAGCACTAGGCCGGTAGCCATCATGGACGGCAGCATGCCACAGCGCGAATGACGGGCGCACTCGGATCCGGCGACGGAAGCAGAGGGGGAGAGGAGAGGGGCGATGCTCACTGGGCCCTGCAGGTGTGCGACAGTGAGCTCGAGGTGGCGACGATGACGACGTAGAGGACGACGGGGAGGCAGGCCGGCGTGGTGGCTCCGGCATCGAGCGGGCGGGCGGCTGGGCGGCGAGGTCGCAGCCGCGGCCGGGCGCAGCGAGAGGAGTCGCCGAGGAGAGGGGACGGGGCGCGAGGACGAGGGCGGGGCGGGGCTCGCGAGGCGGCACAGGCGGCGGGCCACGGGCTGGCCCCGATCCGATCTGGATCGGGGAGGGAGAGATGAGGGAGTGAGAGGAGCTAGGGGAGGGGATCGGCTGAGGCGCCTGCAAGGTCGTGTGTGTGTGGCGGCACGGGAGGAAATGAAGGGAGCGAGAGGTGAGGGCTAGGGTTAGAGAGGGGTGGCTGGGCTGGCCGGTTGTGTCCAGTTGGGCTGGCCGGCTGGGCCGTTTGGCCCAATTGGCGGCGGGGGGGGGGGGGGGGTATGTGATTTTGTTTTGCCCTTGTCCTTTTATTTATTTTCTGTTTCTATTTTACTTTAGTTTTACAAACTATAAACCTAGCCCCTAAATTAGTACTAATACTAATAACAATGCCATAATTAATTTGGCACCCTAAACAATTATTTTATATTTGCTTAGTATTTAAAAGTCATTTAAATATTAGTCTTACTGTTGTTTTAATTAATTTAGTGCAGTTAACTATTTTATATAAAAAGATGTTTTCTCCACCATAAATACCTACGCATTATTTACCTCTCGAACATTTTTAGTTTTAAAGTTTGAAAATCTTTACCGTTTGACTTTATTTTAAGTTTGAATTTCAAATCGATTTTGAACTAACACGAGATTAACAACAGTAACCGTGGTGACGTGGCATCATTATCGTGGGATTACTGTAGCCTAATTACCCGGCGTCACACCGTATCCACGGGTGCCCTCCATACCAACACTTTCCAAGCAATTTATTATTTGACAACATAAAGTAAATTCATTTTTCATTTCGGGACTGGGCATCCTAATACCTTTGCCTTACTCTTGTGCAATGGCAAGTGAATAAACACTCATCGTGAGAACAACACATCTAGCATGGAAAATATTGGCTAACCCTCAACGCCTCGCGAGCGGTACGAGCACACAAAAGAGAAATTTATTTTTGAAAATTAGATATGGAACATACAAATTTGCTTAGAACGTTACGGAAATACCACATATAGGTAGGTATGGTGGACTCTTGAAAATAAGATTTGGGTTTAAGGGTTTTTGGATGCACAAGTAGTATCTCTGCTTGGTGCTGGATTTTTGGCTAGCAAAGATGGGGGGCAAGCACCACATGTTGAAGGATCTACGACAATGTAACTTCTATGTGAATATGAACAAACATAAAGCATTACGTTGTCTTCCATGTCCAACGTCAACAATTTTGGCATATAATATTTTGATGGGGGCTCACAATCACAAAAGATTTCCACAATAGTGTATTTGCATGCGAAAGTTCTCTTCCTTATACTAATTATTCATGAATTACTTGTATGACCAATATTGTGATTGTCAAGCCTCAAAAGATTTCACTTCTAAACCCAATGTGAAGCTACCACTAGGCATGATATGATTTCAACTTTATGACAATCAATTTATTCAACAATTTACTCATAGGATATAAGTGAAGCACAAGAGTAAATGACAAACTACTCCAAAAAGATATAAGTGAAGATCATGCGAGTAGTTAAGTAAATAGATAGCTATGTGAGGACTCTGTCTTATTTAAAAACTTTCATATCTAAGTATTTATTAAACATCAAGCAAGATGAAAATAAAATGACATTTCAAGGACAACACACAACATGTGAAGAAGCAAAAACTTAGGCTCAACCGATACTAACCGATAATTGTTGAGGGAGAAAGGTGGGATGCCTACCGGGGCAACCCCAAGCTTAGATGCTTGATACTTCTTGAAATATTATCTTGGGATGCCTTGGGCATCCCCAAGCTTGAGCTTTTGTGTCTCCTTAATTCCTCTCATATCACGGCTTTTCTAAATCTCAAAAGCTTCATCCACACAAAACTCAACAAGAACTCGTGAGATAAGTTAGTATAAACCAATGCAAAAACCTTATCATTCTCTACTGAAGCAAATCACTAAAATTATTATTCAACATTCCATACTAAATGCCTCTGCATATTTAATACTCCTATCCTCAAATAGGATCATTAAACAAGAAAACATAGGCAAACATAACAGCAATCTACCAAAACAATACAGTCTGTAAAGAATGCAAGAGTATCAATACTTATCCAACTCCAAATATTATGAAATTCAACCATACTGTAGAAAATTTATCAGATCTTATTATGCAAAAAGTTTCAACATTTTATTACATTCTGACTTTCCTCGGGAATTTTTGCAACATTAATAAACTTCATGTTTTCAAACAGCAACATATATACTTGCAAGATAAGCATGGCAAAGGCTATCAATGCCACTTTTATTGAAATAAAAGATGCAAACCATTATTCTAAATAACAGCAAGCAAATCCTAACAAAATAAATTGATGCTCAAAGCAAAACACATATCATGTGAGGAATGAAAACATAGCTCCAAGTAAGGTTACCGATAATGTTGGAGACGAAAGAGGGGATGCCTTCCGGGCCATCCCCAAGCTTAGTTGCTTGGATCTTCCTTGGATATTAACTTGGGGTGCCATGGGCATCCCCAAGCTTAGGGTCTTTTCACTCCTTATTCTCCTCATATCGTCAGCTCACCCAAAACTTGAAAACCTCAATCACACAAAACTTAACGGAACTTTGTGAGATAGGTTAGTATGATAAAGAGAAAACCATTTCACTTTGGTACTGTCAAAAACAAGATTCATAATTGTTCTCACACAATCCCTACTGTACCATATCATTTCCGCAACTTATATTGAGCAATATAAGCCATAGAAACTAGAAAGCAAGCAAACTATGCATTGAAAACAGAATCTGTCAAAAACAGAATAGTCTATAATGATCTGGATAACTACCATACTTCTGCTACTCCAAAAATTATGAAATAAATTGCACCATGTCAGAAATTTTTATATTAAACTTCTGCAAAAAGAAGCAACTCAGAATCACTCTTCTGTTAAAAATGGAACTTATTTTCGTGAGCGCAAAAGTTTCTGTTTTTCAGCAGGGTCAAATCAACTATCACCCAACATGATCCCAAAGGCTTTAGTTGGCACTTTATTGAAACAAAAGCAATAAAACATGATCAATACAGTAGCATAATAATGTGAACACACAAAAACAGTAGGTAAAAGTGTTGGGTTGTCTCCCAACAAGCGCTTTTCTTTAATGCCTTTTAAGCTAGGCATGATGATTCAAGCTGCTCACATAAAAGATTGGATTTGAAACACAAAGAGAACATCATGCATCATAAGTTCCTCTCTCATAATAATTTCCAATAGCATAATGAATAGATTCATCAATATAACCGTTACATAAAGCATTCTTTTCATGATCCACAAGCATAGAAAATATATTACTCTCTATGGCATACATGGCATCATAATAATCATCATAGGAAGCAACTTTATTGTCATAATCAATTGAAACCTCTTCCAAAATAGTGGATGTATCACTAAATAAAGTCATGAACTCTCCAAATCCACCTTCATCAATATTTTTATGAGATTCAGCACCCTCCAAAATAGTGGGATCACTACTACCTAGAGTTGACACTCTTCCAAACCCCCTTTTATCAATGTAATCATCATAAATAGGAGGCATGCTATCATCGAAATAAGTTTGATCAATCAAAGTAGGGGGACTAAAAAGATCATCTTCATTAAACATAGCCTCCCCAAGCTTGGGACAAACATTAATTGATGCAGATAAATTCTCAAACATGTCATCCTCATCAAACATAGCGTCCCCAAGGTTGTGGCTTGGCATATCATAAGCATAATCATTCTCATCATTAATAGTATGAACGGCACCAATGGTATAACAATCGCTATCATCATAATTTCCCAAGTTCGTGCCAAAAAGATTTCCAATATTATAAGAAGTATCATTATCTTCCCAATCATAATCATCACAACAAGAAATAGGCATAACAAAATCAACATCAATAGTGCTCTCGGTCATTGTGCCATAAGATATAGAAGCAATATCATCATCAAGTGCATCATCGTCCACAATTATTTTTGATTCATTTTCATGAGGCACAACAATAATAGGAGCAAAATTATTTGGGGGAGATACCTTTTTACCTCTCTTCTTTCTTCTTTTATTCTTCTTCACCACATCATGCGTGGGTTTAATTAATCTTTTCAGGCTTCTTATTGATGAGATTGGTTGGATAGGAAGCTCCTCCTCGTTACCTGATTCATCATAATAAACACTAGGAGGGTTTTGGGAAATATTTTCCCTTTCATTAGTACTCTATTCATATTCTATTTGTTTTCTTGACTTTAGATAGTTGGCAATATAAGGATTCTCAATGCAATTTACTGCACAAAACATATAAATTTCCTCTAGATCAAAATCAAGAAATCTCTCGAGATTAAATTTTGGAATACCCTCAGTTATACGTTTCATTTCTTTATACCCCAAAAGAAGACTAAGCTCTTTATGATGCTCAAGGGTAATAAAGTTATCACAATTTTTGGACACAGTTTGATCATGAAATAATTTGCATTGGAGATTTAAATGACCATGTTCATTGCAAAGTTCACAAGGATGGCGAAAAAATTACATCTTTCAGCACAATCATCTAGCCTCTCTTGCAACTATTTTGTTTCTAAATATTTATTCTTCTTACAAAATCAATCTTGCCTTTTTGGTGTGCAAAGGCACTCCCAATTCACTCCACAAAAAGTGACATGATTATAAGCGTGCGGACCCTACAGGTTCGAGAACTATGTAGACATGACCGAGACACATCTCCGGTCAATAACCAATAGCGGAACCTGGATGCTCATATTGGTTCCTACATTTTCTACGAAGATCTTTATCGTTCAAGCCGCAATAACAACATACGTTATTCCCTTTGTCATCGGTATGTTACTTGCCTGAGATTCGATCGTCGGTATCATCATACCTAGTTTAATCTCGTTACCGGCAAATCTCTTTACTCGTTCCGTAGTGCATCATCCCGTAACTAACTCATTAGTCACATTGCTTGCATGGCTTATAGTGATGTGCATTACCGAGAGGGCCTAGAGATACCTCTCCGACAATGGGAGTGACAAATCCTAATCTCGATCTATGCCAACCCAACAAACACCATCAGAGACACCTGTAGAGCATCTTCATAATCACCCAGTTACGTTGTGACGTTTGATAGCACACAAGGTGTGTTCCTCCAGTGTTCGGGAGTTGCATAATCTCATAGTCAGAGGAATATGTATAAGTCATGAAGAAAGCAATAGCAATAAAACTTAATGGTCATTATGCTAAGCTAACGGATGGGTCTTGTCCATCACATCATTCTCTAATGATGTGATCCCGTTCATCAAATGACAACACATGTCCATGGTCAGGAAACTTAACCATCTTTGATTAATGAGCTAGTCAAGTAGAGGAATACTAGGGACACTCTGTTTTGTCTATGTATTCACACATGTACTAAGTTTCCGGCTAATACAATTCTAGCATGAATAATAAACATTTATCATGATATAAGGAAATATAAATAACAAATTTATTATTGCCTCTAGGGCATATTTCCTTCATGAAGAAGCTATGATGAAACCATATTCCGATAAATGGCTGGAGGCCATGCAATCTGAGATACGATCCATGTATGAGAACAAAGTGTGGACTTTGGTGGACATGCCCGATGATCGGCAAGCCATTGAGAATAAATGGATCTTCAAGAAGAAGACAAACGTTGATGGTAATGTCACCATCTACAAAGCTCTACTTGTCACAAAAGGTTTTTGAAAAGTTCAAGGGGTTAACTACGATGAGAACTTATCACCTGTAACGATGCTGAAGTCAGTCTGAATCATGTTAGAAATTGCCGCATTTTATAATTATGAAAATTTAGCAAATGGACGTCAAAACTGCATTCCTTATTGCATTTCTTAAAGAAGAGTTGTATATGATGCAACCAAAAGGTTTTGTCGATGCTAAAGGTGTTGGCATTCTGGGAACGGGGGTCCCCAGACTTGCCTGCCTGCGGCCCATCTTCATCAGCACAAGACTCAAGACCCTCGCGAGGGGCGAAGCCTCGCGGGTCGGACGACACAGGGCCTCCTCAGGAACAGCCTCGCCAGGCAGGCTCGCGAGGAGGCGGAGAGATCAAGGCAAGGTACCACGCGAGGTGCTCGTGACGCAAGCCATGATGATCGAGACCAGGAGGGCGCCAGGCGGGCGCCGACCTGCGCAGTGTCCTTGTTTTTTCTTTGGTGCAAAGGGGGCAAGCACAGGCATGGAGTACCGAGGAATCAGGCAAAGGTTTCCATTTTAGTGCAACGAGACCAAGGCTAGCGGAGCGATAGGATGGAGGTCACCGTGGCGCCCAAGACGGCGTCATCTCCAGTACTTTTGGCAGCCGAAGACCAACTTTAGTCAGGATAACTTGTACTAGATGTTCCCCTTCAAAATGGCCGTTGTTGGCGCCCTTCCCGCTCAATATTTGGGAAGAGGACCAGGGCCTCTATAAATAGAGCTAGCCACCACCGTAGGGGGAAGGGGATAGAACCCTACCAAGAAAGAGAAAGGCGATCGAACTCACCCAAGCAGTTCATCACACCAGCTCAAGAACACCTCTCGCGAGGCTGTTCGTCCTTTGTACTGTCCATTACCAGCCCCGGAGGCAATCCACCACACCACACACTGGAGTAGGGTATTACACCACGACGGTGGCCCGAACCAGTATAAACCTTGTGTCGCTCGTGTTGTTCATCGTTTAGCCTAGATTCTCGAGAGACGATCGGACGTAGATCGGTAGGGGAAAGATCTCCGTGCGCACCCCAAAGTTCAAACCTTAAGGGTCTGCTGGAACCCGACATCCGACATTTGGCGCGCGAGGTAGGGGTGCGCCGGAATCTTCCTTCCGCTGTTTCGCGTTCGATCTTCCGCCGTGGCCATGGCTGACGCCCGCCGGGCTCGCGCCGAGCGTCGGGCTGCTCTTGCCGCCCGCGTCGCACAGACGGCCCCGTCGGTGGGTGTCCCCATCGTTCCCCGTCGCCTGCCGCCACCGGCCCGATGGGGAACGAGCAGCAGGCCTCGTCGCTTCATCATTCGGTGCGGCAGGAAGGCCACACCGCCACCCCATCGCTGACTCCAGCTGGTTCGTCGACCCACGCCCGTCGCGCCCCCACGGACACGTACGCCGCGTTGCTCCTGGCGTGTGAGCTCCTGCACTACCGTCCCGTCGACGACCTCTGCGAGGACTGGCTCGCCCGCATCACCGAGCTCGTCAGCGCCGCAGGGGGTCCCCTGCACTGTCCCTCTAGTTGCCTCGCCCTTCGTCATGCGCAGGGGGCGCAGATCAGGAGGTGCCTCCACCACCTCCTCCCCAAGAAGGCGCCCTGGCTCCAAGGCACGCGGCCCCAGGACGAGATCCACCGCGTCCGGCGCTCGTGCGACAAGAAAGGAGTTGCCATGAAATCCCTCGTCCCCAAGAAGGTGCACGCGTGCTCCCGGCACCGGTGCGCCACGACCGCATCCCTGTGCCACCATGTCAGGACCCCGCGCTGCTCCAGGCAGCGGCGCGCGGGAATCCCCAGGAGCAAGCCCCGCATCAGCAGAGAGCTCCGGTGGCCACCGCAGGCTGCCGCGCATTCACCACCGAGCTGTGCGATGTCGCCTGGCCAGGCAAGTTCAAGCCTGACCTGCCTCCCTGCTATGACGGCACTGCCAACCCCGCGGAGTTCCTGCAGCTCTACGAGCTGGGTATCGAAGCCGCCAACGGGGACTAAAAGATCATGGCGAACTGGTTTACCATGTCACTCAAAGACGGCGCCCGCACCTCGCTCCTCAACCTGCCTCCCGACACGATCTCCTCCTGGGACGAGATGCGCACTCGCTTCATCGCCAACTTCCAGGGAACTCGCGACCGTCCGCCGGCCGTGGGCGACCTGCGCCGCATCAAGCAGCAGCCCGGAGAGACCTTGCAGAAGTACATCCAGCGCTTCAACAACGCTCGCCTCAAGATTCCTAGGGTGACCGAGGACACCATCATCTCGACATTTTCTGATGGCGTCCGCGACGTCAAGATGAAGGAGGAGCTCGCAATCCACGAAGATCTGTGTACATCTCTGGAGTTGTTCAACCTGGCGACCAAGTGCGCAAGGGCTGAGGAGGGACGCCTCTCCCTTCTCGAGCTCCCGACAGCAGACCCAGAATAGAAGAAAACCAAGGCCAAGGATGTGAAGCACAAAAGAGCAGCTGTGCTTGCGGCAGAGCCGGACACGAAGCGCGGCAAGGACCAGCCGGAGTCGTCCAAGGGCAGCCGATAATGTGTGTACCACGATCTGCACACCCACAACACCAACGAATGTCATGAGCTCAAGGCCGTGCGAGAAGGCCGTGTCGGTCGACGTGCCCGAGCGCAATGATCGGGCCTACAGCCGAGGCGGAGCAAGAGGTGGAGGACGCTGGGACGACTATGGCCCTCGCCAAGGGTGGCGTGACCGGCCTTGCGAGGACCGCTGGCAGGACCAACCTCACGAGGGAGCTTGGAGAGATCAACCTTGTGAGGATCGCCCGCAAGGCAACGCAGGAATTCCTCCGCTAGCACCGCCACCAAGAAGGAATGACAACCACCATCAGGACGAGGGGACAGGGGGATTCCAGGAGCCGCGTGCGATCGCTTGCATCTTGGGCGGCGCACAGGCCCCAGCCTCTCAGCACATCTTCAAGCAGTTTGCTCGCGAGGTGAATGCAGTCGTCCCCAAGCTTGTGGCCACGCGCCCTCTCAGGTGGTCTGCGTGCGCCATCACATTCAGCTCAGCGAACCAGCTCAAGTGCGCGACAACGGCCGGTGTCCTCCCGATGCTCTGCTCCCAAGTCATCAGCAATGTGCAAGTTACTAGGACCCTCATCGACGGCAGAGCAGGGCTCAACGTCCTGTCCGTCGAGATGTTCAACAATCTCCAAGTACCATATGATCAGCTTCAACCAACCAAGCCCTTCTCAAGAGTCACCGACGGTTCCACTATCCCGACAGGGCAGGTCCGACTCCCTGTCACCTTTGGGCAGCGCAAGAACTACCGTACCGAGCTCATCGACTTCGACGTCGCTCACATTCTCCTGCCATACAATGCCATCCTCGGGTATCCAGCCCTGGCCAAGTTCATAGCAGTGACTCACCATGGATACAACGTCCTCAAGATGCCAGGAAGTGGCGGAGTCATCACGGTCCCCTATGAAGAGAAGGATGCGGTGTGCTCCCTCGAGCGCGCCTTCCAAGCCGCGTCAGTCGAAGACCCAGACAGCAAGAGTGGAAACCTTCCTGGAGCAGCTCCCAAGAAGAAGAAGACATCGCCTGGCTCAGGGCCTCAGGAGGCAGGCACCTCCAGAGGCAGCGGGGCCATGGTGGTTGACTCCTTGCCGGGGCGTCACTGTTGGCCTCGTGAGGATGACTGGGCAGGGGACGTGCGGGCCCCGCTACCTCCCTTTCCCGCAAGTGAAGATGCGGCTGTGGCTGAGGAGCTCGTCCCAGGCGGGGTCGCCGCGTCTCCCTTCAGCCTCTTCGCCGTGGGTAGCAGCCTACCCAATAAAAGATGCCAGGCCTCGACAACAAAATATAGGAACGAGGTGGAATTCGAGCACTTACTGGTTGACCGCCGCGGGATCCCACAGACTCCGGCCAAGCTTAAAGCCTGAAAGCCTCTTGCGGGGCTCAGCCTTGGGAGACCCGGTCGCAGGGGAAGGCGCACCTGAAGGGCTAGAGCTGACTTCGGCCGATGCAAGGGCCGGGGTAGATCCTCGGGGGATCAACCCGTAATTGTCCTTCCTCGGGACCTGGGGCGTGTCCTCTCCCTCTCGCCCGGCGCTGGCTTCGTCGTCGTCAGGCATGGAGCGGAGGGTGCTGGACTTACGCCAGGGGGAAGCTCCCTCGTCCCCTCGAGGGTCGCCTCTGAGTCACGCTCCTCGTCCTCGTCGTCATCTTCCTCCTCTCCCCCGCTGTAGTTACCAGAGGACAAGTTCACCGTCGCTGTCGCCGCCTGGCCCTCAGGGTCCTCCGCTGGCACCAGACCCACCCCGTCGAAGGTGGGCATGGTGTCCACCACCAGCTCCCAGTCATCACAAAGGAACAGAGGGACTGGAGCATCCACCGAGAATGCCACTTCCTCTCCAACCAAGAAGCGGAGTGCCGCGGTCAGCTCCTCGTCGTTCAGGGCGTCCAAGTTCAGGCGGAGGACAATGTCCGCATCCGCGAGCCTCCACAGTAGGCGCGAGTGCGCCTGAAGAGGGGCCACCTAGTGCGACAGGAACTCCCTCAGGAGCGAGGCCCCGGTCCGCTTCGCCGCCCTCAGACTGCCCGGCCTCAGGTCGGCATTCATCTTCTCCAACACCAGCTTCGCCCGCCGATCATCAAGCTTCGCGCGGGACCACGCCTCAACAGCCTCAGGCTGCTATGTGGGCAACTCTAGCAGGGGGTTGTGGCACCTGGCGTCCACCATGACCCACTTTCTCCGGAAGCCCTCGGCCCTCTTCCTGGCCTTCGAGACGGTGTTGGACTTGGAGTACGCGACAAATCTCGCGCATGCCGAGATGTTGCCACCGGAGACCCGGAGGGAGAAGAAGTGGCACAACAAGGCCACGGAGGGCATCACCCCGACGTGCGCCTCACTGTAGTAGGCGAAGATCGACAGGATAAGGATGGAGTTGGGATGGATATGCATAGCATGCAACTGATACTGGCGAAGGATGACGAGGAAGAACTCAGAGAAAGGAGGAACCAGACCAGCTAACGACGCTCATGAAGAGGGGGTAGAAGGTGCTCCCCTTGTCCTCCAGACGGGCGGAGCCAAGCCGGAGCGCGGTCTCCCCCATCTTGTTGATCTGCGACGCCACCATCTGCCGCGCGAGGGCGAGATTCTTCTCCGTCACGTTGGGGGAGACCAGAGCGGCGAGTACCAGGCCGATGCGGCCCCAGCCGGGGTCCTACGGGGTGCCATTTGTTGGGGAACGTAGTAATTTCAAAAATTTTCCTACGATCACGCAAGACCATGGTGATGCATAGCAACGAGATGAGAGTGTTGTCTACGTACCCTCGTAGACCAGCAACGGAAGCGTTGACGCAACGTAGAGGAAGTAGTCGTACTTCTTCCCGATCCAACCGATCCAAGTACCGAACGTACGGCACCTCCGAGTTCTGCACACGCTCAGCTCGATGACGCCCCTCGAACTCCGATCCAGCCGAGTGTTGAGGGAGAGTTTCACAAGACGACGGCGTGGTGACGATGATGATGTTCCACCGGCGCAGGGCTTCGCTAAGCTCCGCAACGGTATATTCGAGGTGTAGTTTGGTGGAAGGGGCACCGCTGCACGGCTAAGGAACGATCTCAATGATCAACTTGTGTGTCTTTGGGGTGCCCCTGCCCCGTATATAAAGGAGCAAGGAGGGGTGGCTGCCTAGGGTTAGGCGCCAGGGGTGTGGAGTCCTACTAGGTTTCCAAGTCCTAGTAGGAGTCTACCAAGAGGGAGGAAGGAGAAGGAATAGGAGGAGTAGGAAGGTGGCGGCCCCTTTCCCTAGTCCACCCGGACTAGAGGGAGGGGGCGCAGCAGCCTTTTTTTCCTCTTCTCACTAAAGCCCATCAAGGCCCATTACTTCTCCCGTAATCCCGTAACTCCCGGTACCTCCAAAATACCCGAATCACTCAGAACCCTTCCGATGTCCGAATATAGTCGTCCAATATATCGATCTTTACGCCTCGACCATTTCGAGACTCCTCGTCATGTCCCCGATCTCATCCGGGACTCAACTCCTTCGGTACATCAATATCATATAAACTCATAATAACTGTCATCGAAACGTTAAGCGTGCGGACCCTACGGGTTCGAGAACTATGTAGACATGACCGAGACACCTCTCTGGTCAATAACCAATAGCGGGACCTGGATGCCCATATTGGCTCCTACATATTCTACGAAGATCTTTATCGGTCGACCGCATAACAACATACGTTGTTCCCTTTGTCATCGGTATATTACTTGCCCGAGATTCGATCGTCGGTATCCAATACCTAGTTCAATCTCGTTCTCGGCAAGTCTCTTTTCTCGCTCCGTAATACATCATCTCACAACTAACACATTTAGTTGCAATGCTTGCAAGGCTTATGTGATGTGCATTACCGAGAGGGCCAGAGATACCTCTCCGACAATCGGAGGACAAATCCTAATCTCAAATATGCCAACCCAATATGTACCTTCGGAGACACCTGTAATGTACCTTTATAATCACCCAGTTACGCTGTGACGCTTTGGTAGCACCCAAAGTGTTCCTCGGCAAACGGAGTTGCATAATCTCATAGTCATAGGAACATGTATAAGTCATGAAGAAAAGCACTAGCAACAAACTATACGATCAGGTGCTATGCTAATGGAATGGGTCATGTCAATCAGATCATTCAACCAATGATGTGATCCCGTTAATCAAATAACAACTCCTTGTTCATGGTTAGGAAACATAACCATCTTTGATTAACGAGCTAGTCAAGTAGAGGCATACTAGTGACATCTGAGGTTTATGTATTCACACATGTATTATGTTTCCGTTAATACAATTCTAGCATGAATAATAAACATTTATCATGATATAAGGAAATAAATAATAACATTATTATTGCCTCTAGGGCATATTTCCTTCAGTCTCCCACTTGCACTAGAGTCAATAATCTAGTTCACATCGCCATGTGATTTAACATCAATAGTTCACATCTATATGTGGTTTAACACCCATAGTTCACATCGACATGTGACCAACACCCAAAGGGTTTACTAGAGTCAGAATCTAGTTCACATCGCTATGTGATTAACACCCAAAGAGTACTAAGGTGTGATCATGTTTTGCTTGTGAGATAATTTTAGTCAACGGGTCTGTCACATTCAGAGCCGTAAGTACTTTGCAAATTTCTATGTCTACAATGCTCGCACGGAGCTACTCTAGCTAATTGCTCCCACTTTCAATATGTATCTAGATTGAGACTCGAGTCATCTAGATTAGTGTTAAAACTTGCATCGACGTAACCTTTTACGATTTAACCTTTTTCACTTCCATAATCGAGAAACATATCCTTATTCTACTAAGGATAATTTTGACCGCTGTCCATCGATCTACTTTTAGATCACTATTGTACTCCTTGCCAAACTCAGTGCAGGGTATACAATAGATCTGGTACACAACATGGCATACTTTATAGAACCTATGGCCAAGGCATAGGGAATGACTTTCATTCTCTTTCTATCTTCTGCCGTGGCGGGTTTTGAGTCTTACTCAATTTCACACCTTGTAACACAGGCAAGAACTCTTTCTTTGACTGCTCCATTTTGAACTACTTCAAAATCTTGTCAAGGTATGTACTCATTGAAAAACTTATCAAGCGCCTTGATCTATCTCTATAGATCTTAATGCTCAATATGTAAGCAGCTTCACCGAGGTCTTTCTTTGAAAACTCCTTTGAAACACTCCTTTATGCTTTGCGAATAATTCTACATTATTTCCGATCTACAATATGTCATTCACATATACTTATCGAAATGCTGTAGTGCTCCCACTCACTTTCTTGTAAATACAGGCTTCACCGCAAGTCTGTATAAAACTATATGCTTTGATCACACTATCAAAGCGCTTATTCCAACTCCGAGATGCTTGCACCAGTCCATAGATGGATCGCTGGAGCTTGCACATTTTGTTAGCTCCTTTAGGATTGACAAAACCTTCTGGTTGCATCATATACAACTCTTCTTTAATAAATCCATTAAAGAATGTATTTTGACATCCATTTGCCAGATTTCATAAAATGTGGCGATTGCTAACATGATTCGACAGACATAAGCATCGCTACAGTTGAGTAAATCTCATTGTAGTCAACACCTTGAACTTGTCGAAAACCTTTCTGCGACAAGTCGAGCTTTGTAGATAGTAATACTACTATCAGCATCTGTCTTCCTCTTGAAGATCCATTTATATAATATGGCTTGCCGATCATTGGGCAACTCCATCAAAGTCCACACTTTGTTCTCATATATGGATCCCATCTCAGATTTCATGGTCTCAAACCATTTCATGGAATCTGGGCTCATCATCGCTTCCTCATAGTTCGTAGGTTCATCATGGTCTAGTAACATGACTTCTAGAATAGGATTACCGTACCACTCAGTGCGGATCTTACTCGAAGACCTACGAGGTTTGGTAGCAACTTGATCTGAAGTTTCATGATCATCATCATTAACTTCCTCACTAATTGGTGTAGGAATCACTAGAACTGATTTCTGTGATGAACTACTTTCCAATAAGGGAGAAGGTACAATTACCTCATCAAGTTCTACTTTCCTCCCACTCACTTCTTTCGAGAGAAACTTCTTCTCTAGAAAGGATCCATCTTAGCAACAAATATCTTGCTTTCGGATCTGTGATAGAAGGTGTACCCAATAGTTACCTTTGGGTATTCTATGAAGACGATTTCTCGATTTGGGTTCGAGCTTATCGGTGAAAATTTTTCACATAAGTATCACAACTCCAAACTTTAAGAAACGACAGCTTAGGTTTATCGCTAAACCATAGTTCATACGGTGTCATCTCAACGGATTTAGATGGTGCCCTATTAAACGTGAATGCAGCTGTCTTTAATGCATAACCCCAAAACGATAGTGGTAAATCGGTAAGATACATCATAGATCGCACCATATCAAAATAAAGTACGGTTACGACGCTTGAACACACCATAATGTTGTGGTGTTCCATGTGGCGTGAGCTGTGAAACTATTCCACATTGTTTTCATTGAAGACCAAACTCAGAACTCAAATATTCATCTCCACGATCAGATCGCAGAAACTTTATTTTCTTGTTATGATGATTTTCCACATCACTCTGAAATTCTTTGAACCTTTCAACTATTTCAGACTTATGTTTCATCAAGTAGATATACCCATATCTACTCAAATCATCTTGTGAAGGTCAGAAAATAACGATACTTGCCACGAGCATCAACATTCATTGGATCGCATACATCGGTATGTATTATTTCCAATAAGTCAAGAGTTTGTTCCATTGTTCCGAGAACGGAGTTTTAGTCATCTTGCCCAAAAGGCACGGTTCGCAAGCATCAAATGATTCATAATCAAGTGATTCCAAAAGTCCATCAAGATGGAGTTTTCTTCATGCGCTTTACACCAATATGACTCTAAACGGCAAGTGCCACAAATAAGTTGCACTATCATTATTAACTTTGCATCTTTTGGTTTCAATATTATGAATATGTGTATCACTATGATCGAGATCCAATGAACCATTTTCATTGAGTGTGTAACCATATAAGGTTTTATTCATGTAAATGTAACAACAATTTATTCTCTTACTTAAATGAATAACAGTATTGCAATAAACATGATCAAATCATATTTATGCTCAACACCAAATAACACTTATTTAGGTTCCACACTAATCCCGAAAGTATAGGGAGTGTGAGATGATGATCATATCAATCTTGGAACTACTTCCAACACTCATCGTCACTTCCCTTCAACTAGTTTCTGCTTCATTCTGAAACTCCTGCTTGAAGTTACTACTCTTAGCAACCGAACCAGTATCAAATACTGAGGGGTTGCTATGAACACTAGTAAAATACACATCAATAATCTGTATATCAAATATACCTTTGTTCACTTTGCCATCCTTCTTATCCGCCAAATACTTGGGGTAGTTCCGCTTCAAAGGACCAGTTCCATTGCAGCAAAAGCACTTAGTCTCGTGCTTAGGTCTAGACTTGGGCTTCTTCACTCGAGCAGCAACTTGCTTGCCGCTTTTCCTTGAAGTTCCCTTCTTCCTTTGCCCTTTTCTTGAGACTAGTGGTCTTGTCAACCATCAACACTTGATGTTTTTCTTGATTTCTACCTTCGCTGATTTTAGCATCGCCAAGAGCTTGGGAATTGTTTTCGTCATCCCTTGCATATTATAGTTCATCACGAAGTTCTAGTAACTTTAGTGATGGTGACTAGAGAATTCTGTCAATCACTATCTTATCTCGAAGATTAACTCCCACTTGATTCAAGCGATTGAAGTACTCGCACAATCTGAGCACATGCTCACTAGTTGAGCGATTCTCCTCCATCTTTTAGCTATAGAACTTGTTGGAGACTTCATATCTCTCAACTCGGTATTTGCTTGAAATATTAACTTCAATTCCTGGAACATCTCATATGGTCCATGACGCTCAAAACGCCTTTGAAGTCCCGATTCTAAGCCGTTAAGCATGGTGCACTAAACTATCAAGTAGTCATCATATTGAGCTAGCCAAACGCTCATAACGCCCGCATATCCGCTCCTGCAATAGGTCTGTCACCTAGCGTGCATTAAGGACATAATTCTTCTGCAGCAATGAGGATAAACCTCAGATCACGGATCCAATCCGCATCATTGCTACTAACATCTTTCAATACAATTTTCTAGGAACACATATAAAAACATAGGGAAGCAACAACGCGAGCTATTGATCTACAACATAATTTGCAAAATACTACCAGGACTAAGTTCATGATAAATTAAAGTTCAATTAATCATATTACTTAAGAACTCCCACTTAGAAAAATATCCCTCCAATTCTCTAAGTGATTGCGTGATCCATATCAACTACACCATGACCGATCATCACGTGTGATGGAGTAGTTTCAATGGTGAACATCAATATGTTGATCATATCTACTATATGATTCACGCTCGACCTTTCGGTCTCCGTGTTCCGAGGTCATATCTTATATGCATAGCTCGTCAAGTATAACCTGAGTATTCCGCGTGTGCAACTGTTTTGCACCCGTTGTATTTGAACGTAGAGCCTATCACACCCGATCATCACGTGGTGTCTCAAAGACGAAGAACTTTCGCAACGGTGCATACTCGGGAGAACACTTCTTGATAATTTAGTAAGGATCATCTTATAATGCTACCGCCAATCAAAGCAAAATAAGATGCATAAAGGATTAACATCACATGCAATCAATATAAGTGATATGATATGGTCATCATCATCTTGTGCTTGTGATCTCCATCGCCAAGCACCGCCATGATCACCATCGCCACCGGCGTGACACCTTGATCTCCATCGTAGCATCGTTGTCGCCTCGCCAACTATTGCTTCTACGACTATCGCTACTCCTTAGTGATAAAGTAAAGCAATTACATGGCGCTTGCATTTCATACAATAAAGCGACAACCATATGGCTCCTGCCATTGCCGATAACTCGTTACAAAACATGATCATCTCATACAATAAAATATAGCATCACGCCTTGACCATATCACATCACAACATGCCCTGCAAAAACAAGTTAGACGTCCTCTACTTTGTTGTTGCAAGTTTTACGTGGCTGCTACGGGCTGAGCAAGAACCGTTCTTACCTCGCATCAAAACCACAACGATATTTCGTCAAATAGACTCCGCTTTAACCTTCTCAAGGACCGGGCGAGCCACACTCGGTTCAACTAAAGTGAGAGAGACAGACACCCGCCAGTCACCTTTAAGCAACGAGTGCTCACAGCGGTGAAACCAGTCTCGCGTAAGCGTCTGGCGTAATGTCGGTCCGGCCGCTTCATCTCACAATACCGCTGAACCAAAGTATGACATGCTGGTAGGTAGTATGACTTGTATCGCCCACAACTCACTTGTGTTCTACTCGCATATGACATCAACGCATAAAACTTGGCTCGATACCACTGTTGGGGAACGAGTAATTTCAAAAATTTCCTACGATCACGCAAGACCATGGTGATGCATAGCAACGAGATGAGAGTGTTGTCTCACGCACTCGTGAGACCAGCAACGGAAGCGTTGACGCAACGTAGAGGAAGTAGTCGTATTTCTTCCCGATCCAACCGATCCAAGTACCGAACGTACGGCACTCCGAAGTTCTGCACACGTTCAGCTCGATGACGTCCCTCGAACTCCGATCCAGCCGAGTGTTGAGGGAGAGTTTCGTCAGCACGACGGCGTGGTGACGATGATGATGTTCCACCGGCGCAGGGCTTCGCCTAAGCTCCGCAACGGTATATTCGAGGTGTAGTTTGGTGGAAGGGGGCACCGCACACGGCTAAGGAACGATCTCAATGATCAACTTGTGTGTCTTTGGGGTGCCCCCTGCCCCCGTATATAAAGGAGCAAGGGAGGGGGTGGCCGGCCTAGGGTTAGGCGCGCCAGGGTGTGGAGTCCTACTAGGTTTCCAAGTCCTAGTAGGAGTCTACCAAGAGGGAGGAAGGAGAAGGAATAGGAGGAGAGGAAGGTGGCGGCCCCTTTCCCTAGTCCAATTCGGACTAGAGGGAGGGGGGCGCAGCAGCCTTTTTTTCCCTCTTCTCACTAAAGCCCATCAAGGCCCATTACTTCTCCCGTAATCCCGTAACTCCCCTGCACCTCAAAATACCCAATCACTCAGAACCCTTCCGATGTCCGAATATAGTCGTCCAATATATCGATCTTTACGCCTCGACCATTTCGAGACTCCTCGTCATGTCCCCGATCTCATCCGGGACTCCGAACTCCTTCGGTACATCAATATCATATAAACTCATAATAACTGTCATCGAAACGTTAAGCGTGCGGACCCTACGGGTTCGAGAACTATGTAGACATGACCGAGACACCTCTCTGGTCAATAACCAATAGCGGGACCTGGATGCCCATATTGGCTCCTACATATTCTACGAAGATCTTTATCGGTCAGACCGCATAACAACATACGTTGTTCCCTTTGTCATCGGTATGTTACTTGCCCGAGATTCGATCGTCGGTATCCAATACCTAGTTCAATCTCGCATCGGCAAGTCTCTTTTCTCGCTCCGTAATACATCATCTCACAACTAACACATTTAGTTGCAATGCTTGCAAGGCTTATGTGATGTGCATTACCGAGAGGGCCCAGAGATACCTCTCCGACAATCGGAGTGACAAATCCTAATCTCAAATATGCCAACCCAATATGTACCTTCGGAGACACCTGTAATGTACCTTTATAATCACCCATTACGCCAGACGCTTGGTAGCACCCAAAGTGTTCCTCGGCAAACGGGAGTTGCATAATCTCATAGTCATAGGAACATGTATAAGTCATGAAGAAAAAGCACTAGCAACAAACTATACGATCAGGTGCTATGCTAATGGAATGGGTCATGTCAATCAGATCATTCAACCAATGATGTGATCCCGTTAATCAAATAACAACTCCTTGTTCATGGTTAGGAAACATAACCATCTTTGATTAACGAGCTAGTCAAGTAGAGGCATACTAGTGACACTCTGTAGGTTTATGTATTCACACATGTATTATGTTTCCGGTTAACACAATTCTAGCATGAATAATAAACATTTATCATGATATAAGGAAATAAATAATAACATTATTATTGCCTCTAGGGCATATTTCCTTCACCATTGCTCGCCTGGGAGAAAGGATGCAGCGGATCTGGAGATTTTGGAAGCAAGAGGGCGAAGAGCAAGAAAGGGGATCTGGAGTTGCCGAGGCAGCGTGGGGAAGCGGAGACGCCCACGTCCAATCAACCGCCACGCGATGCCCGAGGCCGCAAGCTGATGGGGCCCGCGGCGCTCCGCACTTGCCCCTTCGCTTCTCTGCTAAGCCAAGTCCGAGCGCGCCTTGGGCCCGGGGGCTACTATCGGCGTTCTGGGAACGGGGGTCCCCAGACTTGCCTGCCTGCGGCCTGCGGCGTGGCTCAAGTGGTGGCCCAGTGCGGCCCATCTTCATCAGCACAAGACTCAAGACCCTCGCGAGGGGCCAAGCCTCGCGGGGCGGACGACACAGGGCCTCCTCAGGAACGGCCTCGCCAGGCAGGCTCGCGAGGAGGCGGAGAGATCAAGGCAGGGTACCTCGCGAGGTGCTCGTGATGCAAGCCATGACGATCGAGACCAGGCGGGCGCCGACCTGCGCAGTGTCCTTGTTTCCTCTTTGGTGCAAAGGGGGCAAGCACAGGCGTGGAGTACCGAGGCATCAGGCAAAGGTTTCCATTTCAGTGCAACAAGACCAAGGCCAGCGGAGCGGCAGGATGGAGGTCACCGTGGAGCCCAAGACGGCGTCATCGCGAGAGCTTTTGGCAGCCGAAGACCAACTTTAGTCAGGATAACTTGTACTAGATGTTCCCCTTCAAAATGGCCGTTGTTGGCGCCCTTCCCGCTCAATATTTGGGAAGAGGACCAGGGCCTCTATAAATAGAGCTAGCCACCACCATAGGGGAAGGGGATAGAACCCTAGCCAGAAAGAGAAAGGCGATTGAACTCATCCAAGCAGTTCATCGCACCAGCTCAAGAACACCTCTCGCGAGGCTGTTCGTCCTTTGTACTGTCCATCACCATCCCCAGAGGCAATCCACCACACCACACACTGGAGTAGGGTATTACACCACGACGGTGGCCCGAACCAGTATAAACCTTGTGTCCCTCGTGTTGTTCATCGTTTAGCCTAGATTCTCGCGAGACGATCGGACATAGATCGGTAAGGGAAAGATCTCCGTGCGCACCCCAGAGTTCGAACCTTAAGAGTCTGACGGAACCCGGCATCCGACAAAAGGTGCTAACAAAGTGTGCAAGCTCCAGCGATCCATCTATGGACTGGTGCAAGCATCTCGAAGTTGGAATATACGCTTTGATTAGGTGATCAAAGCATATGGTTTTACACAGACTTATAGTGAAGCGTGTATTTACAAGAAAGTGAGTGGGAGCTGCTGGGGAACGTAGTATTTCAAAAAAATCCTAGGATCACGCAACATCTATCTAGGAGAAGCATAGCAACAAGCAGGGAGAGTGTGTCCACATACCCTCGTAGACCGAAAGAGGAAGCATTTAGTAACGCGGTTGATGTAGTCGAACGTCTTCGCGATCCAACTGATCAAGTACCGAACGCACAACACCTCTGCGATCTACACACGTTCAGCTCGGTGACGTCCCTCAATCTCTCGATCCAGCTGAGGCCGAAGGACAGTTTCGTCACCACGACGGCGTGGTGATGGTGATGAGGAAGTTACCGACGCAGGGCTTTGCCTAAGCACTACGACAATATGACCTAGGTGGGAATCTGTGGAGGGGGGCACCGCGCACGGCTAAGAATCAACTTGTGTCTATGGGGTGCCCCCCTGCCCCGTATATAAAGGAGCAAGGGAGAGGCTGGCCGGCCCTCATAGGGCGCGCCCAAGGGGGGCAATCCTACTCCAAGTAGGATTGGATCCCTCCTTTTCTAGTCCAACTAGGAGAAGAAGGAAGGAGAGGCGAAACAGAAGGAAGGAGGGGGCGCTGCCCCTCCCCCTAGTCTAGTTCGGACTAGGCCCATGGGGGGGGGGGGCTAGCCCTTGGCTTCTCCTCTCTCTCTCTCCCCCCTAGGCCCAATAAGGCCCATTACTTCTCCGGTGGTTCCGATAACCCTTCCGGCACTCTGATATTTATCCGGTGACCCCAGGAACTCATCCTGTGTCCGAATAACATCCTCCAATATATCATTCTTTATGTCTCGACCACTTCGAGACTCCTCGTCATGTCCTTGATCACATCCGGGACTCCGAACTACCTTTGGTTCATCAAATAACATAACTCATAATACATATCGTCATCGAACATTAAGCGTGCGGACCCTACGGGTTCAAGAACTATGTAGACATGATCGAGACTCATCTCTGGTCAATAACTGTAGTGATCCGACCTCAGACGGTCAAATCTCTGTGTATAAGTGTCATCCCTGGATCGATAATGCTGACACACAAAGTACTTTAGGGTTTTATAGCAGAGTTCAATCACACGCTTATTACATCGAATGTCTCAAAAGAGAACTTATTACAATAATATGGGTGAAGGCAATCTAAATAAGATAACTACGGAAGCTTCCAAGGTAAATGAGTCCATCAACTCCAGCGGCATAGCTGAGTGCATGACAACGACCTAGCGCACCTTACTCTACGTATGAAAACTCTGCAACATAATATGTTGCAGCCCGAATGGGTCAGCACATGGAATATGCCGGCAAAATAACACTATAGAGCAATGAACATTGAAACAGCTATAACTATATGCATATATGGCTGGTGGAGGCCCTATGGTTATTATTTTGTGGAAAGCTAATTTTTCCCTACAACAAGGAATATATTTTATTTAACTAAGTTGGTTGATAAACATTGAGAATGGTAACCCCATCTCAATATCAAAATAATAGTTCATAACCCAACAAATTAATTAGATTATAGTGATGAGATCAACATAATAATTCAAGCACCAGATACACAAGATGTCCATAACCGGGGACACGGCTAACCATGATTAGGTTGTACACTCTACAGAGGTTTGCACACTTTTCCACACAAGACTCGATCTCCTCCGTTGAATTCCTCGCACTTCCTGATGTTTGAGAACCGGATGATCGAGACATAGTCTTTTCGAAGAGGTCCCCTTAACTGATAGATAGGCAGGTACACCTACAATCCCCTACATCTGCTAGCCCATCATGGAAAGGATTCCTACAACTTACTCAACTATGCTAGAGCCCATTATGGCTTGTGGCTGCACATAGAAGTTTCTAGCATGCATAATCTTATGATCCCTTTGAGCCTGGGTGACGAACCAGAGGATGATCACACGGATGCCCCGGGATCTCCTTGGACAACACTGGATTCCCCAGGTGCCCACAAACAATCCACCCTGATGTGTATTAAAGTAGCCACCTTAAGTAATCCCTTAGTTAACAATACATCTCTCACATCTGTCATGAATCACTCAAACCAAACCACGTCTACGAGCATAGCATAGCAGTATAAGCATAATGTAGAAGTAACTCCCAAGGTTTGAAATAAAGGACAATAGGTTCTACCTCATCAACTACTTCCCAATAACCACATGTTAAACAGATCCTACTCATGCAATGTTTGAGGGTTGAAACATGCATAAAAACTAGGTAATAAAGGGGTATGATCAAAGTGTTACTTGCCTTGCTGACGATCTGAAACCCTAGTGACTCGTAGTAGCACGCTTCGCACTCCGGAAACTCTATCGTAAACAAACAATAACATACATAAGCACTCAAACAATAGATGCAAGGGTAAAACTCAAGAGAAAAGATCCAAACTAAAATTTCAACTGAAGAGCTTCGATTTGCAAAAATAATCAATCGAATGAGAGCTACGAAACTCAAACTACGACCAAAAGAAGTGCGAATTCAAATCTGTTTGAAACCAAATTTTAAATTGTCCAAGTCATGTTCAGGTTGATTATCTAGAAAGAGGGGTTCAAGACGAAGATTCTGGCGTTGGTTTCACTGGATTTTGATAAACGAGCAAAACGTTGCGAGGGTTTGAAGATCAGGGACTAATCTATGAGAAAAGTATTCGCGGATAGGTCCCTGGCCGAAAATAAACAGAAAAAGGAAAATCTAACGAACGAACGTTCGCTAACAGAACTAAACGAACGAATTCGTTCGTTAAAACGATCTAAGCAGGGAGCGTTCGCTAATTAGCAAACCCTAAAAAACTGATCTAAAACCGAAGAACCGAAAAAAAACCGAAAAGAAAACCGGCGACCGGGCGGTTTATACCGGTCCAAACGGCGGCGGGGTCAACGGCGGCGGCGGCGACTCCAGGGATGAGGTGGGTCGGGGCTTCGGCAGCGGGCGGCGGCGGCGGCTTGTGCGGCGCTGTCGGAGAGCGACAGCGACGAGCGACAACGTAAGCGGCAAGTCTGGCGGCTTCGGGTGAGGAAGGCGGTGGGGAGATGGTCAAGGTGGGCCATTGGCCCGATCGGGGGCTAAACTTTTTTAATAAAAATAAATTTACTCAAGAAAAATTCTAATAAAATAGAAAAATTCTAAAAAATACCAGAAACAATTTCCACCGTCTAAATCTAATATTTAGAACAAAGTGAACATTTTTCTGGCCTAAAAATGTAATTTTATAAAATGCATATTTTTGTAATTCAGATAAAATTGCAAATAAAATCCAAATAATATAATAATTTGATTTTAAAATTTCTTCTCCAATGTTCCTCTCTTTTGAAGAAGTCATATTATCTTCTCCCTTTTATTTTTAATATTGGAAATAATTAGAGAGAAAAAAATATTAAAAAAATTGATCCTCTTTTCAAATATGAAAATATGTGAAACCACCAACTCTCTCCTTGGGTCCTTGAGTCGCTTAAGATTTCTAGGATCACATCAAAATGCAAATAAAATATGATATGCATATGATGACCTATGTATAACATCCAAATTGAAAATTGGGATGTTACAAACCTACCCCCCTTAAGATGAATCTCGCCATCGAGATTCGGGTTGGCTAGAAAATAGGCGCGGGTGGTCTTTCCGTAGGTCTTCATTCGGTCCCAGGTGGCTTCTTCCTTGGTATGGTGGCTCCACTGAACTTTGCAAAACTTGATAACCTTGCTGCATGTAACTCAGCTGGCAAACTCGAGAATCTTGACGGGTTTCTCCTCGTAGGTTAGATCACTTTCCAACTGAATTGCTTCTAGGGGCACTGTATCTCTCAGAGGAATATTGGCCATCTCATCATGGCACTTCTTCAACTGGGAAACGTGAAACACATCATGAACTCCTGATAATCCTTCGGGTAACTCCAACTTGTAGGCAACTTCTCCCATACGTTCCAAAACTCGGTATGGTCCCAACTAGATCCATAATCTAGCGCACAAGCTCTCAACATGTCCTCCAAAATCTGGTTGACTCTCTTGGTCTGTCCATCTGTCTGCGGGTGAAAGGCCGTACTGGACTCAAGCCTGGTACCCAAAGTCTGGTGCAGCTGATTCCAAAACTTTGAGGTAAATTGTGTTCCTCTATCTGATATGATGGTCCTCGGAACTCCGTGCAGACATACGATCCTGGTCATATATATCTTGGCCAACTTCACGCTCATATAAGTGGTTTTCACTTGGATAAAGTGGGCTACCTTGGTCAAGCGATCGACTACTACCCAGATAGAGTCATATCCCTAACGGGTCCTCGGTAATCCAGCGATAAAATCCATGCCAAGCTTGTCCCTCTTCGATTTGGGTATCGGCATAGGCTGGAGTAATCCTGCTGGCTTTTGATGTTCTGCCTTCCCTCTCTGACATACATCACATACTGCTACATACTCGGCAATATCCTTCTTCATACCTGTCCACCAGAAACGCTCCTTCAAATCCAAATACATCTTGGTGTTTCCGGGGTGAATCGAGTATGGCGAGTCATGAGCTTCCTGAAGTATTAACTTCCTGATCTCCGCATTATTGGGTACATATACACGATCCTCAAACCATAGCGTTTCGTGCTCATCCTCACGAAAACCATTGGCTTTTCCGTTTCTCATCTTCTCTTTTATCTCAGCAATTTCCTTGTCATCCTTCTGGGCTTCTCGAATCTTTCCCAATAATACAGACTGAACCTCCATTGCTGCAACAAAACCTCTTGGAACTATCTCCAAACGAAGTTCCTTGAGATCGTTGGCTAACTCCTAGGGTAATCCTCCGCTTATGAGGGTATTGACATAACTCTTGCGTCTCAAAGCGTCTGCTACGACATTGGCCTTTCACGGGTGATAATGCAACTTCATATCATAATCTTTTATAACCTCCAACCATCTCATTTGGCTGAGATTCAGCTCCTTCTGAGTGAAAATGTACTTCAAACTCTTGTGATCTGTGTACACATCACAACGGTTTCCAATAAGAAAATGTCTCCAGGTCTTGAGTGCATGCACTACAGCTGCTAACTCCAAATCATGCGTGGCATAATTCAACTCGTGAGGTCGAAGCTGACGTGAAGCATATGAAACTACTCTTCCGTCTTGCATAAGTACACCTCCAAGTCCTAAGTGAGAAGAGTCGCAATACAACTAGAAATCCTTGCGGATATCTGAAAGAATCAGCACTGGGGCTGTAACCAAACGTTTCTTCAACTCCTGAAAACTGGCTTCACAATGTTCGGTCCATTTAAACATAGTGTCCTTCTTCAACAACTCTGTCATGGGTTTCGCAATCTTGGAGAAATTCTCAATGAACCTCCTGTAATATCCCGCGAGTCCAAGAAAACTGTGTATCTCCCCAACTGAGGTGGGTGCTAGCCACTCAGTGACAGACTGAATCTTGGTAGGGTCCATGGCTATACCTTCTCCTGATATAACATGTCCAAGAAATCCAACTTCCTTCAACAAAACTCACACTTGCTAAACTTGGAATACAGCTGGTGTTCCCTGAGCTTCTCGAGAACTAAGCGCAAGTGTTCCTTGCGTTCCTCTTCATTCTTCGAGTACACCAAAATGTCATCAATGAACACCACAACAAACTTATCCAAAAACTCCATGAACACCTTGTCCATCATACTCATAAAATAGGCAGGAGCATTAGTCAATCCAAAATACATGACCATGTACTCACATAGCCCATACCTTGTGGTAAAAGCTGTCTTAGGTATATCCTGTTCTCGGATCTTCAGCTGGTGGTATCCTGATCGAAGATCGATCTTGGAGAATACTTTAGCTCCCTGCAGCTGGTCCTAGTCATTGATCATCGGTAGTGGGTACTTGTTCTTAATCGTCACCTCATTCAAGGCCCGATAATCAACAACCATTTTCAAGGATCCATCCTTCTTCTAAACTAAGAGCACTGGGGCTCCCCACGGTGATGAACTTGGTCGGATGTAACCTTTCTCCAATAACTCCTTCATCTGCTTCTTCATTTCCTCCAGATCATTTGCAGCATCCGATATGGTCTCTTCGATATTGGTCTGAAGCCTGGCAACAACTCTATCAAAAATTTTATATCTCGATCTGGCGGTATGCCTGGTAGTTCCTCTGGAAATACATCAGGATAATCCTTCATAACAGGCACTTCCTCCTGAACAACTCCCATGAGGGAATTTACTTGGGTCCTCCTTGGCGCATGCCTAGATACATACTTAATCCGTTTACCCTCTGGGGTGGTGAGCAAAATTGATTTACTAGCACAGTTGATGTTTCCACCATACATCGATAGCCAATCCATGCCTAGTATCACATTGAATCCTTGCGACTCCAAAATTATTAGGCCTGAGGGGAAAACATGCCTACCTATGGTCAATGGCATCTGAAAACATCCTCTGCTTGTCATATACTCTGCTCCTGGCGAGCTTACTAACATAGGTGTCTTAGGAACTTTAGTGGGCAACTTATACTTATCCACAAATCCCCTTGATATGTATGAATGCGATGCACAAGTATAAAAAAGATCAACTGCAGTAAATGACTTAATAAAAAACTTACTTATAACTGCATCTAGCTGTTCTTCAACTTCCTCCACGTTAACGTGGTCCACCTGACCTCTGGTGAAGGGGTTGGGCTTCTTCCCAGAGCTTCCATTCCCATTGCCATTCTTCAACTCAGAACAACCATTGGCATAGTGCCCAGTCTTCCCGCACTTGTAACAGGTGACATGACTCAAATCCTTCTTAGCGGGTGTCGGTGTCAAAACCGGCGGATCTCGTGTAGGGGGTCCCGAACTATGCGTCTAGGCGGATGGTAACAGGAGACAAGGGACACTATGTTTTTACCCAGGTTCGGGCCCTCTCGATGGAGGTAAAACCCTACTCCTGCTTGATTAATATTCATGATATGGGTAGTACAAGAGTAGATCTACCACGAGATCAGAGAGGCTAAACCCTAGAAGCTAGCCTATGGTATGATTGTTGTTCGTCCTACGGACTAAAACCCTCCGGTTTATATAGGCACCGAAGAGGGTTAGGGTTACACAGAGTCGGTTACAATGGTAGGAGATCTACATATCCGTATCGCCAAGCTTGCCTTCCACGCCAAAGAAAGTCCCATCTAGACACGGGACGAAGTATTCAATCTTGTATCTTCATAGTCCGGGAGTCCGGCAAAAGGCTATAGTCCGGCTATCCGGACACCCCCCAATCCAGGACTCCCTCAGCGGGTGTTGCTGGGTTGGAACAGTTCTGGCTGCTACTTGCTCCATTCCCATTTCCATTCTTGGGGCCACTATGGTTATGTGAACTTCCTCCATTATGAGTGTGGCCTCCATGGTGATGATGGGTGTGGCCTCCCGAGTTTGGGGTAGAACGAGGCTTCTGCTGAGCTCCTGAACTGTACTTCCCCTGTCCATACTTCCGTTTGTTTCTCTCTATCTGTTGTTGCTTGCCTTCTATCATAAGAGCCCTATCTACCAACTCCTGGTAGTTAGTAAATGTTGCCACCATCAACTGCATACTCATCTCATCATGTCCTTCCATAAACTTCTCCTGCTTCGCGGCATCTCTGGCCACATCATCTGGGGCATAACGAGCTAACTTGCTGAACTCATCCACGTACTGCCCCATAGTACGATTTCCCTGGCTTAAGTTGTGAAACTCACGCTTCTTCATACTCATTGCTCCAGCTGAGACATGTGCGGTACGAAAAGCTTGCTGAAATTGATCCCAAGTGACTTTGGCTATGGGGAAAGTGGCGGTGTAATTCTCCCACCATGAGGCTGCGGGTCCATCTAGTTGGTGTGTGGCAAAGCGCACTTTCTCAGCATCTATGTAACCTGCGATGGTCAGCTCCCTTCCAATCCTGCGGAGCCAGTCATCATCAACAATCGGCTCGGTGCTACTGGAAAACGCCGGCGGATTCTACCTCAGAAAAGGGGCTAAGTTGTCAACTGGGGGTGGTGGTGGTGGGTTGTTGTTGTTGTTGTTGTTGTTGTTGTTGTTGTTGTTGTTGTTGTTGTTGTTGTTGTTGTTGTTGTTGTTGTTGTTGTTGTTGTTGTTGTTGTTGTCGTTGCCTTGGTTCTGGACTAATAGCTGCACCAAGGCGTTCTGTTGTTGGATCAACTGAGTGAGCTGACAAATCCGGGGTCATGTCTCGGAGGCATCTGATAGGTTTAGAGGGGAGAGATTAGAATAGAGTGAGGTCTAAAGGGAAATCACTACCCATATGCACATGAAGCAAGCACATTCATAACAGATCACTCAATTCAAACAAGGGCATACAATCGATCTAGCTACTGTTACAAACTACTCGGACTATACTAATTACATGGGGGAATACTACTGATAATATGGTGGTCGACTAGAAATTTTGATCGGTGGAAGACTCCATGATATCTGCTCCAGCTTCGTCTTCATAATCATCATCACTATCGGGGTCGGAGTCGGTGTCGTCGATTATGATGTAGTCTTTGGGATGGTTGTCCTCTCCTGGCGCGGGGTCTCCCATGAATATTACAAGCTTCTTCTTCAGGTCTTCATTCTTCTACTGTAGTACCGCAATTTCTTCTTCATGTCCATCGTATGTAGACTTGAGTTCCTCTTCAAGCTCCATGTTCCTGGTCATCACTTTCTTCAAGTCTAGCATGCTGGCGCACATTTGGTTCTCCTGGCGACGAATGTGTTGGTTTAACTCCTGGATGTAGGCTGCAATTGACTTGTCCCTCCTGGTGCAAATCATCTCCCATTGCTCATCTCGGCGTCCACATATCTGGTAGATTGTGTCCTTACGATCTGTCGGATTTCGGGTTCCGGCAGACCCTTGAGGTTCGAACTCTGGGGTGCGCATGGAGATCTTTCCCCTACCAGCTCACGCGTTAATGGTTCGCAAGGGATCTAAACTAGGAACGATGAACAGAACAAGAGACGCAAGATTTATACTGGTTCGGGCCACCGTTGTGGTGTAATACCCTACTCCAGTGTGTGGTGTGGTGGATTGCCTCCGGGGCAGATGAATGACAGTACAAAGGAAGAACAGCCTCGTGAGGGGCTGTTCTTGAGCTAGTGCGATGGACTGCTTGGGTGAGTCCAGTCGCTTCTCTCTCTCTCTCTCTCTCTCTCTCTCTCTCTCTGGTAGGTTCGACCCCCCCCCCCTCTCTCTGTGGTGGCTAGTCCTATTTCTAGAGGGAGGCCCTGAGCCTCTTCCCAAATAATGAGCGGGAAGGGCGCCAACAATTGGCCATTTTGAAGGGGAACATCTAGTGCACTTATCCTGACTATAGTTGGTCTTTGGCTGCAAAAGGCTCTGACGGTGACGCCGTCCTGGGCTCCACGATGACCTCTGTCCTGCCGCTCTGCTGGTCTTGGTCTTTTGCACCAAGCGGTAACCTTTGCCTCGATGCCTTGGCCTGTGCTTCCTCCTTGAACCAAAGGGGAACGAGGACATCATGAGGCTGGCGCCTACCGATCTCGATCTTCATGGCTTGCGTCATGGGGCACCCTCGTGAGGTACCCTGCCTTGATCTCTCCTCCTCCTCGTGAGCCTGCCTGACGAGGCTGCTCCTGAGGAAGGTTCCTGTCTTCCGCCCCGCGAGGCTTGGCCCCTCGCGAGGGTCTTGGGCTTGAGCCGATGAAGCGAGGCCGCGCTGGGCCCCCACTTGAGCCACGCCGCAGGCCGCAGGCAGGCAAGTCTAGGGAACCCCGTTCCCAGAACGCCGACAGTAGCCCCCGGGCCCAAGGCGCGCCCGGACTATGCTTAGCAGAGAAGCGAAGGGGCAAGTGCGAAGCGCCACGGGCCGCAACAGCCTGCGGCGTTGGGCGCCGCATGGCGATTGATTGGTCGTGGGCGTCTCCGCTTCCCCACGATGCCTCATGACATGTCCGGCTAAGCGGACCCGGGGTTGCACACAGCCATTCCCCTTTCGCCGTCCGCGCACTCCCGGCCCTTCCTTCTTCCTCTGGCTCCAACTTCCGCCCTTAATCCAACTCGGACTATAACCCTTCTTGTTGCCATGGCGCCAATGAAGAAGGAAAAGGTGAAGAAGCCCGCGCCTTCGTCCCGCTCGCCTCCGGCGGTGGCCCTCGCCGTTGATCGATCTATCATACTCAACCCCGAGGCCTTGGGCAAGGTCCGCTCTGCTCTTGCCACCATCTTCAACGAATGCGGCAGGACCACAGCATGGCCTGCGTCCCATGCCTCCTTCGACAGGGTTGTCACGGAGGTCCGGTTCTTCGCTGATGCCCTGTGGGCGGGCCTGGTTCCCCCCCTTTTCCGCTTTCTTCAATGCGGTGCTCTCCCACTATCAGATCCATATGATGCATCTCGGGCCTGAGTCCATCACTCTCCTGGCTGTCTTCGCCTTTGTCTGTGAGGCAATGGTGGGCATCCCTCCTTCCGTTGCCCTGTTGCGTCACTTCTTCTCTTTGCGCCTGAGTGATCCTACTCAATGCTCGGGGTGTGTGAGCGTCCTTGCGGTGCCAGAGACAGCTGCTTCGGGGATCGATTTCGGACTCCCTCCCCCTGAGGCCAAGTTCAGAGAGCGGTGGTTGTATGTGGACGTTGGGGTGCCCAGCCCCCTGCTCTCGCACCCTACCTTGCCTGTTGTTCCCAACTTAGGCTGGGGTCACGAGACGCTCGCGGACACCTGGCGCCGCTTCGAGAGCTTGAGGGCGCTCAACGTGACGGTGCCCAAGGTGGTGAAGGAGTTCCTCCAGTGTCGCATTGCTCCTCTCCAGCGCCACTCTCATCAGATGTGGGACTTTGCGGGGCGCAAAGACCGCATGCGACTTCAGGAGGGGGACCTGGCGCCTGAAGTGCTGAGGACTATGCTCAGGGTCCTGGTTGGCGATCCTTCCTCAGGCAGCCTTCGTCATCGTGGTGCCCTCTTGTATCTCTGTTCGAGCAGGGAGGATTTCGTGAAGCAGATGCCCAGTTTTGACGAGTGGGGGCTGCGCCCGGCTGGCCTCATGGGGCCTCGTGAAAACCCAGTTGCCGTGGTCGCTCTTCCGGTCGCCCAAAGTGGCTCTGCCTCGGGTGATGGAGCAGGGAGACGAGAACCGCCAGGAGTTGAAGGGGACGACGTTGAGGTGGTGACGCCGCACGGAGCTCCGAGGGCGGCATCTCCCGCAGCTCGTTCCGGAATAGCGACAGGTGAGGAGTCGCGGCCTCCGGCTCCCGAGGTTGGGGCTCCCGAGGCCCCGTTCTTCCCTCATGAAGCGGCGCCTGGTGGCGTACCCCAGACTGGTCACATTAGCGCTGATCACCTTACCGCCTCCTCCATGCCACAAACCGACCCCTGCGCCGAGCGCTTAGGCCGGTTCCGCATAGACTTCGTGGCCCTCCGCAAGAGGAAGGAGGCCTCGGGCGGCGACGATCGCCCTTGCCGCTTGCTGAAGTGCAGGAGGTACTTCGCCACGGACGAGTAAGTCCTCTTCTCTCTCTGCTCCTCTACTTCTCGGTTCTTGCAGCTGACCGTGGCCTTTCAGGGCCCTTCCTGCCGAATTCATGGAGACGGCCAAGGAGCCATCTCCCCAAGCTCCGTCCTTGTTGCTGATCCTTGGTGCATCGGGTTCAAGCGGCGCCCTTATCGCTCAGCCGGTCGGAGAGGTGGCCCGTTCAGCTGGGCGTCCCGAGCTTGCGCGCCTGCTGTCCTCCCTTCAGGAGTTCTCCTGGGGCATAGCCGGCTTGCCCCGCGCCCCTTCCTTAATCGCGGACGGTGGCTGGCTGAAGTCATCTTGGGCTCTTCTTCTAGGGACGGACCAACGCCAGGCCCTGCTCCTGGCGAGGCCCGTCCGGCGATTGTTGGGGCGCTAGCCCCCTGCCCTGCACCGGGAGGAGGCGCGCCGCCTCTGGGGCCTCCGCATACACCAGCAGCAGAGGGTGATGACGCGGAAGACGTGCTCAGGCGTGCTCGCGAACGCCGTGCTCTTCGTCAAGAATTTCTCCATGGGGCGATGGACGCGGTGAACCGGCTCGGGGCGGAGCTCACCGGCGAGGATGCACGTCTCGAGGCTGAAGGTTTGCGCCTTGCTGAGGAGAGGCGCAAGCTGAAGGTAGCCGTTGCCCTCGCGCGTCACCAGCGTGACCTTGACAATGCGAAGGCTGAGGCGTTGCTGGCGGCCTCACGAGAGGCTCGCTCTCGAGCCGTCGAGGAGGCCCTAGAAGCAGACCGACGGCGCAGGGACGCGGAGGAGCGTGCGTGGGAGCTCCAAGCATGGAGCAACTCTCTGGAGCAGCAGGTGGAGTTGCGCCAGGCTGCACTGGTGTCGCTGAAGGAGGCTTCCATCGACCAGGCGGAGCTCCAGAAGCGCGAGGAAGCGCTGATGCTGGAGGCCGCCAAGCGCAACCTCGACCTTGAGCGGTTGGAGATGAGGGAGCACCTGGTGGCTCAGGCGGAGGATGATGTCGCCGCGTGCGAAGCCTGAGCCCAAGAAGAGGTCGACCGCCGCGTAGCGGAAGCTCACTCAGGCCTCGAGCGCCAGTATGAGTTGAGGTTGGAGTTGGTCAGGGCCGAAGCTGAGGGCAGGACCGCGGCCCTCAAGGACAAACTAGACAAAGTGACGCGGGGTGCGGACTCCTCCGCAGCCGCCCTTTGCGCAGCGCAGGCGGAGCTGACCTCCTCCCGCACCGAACTGCTTCTCCTCCGACAGAGGATTGATGGCGCCGAGGCCACCGCACGGCAGAATGAGGATGAGATTCATCGGCGGCGGGTTCTGGAGCACGAGCACGCCCCCATGCTCCGTACACTCAGGGAACGGGCTAACGCGGCCCTGGGCAACATTTGCGAGGCCGCCGCTGAGGAGCCGCATGAGACCAACTATGCTGGCAACCTCCAGTATTTTGCTGACGTGGTGACGCTCGTGGAGAACCTCTCCGAGAGGTCTCGTTGGCTCGTCGAGGAGAGGAGCCGAGCCTTGCTCGGGCGCGCTTTCTCCTGTGTCTTCAGTCATCTGCGGGACAGGGATCCCCACTTCGACTTCGATGCCGCCATCGCACCGGTGCCCATAGCCGTCCGGGGCGACCTGGCCCAATGGGTGGAGGATCACGTGGACAACCTTGTCAGGGCCTTCGTGTCTGATGATGACGGCGTGATCGTGGTCGCCGATGAAGGAGGTGTGGTGGACGGTCCTGGTGCTGGCGGAGGTGTTGGTGGCGGCGATGATGTCGGCGACGCCAGGCGACACCTCCGAGGTGACCTGCAAATGCGGCGAGCGATATGTCCGATGATTGTTTGTCACCGCTGTTTACCACTGCACGAAGAGGTTCGGCTTGGCCTCAAGACTGTGAGAGCATTTTGGGAGGGAAGCCCCTCATGTAAAGGTTTGCGGTAAATGCCTGTAATCTTAACGCAGCTTGTGTGCTTAACGGCCGGCCCGGTGGTGGGTCACCGGCTCGCTTACCTTTTGACTCGTGAGCCCGAAGGGGCTGTGGGGCCATAGCGCCATATGTGTCTTCTGGTGAACCCATTGATCTCTGCGATAAGAACCTCCGGAGAGGGCGTGGCGACACCGTCCGAGCTGTGGACGCGGATTGGCCCGGCCCGGCTTTCATGAGGGGCTCATGAGGGGAGGCAGCTGACGCTAGCTTTGGACGCAAAGCCGAAACCAGAACACGAGAGATTGCTCGAATGAGACTAAACACCCCTTCCCCAAACGCACGCAAGGATCTAACTCAAATCCAACTTAAATTCATATCGAAGAAACTTGTCAACTGAGGAAAAGGCAAAAAATCAAAAGGCCGCGTTCGGCACCTAGTCTAGTCTTCGACGTCTTCTCACCAGCGTGGAGCTAAGTGCTGCCACTGGGCATGGGCGGGAGCCCCCGAGGCCCGAGGGTGGCTCTCCGGAGACTCCGGGGCGTTTACAGCCCCACTCATTATTACGTCAGAGTGTCACGGGGCGGCGAGCTTCACAGGCACTGGGCCTTCTTCACAGGTACCTGCCTTGCTTCATATCGCTGGATGAGGCCCCCGCCTTGCGCCACACCCTACCGCCACTGACGGCGGCCGGAGACCAAGGACGACGCCAATGGGGGAGAGCGGAAGCCAGCGGTTCCCCCGACGACCACGGGTCCTCTACCGGGGGCAGGCCCTGAGGCACCTCCCCGGCAGAGGGCCTACCTCCTGAGAACGTCTTGCGCCAAGCACCGCGGGGTCGAATCCGGATCTCGGCCCCTTTCCTGCAGCCCCAGTTCCCTCCTCTTGAGGGGTAAGAGGCTGCAGTGTTGGGGCAGCCACCTGTCATGGCGACCTGTACCTCCTGCGGCACACGGTTAGCATAAGCTTGCTCCTGAGGAATTAATGGTACCAGAAAGTTGCTTCCGCCGGCGCCGTCGTCGAGGCCCTCTTGGGGTTCCTGAAAGAGCTCAGCTTATGGTGTCTCCTCGCCCCAGCCTGGCCCAAGGAACGAGCCATGGTCTTCTTCCCGTGCGCACTCTTGATCCATCATGTGGGGCACATAAGCTTCTAGGGCCGCTGCCCCGTAGGTCTCACTGTAGTGCCCCACATGCCACGCAGTCCGGCCCGGAGCGTTGTCTTGACAGTGGTGGCGCGGTGGTCCGCCGAGGCCATAGGTCACGGCGTGCGCTCCTTCGCCGGCCAGAGATGGGGTCTGCGTGGCTTGCCGCCTGGTGCTGCTGGCTAGGTTGGCGTCGAGTAGGCCCTGGAGCCCGCTTGAGGTTGCATGGGCGCGTATGGGGCCTCCATACGGCACGCTCTAGACCTGGGGCGGAAGCCGGACGCAGAAAGGAGGAGCTCCCCAGGCGGCGGCGGCCAGGAGCTCGGCCACCCGCTCTAACAGCACGTCGCGGCCGCCCTCTAGAAGCCGGCATCGTAACAGCACTCGGGCCACCGTGAGCGCGGCCCTGGAGTTTGCCTGCTTCCATCGGGTGTGCGGCGCCATGGCCGCGGCGTGGCTTGAGGCTCTGGCCGCTGACCGCACCTGCCGCGGTGTGAGGGCAGGCGGCGTCTGGCAACGTCGCCCATGACCCGCAGCGCCTTGCGGAGCGCGAGCTGCCTGAGGTGCAAGGTTGAGGTCACCCTGGGCTAGCGGCATGGCGTGGGCGGGCCACGCCGCCCAGCGGTCGGTGTTGGCTACCGGGTCGCTTGACATCGAATGACGAGGCAACGAAACGCGAGGCGGCGGAGGAAGGATTCCGGCGCACCCCTACCTGGCACGCCAAATGTCGGATTTTGGGTTCCGGCAGACCCTTGAGGTTCGAACTCTGGGGTGCGCACGGAGATATTGCCCCTACCAGCTCACGCGTTAATGGTTCACAAGGGATCTAAACTAGGAACGATGAACAACACAAGAGACGCAAGATTTATACTGGTTCGGGCCACCGCCAGGTGTAATACCCTACTCCAAAGGTGGTGTGGTGGATTGCCTCGGGGCGATGAAGGATAGTACAAAGGAAGAACAGCCTCGCAAGGGGCTGTTCTTGAGCTGGTGCGATGGACTTCTTGGGTGAGTCCAGTCGCTTCTCTCTCTCTCTCTGGTAGGTTCACCCCCCCTCTCTCTGTGGTGGCTAGTCCTATTTATAGAGGAGGCCCCGGCCTCTTCCCAAATAATGAGCGGGAAGGGCGCCAACAATTGGCCATTTTGAAGTGGAACATCTAGTACACTTATCCCGACTAAAGTTGGTCTTGGCTGCCAAAGGCTCGATGGTGGCCGTCCCCGGCTCGATGATGACCTCCGCCCCCTGCCGCTCTGCTGGTCTTGGTCTTGTTGCACCGGCAAAGAACCTTTGCCTCGATGCCTGGCCTGTGCTTGCCTCCTTTGCACCAAAGGGGAACGAGGACACCTGAGTGGGCACCTGCCCGCGCGCCCGCCTGATCTCGATCATCATGGCTTGCATCATGGGGCACCCTCGTGAGGTACCCTGCCTTGATCTCCTCGCCTCCTTGTGAGCCTGCCTGACGAGGCTGCTCCTGAGGAAGGTTTCTGTCGTCCGCCCCGTGAGGCTTGGCCCCTCGCGAGGGTCTTGGGCTTGAGCCGATGAAGCAGGGCCACGCTGGGCCCCCACTTGAGCCACGCCGCAAGCCACAGGTAGGAAAGTCTGGGGACCCCCATTCCCAGAACGCCGACAAGATCCTTGTGGTAAACTTTGCCGATGCGTCCCAAGGCGATGTGAGCTGCCATGGTCTTTCCTAGACTCCAGGTTGGTGCCTCAAAGGAAAACTCTATGGGCTCGGTAACTGGCGTGAATGTCCTTCCTGGAACATGTACTCGAATTATCCAACGTTCTTCTTCTGGTAGAGTGGCGGTGTAGGTCCCCGTGAAGCTTGGTATTCCGATGCTCAGGTACTTAGTGGCTTCCTTCAGGTGTCAGCCAAAAGGGGTGTCTTCATCCGGTTGAGCAAACTTGTTCCTTGCGTCCGCCATCTATAGAGTAGGAAATGGATAAGAGTCAGAAATGACTAGAGAAGAGGGTCCAATGGCTTATCTTAGTGGTCACGTCCTACAGTTAGCGTGTGCTCTGATACCATCTTGTAGCGATCTGACCTCAGACGGTCAAATCTCTGTGCATAAGTGTCATCCCTGGATCGATAATGCTGACACACACAGTACTTGAAGGTTTGGTTAGTTTAATCACACACTTATTACATCAAATGTCTCAAAAGAGAACTTATTACAATAATATGTCTGAAGGCCCTCTAAATAAGATAACCGCGGAAGCTTCAAAGGTAAATGAGTCCATCAACTCCAGTGGCATAGCTGAGTGCACGACAACGACCTAGCGCACCTTACTCTACGTCTGAAAACTCTACAACATATTATGTTGCAGCCTGAATGGGTCAGCACATGGAATATGCTGGCAAAATAACACTATAGAGCAATGAACATTGAAACAGCTATAACTATATGCATATATGGCTGGTGGAGGCTCTATGGTTATTCTTTTGCGAAAAGCTAATTTTTTCCTACAACAAAGTAATTGATTTTATTTAACTACAAAGTTGGTTGATAAACATTGAGAATGGTAACCCCATCTCAATCCCAAAATAATAGTTCATAACCCAACAAATTAATTAGATTAAAGTGATGATATCGACATAATAATTCAAGCACGAGATACTCAAGATGTCCATAACCGGGGACACGGTAACAATGATTAGGTTGTGCAATCTGCAGAGGTTTGCGCACTTTTCCCCACAAGACTCGATCTCCTCCGTTGAATTCCTCGCACTACCTGATGTTTGAGAACCGGATGATCAAGACATAGTCTTTCCGAAGAGGTCCCCTTAACCGATAGATAGGCCGGTACACCTACAATCCCCTACATCTGCTAGCCCATCATGGAAAGGATTCCTACAACTTACTCAACTATGCCGAAGCCCATAATGGCTTGTGGCTGCACACAGAAGTTTCTAGCATGAATAATCTTATGATCCCTTTGAGCCTGGGTGGCGAACCATAGGATGATCACACGGATGCCCCGGGATATCCTTGGACAACACTGGATTCCCCAGGTGCCCACAAACAATCCACCCAGATGTGTATTTAAGTAGCCACCTTAAGTAATCCCTTGGTTAACAATAAGTCTCTCACATCTGTCATGAATCACTCAAACTAAACCACGTCTACGAGCGTAGCATAACGGTATAAGCATAACGTAGAAGTAACTCCCAAGGTTTGAAATAAAGGACAATAGGTTCTACCTCATCAACTACTTCCCAATACCCACATGTAAAATAGATCCTACTCATGCAATGTTTGAGGTTTGAAACTAATTCATAAAAAACTGGGTAATAAAGGGGTATGATCAAAGTGTTACTTACCTTGCTGATGATCTGAAAACCCTCGTGACTCGTAGTAGAATGTTCGCACTCCGGAAACTCTATCGTAAACAAACAATAACATACATAAGCACTCAAACAATAGATTCAAGGGTAAAACTCAATAGAAAAGATCTAAACTGAAAGTTCAACTGAAGAGCTTCAATTTGCAAAAAGAATCAATCGAATCGGAGCTACGAAACTCAAACTACGACCAAAAGAAGTTCGAATCCAAATCTGCATGAAACCAAATTTTAGATTGTCAAAATGATATTCAGGTTGATTATCTGGAAACAGGGGTTCGAGACGAAGATTTTGGCGTTGGTTTTACTGGATTAGGATAAACGAGCAAAAAGTTATGAGGGTATGAAGATCAGGGACTAATCTGTGAGAAAAGTATTCACGGATAGGTCCCTGGATGAAAATAAACGGAAAAAAAATCTAACGAACGAACGTTCATTAACGAAACTAAGCTAATGAATTCATTCGTTAAAATGATCTAAGCAGAGAGCATTCGCTAATTAGCAAACCTTAAAAAACTAATCTAAAACAGAAGAACCAAAAAAAACCGAATAGAAAACCGACGAACCGGGACGGTTTATACCGGTCCAAACGGCGGCAGCGGCGACTCCGGCGACGAGGCGGGGTGGGGCTTCAGCAGCGGGCGGCGGCGGCGAAGTGTGGTGGCGCGGCGGAGAGCGGCGGCGGCAAGCAGCAGCAGCGCGCAAGGGCGGGCGGTGGTCTGGCTCGGGGGTGAGGAGAGAGGCGGGCGGGCTTATAAAGAGGGGAGGGGTGGTGCCTTGTGGGAGGGGGCGGCGGTGGGAGTCCGTCTCGGACTCCCCGAGCTCCGACGGTGCGGGACTCACGTGCGGGAGGAAGGCGGCTGGGAGGTGGGCTGCAGCCTGGCTCGGCTGGGCCTTCGGCCCAGTCTGGTGGCGAAACTGTTTTTTTTAATAAAAATAAAATTTCGCGCGTAGAAAAATCCTAATAAAATACAAAAAAATTCTACAAATATCGGAAAAAAAATTTCGCCGTCTAAATCTAATATTTAGAACAAAGTGAACATTTTTCTGGCCTAAAAATGCAATTTTTAAAAATGCATATTTTTCTAATTCAAATAAAATAGCAAATAAAATCCAAATAAAATAATAATTTGATTTTATAAATTCTTCTCCAATATTCCTCTCTTTTGAAGAAGTCATATTATTTTCTCTCTTTTATTTTTAATATTGGAAATAATTGGAGAGAAAAATATTAAAACCAAATTGATCCTCTTTTCAAATTTGAGAAAATTCAAATATGAAAATATGTGAAACCTCCAACTCTCTCCTTGGGTCCTTGAGTTGCTTAAGATTTGTAGGATCACAACCAAAATGCAAATAAATATGATATGCATATGATGACCTATGTATAACATCCAAATTGAAAATTGGGATGTTAAACCTACCCCCCTTAAGATGAATCTCGCCCTCGAGATTCGGGTTGGCTAGAAAATAGGTGCGGGGTGGTCTTTCCGTAGGTCTTCTACTCGCTCCCAGGTGTCTTCTTCCTCGGTATGGTGGCTTGATAACCAACAAGTATAGGGGATCGCAACAGTTTTCGAGGGTAGAGTATTCAACCCAAATTTATTGATTCGACACAAGGGGAGCCAAAGAATATTCTCAAGTATTAGCAGTTGAGTTGTCAATTCAACCACACCTGGATAACTTAGTATCTGCAGCAAAGTATTTAGTAGGAAAGTAATATGGAAGTAACGGTAACGGTAGCAAAATTAATACTTTTGGTGTTTTGTAGTGATTGTAACAGTAGCAACGGAAAAGTAAATAAGCAGAAAACAATATGTGAAAATCTCGTAGGCATTGGATCGCTGATGGAGAATTATGCTGGATGCGGTTCATCGTGTAACAGTCATAACATAGGGTGACACATAACTAGCTCCAATTCATCAATGTAATGTAGGCATGTATTCCGAATATAGTCATAAGTGCTTATGGAAAAGAACTTGCATGAACTCTTTTGTCCTATCCTCCCATGGCAGCGGGGTCCTAATGGAAACTAAGGGATATTAAGGCCTCCTTTTAATAGAGTACCGGACCAAATCTGTAGCGACCAGACCTCAAACACCGATCTCGTGCTCGATGTCATCCTCGACCAAGAATGCCGACACCACACAAGACTCGGAGGATTTATAACAGAGTAGCAATCACACACTTATTACAATCGAATGTCTCAAGAGAGAACTTAATAAAATAAATATGGCTTAAGGCCATCTAAATACGATAACAGCGGAAGTCTTGGAAGAATAAGCGAGTCCATCAACTCCAACGACATCATCGAGTATAGAACCACGACCTAAGCACCTTACTCGTCAATTCTAAAAGTTCGCAACATGAAACATTGCAGCCCGAAAACGGGTCAGCACATGGAATATGCTGGCAATGTAACACATAGAGAATAATAATGGATTAAGCTATACTACATGCATATTTGGCTGGTGGAAAGCTCTATGGTTATAGTTTTGCGTAAAGCCAATTTTTCCCTACTGCAAAGGAATAAATTTGTTTAACTATCATGGTGGTTGTTAAACATTGAGAATGGTTAACAGCATAATCAATCCTAATTAAAAGTACTCATTAAAAACCCAACAATATTAATTAGAAGTAACATGATGAGATTCACATGATATCCAAGTACTAGATACTTAAGATGTCCATAACCGGGGACACGGCTAACCGTGATCAGTTTATACACTCTACAGAGGTTTGCGCACTTTACCCCACAAGACTCGATTGCCTCCGTTGGATTTCTCGCACTACATGATGTTTGAGAAACGGATGACCGAGACATAGTCTTTCGGAAGCGCTAGCACCTTACATAGGGTAGACCGGTACACCTACTTTACCCTACATCTGCTAGTCTACCCGTAAGAGTTCGCACAACTTAATCAACTATGCCAGAGCCCATAATGGCTTGTGGCTGCACACGTAAGTTTCTAGTTTGAATAATCTCATGATCCCTTTGAGCCTGGGTGGCGGTCCGAAGAAATACAGGCAAGTCCTGATGGAAACCAGGTGCCTCAATCCACCCAGATGTGTGTTTAAGTTGCCAACTTAAATAAACCATTAATTTAACAATCTCACATCTGTCATGGAATACACTCACCCAATCCAAGTCTACTGGCATAGCATGGCATAATAAGCAAACGTAGAAGTAACTCCCAAGGGTTTGAAAATAAACAGGTAATAGGTACTACCCCAACTACTTTCCATAACCCACAGTTTAATTAGACCCTAATCATGCAATGTTTGGGGATTGATCTAATGCAATAAAAACTGGGTATGAGAAAAGGTATGATCAAAGTGTTACTTGCCTTGCTGATGATCCGCGAAACCTAGAAACTCGAAGTAACAGGCGGCGCACTCCGGGTATTCTATCGCAGACAAACAAACAAGCATACAATAAGTCCTCATGTAATGCACAGGTAAAACCCAAATAGATCTAACAGATAGTTCAACTTAAGAACTCCGGTTTGCAAAAAGAAACAAATCAAACGAAGCAATGAAAGTCAAATGACGAAAGAAAACAACTCTGTTTTACTAATCTAGATCTAAGTAAAATTTTACAGAAGCAAAAAACTTGTTTAATCAGGTTATTCGGAAAAAGGGTTTCGAGACGAAACTCTAGGTGCTTGAATCGCCTGATTCCGATAAACGAGTGAAAAGTTATACTAAAACGAAAATCGCATCAGGAATCGCGATCAGAAAAAGCGCGGATTAAATCCGAGAAAAAGAAAAACGACGAACAGGTTAACGAACAGATGTTCGTTAACTAAACTAATCTGACGAACGCATTCGTTAAAAACGAACGAACGAACGAACGTTCGCTATTTAACCGAACCGAAAAAAACCGATCTAAAAAAATAAACTGACGAAAACCGTTCGGTTTAAAAACCAAGGCAAACGAGGTCGCGCGCGAACCTCGGCGGCGGGTCGGCGGCGGCGGCGCGCAGGGTCTCGGCGGCGGCGTGGATCTGTGGATGGCATGGGCGCGCGCTGTTAGGTTAGGTTAGGGTTTGGGCGGGCGTGGGCGGCAAGGTGGTCAAGGGGGGCGGCTCGGGCTGGGGCGCTGGTCGGCGCTATTTATAGTGCCCCCCGAGCGGAGTCCCGCTCGGGCACGGTCCAAGGTCGGTCGCGTTTTTTTCTAATAATTCCGCGCGGAAGAAAAATAAAAAGAAATACTAAACGGACTCCAAAAATCCCAAAATAATTTTTCCCCGGCTTCTAAAATCAAGCCGGACTAGATGAACATTTATTTGGGGCCTAAATGCATTTTTGAAAAACGCACATTTTTCCTAAATTGAAATAAAAGGCGAAAAACTCCAAAATAAAATCTTTTTTGATTTTTTATTAAATCTTCATTATTTCTTTATTTTGGGGAAGCCATTTTATTCCCTCTCTCATATTTTGACAGTAGAAATAATTGAAGATAAAATAAATAGAATTAAATGATCCCTTTTTTTCAAAATTTGAGAAAACTCAAATATGAAAATAACGAAATCCCCAACTCTCTCCATGGGTCCTTGAGTTGCGTAAGATTTCTAGGATCGAGCCAACAATGCAATAAAAATATGATATGCATGATGATCTATGAATAACATTCCAAATTGAAAATTTGGGATGTTACAAAATCATTAACACATAGTGAATACATGAACTCCTCAAACTACGGTCATCACCGGGAGTGGTCCCGATTATTGTCACTTCAGGGTTGCCGGATCATAACACATAGTAGGTGACTATAGACTTGCAAGATAGGATCAAGAACTCACATATATTCATGAAAACATAATAGGTTCAGATCTGAAATCATGGCACTCGGGCTCTAGTGACAAGCATTAAGCATAGCAAAGTCATAGCAACATCAATCTCAGAACATAGTGGATACTAGGGATCAAACCCTAACAAAACTAACTCGATTACATGATCGATCTCATCCAACCCATCACCGTCCAGCAAGCCTACGATGGAATTACTCACTCACGGCGGTGAGCATCATGAAATTGGTGATGGAGGATGGTTGATGATGACGACGGCGACGAATCCCCCTCTCCGGTGCCCCGAACGGACTCCAGATCAGCCCTCCCGAGAGGTTTTAGGGCTCGGCGGCGGCTCCATATCATAAAACACGATGAATCCTTCTCTCTGATTTTTTTTCTCCCTGAAAGCAAATATATAGAGTTGGAGTTGAGGTCGGTGGAGCGTCAGGGGGCCCACGAGGTAGGGGGCAGGCGCGCCCCCCACCCTCGTGGCTAGAGTGTGGGCCCCCCTGGTCTTCATCTTTTGGAAGGATTTTTTATTATTTGCAAATAGACGTTCCGTAAAGTTTCAGGTCATTTCGAGAACTTTTGTTTCTGCACATAAATAACACCATGGAAAGTTTGCTGAAAACGGTGTCAGTCCGGGTTAGTTCCATTCAAATCATGCAAGTTAGAGTCCAAAACAAGGGCAAAAGTGTTTGGAAAAGTAGATACGACGGACACGTATCAACTCCCCCAAGCTTAAACCTTTGCTTGTCCTCAAGCAATTTAGTTGACAAACTGAAAGTGATAAAGAAAAACTTTTACAAACTTTGTTTGCTCTTGTTGTTGCAAATATGTAAAGCCAGCATTCAAGTTTTCAACAAAGATTATGACTAACCACATTCACAATAACTCTTAGGTCTCATGTTTACTCATATCAATAGCATAATCAACTAGCGAGCCATAATAATAAATCTCGGATGACAACACTTTCTCAAAACAATCATGATATGATATAATAAGATGGTATCTCGCTAGAACTTTCTGAGACCACAAAACATAAATGCAGAGCACCTTTAAAGATCAAGGACTGACTAGACATTGTAATTCATGGTAAAAGAGATCCAATCATAGTCATACCCAATATAAATTAATAGTAATGAATGCAAATGACAGCTGCGCTCTCCAGCTAGTGATTTTTAATAAGACGGTGATGAATCAACATAAAAGTAAATAGATAGGCCCTTCACAGAGGGAATCAAGGATTTGTAGAGGTGCCAGAGCTCGGTTTTGAAATAGAGATAAATAATATTTTGAGCGGCATACTTTCATTGTCAACATAACAACCAAGAGATGGCGATATCTTCCATGCTACACACATTATAGGCGGTTCCCAAACATAATGGTAAAGTTTATACTCCCCCTCCACCAACAAGCATCAATCCATGACTTGCTCTAAACAACGAGTGTCTCCAACTAGCAACAGTCCCAGGGGGAGTTTTGTTTGCAATTATTTTGATTTAGTTTGCATAAAGCATGGGACGGGGCATCTCGGTGACCAGCCATTTTCTCGTGAATGAGGAGCGGAGTCCACTCCTCTTGAGAATAACCCGCCTAGCATGGAAGATACGGACAGCCCTAGTTGATACATGAGCTATTCGAGCAAACAAAACAGAATTTCATTTGAAGGTTTAGAGTTTGGCACATAAAAATTTACTTGGAACGGCAGGTAGATACCGCATATAGGAAGGTATAGTGGACTCATATGGAATAACTTTGGGGTTTAAGGGATTGGATGCACAAGCAGTACTCCCGCTTAGTACAAGTGAAGGCTAGCAAAAGACTGGGAAGCGATCAACTAGAGAGCGACAATAGTCATGAACATGCATCAAAATTGATAAACATTGAGTGCAAGCATGAGTAGGATATAATCCACCATGAACATAAATATCGTGAAGGCTATGTTGATTTGTTTCAACTACATGTCTGAACATGTGCCAAGTCGAGTCATTTAAATCATTCAAAGGAGGATACCACCCCACTATACCACATCATAACCATTTTAATAGCATGTTGGCACGTAAGGTAAACCATTATAACTCATAGCTAATCAAGCATGGCACGAGCAACTATGATCTCTAATTGTCATTGCAAACATGTTTATTCATAATAGGCTGAATCAGGCACGATGAACTCATCATATTTACAAAAACAAGATAGGTCGAGTTCATACCAGCTTCTCTCATTTCAGTCAGTCCATCATATATCGTCATCATTGCCCTTCACTTGCACGACCAAACGAAGTGAATAATAATAAGAGTGCACGTGCATTGGACTAAGCTGGAATCTGCGAGCATTCAATAAACAGGAGAAGAAAAGGCAATATGGGCTCTTGGTTAAATCAACAATAATGCATATAAGAGCCACTTCAACAATTTAATCATGGTCTTCTCCTATCGACCCCCAAAGAAAAGAAAAGAAATGAAACTATTTACACGGGAAAGCTCCCAACAAGCAAAAGAAGAACGGGAAATCTTTTTGGGTTTTTCTTTTTAATTATTACTACTACAACAAGAAAAGTAAACTAGCTAAAGGCTATTACTATTTTTTGTGGTTTTTCTTAAGGTTTATCAAACACACAAGAAGAAAGCAAGAAAAAGAAAATAAACTAGCATGGATATTACAGCGAAAGAGTATGAGCACCGACATCTAGCAATGAGTGTGTGTGAACATAAATGTAATGTCGGTGGGAAATACGTACTCCCCCAAGCTTAGGCTTTTTGCCTAAGTTGGTTTATTGCCACGGATGGCCTGGTGGATATCCATAGTTGTAGCCAGGGTCGTACTGAGCTGCAGCAGTTATTGCCTCCTGAGCTGCAGCGTGGCGGCGAGCTGCCTCCGCCCTCCTCTCGTACTCATCTGCCTCCTCTCTGGTAATAACATATCCTTTTGCCTGATAATCAAAGAAGGCAGGAGCAGGGAGAGTAACACGGACAACACGAGTTTGTCAAAGATTAAGCAATACTGGAGATGTGATTCATTCCTCTCGGTAAACTGGTGGTAGACCATAGAATTATAGTCTAAATAAGTAGGAGGCAACTCAATATCATCCTCACGAACGTCCACACCAAGAAAATCAGCTAAGAGGGTTGCATAAACTCCACCAAAGAAATCTCCATTAAATCTATTATGATGCAACCTACGTGCAACAATGGCTCCCAATTATAAGATGTGTCTCCTAACATAGCACTCCTAAGAATACTAAGGTCAGGGACACACATACGGCATGCTTCATATTTACCATTTATGCACCTACCTACGAAGAGAGCATAATAATGTATAGCAGGAAAATGAATGCTCCATATGGTAGCTTGTGCTATATCTCTAGATTCCCCCACAGTTATTGTCGGTGTACAAAAAGAGGGGCGCACTTTTGAACCCCTTTACCTGTGCATGGGCAGTCGGAGCCGCGCCCGCGGTCGCACCAAGCAGAACAGAGGAGGTAAGCCAAGGTGAGACCGTAGCCCAAGACAAACAGAGCAACGCCAAGGCTAAGACCACAAAGAGAAGAGGGACGAAGCAGTATCCCCCGGCAAGACCCTTGCCGGGGCAGCCTTAGCAACCCCGGGAAGACCCTTGCCGGGGAAGCTCGCCCCACACCAGTAGAGCGAGCCACCCTTGAGCCCACGGTCCCCAACACCATCATCCACGTGGGGCTAGGGCTCGGGAAGGCACCCCTGTGGTGGCATGCAGATCTTTGTGTAGACATATTCAAGACCAGATGAGGATTAGAAGACGATGATCCTCGGCAAGATCCTCGCCAAGGAAGGCCACCAGACCCCCGGCAAGGCTCTTGCCGGGGACGACAGCGCGCCATGGCAAGACGCTTGCCGGGCCACACGGCAAGGCCCTCACCAAGGACGCCAGCAGGGCCACTACCAGGTCCACTCCAACCAAGCTTCCACCACCATTCTCGTGCAGCTGCCAGCCCAACCAGCTGGGCGGGCATCTGCGTGGCAACATGCAGCTCCCAGGACCAACTCATCTAGCGCCTGCGTGGCGGCATGCAGATCTTCGTGAAGGCTCCACCACCGTGCCACCCAGCTGCCTGCCAGCCCACATGGCACCGCATGCATCTCTGGCCGGGGCGCGTGTCAAAGCGAGGAGGAGCGGCGACGGACTGGACGGGCCTCTCCCCTGTCCTCGATAAAGCGAGGGGACACCTAAGCTACACATTAAATGTGTCTTGTCCTGTAATACGAGCGATAAGATCAGGGCACTATACGCCTTTCCACCTCCTGTGTGCTACTGTGGAAACCCCTTTCCACTATAAAAGGAGGCCCATGGCATACTGGATAAGGATTCGGCTCTTTCGAACCACGCACTAACCACGGCTAGTTTGAGAGCTCAAGAACTCTCAGAAATACACCCACCAAAGCAGGACTAGGGTTTTACGCATCCTCGTGGCCCGAACCTGGGTAAACGATCCTTGTGTTGTCTACTAGCCGTGCTCTCCTCGCAACCCTGTGCCCCGGCAACCATAGTAGGGATTCTTGTGATCCCATAGGTGTCGTTCCACACTGACATCTTTGGCGCGCCAGGTAGGGGGCGCAATTGTGAGAATCTGGTCTGGTAGTTAGCCTAGCAGTTCTTCGTCGCCATGGCCCCAAAGAAGAAGACGGCCACGGCGATCGGCTCGCTGGGGAGCCGAACGGCCCGTGCGGTCGCGGATGAGCAGCGGACGGTCGCAGACAGACCCGGTCGCGGGCTCGCGAGCACCAGCATCGGCGGTCGAACTCGGCGAAGCGCGCGTCGTTCGCTTCAACGACCGCTACGTCACCGGATCAAAGACGCTGCCCCCGCAGCGGTGCGGGGCCCTCACAGGGGTGTCGTTGTGCCGACTCCGGCGGCGCGGCGACCTCGAGACGATACACCGCGACCACCGCGTTCTTCCCATGGTGTGCGCGCCAAACAGCGTCACCATGTTGGTGACCCTGGGCACCGCCGTGGGAAAAGCCCTGTGCGTCGTCAGCAAGATGAAGGGGTTCAGCACGCTCGCCGAAGCGCTGGCGAAAATGGCACGCAGCCGCCGGGTCGTGACGGAGCTCCTTCTAACATAGTTAGAAGTCGAAGCGCGCCGCGATCCACATAGCTGTCGTCGCCGCCCACGCCAGCGGAAGCCTTGGCGGGCGCACTGCTGCTCCTCGACTTCCCTCCTGCTGCGGAGAAGCTCGACGAGTGGAGGGCCACCATCCGGAGCCTTGTCACCGTCGCAAACTAAGACGATCCACGACCGGCGGGGCCCTCGGGTCGGCACTCCACCGAGCCACCACATGATGGCGCTGGGAGGACTCGAGGAGTTGCGGCCACGGTGCACTCTCCTCCTCCTCGCCAGCCGCCGCGGGAGTCGGCCCCTCGCGACGACGTTTCTGATAACATCTCCATAGCTTCGTCCTACCCGCGGACCCTCCGCGACCAGAGCCAGGTCCTTCGGGAGCGAGCTCACGAAGACGCTCGAACCACCGTCGAGCGCCGGCGCGAAACGGGCCGCCAGTCGGACAAGCGGGCGGGACCCGCTATGGACCACCCGGCACTGGGGGGCTCCGGCAGCCTACCTTACGAGGTGGGCTGCCCGACTTTTACTCGTCAGCTGAGGCAAATCCAGTGGCCGTCCCACCACACGTTCAAGCCCGACGTCGGTGAGAAGTACGCTAGCAAGACCCATCCATCTGAGTTCCTCAGCATCTACATCATCGCGATGCAGGCCGCTGGGGCTCGCGATGACAAGGTGCTTGCCAACTATTTCCCGCTGGCGCTCAAACCCAATGTGATGTCTTGGTTGATGCACTTGCCGGTGGATTCCATTTCTTCTTGGGCAGATCTGTGCCATGAGTTCGTTGGCGCCTTCATAGGAGGCCACCAAGCTCATGGCCAGGCCAGTGATCTGTAATCATTCCCAAAAGGAAGGGGAGACCCTGTGCAAGTGCATCCAGAGATTCAGCCGGGTGAAGTACAACATCCCCGACGTTCATCCCGCCGCGGTGATTAGCGCGTTCCACCAAGATGCGCGAGGAGCTGGCGATGACCAAGACTAAGGATGTGGCCGAGCTACACGTTCTGGCCGATAGGTGCGCCCGGGCTGAAGAGGGAAGGAAGTACACCAACGAAGACGCCGGCGTGGAAACCAACTCTACTGATGAAGACGCCGCCACCCCGACGATGAAGGGCCGGCGTCGCAATAGGAAACGCAAAGCCAAGGCCGTCCTTGCCGTTGACCGATCTGACGATACCAGTGCCGACAAGAAGGTCAAGGCAGACGCCCAAGGCAAGGAGATTGCTGGATGCGCCGCCTGCCGGGCCCTTGCGGCTACCGACAAGCCAGGAAGCTCCGGCAAGCAATACTGCAAGATCCACCGCACCAAGGGCCACGACCTCCAGAACTGCCGACAAGTCGAGCTGCTTGCTGAGAAGCAAAAGGCTGAGTACGAAAGGCGGGACAAGGAGAAGGACCAAGACGGTGTTGAGGGATCCGACAAGAAGCGTGGCAGCCAAGGAGGCCGCCCCGGCAAGGACAACCACCAACAGAGGCCGAGACAAGAAACAAGAAGACGACGATCACGACGAGGACGACGAGTCTGGTGAGCAAGGGTTCCAGAAGGCTACAGAGGCCATGTGCGTCGATGGCGGCGCCTCGCTGCATACCTCTCACCGCCAGCTCAAGCAGTGGGCGCGTGAGATTATAGCAGCACAGCCGTCGTTCGACGCTCAGAAGCCGTTGAAGTGGTCCAGCACGCCCCTCATCTTTGATGCCGCGGACCACCCTGACCGCATTACCTCGGTCAGGTGCTTGCTGTTGTTGGTCTCACCAACGATACGCAACCTCAGAGTGAACAAGATGTTGGTTCATGGCGGGGCCGACCTGAACCTGATCTCGCCCGTCGTGATCAAAATGTTGCAAATCCTTGATGGAGACCTCGAGGAAACGGACACGTTTCAAGGGTCAATCCGGGGAGGAGCCAGCTGAAGGGAAAGGTCAAATTGCATGTGACATTTGGAGGAGAGTTGAACTACAGGATGGAGAGGATCGTCTTCGATGTAGCCGAGATACCCTTGCCCTACAATGGGATCCTCGGCCGCCCGACACTAGCCAAGTTCATGGCGGCGTAACACTACGCCTACAACATGCTGAAGATGCCCGGGCCGTTGACCATTATCTCCGTTCCCTCCGACAAGAAGGACGCGCTGATCTGCGCCGACCAGCTCTACCGGGAAGCAGTTGCAGCGGCTGCCACCAAGGCACCTGCTCTTGCTGCTAGGGCCCCGGGAGGGAAGAAGAAGCCCAGCAAGACCTCTCGCACCCACTCCGGCAAGCGCACCTCCTCGGAGTGTTGTGCTACCGTCGAGGACTTGCAGAGAGCTCTGCTGACAAGAGCAAGAGATCCAGGGCTGAGCCACCGCAGACCAAGAAGGTGCCCGTCAGGGAGGATGGCACGGGAGGGGCCTTCACCATAGGCTCCACCCTCAACGGCAAATAGGAAGGCGCGCTCGTCACCTTCCTGCGGGCGAATGTCGACGTGTTTGCATGGCAAGCATACGACATCCCCGGTGTTCCCAAGGAAGTGATTGAGCACCACCTAGCTGTCTGCCCCATGCGCGGCCCGTCAAGCAGAAGGTCAGAAAGCAGGCTCTGGAAAGGCAGGAGTTCATCACAGAGGAGATCAGGAAGTTGGAAGCGGCAGGTTTGGTGAGAGGGGTGCTCCACCCGACGTGGTTGGCCAATCCGGTAGTGGTGCGCAAGGCGGATGGGAAGTGGAGGCTGTGTATTGATTACACAGATATTAATAAGGCTTGTCCTAAGGACCCCTTCCCGTTGCCGCGCATCGACCAGATTGTTGACTCCACAGCCGGGCGTGATCGGTTATAATTCATCGATGCCTACTCAGGCTATCACCAAATCTTCATGGCAAGAGAGGATGAAGAGAAGACAACATTCATCACCCCATGTTGTACGTATTGCTTTTTACGGATGCCTTTCGGGTTGAAGAGTGCTGGCTCAACGTTTGCAAGAGTAGTCCAAATTGGTTTTGAACCTCAGCTCCATAGAAATATGGAGGCTTACATGGATGACATAGTGTTCAAAACCAAGGACGGGCCAACCCTTGTGCAAGATCTGGAAGAGACATTTGCTAACCTGCGCAAGATCAACCTCAAGCTGAACCCTGAGAAGTGCATCTTCGGTGTTCCGTCCGGCAAGCTTCTCGGGTTCTTTGTGTCGCAGCGCGGGATTGAGGCAACCCCAGACAAGATCAAGGCTATTGAGCCGATCGAGGCGCCCAAGCGGATCAAGGATGTGCGTCGGCTCACCGGCTGCGTTGCCGCCATGAGCCGGTTCATCTCGAAGTCCGCTGAGCGCACCCTTCCCTTCTTCAAAATCTTGAAGAAGGCTGGCCCAATAGAGTGGACCCCAGAAGCCGAGGCAGCACTGCAGGATCTGAAGAAATACCTTTCCTCCACGCCAATACTGGTTGCGCCTAAACCACAAGAGTCGTTGCTGCTGTATTTGGCGGCGACGAATCAAGTGGTCAGTGCCGCACTGGTGGCACAGAGGGAGGTCGAAGAGGAGGCAGCAATGGCTGCAGAACAAGCGGATGGCAAGCCAAAGATTCCCCCGGCAGGGCCTGGTGCCGACAAGGCGCGGCCCCCGGCAGAGTCTGGTGCCACCAAGGCAATACCCGCGCAGTCGAGTGAAGTGGTGCCAAAGAAGAAGATGATGCAACACCCGGTTTACTTTGTCAGCTCCCTCTTGCAGGGGGCTAGGTCGAGCTATTCCGGCGTGCAAAAATTGCTCTTCGGCCTCCTTATGGCCTCGAGGAAGCTGCATCACTACTTCCAGGCCCACGAGATCACAGTCGTCACCCGTCTCCCATTGCAACGGATACTACACAACCCGGACACAACCGGAAGAACTGTGGAATGGGCCTTGGAGCTGTCAAGCTTCGGTTTAAAGTTTGAAAGTAGCTCGACAATTCAAAGCAGTGTCTTGGCGGAGTTCATCGCAGCATGGTCCTCGACGCCTGACGAAGAAATCCAGGAGACCGCTCTCCCCGGCAAGGAAGCAGACCGCGACTGGATCATGTACTTTGATGGGGCTTTCTCGCTGCAAGGTGCCGGTGCCGGTGTGCTGCTCGTCGGACCCACCGGAGAACACCTCAAGTACGTGATCCAGATGCACTTCCCCAGGGAGATGTCCACCAACAACACTGCTGAGTACGAGGGATTGCTTGTCGGTCTGAGGATCTCGGCAGACCTCGGGGTTAAGAAGCTCATCGTCAGGGGTGACTCACAGCTCGTTGTCAGGCAGGTCAACAAGGATTATCAGAGCCCATTGATGGAAGCTTACATAGATGAGGTGAGGAAGCTGGAGGAACGCTTTGACGGTATCCAGGCGGAGCACGTCCCTCGGGCGGAGAACGACATCGCCGATTACCTGTCAAAGCATGCCGCATTCAAGCTACCTGTGGAACCAGGTACTTTTTTGCTCCGGTTAACTCAACCATCCATCGAACTATCAGCGGGGCAGAGCAAGCGGAGAAAATCAGGTCCCGGTAAAGTACTTTCCTACCGAGCCCCCTGGGGCCGCCGGCAAGGGTGCTGCCGTGGACGCTGAGCCTGTCCAAGAGCAGCTGGCTCCGGCAGGGCGTCAAGCCCTAGCTGTAGAGACAGCCGCTCCCATGGCGGAAGAGATGCCTTTGGTCCTTGCCATCAAGCCCCAGGCTCCGGCATGGGCGCAGCATACCATCCAATTCCTCCAAACAGGGGAGCTTCCTGAGGAGAAGGAAGAAGCAGAGAAAGTAGCCCGTCGGTTCGCCCTGTACCAGTTCGTCGATGACGTCCTGTACCGGAGGAGGACAAATGGTGTGAAACTCAAATGCATTCCCCGGGTTGAAGGACTGGAGCTGTTGGCGGAGATACATGGAGGCATATCTGGCTCCCACATAGGGTCAAGGGCCCTTGCCGGGAAGGCGTTCCGGCAAAGTTTCTTCTGGCCCACCGCCCTCCAGGATGCGACGACACTAGTAACCAAGTGTGAAGCGTGCCAGTTCCATTCAAAGAAGCTTCATCAACCAGCTCAAGCCCTTCAAACAATCCCTCTCTCCTGGCCATTCTCGGTCTGGGGGCTCGATATACTGGGCCCTTTTCCCCGCGCTGTCGGGGGCTTTGAGTACTTGTACGTTGCAATCAACAAGTTCACAAAGTGGCCAGAAGTGGAAGCAGTGAGGAAGGTGACTGCTCAGTCAGTCGTCAAGTTCTTCAAAGGACTGGACTGTTGTTTTGGTGTGCCAAACAGAGTCATCACCGACAACGGCACGCAGTTCACAAGCCACACCTTCATGCAGTTGATGTCTACTACACAATCTTCTTCTTGCAGACGTTGTTGGGCCTGCAAGTGCACAGGTTTGTAGGACAGTAGCAAATTTCCCTCAAGTGGATGACCTAAGGTTTATCAATCCGTAGGAGGCGTAGGATGAAGATGGTCTCTCTCAAACAACCCTGCAACCAAATAACAAAGAGTCTCTTGTGTCCCCAACACACCCAATACAATGGTAAATTGTATAGGTGCACTAGTTCGGCGAAAAGATGGTGATACAAGTGCAATATGGATGGTAGATAAAGGTTTTTGTAATCTGAAATAATAAAAACAGCAAGGTAACAAGTGATAAAAGTGAGCGTAAACGGTATTGCAATGCTAGGAAACAAGGCCTAGGATTCATACTTCACTAGTGCAAGTTCTCTCAACAATAATAACATAGATAGATCATATAACAATCCCTCAACATGCAACAAAGAGTCACTCCAAAGCCACTAATAGCGGAGAACAAACGTAGAGATTATGGTAGGGTACGAAACCACCTCAAAGTTATTCTTTCGGATCAATGTATTCAAGAGTTCGTACTAGAATAACACCTTAAGACACAAATCAACCAAAACCCTAATGTCACCTAGATACTCCATTGTCACCTCAAGTATGCGTGGGCATGATTATAAGATATGCATCACACAATCTCAGATTCATCCAACCAACACAAAGTACTTCAAAGAGTGCCCCAAAGTTTCTACCGGAGAGTCAAGAAAACGTGTGCCAACCCCTATGCATAGGTTCATGGGCGGAACCCGCAAGTTGGTCACCAAAACATACATCATGTGGCACGTGATATCCCATTGTCACCACAGATAAACACGGCAAGACATACATCAAGTGTTCTCAAATAAAAGACTCAATCCGATAAGATAACTTCAAGAGGGAAACTCAATTCATCACAAGAGAGTAGAGGGGGAGAAACATCATAAGATCCAACTATAATAGCAAATTCGCGATACATTAAGATCGTGCCATAGAGAGAACACGAGAGAGAGAGAGATCAAACACATAGCTACTGGTACATACCCTCAGCCCCGAGGGTGAACTACTCCCTCCTCGTCATGGATAGCGCCGGGATGATGAAGATGGCCACCGGTGATGGATTCCCACTCCGGCAGGGTGCCCGAACGGGCTCCCGAGAGGTTTTTGGTGGCTATAGAGGCTTGCGGTGGCGGAACTCCTGATCTATCTTCTCCGTGGATGTTTTTAGGGTACGTGGGACTATATAGGCGAAAGAAGTCGGTCGGGGGTTGCTCGAGGGGCCCACGAGACAGGGGGCGCGCCCCCCTATCTCCTGGGCTCCTCGAGTATCTTCTGACGTAAACTCCAAGTCTCCAGGATGATAATCTTCCAAAAAATCATGTTGCCGAAGGTTTCATTCCGTTTGGACTCCGTTTGATATTCCTTTTCCTCGAAATACTGAAATAGGCAATAAAACAGCAATATGGGCCGGGCCTCCGGTTAATAGGTTAGTCCCAAAAGTAATATAAAAGTGTATAATAAAGCCCATAATCATTCGAAACGGGTAATATAATAGCATGGAACAATCAAAAATTATAGATACGTTGGAGACGTATCAAGCATCCCCAAGCTTAATTCCTGCTCGTCCTCGAGTAGGTAAATGATAAAAACAGAATTTTTGATGTGGAATGCTACCTAGCATGATTCTCAAAGTAATTTTCTTTATTGTGGCATGAATGTTCAGATCCAAATGATTCACAATAAAAGTTCATATTGATAAAAGAAATAATAACACTTCAAGTAATATTAATCAAAGTAATCATGTCTTCTCAAAATAGCATGGCAAAAGAAAGTTCATCCCTACATAATCATATAGTTAGGCTATGCTTCATTTTTGTCACACAAAGATGTTCCCAACTTCTATACCCCCGATGAAAAGCCAAGCAATTGTTTCATACTTAAATAATCTCAAACTTTTTCAACCTTCACGAAATACATGAGCGTGAGCCATGGATATAGCACTATGGGTGGAATAGAATATGATGATTGGGGATTGTGTGGAGAAGACAAAAAGGAGAAAGTCTCACATTGACGAGGATAATTAACGGGCTATGGAGATGCCCATCAATTGATGTCAACATGAGGAGTAGGGATTGCCATGCAACAGATGCACTAGAGCTATAAATGAATGCTCAACAAAAGAAAACTAGTGGGTGTGCATCCAACTTGCTTGCTCACGAAGACCTAGGGCATTTGAGGAAGCCCATCGTAGGAATATACAAGCCAAGTTCTATAATGAAAAATTCCCACTACTATGAAAAAGACAACTTATGAGACTCACTACATGAAAAACATGATGCTACTTTGAAGCACAATATATGAGACTCACTACATGAAGGACAAGGTGCTACTTTGAAGCACAAGTGTGGAAAAAGAGATAGTAGCATTGCCCCTTTTTATTTATTTTCTTTTTTTTGGGCCTTCTTTTTTTTCTTTTCTTTTGGCCTTTATTCTTTTTTTGGGCAATGCTCTAATAATGATGATCATCACACTTTCATTGTTTACAACATATGAATTACAACTCGAAACTAGACCAAGATATGACTCTATATGAATGCCTCCGGCGGTGTACCGGGATGGTGCAATGAATCAAGAGTGACATGTATGAAAAATAATGCATGGCGGCTTTTCCACAAATACGATGTCAACTACATGATCATGCAATGGCAATATGACAAAAGTAATGTATGTCATAATGATGATAAACGGAACGGTGGAAAGTTGCATGGCAATATATCTCAGAATGGCTATGGAAATGCCATAAATAGGTAGGTATGGTGGCTGTTTTGAGGAAGATATAATGATGCTTATGTGTGATAGAGCGTATCATATCACGGGGTTTGGATGCACCGACGAAGTTTGCACCAACTCTCAAGGTGAGAAAGTGCAATGCACGGTACCGACGAGGCTAGCAATGGGGAAAGGTAAAAGTGCGTATAATCCATGGACTCAACATTAGTCAAAAGAACTCATATACTTATTGCATAAATTTAGAAGTCATCAAAAATCAAGCACTACGCGCATGCTCCTAGGGGGATAGATTGGTAGGAAAAGACCATCGCTCGTCCTCGACCGCCACTCATAAGGATGCACAAGCCAGGTACACTTCATGTTTCAAATTTGTTACACAACTTTAACCATACGTGCATGCTACGGGACTTGCTAACTTCAACACAAGCATTCTTTAAATTCATAATCACCCAACTAGCATGACTTTAATATCACTATCTCCATATCTCAAAACAATTATCAAGTATCAAATTGATCATAGCATCCAGTTCACCTCCTATGAAAGTTTTTGTTCAAATTACCATGCTGTTTAAGACTCTCAAAATAATATAAGTGAAGCATGAGAGTTCATTAATTTCTACAAAATAAAACCACCGCCGTGCTCTAAAAGTTATAAGTGAAGCACTAGAGCAAACGACAAACTACTCCAACAAGATATAAGTGAAGATCAATAAGTAATTAAATAATTGTGCAACTATGTGAAGACTCTCTAGCATTAAGGAATTTCATATCTTGGTATTGTATTCAAACATCAAGCAAAACAAAATAAAATGACGCTCCAAGCAAAACACATATCATGTGGCGAATAAAAATATAGCTCCAAGTAAAGTTACCGATGAACGAAGACGAAGGAGGGGATGCCATCCGGGGCATCCCCAAGCTTAGGCTCTTGGTTATCCTTGAATATTACCTTGGGTTGCCTTGGGCGTCCCCAATCTTAGGCTCTTGCCACTCCTTATTCCATATTCCATCGAATCTTTACCCAAAACTTGAAAACTTCACAACACAAAACATAACAGAAAACTCGTGAGCTCCGTTAGTGAAATAAAAAAAACACCACTTCAAGGTAGTGTAATGAACTCATTATTTATTTATATTGGTGTTAAACCTACTGTATTCCAACTTCTCTATGGTTTATAAACTATTTTACTAGCCATAGATTCATTAAAATAAGCAAACAATACACGAAAAACAGAATATGTCAAAAACAGAACAGTCTGTAGTAATCTGTAACTAACGCAAACTTATGGAACTCCAAATATTCTAAAGTAAATTGGTGGACCTGAGTAATTTGTCTAGTAATCATATGCAAAAAGAATCAACTAAATAGCGTTCTCCAGTAAAAAGTTGAAGCTAGTCTCGTGAGCGCTAAAGTTTCTGTTTTTTACAGCATGATCATAAATACTTCACCCAAGTCTTCCCAAAGGTTCTACTTGGCACAAACACTAATTAAAACATAAAACCACATCTAAACAGAATCTAGATGTATTACCGAAACAGACCAAAAAGAAAGAAACTAAAATAAAATTGGGTTTCCTCCCAACAAGCGCTAACGTTTAAAGCCCCTAGCTAGGCATGATGATTTCAATGATGCTCACATAAGAGATTAGAATTGAAACATAAAGAGAGCATCTTGAATAATATGACTAGCACATTTAAGTCTAACCCACTTCCTATGCATAGGGATTTTATGAGCAAACAACTTATGGGAACAATAATCAACAAGCATAGGAAGACAAAACAAGCATAACTTCAAAAATTTAAGCCCATAGAGAGGAAACTTGATGTTATTGCAATTCATACAAGCATATGTTAATCCCTCATAATAATTTTCAGTAGCATCATGAATGAATTCAACAATATAACCAGCACCTAAAGCATTCTTTTCACGATCTACAAGCATAGAAAATTTACTACTCTCCACATAAGCAAAATTCTTCTCATTCGGAATATTGGGAATATCATAAGAGACTTGAACACTAAAAATTGTTTCCATATTAAAGAGTAATGTTCAGAAAAAGGGTAATCATAATCATGACAAGATTTGTAAATATAATCGTCACTACTTTTTATAGCATAAGTTTCATCACAATAATCATCATAAGTAGCAATTTCGTTCTCATCATAATTGATTGAAACCTCTCCCAAGATAGTGGAATCACTATATAAAGTTGACACTCTTCCAAATCCACTTTCATATTCATCACAATAAAATTCAACATCCTCCAAAATAGTGGGATCACTACTTCCTAAAGTTGACACTCTTCCGAACCCACTTTCATCAATATAATCATCGTAGGTAGGAGGCATGCTATCATCATAACAACTTTGCATATCAAAACTTGGGGTGCTAAAAATATCATCTTTATTAAACATATCATCCCCACGCTTGGGACAAACATTAATTTCAGAAAATATATTCTCAAATATTTCATCCTCGTCAAAGATAGCTTCCCCAAGCTTGGGCTCTTTCGTATCATAAGCATAATCACTCTCATCATTAAAAATATGGATAGCACCAATAGTAAAGCAATTATCATCATCACAATGAGTAGTAGGAGCAACATCATTTGGGAGGGATACCTTTCTACCTTTGTTGCTCCTTCTTTTCTTTTTCTTCTTCACATTATGTGTGGGTTCAACCTTCCTCTTTGAGCTCCTTATTGATGAGATTGGTTGAATAGAAAGCTCCTCCTCGTTACTTGATTCATCATGAGAAATAATAGGAGGATATTGGGAAGTCTCTTCCCTTTCATTAGTATTCTCATCATCTTCTATTTGCTTTCTTTTCTTTAGGTAATTGGAAAAATAAGGATTTTCAATGCAATTCTCCGCACAAAACATATAAATCTTTTCTAGATCAATATCAAGGAATTTCTTATGGGCAAATTCTGGAAGGTCCTTAAGTAAACGTTTCAATTCTTCATAACCCAAAAGTAAACTAAGATCATTGTAATGCGCAAGGGAGATCAAATCATCACAATTTTTGGACACGATTCGGTCATGAAACAATTTGCATTGGAGATGTAAATGACCACGTTCATTGCAAAGTTCACAAGTACGGCAAAGGAATTTTAAATTTTCAGCACTCACACCTAGCCTTTCTTGCAACCATTTAGTCTCTAAATGCTTATGCCTCTTGCAATAAATATCTTCTCTATTTGGCATGTTCATGCAAACATGCACTCCACAAAAGTTGACATGATCATAAGAGATATTTTCATCATGACTAGAGCAATCATCATTAATACTATGGATATTCAAGGAGTTTATACTAACAACATTGCAATCATGCTCATCATTCAAAGATTTAGTACCAAGCATTTTAATGCATTCTTCTTCTAGCACTTGAGCACAATTTTCCTTTCCATCAAACTCACGAAAGATATTAAAAAGACGAAGCGTATGAGACAAACTTAAATCCATTTTTTTGTTTTTCTTTTATAAACTAAACTAGTGATAAAACAACAAACAAAAATATTCGATTGCAAGATCTAAAGGTATACCTTCAAGCACTCACCCCCCGGCAACGGCGCCAGAAAAGAGCTTGATGTCTACTACACAACCTTCTTCTTGTAGACGTTGTTGGGCCTGCAAGTGCACAGGTTTGTAGGAAAGTAGCAAATTTCCCTCAAGTGGATGACCTAAGGTTTATCAATCTGTAGGAGGCGTAGGATGAAGATGGTCTCTCTCAAAAAACCCTGTAACCAAATAACAAAGAGTCTCTTGTGTCCCCAACACACCCAATACAATGGTAAATTGTATAGGTGCACTAGTTCAGCGAAGAGATGGTGATACAAGTGCAATATGGATAGTAGATAAACGTTTTTGTAATCTGAAATAATAAAAACAGCAAGGTAACAAGTGATAAAAGTGAGCGTAAACGGTATTGCAATGCTAGGAAACAAGGCCTAGGGTTCATACTTTCACTAGTGCAAGTTCTCTCAACAATAATAACATAGATAGATCATATAACAATCCCTCAACATGCAACAAAGAGTCACTCCAAAGCCACTAATCGCGGAGAACAAACATAGAGATTATGGTAGGGTACGAAACCACCTCAAAGTTATTCTTTCGGATCAATCTATTCAAGAGTTCGTACTAGAATAACACCTTAAGACACAAATCAACCAAAACCCTAATGTCACCTAGATACTCCATTATCACCTCAAGTATGCGTGGGCATGATTATACGATATGCATCACACAATCTCAGATTCATCCAACCAACACAAAGTACTTCAAAGAGTGCCCCAAAGTTTCTACCGGAGAGTCAAGAAAACATGTGCCAACCCCTATGCATAGGTTCATGGGCGGAACACGCAAGTTGGTCACCAAAACATACATCAAGTGGCACGTGATATCCCATTGTCACCACAGATAGACACGGCTAGACATACATAAAGTGTTCTCAAATAAAAGACTCAATCCGATAAGATAACTTCAAGAGGGAAACTCAATTCATCACAAGAGAGTAGAGGGGGAGAAACATCATAAGATCCAACTATAATAGCAAAGCTCACGATACATCAAGATCGTGCCATAGAGAGAACACGAGAGAGAGAGAGAGAGAGAGAGAGAGAGAGAGATCAAACACATAGCTACTGGTACATACCCTCAGCCCCGAGGGTGAACTACTCCCTCCTCGTCATGGATAGCGCCGGATGATGAAGATGGCCACCGGTGATGGATTCCTCCCTCAGGCGGTGCCTAAACAGGCTCCCGAGAGGTTTTTGGTGGCTACAGAGGCTTGCGGCGGCAGAACTCCCGATCTATCTTCTCCGTGGATGTTTTTGGGGTACGTGGGACTATATAGGCGAAAGAAGTTGTTCGGGGGGTGCTTGAGGGGCCCACGAGATAGGGGGGCGCGCCCAGTAGGGGGGCGCCCCCCTATCTCCTATGCTCCTCGAGTATCTTCTGACGTAAACTCCAAGTCTCCAGGATGATAATCTTCCAAAAAATCATGTTGCCGAAGGTTTCATTCCGTTTGGACTCCGTTTGATATTCCTTTTTCTCGAAATACTGAAACAGGCAATAAAACAGCAATATGGGCTAGGCCTCCGGTAATAGGTTAGTCCCAAAAGTAATATAAAAGTGTATAGTAAAGCCCATAATCATTCAAAACAGGTAATATAATAGCATGGAACAATCAAAAATTATAGATACGTTGGAGACGTATCAGCAGTACATTCAAGACCTCGGCAGCAAGGTCTGTTTTGCTTCCATGGCACATCCACGGAGCAACGGCCAAGCGGAGAGGGCAAATGCTGAAGTGTTGCGAGGCTTGAGAACGAAGACCTTTGACAAGCTGCACAAGAGTGGAAGGCACTGGATTGATGAGTTGCCGGCGGTTCTTTGGTCGATCAGGACGACGCCAAATCGAGCCACCGGCCAGACACCTTTTGCCCTGGTATACAGGGCAGAAGCAGTTCTCCCCACGGAACTCATATACGGGTCACCTTGAGTGCTCCCTTATGATGAGCTTGAGAAAGAGTCGTCGCGCCAAGATGACGCGACGCTCCTTGAGGAAGATCGTCTTCAGGCGGCTGTGAGAGCGGCACGCTACCAGCAAGCCTTGCGTCGCTGCCATAGCCACAGTCTTCATGCCCGAAGCTTTGAGGAAGGCGACCTTGTTCTTCGGCGTGTTCAGTCGGCCAAGAATTCCAACAAGTTGACGCCGAAGTGGGAAGGCCCTTATCGGGTAATACGAGTCACCAGGCCTGGCGCAGTCTGCCTAGAGATCGAAGATGCCGTCCCAGTGAGCAACTCCTGGAACATCGAGCATCTTCGCAAGTTTTACCCATAAGGCGCGGCTTGCCGGGCCTCCCGGCAAGCCATCTTTTGTACAAGCTTTGCCAACAAGGCATGTGACCCTTTGTACAAAGCCAGGCGCAGACCCTGAGCATAAATAATTGAAGCGCTGGCGCCCTAAGTTATAGCATGCATGCTAGGTCGAGTCTCTTCCTTGGTTAGGGTTGATAGTGCTTAGCGGCGACTAACCCCTAGCCTAGAGGTCGAGTGCGCGTCTATCTGTTCCTTTTCTGTCCTCCTTTGGTTCGCAGGGCACAAGAGCACTTCTGCTGAGCTACTCGGAAAGAAGGAAACGGACCGGCGCCCTGACCCCGGCAAACCAGAGTTGCCGGGGGCTGCAAGCACAAGGATCCAACCGCGGCAAGATGAGATTGCCGGGGGCTGCAGATCCAGATAAGTCTTTTATCCTCTATCATGCATTTCGGAATCGGACTAGGGTATGTGAAACCTCATTTTTATCTCTAGGCCGACGTGCTCCCTTTTTTTCCTATACCCAAGGATTATTTACTGGGTCCGGATTTGGTCGTAGCCGCGACGACAAGGAGGTGGGACGAGGAGCCCGAAGCCCACTTTATCCCTGCCTCCGCCAAGAGCGCGAGAACGGTCGAATGGAGTGGGGGGACGGCAAGGCCTGTTGCCGGGCGAAAAACGTTTATCTTAAACAATAACAAGGATTCGCTCCTTGTCGCGGGATTTACCCATGAACGAAAAACCTGGAAAGCATCCCTTTTTCATTAAAAACATCCCATACAGGTACAGTTCGTGCGAGATAAAAACATGAGCAAGGGGATTACAAGTTTTAAATTTGACAAAGGCCCACGGGCTTACAAACTAAAAAAAGAGATAAGATGCCCATAATCCCTTTCTTGTCTCTCTCCTCAGGAGGCAGGTCAAGGAGGCGAAAGGGCAAAAGGGGTGCCTAGGCGAGCTACGAGCAGCAGAAAGCACCAAGAGAACACCTCGGTGGCCGCTGATGACCCACAAGTATATGGGATCTATCGTAGTCCTTTCGATAAGTAAGAGTGTAGAACCCAACGAGGAGCATAAGTAAATGATAAGCAGTTTTCAGTAAGGTTTTCTCTGCAAGCACTGAAATAGTAGGTGATAGATAGTTTTGTGATAAGATAAATAGTAATGAGCAAAAAGTAAATTAAGTAAATAAAGTGCAGCAAGGTGGCCCAATCCTTTATGTAGCAAAGGATAAGCCTGGACAAATTCTAATAATGAAGAAGGAGCTCCCGAGGACACATTGGGAATTATCGTCAAGCTAGTTTTCATCACGTTCATAAGATTCGCGTTCGGTACTTTGATAATTTGATATGTGGGTGGACCAGTAATTGGGTACTGCCCTCACTTAGACAAGCAAACCACTTATGATTAACCCCTATTGCAAGCATCCGCAACTACAAAAAGGAGTATTAAGGTAAACCTAACCACAGCATTAAACATATGGGTGCATATCAACCCCTAATGAAGCAACGCACAAACTAGGGTTTAAGCTTCTGTCACTCTAGCAACCCATCATCTACTTATTACTTCCCCATGCCTTCCTCTAGGCCCAAATAATGGTGAAGTGCCATGTAGTCGACGTTCACATAACACCACTAGAGGAAAAGACAACATACATCTCATCAAAATATCGAACGAATAACAAATTCACATGACTACTAATAGCAAGACTTCACCCATGTCCTCAGGAACAAACGTAACTACTCACAAAGCATATTCATGTTCATAATCAGAGGGGTAATAATATGCATAAAGGATCTGAACATATGATCTTCCACCAAGTAAACCAAATAGCATCAACTACAAGGAGTAATCAACACTACTAGCAACCCACAGGTACCAATTTGTGGTTTTGATACAAGATTGGATACAAGAGATGAACTAGGGTTTTGAGAGGAGATGGTGCTGGTGAAGATGTTGATGGAGATTGACCCCCTCTCAATGAGAGGATCGTTGGTGATGATGTTGGTGATCATTTCCCCCTCCCGGAGGGAAGTGTCCCTGGCAGAACAACTCCGCCAGAGCCCTAGATTGATACCGCCAAGGTTCCGCCTCGTGGTGGCGGAGTTTCGTCCCGTAAGCTTTCCCCCGAATTTTTCCTGGGTAAAAGTGATGATATAGCAGAAGATGGACGTCGGAGGCCCACCAGGGGCCCAGGTGATAGGGGGTCGCGCCCTACATGGGGGGCGCGCCCTCCTGTCTCCTGGACAGGGTGTGGGCCCCCTAGCCTATTTCTTTCGCTCATAAATTCTTAATACATCCAAAAAGTTGTTTCGTGGAGTTTCATGACTTTTGGGGTTGTGCAGAATAGGTTTCCAACGTTTGCTCCTTTTCCAGCCAGAATTCCAGCTGTCGGCATTCCCCCTCTTCATGGTAAATGAGGGAGTCCCGGACTAGGGGGTGTCCGGATAGCCGGACTACCGTCGCGGCCGAACTCCAAGACTATGAAGATACAAGATTGAAGACTTCGTCCCGTGTCCGGATGGGACTTTCCTTGGCGTGGAAGGCAAGCTTGGCGATACGGATATGTAGATCTCCTACCATTGTAACCGACTCTGTGTAACCCTAACCTATCCGGTGTCTATATAAACCGGACTGTTTTAGTCCGTAGGAAGAAAAACAATCATACCATAGGATAGCTTCTAGGGTTTAGCCTCCTTGATCTCGTGGTAGATCCACTCTTGTACTACCCATATCATCAATATTAATGAAGCAGGAGTAGGTTATTACCTCCATCGAGAGGGCCCGAACCTGGGTAAAAACATCGTGTCCCTTGTCTCCTGTTACCATCCGCCTAGACGCACAGTTCGGGACCCCCTACCCGAGATCCGCCGGTTTTGACACCGACATTGGTGCTTTCATTGAGAGTTCCTCTGTGTCGTCACCGATAGGCCCGATGGCTCCTTCCATCATCAACAACGACGCGGTCCAGGGTGAGACTTTTCTCCCCGGACAGATCTTCGTGTTCGGCGGCTTTGCACTGCGGGCCAATTCGCTTAGCCATCTGGAGCAGATCGAAAGCTACGCCCCTGGCCATCAGGTCAGATTTGGAAGTTTGAACTATACGGCCGATATCCGCGGAGACTTGATCTTCGACGGATTCGAGCCACAATAGCGTGTCGCCTTGTCTCGATGGGTATGATCTAGCTCGCAGCGAGCAAAGGCCACGAGGCCGCACCAATATCCGCCCGACCCTTAATCCGGGCGGATTCCCCGATCGAGGACGAGTGGTTGGACACCGCCTCGGGGCTACAATCTCTGGCGATCGAGCGGAACTCCATCCCTGTCGCTGCGAAGACCTCGACTCCGGGTGCGGACTCCTCTCGGACTCGAACCCTCCACGCTACCGCCAATCGAATCCGATTGGGCGCCGTCATGGAGTTCACTACGCGGACATCTTTCAGCACTCGCCCTTTGGCGACATCCTGAATTCACTAAAGTCTCTCTCTTTATCCGGAGAGCCCTGGCGGACTACGGACAGGAAGGTTGAGATGCAGACGGCGAAGAAATTGAACGCCCACCCACCACCCACTTTGTAGCCACCGCCGATGATTTAACCGACATGCTAGACTACGACTCAAGACATCGACGGTATGGGCGGCGATGCGGAGACGACCAAGACCCAGCGCCTACGAGGCCGGAAGGCCACCTCGTCATATGACATATACATGGTGGACATCCCAAAAGATGGGAACGGCGATGGAACAACGGAGGATGACCCTCCAAGAAACAGCCAAGCGCCCACGTCGTGGCGCCGCTCTAAATCCCGCCACAATAAAAGCGGTGATTCCGCACGGAGATAATAACACCCGGACAAGGCGAAGAGAACCCCTCCAGCAGGACTCAGCGCAGGAGGAGGAGAAGCAAGTCCGCTGGCTGCGGCGCGCAAAGAGAGGTCGAGGGCGATAATTATCGCCTCCCTCCGAAGATGAGGTAAGCCTCGGCGACGACAATTTGTCGTGCACGAGGATCTCGCCAACAGGAGCGTTTCAAACGCAGGCTTATAGCCACGGCAAGCAGCCTCAAGAAAAAGCAGCAACATCTTAGAGCTGATCAATACCGCTAGGTGACAGATGGATCAAGTCCTTGCAGCCAAGAGTATGAACTCGAGCGCCCTCAAAAGCTACCCCAAACGCAGGCCGTTGCCTCGACTAGAGGAGGAAGCACCCAAGTCACAAGCGCATGATATGGCAGACCGGCCACCCCGTGGCTGCGACAGAGAAGCCTCTCGGCCCTCCGCTCAAGCCACACCCCGACGCCGCTCAAAAAGTACCAAGGCACGGGAATACGCGCCGGACTTGCGAGATATATTGGAGGATAAGGCAAAACATACAAGATCGATCTACGGATCGCGTGGGCGCCCAGCAACGCGGGATGATTACCGTCGCGCCGGATACAGCAAAACCGGCGGGCCGAACACGATGAACAAAGCTCATATGAGCTACGTCGTGATATAGCCCAATCTGAGGCGCGCCGACACCCACTATGCTTCACGGATGAAGTAATGGATCATCAAATCCCGAGGGCTTCAAGCCCGTAAACATCGAATCATACGATGGTACCACAGATCCTGCGGTCTGGATCGAGGATTATCTCCTCCATATCCACATGGCCCGCGGTGATGATCTACATGCCATCAAATACCTCCCACTCAAGCTTAAAGGACCAGCTCGGCATTGGCTCAACAGCCTGCCAGGCAGAATCAATTGGTTGTTGGGAGGACACGGAAGCCGCATTCCTTGATAACTTCCAGGGCACATATGTGCGACCACCAGACGCCGATGACCTTAGCCACATAATCCAGCAGCCAGAAGAATCGGCCAGACAATTCTGGACACGGTTCCTAACAAAGAAAAATCAAATTGTTGATTGTCCGGATGTAGAGGCCCTTGCAGCCTTCAAACATAACATCCGCGACGAGTGGCTTGCCCGGCACCTAGGACAGGAAAAGCCAAAATACATGGCAGCCCTCACAACACTCATGACCCGCTTTTGTGCAGGAGAGGACATCTGGCTAGCTCGAAGCAACAACTTGGCCAAACATCCTGATAGTTCGGATACCAAGGACAACAATGGCAGGTCACGTCGCAACAAGTACAAGCGCCACATTAACGGCGATAACACTGAAGATACGGCCTGAATGCCGGATTCAAAGGCTCTAAACCCGGTCAGTGGAAGAAGCCATTCAAAAGAAATACCCAGGGCCCGTCCACTTTGGACCGAATACTCGATCGCTTGTGCTAGATACATGGCACCCCCGAAAAACCAGCCAATCACACCAACAGAGACTGTTGGGTGTTCAAGCAAGCAGGCAAGTTAAGTGCCGAACTCAATGACAAGGGGCTTCATAGCGATGACGAGGAAGAGCCCCGGCCGCCGAACAATAGAGGACAGAAGGGTTTTCCCACGCAAGTGCGGACGGTGAACATGATATACGCAACCCATATACCCAAAAGGGAGCGGAAGCATGCACTAAGGGACGTATATGTGATGGAGCCAGTCGCCCCGAAGTTCAACCCATGGTCTTCCTGCCCGATCACCTTCGATCAAAGGGACCACCCCACTAGCATCCGTCACGACGGTTTCGCCACATTGGCTCTTGACCCAATTATCGACGGATTTCACCTAACCAGAGTCCTGATGGACGGCGGCAGCAGCCTGAACCTGCTTTATCAGGATACAGTGCGCAAAATGGGCATAGACCCCTCAAGGATTAAACCTACAAAAACGACCATTAAAGGCGTCATACTGGGTGTAGAGGCCAGTTATGCGGGCTCGATTACACTCGAAGTGGTCTTGGATCCCGGATAACTTCCGGGTTAAGAGTTAATCTTTGACATCGTCCCATTCCGCAGCGGTTATCATGCATCGCTCGGACGAACCGCATTGCAAAGTTCAATGCGGTGCCGCACTCGATACCTCAAGCTCAAGATGCCGGCCCTCGAGGAGTAATCACGGTCAATGGAAACACCGAACGCTCTCTCCGAACGGAGGAGCACACGGCGCCTTTTGCGGCGGAGGTACAAAGCAGCCTCTCACAGCAATTCTTGAGTCCGCCACTAAGCGTCCGGACACCGCTGCGCGCCGGATTAACCTACAACAAGACCGCCTGCACGATTCAAGCATCGCCAGAGTAATCCGCCCCAACCCCGCCTCGCAAAATTGCGAAGCTAGTATTACGCTACATAATTACGCCCGAGATACCATGGGCATATGGGGAGGGCAAGACCACGGCACGCCAAGAATGCGGCTCGACCGCACTGTGGGCCTCTGATTGTGTCATTCTTTTCTTTTTTCCTTTTTCTTCCTTTCTCTTACTTTCAGACTCCATCTTTCATCAGTCCTGTCCGGCACTAGAACCGCCGAACTCACGATGCAACAGCCAGGGAAGCAGAAAGCCACGTCAAGTGTTCAGGTGGTCTCTATTACGAGCAGTATACCTGTTTTACATACCATCCCGCAGCTTACCCCTGGAGGGGGATATGTTAGATAGTCCCATCCCTTGCTTATCGCACTATTTGTATCGTTCTGCTCCCATTGCAGTACCTTTTTGAATAAACAATACATAGCTTTTGCTTATCATTTCTCTACTTCCTTTATATATACATATGTTCATTTCACGACATGTTGCTACCGTACACTTTGGTACGACCAATACACCAGGGGCTTAAGTATCCCAAAATTATGGTGTGAAAGTCCGAACACTTTCACAAGTGCGGCACCCCGAACTTATAGCATTATATGAATTGGCTCCGAATCATGTCTTGGGTCAATAGTTGGGTTTGCCTGGCTCCCGTGTTTTGGTACCTTACGTTCCGCTATATCGGCTAAGGTAGCACGGGAGAACCACTGCGATTGTGCCCAGCTTGAGCTGGGTCGAGCACCCAGTGGAGAAAGCTAAAACTGATCGTCATGATAGGCGAGAGCCGATCGCTGTTCGAGAGGTTTTTCGGTCCCTAAAGACCTATGCCGCTTATAGCGAGGAACCGAATTGTCCGCCAAGGCGTGATAGCGCCCGAACTCGGCCTTCCGAATACTAGGGGCTTCACGAAATTTAAAATTATAGAATTCTATGGCTAAGTGAGAGTGTTCAAGCATTATAAGTCTGGTTGCCTAATTCGTTGTGTTGAGCGCCTCCCTAGATGGACCCAAGAATGGGAACAAGAGTGCTCAAGTTTATCCCGAACACCCCAAAGACTGTGGCATGGGGGCTGAAGCCAACGACTTGCCATCTCTCAAATTTGATAAACGGCCGCACAGAAGGTAATATTTTAAATTAATAAGCGTTGCTTAGCGCATATGAACAAGTTTTCAGCGTACAGGATAACAAATGCGAGTTTATTCAAACATTACATCTTTGGAGCACTCATCCGCTATTCGGCGGGTACCCTTCAGGAGGCCCTCATAGTACATTTCGGGCGTGTGATGCTCATGACGCTTCGGTGGCCCGTCCGTCACAAGCCTCTCCGCATCCAGCTTGCCCCAGTGCACTTTAGCACGGGCAAGGGCCCGACGGACACCTTCAATGCAGACGGAGCGCTTGATGACTTCAAGCCGCGGACAGGCATCCACCAGCCGCTGCACCAAGCCTAAGTAGCTCCCGGGCATGGCCTCCAATGGCCACAGCCGCGCTATAAGGCCCTTCATGGCCTGTTCGGCGACCTTGTGGAGCTCGACCAGCTGCTTCAGCTGGTCGCTCAGGGGCACCGAATGTTCGGCCTCAGCATACTGAGACCAGAACACCTTTTCTGTCGAGCTCCCCTCCTTGGCGCGGTAGAATGCGGCAGCATCGTACACATCTGCAGGCAAATCTGCGAATGCTCCTGGAGAGCTCCGAATCCGGGTAAGTAATAGGTAATTCACTTTCACATGCTTGCCTTGCATAAAGAATGCCTTACCCGCCGCTATCTTCTTCAATGACTCAATTTCTTGGAGGGCTTTTTGGGCCTCGGCCTTAGCAGCTTTGGCACTTTCAAGAGCCGAGGCGAGCTCGGACTCTCGAGTCTTCGAGTCACACTCCAAACCCTCATGTTTTTCCACGAGAGCTTGGAGCTCTTGCCGTACCTTGGCCAGCTGCGCCTCCCCCTTCTCTCGCTCGGTGCGCTCCGCGGCCGCTTTGTTTTCGGCCACGGACACCGCCTCCTTCAGGGTCGCCACCTCGTTCGTGGCCCCTGTAGTACCCAAGTTATTCCTGTTATTTTTTGCAACCAAAACCTTTTCTATAAGGTATTTATTTAATAAGGTATTACTTACCTTCTTTGTCCTCGAGCTGCTTCTTGGCTTGTCCGAGCTCGTTCTCGGACCGCTCGAGGTTCTGCTTCAATGCATTGACCTCCGCAGTCAGTGCGGCAGAGGTCAGCAGCGCAGCCTGCATTCCCATATTGACATACTTATGTTAGACTCCTGCGTATATCTTTTTAGATCCTTAGTCCGGCTTTTCTTTCCGAACACCGAACTAAGCATCAGGGGCTACTGTCTATGCGGTAATATTTTTACATATTCTAAACTTACCTCAAAGCCTGTTAGAAGGCTGGTACAGGCTTCGGTCAGTCCGCTCTTGGCGGACTGAACCGTCCGGATCACCGCACTCATAACAGTGCGGTGCTCCTCCTCGATGGAGGCGCTGTTGAGCGCCTCCAGTAAGCAATCCGGTGCCTCCGGTTGGACGGAGGACACCGGCGTCTTACCCTTCTTGCGAAGGATCCGCTGTCCGGACTTCGGAACCGCTGATGGTTCCGGCATGGAGTCCGGACGAGGGTCGGGCTTAGAGCCCCTGGGGGTCTTGCCTCAAGCGCCGAGTCCGGAGGTTGCCTTGTGGCACCTCCTCGCTACCTCCTCTTGACCAAGCCCCCTTGGGGCCCTTGTGGCGTCGTCCGCAGCGTGAGGCGAGGAGGCGGTCGGAAGCGAAGCGCTCTCCATTTCCAACGAGCCCAGGGACCCGCTCAATGAATCGGCGAACTCGCCCTTGGGCGGGCTGCACGGTTGTTCCACATTAGAGAACACTCTAAAATAATAAAAAGCCATGGGTATCCGGACACTTGCGATCTCGCTAGGGGCTTGGCCCTTGTAGGCCAATCCTCCTCGTCATCGTCGACGTTGGTGGAGAAGTCCGGAGGAAGGGTTCTTCCCTTCTTGGACCCTCCGGCCTCCCAAGTTGGGGCGGCCTTCCTTTTATTCTCCTCCCCCACTGGGGGAGGAGCTTCTTCTTCTTTCTCCTCGTCCTCAGGAGAAGATTCTGCTTCAGAATCTGACAGCACCTGGCGTCGGGAGCTCCTTCGAGTTCCCGTGGCCTCCTTCTTTGCCTTCTTCTCCGGCACCACATGGGGCGCCGGAGCCAGCAGCCCCATCAATCGGGCGTCCTCCGGGTCTTCCGGCAAAGGAGCCGGACAGTTAATCTGTCCGGACGTCTTCAGCCAGTCATGTCAAAGATTAGGGAGTTTTAGATCCCACATAGAGTCAATCTATGAAAAAAGAGTCCTGTAAAGGGTAAAATAACTTACCTCACCGACTGGACGCCGCGAGCTGTATCCGCGATCTTTGGTAGCAGATGCTGGGGCTTCAGCGCCCTTGAACAGCACCTTCCAAGCATCTTCGTACGTAGTGTCGAAGAGCCGGCTCAAGGTTCGGTGATGTGCCGGATCGAACTCCCACAAATTGAAGGCCCGTTGTTGGCAAGGGAGAATCCGACGGATGAGCATCACCTGGATTACGTCGACAAGCCTGAGATTCTTGTCCACCAGGTTTCGGACGCATGTCTAGAGTCAGGATAGCTCTTCCGAATTCCCCCACGTCAGGCCCATATCTTTCCATGACGAGAGCCGTGTGGGGAAGCCAGATCTGAATTTGGGGGCCGCCACCCATTCGGGGTCGCGTGGCTCGGTGATGTAGAACCACCCCGATTGCCACCCCTTTATTGTCTCCACAAAGGCGCCCTCGAGCAATAGGACCTTGGCCATCTTGCCAACCATGGCGCCTCCGCACTCCGCTTGACGGCCGCCCACTACCTTCGGCCAGACGTTGAAGGTCTTCAGCCATAAGCCGAAGTGGGGCTGGATGCAGAGGAAGGCCTCACACACGAGATAAACGCCGAGATGTTGAGGATGAAATTCGGGGCCAGGTCATGGAAGTCCAGGCCGTAGTAGAACATGAGCCCCCGGACAAATGGGTGAAGTGGAAAACCTAGTCCGCGGAGGAAGTGGGGGAGAAACACCACCCTCTCATGGGGCCTGGGGTTTGGAATGAGCTGCCCCGCGTTGGGCAGCCTGTGCGCGATGTCGCCCGACAGGTATCCGGCCTCCCGCAGTCTTGTGATGTGCCCCTCCATGACAGAGGAGGCCATCCACCTGCCTCCCGCTCCTAACATGGTTGGAGAAGGTTGAGGTGGGATGTGCGGACTTGGGCGCTGGAGCTCGAGTGTGCGGAAATGGATAAGCAAAGGAGGAAGAAGGCGTAGGTGAAAGGATGGATCCTTATCCCCTCATATGGACGGACGAAGCTATGCGCCCCCCACCAGCCTGGTAAAACTCGCTTATTTCCCAAGCGCCGTAATCAATGGCGGGGATGGGTTACCCACGTCCGTATTGATGAGAATCCCGGGATAAGGGGGCATGATATATGCTTTGATAAGACGTGCCAAGGAAACCGCCTCGCTAAACACGCTGAGATGGAACAGTAAAAAACGATTCATATAAAGGCCTGGCCGTGGTGTGATGTCATGCCACGGAATATGTCAGCAGATCTGTGCAAAAATTATTCTCTCTACGGTGTTATGTGGAACTTGTTTTGCAGAGCCGGACACTATCCTTGTGTTCAAAACCTTCTATGAAGTATTCGGAGGAGGAGCCCGCCTTGCAATGCCGAAGACAATATGCGCGCCGGACTCGTCGTCATTGAAGTCTGGTTCAGGGGCTACTGAGGGAGTCCCGGACTAGGGGGTGTCCGGATAGCCGGACTACCGTCGCGGCCGGACTCCAAGACTATGAAGATACAAGATTGAAGACTTCGTCCCGTGTCTGGATGGGACTTTCCTTGGCGTGGAAGGCAAGCTTGGCGATACGGATATGTAGATCTCCTACCATTGTAACCGACTCTGTGTAACCCTAACCTATCCGGTGTCTATATAAACCGGAGGGTTTTAGTCCGTAGGACGAACAACAATTATACCATAGGCTAGCTTCTAGGGTTTAGCCTCCTTGATCTCGTGGTAGATCCACTCTTGTACTACCCATATCATCAATATTAATCAAGCAGGAGTAGGGTATTACCTCCATCGAGAGGGCCCGAACCTGGGTAAAAACATCGTGTCCCTTGTCTCCTGTTACCATCCGCCTAGACGCACAGTTCGGGACCCCCTACCCGAGATCCGCCGGTTTTGACACCGACAGTAAACCTTGTAAAATAAGAGAGAATAGCCATAAGTAATGAGATATAATGTGTAATAACAGCCCAAAATGCAATAAATATTGATATAAAAGCATGATGCAAAATTGACGTATCAACTCCCCCAAGCTTAGACCTCGCTTGTCCTCAAGCGGAAGCCGAAATCGAAAAATATGTCCACATGTTTAGAGATAGAGGTGTCGATAAAAATAAAATACGGACATGAGGGCATCATGATCATTCTAATAACAGCAACATATATAGATTTTGTCATATGACTTCCTATGCTCAAGTAATAAGCGATTCACAATGTCAAGTATGGTTCAGAAACTTCATTGAGAACTAACAAACTATAATCTTAGTCATTCAAGCAATTGCAATTTATCGTAACATCAAAAAGAGTCAATAATGGAGCTTTTCAGCAAGCTCACATACTCAACTATCTCGTAGTCCCCTATAATTGTTAACACTCACGCAATACTTGTGGTTATAGAGTTTCAGCCAGACACTGACAAATATAGGGGCTTATTGTGTTGCCTCCCAACGTATTCACCTTTAGGTGATGTCAACAATAATAGCCTATGCCAACTTACATCCAATTGGATATATGTATCATGACCTGTCAAACACGGGGAGCTTGCCAAAGGATAAAAATAAAAAGGGAAAGGTGAGCATCACCTTGACTCAAGCATAAAGTAAAACATAAAGTAAAAGATAGGCCCTTCGCAGAGGGAAGCAGAGGTTGTCATGCGCGTTTAGGGTTGATGCACAAAATCTTAATGCAAAAGAACGTCACTTTATATTGACCCTTGTATGTGGACCTTTATTATGCAGTCCGTCGCTTTTATTACTTCCACAACAAGATCGTACAAAGCTTATTTTCTCTGCACTAATAAGTCATACATATTTAGAGAGCAATTTTTATTGCTTGCACCGATGACAACTTACTTGATGGATCTTACTCAATCCATAGGTAGGTATGGTGGACTCTCATAGCAAAACTGGGTTTAAGGGTATTTGGTAACACAAGTATCATCTCTACTTAGTGCAAGGAATTTGGCTAGCATGAGGGAGAAAGGCAAGCTCAACATGTTTGGAAGGTCAATGACAATATACTTTAACTGAGATGTCGGAAAACATAAACCATTACGTTGTCTTCCTTGTCCAACATCAACTCTTTTAGCATGTCATACTTAATGAGTGCTTCACAATCATAAAAGATGTCCAAGATAATATATTTATATGTGAACCCCTCTTTCCTTATCACTTCCTATTAATTGCAACGATGACCAAGGCTACGTTCATCAACTCTCAACAATTTTTATGCCTCATACTTTCTATGTGTGAAGTAATCACTATCCATAAGATCAATATGAACTCTTTTTGTTCTTTCTACTTTCACAAGATCATAGCAACATAGCAAAGCCCTTGACTCAACACTAATCTTTATTATAGATAGCACACGGACTCGCTTACATAAAGAGATCACAATGCAAAACTCAAAACTACTTGATATCAAAACTTCAATCTACTAGATCAAGATACTACTAAAAGGATCGAACTAAATAAAGCGGTAAAGATAAGAGTGTGATGGTGATACGATACTGGGGCACCTCCCCCAAGCTTGGCAGTTGCCAAGGGGAGTGCCCATACCCATGTGATTATTTCTTCGGAGGTGGTGAAGTAGGAGTTATTGATGATGTAGGCTTGCCGTCCGTCTTCCAAGGCATAGGCTCTCCATCATAAAAGGATGATCGAGTCTCCGGGATCCTTAAATCTGCAGCCAAACTCATTCGCTTGAATCTATATTCATACTCACAGTTCTGGTTTTGTAGGTCATCAATCTGGGCTTGGAGGTGCTCGATTTTCTCTTGAAGCTTGAAGATGGTCTCCCCAATGAATTTGGCATCTAGCTTGTGGTTGTTGGTGAACTCCGTGATCATCATCTGGTTGGCGTTGAGTTCATGCTCCACCATCCCTTGACACTTGAAAACTTCTTGCTCCATGGCTTCGAGCTTTGTCTCTGTGCTCCCGGTACGCCTTGGTCCCTCCACATCGCGGATGTGCAACACCCCCTCACGCATCTCAATGGTTTAAGGGTGATGCAGTACCTCCGCGAGATAGGGGTTGATAACCCTCTCGAAAAACTTGTCCTTGGGAGCGCTTGGAGATGACATGATGCTCTAGATCTGCAGCAGAAACAGCTCGAAAAACTTGTCCTTGGGAGCGCTTCGAGGATATTTGCGTGATACGGTGATCAAAACCTTCAAGAGTATATATAATGATTTTTTACTGACCAAAATATGTAACATACAGGAAAACGGAGTCCGGGAGGCACACGAGGTGCCCACGAGACAGGGGGTGCGCCCTCCTGGGGGTGGCGCGGCCTCCTCTCTCGTGGGAGCCCCGTGTCCCTTTCGGACTACTTCTTTCTTCCTAAAATTCTTAAATAATCCAAAACTGATAAAAATTGCCATTAGAGTTGTTTTGGAGTCGATTTACTTACCGTACCACGTACCTATGCCTTTTCGGAGTCTGGAACGTTCTGGAAAGTGTCTCTTATGTATTCCTCAGGGGTTATGGTTTCAATAATATTAGTTTCAACATTGATAGGATTACTTGAAATATAATGTTTAATTCTTTGACCCTTTACCACCCTCGGATTTGTGCCTTCCAAGTTGTTGATTTTTATAGCACCAGAACAATAGACCTCCTCGATAACGTAGGGACCTTTCCATTTTGAGAGAAGTTTTCCTGCAAAAAATCTTAAACGAGAGTTGAATAATAACACATAATCTCCTACGTTAAACTCACGCTTTTGTATCCTCTTGTCATGCCAACGTTTGACTTTTTCTTTGAAAAGCTTGGCATTCTCATAAGCTTGGGTTCTCCATTCATCAAGTGAGCTAATATCAAATAACATTTTCTCACCGGCAAGTTTGAAGTCATAATTGAGCTCTTTAATAGCACAATGTGCCTTATGTTCAAGTTCAAGAGGTAAATGACATGCTTTTCCATAAACCATCTTATATGGAGACATACCCATAGGATTTTTGTATGCAGTTCTATACGCCCATAATGCATCATCAAGTTTTTTGGACCAATTCTATCTATATCTATGCACAGTCTTTTGCAAAATTAATTTGAGCTCTCTATTGCTCAACTCTACTTGACCACTAGACTGCGGGTGATAAGGACATGTGATTCTATGATTGACATCATACTTAGCAAGCATCTTACGGAAAGCACCATGAATAAAGTGTGAACCGCCATCAGTCATAAGATATCTAGGGACTCCAAACCTCGGAAAAATAACTTCTTTAAGCATTTTAATAGAAGTGTTATGATCAGCACTACTAGTTGGAATAGCTTCTACCCACTTAGTAACGTAATCAACAGCAACTAAAATATGTGTATAACCATTGGAGGCAGGAAAAGGTCCCATATAATCAAAGCCCCAAACATCAAAAGGTTCAATAACAAGAGAATAATTCATAGGCATTTCTTGACGTCTACTAATGTTACCTATTCTTTGACATTCATCACAAGATAAGACAAACTTACGAGCATCTTTGAAGAGAGTAGGCCAATAAAAACCAGATTGTAGTACCTTGTGTGCAGTTCTATCTCCAGCGTGGTGCCCTCCATAGGATTCAGAGTGACACTTGCGTAAGATTTGTTCCTGTTCATGCTCAGGCACACAACGTCTAGTAATACCATCTACTCCTTCTTTATAAAGGTGTGGATCATCCCAGAAGTAATGTCTTAAATCATAAAAGAACTTTTTCTTTTGCTGGTATGTGAAACTAGGCGGTATATATTTAGCAACAATATAATTAGCATAATCAGCATACCAAGGAGCAGTACGAGAAGCATTGACGACCGCTAATTGTTCATCGGAAAACTATCATTAATAGGCGTGGGTCATCTAGAACATTCTCTAACCTAGACAAGTTGCTCAGCGGGGTTCTCAGCTCCTTTCTATCAATAATATGCAAGTCAAATTCTTGGAGCAAGAGAACCCATCTAATGAGTCTAGGCTTAGCATCTTTCTTTTCCATAAGATACTTAATAGCAGCATGATCAGTGTGAATAGTAACTTTGGAATCAACAATATAAGGTCTAAACTTATCACATGCAAACACAACTGCTAAGAACTCTTTTTCAGTAGTAGCATAATTTCTCTGGGCAGTATCAAGAGTCTTACTAGCATACTGGATAACATTCAATTTCTTATCGACTCTTTTCCCTAAAACAGCACCTACAGCATAATCACTAGCGTTGCACATAATTTCAAAAGGTAAATTCCAATCAGGTGGCTGGACAATAGGTGCAGTGATCAAAGCTTTCTTAAGTGTTTCAAATGCTTCTACACAATCATCACCAAAGACAAAAGGAATACCTTTTTGCAATAAATTAGTCAGAGGCCTAGAGATTTTAGAAAAGTCCTTAATGAACCTCCTATAAAAACCGGCGTGACCAAGGAAACTTCTTATACCTTTTATGTCCTTGGGACATGGCATCTTTTCAATACCATCATCTTATGCTTCATCAACTTCAATACCTCTCTCGGAGATCTTGTGCCCCAAGACAATGCCTTCATTAACCATAAAGTGACACTTTTCCCAATTCAGAACGAGACTAGTGTCTTCGCATCTCTGCAAAACTCGATCAAGGTTGCTCAAACAATCATCAAAAGAGGATCCATAGACAGAGAAGTCATCCATGAATACCTCACAAATCTTTTCACAAAAATCAGAAAATATAGCCATCATGCATCTTTGAAAGGTAGCAGGTGCATTACATAAACCAAAAGGCATACATCTATAAGCAAAAGTACCAAAAGGGCAAGTAAAGGTAGTTTTAGATTGATCCTTTGCTGACACAGGTATTTGAGAGAAACCAGAATATCCATCTAGAAAGCAAAAAATGTGTGTGTTTGCATAGCCTTTCTAGCATTTGATCAATAAAAGGTAAAGGGTAACGATCTTTCTTAGTGGCTTTATTTAACTTATGGAAATCAATTACCATCCTATAACCTGTAATAATTCTTTGCGGGATCAATTCATCTTTGTCATTAGGAACAACGGTAATACCTCCCTTTTTAGGGACACAATGGACAGGGCTTACCCATTCACTATCAGCAACGGGATAAATAATACCTGCCTCAAGGAGTTTTAGAATCTCCTTTCTTACCACTTCCTTTCACTTTGGGATTTAATCGTCTTTGAGGATCTCTAACTGGTTTGGCATCTTTCTCCACTGAAATTTTGTGTTGACATAATGTGGGACTAATGCCCTTAAGATCATCCAGAGTATATCCAATAGCAGCTCGGTGCTTCTTCAGAGTTTTCAATAATCTTTCTTCTTCTTTCTCTGAAAGGTTAGCACTAATAATAACAGGATATATTTCTTTTTCATCAAGATAAGCATACTTAAGATTATCACGTAAGGGTTTGAGTTCAAACATGGGATCACCCTTGGGTGGAGGGGGATCCCCAAGAATTTCAATGGGAAGGTTATGTTTCAGCATAGGTTCCTGTTTAAGGAACACTTCATCTATTTCTTCCCTTTCCTTCATAAACATATCGTTTTCATGGTCTAGCAAATATTGTTCTAACGGATCAGTTGGAGGAACAACAATGGAAGCAAGACCAATAATTTCATCCTTACTAGGTGGTTCCCTTTCACGAGGTTGTCTACTAAACTTAGCAAAATTAAACTCATGAGACATACCATCTATTCCATCAGTGACAATATTCGTTTCACAATTAATCTTAGCACTAGCAGTATTCAAGAAGGGTCTACCAAAAATAATGGGGCAAAAATCATCTTGTGGGGAACCAAGAACAAGAAAATCAGCAGGGTATTTAACCTTCCCACACAAAACTTCAACATCTCTAACAATCCCAATAGGTTTAATGGTATCCCTATTAGCAAGCTTAATAGTAACATCAATGTCTTCTAATTCAACGGGTGCAATGTCGTGCATAATTTCTTTATAAAGATCATAAGGTATCGCACTAGCACTAGGACCCATATCACATAAGCCATGATAACAATGATCTCCTATTTTAACAGAAATAACAGGCATGCCTACAACAGGTCTACGTGTCTTAGTATCAGGTCTAGCAATATTAGCAGTCTCACCTAAGAAAGAAATTACATGCCCATCTAAGTCCTCATCCAAGAGATCTTTAACCATAGCAATACTAGGTTCAACATAAATTTTCTCAGGAGGTGTATAAGTCCTAGTGTTACTATTACGTACAACAGTCGAAGCTTTAGCATGATCCTTTATCCTAACAGGAAAAGGAGGTTTTTCAACATAAGCAGTAGGAACAATAGGATCACTATAGGTAATAGTCTTTTCTTCGACTGTAATAGCTGCAACTACTTTCACTTCAACAGGAGGATTATATTTAAACCACTTCTCTTTAGGGAGATCAACGTGAGTAGCAAAAGTTTCAAAAAAAGTAGCTACTATCTCAGAGTCAAGTCCATACTTAGAGCTAAATCCACGAAAAGCATCAGTATCCATACAAGATTTAACACAATCGAACTTAGGTGTCATACCTGACTCCTTACCATCGTCGGAACCCCAATCTTCAGAGTTGCGTTTAATTCTTTCCAATAAGTCCCATTTGAAATCAATAGTCTTCACATATAGGAACCAAAGACAGAAGTATCGAGCAAGTTGCGACTATCAAGAGAAAGCCGAGCATAAAAATTCTAAATAATCATTTCCAGAGAGAGCTCATGATTGGGGCATGAATACAACATTGACTTAAGCCTCCCCCATGCTTGAGCGATGCTTTCTCCTTTGCGAGGCCAGAAATTATATATGTAATTACGATCACGATGAACAAGATGCATAGGATAGAACTTCTGGTGAAATTCCAACTTCAATCGCTTATAATTCCAAGATCTCGTATCATCACATAGCCTATACCATGTCATTGCATCTCCCTTCAAAGATAAAGGGAAGACCTTCCTTTTGACAACATCATCGGGAATACCTGCAAGCTTAAATAATCCACAAATTTCATCCACAAAGATAAGGTGTAAATCGGGATGCAATGTTCCGTCTCCTGCAAAAGGATTAGCTAGCAGTTTTTCTATCATACCCGAAGGAATCTCAAAGTGAATATTTTCATAAAGTTCAGTAGGTTGAGGAGCATCTCTTTGCTCTTCTGGTTGGGGTGAAGATACCCCAAACAAGCCCCTCAAAGGATTAGTTTCCATAGAGACAAGTAACAGAAAATTATAGCACACTATATAAATGTTTCCTTACCAAGTTCCACTCACCAAAAGCGCTACGCTCCCCGGCAACGGCGCCAGAAAAGAGTCTTGATGACCCACAAGTATAGGGGATCTATCATAGTCCTTTCGATAAGTAAGAGTGTCGAACCCAACAAGGAGCAGAAGGAAATGATAAGCGGTTTTCAGTAAGGTTTTCTCTTCAAGCACTGAAATAGTAGGCGATAGATAGTTTTGTGATAAGATAAATAGTAATGAGCAAAAAGTAAATTAAGTAAATAAAGTGCAGCAAGGTGGACCAATCCTTTATGTAGCAAAGGATAAGCCTGGACAAATTCTAATAATGAAGAAGGAGCTCCCGACGACACATTGGGAATTATCGTCAAGCTAGTTTTCATCACGTTCATAAGATTCGCGTTCGGTACTTTGATAATTTGATATGTGGGTGGACCGGTACTCGGGTACTGCCCTAACTTGGACAAGCATCCCACTTATGATTAACCCCTATTGCAAGCATCCACAACTACAAAAATGAGCATTAATTTAAACCTTACCACGACATTAAACATATGGCTCCATATCAACCCCTAACGAAGCAACACATAAACTAGGGTTTAAGCTTCTGTCACTCTAGCAACCCATTATCTACTTATTACTTCCCCATGCCTTCCTCTAGGCCCAAATAATGGTGAAGTGTCATGTAGTCGACGTTCACATAACACCACTAGAGGAAAAGACAACATACATCTCATCAAAATATCGAACGAATACCAAATTCACATGACTACTAATAGCAAGACTTCACCCATGTCCTCAGGAACAAATGTAACTACTCACAAAGTATATTCATGTTCATAATCAGAGGGGTAATAATATGCATAAAGGATCTGAACATATGATCTTCCACCAAGTAAACCAAATAGCATCAACTACAAGGAGTAATCAACACTACTAGCAACCCACAGGTACCAATTTGTGGTTTTGATACAAGATTGGATACAAGAGATGAACTAGGGTTTTGAGAGGAGATGGTGCTGGTGAGGATGTTGATGGAGATTGACTCCCTCTCGATGAGAGGATCGTTGGTGATGACATTGGTGATGATTTCCCCCTCCCGGAGGGAAGTGTCCTCGGCAGAACAGCTCCGCCGGAGCCCTAGATTGATTCCGCCAAGGTTCCGCCTCGTGGCAGCGGAGTTTTGTCCCGTAAGCTTCCCCCGAATATTTCTAGGGTAAAAGTGATGATATAACAGAAGATGGATGCCGGAGGCCCACCAGGGGGCCCAAGAGATAGGGGCCGCGCCCTACAGGGGGGCGCCCTCCTGTCTCCTGGACAGGGTGTGGGCCCCCTGGCCTATTTCTTTCGCTCATAAATTCTTAATAAATCCAAAAAGTTGTTTCGTGGAGTTTCAGGACTTTTGGGGTTGTGCAGAATAGGTTTCCAATGTTTGCTCCTTTTCCAGCCAGAATTCCAGCTGCCGGCATTCCCCCTCTTCATGGTAAACCTTGTAAAATAAGAGAGAATAGCCATAAGTAATGAGATATAATGTGTAATAACAGCCCATAATGCGATAAATATTGATATAAAAGCATGATGCAAAATGTACGTATCGGCCGCCCACAGGCAGGCCGGTGATGACGATGCCGGGAAAGGAGCTGGAAGACGAGGCGGCAGGACCGGCAATACGCGATGAAGGCGTCGGTGCCCGCGTACTCCGAGTTGTCGGCCTTGTCGCCCGCCCTCTTCCTCTTCCGCAGCCTCCCGATGCCAGCCGCCCAAGGAGACGGCCCCCAGAAGTTCAAGGAGCTGGCCCCGCCCCTGACAAACCTCTACCGGATGAGCGGCCAGGTGCAGATGCTGCTGCTGCGGCACCTGCCCAGGCGCGGGGCGTCCGACGCCTAGTCGGACTCATCCCCGCTATCAGCCCCGCTGTCCTCCACGTCACTTTCGCTCGAGGAAGAGCTTCCATCGTCAGAATCTCCATCGGAGGAGCTCTCCACGCAGCACTTAAGGCGAGTCCCGAAGTCTCCGAAGACCTTGACGGAGAGTAGGCCGTCCTCCATTAATTTTAAGTAGAGGACGAGCCCTGCCGTCAGGCTTTGGATGCGAGCGATCGTCTTCCACCCACGACGGAGGTACATGACTCGAGGAGCCGAGAAGTCGACGTCAACTCGCGTGCCCCCGTTCCCGCAACCCCTCATGTGCAATCTGAGGGATTGGGGCCGGTCATGCTCCATCTCCCGAGCGAACAGGGCGGGAAGACAAAGACGGTGACGCGGAGGCCGGCGCAGCCTGATGAAGAACTCAAGGGGCTGGTCTCCAACATGGCCTTCCATCGGGAAAGTCATCATTGGTGGAGGCAAAGCCGAGGCGCCGCCCCGTCCTCCTCTTCCCCGAGCACTGCAACCTCGCCCACGGCCTCGCCCCCTCCCCCTTCCCCTCGCAGCCGGCTCAGCCACCGCGGGCTCAGGAGGAGGAGGGACGCGTTGTCGGACGTGCAGAACCGAGGGGACGAGCGATGGATGACAGAAGAGTGCGGTACGCCATCCCCCCTTCCCCCTCCTTATAAAGGAGCGGGGTCGGGGTTTGGCCGCCCCGTTCGGCCAATCCCGCCAGCAGAGGCGCGCGGAATCGGGACCGATCCACTGCCCTACCAGAGACGGCCCGGTTTCTCGCCCCCGCCGCTTGCTACCCCAAGTGCACGGGGGACGCGTGGCGGACGTGCAGAATCGAGGGGACGGACGAAGCGACCTCTCCTCACCCCGTGATCATGGGGAGTGGACGCCTTGAAGATCGCGCCCCGGCCCCCTTCAGTAAATGAGCCGCGCCTCCACGCCTCCCTCTTTTTACCGGGAAGGCGCGAGCCGCCTCTTTACTGCGATGTGACGCATGCGTGTGAAAACCGCCCCATGCATGCCGCCCACGTCACGCACACCCCTCCACGCAGTGCCACGCGCGCGGGTCTGTAGGATCGAAAGTATGTCTAGAGGGGGGGGGGGTGATTAGACTACTTGACCAAATAAAAACTTATCATTTTCCCAATTTTAGTCCTCTACAGATTTTAGCTAACTTAGCACAAGTCAAGCAATCTTAACACAATTCAAGCAAGCATGCAAAGAGTATATGAGCAGCGGAAAGTAAAGCATGCAACTTGCAAGAATGTAAAGGGAAGGGTTTGGAGAATTCAAACGCAATTAGAGACATGGATGTTTTTGTCGTGGTTCCAATAGGTGGTGCTATCATACATCCACGTTGATGGAGACTTCAACCCACGAAGGGTAACGGTTGCGCGAGTCCACGGAGGGCTCCACCCATGAAGGGTCCACGAAGAAGCAACCTTGTCTATCCCACCATGGCCGTCGCCCACGAAGGACTTGGCTCACTAGCGGTAGATCTTCACGAAGTAGGCGATCTCCTTGCCCTTACAAACTCCTTGGTTCAACTCCACAATCTTGTTGAAGGCTCCCAAGTGACACCTAGCCAATCTAGGAGACACCACTCTCCAAGAAGTAACAAATGGTGTGTTGATGGTGAACTCCTTGCTCTTGTGCTTCAAATGATAGTCTCCCCAACACTCAAATCTCTCTCACGGGATTTTGATTTGGTGGAAAGAAGATTTGAGTGGAAAGCAACTTGGGGAAGGCTAGAGATCAAGATTCATATGGTAGGAATGGAATATCTTGGTCTCAACACAAGTGTAGGTGGTTCTCTCTCAGAATATGTAGGTTGGAAGTGTAGGTTCGTTCTGATGGCTCTCTCCATGAATGAAGAGTGGGTGGAGGGGTATATATAGCCTCCACACAAAATCTAACCGTTACACACAACTTGCCAAACTCGGTGGGACCGAATTGTTAAACTCGGTCGGACCGATTCAGCAAATCTAGTGACCGTTAGGATTTTCGGTGGGACCGACATGCAACTTGGTAGGACTGATATGGTTAGGGCTAGGGCATAACGTAATCTCGGTCAGACCGATTACACAAACTCGGTGGGACCGATTTTGGTAATAAGCTAACCAGAGAGTTGATCAGGTAAACTCGGTGGAACCGATTCGCTCATTTCGGTGAGACCGAAATCTTACAAAAGGGAAACATAGAGTTTACATTGCAATCTCGGGGGGACCGATCGCTCATCTCGGTAGGACCGAAATGTTACGAAGGGAAACAGAGAGATTACAATCCCATCTCGGTGAGACCGAGATCCCTATCGGTGAGACCGATTTGCCTAGGGTTTGTGGTAGTGGCTATGACATGTGAACTCGGTGGTGCCGGATAGAAAGAATTGGTGGGGCCGAGTTTGACTTTTGGTTTAGGTCACATGTGGATGTGGGAAAGTAGTTGAGGGTTTTGGAGCATATCACTAAGCACTATGAAGCAAGAACCTCATTAAGCAACACCTCATCCCTCCTTGATGGTATTGGCTTTTCCTATAGACTCATTGTGATCTTGGATCACTAAAATATAAAATGTAGAGTCTTGAGCTTTGAGCTTGAGCCAATCCTTTTATCCTTAGTATTTTGTGGGGTCCACTTTTCTCATCCATGCCATGCCATTCATTGAGCTTTTCCTGAAATATTTATCTTGGAATAATGTTAGCTCAATGAGCTATATGTTGTTAGGAATTACCAATACTACCTAGGGATAGTTGCACTTTCAATCTCCCCCTTTTTGGTAATTGATGACAACATATAGATCAAAGCTTCGACAAATGATAATAAGAGTGAAAAACATTGTCGCTTTGAGAAGTATGTGAAAAGCAAGAGCTCCCCCTAAATTTGTGCATAATTTAAGATTTGCTTTGGACTGCAAATGCACAAAGAGTTAGGCTCATGGGTTACTCTTCCATGTCACATACATCTTGGTGTTGCGCTCAAAATGATAACAATAGAATACATGCACTCATCACCAAGAAAAGTGAATGATCATATAGAGATAAAAGGATAATGTCATCCAACAAGCATTAATGTAGCATATGATCAAACACATGATCATCCAAGTATCACACAGACAGAAGGTATCTCAATCAAGCAAATAAAGTTCAACCACCAAACCAAGAGAGAATAAAAGGCAACGCTCTCTCTCGAAGCCTATGATCCATACATTTTTCTCCCCCTTTGGCAACAAGTTACCAAAAAGTTCATAGAAAATGCATAGCACTAAATCGTCTCTCAGGCTTGATCTTCAGGTGGTGGTGTAGAGATGGCTCCTTGGACGAAGACTTCAGTAGATGTGGATGGAGCTGGTGGAGTAGGTGCTGGAGCTGGTTGCACTGGGACGGTAGCTGGTGCAGATGAAGTGGCTCTGGTGTCTGTCACTGGTACTGCAGCTGACCTATGAGCTCTAGGTACTCTGGCAAATGCCTCAGTGGTTTTCTTGCCCTTCCTCTCCTGCATATCATCCTGGAGCTGCTCAACAACAGACTGGAACTCAGTTACCTTCACATCCAAGTCATAGAACTTTTGCTCCATGATCCCCTCCAGGCTCTCCTGGTTTTGAGTCAAGGTGGCCAGCCCCTTCTCAATCCTCAGAGTGGATGCAATCAAGTAGCCAAGCTGATCCTGTTTGCTCTTCAAGAAGTATTGAGATGCCTCTTCCATTGTTGGCATCCTGGCAGCCTTCTCAGTCCTTGTCTTCTCCTTCTTTGCTTGTGCTTGCAGAGAAGATGGTTCATCTTCATCCATAACCACTTGGTTGTCCTCAAAATCTAGATAGATAGGCATACGATCCTTATCCAACAAGTATGTGCTAGTGCCCATCTTGGAGTTAATCAGCTCTTGGATCTACGGGGCATACCCACAACTTCTCTTTTGGTCAGCAGTTGTCCTCTTGATAGTTTCAACTATAAGACTCATGACCTTGAACTTTTGTGGCACATCAAATAAGTGTAGCAGATTTATTGCATGGCCTCTGATCATGTTGTGATCACCTGACTTGGGCAAAAGAGTGTGCCTGAGGATCCAGTTGATGATTGGCAGTCCTGACAGAAGGTAATGTACTGATCCAAACCTGTGTGTTTCAATAGCAGCATCTGGGATCTCCATGTACATATGTGCTATAGTGTTGTGATCCATCTTCTTCTTGGCATAGACATCCAAGTCATCCTCTTTCTCCTTAGGTGCATTGATCAGATTAGCCCATTCTTCAATTGATGATTGGTACCTAGTACCTTCAGACATCCATACTATCCTGCCATCTGGATAGAAGTGTGATGTGGAGTAGAATTGCATTATTAGCTCATCATTCCACTTTGTGAGCTTCTGCCCAACAAAGTCTGCCATTCCACAAGCACTCAAGTTGTCATACACACCAGGATAGTGTTCTTCATTCTCCTTGATATATTCCCAGATCACCCATCTCATGTCACACACTATTGGCTTCTTGTCCAGCAGCACTGTCTCATAGAAATCTTGTTGTTCCTTTGTGTGGAACCTGTAGTCTACAGTAGTTCTCCTCCTGACTGCATAAGGATCAGTCAACCTCCACTGTCTGAGTCCTGCATCCTTTCTCAGCTTCATGTTCTCAGCTACAGGATGGGAATCATTATGATCTGGAATTTTAGGCTTCAATTTTCTCAAGACATGCTCTTCATCATCTTCCTCTTCGGCAACAGTTTCAGGCACTGGGGCCTTGTTCTTCTCAGCAGCTGGAATGCTCTTGGTATTCCTCTTAGGTGCAGTCTTGGGCCTGGAGGCAGCCTTGGGTGCTTCTTTGGGCTTTGATGAAGCAGCCCCTGACCTGATGGCATCACCCATAAGCTTCTGAGCTTTGGGTGCTGGTGTAGCATCCTCTTCTTCTTCTTCCTCTTCCATCATGGAAGGCTTTCCAACAACCCTGGCCATGGTCTTCTTGACCCTTTCCTTCTTCTTCTTCCCTTCTGCAGCAGCCTCTTTGGGTTCAACTTCCAAAGATGCTTGAGTGGAGGCTCTGGCTTTAGACATGGATCCTTTTGGCAGGTGCTTTGGTCTTCATACCAAGCTGAACCATATTCTTTCTTGAGCACCTTCTTCTTGGAAGTGGCCTCATCCTCAACAGCCACATAGTCTTCATCCTCATATTCTGAGGTTCTCTTCTTTCTGGCCCTGGTGGCAGCTTCGGGTAGGTTGCTTGGGGTGCTCCTGCTGCCATCATCATAACTGCTAGAGGGACTAGTGCCCTCACTCACTTGAACCTACTCCTCTTCCCTGTTCTGGCTGTCACTTTGATCAGATATATTGCAAGCACTGACAGCAGACCCTGTGAGTAGATATAGATGAGATAGAGTGGATGAGCATCACAAAATACAGAGGTTATTTTTGCAAAAGAATGTGTCAAAAACTTAGTTTTAGTTTTCCACAGAAAGCATTTCGGATTTACGATTTGTAAAGTCGGTGATACCGAAGCAGCTTTTGGAACCTAAACTAGTGAACTTCGGTCGACCGAGTCACAGCTTTAATTAACATCGAGACTGCTAGGGTTTCACAAAGTCCTGAACTCGGTCACACCGATTTGCAATTCTCGGACAGACCGAGAATTACATGTGCAATGGCCTTAGACGAATCGGTGGTACCAAGTTCTACAACTCGGTTGGTCCGAGATGGTTTCGGTGAAAACCTAACCCTAAATTTTCAATTCATCTCTAATCTACGGAGTGTTTTGACTAGATTAAGATAGTTTCAATCGTGGCAAGATTCATGGCGAACACAATGTGCTAGGAATCAGATAGGGATAGCACAGTAATCGAGTTCATACCCTAGTTCGGCGATGATCTCGCTACGGCGGCAACGGTGGGGATGATTCCCGTTGACGGCGGCGGAGACCAGCGGTAGGAGGCAGCTGGCGACGAGGAGGACGATCCGGAGACCCTGAAGGTAGAGCGGGCTGAGCACGGGCGAAAGAGTTCGGAGAAAATTTCCAAAGTTTTGCCCGTGGTTATATATAGCCTGACCCTGTCGGTGTGACCAAGTGGAACAACTCGGTGGCACCGAGATGCATAACTGCTAGCAGTTACAACAACTCGGTGTGACCGAAAAGTTCAAATCGGTTACACCGAGTTTGAAAACCTAGATCGACTCAGTGATCTCGGTATGACCAAAATGGAAATCAGTCAAACCGAAACGCACAAACAAGTTTTGGAAATTTAAGTCTATGACGAATCGGGGACTCCAAGTGCTCCTCACACAGAGTGGTTTGAATCTGACTTGATCAAATTTTGTGATGTAGCATGAATAGAGTTTGAGACAAGAAGAGCATAGATAGCTAGAGAAGGTTCTTAGGCATTCTTGTCCATCCACTTGGCAAAAGAAAAAGAAACCAATCAATCAAAACAACAAGTGGGTGTCCTCGAATGAGTAAAATATGCAACTAACATGCTCACACAATAAAATGGCAAATGAAATATGTGGCGAAGCATGCACAACCAATTCTAGCATCTATCAAGCAATTGGCGATGACTAGGTCATCTATATATGAGTATATTGACTTAGGAGTCAAATGAGAACATTTGATCATAGGTCATACTCATCGTTTAAGCTCAAGTGGGGTTACCAGATTTACATAATGCATTGTTGTGTTCACACCATTAGAGTTGCTTTAGCTCAATTCTTAGAGTAAACCTCCCCCTAGATGTGAGATCCCCCCTTAGAGGGATGAACTAACCTTGGGTTATGTTGATGATGACTTCATGTAGGTGTTGAATATGTGGATGCTCAATGTTGATGTAGATCATTTGGAGCAATCCTTTGGAGTGAGTTGCACTTTCAATACCTACACGGGTTAGTCCCACAAGAAACAAACAAGGATATCCATAGACATAGAGTGATGCACACACAAGATGATGTCTATGAGAGCATTAGGTTACCTTGTCCCTTATCTTACCAACTAGAGGGTTTGTGACTCCTTGAACTAGTGCAAGATGTGGAAGTTGATTACACTAGTTATTGCCAAAATGATATGAGTGAAATATGTTGGCGGAGTCACCCTCAAGAACTCTCTAGTTCTTCTTCTTCGGGACCCACATCATCTTGATGGGAATCCTTGGAGTTGTAGTTGTACTAGATGAAGTAGAGCTTGACGTAGTCTTGGGAACCCACTTGACCAAGGCCTTTGGAGCTTCTTCAAATGCATCAATCTCTTCTTGAAGCTTGTCCTTGCCTTTTTGCTTATGGTCTTGTGGTGGAAGATCATCTTGGGCTTGTGTCCCCTTGAAGGAAGTAGGATCATACTTCTCTTGTTGAGGAACAAACTTCGTCTTGGGGTATTGATCTTCTTCCCACTCAACTCCATTGGCATTGAACTTTCGTTCAAAACCAACACCTTGATTCTTCCGGTGCCTTCCTTGCTTGCGTACAATTTCCTCGAATTGCTTACTCCCGGTAAGGCTCTTGTAAACACCTTTCTCTATAATTCCCTTCAATAAGCTATTTTCTTGCTCAAGTGTAACTTGGCTAAGAGAATCATTAGTGGAATCAAGAGAACTACTAGAAGCAACAACATTGGATTTAGCATGATTATTGTTACTACTAGAGGAAGAATCCTTCTTGTTCTTGTTACTAGACTTGACTTGAGGCATGGCAATGTAAGAAGAACTTTTCTTACGAAGATCATCATTGCCTTTAAGAACTCATGCTCTTGCTCAAGGTTGAGCTTTTCAAAGCGTAACTTCTCATGAGTCCTTGAAAGTTCTCGATGATCTTCTAAGATAGTTTCATGAGCTAACTTAAGAGTGTTTAGTTCTTCAGTTAGAAGCTCAATCTTCTCCTTATCATTGTCATTCGTTTTATCTTGATTAGCATGATTAATTGACGTTTCATCATAGTATTCATCACTAGAGTTGTCAACAAGTAAATCATCATCACCTAACAAGTAATCTTCATCACTATTGAAATCAACATACTCGGGGTGTGTTACCTTTGGGCCTTTAGCCATGAAGCATTTTCCAAGTCCTTCATTTGGTGAATCAAATATGTCGTAGGAGTTGGTTGACACAAGTGCTAGATCGGCAACACCTTCATCTTGAGTATATTCGGAGTTGGAGTGATAGCTTCTCTCGGAGTGATTGTCGGAGTCGGAGCCGGATACCCATTCACCAACATGAGCTTGATGTCTTCGTTTTGTGTAGCTCCTTGATGACTTGTCCTTCCTTTCCGAATCCTTGCTTCTCCGGGATGTTCTTTGATCATCTCTACTCTTCCTCTCTCTTGGTGGTGATTCTTCTCTTCTACTTCTCCTCTTAGGCGATTCTTCTCTTCTTTTGTAGGGTGTTGTACACTCATTGGAATAGTGTCCGGGTCTTCCACAATTGTAGCAGTTACGCTCTCGACTAGAAGATCTTTTGTCATTGTAGGACCTTGACTTGGAGATTCTCTCTTTGCTTCTACTCTTGTATAATTTGTTGAAGTTCTTCACCATTAAGCTCAATTCTTTATTGAAGGTTTGTTTCTCACTTGATGATGTGGGGGCTTCACATGAGGCTTTGTAAGCACCACTTGATATGTTGTGAAGTTCCTCCTTATCCTTGAGTGACATCTCATGAGCAAGAATTCTTCCAATGACTTATGTTGGCTTGAGATCTTTGTAATTGGGCATCATTTGGATCAATGTGCACACGGTATCATATTTTCCATCCAAGGCTCTTAGGATTTTCTTGATGATGAATCTGCCGGTCATCTCTTCACTTCCTAAGCCGGCGATCTCATTTGTGATAAGAGCAAGCCTAGAGTACATTTCAGCGACACCTTCACCATCCTTCATTTTGAACTTGTCAAGTTGACTTTGAAGCACATCCAACATGGATTCCTTGACGAAGTCGATACCTTCATGCATATCAATCAAAGTAACTCAAATTTCCTTTACATTCTCAAGACGGCTGATTTTGTTGAATTCTTCGGGGCACAGTCCGTTGAAGAGGATATCACAAGCTTGAGCGTTGTATTCCAGCATCTTCAACTCTTCCGCGGTAGCTTCACGGTTCGGTTCTCTCCCATCAAAGAATTCACCTTGCAAGCCAATACACACAATAGCCCAAATGGCGGGGTTATGTCCAAGAATATGCATTTTCATCTTATGCTTCCAACTAGCAAAATTAGTACCATCAAAGTAAGCACCTCTACGGTGATAATTTCCCTTGCTAGACGCCATACTCTCCTAGGTTGTGAAACCAAGGCTATGACTACAAAAAGCTTTGGAAATCAAAGCAAATGGAGACCAAAGCTCTGATACCACTTGTAGGATCGAAAGTATGTCTAGAGGGGGGTGATTAGACTACTTGACCAAATAAAAACTTATCCTTTTCCCAATTTTAGTCTTTGGCAGACTTTAGCTAACTTTGCACGAGTCAAGCAATCTTAACACAATTGAAGCAAGCATGCAAAGAGAATATGAGCAGCGGAAAGTAAAGCATGCAACTTGCAAGAATGTAAAGGGAAGGGTTTGGAGAATTCAAACACAATTGGAAACATGGATGTTTTTTGTCGTGGTTCCGATAGGTGGTGCTATCGTACATCCACGTTGATGGAGACTTCAACCCACGAAGGGTAACGGTTGCGCGAGTCCACGGAAGGCTCCACCCACGAAGGGTCCATGAAGAAGCAACCTTGTCTATCCCACCATGGTCGTCGCCCATGAAGGACTTGCCTCACTAGCGGTAGATCTTCACAAAGTAGGCGATCTCCTTGCCCTTACAAACTCCTTGGTTCAACTCCACAATCTTGTCAAAGGCTCCCAAGTGACACCTAGCCAATCTAGGAGATACCACTCTCCAAGAAGTAACAAATGGTGTGTTGATGATAAACTCCTTGCTCTTGTGCTTCAAATGATAGTCTCCCCAACACTCAACTCTCTCTCACATGATTTGGATTTGGTGGAAAGAAGATTTGAGTGAAAAGCAACTTGGGGAAGGCTAGAGATCAAGATTCATATGGTAGGAATAGAATATCTTGGTCTCAACACAAGTGTAGGTGGTTCTCTCTCAGAAAATGTAGGTTGGAAGTGTAGGTTCGTTCTGATGGCTCTCTCCATGAATGAAGAGTGGGTGGAGGGGTATATATAGCCTCCACACAAAATCTAGTGACCGTTAGGATTTTCGGTGGGACCGACATGCAACTTGGTAGGACCGATATGGTTAGGGTTAGGGCATAATGTAATCTCGGTGAGACCGATTACACAAACTCGGTGGGACCGATTTTGGTAATAAACTAACCAGAGAGTTGGTCAGGTAAACTCGGTGGGACCGATTCGCTCATTTCGGTCAGACCGAAATGTTACAAAGGGGAAACAGAGAGTTTACATTGCAATCTCGGTGGGACCGATCGCTCATCTCGGTAGGACCGAAACATTACGAAGGGAAACAGAGAGATTACAATCCCATCTCGGTGAGACCGAGATCCCTATCGGTGAGAGCGATTTGCCTAGGGTTTGTGGCAGTGGCTATGACATCTGAACTCGGTGGCGCCGGATAGAAAGAATCGGTGGGGCCGAGTTAGACTTTTGGTTTAGGTCATATGTGGATGTGGAAAGTAGTTGAGGGTTTTGGGGCATATCACTAAGCACTATGAAGCAAGAACCTCATTAAGCAACACCTCATCCCTCCTTGATAGTATTGGTTTTTCCTATAGACTCAATGTGATCTTGGATCACTAAAATATAAAATGTAGAGTCTTGAGCTTTGAGCTTGAGCCAATCCTTTTATCCTTAATATTTTGAGGGGTCCACTTTTCTAATCCATGCCATGCCATTCATTGAGCTTTTCCTGAAATATTTATCTTGGAATAATGTTAGCTCAATGAGCTGTATGTTGTTAGGAATTACCAAAACCACCTAGGGATAGTTGCACTTTCAGGGTCGTGGGAAGCTGAGCGCGCGAAGAGTCTTACCGCGGTAAAAACCGCCCCGCCTGCCCGTGCACCGTTTTGGGCCTGGCCCAACAACGTGTCGCACTTACGTGTGGCCCAGGCCTGGGGGCTCCTGTCAGTATAAAAAAAGAGGGGCGCACTTTTGTACCCCTTTACCTATGCACGGGCAGTCGGAGCCGCGCCCGCGGTCACACCAAGCAGAGCAGAGGAGGTAAACCAAGGTGAGACCGAAGCCCAAGTCAAACAGAGCAACGCCAAGGCCAAGACCACAAAGAGCATAGGGACGAAGCAGGATCCCCCGGCAAGACCCTTGCCGGGGCAGCTTGCCCCACACCAGCAGACCGAGCCACCCTTGAGCCCACGGTCCCCAACGCCATCATCCACGTGGGGCCAGGGCTCGGGATGGCACCCCTGTGGTGGCATGCATATCTTTGTGAAGACATATTCAAGATCAGATGAGGATTAGAAGACGATAATCCTCGGCAAGATCCTTGCCGAGGAAGGCCACCAGACCCCCGGCAAGGCTCTTGCCGGGGACAACAGCGCGCCACGGCAAGACCTTGCCGGGCCACACGGCAAGACCCTTGTCGGGCCACCCGGTAGGGCCCTCACCAAGGACGCCAGCAGGGCCACCACCAAGTCCACTCCAATCAAGCTTCCACCGCCGTTCTCGTGCAGCTGCTAGCCCAACCAGCTGGGCGGGCACCTACGTAGCAACATGCAGCTCCCAGGACCAACTCAGCAAGCGCCTGCGTGGTGGCATGCAGATCTTCGTGAAGGCTCCGCCACCGTGCCAGTCAGCTGCCTGCCTGCCCACATGGCACCGCACACATCTCTGGCCGGGGCGCGTGTCGAAGCGAGGAGGAGCGGCGACGGACGGGACGGGCCTCTCCCCCATCCCTGATAAAGCGAGGGGACACCTAAGCTACGCATTAAATGCGTCTTGTCCTGTAATATGAGCGATAAGCTCAGGGCACTGTATGCCTTTCCACCTCCTGTGTGCCACTGTGGCAGCCCCTTTCCACTATAAAAGGAGGCCCATGGCATACTGGAGAAGGATTCGGCTCTTTCGAACCATGCACTAACCACAGCTAGTTTGAGAGCTCAAGAACTCTCAGAAATACACCCACCAAAGCAGGACTAGGGTTTTACGCATCCTCGCGGCCCGAACCTGAGTAAACGATCCTTGTGTTGTCTACTAGCCCTGCTCTCCTCGCAACCCTGCGCCCCGGCAACCGTAGTAGGGATTCTTGTGATCCCATAGGTGTCGTTCCACACCGACAGTTATACTAGCAAGAAAATTTCTAAATTCAGATTTACGGGGTTCACTAGCACTACCCCATTGTGGAAGTTTGCAAGCAGTAGTAAAATCCTCTAAGTCCATAGTATAAGATTTTTCATAAAGATCAAACAGGACAGTTGGAGAATTACGTGAAGATGAAAATTCAAACCTCCTCACAAAGGAACTAGTGAGATAGTGGTACTGGCGGCATTTGTCTGCCTCGAAGCTCACAAGATCAGCGTTACGCAAATATGCGTTAAATTCTTCCTTGATTCCCGCTCGATCCATAAAGTTTTCTGAAGCCCACTCACAAGGCCGCACTGGAGCGTCCCTTGGTGGCTCATCGTCAGCATCACGCATTGCAAGCCTGGGTCCTTGCTTCCTTGAAGAACCACCTTGGAACATTCTCCTAAGCATATTTCTTCCTCTGAAAAATTTCTGAAATTTTTAGTAACTTCAAACAAAAGTGAACCAAGCTCAATAAAATTGATAGCAACTACTCCTACAAGTGCCTAGAGCCTATATCAAGCATTAGAACTACTTGGAACCATATAAATTTGACATGCAAGCTCAAGAACATGGTCACCTAGGCAGCACAAATTTGCAATGAATAAAGCACTAGAACAAAAACTAATTGGACCAATGGAGGAGTCACATTCCAAGGAACAATCCCTCCAAGCAGTTTTGTGAGAGGTGCTTTGAGCAAGGAGATCGAAAATCGCAGCAAAATGAGCTAGAACTCGTGCTTGAGCTGGATATTGGTGTTTATGGGAGGAAGAAGAAGTTTTTGGGTGCAGGAATAAGTGGAGGGGAGCCATCATGGGCCCACGAGGCAGGGGGCGTGCCCTCCACCCCTCGTGGCCAGGTACTTGCCCCTCCTGCTGTGTTCTCAGTGCCAGATATTCTCAAATATTCCAGAAAAAATCATATTCCGTTTTCAGGGCATTTGGAGAACTTCTATTTTTGGGGTATTTTTATATTGCACGGATAAATCAGAAAACAGATAGAAAAGTACTATTTTTACTTTATTTCAACTAAATAACAGAAAGTACAGAGAGGGTACAGAAGGTTGTGCCTTCTAGTTTCATCCATCTCATGCTTATCAAAAGGAATCCACTAACAAGGTTGATCAAGTCTTGTTAACAAACTCATTCCGAATAACATGGAGCCGGAGAAATTTCGAATAACACTATGTTACCTCAACGGGGATATGCACATCCCCAATAATAAGAATATCATATTCCTTCTTGACAGTAGGAAGAGGAAATTCAAAACCTCCAAAAATAAGCGATAGAATTTTTCCAATAGAGTTGATACTATGAACTTGAGGTTGTTTCCTCGGAAAGTGTACCGTATGCTCATTACCATTAACATGAAAAGTGACGTTGCCTTTGTTGCAATCAATAACAGCCCCTGCAGTATTCGAAAAAGGTCTTCCAAGAATAATAGACATACTATCATCCTCGGGAATATCTAGAATAACAAAGTCCGTTAAAATAGTAATGTTTGCAACCACAACAGGCACATCCTCACAAATACCGACAGGTATAGCAGCTGATTTATCAGCCATTTGCAAAGATATTTCAGTAGTTTTCAACTTATTCAAATCAATTCTACGATATAAAGAGAGAGGCATAACAATAACACCGGCTCCAAGATCACATAAAGCAGTTTTAACATAGTTTCTTTTAATGGAGCATTGTATAGTGGGAACTCCTGGATCTCCAAGTTTGTTTGGTATTCCACCTTTAAAAGTATAATTAGCAAGCATGGTGGAAATCTCAGCTTCCGGTATCTTTCTCTTATTTGTAACAATATCTTTCATATACTTAGCATAAGGATTCATTTTGAGCATATCAGTTAATCGCATACGCAAAAAGATAGGTGTAATCATTTTAGCAAAGCGCTCAAAATCCTCATCATCCTTTGTCTTGGATGGTTTGGGAGGAAAAGGCATGGGTTTCTGAACCCATGGCTCCATTTCTTTACCATGTTTCCTAGCAACAAAGTCTCTCTTATCATAATGTTGATTCTTTGATTGTGGGTTATCAAGATCAACAGCAGGTTCAATTTCTACATCATTGTCATTGCTAGGTTGAGCATCTACATGAACATCATCATTAACATTATCACTAGGTTCATGTTCATTACCAGATTGTGTCTCAACATCAGAAATAGAAATATCATTTGGATTCTTAGGTGGTTCAGCAATTGGTTCACTAGAAACATGCAAAGTCATATCATTTTTCTTTTTCTTCTTTTTAGAAGGACTAGGTGCATCAATATTATTTCTCTGAGAATCTTGCTCAATTCTCTTAGGGTGGCCTTCAGGATACAAAGGTTCCTGAGTCATTCTACCAGTTCTAGTAGCCACTCTAACAGCATAATCATTTTTCTTACTATTCATTTTAGTGAGCAGATCATTTTGAGCCTTAAGTACTTGTTCTACTTGAGTGGTAACCATAGAAGCATGTTTACTAATGAGTTTAAGTTCACCTTTAACATTAGCCATGTAATTACTCAAGTGTTCAAGCGTATCGGAGTTTTATTTCAATTGTCTACCAAAATAAGCATTGAAGTTTTCTTGTTTGACAATAAAATTATCAAACTCTTCTAAGCATTGTCTAGCAGACTTATAGTGAGGAATATCACCTTCATAAAATCTATAGAGAGAATTTACCTTTACTACCTGTGTCGGGTTATCAAGACCATGAGTTTCTTCAATAGGTAATGGATTAAGATCATATGTTTCTTCAACAGGCAGTAAATTAAGACCATGTATTTCTTCAATAGGTGGTAAATTCTTAACATCTTTAGCTTTAATACCTTTTTCTTGCATAGATTTATTTGCCTCTTGCATATCTTCAGGACTGAGAAATAGAACACCTCTCTTCTTCGGACTTGGTTTAGGAATTGGCTCAGGAATTGGCTCAGGAAGTGTCCAATTATTTTCATTTGTCAATATATTATTCAATATAATTTCATCTTCATCCGGTGTTCTTTCCCTGAAAACAGAACCAGCACAACTCTCCAGGTAATCTCTGCAAGCATCGGTTAGTCCATTATAAAAGATATCCAGTATTTCATTTTTCTTAAGAGGATGATCAGGCAAAGCATTAAGTAACTTGAGAAGCCTCCCCCAAGCTTGTGGGAGACTCTCTTCTTCAATTTGCACAAAGTTGTATATTTCCCTCAAAGCAGCTAGTTTCTTATGAGCAGGAAAATATTTAGCAGAGAAGTAATAAATCATATCCTGGGGACTACGCACACAACCAGGATCAAGGGAATTAAACCATATCTTAGCATCACCCTTTAATGAGAACGGAAATATTTTAAGGATATATAGGTAGCGAGATTTCTCATCATTAGTGAATAGGGTGGCTATATCATTTAATTTAGTAAGATGTGCCACAACAGTTTCAGATTCATAGCCATGAAAAGATCAGATTCAACCAAAGTAATTATATCAGGATCAACAGAGAATTCATAATCCTTATCAGTAACACAGATAGGTGAAGTAGCAAAAGCAGGGTCAGGTTTCATTCTATCATTAAGAGATTGTTGCTTCCATTTAGCTAATAACCTCTTGAGTTCATATCTATCTTTGCAAGGTAAAATAGCTAAAGTAGCTTCTTTATCAAAAACATAACCCTCAGGAATAACATGCAAGTCTTCATCATCACTTTCATCAATATAATCAGTTTCAATATTTTCTTTCTCTCTAGCCCTAGCAATTGGTTCATCAAGAAATTCACCAAGCGGCACAGTAGTATCAAGCATAGAAGTAGTTTCATCATAAGTATCATGCATAGCAGAAGTGGCATCATCAATAACATGCGACATATCAGAACGAATAGCAGAAGCAGGCTTAGGTGTCGCAAGCTTACTCAAAACAGAAGGTGAATCAAGTGCAGAGCTACATGGCAGTTCCTTACCTCCCCTCGTAGTTGAGGGATAAATTGTTGTCTTAGCGTCTTTCAAGTTCTTCATAGTGACTAGCAGATATAAATCACAAGTGACTCAAATAATAGAGTTATGCTCCCAGGCAACGGCGCCAGAAAATAGTCTTGATAACCCACAAGTATAGGGGATCGCAACAGTTTTCGAGGGTAGAGTATTCAACCAAAATTTATTGATTCGACACAAGGGGAGCCAAAGAATATTCTCAAGTATTAGTAGTTGAGTTGTCAATTCAACCACACCTGGATAAGTTAGTATCTGCAGCAAAGTATTTAGTAGCAAAGAATATGGAAGTAACAGTAACGGTAGCAAAAGTAATATTTTTGTTGTTTTGTAGTGATTGTAACAGTAGCAACGGAAAAGTAAATAAGCGGAAAACAATATGTGAAAATCTCGTAGGCATTGGATCGGTGATATGGAGAATTATGCTGGATGCGGTTCATCATGTAACAGTCATAACATAGGGTGACACAGAACTAGCTCCAATTCATCAATGTAATGTAGGCATGTATTCCGAATATAGTCATACGTGCTTATGGAAAAGAACTTGCATGACATCTTTTGTCCTACCCTCCCGTGGCAGCGGGGTCCTAATGGAAACTAAGGGATATTAAGGCCTCCTTTTAATAGAGTACCGGACCAAAGCATTAACCCATAGTGAATACATGAACTCCTCAAACTACGGTCATCGCCGGGAGTGGTCCCGATTATTGTCACTTCGGGGTTGCCGGATCATAACACATAGTAGGTGACTATAGACTTGCAAGATAGGATCAAGAACTCACACATATTCATGAAAACATAATAGGTTCAGATCTGAAATCATGGCACTCGGGCCCTAGTGACAAGCATTAAGCATAGCAAAGTCATAGCAACATCAATCTCAGAACATAGTGGATACTAGGGATCAAACGCTAACAAAACTAACTCGATTACATGATAGATCTCATCCAACCCATCACCGTACAGCAAGCCTACAATGGAATTACTCACGCATGGCGGTGAGCATCATGAAATTGGTGATAGAGGATGGTTGATGATGACGACAGCGACGAATCCCCCTCTCCGGAGCCCCGAACGGACTCCATATCAGCCCTCCTGAGAGGTTTTAGGGCTTGGCGGTGGCTCCGTATCGTAAAACGGGATGAATCCTTCTCTTTGATTTTTTTTCTCCCCGAAAGCAAATATATAGAGTTGGAGTTGAGGTCGGTGGAGCGTCAGGGGGCCGACGAGGTAGGGGGCGCGCCCAAGGGGGGCAAGCGCGACCCCCACCCTCGTGGCTAGGGTGTGGGCCCCTGGTCTTCATCTTTAGCAGGGATTTTTTTATTATTTCCAAATAGACGTTCCGTGAAGTTTTAGGTCATTCCGAGAACTTTTGTTTCTGCACATAAATAACACCATGGAAAGTCTGCTGAAAACAGCGTCAGTCCGGGTTAGTTCCATTCAAATCATGCAAGTTAGAGTCCGAAACGAGGGCAAAAGTGTTTGGAAAAGTAGATACGACGGAGACGTATCATGGCACCACTGAACTTTGCAAAACCTGATAACCTTGCTGCGTGTAACTCGGTTGGCAAACTCGAGAATCTTGACGGGTTTCTCCTCATAGGTTAGATCACTTTCCAACTGAATTGCTTCTAGGGGCACTGTATCTCTTAGAGGAATATTGGCCATCTCATGATGGCACTTCTTCAACTGGGAAACGTGCAACTCATCATGAACTCCTGACAATCCTTCGGGTAACTCCAACTTGTAGGCAACTTCTCCCATACGTTCCAAAACTAGGTATGGTCCTACAAATCATCCGGTGTTCGAATAACATCATCCACTATATCATTCTTTATGTATCGACCATTTTTGAGACACCTCGTCATGTCCGTGATCACATCTGGGACACCGAACTACCTTCGGTACATCAAATCACATAACTTATAATACATATCGTCATCGAACATTAAGTGTGCGGACCCTACGGGTTCGAGAACTATGTAGACATGACCGAGACTCATCTACATTGTTCCCTTTGTCATCGGTATGTTACTTGCCCAAGATTCGATTGTCGGTATCACCATACCTAGTTCAATCTTGCTACTGGCAAGTCTCTTTACTCGTTCCGTAATGCATCAACCCACAACTAACGTAACATCCCAAAATTCTAAATTTTGGAATGTTATATTAAATAAATAACTATGCTTGTTTGTTTGATAGTGGTGTGGTTGCTTGTGTGAAATTGAGTGAAATTTGAAACTTTCTGAAAGTTGAATGAGAGGGAATGAAATGACTTTCCCAAACTTCCACCTTGCATTTATGATCTCCATGAATTCAAATTCTTTTCATCACAAAACCCTGGAGAGAAGATGACATGACTTCTTCCATTTATTTAAATGACAAGGGTGTTGAAAATATTTGAATTTTATTTGGAAAATATTTCCAATTCTGAAACTTTATGCAACTCAATGATTTTCACGAGAGAAGATAAAATGACTTCTTCAAATTAAATGAAATATGAGTTGGGAGTTTTAAAAGAATTAAATCCAAAGTTCTTTTGAATTTATTTCCAATTTGGAGTTATTTGAGTTTTATTCAAAATATTTTTCTCCAAAACAAAATATATGGAAATTAGGGTAACATGATTCCCTACATCGAAAAATTGGAGAGAAATTAATTTGAAGTCATTTTGGTATTTTAAAATAATTTTGTTGGATTTTATTGGACTAGAAGCACTCTTTGCTTTATTTAAATTTGTGTGTATTTTATTTAACGCTAGAATAATGTCCATGTTGTAGGAAATTTTTTCTGAAAATTTTGATATATTATATGCCTATATAAAATTTTATTTGGTTTTATTATTTTTGTTTTGTTGTCTCTGTCTTAAAAAAAATTCGCTCGCCCACACCGGCCAAGGGCCACGCCCAAGGCCAAGCCAGCGACCCGTCGGCCAAGGCCAAGGCCATCACATGCACCAGGAGCCGCCGCTCCTTTTCCTTTTCCTAATACTAGTAGGACTCTTTTCCTACTTTTGTTTATTCGATTTGTTTCTAGATCTTTTCCTTTTGTTTCCTAATCCTAGTCTATTTCTTGTCCCCTACCCCAAGCAAAACCCTCCCTCCCCAATATAAATACCCAAGCACCCCCCTCCAACACATCAAACCAACACCTCTCCTCTCCTCTCCATGGCAGAAGAAGCAGCACCACCACCGCCGCCAAGTGCCGCCCGCCGCCTCGACCTCTCCTGAGGTTTATATGATCTCCTCTCCACCGTCCCATGATCTCCTTTCCTCTAGGATCAACCGCAACATCGGATCCGATCTTTTCCCCAACTCCGACGACTACTCCGGTGAGATCCACGAAATCCCGTAATTCATTTTTTCAGAAAATAGCAATCTTAGAAAATTCATATCTTTTAGAGTTTTTAGTATTTTGAGTGATTCCAATTGCTATGTGTCACAAATTTGCGGAAGTTTCTGTTAGTGTCTCTGGATTTCAAATTTGAGTAATTTAAATTTGAATTTGATAAATTTTGTTCAGATTAGTATTTTGGCCATAACTTGAGTTTAAAAATAGGTTTTAATTAATTCTTTTTGCTCCTGGTCACTTATGACATTTTTTAGCTGTAGGATTTAGTTTGGTAATTTTGGAGTATTTTAAATTAGATTTTAGTAAAAACAGTACTGTTTTGCTTATATAGTTGTTTTAGTTATGTAATTATTGTTTTTAATTATTTTAGTTCATTCCTTTTGTAGATTTTCACTTGTTGTTATATGTTTATGTTTAGTTATAGTAGATAAATTTTTGTAGTTATTTATTAGTGTTTAGCTACTGTTTTTGTAATTGCTTGTTTAGTTCATAGTAATAGTGGATAAAGATAGTTTTATTAGTTTTAAAAGTGGATAAAGATAATTGCTTGTTTACTTCTTTTCCACTTCAAGTTATATTGTTTTTGTTTCTGTTATTTGTGAACACATTAGTTGTTATATTTATTTAGTATAGTTTATTAATGTTTTAATAAATGATTTGTTGTTATAGTTGTCTTAGTGTTTTGCTAGTTGCTATATTTCTTCTAGTATTCACTAGATGGTTATAGTAGTTTTATATTAGTTCTTTTTGTTATTTAGTAAATTAGTAATTTATTTTCTATTATTTTATTAGATTTATATTTTCTTTGCTGTAGAAAAAAAAATATTTGAGTAATTTAGTGATGTTATGTTAAGATTTGTGTGAGTTGGTCACCACTAGTTTTTCCTTGAATTTTTCTTTCGAAGTTTTTCCTTTGGTTTTCGACTTGGTTTTCTTTGTTGCTTTTATTTTGATTGAGTATTGTTATGATTGATAGAATTGATTGCTAGGATGATTGCTTATATGATTGTCTGTGTAATATAGATTTTCAAAGGAGTGACGAATAGTTCTACCAAGTCTTTATTCTGAGAGCGTTATTATCTTCATCAAGTAATACCAGGCAAGTTCACTTTGACCATGTTTTTCATACCTATGTGTTTTATTGCATCTAGTGTCATCTTCGCAACAATCCCTCCAGTAGTGATATTGAATCCTTGTAGTTGAGTAGTAAGCATGAGGTAGGAACCCATCACCCTGTTACCAAGCCCGGGACGTTATTTATTTTAATGCTACGCTATAGTAGACGGGGTTGGTATGAGTGCTCGGGAGTGGTGTGAGAATGGAGGATTTACGTCAATGACGACAACTCCATGATGGAATCTGCAAGGACTGCATCTTCAAGGCCTCAAGACTTCAAGACTCGAGACAAGAATTCAATACACACTACTGGGTGAAGGACGGTTGACGGGCACCTGGAGAAACCAAAGGATGGCGGGATGCATGGAGAAGCGCCATGACATCTTGCGAAAGCTTCACCCAGACTCAAAGAGACGGAAGAATACTTCATGCCGGAAGCTTACCTGTGCAACCGCAAGTCACTATGGGCTCGGCTTGGTTGACCTTAGTTGTGATCCTGGCTGGGGCGGTGCTAGCAGATGTAGAACTACGGTAGGATTGGATGAGCACGGACGGTGGTCGGGGAACTCTTCGAAGACCATGTTTGGTCATCTTGTGCTCAAACACCTGAAGTGCGAGAACGTAAAAGAGGGATCGAATCTTGCGGGTAAAGTGTACAAACCTCTGCAGAGGGTTTAAACCTAATCGATTAGCCGTGTCCCGATTACGGACAATTTGAGCCTCGGACTTGGATCTATCTCGAACTCTCAACACCGGATGATAACTTAATTGTGGGCAACTTATGATGAATTTGGGCTATGAGACATCGGTTGGCGGAACCATGTCATGATAGAAAACTCCATAGTACAGACTTCATTATTACTTGATGTAGGGAAAATAAAACCAGCTTTTATGCAAACAAAACTCGAGACACGAGCCACAAAGCCATATTGCATATAGTATAGTTTTATCATCTGTTTTCTCATGTTGTGATCTTGCGGTACATTCAATGTACTGACCTACACGGCTGCAACGTATCATGTTGCGAGATACTTTCTTCCGACGAGTAAGAGTGCAGTGCAGGGTTACGGCCTACACTCAACCTGCCGATGGCGTTGATGGGACTCCATACCCGACTATTTGTTTCCGCTGTGACTTATGAGGTATAAATCAGTTTTACGTTATTTATACATGTGATTGCACTTTGATATATACATTGATGTCTTGTGTGTGCCAAAGATACTTGATCCGTGGATGGCACAGATACACGAGGCTTGACCGTCGAGGTTGGGTCGCTACTGAGATATGGTATCGAGCACATGTTGATCAGAGAACGTGACCCTAGAAATCGGAAAGCCCCTAGGACAGGATGTCTCAAAAAAAACTTTATTTTCAAAAGGATCCTTTACTTTTCGTCTTTTTTGATTTTATCAAGTAGTTCCTCTGACCTCAAATAGTTAGAATATACACCTTTCCCTTTTGACCACACGGAAGATCAACTGAAGTCACTCCAAGAATTAAAGATATCGGACAACTGATGGCCATTTCAGAGTAAAGAGGATTTCACCATGTGTAGGAAGAATTGCAGCTACAACAATTGAAGACTCTGAAGACTTGAAGAATTTGAAGTTCCTGAAGAATTATTTGACCTTTAGAGACCAAACCCCTGTTATACACCTACGTTAGATGCGATGATTTGTGAGCTGTCATTTGTTTGATGTTTTCCGACAGCCCCAAAATAAAACTCGTTTCTTCAAAACTATTGTTTGTATTGTGTGTATCTCTCTCTATCCAGCTCTCTCTTATCTCACCCTAAAACCCTTGGAGCCAATAGATGATGAATGAAGAAGGACTGGTATTCTCTGGACCGATGACTCAGTTGGAGGCAGAGCTATGGATTCAAAACATGGAGAATCAACTCAAGAAAAATTGGATTGCAAGGAAGTATGAGGTTCCATATGCTCTTCAGCATTTTACCAAGAGTGCTACAATCTGGTGGAAAATGCATCAAGCCATACAAGGACGTAATGGAGCAAGAACTTGGGAGGAATTCAAAAAGACCCTGTTGAGATCACGCCTTATTCGGAAGCACTATGATAACTGAAGGAAATATGCCCTAGAGGCAATAATAAAGTTATTATTTATTTCCTTATACCATGATAAATGTTTATTATTCATGCTAGAATTGTATTAACCGGAAACATAATACATGTGTGAATATATAGACAAACAGTATGTCACTAGTATGCCTCTACTTGACTAGCTTGTTAATCAAAGATGGTTATGTTTCCTAACCATGAACAAGGAGTTGTTATTTGATTAACAAGGTCACATCATTAGTTGAATGATCTGATTGACATGACCCATTCCGTTAGCTTAACACTTGATCGTTTAGTATGTTAATGCTTTCTTCATGACCCATACATGTTCCTATAACTATGAGATTATGCAACTCCGTTTACGGAGGAACACTTTGGTACTACCAAACGTCACAACGAATCGGGTGATTATAAAGGAGTACTACAGTGTCTCCAAAGGTACTTGTTGGGTTGGCGTATTTGAGATTAGGTTTTGTCACTCCGATTGTCGGAGAGGTATCTCTAGGCCTTCTCGGTAATACACATCACTTAAGCCTTGCAAGCATTACAACTAATGAGTTAGTTGTGAGATGATGTATTACGGAACGAGTAAAGAGACTTACCGTAACGAGATTGAACTAGGTATTGGATACCGACGATCGAATCTCGGGTAAGTAACATACCGATGACAAAGGGAACAACGTATGTCGTTATGCGGTTTGACCGATAAAGATCTTCGTAGAATATGTAGGAACCAATATGGGCATCCAGGTTCCGCTATTGGTTATTGACCGAGAATGGTTCTAGGTCATGTCTACATAGTTCTCGAACCCGTAGGGTCCGCACGCTTAACGTTTGATGACAGTTCATTATGAGTTTATAAGTATTGATGCACGAAGGTTGTTGAGTCCGGATGTGATCACGGACATGACGAGGAGTCTCGAAATGGTCGAGACATAAAGATTGATATATTGGAAGCCTACATTTGGACATCGGAAGTGTTCCGAGTGAAATCGAATTTATCGAGTACCGGAGGTTACGGAACCCCGGAACTTCATGGGCCCATAGTGGGCCTTGGAGGAAAGGAGAAGGGCAGCCCTAGGTGGCGCGCCCCCCTTCCCCTAGTCCTATTAGGACTAGGAAGGTGGGCCGCCCCCTCTCTCTCTTTCCCCTCAGGAGTCCTAATCCAACTAGGATTGGAGGGGAATCCTACTCCCGGAGGAGTAGGACTCCTTGTCGCCTCCCCTTGGGCCGCCACCTCCCCTTGGCTCCTTTATATACGGGGCTGGGGCACCCCATGACACACAAGTTGATCTACGGATCTTTCCTTAGCCGTGTCGGTGCCCCTTCCACCATATTCCACTTGGTCATATCGTCATGAGCTTAAGCGAAGCCTCGCGCGGAGAAGTCATATCGTCGCGGAGCTTAGGCGAAGCCCTGCGTCGGTGGAGCATCAACATCGTCCTGCACGCCGTCGTCTTGACGGAACTCATCCCGACACTTTGCTGGATCGGAGTCCGGGATCGTCATCGAGCTGAGCGTGTGCGAACTCGGAGGTGCCGTCGTTCGGTGCTTGGATCGGTCGGATCGTGAAGACGTCGACTACATCAACAGCGTTGTTATAACGCTTCCACTTTCGGTCTCACGAGGGTGCGTGGGCGGACACTCTCCCCTCGTTGCTATGCCATCACCATGGTCTTGCGTGATCGTAGGAAAAATTTTGAATTTACTCGTTCCCCAACAAAGGCATCCGAGCCTGGTTTTATGCGTTGATGTCATGTGCACGAGTAGAACACAAGTGAGTTGTGGACGATACAAGTCATACTGCCTACCAGCATGTCATACTTTGGTTCAGCGGTATTGTGAGATGAAGCGGCCGGACCGACATTACGCGTGACGCTTACGCGAGACTGGTTTCACCGCTCGAGTACTCGTTGCTTAAAGGTGACCGGCGGGTGTCTGTCTCTCTCACTTTAGTTGAATCGAGTGTGGCTACGCCCGGTCCTTGAGAAGGTTAAAACGGAGTCTATTTGACGAAGTATCGTTGTGGTTTTGATGCGTAGGTAAGAACGGTTCTTGCTCAGCCCGTAGCAGCCACGTAAAACTTGCAACAACAAAGTAGAGGACGTCTAACTTGTTTTTGCAGGGCATGATGTGATGTGATGTGGTCAAGACGTGATGCTATATTGTATGAGATGATCATGTTTTGTAACCGAGTTATCGGCAACTGGCAGGAGCCATATGGTTGTCGCTTTATTGTATGAAATGCAAACGCCATGTAATTGCTTTACTTTATCACTAAGGAGTAGCGATAGTCGTAGAAGCAATAGTTGGCGAGACGACAACGATGCTACGATGGAGATCAAGGTGTCGCGCCGGTGACGATGGTGATCATGACGGTGCTTCGGCGATGGAGATCACAAGCACAAGATGATGATGACCATATCATATCACTTATATTGATTGCATGTGATGTTTATCCTTTATGCATCTTATCTTGCTTTGATTGACGGTAGCATTATAAGATGATCTCTCACTAAAATTATCAAGAAGTGTTCTCCCGAGTATGCACCGTTATGAAAGTTCTTCGTCTTTGAGACACCACGTGATGATCGGGTGTGATAGGCTCTACGTTCAAATACAACGGGTGCAAAACAGTTGCGCACGCGAATACTCAGGTTAAACTTGACGAGCCTAGCATATAACAGATATGGCCTCGGAACACGAGACCGAAAGGTCGGCGTGAATCATATAGTAGATATGATCAACATGGTGATGTTCACCATTGAAACTACTCCATCTCACGTGATGATCGGACATGGTTTAGTTGATTTGGATCACGTAATCACTTAGATGACTAGAGAGATGTCTGTCTAAGTGGGAGGTTTTAATATGATTAATTAAACTTAAATTTATCATGAACTTAGTACCGATAGTATTTTGCTTGTCTATGTTTCTTGTAGATAGATGGCTCGTCTTTGTTGTTCCGTTGAATTTTAATGCGTTCCTTGAGAAAGCAAAGTTGAAAGATGATGGTAGCAATTACACGACTGGGTCCGTAACGAGGATTATCCTCATTGCTGCACGAAAAATTACGTCCCGGAAGCACCGCTGGGTGACAGCTGCTGCAGATCTTGAGCGAAGTTATGAGCGTCGGCAAAGCAAAGCTGATGACTACTCAATAGTTCAGTGTGCCATGCTTTACGGCTTAGAACCGGGTCTTCAACGACGTTTTGAGCGTCATGGAGCATATGAGATGTTCCAGGAGTTGAAGTTAATATTTCAAGCAAATGCCCGGATTGAGAGATATGAAGTCTCCAATAAGTTCTATAGCTGCAAGATGGAGGAGAATAGTTACGTCGGTGAGCACATACTCAAAATGTGCGGGTATAACAATCACTTAATTCAGCTGGGAGTTAATCTTCCGGATGATAGTGTCATTGACAGAATTCTCCAATCACGCCACCAAGCTACAAGAGCTTCGTGATGAACTATAATATGCAAGGGATGACTAAGACAATTCCTGAGCTCTTCGCAATGCTAAAAGCAGCGGAGGTAGAAATCAAGAAAGAGCATCAAGTGTTGATGGTCAACAAGACCACTAGTTTCAAGAAAAGGGCAAAGGGAAGAAGAAGGAAACTTCAAAAGAACAGCAAGCAAGTTGTTGCTCAGAGAAGAAACCCAAGTCTGGACCTAAGCCTGAAACGAGTGTTTTACCGCAAGCAAACCGGACACCGGAAGCGGAACTGCCCCAAGTATTTGGCGGATAAGAAGGATGGCAAGGTGATCAAAGGTATATGTGATATACATGTTATTGATGTGTACCTTACTAATACTCGCAGAGTACTGGTATTTGATACTGGTTCATTGCTAATATTTGCAACTCAAACAGAACTACGGATTAGCGAAGATTGGCTAAGGACGAGGTGACGATCGCGTTGGAAATGGTTCCAAAGTCGATGTGATCGCGGTCGGCACGCTACCTCTACATCTACCTTCGGATTAGTTTTAGACCTAAATAATTGTTATTTGGTGCCGGCGTTGAGCATGAACATTATATCTGGATCTTGTTTAATGCGAGACGGTTATTCATTTAAATCAGAGAATAATGGTTGTTCTATTTATATGAGTAATATCTTTTATGGTCATGCACCCTTGAAGAATGGTCTATTCTTGTTGAATCTCGACAGTAGTGATACACATATTCATAATGTTGAAGCCAAAAGATGCAGAGTTGATAATGATAGTGCAACTTATTTGTGGCACCGCCGTTTAGGTCATATCGGTGTAAAACGCATGAAGAAACTCCATCTTGATGGGCTTCGAATCACTTGATTATGAATCACTTGGTACTTACGAACCATGCCTCATGGGCAAGATGACCAAAACGCCGTTCTCGGAACTATGGAGCGAGCAACTGATTTGTTGGAAATCATACATACTTGATGTTTGTGGTCCAATGAATGTTGAGGCACTTGGCGGTATCGTTATTTTCTCACCTTCACAGATGATTTGAGCAGATATGGGTATATCTACTTAATGAAACACAAATCTGAAACATTTGAAAAGTTCAAAGAATTTCAGAGTGAAGTGGAAAATCATCGTAACAAGAAAATAAAATTTCTACGATCTGATCGTGGAGGAGAATATTTGAGTTACGAGTTTGGTTTACATTTGAAACAATGTGGAATAGTTTCAAGAACTCACGCCACCCGAACACCACAGAGAAATGGTGTGTCCGAACGTCGTGTCGTACTTTACTAGATATGGTGCGATCTATGATGTCTATTTCGATTTACCGCTATCGTTTTGGGGTTATGCTTTAGAGACGGCCGCATTCACGTTGAATAGGACACCGTCAAAACCGTTGAGACGACGCCTTATGAACTGTGGTTTGGCAAGAAACCAAAGTTGTCGTTTCTTAAAGTTTGGGGCTGCGATGCTTATGTAAAGAAACTTCAACCAGATAAGCTCGAACCCAAATCGGAAAATGTGTCTTCATAGGATACCCAAAGGAGACTGTTGGGTACACCTTCTATCACAGATCTGAAGGCAAGATTTTCGTTGCTAAATTCGGATCCTTTCTAGAGAAGGAGTTTCTCTCGAAAGAAGTGAGTGGGAGGAAAGTAGAACTTGATGAGATAATCAGATCTGCTCCCTTATTGGAAAGTAGTTCATCACAAGAAATGGTTCTGTGACAACTACACCAATTAGTGAGGAAACTAATGATGATGATCATGAAACTTCAAATCAAGTTACTCTGAACCTCGTGGGTCAACCAGAGTAAAATACGCACTGAGTGGTGCGGTAATCCTATTCGGAAGTCATGTTACTTGACCATGGCGAACCTACAAACTATGAAGAAGCGATGGTGAGCCCAGATTCCAAAAATGGCTGGAAGCCATGAAATCTGAGATGGGATCCATGTATGAGAACAAAGTATGGACTTTGGTTGACTTGCCGATGATCGGCAAGCCATTGAAAATAAATGGATCTTTAAGAAGAAGACCGACGCTGATGGTAATATAACTGTCTACAAAGCTCGACTTGTTGCGAAAGGTTTTCGACAAGTTCAAGGGGTTGACTACGATGAGACTTTCTCACCCGTGGCGATGCTTAAGTCTGTCCGAATCATGTTAGCAATTGCCGCATTTTATGATTATGAAATTTGGCAAATGGATGTAAAACTGCATTCTTGAATGGATTTCTAGAAGAAGAGTTGTATATGATGCAACCAGAAGGTTTTGTCGATCCAAAGGGTGCTAACAAAGTGTGCAAGCTCCAGCGATCAATTTATGGTCCGTGCAAGCCTCTCGGAGTTGGAATAAACGCTTTGATAGTGTGATCAAAGCATATGGGTTTGTACAGACTTTTGGAGAAGCCTCAGTATTTACAAGAAAGTGAGTGGGAGCTCAGAGCATTTCTAATATTATATGTGGACGACATATTATTAATTGGAAATGATATAGAATTTCTGGATAGCATAAAAGGATACTTGAATAAAAGTTTTTCAATGAAAGACCTCGGTGAAGCTGCTTACATATTGGGCATCAAGATCTATAGAGATAGATCAAGACGCTTAATTGGACTTTCACAGAGCACATACCTTGATAAAGTTTTGAAAAAGTTCAAAATGGATCAGGCAAAGAAAGGTTTTTTACCTGTATTACAAGGTGTAAGATTGAGTCAGACTCAATGCCCGACCACAATGCAGAAGATAGAGAGAAATGAAAGATGTTCCTATGCTTCAGCCATAGGCTCTATCATGTATGCAATGCTGTGTACCAGACTGACGTATGCTTAGCTGTAAGCTTGGCAGGAAGGTACCAAAGTAATCCAGAATGGATCATCGGACAGCGGTCAAGAACATCCTGAAATACCGAAAAGGACTAAGGATATGTTTCTCGTATATGGAGGTGACAAAGAGCTAGTCGTAAATGGTTACGTCGATGCAAGCTTTGACACCGATCCGGACGATTCTAAATCGCAAACCGGATCGTGTTTTTATTAAGCGGTGGAGCTGTCGGTTGGTGCAGCTCTAAACAAAGCGTCGTGGCGGGATCTACATGTGAAGCGGAGTACATAGCTGCTTCGGAAGCAGCAAATGAAGGAGTCTGGATGAAAGAGTTCATTTCGATCTAGGTGTCATACCTAGTGCATCGGGACCGATGAAGATCTTCTCGTGACAATACTGGTGCAATTGCCTTGGCAAAGGAATCCAGATTTCACAAGAGGACCAAGCATATCAAGAGACGCTTCAATTCCATTCGGGACCAAGTCCAAGTGGGAGACATAGAGATTTGCAAAATACATACGGATCTGAATGTTGCGAGACCGTTGACTAAGCCTCTTCCACGAGCAAAACATGATCAGCACCAAGACTCCATGGGTGTTAGGATCATTACTTTGTAATCTAGATTATTGACTCTAGTGCAAGTGGGAGATCAAGGAAATATGCCCTAGAGGCAATAATAAAGTTATTATTTATTTCCTTATACCATGATAAATGTTTATTATTCATGCTAGAATTGTATTAACCGGAAACATAATACATGTGTGAATATATAGACAAACAGATGTCACTAGTATGCCTCTACTTGACTAGCTTGTTAATCAAAGATGGTTATGTTTCCTAACCATGAACAAGGAGTTGTTATTTGATTAACAAGGTCACATCATTAGTTGAATGATCTGATTGACATGACCCATTCCGTTAGCTTAACACTTGATCGTTTAGTATGTTAATGCTTTCTTCATGACCCATACATGTTCCTATAACTATGAGATTATGCAACTCCGTTTACGGAGGAACACTTTGGTACTACCAAACGTCTGGCGAATCGGGTGATTATAAAGGAGTACTACAGGTGTCTCCAAAGGTACTTGTTGGGTTGGCGTATTTGAGATTAGGTTTTGTCACTCCGATTGCCGGAGAGGTATCTCTAGGCCTTCTCGGTAATACACATCACTTAAGCCTTGCAAGCATTACAACTAATGAGTTAGTTGTGAGATGATGTATTACGAACGAGTAAAGAGACTTACCGTAACGAGATTGAACTAGGTATTGGATACCGACGATCGAATCTCGGGTAAGTAACATACCGATGACAAAGGAACAACGATGTCGTTATGCGGTTTGACCGATAAAGATCTTCGAGAATATGTAGGAACCAATATGGGCATCCAAGTTCCGCTATTGGTTATTGACCGAGAATGGTTCTAGGTCATGTCTACATAGTTCTCGAACCCGTAGGGTCCGCACGCTTAATGTTTCGATGACGATTCATTATGAGTTTATAAGTATTGATGCACGAAGGTTGTTCGAGTCCGGATGTGATCACGGACATGACGAGGAGTCTCGAAATGGTCGAGACATAAAGATTGATATATTGGAAGCCTACATTTGGACATCGGAAGTGTTCCGAGTGAAATCGAAATTTACGAGTACCGGAGGTTACCGAACCCCTGGAACTTCATGGGCCCATAGTGGGCCTTGGAGGAAAGGAGAAGGGCAGCCCTAGGTGGCGCGCCCCCCCTCCCCTAGTCCTATTAGGACTAGGAAAGGTGGGCCCCCCCTCTCTCTTTCCCCTCAAGAGTCCTAATCCAACTAGGATTGGAGGGAATCCTACTCCCGAGGGAGTAGGACTCCTTGTCGCCTCCCCTTGGGCCGCCACCTCCCCTTGGCTCCTTTATATCACGGGGTAGGGGCACCCCATGACACACAAGTTGATCTACGGATCTTTCCTTAGCCGTGCGGTGCCCCTTCCACCATATTCCACTTGGTCATATCGTCATGAGCTTAGGCGAAGCCCTGCGCCGGAGAAGTCATATCGTCATGAGCTTAGGCGAAGCCCTGCGTCGGTGGAGCATCAACATCATCACCACGCCGTCGTCTTGTGGAACTCATCCCGACACTTTGCTGGATCGGAGTCCGGGATCGTCATCGAGCTGAGCGTGTGCGTAACTCGGAGGTGCCGTCGTTCTCGGTGCTTGGATCGGTCGGATCGTGAAGACGTCGACTACATCAACAGCGTTGTTATAACGCTTCGCTTTCGGTCTCACGAGGGTACGTGGACGGACACTCTCCCCTCTCGTTGCTATGCCATCACCATGGTCTTGCGTGATCGTAGGAAAATTTTTGAAATTACTACGTTCCCCAACAATAACCCGAAGAAGAAACCTTGTGCCTGCAAGATTTGCGGAGAAATAGGACACACCAATGAAGAACACAAGGATGGATGCCCTTATTGTGAGGAAAATCACCCAGAGGAAGAATGCCCGACTGGGCAGGTTACTTGTTTCCTGTGTGAAGGAACCACGCACTACCCTGCTCAATGTCACTTTTACCCCAAGGTACAAGAAATTACCAAGCAACAGAAAGAAACCTTCAGGGGAAATTTAGAAGAATCCATGATGGAGGAAGTCATTGAAGACCTCGATGGAGAAGGCCTAATCAGATTCTACTCGAACGCTTGTTATTCATGTGGAGAAGAAGGGCATTATTCCCAGTATTGCACCAAGGAAAGAGATGAATATCTCGGAGACTTCCCGACAGCAGAAGTGAAGTTTGACCCTCGGGAAATAGAATCCCTGATCATTATGGAGAAATCCAGGAAGAGGAAACAAAGGCATCCCCAGAAGAACCCAATTTCTGTAGAGAAGGACCTGAGTAATATCACTTGTTACAGGTGCAAGGATTTAGATCATTATGCTGGTAAATGTCCAGAGAAGAAGCCAAGAACCCAAAGAGTAGACACCATCTCCAAGAAGCCCAAAGACTTATCGAAAGTTATTTGTTTTCATTGCAAGGAAGCAGGACATTATGCTACTAAATGTCCCGACAAGATGAAAGCTGGAGTTGAGTAGTTGGAATTTTGATATGGATAATAAGAGTGGTAGAAAGCAGTTTTATTTTCATAAGTTCGATGAGTTGAGTTGTGTAATGGGTGCTCAGAGATTGTAATGAATTCGTAATCAATAAAGTTAATGTGTCATGATTTCATACGTGGATTGTTTTTTTTGAGTTGTTACTCTGTGAACAAAGATTATGACCATTTTCGAGGATATGAGAAATATGGTCTATGGATGGATTTGTGAATTTCATTTAAGGGTGGTAGTACCCTGTGAAGAACACTAGACCAAGGGATAGGAAAAATATATTCCCCAGACTGGAGTTGGGACGAAAAAAAATAGTTGGAGTTATGCTTTTGATACGATGGTTATGAAAAAAACGGAGTACTATTGGATTTAAAGGAGGTATAATATGGAACAAGAGTTACTCTAAGGATGAGTTAAAGTTGTACAAGTGTTCAGGTGAGCCCATAACCCACAGGCCTAGGAATTAATAAGGGTCAAGTACCCACTGGAATAAGAAATTTTGGGAAGACTGCGATTTGATCAGCAGACGTTTCGTAGGAGGTTACGCAAAAACCCGAGAGTTGTTAAGGAACGATAGATGTTTGTTTGGCCTGCAGAATCAACGGATTTTTCCGAACTTGGTTCGTCGACAAGAGAAATTCTGCAATGCTTGTGAGGATGACCGAGTGTTAGAATGCGAGATTCGCTAAACCATGTACAAGGTAATGATTTGGGTGCGGGATGGATTGATCACCATACCGACTTACTCTTATTATTCGCTTTGCTATATGGGATGGTAAAATCTGAGTGACTTACCTATAGTAGAGAGACGACGATCAAAATCTTGTTTAAACCTTAGAAAGGTATAGGTATTTTTTTCCCCTTGTACAAGGCAGCTTTTGCCAACCGTAGGTTATACGGTGAGGTTCAACCCAGACCCGTTTTCTGCAGGAGAAACCATAAATTGTTGACCACCATGAGATATCAATAGTTGTTTAGAATTGGCGCCAGACCCGTCAGCTATGAAGACCCAGTCTTGGAATAACCTTACCAAGAGGAATGGACAAAGGAATTGAGGAAAAGGTTTTGCCACTACCGGAAGAGCCCAGAGAAGGAATTATCCTTACAATCTGAGAAGATCGACACCGCCAACCCTAAGGATGAAGTACATGAGTTTTGTCGGAACATAACCGTGCTTCTAAGTGTGGTAGCACACTAGACCATACCGATCAATGGATTTGGTGGAAGACCTCCAAGCCCTAACCTTTTCTTGCTAGCCTCTTCGAATCTCGAGGACGAGATTCATTTTAAGTGTGGTAGATTTGTAACATCCCAAAATTCTAAATTTTGGAATGTTATATTAAATAAATAACTATGCTTGTTTGTTTGATAGTGTTGTGGTTGCTTGTGTGAAATTGAGTGAAATTTGAAACTTTCTGAAAGTTGAATGAGAGGGAATGAAATGACTTTCCCAAACTTCCACCTTGCATTTATGATCTCCATGAATTCAAATTCTTTTCATCACAAAACCCTGAGAGAAGATGACATGACTTCTTCCATTTATTTAAATGACAAGGGTGTTGAAAATATTTGAATTTCATTTGGAAAATATTTCCAATTCTGAAACTTTATGCAACTCAATGATTTTCACGAGAGAAGATAAAATGACTTCTTCAAATTAAATGAAATATGAGTTGGGAGTTTTAAAAGAATTAAATCCAAAGTTCTTTTGAATTTATTTCCAATTTGGAGTTATTTGAGTTTTATTCAAAATATTTTTCTCCAAAAACAAAATATATGGAAATTAGGGTAACATGATTCCCTACATCAGAAAATTGGAGAGAAATTAATTTGAAGTCATTTTGGTATTTTAAAAATAATTTTTGTTGGATTTTATTGGACTAGAAGCACTCTTTGCTTTATTTAAATTTGTGTGTATTTTATTTAACGCTAGAATAATGTCCATGTTGTAGGAAATTTTTTTCTGAAAATTTTGATATATTATATGCCTATATAAAAATTTTATTTGGTTTTATTATTTTTGTTTTGTTGTCTCTGTCTTAAAAAAAAATCGCTGCGCCCCACCGGGCCAAGGGCCACGGCCCAAGGCCAAGCCAGCGGCCGGCCGGCCAAGGCCAAGGCCATCGCGCGCACCAGGGAGCCGCCGCTCCTTTTCCTTTTCCTAATACTAGTAGGACTCTTTTCCTACTTTCGTTTATTCCGATTTGTTTCTAGATCTTTTCCCTTTTGTTTCCTAATCCTGGTCTATTTCTTGTCCCCTACCCCAAGCAAAACCCTCCCCTCCCCAATATAAATACCCAAGCACCCCCCCAACACATCAAACCAACACCTCTCCTCTCCTCTCCAGCAGCAGCAGCAGCAGCACCACCGCCGCCAAGTGCCGCCGCCGCGCCCTCGACCTCTCCTGAGGTTTATATGATCTCCCCTCCACCGTCCCGTGATATCCTTTCCTCTAGGATCAACCGCAACATCGGATCCGATCTTTTTCCCCAACTCCGACGACTACTCTGGTGAGATCCACGAAATCTCGTAATTCATTTTTTTCAGAAAATAGCAATCTTAGAAAATTCATATCTTTTAGAGTTTTTAGTATTTTTGAGTGATTCCAATTGCTATGTGTCACAAATTTGCGGAAGTTTCTGTTAGTGTCTCTGGATTTCAAATTTAAGTAGTTTAAATTTGAATTTGATAAATTTTGTTCAGATTAGTATTTTGGCCATAACTTGAGTTTAAAAATAGGTTTTTAATTAATTCTTTTTGCTACTGGTCACTTATGTTATTTTTTAGCTGTAGGATTTAGTTTGGTAATTTTGGAGTATTTTAAATTAGATTTTAGTAAAAAAGTACTGTTTTGCTTATATAGTTGTTTTAGTTATGTAATTATTGTTTTTAATTATTTTAGTTCATTCCTTTTGTAGATTTTAACTTGTTTTATATGTTTATGTTTAGTTACAGTAGATAAATTTTGTAGTTATTTATTAGTGTTTAGCTACTGTTTTTGTGATTGCTTGTTTAGTTCATAGTAATAGTGGATAAAGATAGTTTTATTAGTTTTAAAAGTAATTCTTTTTCCACTTCAAGTTATATTGTTTTTGTTTCTGTTATTTGTGAACACATTAGTTGTTATATTTATTTAGTATAGTTTATTAATGTTTTAATAAATGATTTGTTGTTATAGTTGTCTTAGTGTTTTGCTAGTTGCTATACTTGTTCTAGTATTCACTAGATGGTTATAGTAGTTTTATATTAGTTCTTTTTGTTATTTAGTAAATTAGTAATTTATTTTCTATTATTTTATTAGATTTATATTTTCTTTGCTGTAGAAAAAAAATATTAGAGTAATTTAGTGATGTTATGTTAAGATTTGTGTGAGTTGGTCACCACTAGTTTTTCCTTGAATTTTTCTTTCGAAGTTTTTCCTTTGGTTTTCGACTTGGTTTTCTTTGTTGCTTTTATTTTGATTGAGTATTGTTATGATTGATAGAATTGATTGCTAGGATGATTGCTTATATGATTGCCTGTGTAATATAGCTTTTTCAAAGGAGTGACGAATAGTTCTACCAAGTCTTTATTCTGAGAGCGTTATTATCTTCATCAAGTAATACCAGGCAAGTTCACTTTGACCATGTTTTTCATACCTATGTGTTTTATTGCATCTAGTGTCATCTTCGCAACAATCCCTCCAGTAGTGATATTGAATCCTTGTAGTTGAGTAGTAAGCATGAGGTAGGAACCCATCACCCTGTTACCAAGCCCGGGACGTTATTTATTTTAATGCTACGCTATAGTATACGGGGTTGGTATGAGTGCTCGGGAGTGGTGTGAGAATGGAGGATTTACGTCAATGACGACAACTCCATGATGGAATCTGCAAGGACTGCATCTTCAAGGCCTCAAGACTTCAAGACTTGAGACAAGAATTCAATACACACTACTGGGTGAAGGACGGTTGACGGGCACCCTGGAGAAACCAGTGGATGGCCGGGATGCATGGAGAAGCGCCATGACATCTTGCGGAAAGCTTCACCCAGACTCAAAGAGATGGAAGAATACTTCATGCCCGGAAGCTTACCTGTGCAACCGCAAGTCACTATGGGCTCTGGCTTGGTTGACCTTAGTTGTGACTCTGGCTGGGACGGTGCTAGCAGATGTAGAACTACGGTAGGATTGGATGAGCACCGGACAGTGGTCAGGGGAACTCTTCGGAAGACCATGTTTCGGTCATCTTGTTCTCAAACACCCTGAAGTGCGAGAACGTAAAAGAGGATCGAATCTTGCGGGTAAAGTGTACAAACCTCTGCAGAGGTTTAAACCTAATCGATTAGTCGTGTCCCGATTCACGGACAATTTGAGCCTCGGACTTGGATCTATCTCGGAACTCTCAACACCGGACTGATAACTTAATTGTGGGCAACTTATGATGAATTTGGGCTATGAGACATCGGTTGGCGGAACCATGTCATGATAGAAAACTCCATAGTACATACTTCAGTTATTACTTGATGTAGGAAAAATAAAACCAGCTTTTACGCAAACAAAACTCAGACACAGAGCCACAAAGCCATATTGCATATAGTATAGTTTTATCATCTGTTTTCTCATGTTGTGATCTTGCCGGTACATTCAATGTACTGACCTACACGGCTGCAACGTATCATGTTGCGAATACTTTCTTCCGACGAGTAAGAGTGCAGTGCAGGTTACGGCCTACACTCAACCTGCCGATGGCGTTGATGGGACTCCATACCCGACTATTTGTTTCCTCTGTGACTTATGAGGTATAAATCAGTTTTACGTTATTTATACATGTGATTGCACTTTGATATATACATTGATGTACTGTGTGTGCCAGCATACTGATCCAGGGATGGCACAGATACACAGAGGCTTGACCGTCTGAGGTTGGGTCGCTACAACTAACTAATTAGTCATATTGCTTGCAAGGCTTATTGTGAGGCGCATTACCGAGAGGGCCCAGAGATACCTCTCCGACAATCGGAGTGAGAAATCCTAATCTCGATCTATGCCAACTCAACAAACACCATCGGAGACACTTGTAGAGCATCTTTATAATCACCCAGTTACGTTGTGACGTTTTATTGCACACTGAAGTGTTCCTCCGGTATCCGGGAGTTGCATAATCTCATAGTCAGAGGAACATGTAAAAGTCATGAAGAAAGCAATAGCAATAAACTGAACGATCATAGTGCTAAGCTAACGGATGGGTCTTGTCCATCACATCATTCTCTAATGATGTGATCCCGTTCATCAAATGACAACACATGTCTATGGCTAGGAAACATAACCATCTTTGATAAACAAGCTAGTCAAGTAGAGCCATACTAGGGACACTCTGTTTGTCTATGTATTCACACTTGTACTAAGTTTCCGGTTAATACAATTCTAGCATGAATAAGAAACATTTGTCATGATATAAGGAAATATAAATAACAACTTTATTATTGCCTCCAGGGCACATTTCCTTCAGTCTCCCACTTGCACTAGAGTCAATAATATCGCCATGTGATTTAACACCAATAGTTCACATCGTCATGTGATTTAACACTCTATAGTTCACATCGCCATGTGACCAATACCCAAAGGTTTTACTAGAGTCAATAATCTAGTTCACATCGCCATGTGATTAACACCCAAAGACTACTAAGGTGTGATCAAGTTTTGCTTGTGAGAGAAGCTTAGTCAATGAGTCTGTCACATTTAGAGCTTTATGTATTTTGCAAATTTTCTATGTCTACAATGCTCTGCATGGAGCGACTCTAGCTAATTGCTCCCACTTTCAATATGTATCCAGATTGAGACTCAGAGTCATTCGGATCGGTGTAAAATTTTGAATCAGCGTAACTATTTACGAAGAACTCTTTATCACCTCCATAACCGAGAAATATCCCCTTATTCCACTAAGGATAATTTTGACCACAGTCCAATGATCCACTCCTGGATCACTATTGTACCCTCTTGCCAAACTCATGGTGAGGTTCACAATAGGTATGGTATACAGCATAACATACTTCATAGAACCTATGACTGAGGCATAGGGAATGACTTTCATTCTTTTTCTATTTTCTGTTGTGGTCGTGTTCTGAGTCTTACTCAACTTTACACCTTGCAATACAGGCAAGAACTCCTTCTTTGACTGTTCCATTTTGAACTACTTCAAAAAATCTTGTCAAGGTATGTACTCAGTGAAAAATCTTATCAAGCGGATTGATCTATCTCTATAGATCTTGATGCCCAATATGTAAGCAGCTTTACCGAGGTCTTTCTTTGAAAAACTCCTTTCAAACACTCCTTTATTCTTGCCAGAAAATTCTACATCATTTACGATCAACAATATGTCATTCACATATACTTATCAGAAAGGTTGTAGTACTCCCACTCACTTTCTTGTAAATACATGCTTCACCGCAAGTCTGTATAAAACTATATACTTTGATCAACTCATCAAAGTGTATATTCCAACTCCGAGATGCTTGCACCAGTACATAGATGGATCGCTGGATCTTGCACACTTTGCTAGCACCTTTAGGATTGACAAAACCTTCTTGTTGCGTCATATACAACTTTTTTTAAGAAATCCATTAAGAAATGTAGTTTTGATATACATTTGCCAGATTTCATAAAATGTGGCAATTGCTAATCATTTTTCTTTTTCTTCTTTTTAGAAGGACTAGGTGCATCAATATTATTTCTCTGAGAATCTTGCTCAATTCTCTTAGGGTGGCCTTCAGGGTACAAAGGTTCCTGAGACATTCTACTAGTTCTAGTAGCCACTCTAACAGCATAATCATTTTTCTTACTATTCATTTCAGTGAGAAGATCATTTTGAGCCTCAAGTACTTGTTCTACTTGAGTGGTAACCATAGAAGCATGTTTACTAATGAGTTTAAGTTCACCTTTAACATTAGGCATGTAATTACTCAAGTGTTCAAGCGTATCGGAGTTGTATTTCAATTGTCTACCAAAATAAGCATTGAAGTTTTCTTGTTTGACAATAAAATTATCAAACTCTTCTAAGCATTGTCTAGCAGACTTATAGTGAGGAATATCACCTTCATCAAATCTATAGAGAGAATTTACCTTTACTACCTGTGTCGGGTTATCTAGACCATGAGTTTCTTCAATAGGTAATGGATTAAGATCATATGTTTCTTCAACAGGCGGTAAATTAAGACCATGTATTTCTTCAATAGGTGGTAAATTCTTAACATCTTCAGCTTTAATACCTTTTTCTTTCATAGATTTCTTTGCCTCTTGCATATCTTCAGGACTGAGAAATAGAACACCTCTCTTCTTTGGAGTTGGTTTAGGAATTGGCTCAGGAATTGGCTCAGGAAGTGTCCAATTATTTTCATTTGTCAACATATTATTCAATAGAATTTCAGCTTCATCCGGTGTTCTTTCCCTGAAAACAGAACCAGCACAACTATCCAGGTAATCTCTGCAAGCATCGGTTAGTCCATTATAAAAGATATCCAGTATTTCATTTTTCTTAAGAGGATGATCAGGCAAAGCATTAAGTAACTTGAGAAGCCTCCCCCAAGCTTGTGGGAGACTCTCTTCTTCAATTTGCACAAAGTTGTATATTTCCCTCAAAGCAGCTTGTTTCTTATGAGCAGGGAAATATTTAGGAGAGAAGTAATAAATCATATCCTGGTGACTACGCTCCCAACCAGGATCAAGGGAATTAAACCATATCTTAGCATCACCCTTTAATGAGAACGGAAATATTTTAAGGATATATAGGTAGCGAGATTTCTCATCATTAGTGAATAGGGTGGCTATATCATTTAATTTAGTAAGATGTGCCACAACAGTTTCAGATTCAGAGCCATGAAAAGATCAGATTCAACCAAAGTAATTATATCAGGATCAACAGAGAATTCATAATCCTTATCAGTAACACAGATAGGTGAAGTAGCAAAAGCAGGGTCAGGTTTCATTCTATCATTAAGAGTTTGCTGCTTCCATTTAGCTAATAACCTCTTGAGTTCATATCTATCTTTGCAAGGTAAAATAGCTAAAGTAGCTTCTTTATCAAAAACATAACCCTCAGGAATAACAGGCAAGTCTTCATCATCACTTCATCAATATAATCAGTTTCAATATTTTCTTTCTCTCTAGCCCTAGCAATTTGTTCATCAAGAAATTCACCAAACGGCACAGTAGTATCAAGCATAGAAGTAGTTTCATCATAAGTATCATGCATAGTAGAAGTGGCATCATCAATAACATGCGACATATCAGAACGAATAGCAGAAGCAGGCTTAGGTGTCGCAAGCTTACTCAAAACAAAAGGTGAATCAAGTGCAGAGCTAGATGACAGTTCCTTACCTCCCCTCGTAGTTGAGAGATAAATTATTGTCTTAGCATCTTTCAAGTTCTTCATAGTGACCAGCAGATATAAATCCCAAGTGACTCAAAGAATAGAGCTATGCTCCCCGGCAACGGCGCCAGAAAATAGTCTTGATAACCCACAAGTATAGGGGATCGCAACAGTTTTCGAGGGTAGAGTATTCAACCCAAATTTATTGATTCGACACAAGGGGAGCAAAAGAATATTCTCAAGTATTAGCAGTTGAGTTGTCAATTCAACCACACCTGGATAACTTAGTATCTGCAGCAAAGTATTTAGTAGCAAAGTAATATGGAAGTAACGGTAACGATAGCAAAAGTAATATTTTTGTTGTTTTGTAGTGATTGTAATAGTAGCAACGGAAAAGTAAATAAACGGAAAACAATATGTGAAAAGCTCGTAGGCATTGGATCGGTGATGGAGAATTATGCCAGATGCGGTTCATCATGTAGCAGTCATAACATAGGGTGACACAGAACTAGCTCCAATTCATCAATGTAATGTACGCATGTATTTCGAATATAGTCATACGTGCTTATGGAAAAGAACTTGCATGACATGTTTTGTCCTACCCTCCCGTGGCAGCAGGGTCCTAATGGAAACTAAGGGATATTAAGGCCTCCTTTTAATAGAGTACCGGACCAAAGCATTAACCCATAGTGAATACATGAACTCCTCAAACTACGGTCATCACCGGGAGTGGTCCCGATTATTGTCACTTCGGGTTGCCTGATCATAACACATAGTAGGTGACTATAGACTTGCAAGATAGGATCAAGAACTCACACATATTCATGAAAACATAATAGGTTCAGATCTGAAATCATGGCACTCGGGCCCTAGTGACAAGCATTAAGCATAGCAAAGTCATAGCAACATCAATCTCAGAACATAGTGGATACTAGGGATCAAACCCTAACAAAACTAACTCGATTACATGATAGATCTCATCCAACCCATCAGCGTACAGCAAGCCTACGATGGAATTACTCATGGACGGCGGTGAGCATCATGAAATTGGTGATGGAGGATGGTTGATGATGACGACAGCGACGAATCCCCCTCTCCGGAGCCCCGAACAGACTCCATATCAACCCTCCCGAGAGGTTTTAGGGCTTGGCGGCGGCTCCGTATCGTAAAACGTGATGAATCCTTCTCTCTGATTTTTTTTCTCCCCGAAAGAAAATATATAGAGTTGGAGTTGAGGTCGGTGGAGCGTCAGGGGGCCCATGAGGTAGGGGGGCGCGCCCCCCACCCTCGTGGCTAGGGTGTGGGCCCCTGGTCTTCATCTTTAGCAAGGATTATTTTTATTATTTCCAAATAGACGTTCTGTGACCTTTTAGGTCATTCTGAGAACTTTTGTTTCTGCACATAAATAACACCATGGAAAGTCTGCTGAAAATAGCGTCAGTCCGGGTTAGTTCCATTCAAATCATGCAAGTTAGTGTCCAAAACAAGGGCAAAAGTGTTTGGAAAAGTAGATACGACGGAGACGTATCATGGCACCACTGAACTTTGCAAAACCTGATAACCTTGCTGCGTGTAACTCGGCTGGAAAACTCGAGAATCTTGACGGGTTTCTCCTCGTAGGTTAGATCACTTTCCAACTGAATTGCTTCTAGGGGCATTGTATCTCTTAGAGGAATATTGGCCATCTCATCATGGCACTTATTCAACTGGGAAACGTGCAACACATCATGAACTCCTGACAATCCTTCGGGTAACTCAATCTTGTAGGCAACTTCTCCCATACGTTCCAAAACTCGGTATGGTCCTACAAATCATCTGGTGTCCGAATAACATCATCCACTATATCATTCTTTATGTCTCGACCATTTTTTAGACTCCTCGTCATGTCCGTGATCACATCCGGGACTCCGAACTACCTTCGGTACATCAAATCACATTACTCATAATACATATCGTCATCGAACATTAAGCGTGTGGACCCTACGGGTTCGAGAACTATGTAGACATGACCGAGACTCATCTACGTTATTCCCTTTGTCATCGGTATGTTACTTTCCCGAGATTCGATTGTCGGTACCACCATACCTAGTTCAATCTTGCTACTGGCAAGTCTCTTTACTCGTTCCGTAATGCATCATCCCGCAACTAACTAATTAGTCACATTGCTTGCAAGGCTTATTGTGAGGTGCATTACTGAGAGGGCCCAGAGATACCTCTCCGACAATCAGAGTGAGAAATCCTAATCTCTATCTATGCCAACTCAACAAACACCATTGGAGACACCTATAGAGCATCTTTATAAAAACCCAGTTACGTTGTGACGTTTGATAGCACACTAAGTGTTCCTCCAGTATTCAGGAGTTGCATAATCTCATAGTCAGAGGAACATGTAAAAGTCATGAAGAAAGCAATAGCAATAAACTAAACGATCATAGTGCTAAGCTAACGGATGGGTCTTTTCCATCACATCATTCTCTAATGATGTGATCCCGTTCATCAAATGACAACACATGTCTATCGCTAGGAAACATAACCATCTTTGATAAACAAGCTAGTCAAGTAGAGGCATAATAGGGACACTCTGTTTGTCTATGTATTCACACATGTACTAAGTTTCCGGTTAATAAAATTCTAGCATTAATAATAAACATTTATCATGATATAAGGAAATATAAATAACAACTTTATTATTGCCTCTAGGGAACATTTCCTTCAGCCTCCCACTTGCACTAGAGTCAATAATATCGCCATGTGATTTAACACCAATAGTTCACATCGTCATGTGATTTAACACTCTATAGTTCACATCGCCATGTGACCAATACCCAAAGGGTTTACTAGAGTCGATAATATAGTTCACATCACCATGTGACCAATACCCAAAGGGTTTACTAGAGTCAATAATCTAGTTCACATCGCCATGTGATTAACACCCAAAGACTACTAAGGTGTGATCATGTTTTGCTTGTGAGAGAAGATTAGTCAATGGGTCTGTCACATTTAGAGCTGTATGTATTTTGCAAATTTTCTATGTCTACAATGCTCTGCATGGAGCTACTCTAGCTAATTGCTCCCACTTTCAATATGTATCCAGATTGAGACTCGGAGTCATTTGGATCAGTGTAAAATTTTGCATCAGCGTAACTCTTTACGACAAACTCTTTATCACCTCCATAACCGAGAAATATCTCCTTATTCCACTAAGGATAATTTTGATCACTGTCCAGTGATCCACTCTTGGATCACTATTGTACCCTCTTGCCAAACTCATGGTGAGGTTCACAATAGGTATGGTATACAGCATAACATACTTCGTAGAACCTATGACTGAGGCATAGGGAATGACTTTCATTCTTTTTCTATTTTCTGCCATGGTCGTGTTTTGAGTCTTACTCAACTTTACACCTTGCAATACAGGCAAGAACTCCTTCTTTGACTGTTCCATCTTGAACTACTTCAAAAAAATCTTGCCAAGGTATGTACTGATTGAAAAATCTTATCAAGCGTCTTGATCTATCTCTATAGATCTTGATGCCCAATATGTAAGCAGCTTTACCGAGGTCTTTCTTTGAAAAACTCCTTTCAAACACTCCTTTATGCTTTCCAGAAAATTCTACATCATTTTCGATCAACAATATGTCATTCACATATACTTATCAGAAAGGTTGTAGTGCTCCCACTCACTTTCTTGTAAATACATGCTTCACCGCAAGTCTGTATAAAACTATATACTTTGATCAACTCATCAAAGTGTATATTCCAACTCCGAGATGCTTGCACCAGTACATAGATGGATCGCTGGAGCTTGCACACTTTGCTACCACCTTTAGGATTGACAAAACCTTCTTGTTGCATCATATACAACTCTTCTTTAAGAAATCCATTAAGAAATGTAGTTTTGACATACATTTGCCAGATTTAATAAAATGTGGAAATTGATAACATGATTCGGACAGACTCAAGCATCGCCACGAGTGAGAAAATCTTATCGTATTCAAGACCTTGCACTTGTCGAAAACTTTTTGCGACAATTCGAGCTTTGTAGATAGTAACACAACTACCAGCGTTCGTCTTCCTCTTGAAGATTCATTTATTCTCAATGGCTTGCCGATCATCGGGCAAGTCAATCAAAGTCCATACTTTGTTCTCATACATGGATCACATCTCAGATTTCATGGCCTCAATCCATTTCAAGGAATCTGGGCTCATCATCGCTTCCTCATAGTTCGTAGGTTTGTCATGGTCAAGTAACATGACCTCCAGAACAGGATTACCATACCACTCTGGTGCAGATCTTACTCTGGTTGACCTACGAGGTTCGGTAGTAACTTGATCAGAAGTTTCATGATAATCATCATTAGCTTCCTCACTAATTGGTGTAGGAATCACTAGAACTGATTTCTGTGATGAACTACTTTCCAATAAGGGAGCAGGTACAATTACCTCATCAAGTTCTACTTTCCTCCCACTCACTTCTTTCGAGAGAAACTCATTCTCTAGAAAGGATCCATTCTAAGCAACGAATATCTTGCCTTCGGATCTGTGATAGAAGGTGTACCCAACAGTTTCTTTTGGGTATCCTATGAAGACACATTTATCCGATTTGGGTTCGAGCTTATCATGTTGAAACTTTTTCACATAAGCATCGCCACCACAAACTTTAAGAAACGACAGCTTAGGTTTCTTGCCAAACCACAGTTCATATGGTGTCATCTCAACGGATTTAGATGGTGCCCTATTTAACGTGAATGCAGCTGTCTCTAATGCATAACCCCAAAACGATAGTGATAAATCGGTAAGACACATCATAGATAGCACCATATCTAATAAAGTACGGTTATGAAGTTCGGACACACCATTACGCTATGGTTTTCTAGGTGGCGTGAGTTGCGAAACTATTCCACGTCATTTCAAATGAAGACCAAACTCGTAACTCAAATATTCGTCTCCGTGATCTGATCGTAGAAACTTTATTTTCTTGTTACGATGATTTTCCACTTCACTCTGAAATTCTTTGAACTTTTCAAATGTTTCAGACTTATGTTTCATCAAGTAGATACACCCATATTTGCTCAAATCATCTGTGAAGGTCAGAAAATAACGATACCCGCCGCGAGCCTCAACACTCATCGGATCGCATACATCAGTATGTATTATTTCCAATAAGTCGGTTGCTCTCTCCATTGTTCCAGAGAACGGAGTCTTAGTCATCTTGCCCATGAGGCGTAGTTCGCAAGCATCAAGTGATTCATTATCAAGTGATTCAAAAAGCCCATCAGCATGGAGTTTCTTCCTGCGCTTTACACCAATATGACCTAAAGGGCAGTGCCACAAATATGTTGCACTATCATTATCAACTTTGCATCTTTTGGCATCCATATTATGAATACGTGTATCACTACGATCGAGATTCAGTAAACCATTTACATTGGATGTAAGACCATAGAAGGTTTTATTCATGTAAACAGAACAACAATTATTCTCTTACTTAAATGAATAACCGTATCGCAATAAACATGATCCAATCATATTTATGCTCAACGCAAACACCAAATAACATTTATTTAGTTCCAAAACTAATGCCGAAGGAAAAAGGGAGTGTGTGATGGTGATCTTATCAACCTTGGAATCACTTCCAACACACATCATCACCTCGCCCTTAACTAGTTTCTGTTTATTTTGCAACTCCCGTTTATAGTTACTACTCTTAGCAACTGAACCAGTATCAAATACCGAGGGGTTGCTATAAACACTAGTAAAGTACACATCAATAACATGTATATCATATATACTTTTGTTCATTTTTCCATCCTTCTTATCCGCCAAGTATTTGGGCAGTTCCGCTTCCAGTGACCATTTCCTTCGTAGTAGAAGCACTCAGTTTTAGGCTTGGGTCTAGCTTTGGGCTTCTTCATGGGAGTGGCAACTTTCTTGCCATTCTTCTTGAAGTTCCCTTTCTTTCCCTTGCCCTTTTACTTGAAAGTAGTGGTCTTTTCAACCATCAACATTTGATGCTTTTCTTGATTTCAACCTTCGTCGATTTCAGCATCACGAAGAGCTCGGAAATCGTTTCGTCATCCCTTGCATATTATAGTTCATCACGAAGTTCTAATAACTTGGTGATAGTGACTAGAGAACTCAGTCAATCACTATTTTATCTGGAAGATTAACTCCCACTTGATTTAAGCGATTGTAGTACTCAGACAATCTTAGAACATGCTCACTGGTTGAGATATTCTCCTCCATCTTGTAGGCAAAGTACTTGTCAAAGGTATCATACCTCTTGACTCGGGCATGACTCTGAAATACCAATTTCTGCTCTTGGAACATCTTATATGCTCTGTGGCGCTCAAAACATTTTTGAAGTCCTGGTTCTAAGGCCTAAAGCATGGTGCACCAAACTATCAAGTAGTTATCATACCGAGCTTGCCAAACGTTCATAACGTCTGCATTTTCTCCTGCAATAGGTCCATCACCTAGCGGTGCATCAAGGACATAATTCTTCTGTGCAGCAATGAGGATATTCCTCAGATCACGAACCTAGTCTGCATCATTGCTACTATCATCTTTTCAAGTTAGTTTTTCTCTAGGAACATATCAAAGATAAACGGGGAGCTACATCGCGGACTATTATTCTACAACATAGTTATGAAAATACTACCAGGACTAAGTTCATGATAAATTAAAGTTCAATTAATCATATTACATAAGAACTCCCACTTAGATAGACATCCCTATAATCATCTAAGTGATCACGTGATCCATATCAACTAAACCATGCCCGATCATCACGTGAGATGGAGTAGTTTTCAATGGTGAACATCACTATGTTGACCATATCTACTATATGATTCACGCTCGACTTTTCGGTCTCAGTGATCTGAGGCGATATCTGCATATGCTAGGCTCGTCAAGTTTAACCCGAGTATTCTGCGTGTGCAAAACTGGCTTGCACCCATTGTATGTGAACGTAGAGCTTATCACACCCGATCATCACATGGTGTCTCGGCACGACGAACTGTCGCAATGGTGCATACTCAGGGAGAACACCTATACCTTGAAATTTAGTGAGGGATCATCTTATACTATGCAAAATAAGATGCATAAAAGATTAACATCACATGCAATCAATATAAGTGATATGGTATGGCCATCATCATCTTGTGCCTTTGATCTCCATCTCCAAAGCACCGTCATGATCACCATCATCCGGCTTGACACCTTGATCTCCATTGAAGCATCGTTGTCATCTCGCCAACTATTGCTTCTACGACTATCGCTACCGCTTAGAGATAAATTAAAGCAATTACACGGCGATTGCATTTCATACAATAAAGCGACAACCATATGGCTATTGCCAGTTGCCGATAACTTGTTACAAAACATTGATCATCTCATACAACAAATTATATATCATCACGTCTTGACCATATCACATCACAGCAAGCCGTGCAAAAACAAGTTAGATGTCCTCTACTTTGTTGTTGCAAGTTTTACGTGGCTGCTACGAGCTTAGCAAGAACTGTTCTTACGTACGCATCAAAACCACAACGATTTTTCGCCAAGTGTGTTGTTTTAACCTTCAACAAGGACCGGGCGTAGTCACACTCGATTGAACTAAAGTTGGAGAAATAGACACCCACTAGCCACCTGTGTGCAAAGCACGGCGGTAGAACCAGTCTCATTAACACGGTCATGTAATGTCGGTCTGGGCCGCTTCATCCAACAATACCGCCGAATCAAAGTATGGCATGCTGGTAAGAAGTATGACTATTATCGCCCACAACTCTTTCTGTTCTACTCATGCATATAACATCTACGCATAGACCTGGCTCGGATGCCACTGTTGGGGAACGTAATTTTCAAAAAAATTCCTACGATCATGCAAGATCTATCTAGGAGAAGCATAGAAACGAGCGGGGAGAGTGTGTCCATGTACCCTCGTAGACCAAACGTGGAAGCGTTTAGTAACACGATTGATGTAGTCGAACGTCTTCGCGATCCAACCGATCAACTTTCGAATGCACGGCACCTCCGTGATCTGCACACGTTCAGCTCGGTGACGTCCCTCGAACTCTAGATCCAGCTGAGGCCGAGGGAGAGTTTTGTCAGCATGACAACATGGTGACGATGATGATGAAGTTACCGACGCAGGGCTTTGCCTAAGCACTACGACAATATGACCGAGGTGGAAATCTGTGGAGGGGGGCACCGCACACGGCTAAGAATCAAGTTGTGTCTATGGGTGCCCCCTGCCCCCGTATATAAAGGAGCAAGGGGGAGGTCGGCCGGCCCTCATAGGGTGCGCCCAAGGGGGGCAATCCTACTCCAAGTAGGAGTTGGATCCCCCCTTTCCTAGTCCAACTAGGAGAAGAAGGAAGGAGAGGGGAAAGCGAAGGAAGGAGGGGGCGCTGCCCCTCCCCCTAGTCCAGTTCGGATTAGGCCCATGGGGGGGCGCAGCCAGCCCTTGGCTGCCCCTCTCTCCCCTAGGCCCAATAAGGCCCATTACTTCTCCGGTGGTTCTGATAACCCTTCCGGAACTCCGATATTTATCCGGTGACCCCCGAAACTCATCCGGTGTCCGAATAACATCATCCAATATATAATTCTTTATGTCTCGACAATTTTGAGACTCCTCATCATGTCCGTGATCACATCTGGGACTTCAAACTACCTTTGGTACATCAAATAACATAACTCATAATACATGTCGTCATCGAACATTAAGCTTGCGGATCCTACGGGTTCGAGAACTATGTAGACATGACCGAGACTCATCTACGTTGTTCCCTTTGTCATCGGTATCTTACTTGCCCGAGATTCGATCGTCGGTATCACCATACCTAGTTCAATATCGTTACCGGCAAGTCTCTTTGCTCGTTTCGTAATGCATCATCCTGCAACTAACTCATTAGTCACATTGCTTGCAAGGCTTATTGTGATGTGCATTACCGAGAGGGCCCAGAGATACCTCTCCGACAATCGAAGTGACAAATCCTAATCTCGATCTATGCCAACTCAACAAACACCATTAGAGACACCTGCAGAGCATCTTTATAATCACCCAGTTACATTGTGATGTTTGATAGCACACTAAGTGTTCCTCCGGTATACGGGAGTTGCATAATCCCATAGTCAGAGGAACATGTATAAGTCATGAAGAAAGCAATATCAATAAACTAAATGATCATAGTGCTAAGCTAACGGATGGGTCTTGTCCATCACATCATTCTCTAATGATGTGATCCTGTTCATCAAATGACAACACATGGCTATGGCTAGGAAACATAACCATCTTTGATAAACAAGCTAGTCAAGTAGAGGCATACTAGGGACACTCTGTTTGTCTATGTATTCACACATGTACTAAGTTTCCGGTTAATACAATTCTAGCATGAATAATATACATTTATCATGATATAAGGAAATATAAATAACAACTTTATTATTGCCTCTAGGGCACATTTCCTTCAGGAGCTCTTTAGCATTTCTGATATTATATGTGTATGACATATTGTTGATTGCAAATGATATAGAATTTCTGGATAGCATACAATGATACTTGAATAAGAATTTTTCAATGAAAGACCTCGGTGAAGCTGCTTACATATTAGGCATCAAGATCTATAGAGATAGATCAAGATGATTGATACGATTCTCAATGAGTACTTATCTTGACAAGATTTTGAAGGAGTTTAAAATGGATCAGTTAAAGAAGGAGTTCTAGTCTGTATTGCAAGGTGTGAAGTTGAGTAAGACTCAAAGCCCGACCACGGCAGAATATAGAGAGAGAATGAAAGTCTTTCCCTATGCCTCAGCCATAGGTTCTATAAAGTATGCCATGCTGTGTACCAGACCTATTGTGTGCCTTGCCATGAGTTTGGCAAGGGTACAATGGTGATCTAGGAGTAGATCACTGGACATCAGTAAAAATTATCCTTAGGTTACTTAAAGAGGACTAAGGAAATGTTTCTCGGTTATGGAGGTAATAAAGAGTATGTCGTAAAGGGTTACATTGATGCAAGCTTTTACACCGATCCAGATGACTCTAAGTCTCAATCTGGATAAATATTGAAAGTGTGAGCAATTAGCTAGAGTAGCTCCATGCAGAGCATTATAGACATAGAAATTTGTAAAATGCATACAGATCTGAATGTGACAGACCCATTGACAAGACCTCTCTCACAAGGTGTCTCGGTCATGTCTACATAGTTCTCGAACCCGTAGGGTCCGCACGCTTAACGTTCATTGACAATATAGTGTTATATGAGTTCTATGATTTGGTGAACAAATGTTGTTCGAAGTCCCAGATAAGATCACAGACATGACGAGGAGTCTTGAAATAGTCGAGAGGTAAAGACTGATATATAGGATGGTGGTATTTAGACACCAAAAGTGTTTCAGGTGATACCAGGTAATTCTCGGGTCACCGGAATGAATTCCAGGCAACCCCGGCAAAGTAATGGGCTTAATGGGCCAAGTGAGGGAACACACCTTCCCACAAGGGGCTGATGCACCCGCTATAGGTGGTCGGCCCTAGGGAGGGAAGGAAAGAGGGGACTAGGTCTCCCCCTTCCTTCCCTCTCCCCCTCTTTCCTCCCCCTTGGGGAATACATGGCAGGGGGGCGCAGGGCAGGGCAGGAGCCCTAGTGGCCGGTGGCCAGCCCTAGGGTGTGCCCTGGCCGCTTCCTCTTCCCCACACCTATATATATGGGGAGGGGCGGCACACAAGGACACAACATTGTCTTAGCCGTGTGCAGCGCCCCCGTCCACCATTTACTCCCTCGGTCATATTTTCATAGTGCTTAGGCGAAGCCCTGCGGAGATCGCATCACCATCACCGTCACCACGCCGTCATGCTGCCGGAACTCATATACTACCTCGTCGTCTTGCTGGATCAAGAAGGCGGAGGACGTCACCGAGTTGAACGTGTGCAGAACACGGAGGTGTCGTGCGTTCGGTACTTGATCGGTTGGAGTGCGAAGAAGTTCGACTACATCAACCGCGTTATTAAACGCTTCCACTTACGGTCTACGAGGGTACGTAGACACACTCTCCCCCTCGTTGTTATGCATATCCATGGATAGATCATTGCATGAGCGTAGAAATTTTTTTTGTTTTCCATGCAACGTTTCCCAACATGGACGTCCTGAGCGCTTCATCATCGTCGCTCTCGAGGATGACGATGCCGCCCTCCTCACGTTCGTGGCGCCGAGGCGATCTCCTCGAAGACCCGGCATTGACGCTCCATCTGCTCACGAACGTAGTCCACCTTCGCCCACTTGAGGGAAATCTCGTCGGCGGTGGCCATGGCCACGTGATCCTTCTTCATGGGGAGCAAACCCGGCTCGGTCTTCGGCCTGACAAGGCGGTAGGAAGAAGGAGAGGGGCAGCTACCCTCGTTAATGATGAGGGTGCCACCACAGGTGCGGCGCCCAAATGCTGTCTCCTGCGGCTCCGGCTTGACAGGGCAGAGCATCGGCGAACTGGAGGAAAGAGATCCAGAGACCGACGACGACGAGGTCGCCGTCCCCATTCGCCGCGACGTCCAGGAGCTACCACGGCGGCGGGAGAAGGATGAGGGCACCGGGTACACCAGGCGCGGTGTGTTGCCGGCCTCGATGTGCTCGAGGACGGTTTTGAGGGTGCGGCCTGGGACGCCCCACCATTGGCGCCGCCCCTCGGAGTTGAGGCGGCCGGGGGGCTCGATGCCGTTGGTGGCGGCGATATGCTCCTCGTGGCGCCGCTCGAAGTACGCCATCCACAGCGCGTTGCTGTCTGGGGCTTACCTAGGCTGGTTCCGTTGCGGCTCCGATAGTGAAGACCGATGCGCGCGATTTCTGCGTGCCGAGCAACTCCGGTGGGTGCGGGCGGCACCAAGATTTGCTGCTTTTTTAAAATGATAGAGAGTCAGGAAAGGGTCTATGTTAATAGAGCTCTTTAGATAGGGAGAGGAAAGACGTAACTAGACCGCGGAAGCCACCGGTGCTGAACCTCCAGGTGCCCGGCACCCGCATGTCCAGGGACGCCAGGTAGCCGGCCTCGTAGAGGAGGCACACCTCGTCCTCATGTAGATGGCGGCGGCCGAAGCCGTTCGCCGCTGCGCCGTCGCCTGTGAAGCGCTCAGCTATTGCCGTCGGCGGGGGAGAGAGGGGTGTCGGTGGCGAGAGCTTGTGCATTCATTGGCGAGGGAGGACGGCTTTTATAGCCACGGATGGTCGGTGGGAGCAGGTGGGACACGCGTTGCTGCGCCTTCACTGCGCCGCCCGTGAGGCATCAATGGAGGGTTGACCGGTGTGGTAGTGCGACAACCTTGGCATTGATTCCTGTGGGAACCGAGGCGATGAGGACGACGAATGCGGCGATTCGCTGACTCACCGGGCCCACTCCTTTTCGCGCCAAAAATGTTACCCTCGGCGCCCCCCAACGCGCTGGGTTTGGCGTAGGTCCACCGGCGCCAAATTCGGCCCAAACCGGCGAAAATTGGGCTTCTGGGGGCGCGACTTGGCCAAATTTTCTGTGTTGATGACGAAAAAGGGCCTTGTGGGGGCATGTTGGGGCGTGGCTGGAGATGCTCTAAGTAAGCTAAGAAAACGTGAAAGGAGTAATTGACCGGACGCCGCATAAAAAAATGAGGCATGTACCGTCCTGGATCATGAGCATAGTTTTAAATAGCCGGCTATAGCAGGGTGCCGCTAAATGGTCTTATAAATAAATAGCCCGCTATAGGTCCGCTATAGCCGATTTGGAGGTCCGCCGCTATATACAATAGCCCGCTATTTAAAACATTGGTCCTGAGCGGGTAGTCAGAGGCGGAGAGGTTGATGAACCAGTCCAAGTCGCGGCTGCGGCGGAGGAACATGGCGGATACGTGCAGGGTGTTGGCCACCATGGTCGGCCCGCGGTAGGTAACCAAGTTGGCGGCCGGTGCCCTTCTCCCTGCCTTCTGATTTCCCCTGCTCTGATGTTGATCCTTTCTACCGAGCCCTCCAGGTGGAGGAAGCCTAGGAGACTGCCCTCTGGATCGGGATGTTGTGCTGCACCACACCCACACTCCAGGCGGCCGCGGCGGTGCTTGCGTTGCGGCTCCCGTGCCACTGCCGCTGGGTCCGCCGCACCCTCGCCTACCTCGCGCTCGCGCTCACCATCGTCATCCACTACATGTACGCCATCGTCGTCACCGCCGCTGCCCTCCTCTTTGCCGTCGACGACCGAGGAGACGCTGGAGCGCCGACGCAGTCGCGGCGGCAACCTCATCATAAACGAGGGCCGCCGCCAACCTTGCCCTCCCCATGGCCATCTTTTCCTGGTCAGGCTAAAGAAGGAGCCGGTGACACCCATGGTCGTCAAGCAGGAGCACGTGGAGATGGTCGCCGACCTCGAAACCGGCCTGAAATGGGCGCGCGACGACTACATGCGGGAGGAGGTGGAGCACCAGCGCTAGCGCCGTGCTCTGGAGGAGATCGACGAGCGACGCCATGGCCACGAGGAGGACGGCATCATCGTCCTCGACAACGACGTGGAGGAGTCGCTGACGCCGACCAACCCCGTCCGCAGCGGCGATCCAGGGCAGGGCTGCAGCAAGGATGGCAGCGTGCAGGACAACGGTGACGATGACGGCGGCGACTACACCGCCTTCTACAAGCTCCACGGCATGACTAGGCTCGGGGCGGCGGCGGCGTATTTTTTTTAAGTTTTATGTATGTCTTTGTACAAATATGAATGAAACCGCCTAAATTCCATCCAAAATCGAGTCATTTTCTTCGAATATGAGCCAAAATTGCATTTGAGAAATGGTGTCTGGGTGCCAACTTAGGGCGGCGGTTGGGAACACGACCGTCCCCATGGCGAAAATATCACCGATTAGTCCCTAGAAGGCGATATTTCAGAGCCTTGGGGGGCTGGAGATGCCTTAAGAAGCAGGGCAAGCTGTACATAATCGATAAGTATATGATCAGACATAATTGTAGGATCGAAAGTATGTCTAGAGGGGGGTGATTAGACTACTTGACCAAATAAAACTTATCCTTTTTCCAATTTTAGTTCTTGGCAGATTTTAGCAACTTTTGACAAGTCAAGCAATGTTAACACAATTCAAGCAAGCATGCAAAGAGTATATGAGCAGCGGAAAGTAAAGCATGCAACTTGCAAGAATGTAAAGGGAAGGGTTTGGAGGATTCAAACGCAATAGGAGACACGGATGTTTTTGTCGTGGTTCCGATAGGTGGTGCTATCGTACATCCACGTTGATGGAGACTTGAACCCGGGAAGGGTAACGGCTGCGCGAGTCCACGGAGAGCTCAACCCACAAAGGGTCCACGAAGAAGCAACCTTGTCTATCCCACCATGGCCGTCGCCCACGAAGGAATTGCCTCACTAGGGTAGATCTTCACGAAGTAGGTGATCTCCTTGCCCTTACAAACTCCTTGGTTCAACTCCACAATCTTCTCGGAGGCTCCCAAGTGACACCTAGCCAATCTAGGAGACACCACTCTCCAAGAATTAACAAATGGTGTGTTGATGATGAACTCCTTGCTCTTGTGCTTCAAATGATAGTCTCCCCAACACTCAACTCTCTCTCACAGGATATGAATTTGGTGGAAAGAAGATTTGAGTGGAAAGCAACTTGGGGAAGGCTAGAGATCAAGATTCATATGGTAAGAATGGAATATCTTGGCCTCAACACAAGTGTAGGTGGTTCTCTCTCAGAAAATGTATGTTGGAAGTGTAGGCACGTTCTGATGGCTCTCTCCACGAATGAAGAGGAGGTGGAGGGGTATATATAGCCTCCACACAAAATATAACCATTACACACAACTTGCAAATCTCGGTGGGACTGAATTGATAAACTCGGTCAGACCGATTCAGCAAATCTAGTGACCGTTAGGATTTTCGGTGGGACCGACATGCAACTAGGTAGGACCGATATGGTTAGGGTTAGGGCATAATGTAATCTCGGTGAAACCGATTACACAAACTTGGTGAGACCGATTTTGGTAATAAGCTAACCAGAGAGTTGGTCAGGTAAACTCGGTGGGACCGATTCGCTCATTTCATTGAGACCGAAATGTTACGAAAGGGAAACAGAGAGTTTACATCGCAATCTCAGTGGGACTGATCGCCCATCTCGGTGGGACCGAAACGTTACGAAGGGAAACAAAGAGATTACAATCCCATCTCGGTGAGACCGAGCTCCCTATCGGTGAGACCGATTGGCCTAGGGTTTGTGGCAGTGGCTATGACATCTGAACTCGGTGGCGCCGGATAGAAAGAATCGGTGGGGCCGAGTTTGACTTTTGGTTTAGGTCATATGTGGATGTGATAAAGTAGTTGAGGGCTTTGGAGCATATCACTAAGCATTTTGAGCAAGAGCCTCATTAAGCAACACCTCATCCCTCCTTGATAGTATTGGTTTTTCCTATAGACTCAATGTGATCTTGGATCACTAAAATAGAAAATGTAGAGTCTTGAGCTTTGAGCTTGAGCCAATCCCTTTGTCCTTAGCATTCTCAGGGGTCCATTTTTCTCATCCATGCCATGCCAATCATTGAGCTTTCCAGAAATATTAATCTTGAAATAGCATTAGCTCAACGAGCTATATGTTGTTAGGAATTACCAAAACCACCTAGGGATAGTTGCACTTTCAATCTCCCCCTTTTTGGTAATTGATGACAACATATAGATCAAAGCTTCGACAAATGATAGTAAGAGTGAAAAACATTGTCGCTTTGAGAAGTATGTGAAAATAAAGAGCTCCCCCTAAATTTGTGCATAGTTTAAGATTTGCTTTGGACTGCAAATGCACAATGAGTTAGGATCATGGGTTACTCTTCCATGTCACATACATCTTGGTGGAGCGCTCAAAATGATAATAATTAAACACATGCACTCATCACCAAGCAAAGTGAATGATCATATGGGGATATAAAAGGATAATGTCGTCCAACAAGCATTAAGGTAGCATATGATCAAACACATGATCATCCAAGTATCACACAAAAGCATAAAGTATCTCAAACAACCAAATAACAAAGTTCAACCACCAAAAAACAAGAGAGAACAAAGAGCAACACACTCTCTCAAAGCCTATGATCTATACATTTTCTCCCGCTTTGGCAACAAGTTACCAAAAAGTTCATAAAAATGCATAGGGCTAGATCGACTCTCAGGATTGGTCTTCAGGTGGTGGTGTAGATAAAACTCCAAGGACGAAGGCATCAGTTGATGTAGATGGAGCTGGTGGAGTGGGTGCTTTGGAGCTCGTGGCCATCAAGCTGTAGCTGGTGCGAGATGAAGTTGCTCGTGTCTCAGAATCGCAGCGCAGCAGATCTTTGTCCTCTAGGCACTCTAGCAAAAGCATCAGTGGTAGTCTTGCCCTTCTTCTTCTGCACTTCATCCTGAAGTTGCTCAACAACTGCCTGTATCTCAGTGACCTTCACATCTAAATCATAGAACTTCTGCTCCATGATCCTCTCCAAGCTCTCCTGGTTTTGAGTCAGGGTGGCCAATCCCTTCTCAATCCTCAGAGTGGAGGCAATCAAGTAGCCAAGCTGATCTTGCTTGCTCTTCAGAAGATACTGAGATGCCTCATCAATGGTTGGCATCTTTGCAGGCTTTTCAGTCCTTGCCTTCTCCTTCTTTGCTTGTGCTTGCACAGAAGATGGTTCATTCTCATCCATTACCATAGTGTTGTCCTCAAAGTCTGGGTAGATGGGCATATGATCCTTGTCCAAGAGATATGTGCCAGTGCCCATCTTGGAGTTGATTAGCTCCTGGATCTGTGGGGCATACCCACAACTTCTCTTCTGATCTGCAGCTGTTCTCTTTATAGTTTCCACAATTAGGCTCATGACTTTGAACTTTTGAGGCACATCAAATATGTGAAGTAGGTTAATTGCATGGCCTCTGATGATCTTGTGATCACCTGACTTTGGCAATAGAGTGTGCCTGAGGATCTAGTTGGTTGTTGGCAAACCTGACAGAAGGTAACGTACTGATCCAAATTTGTGTCTCAGGAGCAGCATCTGGGATCTCTCTGTACATATGTGCCATGGTGTTGTGATCCTTCTTCTTCTTGGCATAGACATCCAATTCATCTTCATTCTCCTTAGGAGCATTGATCAATTTTGCCCATTCTTCAACTGTTTACTGGTACCTAGTACCTTCAAACATCCAGACAATCCTTCCATCTGGGTAGAAATGAGCTGTGGAGTAGAACTGCATAATAAGCTCATCTTTCCACTTTGTGAGCTTCTGCCCAACAAAGTCCTCTACTCCACAAGACTTGAGACTATCATTGACTCCAGGATAGTGTTCTTCATTTTCCCTAATGTACTTCCAGTCCACCCATCTCATATCACAGACTATAGGCTTCTTGTCAAGCAACACTGTCTCATAGAAGTCTTGTTGTTCCTTTGTATGGAACCTGTAGTCCACATCGGTTCTTCTCCTGACTGCATAGGGATCAGTCAATCTCCACTGTCTGAGTCATGCATCCTTCCTGAGCTTCATGTCCTCAGCTACTGGATGAGCATCATTGTGATCTAGAATTTTGGGCTTCAACTTCCTCAAGTCATGTGACTCATCATCTTCTTCTATAGCAGCTTCTGGCACTGGGGCCTTGTTCTTCTCTGCAGCTGGATTATCCCTTGTACTCCTCTTGGGTGCATCTTTAGGTTTTGGAGCAGCTGCCTTGGGAGCTTCTTTGGGCTTAGATGGAGCAGCCCGTGATCTTATAGCATCTCCCATAAGCTTTTGAGCTTTAGGTGCTGGTGCAGCAACCTCTTCATCTTCCATCATTGAGGGCTTCCCAATTACTCTGTCCATGGTCTTCTTGACCCTTTCTTTCCTTTTCTTCGCTGCCACAACCTGTTCTTTGGGTGCAGATCCCAAAGTTTCTTGAGTGGATGTTCTGGCCTTTGACATAGGAACTCTCTTGGCACGAACCTTTGTCTTCATTCCTGGCCTAGTGGCAGCAGCTGTGCTATATTCCTTTTTCAGAACTTTCTTCTTTGAGGTGGCCTCATCCTCAATAGCTACATAGTCCTCATCCTCATAATCTGAGGTTCTCTTCTTTCTGGCCCTGGTGGCTGCCTTAGGCAAGTTGCTGGGTGTACTCCTGCTTCCATCATCATAGCTGCTAGAGGGATTAGTGCCCTCACACATGTGAACTTGCTCCTCAGACTTGTTCTGACTGTCACTCTAATCTGACATGATGCAAACACTGACAGCTGACCCTATGAATAGATATAGATAAGATAGATTGGATGAGCATCACAAAGTGCAGAGGTTTTTGCAAAAGAATGAGTCAAAAACTTAGTTTTAGTTTTCCACAGAAAGCATTTCGGATCTACCGATTTGAAAACTCGGTGATACCGAAGCAGCTTTTGGAACCTAAACTAGTGAACTCAGTCAGACCGAGTCACAGTTCGGTGGCACCGAAACTGCTAGGGTTTCACAAAGAATTGAACTCGGTCACACCGATTTGCAATTCTCGGTCAGACCGAGAATCACATGTGCAATGGCCTTAGCCAAATCGGTGGAACTGATTTCAACAACTCGGTTGGTCCGAGATGGTTTCGGCGGAAACCTAACCCTAAATTTTCAATCCACAACTAAACTACGGAGTGACTTCGCTGGATAGAGTGATCTCAATCATGGCAAGATACATGGCAAAACAATGTGCTAGGAATCGGAGTGAGATTAGCACAAGGATCAAGTCCATACCCTAAGTGCGGCGATGGACCTGCTACGACGGCAACGGCGGAGACGATTTCCGTTGACTGTGGTGGAGACCAGCGGCGGGAGGCAGCTGGCGATGAGGAGGACGATCCGGAGACCCAGGGGGCAGAGCAGGCTGAGCGCGGGCGAAGGGGTTCGGAGAATTTTCCAAATTTTGGCCCAGGGATATATATAGCCTGACCCTGTCGGTGCGACCGAGTGGAACAACTCGGTGTGACCGAAAAGTTCAAATCGGTTGCACCGAGATTGAGAACCTAGATCGACTTAGTGATCTCGGTATGACTGAAATGGATAAATCGGTCAGACTGAAACACACAAAGAAGTTTTGGAAGTTTTAGTCTATGACGAATCGGGGACTCCGAGTGCTCCTCACACAGAGTGGTTCGAACCTGACTTGATCAAACTTTGTGATGTAGCATGAATAGAGTTTGAGACAAGAAAAGCATAGATAGCTAGAGGAGGTTCTTAGGCATTCTTGTCCATCCACTTGGCAAAAGAAAAAGGAACCAAACAATCAAAACAACAAGTGGATGTCCTCGAATGAGTAAATTATGCAACCAACATGCTCACACAATAAAATGGCAAATGAAATATGTGGCAAAGCATGCACAACCAATTCTAGCATCTATCAAGCAATTGGCGATGACTAGGTCATCTATATATGAGTATATTGACTTAGGAGTCAAATGAGAACATTTGATCATAGGTCATAATCATCGTTTAAGCACAAGTGGGGTTACCACTTTTACATAAAGCGTTGTTGTGTTTACACCATTAGAGTTGCTTTAGCTCAATTCTTAGAGTAAATCTCCCCCTAGATGTGAGATCCCCCCTAAGAGGGATGAACTAACCTTGGGTTTTGTCAATGATGACTTCATGTAGGTGTTGAAGATGTGGATTCTCAATGTTGATGTAGATCATTTGGAGCAATCCTTTGGAGTGAGTTGCACTTCAAATACCTTGTCCCTTGTCTTACCAACAAGAGGGTTTGTGACTCCTTGAACTAGTGCAAGATGTGGAAGTTGATTGCACTTGTTATTGCCAAAATAATAAGAGTGAAGTATGTTGGCGGAGTCACCCTCGGGAACTCTCTAGTTCTTCTTCTTCGGGATCCACATCATCTTGATGGGAATCCTTGGAGTTGTAGTCGTACTTGATGAAGTAGAACTTGATGTAGTCTTGGGAACCCACTTGACCAAGGCCTTAGGAGCTTCTTCAAATGCATTAATCTCCTCTTGAAGCTTATCCGTGCCTTTTTGCTTGTGGTCTTGTGGTGGAAGATCATCTTGAGCTTGTGTCCCTTTGAAGGAAGTAGGATCCTACTTCTTTTGTTGAGGAACAAACTTCGTCTTGGGGTATTGATCTTCTTCCCACTCAACTCCATTGGCATTGAACTTTCGTTCAAAACCAACACCTTGGTTCTTCCGGTGCCTTCCTTGCTTGCGTACAATTTCCTCGAATTGCTTACTCCCGGCAAGGCTCTTGTAAACACCTTTCTCTATAATTCCCTTCAATAAGCTATTTTCTTGCTCAAGTGTAACTTGGCTAAGAGAATCATTAGTGGAATCAAGAGAACTACTAGAAGCAACAACATTGGATTTAGCATGATTATTGTTACTACTAGAGGAATAATCTTTCTTGTTTTTGTTACTAGACTTGACTTGAGGCATGTAAGTGGATAAGAGTAAACGCATGGCAATGTAAGAAGAACTTTTCTTGCGAATATCATCATGGATTGCCTTTAAGAACTCATGCACTTGCTCAAGGTTGAGCTTTTCAAAACGTAATTTCTCATGAGTCCTTAAAAGTTCTCGATGATCTCCTAAGATAGTTTCATGAGCTAACTTAAGAGTGTTTAGTTCTTCAGTTAGAAACTCAATCTTCTCCTTATCATTGTCATTCTTTTTATCTTGATTAGCATGATTAATTGACGTTTCATCATAGTATTCATCACTAGAGTTGTCAACAAGTAAATCATCATCACCTAACAAGTCATCTTCATCACTATTGAAATCAACATACTCGGGGTGTGATACCTTTGGGCCTTTAGCCATGAAGCATCTTCCAAGTCCTTCATTTGGTGAATCAAATATGTCGTAGGAGTTGGTTGACACAAGTGAGGGAGTACTGGATTAGGGGGTCTCCGGACAGCCGGACTATATCCTTTGGCCGGACTGTTGGACTACGAACATACAAGATTGAAGACTTCGTCCCGTGTCCGGATGGGACTCTCCTTGGCATGGAAAGCAAGCTTGGCAATACGAATGTGTAGATCTCCTCCATTGTAACCGACTTTGTGTAGCCCTAGCCCCCTCAAGTGTCTATATAAAACGGAGGGTTTAGTCCGTAGGACAACAACAACAATCATACCATACGCTAGCTTCTAGGGTTTAGCCTCGACGATCTCGTGGTAGATCAACTCTTGTAATACTCATATTCATCAAGATCAATCAAGCGGATCTAGGTATTACCTCCATTGAGAGGGCCCGAGCATGGGTAAACATCGTGTCCTAGCCTCCTGGTACCATCCGACTTAGGCACTTGATTGGGACCCCCTACCGAGATCCGCGGTTTGACCCCTCGATGGAGGTAAAACCCTACCCTGCTTGATTAATATTGATGACATGGGTAGTACAAGAGTAGATCTACCACGAGATCGAGAGGCTAAACCCTAGAAGCTAGCCTATGGTATGATTGTTGTTCGTCCTATGGACTAAAACCTCCGGTTTATATAGACAACGGAGAGGTTAGGGTTACATAGAGTCGGTTACAATGGAGGAGATCTACATATCCAGATTGCAAGCTTGCCTTCCACGCCAAGGAAAGTCCCATACGGACATGGGACGAAGTCTTCGCCTTGTATCTTCATAGTCCGTGAGTCCGCCAAAGGTCATAGTCCGCCATCCGACACCCCTAATCCAGACTCCTCAAGAGCCCTGAACCAGGCTTCAATGACGACGAGTCCGGCGTGCAGATTGTCTTCGGCATTGCAAGGCGGGTTTGTAACGCCCCGGATTCGATGCGCCAGGTGTCTTCCAGTTTTTCGTCAGCATTGCCATGTCATGTGCTTGCGTGTTGCACTTTGACATGTCATCATCTGCATTTTTATTATGTCATCATGTGCATTTCATTTTGCATACGTGTTCGTCTCATGCATCCGAGCATTTTCCCGTTGTCCGCTTTGCAATCCGCACTCCTATGTCTCCGGCGCCCCTTTTACCTCTTTTCGTGTGCGGGTGTTTAACAGTCTCAGAATGGCCCGAGGTTTGTCAAGCGGCCTTGGTATAGCACCGGTAGACCGCCTGTCAAGTTTCGTGTCATTTGGAGGTCGTTTGATACTCCAACGGTTAACCGGGTAACCGTAAAAGCCTCTTTTGTGTGCAGCCCAACACCCCTTCCAAAGTGGCCCAAAACCCGCCAAACTTCCCTCCATGCTCTCGGTCGTTCGATCACGATCGCGTGGCCGAAAACCGCACCTCATTTGGAGTCTCCTAGCTCCCTCTACCTATTTAAACACCCCTCCTCCCGAAATTCCGGATCAATTCGCAGTCCAAACCCTAGCTTCGTCCTCCTCGCGCCGCCGGACATGTCCATCCGCGCCGGACACGTCCAGCTGCCACGTCGCCCGGCCAATCGGCGGCTGCCATGTCATCCCCGCCGCCCAAGACCTAATCCCATGGCGCCACGTGGCCTCCGCGCCTCTCTCTCTCCTCCTCCGCCGCACACGCCTCATGAGCCAGCAGCTGGGCCACATGAGCCCACATGGCCAGCACATGAGCCAGCGCCCCGCCGCTGCCCGCCTCTCCGGCCGAGCCCTGCGCGCCGCCGCCCACCTCTCCGGCCGAGCCCCGCACCCATGATCGCCGCCCGGCGCCGCCGCATCGCCTCCCCATGGCGCGCCCCGCTCCGCCGCCGCCGCCGCCTCCGGCCCCGCCACCTCGGCTTCTTCACCTCCGCGCCGCGCCTGGCCGCCCTCGCCCACACCGTGCCCCCGCCGCTGAGCTGCGCCTGCCTCGGCCTCGAGCTCCTCGCCGGGCACCTCCTCTTCACGGCCAGATCCGGCCGAGGTCCGCCGGATCCGCCCTCCAGGCGTCCGGACCCCGTCGACCGCCTCTCCGTCCATCTCCGACGAGCTCCGGCGAAGTTCCGGCCGTGCCTCGTTATCCGTGCCGTGCTAGGTTGACTTTCTTCCCCTTCCCCGAATCCTCTAAGTCCCGAGTCTGCTAACATTTTCATGCATTTTCATCATGCCATAACTCTGCATCCGTAGCTCCATTTCGTGCGTGTTATATGTCAAAATGTTCGTCTCGAAGAGTAGATCATTTCATCTCATTGCATAATTTTCATTTGAGCTCATCTTGATGCCCGAAATGCTGTTAGAAGAGTGTTATGTGATGTTAGTTTCAGATTCTTATCAGAACATGCACTTTTGTCATTTTTGCCATGATTGATGTGTGCATCCTATGATCTTGAGTCCTACATGTGTTTTGTAATATGCCATGCCATGTTTACAAGGGTGTATGACATGTATTTTTGTGAACTATGTGGTGACTAGCACAAGCATGCAAACTAGGCTTCATGATGTTGCTGATTTCAGCCCTGTTTTGCTGATATTTTTATGCCATGTTAACTTGATGCTACAGAGAGTTCCATGCATATTTTGAGATACTTCAGTAAGGATGTTTTGTTATACATGTCTTGCTCTATACATACATGCCCTTTTTTGCAATTATGGAGTGCCATAGCTTGAGTAAATCGAGCTCTACTTTTGCTATAAAATGTTTCCTGGCAGATTGTTTACACGTTATTCAATTTTGCCAAGGTTGTTGTTAGTGATCCATGCACCCTATGACCTTGTTCTTGCCATGTATAGCTTCTATTCCATGTCTTCTCACTGTTGGTTGCCTTGCCATGCCATTTATTGCTCTGTGGTGAGTGGTTCAAGCTCACCAACATGCCTACTTATCGTTGTTCCTGCCATGTTTAAATCTGTAATATAACTTGCCATGTTTACATGGGTGCCATCATATCTTCTGATCCTTTTTGGCTTATGGTCAGTAAGGGACTTTTGTTATATGCTTTGAGTAGATTCATGCCATGCCTTTGTTTGCCATGATAAGTTCATGTAACTTGTTGTTTGATAGCTCTAAACATTGCAACCTGATGTTATTGCTGCTAAAGTCTGAAACTGTTATTATTTGCAATCTTGCCATTTCATTTTGAGCATGTTCTAGTGATTTCTGGAGATAGCTCCGTGTTCATGTTTTGTAATGCTTTACCTGTACATCATGCACATGCCTTTTGTTTTCATGTTAAGTTGTTGTAGCATGTTATTTTGATGCTTGCAATATGCCTACTTGCTGTTATGGACAGATTGTTGTCATGACTTGTATAGAGTGTATGTGTTGCACCGTTGCTCCGTTTTGAGTGTGCTCTATATGAAACTTGCTTGATTTTGCATGTAGCTTCATATTATCATGTTGCATCCTTGTTTTTAGGTGTTTGCTTGATGTTTGTATGCATTTTGCATCAATGCCATGGTTAACTTGTTTTGCTCATATCTTCTAGGCCGTAGCTCCGAATTAAATGAACTTTATATGTAACTTGACTAGAATTTCGTGTAGATCATCATGGTTCATTTTAACTTGCTGTTTAACAACTTGAACATAAGGTTTATTCAGATCTGGACCAATTTCGAAATATGCATATGAGGACTTACCTGAATTGTTATATGTTGTTCCCGGCCTCATTTAAACTTGCTTTGATGTGTTGCTCTTGTTTGCATCGTCTCTTGCCATGAGTAGCTTCTTGTAGTCTTGTCATGCATCATGCTTGTTGTGCATCATGCCTTGTTCATGTCTGGTGTGTTTACTATGTTGTGTGCTTCTTCTTGTTAGTTCCTGTTTCGTTGCGATCGTGAGGATTCGTTCGTCTACGCTTGGTTCGGCTTCATCCGTTCATCTTCTTCATGGACTCGTTCTTCTTCCTTGCGAGATTTCAGGCAAGATGACCGCTACCCTGGATCTCACTACTATCATTGCTATGCTAGTTGCTTCGTTCTATCGCTATGCTGCGCTACCTATTACCTGTTTATCAAGCCATCCCAAATTGCCATGTCAGCCTCTAACCTTTTGCACCCTTCCTAGCAAACCATTGTTTGGCTATGTTACCGCTTTGCTCAGCCCCTCTTATAGCGTTGTTAGTTGCAGGTGAAGATGAAGTTTGTTCCTTGTTGGAACATGGAGATGTTGTTCCTTGTTGGAACATGTTTACTTGTTGGGATATCACAATATATCATATATATTATTAATGCATCTATATACTTGGTAAAGGGTGGAAGGCTCGGCCTTATGCCTGGTGTTTTGTTCCACTCTTGCCGCCCTAGTTTCCGTCATATCGGTATTATGTTCCCAGATTTTGCGTCCCTAACGCGGTCGGGTGATTTATGGGACCCCCTTGACAGTTCGCTTTGAATAAGACTCCTCCAGCAAGGCCCAACATTGGTTTTACCATTTGCCACACCTACCCCTTTTTCCCTTGGGAGTCGCGCTCTCAAGGGTCATCTATTTTAGCCCCGGGCCAATGCTTGTCTAAGTGTTGGTCCAAACTAGAGCCACTTGCGGTGCCGCCCGAGGCAACTTGGGGTATCGTCGGTTGCCGTCAGACGATCGCTCATCCGGTCGTGGCTCGAGACGAGATACGCTGCTACTATCGGGATGTCGGCACGCCGGAGGTCTTGCTGGTCTTGTTTTATTGTGTCGAAATGTCTTGTAGCCGGATTCCGAGACTGATCGGGTCTTCCGGGAGAAGGAATATCCTTCGTTGATCGCGAGAGCTTATCATGGGCTAAGTTGGGACACCCTGCAGGGTTTGAACTTTCGAAAGCCGTGCCATGGTTATGTGGCAGATGGGAATTTGTTAATATCCGGTTGTAGTAAACTTGAAGCAAACTCTTCTAAAATACACCAACCGTATGCGTAACGTGAGTGTCTCTTTTCGGGTTGATCGAGAGGAGAACACGGTTCTTGGGTTATGTCGGCGTGAGTAGGTGTTCAGGATCACTTCTTGATCATTACTAGTTGACGACCGTTCCTTTGTTTCTCTTCTCGATCTCATTTGCGTATGTTAGCCACCATATATGCTTAGCATGCTGCAACCTCACCACTTTACTCCTTCCTTACCCATTAAGCTTTGCTAGTCTTGATACCCATGGTAATGGGATTGCTTGAGTCCTCGTGGCTCACAGATTACTACACCACCAGTTGCAGTACAGGTTTTGCGATGATCATGGCGTGAGGCGATGCTTGCTTGCGTTGAGTTCTTCTTCCGCTTCTTCGATCGGGGATAGGTTCGGTCGGCAGCTTTGGGCTAGCGAGGTGGATATTGTTTGAGTTTCTGTTTATGTTTCATCCGTAGTCGGATGTTGATCTCTTGTATATGATGTTGATGTATTCTTGTGGCATTTGTGCCTTATGTATGTATCCCTACCTATTATGTAATGTTGATGTAATGATATCCACCTTGCAAAAGCGTTTCAATATGCGGGTCTATCCTTGGTGGGACCGTCGAGTTCCTTTTGGATAGGGTCGCATATTGGGCGTGACAAGTTGGTATCGAGCCTCGACCGAACCCTAGAGCCCCCTTGTTTGATCGTGTAGTTTGGCCGTTGTTGAGTCTAGAAGAAAACTGTTTTCAGAGTCTAGTTATATCGGAGAGTAGGAATTCTTTTTACTCCTCAGCCCCTTCGTCGCTTTGGTGAGGAATCTTGACATAGGTGTTTTGAATTACTCCTCTTCCCGTTCAAATTTTTCTTTAGGATCACGCAGTGGGTTTTTTCCGGTAGTTGTTCCTCAGCTCTTTTTATCCGGTGCATTTCTCGTCAAGTTGACTCGAGCCTCTTCATCTTTGCAAGTCCAATCCTCAGTTGTTTTTCTTTTCCCACCCGCCCACCCTTCTTCTTCTCGGAACCGGAGTCCGTAATCGAGTATCCTTCCTACTCGTGTGAAGCCTCTGCATTCTTCCTCAACTATTTCAACCGGTGTTTTCTCTTCAAGATATTCGTCGATTTCCCTTCCAAGTTGCCTATGTTTTCCGCCCTCCACCCTTTTCTTCCCGGAGTTTGCCTCTCTCCGACCATCTATTTCATTCGTGTGGAGTCTCTTCAGTCTTTCGTCAATCATTTCAACCGGTGAATTCTCGTCTCGTTCGTCATTCTTCATCCCTTTCTTTTTCCGGTACACTCAATTCAAGTTTTTTTCGGGTTAATCATATTCTTTTCCTTCGAAGTGTTTTCCCTGCTCGTTCGTCTCTCGCCAGTTTATCCTTCCGGAGTCCTCAAGACATCTCAGGAGATTCGTCTGTGTTTGAATTAATTCGAGGTTGTCACCTCAGTCAAATATTTCAGTTCTTCCGGTGCATCATCTATCTGTGCAACATCCCTTTCCAACGGTGTTCTATTTTAGTGGGCCCTAACCCACAGGTCTTTTCCCAGGATCTTACCTGACTCTTCTTAATTTCCCCGGAGTTATTCTCAATTCTTTTCGGAGTTTGACGTAAGAATGAATTTCATCAGTCAGATGCCTTTCCAAGATCGATTTCAAATCATTTCATTATTGGCTCAACCTCTTCGCTTTTCATTCTTCCGGGTTATCTCATTAATTTTGGTGGTGTTTTCTCGTCGTCATTCGAAGATCGAAGAAGAGTTTTTCCTCTAAATCTTGTCCGTTCTCCCGAAGATTCGTAGTTCTAGCTTCATATCATCCTCTCGAATTATTCCATTTGTCAGATATTCTTTTTCTCAACCATCCGGAGTTTGTCAGCAGTTGTTTTTTTCGGAGGCCATCGTTCCAGAAGAATTCTTCGCCCTCATCATTCCAGCTATCGTCCTCTAATTATCCCGGTGCTTCATTCAAGTGTTCTTTAATCAGCTCATGATCTCTTTGTTCTTTTGCATCTAAATTCCCTCAAGTATCTTCGTGCTTTTCTAATTCTTCCCGGTGATTCATTCTCTTTCATCAGTCATTTCTGAATTCTTACGGTGGTTCGTTCAAGATTCTTTTCCTTGTTTATCATATTAATTCATTCGTTCTTTCCAATCCTACCGGTGGGTCATGAAGACCTTCTCAAGTTTGCGATATATCACTTCTCAATACTTTTCAATAAGAATAAGTAGTATGAAAAATCCATTGTTTGTCATCAATTTAATTTGATGAAGGATAAGCATACAATAAATATTATTCTTATTTCATCCAAGTGATTAATCCCTTTCTTCGGAGTTTGTTCTTGTTGAATAAATTCTAGATCCAAGTGTTTTCATCTTTTCTTTTCCGGAGTTCAGAAATGCCCTCGGCCATTTTGTCGGAACATCCATCTAAATCATCGCAACGCTCATCTTATTCTTTCTTCCTTCATTCTATCTCATCATCCTTTTTGTCACCGGAGTTCTTCACGGTGGATCGTCATGATTTAATTCATTCTTTAAGAGTTCATCAAGATTTTGTTGGTGGAGCTCAAGTATCCTTCCTTCTTGCCTTTCGAAGTGTAATTAATTCTTCGTATTCTTTTGAAGTGGAGTTTTGCATTTCTTCGTTCTTCTCAGATATTCAAATCCACTCAATCCTTCCTTCTAAGTTCTTTTCATTCAATTCTTTCAATTCTTCCGGAGGCATCGCGTTGTTTATCTCGTCAAGTGTCATTCCATCTTCTGAAGTTTGTGTTCTATTCTGTCCTTGTTCAACCGGTGTGCTGCCTAAATCCTTTCAATCTTATTCGTTTCTTTTCTCATTCTAACCACTACGGTTAGAACGAGTTGTTTCATAGTCTATCGATTCCGTGAGCTTTCGATTCTCGTCTTTCTCGTCGTTCCTCTCTTCTTCTCGAGAGCTCTCGATTCTTTGCTTCTTCTCTTGAGTTCTTGTTTCACCTCATCCTTTTCCCTTCTGTCTCGGTCCTAAGATCTCGGGGCGAGATCTCTTGTTAGTGGAGGAGTGTTGTAACGCCCCGGATTCGATGCGCCAGGTGTCTTCCAGTTTTTTCGTCGGCATTGCCATGTCATGTGCTTGCGTGTTGCACTTTGCCATGTCATCATCTGCATTTTATTATGTCATCATGTGCATTTCATTTAGCATACGTGTTCGTCTCATGCATCCGAGCATTTTCCCCGTTGTCCGTTTTGCAATCCGGCACTCCTATGTCTCCGGCGCCCCTTTTACCTCTTTTCGTATGCGGGTGTTTAACGGTCTCGAAATGGCCGAGGTTTGTCAAGCGGCCTTGGTATAGCACCGTAGAACCGCTGTCAAGTTTCGTGTCATTTGGAGGTCGTTTGATACTCCAACGGTTAACCGGGTAACCGTAAAAGCCTCTTTTGTGTGCAGCCCAACACCCCTTCCAAAGTGGCTCAAAACCCGCCAAACTCCCCTCCATGCTCTCGGCCATTCGATCACGATCGCGTGGCCGAAAACCGCACCTCATTTGGAGTCTCCTAGCTCCCTCTACCTATTTAAACACACCTCCTCCCGAAATTCCGGATCAATTCGCAGTCCAAACCCTAGCTTCGTCCTCCTCGCGCCGCCGGACATGTCCATCCGCTGCGGACACGACCAGCCGCCCGTCGCCCGGCCAATCGGCGGCTGCCACGTCATCCCCACCCCAAGACCCAATCCCGCAGCGCCACGTGGCCTCCGCGCCCCGCGCCTAGCCCGCCTCTCCGTGAGCCCAGCGCGCCCGCCCGCCTCCGGCCGAGCCCGCCGCCCGGCGCCGCCCGCGCGTCGCCTCGCCCGCAGCGCGCCGCTCCGCCGGCCGCCGCCCGCCTCCTGGCCCGCCACCTCGCCGGCTTCACCCTCCACCGCCCGCGCCCGATCGCTGGCCTCGCCATCACCGTGCCCGCCCGCCGAGCTGCGCCGGCCTCGGCCTCGAGCTGCTCGCCGGGCGCCTCCTCTTCGCCGGCCAGATCCGGCCAGGGTCCGGCCGGATCCGCCCTCCCCCGGCCGTCCCGGACCCCATCGACCGCCTCTCCGTCCATCTCCGACGAGCTCCGGCGAAGTTCCGGCCGTGCCTCGTTATCCGTGCCGTGCTAGGTTGACTTTCTTCCCCTTCCCCGAATCCTCTAAGTCCCGAGTCTGCTAACATTTTCATGCATTTTCATCATGCCATAACTCTGCATCCGTAGCTCCGTTTCGTGCGTGTAATATGTCAAAATGTTCGCCTCGAAGAGTAGATCATTTCATCTCATTGCATCATTTTCATTTGAGCTCATCTTGATGCCCGAAATGCTGTTAGAAGAATGCTATGTGATGTTAGTTTCAGATTCTTATCAGAACATGCACTTTTGTCATTTTTGCCATGATTGATGTGTGCATCCTATGATCTTGAGTCCTACATGTGTTTTGTAATATGTCATGCCATCTTTAGAATGGTGTATGCCATGTATTTTTTTGATCTATGTGGTGACTAGCACAAGCATGCAAACTAGGCTTCATGATGTTGCTGATTTCAGCCTGTTTTGCGATATTTTTATGCCATGTTAACTTGATGCTACTGAGAGTTCCATGCATATTTTGAGATACTTCAGTAAGGATGTTTTGTTATACATGTCTTGCTCTATCCATACATGCCCTTGTTTGCAATTATGGAGTGCCATAGCTTGAGTAAATCGAGCTCTACTTTTGCTATAAAATGTTTCCTGGCAGATTGTTTACACGTTATTCAATTTTGCCAAGGTTGTTGTTAGTGATCCATGCACCCTATGACCTTGTTCTTGCCATGTATAGCTTCTATTCCATGTCTTCTCACTGTTGGTTGCCTTGCCATGCCATTTATTGCTCTGTGGTGAGTGGTTCAAGCTCACCAACATGCCTACTTATCGTTGTTTCTGCCATGTTTAAATCTGTAATATAACTTGCCATGTTTACATGGGTGCCATCATATCTTCTGATCCTTTTTGGCTTATGGTCAGTAAGGGACTTTTGTTATATGCTTTGAGTAGATTCATGCCATGCCTTTGTTTGCCATGATAAGTTCCTGTAACTTGTTGTTTGATAGCTCTAAACATTGCAACCTGATGTTATTTCTGCTAAAGTCTGAAACTGTTATTATTTGCAATCTTGCCATGTCATTTTGAGCATGTTCTAGTGATTTCGGAGATAGCTCCGTGTTCATGTTTTGTAATGCTTTACCTGTACATCATGCCCATGCCTTTTGTTTTCATGTTAAGTTGCTGTAGCATGTTATTTTGATGCTTGCAATATGCCTACTTGCTGTTATTGACAGATTGTTGTCATGACTTGTATAGAGTGTATGTGTTGCACCGTTGCTCCGTTTTGAGTGTGCTCTATATGAAACTTGCTTGATTTTGCATGTAGCTTCATATTATCATGTTGCATCCTTGTTTTTAGGTGTTTGCTTGATGTTTGTATGCATTTTGCATCAATGCCATGGTTAACTTGTTTTGCTCATATCTTCTAGGCCGTAGCTCCGAATTAAATGAACTTTATATGTAACTTGACTAGAATTTCGTGTAGATCATCATGGTTCATTTTAACTTGCTGTTTAACAACTTGAACATAAGGTTTATTCAGATCTGGACCAATTTCGAAATATGCATATGAGGACTTACCTGAATTGTTATATGTTGTTCCCGGCCTCATTTAAACTTGCTTTGATGTGTTGCTCTTGTTTGCATCGTCTCTTGCCATGAGTAGCTTCTTGTAGTCTTGTCATGCATCATGCTTGTTGTGCATCATGCCTTGTTCATGTCTGGTGTGTTTACTATGTTGTGTGCTTCTTCTTGTTAGTTCCTGTTTCGTTGCGATCGTGAGGATTCGTTCGTCTACGCTTGGTTCGGCTTCATCCGTTCATCTTCTTCATGGACTCGTTCTTCTTCCTTGCGGGATTTCAGGCAAGATGACCGCTACCCTGGATCTCACTACTATCATTGCTATGCTAGTTGTTTCGTTCTATCGCTATGCTGCGCTACCTATTACCTGTTTATCAAGCCATCCCAAATTGCCATGTCAGCCTCTAACCTTTTGCACCCTTCCTAGCAAACCATTGTTTGGCTATGTTACCGCTTTGCTCAGCCCCTCTTATAGCGTTGTTAGTTGCAGGTGAAGATGAAGTTTGTTCCTCGTTGGAACATGGAGATGTTGTTCCTTGTTGGAACATGTTTACTTGTTGGGATATCACAATATATCATATATATTATTAATGCATCTATATACTTGGTAAAGGGTGGAAGGCTCGGCCTTATGCCTGGTGTTTTGTTCCACTCTTGCCGCCTAGTTTCCGTCATATCGGTATTATGTTCCCGGATTTTGCGTCCCTAATGCGGTCGGGTGATTTATGGGACCCCTTGACAGTTCGCTTTGAATAAGACTCCTCCAAAGAAGGCCCAACATTGGTTTTACCATTTGCCTCACCTACCCTTTTTCCCTTGGGAGTCGCGCTCTCAAGGGTCATCTATTTTAGCCCCGGGCCAATGCTTGTCTAAGTGTTGGTCCAAACTAGAACCACTTGCGGTGCCGCCCGAGGCAACTTGGGGTATCGTCGGTTGCCGTCAGACGTACTGCTCATCCGGTCGTGGCTCGAGGCGAGATATGCAGCTACTATCGGGATGTCGGCACGCCGGAGGTCTTGCTGGTCTTGTTTTATTCTTGTCGAAATGTCTTGTAGCCGGATTCGAGACTGATCGGGTCTTCCGGGAGAAGGAATATCCTTCGTTGATCGCGAGAGCTTATCATGGGCTAAGTTGGGACACCCCTGCAGGGTTTGAACTTTCGAAAGCCGTGCCCGCGGTTATGTGGCAGATGGGAATTTGTTAATATCCGGTTGTAGTAAACTTGAAGCAAACTCTTCTAAAATACACCAACCGTGTGCGTAACCGTGAGTGTCTCTTTTCGGGGTTGATCGAGAGGAGAACACGGTTCTTGGATTATGTCTGACGTGAGTAGGTGTTCAGGATCACTTCTTGATCATTACTAGTTGACGACCGTTCCTTTGTTTCTCTTCTCGATCTCATTTGCGTATGTTAGCCACCATATATGCTTAGCCGCTGCTGCAACCTCACCACTTTACTCCTTCCTTACCCATTAAGCTTTGCTAGTCTTGATACCCATGGTAATGGGATTGCTGAGTCCTCGTGGCTCACAGATTACTACACCACCAGTTGCAGGTACAGGTTTTGCGATGATCATGACGTGAGAGCGATGCTTGCTTGCGTTGAGTTCTTCTTCTGCTTCTTCGATCAGGGGATAGGTTCCAGGTCGGCAGCCTGGGCTAGCAGGGTGGATATTGTTTGAGTTTCTGTTTATGTTTCATCCGTAGTCGGATGTTGATCTCTTGTATATGATGTTGATGTATTCTTGTGGCATTTGTGCCTTATGTATGTATCCCTACCTATTATGTAATGTTGATGTAATGATATCCACCTTGCAAAAGCGTTTCAATATCTGGTCTATCCTTGGTGGGACCGTCGAGTTCCTTTGGATAGGGTCGCATATTAGGCGTGACAAGTTGGTATCGAGCCTCGACCGACCCTAGGAGCCCCCTTGTTTGATCGTGTAGTTTGGCCGTTGTTGAGTCTAGAAGAAAACTGTTTTGAGTCTAGTTATATCGAGAGTAGGAATTCTTTTACTCCTCAGCCCTTAAATCGCTTTGGTGAGGAATCTTGACATAGGTGTTTTGAATTACTCCTCTTCCCGTTCAAATTTTTCTTTAGGATCACGCAGTGGGTTTTTTCCGGTAGTTGTTCCTCAGCTCTTTTTATCCGGTGCATTTCTCGTCAAGTTGACTCGAGCCTCTTCATCTTTGCAAGTCCAATCCTCAGTTGTTTTTCTTTTCCCACCCGCCCACCCTTCTTCTTCTCGGAACCGGAGTCCGTAATCGAGTATCCTTCCTACTCGTGTGAAGCCTCTGCATTCTTCCTCAACTATTTCAACCGGTGTTTTCTCTTCAAGATATTCGTCGATTTCCCCTTCCAAGTTGCCTATGTTTTCCCGCCCTCCCACCCTTTTCTTCCCGGAGTTTGCCTCTCTCCCGACCATCTATTTCATTCGTGTGGAGTCTCTTCAGTCTTTCGTCAATCATTTCAACCGGTGAATTCTCGTCTCGTTCGTCATTCTTCATCCCTTTCTTTTTCCGGTACACTCAATTCAAGTTTTTTTCGGGTTAATCATATTCTTTTCCTTCGAAGTGTTTTCCCTGCTCGTTCGTCTCTCGCCAGTTTATCCTTCCGGAGTCCTCAAGACATCTCAGGAGATTCGTCTGTGTTTGAATTAATTCGAGGTTGTCACCTCAGTCAAATATTTCAGTTCTTCCGTGCATCATCTATCTGTGCAACATCCCTTTCCAACGGTGTTCTATTTTAGTGGGCCCTAACCCACGGTCTTTTCGAGGATCTTACGACTCTTCTTAATTTCCACAGTTATTCTCAATTCTTTTCGAGTTTGGCGTAAGAATGAATTTCATCGATCGATGCCTTTCCAAGATCGATTTCAAATCATTTCATTATTGGCTCAACCTCTTCGCTTTTCATTCTTCGGGTTATCTCATTAATTTTGGTGGTGTTTTCTCGTCGTCATTCAAGATCGAAGAAGAGTTTTTCCTCTAAATCTTGTCCGTTCTCCCAAGATTCGTAGTTCTAGCTTCATATCATCCTCTCGAATTATTCCATTTGTCAGATATTCTTTTTCTCAACCATCCGGAGTTTGTCAGCAGTTGTTTTTTTCGGAGGCCATCGTTCCAGAAGAATTCTTCGCCCTCATCATTCCAGCTATCGTCCTCTAATTATCCCGGTGCTTCATTCAAGTGTTCTTTAATCAGCTCATGATCTCTTTGTTCTTTTGCATCTAAATTCCCTCAAGTATCTTCGTGCTTTTCTAATTCTTCCCGGTGATTCATTCTCTTTCATCAGTCATTTCTGAATTCTTACGGTGGTTCGTTCAAGATTCTTTTCCTTGTTTATCATATTAATTCATTCGTTCTTTCCAATCCTACCGGTGGGTCATGAAGACCTTCTCAAGTTTGCGATATATCACTTCTCAATACTTTTCAATAAGAATAAGTAGTATGAAAAATCCATTGTTTGTCATCAATTTAATTTGATGAAGGATAAGCATACAATAAATATTATTCTTATTTCATCCAAGTGATTAATCCCTTTCTTCGGAGTTTGTTCTTGTTGAATAAATTCTAGATCCAAGTGTTTTCATCTTTTCTTTTCCGGAGTTCAGAAATGCCCTCGGCCATTTTGTCGGAACATCCATCTAAATCATCGCAACGCTCATCTTATTCTTTCTTCCTTCATTCTATCTCATCATCCTTTTTGTCACCGGAGTTCTTCACGGTGGATCGTCATGATTTAATTCATTCTTTAAGAGTTCATCAAGATTTTGTTGGTGGAGCTCAAGTATCCTTCCTTCTTGCCTTCAAGTGTAATTAATTCTTCAGTATTCTTTTGAAGTGGAGTTTTGCATTTCTTCGTTCTTCTCAGATATTCAAATCCACTCAATCCTTCCTTCTAAGTTCTTTTCATTCAATTCTTTCAATTCTTCCGGAGGCATCGCGTTGTTTATCTCGTCAAGTGTCATTCCATCTTCTGAAGTTTGTGTTCTATTCTGTCCTTGTTCAACCGGTGTGCTGCCTAAATCCTTTCAATCTTATTCGTTTCTTTTCTCATTCTAACCACTACGGTTAGAACGAGTTGTTTCATAGTCTATCTGATTCCGTGAGCTTTCGATTCTCGTCTTTCTCGTCGTTCCTCTCTTCTTCTCGAGAGCTCTCGATTCTTTGCTTCTTCTCTTGAGTTCTTGTTTCACCTCATCCTTTTTCCCTTCTGTCTCGGTCCTAAGATCTCGGGACGAGATCTCTTGTTAGTGGAGGAGTGTTGTAACGCCCCGGATTCGATGCGCCAGGTGTCTTCCAGTTTTTCGTCAGCATTGCCATGTCATGTGCTTGCGTGTTGCACTTTGCCATGTCATCATCTGCATTTTTATTATGTCATCATGTGCATTTCATTTAGCATACGTGTTCGTCTCATGCATCCGAGCATTTTCCCCGTTGTCCGTTTTGCAATCCGGCACTCCTATGTCTCCCGGCGCCCCCTTTTACCTCTTTTCGTGTGCGGGTGTTTAACGGTCTCAGAATGGCCGAGGTTTGTCAAGCGGCCTTGGTATAGCACCGTGAACCGCTGTCAAGTTTCGTGTCATTTGGAGGTCGTTTGATACTCAGCAGTTAACAAGTAACCGTAAAAGCCTCTTTGTGTGCAGCCCAACACCCTTCAAAGTGGCTCAAAACCCGCCAAACTCCCCTCCATGCTCTCGGTCATTCGATCACGATCGCGTGGCCGAAAACCGCACCTCATTTGGAGTCTCCTAGCTCCCTCTACCTATTTAAACACACCTCCTCCCGAAATTCCGGATCAATTCGCAGTCCAAACCCTAACCCGTCCTCCTCGCATGCGCGGACATGTCCATCCGCGCCGGACACGTCCAGCCGCCACGTCGCCCGGCCAATCGGCGGCTGCCACGTCATCCCCACCGCCCCCGCACCCAATCCCGCAGCGCCACGTGGCCTCCCGCGCGCCCCCGCCGCTGGCCGCCTCTCCGGCCGAGCCCCTCACGCCGCCCCCCGCCTCTCCGGCGAGCCCCGCCCGCCGCCGCCCCGCGCCGCCTCGCCATGGCGCTGCCTCCGCTCACGCCCGCCGCCTCCTGGCCCCGCCACCTCGCCCGCTTCACCCTCCGCCGCCCGCGCGTCGCTGGCCTCGCCCGCCACCGTGCCCGCCCGCGGAGCCGCACGAGCCTCGCCTCGAGCTCGAAGCCTCGCCGGCGCCTCCTCTTCGCCCGGCCAGATCCGGCCAGAGGTCCGGCCGATCCGCCCTCCCGGCCGTCCGGACCCCATCGACCGCCTCTCCGTCCATCTCCGACGAGCTCCGCGAAGTTCGGCCGTGCCTCGTTATCCGTGCCGTGCTAGGTTGACTTTCTTCCCCTTCCCCGAATCCTCTAAGTCCCGAGTCTGCTAACATTTTCATGCATTTTCATCATGCCATAACTCTGCATCCGTACCTCCGTTTCGTGCGTGTAATATGTCAAAATGTTCGCCTCGAAGAGTAGATCATTTCATCTCATTGCATCATTTTCATTTGAGCTCATCTTGATGCCCGAAATGCTGTTAGAAGAATGCTATGTGATGTTAGTTTCAGATTCTTATCAGAACATGCACTTTTGTCATTTTTGCCATGATTGATGTGTGCATCCTATGATCTTGAGTCCTACATGTGTTTTGTAATATGTCATGCCATCTTTAGAATGGTGTATGCCATGTATTTTTTTGATCTATGTGGTGACTAGCACAAGCATGCAAACTAGGCTTCATGATGTTGCTGATTTCAGCCATGTTTTGCTGATATTTTTATGCCATGTTAACTTGATGCTACAGAGAGTTCCATGCATATTTTGAGATACTTCAGTAAGGATGTTTTGTTATACATGTCTTGCTCTATCCATACATGCCCTTGTTTGCAATTATGGAGTGCCATAGCTTGAGTAAATCGAGCTCTACTTTTGCTATAAAATGTTTCCTGGCAGATTGTTTACACGTTATTCAATTTTGCCAAGGTTGTTGTTAGTGATCCATGCACCCTATGACCTTGTTCTTTCCATGTATAGCTTCTATTCCATGTCTTCTCACTGTTGGTTGCCTTGCCATGCCATTTATTGCTCTGTGGTGAGTGGTTCAAGCTCACCAACATGCCTACTTATCGTTGTTTCTGCCATGTTTAAATCTGTAATATAACTTGCCATGTTTACATGGGTGCCATCATATCTTCTGATCCTTTTTGGCTTATGGTCAGTAAGGGACTTTTGTTATATGCTTTGAGTAGATTCATGTCATGCCTTTGTTTGCCATGATAAGTTCCTGTAACTTGTTGTTTGATAGCTCTAAACATTGCAACCTGATGTTATTTCTGCTAAAGTCTGAAACTGTTATTATTTGCAATCTTGCCATGTCATTTTGAGCATGTTCTAGTGATTTCTGGAGATAGCTCCGTGTTCATGTTTTGTAATGCTTTACCTGTACATCATGCCCATGCCTTTTGTTTTCATGTTAAGTTGCTGTAGCATGTTATTTTGATGCTTGCAATATGCCTACTTGCTGTTATTGACAGATTGTTGTCATGACTTGTATAGAGTGTATGTGTTGCACCGTTGCTCCGTTTTGAGTGTGCTCTATATGAAACTTGCTTGATTTTGCATGTAGCTTCATATTATCATGTTGCATCCTTGTTTTTAGGTGTTTGCTTGATGTTTGTATGCATTTTGCATCAATGCCATGGTTAACTTGTTTTGCTCATATCTTCTAGGCCGTAGCTCCGAATTAAATGAACTTTATATGTAACTTGACTAGAATTTCGTGTAGATCATCATGGTGCATTTTAACTTGCTGTTTAACAACTTGAACATAAGGTTTATTCAGATCTGGACCAATTTCGAAATATGCATATGAGGACTTACCGGAATTGTTATATGTTGTTCCCGGCCTCATGTAAACTTGCTTTGATGTGTTGCTCTTGTTTGCATCGTCTCTTGCCATGAGTAGCTTCTTGTAGTCTTGTCATGCATCATGCTTGTTGTGCATCATGCCTTGTTCATGTCTGGTGTGTTTACTATGTTGTGTGCTTCTTCTTGTTAGTTCCTGTTTCGTTGCGATCGTGAGGATTCGTTAGTCTACGCTTGGTTCGGCTTCATCCGTTCATCTTCTTCATGGACTCGTTCTTCTTCCTTGCGGGATTTCAGGCAAGATGACCGCTACCCTGGATCTCACTACTATCATTGCTATGCTAGTTGTTTCGTTCTATCGCTATGCTGCGCTACCTATTACTGTTTATCAAGCCATCCCAAATTGCCATGTCGACCTCTAACCTTTTGCACCCTTCCTAGCAAACCATTGTTTGGCTATGTTACCGCTTTGCTCAGCCCCTCTTATAGCGTTGTTAGTTGCAGGTGAAGATGAAGTTTGTTCCTCGTTGGAACATGGAGATGTTGTTCCTTGTTGGAACATGTTTACTTGTTGGGATATCACAATATATCATATATATTATTAATGCATCTATATACTTGGTAAAGGGTGGAAGGCTCGGCCTTATGCCTGGTGTTTTGTTCCACTCTTGCCGCCCTAGTTTCCGTCATATCGGTATTATGTTCCCGGATTTTGCGTCCCTAACGCAGTCGGGTGATTTATGGGACCCCCTTGACAGTTCGCTTTGAATAAGACTCCTCCAGCAAGGCCCAACATTGGTTTTACCATTTGCCTCACCTACCCCTTTTTCCCTTGGGAGTCGCGCTCTCAAGGGTCATCTATTTTAGCCCCCCCCCCGGGCCAATGCTTGTCTAAGTGTTGGTCCAAACTAGAGCCACTTGCGGTGCCGCCCCGAGGCAACTTGGGGTATCGTCGATTCTCGACGTCTTGCTCATCCGGTGTGTGGCTCGAGGCGAGATCTGTGCGGCTACTATCGGGATGTCGGCACGCCGGAGGTCTTGCTGGTCTTGTTTTATTGCTGTCGAAATGTCTTGTAGCCGGATTCCGAGACTGATCGGGTCTTCCGGGAGAAGGAATATCCTTCGTTGATCGCGAGAGCTTATCATGGGCTAAGTTGGGACACCCTGCAGGGTTTGAACTTTCGAAGCCGTGCCATGGTTATGTGGCAGATGGGAATTTGTTAATATCCGGTTGTAGTAAACTTGAAGCAAACTCTTCTAAAATACACCAACCGTGTGCGTAACCGTGAGTGTCTCTTTTCGGGGTTGATCGAGAGGAGAACACGGTTCTTGGGTTATGTCTGACGTGAGTAGGTGTTCAGGATCACTTCTTGATCATTACTAGTTGACGACCGTTCCTTTGTTTCTCTTCTCGCTCTCATTTGCGTATGTTAGCCACCATATATGCTTAGCCGCTGCTGCAACCTCACCACTTTACTCCTTCCTTACCCATTAAGCTTTGCTAGTCTTGATACCCATGGTAATGGGATTGCTGAGTCCTCGTGGCTCACAGATTACTACACCACCAGTTGCAGGTACAGGTTTTGCGATGATCATGACGTGAGGCGATGCTTGCTTGCGTTGAGTTCTTCTTACGCTTCTTGATCGGGGATAGGTTCGGTCGGCAGCTGGGCTAGCGAGGTGGATATTGTTTGAGTTTCTTTTATGTTTCATCCGTAGTCGGATGTTGATCTCTTGTATATGATGTTGATGTATTCTTGTGGCATTTGTGCCTTATGTATGTATCCCTACCTATTATGTAATGTTGATGTAATGATATCCACCTTGCAAAAGCGTTTCAATATGCGGGTCTATCCTTGGTGGGACCGTCGAGTTCCTTTTGGATAGGGTCGCATATTGGGCGTGACAGGGTTCCTCCTCCGAATACTTCATAGAAGATTTTGAACACAAGGATAGTGTCCGGCTCTGCAAAATAAGTTCCACATACCATCGTAGAGAGAATAATATTTGCACAAATCCAATCTGCGGCGTATTCATGATGTGACATCACACCACGGCCAAGCCTTTATTGAATCATTTTCTGTCCCACCTCAAGCCAGCGTTTAGCGAGGCGGTTTCCTTGGCACGTCTTGTCAAAGCAGAGATCGTGTCCCCTTATTCCGGGATTCTCATCAATACGGGCGTGGGTAACCCAATCGTGCCCGTTGGCGCGTCTCCTCTATCGAAGGCGAGTCCCAAACGGTCACGGGGAAGGCTCTTGGTATTCAACCTCTTTATAAAGAGACCAAGGCTCTACTCCTTTCTTCAATCTCAATCGAATCCGCCCCTCGCCTCGAGTTCCAACACCCAAAGCTCCAGATTTAGGCGCTTCGGACCTTCAATAATGTCCGGCTCCGACCTTCAAGGCCGGTGGATGCCTTCCTCCATTACGGAAGAAGACGTGCTAAAGCTAAGAGATGCCAGGTATTTAACCGGTGAAATTTCACATAGGCTGCCTGCTCAAGGGCAGGTTATTCACACTCCCAAGCCTGGTGAGAGCGTGGTGTTCGCGTCTCACTTCCTTCGGGGGCTAGGCTTCCCGACGGACCCCTTCGTGAGGGGGCTCATGTTTTATTATGGGTTGGAATTTCACGACTTGGATCCGGAGTCCATCCTCCACATCTCATCGTTCATTGTCGTGTGCGAAGCCTTCCTCCGTATTACCCCTCACTTCGGATTGTGGCTTAAGACCTTCAAAGTGGAGCCGAAGATGATCAAGGGGCAGCAAACGGAGTGCAGAGGGGCTGTTATAAGCAAGAATGCTGACGCTCCATGGCCCGAGGGCTCTTTTCAAGAGGAGTTCAGCTTATGGCAATGAGAGTGGTTTTATATCACAGCTCGGGGGCACCAAGTGGGTGGCGCTACCTGCCTTCGCTTCGGGTCCTCCCGGGTGGCGTCATGGGTCAATAAAGGGCTCGACTGGGGCCATCCAGGGCGTGCCATTGTTGCGGGCGGCATTCAAGATCTCTGAAAGAGACATCAACCTGGCCGTAGTGACACGAGGTCATGTTGATTCGCCGCTTTTGCCACCAACGCCGCCCCCTCCTCCTGGGAGTTTAATCCGGACGGACGACGAGCTCTCCAACACTTCTGGTAGCGCGCGCCCATGCAGATGTACAAATTGTTCTTGGATCACAAGCAATGTGTCCGACTCGACCGAGGACGCAGGTTTGAGCTGCAATCGCCGGATACTCAAGTAAGTAGCCATGTGCCGGACCGCTATCCGTATATCATCATTAAATTGCCCTTAAAGAGTTGTCCCTTAAACAGGAGTGGATAAGCGAAAGCAAAGCTAATCGGTGTCGGCCCCCTCCCCGAGACCACGCCGATCCGTGTTAACCAGGATCTTTGGAGGTTGCGCCTTTGGAAGAAGCGAAGGGGGAACAAGGAAGCTACCGTCTCCGAAGAAGGAGGTTGTCAAGAAAAGAGGAATCGAGAATCCCTCCATCCAAGGAAAGAAGAGGACAGCCTCACGAAGACCGGAGACCATGGTCTCAAAGCGGGGAAGAAATCTTCGTCGAGAGGTCCTGCACCGGAGGTGCCTCGGCCTCCTTGTGCCCTCAAGGGATCAGCCCTCCAACAAGCCGTAAGTAGAGGGGGAGTTTTAAAATAAGAGACATCCCTATTCTATTCACGAGAAAGATAACTGAATTTTTACCTTGTAGTTCGGATCTCAGCCCTTCTCGGCAGATCTCATCTTGAGGATCTTGGAGATGATGGAGAGCGAACGCCTCCCCTACCGTGCCGCCTTGTGAGGCGGGCGACCTGAGTGTCGCCACGGAGGTTTCTCCAAATCCAGCGGGGCGGAAAGCAGCCGTATGGCTCCCCAAAGCCCTCGTGTCCGGCCTTGAAAAAGGCCATCGGACAAGTCCGCACCGTCTGGTGCACGCAGTCGGAGGAGTGAAGGATCTGCTCGGCGGCGTCTATCTCGAAGAACATCGTGCATTGATGGTCACGGTGATTGAAAGGATTTCATCCGCGGAGAGCGGGTTACGAGGCCGTCGGGAGTTCTTGACAGGTTTTGAGTTCTGCGAAATGATGTACCTTTTGACAGTTCCGCATATAAAAGATGCTCCCTGTATAGATAGTAGCCCCTGAGACTCGGTGCATTGTCAAAAATGGCAGCGCGCCGAGGATCATAATCCCAGGTATAACATGACGCTCTTCCTATATAGGTGGCGAAGTGTCCGGTGGCTAGCCGGACTGATGAATTTGCCGAGCTAAAGTGGCAACTTGACGTGGCGGATGCCGACATCGCGCTTGTCAACAAGCGTCTTGACGAGTCACAAGGTATGCAATTTCTCCGCGGACACCTGGTAAGGGGGCTTAATGCCCGTGCCTTACAACATGTATGCTTGATGCAGATGGTGCCGCTGCCATGGAGAACCTTCAGGCGGAACTCCCCCGAGCCAAGGAGCAGGCCAGAAAAAGTGATGCGGCTGCCTTAAAGGCGGCCGAAGAGCTGAAAGCCGAACAGGCTGCTCACTGCCGAAGCAGGAAGGAAATGGCCGAGATGGCTGTGACGTTGAAGGATGCTGCCGACCGCTGCAAGCTTCTTGAAAAAGAAGGTCGGGCGGGATAAAAGGACCTGGAGAAGGCCACTACCGAGGCCAAGGATGCTCGCTCTGCAATGAGAGCCATGAAGCAGGAGCTACGTCAGGCCAAAGATATTGCGGCTGGAAAGCCCTTTATGCTGCGGATGAAGTTCGGGGATCCTAAATATGCTTAGTTGGACCGGCAGTGGAGTGCGGCGGATACTTATCTGGACTTGGCGGCAAGTGCCATGGACGCGGTCGAACACTTTCGAGATCAACAGGATCACGAAGTGGAAAAGCTTTTTTGGTCGCAGTTCCACAATCCAGAGCGCCCACTTCCATTAACCGAGCGTTTGGCCGAATGGGCGGAGCTGAATAGGTTATCCGGACTCGCCATGAAGGATGTCGTGAGTCATCTGTGGCCGGAAAGGCCTGAGCCGAAGAGTTATTTTGGTTTGGTGCAGCAGTTCCTTGGTGCAGTGCCGCATATCAATGCAATGAAGAGGTCAGCATGCATAGAGAGTGCGCGGATGGCTCTTGCCCGTGTCAAGACATACTGGGCGGAGATGAAGGCCACCGACGTTGCATCCCAAGATTCGGACGAGAGCCGAGTACCTGCCGAGCACTATTTTCATAAAGTTCTGCAGGGCGCTCGTTTAATAGAGACGCAATGCTCGAAGGATATCATGTTCGAATAACATGTATTATTGTAAAACAATGTTTCGATGGAATATAAAAGCTTTTTATACTTGTGCCTGCAAGAAATAAAATACCTCTTGTGCGATCGTTAATGTATATGTGTATATAACCTGAAAGATGGCAGTCTTCGGCTTCAGCCCCCACGCATATAATGCAGGGGTGTTCGCAGAAGGCGCATTTTCACACTTGATCCAACGTCTTGGTCCTATAAAGGAGGTGATAGCGCAGCGAACTAACAACGGACTATAATGCTTTATCACTTTCACTTAGCCATAGGAGTTTGACAGTGGGGCTACTATATAGCCCCTAGGGGCACCGCGCTGGCCCAAATTCGGGACACGTGTGTGCCTGACCGGGAAACAGCCCTTCGTTAATGCGGAGGAATCCTAAAGATTCCGGTGAGTCATCGAGTGGTTGACCAGTCTCACGCTATATCATGACAGTCAGTTTTCGGCTTTCTCTACTGAGGTGCTCGCTTTGGCGAACCGGGGCACAATCGCGATAGTTCTCCACAGTGCCGCCTTAGCCGATAGGCGGGCGTAAGGCAGCAAAACACAGAGGCAGGCAAACCCAACATTTGACCAAAGACATGATTCGGAGCTGATGCATATAAGGCCAAACTTCATGACGCGAACACTCCCTAAGGTATTCGGTCTTTATGAAAGCGGGCTGAACAACACCCTTAGTAATAAGCCCAATTGTCCAGTGCAGCGCAAAATCTGGCGTGGCCAATGCCAAGGCGCCAGCCTCCACCTCGGTTATAGCAAGAAACCGGGGATGTGTATCAACAAGAGACAGTAAAAAGGTTTACGCGGGTCTTAATCTGAAAAGAATCCTTGGAGCAGGTCCCTCTTGCATGTCTGCGCTGTGTCTCCGTTGTGCGTATCACGGCCGGGTGTAGCACGGTGTTCATCTGTAAAGAGAGAACTTAGTTGAAAAGATCATGCGAAAATGTACGTTATATTAAATAAACAAAGTACACTTTAAAATGAATAAAATTGAGCTTTATTGTCTCTTGTTGTACATGCGCGGAGCCCTTGAGCGGGGGCATGCGGCTAGTAAGCCCTTGTATGTTTCGCGGACTCGTCTAGCCATGTCAAGGTGCGAACGACCTGTTTAGGTGCTTTGATTAGTGAAGCCGGTTTAGTGTGTGGTTGTTAAGGCAGCCGCACAATCTTCCGCGCTCGAGGAACACTCGATATTTCCCTTTAATGAGATGATGCCTCGTGGACCGGGCATTTTAAGTATAAGGGATGCATAATGCGGTATTGCGTTAAAGCGGGCGAAAGCTTCGCGTCCCAGTAGTGCTTGATAGCTACTTGTAAATGGAGCGATGTGGAAGGTTAGCTTTTCACTGCGGAAGTTGTCGGGTGAGCTGAACATAACTTCTAGCAGGAGAGAACCCGTACAATGGGCATCTGGGCCTGGCGTTACCCCTTGAAAGGAAGTGTTGCTATGGCGAATTGTTGTTGGGTCTATCCCCATTTTGCGGATTGTGTCCTGATATAGCAGGTTTAAATCACTGCCGCCGTCCATTAGGACTTGTGTAAAGTGGAGTTAACAATTATCGGATCTAATACCAAGGCAGTCCTGCACTGCATTCGGATACTTCTAGAGTAATCCTGATGGTGAAGGTGATTGGTTTTAACAACCCGTGGCGGGACTCCTCAGGGATAGGCCGTATGGCGGCGTATCTCTATAGGCGCCACTCTGTTCTCCCTTTTGTCACGTGAAGTGAATTTACTGTTTTGACTTCTTGTGGGAAGTTCTTTTGTTTTCGGTGCTCTGCTTGTGGGGTTCGTCATCGTCCTCGCTTGGTGTGTCGAGCCCTTGTGTTCGGCGTTGAGTTTGCGGATTGCTTGAAGACCCAACAATCTCTGTGGGTATGGTTTGCGAGCTTCCGGGAGTCTTGTGGATTTGACATATCTTGTCCAAGATTTTGTTTAGGTTAGATAGCTCGTCCTGTTCTCCTTGAGGGCAGCTTTTTACGATTCTGCCGGCGCTTTTGAATCCGGCGTTAACTGCCGTGCTCTTGGGTTGTTTCCCTTGGTGCAGCGCTGGTCCTTGCTGCATCGCGTTTCCGTTCCATCCCTAACTCCGGATGTACTTGGGTCGCTGGTACTGCATCTTGCCAACCAGCTATCCTCTCCTGCATAAGCGGGTCATGAGGCTTGTTAATGCGGCCATTGTTCTTGGCTTTTCTTGGCGAGGTGTCGGCAAGCCATTCGTCTCGAACTCTTGTGTTTGAAAGCTGCTAAGGCTTGGCGTCCGGATAGTCGACTATCTGGTTCTTTTAGTAAGAAATATGTTCGAGTTTCGGGCTGACTCTCCGGGTTGTTGAGTTATATGACTTAAATCATACGCATCCGGAGTTGGGACATAGGTCCTTGAAAATTTGCGAAAAGCATCCTCGAGCTCTTCCCAACTTCCAATGGTGTTTTCGGAAGGCTTTTAAGCCAATGTCGGGCTGGCCCTTTGAGTTTGAGGGTAAGTATTTTATGGCGTGGAGATCATCTCCTCTAGCCATGTGTATGTGGAGGATGTAATCCTCAATCCGAGACTCAGTGCATTGTTCCGTCGTATGCCCCTATGTTTACGGGCTTGAATCCGCTGGAAATTCATGATCCAGCACCTCATCAGTGAAACATAGGGGTGTCTGGCGCCCCATATCTGGGCGTACCGCGATGTTCGGATATTTGATGTGTTGCATTGCTTACTAGAGCTTGCTTTCTTGGCCCATAGATGGATCTGGCTGGGCCATCTTTTGATCTGGATCCTTGTGCGGATCGCGTGCGGCTTGTGTGCGAGTCCTTTGCCGCCTTGTGTTGGCCATGGGGTCGTTTGTCCGACCGGGTGGCTTCCTTATTTTTGATTGCGGAGGCTCTAAGGCCTCATCATCAAATTCGGCAGTAATTTTAAGCCGGATAGCTCTTTGTGTGGCGATTGTCGTCGTATTTATCTGCGATGGTGAGTACTTTGCTCCATCTAATTCTGAGTGCATCTTCCGCTGTTTTGAGCTTCCGCTTCGCTTTTTTCAGGCTACAGCGCGATGTAACGAGCCTTTTTGGAGGTTCTTCTGCTCCGACAACTTGTCGGCGTGAGTCGTCCGGACTGTTGTCTTCATTGGGGGCGGGTTGTTTATCAAGTTGCCCTATTGGACGGTTGCTCGATGGCATGTTAAATGCGTCCGCGGTTCGCCTGCTCTATGGCTAGAGTCTGTATGGCTGCTTTCTCTGTCAAGGTGGGGTTTGGGCGGCGCTTACGCGCCGCTTTGATTGCTTTTAGAGGAGCGATCCCTCGTTGTGTCCCTTTGTTCCTCGTCATCATTTCCTTTAGGTGTATCCACCATGTATACATCGTGAGATGGGGTGGTTGTCGATGGCCTATAAGCTGGTTCTGTCCGTCTCCTACATCGTCGTCCATACCGTCGATGTTTTGGTCAAGTCGAGCATGTCGGTTAAATCGTCGACAGTGGCTACAAAGTGGGTGGTGGGTGGGCTTTGAATTTCTTCGTCGTCCGCATCCCAACCTTGCCGACCATAATCCGGCCATGGCTCTTCGATAAAGAGAGACTTTAGTGAATTCAGGATGTCGCGAAGGGCGGTCTTTGAAAGATGTCATGGCGATGAACTCCATGATAGGCGCCCAATCGGATTCGATTGGTAGGGGCGCGGAAGGTTCGGAGTCCGGAGAAAAGTCCGGCACCTTGGAGTCACAAGGTCCGCAAAGGACAAGGCTGGTGTTCGGCTCGATCGTCGTAGAGATTGCAGCCCCCGAGGCGGTGTCTAGCCACCCATCCTCGATTGGCGCAGTCGGCTCCGAGCTAGAGGTCGGGCGGAACAATCGGTGCGACCTCGAGGCCTGCTCGGCAGCATAGCTAGATCATGCCCATCGTGACAGTGCGGCGCGCTTGGCCGTGGCTCGAACCCGTCGAAGATCAAGTCTCCACGGATGTCAGTCGTGTAGTTCAAACTTCCAAATCTGACCTGATGGCCAGGGGCGTAGCTTTTGACCTGCTCCGATGGCCAGCGAATTGGCCCGCGATGCAAAGCTGCCAAATCTGAAGATCTGTCCGGGAGAAGCGTCTCACCTGGACGCATCATTGTTGATGATCGGAGGAGCCATCGGGCCTAAAGATGATGACACCGAGGAACTCTCAATGAAAGCACCAATGTCGGTGTCAAAACCGGCGGATCTCGGGTAGGGGTCCCGAACTGTGCGTCTAGGCGGATGGTAACGGGAGACAAGGGATCGATGTTTTACCCAGGTTTGGGCCCTCTCGGCGGAGGTAAAACCCTACTCCTGCTTGATTAATATTGATGATATGGGTAGTACAAGAGTAGATCTACCACGAGATCAGAGAGGCTAAACCCTAGAAGCTAGCCTATGGTATGATTGTTGTTCGTCCTACGGACTAAAACCCTCCGGTTTATATAGACACTGGAGAGGTTAGGGTTACATAGAATCGGTTACAATGGTAGGAGATCTACATATCCGTATCGCCAAGCTTGCCTTCCACGCCAAGGAAAGTCCCATCCGGACACGGACGAAGTCTTCAATCTTGTATCTTCATAGTCCAGGAGTCCGGCCAAAGGTCATAGTCCGGCCATCCGGACACCCCCTAATCCAGGACTCCCTCACCGACATTGGTGCTTTCATTGAGAGTTCCTCTGTGCCGTCAACGTGAGGCTTGATGGCTCCTTCGATCATCGGTAACGATGCAGTCCAGGGTGAGGTTTTCCTCCCCGGACAGATCTTCATATTCGGCGGCCGCGCTGCGGGCAACTTGCAGCCATCTGGAGCAGATCGAGCTACGCCCACAGCCACCAGTCAGGTTGGAAACTTGAACTACTTGCCAACATCCGCGGAGACTTGATCTTGACGGATTCGAACCATGCCAAAAGGCCGCACGATCACGACGAGCATGATTTAGCTCTTTCGTCGGACAGTGTTCGGGAGATCACACCTACAACTACTCTGGCCCTTAATCCGGAGCAAATCGCGCCATCGGAGGACGGGTGGATAGACCCCGCCATGGAGGCTGCACTCTCAGTGGCGATAGAGCCGGATACTGACTTCACCCCTTACGAGAGCTGTGTTGCCAAACTATTGGATTCGTCACCGGCCACGGACTCCGAGCCGCCTGCGCCCATGCCTATCGAATCCGATTGGCCGCCGATCATGGAGTTTACCTCCACGGATATTTTTCAGCACTCACCTTTCGGAGATGTGCTAGATTCATTAAGGTCCCTCTCCTTGTCAGGAGAACCTTGGTCGAACTATGTCCGGCTAGAATGGGATGCGGGCGACGAAGAAATTCGCTACCCACCCACCACCCACTTAGTAGCCACTGTCGACGATTTAACCGACATGCTCGACTTCGACTCCGAAGACATCGACGGTATGGACGACAATGCAGGAGACGAACAGGAACCACCGCCCATAGGGCACTGGACCGCCACTTCATCACATGACATATACATGGTGGATACACCCAAAGAGGACAGTGACGAAGAACGGAAGGACGCAGCGAAGAACAGCTCCATCGAGAAGCCAGCAAAGCGTCGGCGTAGGCGCCGCTCCAAATCCCGCCTCGGCAAAAACAGCGATAACAGCGAAAGAGAAAACAACACCCTAGTCGACTCCAGGGGAAACAACGACCACATCGACCCAGCGGCAGAGCAGGATGAACCAGCAAACGGAGAACATAGTACGGATCCGCTGACCAAACACGGCGACGCCGAGGATAAAGCTCATAAACCCTCCTCCGGAGAGGAAAACAGTCCGGACGAAGATGCAAACATCATCCCGGAAGAGCACTTGGAACAAGAGAACCTCCGCAGAAGGCTTATCGCCACAGCGAGGAGTCTGAAGAAGCAAAAGCAAAGGCTTAAGGCCGCACAAAATACGCTCAACAGCAGATGGAACAAAGTGCTCGACAATGAAGAAAAGTATGGTGGAAGTTACCACACAAAGAGCTATCCAAAGCGCAAGCTATTGCCTGAATTCGACGATGAGGCCCTCGAGCCCACACAGCCAAAAAACAAAATGGCCAACCGGTCGAATCAACCACCTTATGGCCGCGATAGAGCGGCTAACAAAGCCGCACATAAGTCAACACACGATCCACGTGAGGACTTGCGCCAAAAACCCAGTATGACCAGATCCATCTACGGATCTAGGAAGTGTGCTTCGGCACAAAAGGAAAACCGAATACTACAACCGTCTGAGGCATACGATACATTAAAATACTGGCGCGCGCACACCCTATGTTTCACCGATGAGGTCTTGGACCACAATTCCAAGAAGGATTCAAACCGGTAAACATAGAAGCGTCTGACGGGACTACGGACCACAGGGTGCGGATTGAGACTTTATCCTCCATATCCATATGGCTCGCGGAGACGATCTCCATGCCATCAAGTACTTACCCCTCAAGCTTAAATGACCAGCTCGGCACTGGCTGAAAAGCCTCCCCGAAAAATCAATTGTAAGTTGGGAGGAGCTCGAGGATGCTTTTCGGGCTAATTTTCAAGGGACCTATGTCCGACCTCCGGATGCGGACGATCTAAGTCATATAATTCAATAGCCCGGAGAGTCAACCCGAAAGCTTTGGAACAGGTTTCTCACTAAGAAGAACCAAATCGTCGACTGCCCGGATGCAGAAGCCTTAGCAGCTTTCAAGCACAGCGTCCGAGACGAATGGCTCGCCAGACACCTCGGCCAAGAAAAACCCAGAACAATGGCAGCCTTGACAAACCTTATGACCAGCTTTTGCATGGGCGAAGATAGCTGGTTAGCCTGCAGTAGCACCAGCGACCCAAGCACATCCGAAGTCAGGGATGGCAATGGAAAACCATGATGCAGTAAAAACAAGCGTCGAAATACAGAAGACATCGAGATATCTGGTGGTAGCGCGGATTCGGGGGCTCTCGACGGGTCGTGAAAAAAGCCTCTCAAAGGCAGCAGAGATGGACCGTCCAGCCTAAACAAAATTCTAGACAAACTATGTCAGATCCATGGCACCCCCGATAAACCTACAAATCACATCCACGGAGAATGTTGGGTCTTCAAGCAGGCCGGTAAGCTAAGCGCCGAACACAAGGGGAGGGAGACACCAAGCGAAGACGAGGACGAACCTCGCAAGCAAAGCACTGGGGGATAGAAAAAAATTCCCACCAGAGGTTAAAACAGTCAACATGATCCACATGACGAAGGGGAAAGGCAAACATGCACTCCGAGACATAAGCATCGTAGAGCCCGTCACCCCTAAGCTTAACCCCTGGTTAGCCTGCCCGATTACTTTTGATCGCAGGGATCACCCGACAGGTACCCGGCATGAAGGATTGGCTGCCTTGGTGTTAGACCCAATAATAAATGGATACCATCTCACACGAGTACTTATGGACGGCGGCGATAGTCTAAATCTGATATATCGGGACATAGTCCATAAAATGAGAGTGACCCGACAAAAATCAGCCACAGTAATACTACCTTCAAGGGAGTAATACGGGCCCAGAGGCCAGCTGCAGACTCTCTATTACTAGAGGTTGTATTCGGTTCTCCGACAACTTCGAGCGAAAATTTAACCTTCGATATCGCTCCATTCCGAAGTGGCTATCAAGCACTACTCGGAAGAGTGGCTTTCGCCCGTTTCAACGCGATCTTGCATTCGCTTCTCTCAAAGTGAAGATGCAGGTCCGTGGCATCATCACCATTAGCGGAAACATTGAAAGTTCCTTACGAGCGGAAGAACGCGGGACGGCTTTAACAGCCGAACACTAAATAGCCCCTCCCCCCCCCCCCAACCAGAATAAAAGGATCGGTCGTCAAGACCGCGGACACGGCTAGGCGAGTCTGGCGCATTACTAGCTATAACAGCTTAGATAAACCCGAGATCAGTTTGATGGTTATACCCCCATAGATGGCACCAGGGGCTTCCCGCGCGTAATCAGGGCTAGTTCGGCTCAGCTCGACTTATCTTGAATTTTAATGGTTCATTGAAAATAACCAATTTCTTTTTGGAACGACAACTTTCACCTAAGTTCTTCTCTTTTACAGATGACGATTGTGCCACACCCGTCCAGGATACGGCACAATGGAACCTGTGTGAGAGCGTGCAGCGGGGACCAGCTCAAAGGTTTCTTTTAGATTAAGACCCTCGTAAACCTTTTTCTTGTCTTTTGTTGTTCATCCTCCGGATACTTAGTATAACCAAGAAGGATCTTGGCGTTATTGGCATTTAGCCGTCGAGCATTGCGATACACGGACACTAGGGGTTCATTATCAAGGGCATTGTTCAGCCCGGCATATGTTATAAAGACCGAATACCTTAGGGAGTTGTTCCGTTTCCCGGTCATGTACGTACGCGCCCCGTATTCGGACGAGCGCGGAGGTACCAGGGGCTATATAGTAGTCCCACCGTCAAACTCCTATGGCTAAGTGAAAGTGTTAAAGCAATATAGTCCAATTGCCTTGTCCGCTGCGCTACCACCTCCTTAATGGACCAAGACGTTGGATCAAGTGTGAATACGCGTTTTTTGCGAACACCCCCGCATTATATGCGTGGGGGCTAAAGCCGACGACTGCAAACTTTCAGGTTATATACACATACATTAACGGCAAGAGGTATCATAATACTTTCAGGCAAAAGTATAAACACAGCCTTTATAATTCAATAAAACATTGTTTTTACAATGGGAATACATGTCACTAGAACATAATATTCTTCGAGCACTGAGCTTCTATTGAACGAGCGCCTTCAAGGACTTCTCCAAAGTAGTGCTCGGCAGATACTCGTCCCACGGCCAAACTCGGGGTTGCAATAGTGGTGGCCTCCATCTCTGCCCAGTATGTCTTGACACGGGCAAGTGCCATCTGCGCACCCTCTATGCACGTCGACCTCTTCATAGCGTCGATGTGCGGCACAGCACCAAGGAACTGTTGCACTAAACTAAAATAACTATTCGGCCTTGGTCCTTCCGGCCATAGATGATCCACAACAGACCTCATGGCAAGCCCGGACAATCTATGGAGCTCGGCCCACTCGGTCATTCACTCATTCAGCAGCAGCGGACGCACTGGAACATTGAATTGTGACCAGAACAGTTGTTCCACTTCGCGATCTTTTTGGTCCTTGAAGTACTTGGCCGCATCAGCAGCACTGGCTGCCAAATCCACGTATGCGTCTGCAGAACTCCATAGTTGATCAAGAGGGCATGCCGGATCTCGAACTTAAATGCGCAACAAAAAGGGCTTCCCAGCCGCGATATCTCCGGCTTGACACAGCTCCTCCTTCATCGCTCTGATTTTAGAGCGGGCTTCCTTGGCTGCTATCATGGCCTTCTCCAGGTCCGCCGCCTTCACTTGACTTTATTTTTCAAGAAGCTGGTAACAGTCGGCGGCATCTTTGAACTCAACGGCCATCTGGGCTATTTTTTGATTGCTTTGGCAATAAGCAGCCTGTTCGGCTCTCAGCTCTTCGACCGCCTTTAGAGCGGCTGCATCACTATTCCTGGCTTGTTCCTTGGCTCGGGCAAGTTCCGTCCGAAGGGTCTCCACGGCGGTAGCTCCATCTGCAGTCACCAACATATTAAAGATACTAGCATCATGCTCCTCTTACTATGTGTTGATCACCGGAGAAATCACATACCCTGCGCTTTGTCGAGCCATTTGTTGACAAGTACGATGTTGGCATCTGCCGCATCAAGCTGCCGCTTTAGTTCAGCAAACTCACAAGTCCGGCTAGCCATCGGACCCTCTGCCACCTGCACATGAAGGCGGCCTGATTATTACCTGGGACTATGATCCTCTGTTTGCCGCCGTTCTCAACGACAACCAGAGTCTCAGGGGCTACTATCTGCATAGGGCACACCTAACGTGTGCGGTACTGTCAAAAATATACACTATTTCATGTACCTCAAAGCCTTTCAGCAGACTCATACAAGCTTCATGCAACCCGCTTTCGGCGGATGAAATCCTCTTAATCACCGTACCCATCAGTGTACGATGCGCTTCTGAGATAGCCACTTGCTCCAGAAGATCCTTGATCGTTCGATCGCTTTGCCGGACTATTCGGACTCTTTACATTGCTCTCCTTAGGAGCCGCATGCTGAGGACTTCGGGTGGTCGAGGGATTATTCTCTAGCCTTGGCGGATCAGGAGAAACCCTTCACGACGACACTTTAGCGTCGCCCGCCTCATGAGGCGGGGTGGCATGGGGAGGCGTTTCGCTCTCCATCATCTCCGGAAGAAGATCCCCCGAAGACGAACTCTGTTGAGAAGGGCTACGATCCGAACTGCAAGATATATGCTTCGGTTATTGTTCTCAGAGGTAAAGCAGGATATTTTTACTACTAAGTACCTTTTGTTTACTTACAGCTCGGTGGAGGGCTGATCCCCTTGCAGACACTGTGCGGCAAGGGTACCCCGCGAGGCAGGGCCCTCTGGCGAAGATTTCTTCCCCCGTTTGGAAACTTTTGTTTCCGGGTCTTCAGAGGTCGTCCTCTTCCTTCCTTGGGGAAGGGAATTTCAGATTCTTCTCCCCGGTTATCCTCCTTCAGCGGGCCTTCTTTCCCAGGTTGGATGAATAATGAGTGAGGCCGCTTTCAGCCTCCTTATTTCCCCTTTGTCATCCCCGAGGCGCTGATAAAGCGCCCGGCTTAGCATTTTGGCGGGGCTGGATCTCACGAGCCTTGGGAAGGGGCGAACACTGATCATCTTCGCCTTTTTGCAGTCTGGTCAAAGGCGACTTTTTGAGAATGATGTTGTGATAAATAAAAAGGCGGTGTATTATTGCACGGGATTACTTACTTGGGTATCTGGACGATTGCAGCTCAGACCCGCATCCTCGGTGAGGTCCGGACACCTTATTTGTGGTCTGAAGAACAATTTGTACATCTCTTCGAGCGTCATACCGAAGAAGTTCTGGATAGCTCGCGGTCCTTCCGGGCTGAACTCCCACATTCAGAGAGGTCGACGTTTGCAAGGTAGGACTCGACGAACTAGCATGACTTGCATTACCGTTACCAGGCTGACATCTCTCTCGAGGAGATCTCGGATGCGACTCTGCAACATCGGCACATCATTCGCTAGCCCCCAGTCAAGTCCCTTGTTGATCCACGACGTCAGTTGTGGTGGGGGCCCGAGCGAAAGGCAGGTGGGGCCACCCACTTGGTACCCCAGGGAGCTGTGATATAAAACCACTCCCGTTGCCATAAACTGGACACCTCTGGGAAGGAACCCTCTGGCCATGGAACATTGGCGCTTTTGCTTATTGCGGCGCATCCACACTCTGCATGTCGCCCCTTAGTCATCTTCGGCTTCGCATTGAAGGTCTTGATCCATAGGCCGAAGTGTGGGGTAATGCGGAGAAAGGCTTCACACACAACGATGAACGACGAGATGTGAAGGATGGAATCCGGAGCTAGGTCATGGAAATCCAGCCCATAGTAGAACATGAGCCCCCTAACAAAGAGATCTAGAGCAAGGCCTAGCCCTCGAAGGAAGTGAGAGATGAATACCACGCTCTCGCCGGGTTTAGGAGTGGGAATGACCTGCCCTCGAGCAGGCAACCTGTGCGGGATTTCGCCGGTTGAAAACCTAGCCTCCCTTAGCTTCTTGATGTCTTCCTCTGTGACAGAGGAGGGCATCCACCGACCTTGAAGGTTGGATCCGGACATGGTTGAAGGTCCGAAGCGCCTGACCTGAGCCTTGGGTGTTGGAACTCGAGGTGGGGGAAGGATTCGATTGAATGCAAGAAGAAAAAGGACAGGCCTTGGCCTCTTTATAAAGGGGATGAATATCAAGCGTCCTCCGCGTGGCCATTTGGGACTTGCCTAAAATCGTGGAGTCATACCAACGGGCACGATTGGGTTACCCACGTCCGTATTGATGATAATCCCATAATTAGGGGGACACGATCTCTGTTTCAACAAGACGTGCCAATAAAATCGCCTTGCAAAACATAAAGTGGCAGGCTGGTTGAGAAAGACGGTTCGTCATGGCCAGACCACGGCAATACGTCACATTATTAAAAACGATCGGTAGATTGGATTTGTGGAAATATTGTTCTCTCTACGGTGGTATGTGGAATTTGTTTTGTAGAGCCGGACACTATCCTGGTGTTCAAAATCTTCTATGGAGTATTCGGAGGAGGAACCCGCCTTGCAATGCCGAAGACAAATCTACGTGCCGGACTCGTCGTCATTGAAGCCTGGTTCAGGGGCTACTGAGGGAGTCCTGGATTAGGGGGTCTCCGGACAGCCGGATTATATCCTTTGGCCGGACTGTTGGACTATGAAGATACAAGATTGAAGACTGCGTCCCGTGTCCGGATGGGACTCTCCTTGGCGTGGAAGGCAATCTTGGCAATACGGATGTGTAGATCTTCTCCCTTGTAACCTACTCTGTGTAACCCTAGCCCCCTCCGGTGTCTATATAAACCGGAGGGTTTAGTCCGTAGGACAACAACAACAATCATACCATAGGCTAGCTTCTAGGGTTTAGCCTCTACGATCTCGTGGTAGATCAACTCTTGTAATACTCATATTCATCAAGATCAATAAAGCAGGAAGTAGGGTATTACCTCCATCGAGAGGGCCCGAACCTGGGTAAACATCGTGTCCCCCGCCTCCTGTTATCATCCGCCTTAGACGCATAGTTTGGGACCCCCTACCCGAGATCCGCCGGTTTTGACACCGACAACAAGTGCTAGACCGGCAACAACTTCATCTTGAGTATATTCAGAGTCGGAGAGATAGCTTCTCTCGGAGTGATTGTCCGAGTCGGAGCCGGATACCCATTCACCAACATGAGCTTGATGTCTTTGTTTTGTGTAGCTCCTTGATGACTTGTCCTTCCTTTCTGAATCCATGCTTCTCTGGGATGTTCTTCGTTCATAACGATCATCTCTACTCCTTCTCTCTCTTGATGGTGATTCTTCTCTTCTACTTCTTCTTTTTGGAGAATCTTCTCTTCTTTGTAGGGTGCCGTACACTCATTGGAATAGTGTCCGGGTCTTCCACAATTGTAGCAATTTCACTCTCGACTAGAAGATCTTTTGTCATTGTAGGACCTTGACTTGGAAATTCTCTCTTTGCTTCCACTCTTGTAGAACTTGTTGAAGTTCTTCACCATTAGGCTCAATTCTTCATTGAAGGTTGACGCTTTGTAAGCACCACTTGACTTGTTATGGAGCTCCTCCTTATCCTTGAGTGACATCTCATGAGCAACAATTCTTCCAATGACTTCCGTTGGCTTGAGATCTTTGTAATTGGGCATCATTTGGATCAATGTGCATACGGTATCATATTTTCCGTCCAAAGCTCTTAGGATCTTCTTGATGATGAATTTGTCGGTCATCTCTTCACTTCCTAAGCCGGCGATCTCATTTTTTATAAGAGCAAACCTAGAGTACATTTCAGCGACACCTTCACCATCCTTCATTTTGAACTTGTCAAGCTGACTTTGAAGCACATCCAACTTGGATTCCTTGACGGAGTCGGTACCTTCGTGCATATCAATCAAAGTATCCCAAATTTCCTTTGCATTCTCAAGACGGTTGATTTTTTTGAATTCTTCGGGGCACAATCCGTTGAAGAGGATATCACAAGCTTGAGCATTATATAGCAGCATCTTCAACTCTTCCGCGGTAGCTTCACGGTTCGGTTCTCTCCCATCAAAGAATTCACCTTGCAAGCCAATGCACACAATAGCCCATACGGCGGGTGAGGGAGTTCCGTACTAGGGGGTGTCCGGATAGCCGAACTATCATCATCGGCCGGACTCCAAGACTATGAAGATACAAGATTGAAGACTTCGTCCCATGTCCGGATGGGACTTTCCTTGGCGTGGAAGGCAAGCTTGGCGTCTGGATATGTAGATCTCCTACCTTTGTAACCGACTTTGTGTAACCCTAGCCCTCTCCGGTGCTTATATAAACCGGACGGTTGTAGTCCATAGGACGAACAACAATCATACCATAGGCTAGCTTCTAGGGTTTAGCCTCTTTGATCTCGTGGTAGATCCACTCTTGTAACACACATCATCAATATTAATCAAGCAGGGGCGTGAGGTTTTACCTCCATCAAGAGGGCCGAACCTGGGTAAAACATCGTGTCCCTTGTCTCCTGTTACCATCCGCCTAGGCCTTGCGATTCGGGACCCCCTACCGAGATCCGCGGTTTGACACCGACATTGGTGCTTTCATTGAGAGTTCCTCGTGCCGTCACCATCGGGAAGGATGCCTTTTCCCATCTTTAAAGGCGGCGCCGTCGTCAAGGGAGCTTTGGCCGCCGGCCGAACTATCCGACTAGGCGGTTTCTCATGACCGCTGTTCGCCACCGCCCGACAATGACCTCTCAAGTCATTAAAAGCGATCTTCACGTCAGCTCGGAATTCGCCGAGCAGCTAGATCGATCGAGCTCTCCTCCGTAAGCGAGCTCTTGGATCGCGCCGCCGCATCACAGGAGTCGCTACCGACTACGATCAGATTGGGCTTAAAACCGATCGAGAGAAATTAACTCTCCTAGGTTACCCTGCGTTGTCGTGGAAGAGGAACAATCGGCGACTCTTCTTCCATGTTAAAATCCAACTATGTCCGGATTCGGATCCCTCCATGCGGATTCCAGCGGAGGGGCGGGCGCTAATCAAATCTTGAACCTAAAGTCGGGCACGGACCAGATTTGTTGGAAAGCGCTCAGCAAACCAAGCTTCGAATCCGGAAGCTTCTTGGCCTGAGCCTCGGTGGGCGGAGTTCGAACTTAATTCCACCCGCCCACCCAAACATAAGCGATCTATCTCAAATCGGCAAGAGCTCGTCGAAACAGTACATCATTACTGGGCCAGATTCCTCCTGGTTATGAACAGGATAAAGGACTGTCGTGAAGAAAGCGCGATCTCAATCTTACGCAACAATTGCACGGACAAGGGAATCATAAGCGCCATCGATTAAATCGCGAAGTTTCACGCCTCGCCGACCTAGCGACCATCATACAAAAATCTTTAGCGATGGAGAGTGCACGGAAAACCGAAACTAGGTTTTGGGACAATCCGACCACGAATACAAACCAGTCCAAAATAAAAGGGTGCTTCATACTCAAGCACACAGGTTAAAACCAAAAATCAAAAACCTCCTAAAGTGCGGAACCGTACTAGAGGGATGGCTCAACGGACCTGCAAAATCCATAATGCGGGCGCCACTCCAACACACAGCCTTGGCGTGTTGGATACTACGCCAGTGGCCAAAAGTGGCATAGGCTTTTTAGCCCGGGCAACCAACCCAGCATACCAATGCGGTATTAACAGTCTTGAGACTTTCGCATCAAATAACATGCGAAGCGAACAATCCGCAGCCTCGCGAAGTCTACCAAGTAGCAACAACAAATCCATGGGCGACACGGCTATCACCTTCAACGCCAGCGACGAACCTAAATTCGAACAGCTAGAGCACCGGCCGCATTGGTCCTCGGTCCGATAGTGGGCGGTTTCCGTCTTACTAAGGTACTCATGGATGGCGGCAGCGGATTAAACCTCATCTATGAAAACCCTTCAAAAATGGAAATTGGTGGAGCCGCATTGGCGAAGCAGCACAACCTTGGAGGATAATCCCTAGTCGAGAAATGCGCTGCACGGAAAAATCACACTAGATGTAGTGTTGGCTCACCGGACAATTACAGGTCCGAGGAGGTCACGTTCCAAGTGGCCCCATTCGACAGCGGATATCACGCTTTGTTAGGGCGAGAGGCATTCACAATCTTCAAGCTATACCCCACTACGGGTACATGAAGCTCAAAATGCGGACCCAATGGGATAATCACTCTCGCCCGATGATCCGGATCTGACACTCGGCGCTGAAAATAAGACAGCCGCTGGCCCTAGAGGCATTGTCCGAAGCCCTAGCGGTAGAGGAACTAACTACGCTGCGCTCCACGGTGGATAGGGACGATGTGATACTCGATAAGAGGTCCAAGTCCACCTCTTTTAAACCAGCGAGGCGAAATAGTCAAATTTCAGGTCCATCCAACGGACCCCACAAAGGCGGCCTCCATTGGGGCACAATTAAGTCCTGATGTCGAAGCCGCTTTCGAGAATTCCTTCGGGAAAATTGGGACATTTTGCACGGCACCCTTCGGACATGCCGGGAATCCCACGCTTGTGGGCGAGCACAGCCTAAATATCCTAAAAGTTCAAGCCGATCAAACAAGCTCTTGATGATTTTCCGAACCCAAAAGGCAGGCAATGGGAGAGGAGCTAGCCAAACTCTTAGAAGCGGATTCATCGGAGATATAAAACATCCGGACTGGCTAGCCAATCTAGTAATGGTACCAAAAGGACAAATCCTGGCGCCTCTGCGTCCATTTTAAAGACCTTAACAAGGCATGTCCAAAGGACCCTTTCCCCTCCCTCGCATCGACCAAATCATCGATGCTACCGCGAAACACGATTCATTGTGCTTCCTCGGCGCATACTCCGGATACCATCAAATCAAGATGGCGGAAAAAGATCAGGCCGCAATGGCATTCATTACTCCATATGGGCCATTACGCTTCAACACAATGCCCTTCGGACTCAAAAGCGCGGCGCAACATATCAGCGCATGATTCAAACATGTCGGCTACCCGGATAGGCAAAACAGTAGAGGCATACGTGAGCGATGTGGTCGTCAAGACCAAACACGTCGGAACTCTAGTAGAAGACTTGAGGTGACATTCGACGACCTCCGAGCATATGACGTTAAGCTCAATCCGGAAAAATCGTCTTAGGCGTACCAGCGGAAAGCACTTGGGCTTCATCGTATCCGGTAGAGGAATTGAAGCAAACCGGCCAAAATCCGAGCTCTGTCACAATTGGATATTCAAAAGACCTCAAGCAGATACAAAACTAACCGGATGCGTGGCGGCCTTAAGTCGCTTCATCTCCCATTTGGGAGAAAAGGCTCGCCCTCTACCGCCTCCTCCGCGCACGAACATTTGAATGGACGGATGCTGCCACAGGCCGGACTTCGAAGAAATAAAGGCCATCTGGCAACAAATCCGGTTCGGCGCGCCCAACCTGGGCGAACCTATGTTATTATATATCGCAGCAACACATCAAGTTGTCATTAGCGGTACTTTCGTCGTTGAGCGAAAGCGAGAGAACACAATTCCCTCTTCAAAACCGGTGTACTACGTATCCACTGTTCTAACTCCATGCAAATCCGGTACCCACATTATCAAAAGATAGCGTGTCACGGTGTTCATAGCATCCGGAAGCTGCGACACTACTTTCAAGAGTGTTCAATAACGGTGGCCTCGAAGTACCTCTCAGCGATATTATAAACAATCGCGGCCTTAGCGGGCAGGATTACAAAATGGGCTATCGAGCTCTTACCATTTGACATAACCTACAAACCACGGCGAGCTATAAAGTCGCGGAGTTACGGCTGACTTAAATCGCGAATGGACGGCCGAACTCCCTAAAAAGTGCGGCGCATACTCCAACTGGATCATGCATTTCGACGGATCCAAAATGTTGGCTGGCTTGGGGCTGGCGTCGTCTGGCGTCCCCAGCTGGAGACACGATCAATCGTACTTCAAATAATGTACATGGACTCCAACAACGTGGCGAATCGAGGCCCTTCTACATGGCCTTGGGATGGCAATCTCCATGGGCATTCAACGCCTAGAGGTGTGCGAGGATTCAAACCTCGCAATATCCCAAGTAAATGGAGACTTTGGCGTAAAAGATCCAAAATGGCAGCTTACCACAGCGCCGTCCTAAAATGTCAGCTCGGTTGAAGGACTCGAATTCCACCATGTAGCCGGGATAATAACCGGCAGCGGACATGTTAGCACGCATCGGCGCGAAAGCGAGGCGCCGTCCCTCAAACATCTTCACAGAGCGGCTCTTTAAGCCATCCGTATTATGGGAAGAGGAGTCGGAAATAACAATCCGGGCCAGCTGCATCACCTAACTCAGACCATTACGACACAATCGGTGGCTCAGCCAGCGAAATAACACCTTGACTCACGAAATAATGGCAGTAATTGCCCGTGGATAGAACCATTCCTAGCCTACTTAATGCGGCAGGAACTTCCGAAGACAAAAATGAGGCCCGCTGCATAGTTCGGCGATCTAAAGCCTACAAGGTCCATGAGGAGAACTTTATAAGAAAAGCACAACGGAGTCCTTCAAAGGTGTATCTCCGAAGAGGAAGGCGAAATCTCTGGCTGAAATTCACGCCCGGACTCGGCGGGCACCACGCTGCAGCCGGGCCCTTGTAGGCAAGGCCTTCCATACAGGATTTTATTGGCCGACAGCCGGGCAGATGCTCGGGACTTAGTCCAACGATCGTCGGTTGCCAGCTCTTTGCTAATCGAGCCACATGCCACCCACCGCCCTCAAAACTATACCAATTACACGCCGTTCGCGGTGCAGGGGCTTGACATGGTAGGACCCCTTAAAGGGAACCCACAAGCACAAATACTTATTGGTCATGGTGGACAAATTCACCAAATGGATTGAGGCCAAGCCGGTTAAAGCGGCAGAATCCGAACGGTGATAGACTTCATATCCGGGGTAGTACACCGTTTTGGCGTCCCCACAGCATCATCACGATAGCAGCACGAACTTCACGGCCGGCGAGGTTAAACTCTGTTGCAAAACATGGGCATCAAGCTTGATTACGCTTGATCTATCACCCCCAAACTAATGGTCAAGTCGGCGAGCAAATGGTCTAATCATGGCGGCATCAAACCCGGACTAGTGCGGTCCCTCAAGGAATCTAACACGCCTTTGGGTAGAGGCTCAACTCCGTACTCTGGGGCTGCGGACCACTCCAAACCGAACTCTGGATTCACACCATTTTTTATGGTATCTGGCGCGAGGCAGTTCGCCTGCGATATAATTCATGACTCACCTCGTGTGTGCATGTACGAAGAAAGAAGAAGCCGAGTTGGATCGGCAGGACAGTTTGGACGCCTTAGAGGAGGCGGGGCGTGGCAAAGGCTCGTTCCGCATTTTATCGATGAGCAGGCTCGAAGATATCAAAGCGAGAAATGCGGGCCAAAACTTACAATGTTGGCGAACTTGTTCTCGCTGCGGGACAAGAAAAAGGACAAACTTAAGCCCAAGTGGGAAGGTCCCTTCATCATCTACCAAGTCGACCGGTAGACATACCGTCTCATGCTTGTCGACAACCGACTCGAGCTGAACCCATGGAGCGCAGCCCGTCTCCGAAGATTCTCGCCTAACGCCGGACTCCAAGTTCGTCTCACTCCCCGTCCACCTTTTTATATTTTTACTGTCTCTTGTCCCCTCCTTCTTCCCACTTTTTTCAATACCTTTTATAGGCTGATTTGCTTTGTTCTTTTACACTTGATGTGCTCTGGCACTCATTATACAGGGGCTTCTTTAACGAAGCTTATTCATACGAGCTTCACGCCCAATACATGTCATACTTCGCATGTACCTTTTATTCACCATTGTATGCATCGATATGACTTAAGTTTTGGCCAAGCTGGGTTGCTGGCTCTGTGCTTACCCCTCGTTCCCGATTGTTCGGCTAGGAGGTAAAGGAGCACCTCTGCGATTACTCTTGCCGGGTCAGCGGATGTGTACCTCGGTGGGTGAAGCCGAAAGCTAGCGTTCTTAAGAGAATATTGATCGGTGACTTGAAAGATGATTTATTACTTACTTATTTATCTGCCCCTAGATGCTTTTTCTACTATTTTCGCAGATCCGGCATTGCACTTTAGGGCATGCCTCCCGAGAAAGGAACCCTTAACGGAACTATTCTCCTGGAAGATGTTTCTTACTAACCATGTAATATAACATAACTAGTTGGGCACTTATGCGATAAAGCAATTATGACCCCGACGCCTTGTCTCCATGCATGCCCGGTTCTTTTATAACCGTAAGGGTATTCGGACACACTCCGGACTGTTGGGTCCCGAGGTTGAAGCGAAATGGTCCATAAAGACAAATGATCTACAATCCGGCTAGAAGGCATTTTACATGTCATTTCAAATTACATCGTCAACCCGATTGATTGTACTCCTCCTCAATCCCATCTAACGGGCTGTCTAATTCTGATCCTGTTGGGAATATTCGTGACCAGTTCTACTTGGCGTACATCAACTCACGGGATCTCCTTCCCGTCGGGCCCGCAGTCCGACCTCGGCCATGTGGTTTGGGTCAGCCTTGGTAGCGTGTCTTTACCATGGCCCAGCCTCCTGGCGCCTGACGGCGAGCCGATATCTTCCACAAGCGGAGGCGCCGCCGTGCTCCTGAAGCTTCTCGGCAAGCTCACCAAGGCCCTCGGGTAGGGAGGCGGATGGCCATAAAGCATGAGCAGCGCCACTCATCGCTGCCGAACACGTTCGAGCAATTGCACCAGCTCGGGAAGTTGGTCACCCGTTGACTCGAGGCATTTCCTCCATGAGGCGACACTGTGAGCACACCTAAAGACATATTTACGTCAATCGACTTCCTCGCCGAATTCTTCTTTTCAAAGGAATTTGTTCAAGCACTTACTATAAATGCAGCGACAAACCGCTGATTCTCCTTCACGGGCAGACAGCTGGGCCCGAACACCTTTCAGCTCTTCTCCTCGCTGGGTGTGGGCATCTTGGAGCTTGTTTCTCTCTGCTGCACCTTCATAAGCACCCTCTCGCCGCCTTTAGGCGGCGCGATGGCTGTTGCTTGTCCGGATCTAGTCCGGCGCCCTCTGCAATATTATTGTCGATTCACGCCGCACTTTGTTAAATAATTATCTTTTCAAAGTCGTCTTACCGGTGGGGGTCTCTGTGGCTCCCCACATGGCGGCTTGATCTTGACCTCAAGTTGGGCCTTGCACTCTTGGAGCTCACAGGACAGATGGGTATTCTTCTCCGTAAGATCCTGCATCATAATTGATCCTTAAATCAGTTATTTCAACTATTTTAAGTCTCGGGACTCTTGGCATATATAACTATTAAAATTACTTACCGTATGTCTTTCACATACTGCTCCGTGGCTCTGGTTAACCCATCTTGGCGGCGCGGAGTGCGCATTCCGCATCAAAGGCATTTAACGCCTCCGGGGAGAAACACGCGTCACGAAGAACTGTCGGCGGCGCTTGTGATTCATGGCGCTCTCCACCTCGAACCGGGTGGCGGACAGCCTATCGGCATCCTCCGTGGGAGGCGTCCGCTCATTCCTTGTATTCGCCTCCCCTCCGGACCATGCGTTGGAGCATGGCTGGCGGAGCTTGATTGGCAACCTCTCCGGACCTTTGTCCGTGGCGCTCTTCTGGAAAAGTTATGAGCATTAATATACCTCCAGGGGATCCTTCCCTTAAAAATAGCGGTGCTCCGTGCCGTTCTGCGGCGACATTTCGGTTCGCGCTGCACTCCTCTTCCGCTTTCTTTGGGCGGATGACCCTTGTTGGTCGGCCGCGGTGGTTCGACTTCCGCCTTAAAGGCACCTCTGCGATGCACCATCGGTATGGGATGGTCGAGTTGGCGCGGATCAAATGATGGTGTCAAGACCTCGGTCGTAGTCACAGGGAGGCGAAAACAAACCGGGGTAGTCAGCCGTAATGGCGACTAGGGCATTGTCTATGCTACGTTGGTGGAACACCCGTCAATCAGCTCCACCTTTATGTCCGGATCCTCTTGGAGGTCGGATCAAGGATCGTTCGGATTCTCGGGCTGTGGAGTTAGGCTTCGTATGCCCTCCACGTCCGGCGCAGCTCTGCGTCGAAATCACAGAGTAAGATACTTGACTTTAAAAAGTATGGATCGGGTAGATGAACATCCGCTTACCCAGCTCAAGGGTTATTCATAGAAAATCCATTCAACGGATTCTTGCGGAGAAGTCCTCCTCCTCTCCCTTGTACAAGCCGGACAGGATCTTTGCCAGATCGGCTGCCGAGCTTGGCCCTTTGCGGCCATGACGGGTGGCGTCATCTTCCCCGTTGAAATCCCACATAGGGTGGCCCCTATATTGGAGTGGCTGCACCCCTCGCATAATGCACGTGGCCATGACTCCAATCATGGTCAATCCGGAGTGGGCCAGTAACCTAATCCGGCCCATCAGATAATGGACGCTCCTATCATATTCCCGTTGAGGGCTCATGAGCGCCAACTCAGGCGTTTCTTCAAGGGAGCATTGTTGAACTCCGGAGGCCGATCCGAACTGGATCCGGCAGAGGGGCGTCCTCCATGTAGAACCATTCCGAAGGCCAGTCTTCGGACGCCTTCTTCGAGTGTACCGGATGGATATCCGGTCCCGGCGATGCGCCATATTTCGGCTCCGCCCACTTGATATATCGACCCCTCATGAGAGCGAGTGCGAGACAAAACAATCTCTTCCACAGCGCAAAATGGGGCTCGATGCCCAGAACAGCTCGCAAAAGAGCTATGAAGCCCGCGATGTGCAAAATGGAGGCGGGCGTGAGGTGGTGAAGTGGAGTCCGTAGAACTCTAGGAGCCCCGGAGAAAGCGGATGTATGGAAATCCGAGTCCCCTTATTAGATAGGGGACAAAGCATACCCGCTCCCCTTTGGAAGGGTTGGGGCGCTCTTCGCCTGCTTTCCACCCTTGTAGGTGGCTAGTCCGCTCGAACCGGAACCATGAAAGCTGGGGAAGATATCCCTCGGTTTGGAGTGCCACTAGCTCATTGTGTGGGCCTGAGCATCTCCCCAATCTCCTGGCTTAGGGCTGGGGCGCGAGAGGAGGAGCAGCGTCGGCTATCCATGATGGAATGGATTTTTGTCGAGGTGCTTGATGAGAACTTGCGGATGGAGGATGATGTGAGCTGGATCTAGATCCTCGCCTCTCTTATAGGCGGCTCGTTCGCACGGCTAGGGGTAAAATGTAAAAATACCCCAGCCTTTCGCATTAAATGACGACACGTGGAAGAAGGCCATTATTGGGCATAGAAGCCAAGGGCGCAACATTTATAAGGAAGCGGACACTATTCGGCGGGAACATGAAGTTTGAAGGAGAACCCGCCTTGCAACGCCGAAGACAATATCTGCGCCCGGACTCGTCGTCGCTGAAGCCCGGTTAGGGGCTCTTGAGGAGTTCGGACTAGGGGTGTCCGGATAGCGAACTATCATCATCGGCGGACTCCAAGACTATGAAGATACAAGATTGAAGACTTAGTCCCGTGTCCGGATGGGACTTTCCTTGGCGTGGAAGGCAAGCTTGGCGATCTTGATATGTAGATCTCCTACCTTTGTAACCGACTTTGTGTAAACCTAGCCCTCTCCGGTGCTTATATAAACCGGACGGCTTTGTAGTCCATAGGACGAACAACAATCATACCATAGGCTAGCTTCTAGGGTTTAGCCTCTTTGATCTCGTGGTAGATCCACTCTTGTAACACACATCATCAATATTAATCAAGCAGGACGTAGGGTTTTACCTCCATCAAGAGGGCCCGAACCTGGGTAAAACATCATGTCCCTTGTCTCCTGTTACCATCTGCCTAGACGCACAGTTCGGGACCCCCTACCCGAGATCCGCCGGTTTTGACACCGACAGCGGGGTTATGTCCAAGAATATACATTTTCATCTTATGCTTCCAACTAGCAAAATTAGTACCATAAAAGTAAGGACCTCTACGGTGGTAATTTCCCTCGCTAGACGCCATACTCTCCTAGGTTGTGAAACCAAGGCAATGACTACCAAAAGCTATGGAAATCAAAGCAAATGGAGACCAAAGCTCTGATACCACTTGTAGGATCGAAAGTATGTCTAGAGGGGGGTGATTAGACTACTTGACCAAATAAAACTTGTCCTTTTCCAAATTTTAGTTCTTGGCAGATTTTAACAACTTTGGACAAGTCAAGCAATCTTAACACAATTCAAGCAAGCATGCAAAGAGTATATGAGCAGCGGAAAATAAAGCATGCAACTTGCAAGAATGTAAAGGGAAGGGTTTGGAGGATTCAAATGCAATAGGAGACACGGATGTTTTGGTCGTGGTTCCGATAGGTGGTGCTATCGTACATCCACGTTGATGGAGACTTCAACCCACGAAGGGTAACGGCTGCGCGAGTCCACAGAGAGCTCCACCCACGAAGGGTCCACGAAGAAGCAACCTTGTCTATCCCACCATGGCCGTCGCCCACGAAGGACTTGCCTCACTAGGGTAGATCTTCACGAAGTAGGCGATCTCCTTGCCCTTACAAACTCCTTGGTTCAACTCCACAATCTTGTCGGAGGCTCCCACGTGACACCTAGCCAATCTAGGAGACACCACTCTCTAAGAATTAACAAATGGTGTGTTGATGATGAACTCCTTGCTCTTGTGCTTCAAATGATAGTCTCCCCAACACTCAACTCTCTCTCTCTCTCACAGTATATGAATTTGGTGGAAAGAAGATTTGAGTGGAAAGCAACTTGGGGAAGGCTAGAGATCAAGATTCATATGGTAAGAATGGAATATCTTGGCCTCAACACAAGTGTAGATGGTTCTCTCTCAGAAAATGTATGTTGGAAGTGTAGGCACGTTCTGATGGCTCTCTCCACGAATGAAGAGGAGGTGGAGGGGTATATATAGCCTCCACACAAAATCTAACCGTTACACACAACTTGCCAATCTCGGTGGGACCGAATTGATAAACTCGGTCGGACCGATTCAGCAAATCTAGTGACCGTTAGGATTTCCGGTGGGACCGACATGCAACTAGGTAGGACCGATATGGTTAGGGTTAGGGCATAATGTAATCTCGGTGAAACCGATTACACAAACTTGGTGAGACCGATTTTGGTAATAAGCTAACCAGAGAGTCGGTCAGGTAAACTCGGTGGGACCGATTTGCTCATTTCATTGAGACCGAAATGTTACGAAAGGGAAGCAGAGAGTTTACATCGCAATATCGGTGGGACCGATCGCTCATCTCGGTGGGACCGAAGCGTTCTGAAGGAAGCAGAGAGATTACAATCCATCTCGGTGAGACCGAGATCCCTATCAGTGAGACCGATTTGCCTAGGGTTTGTGGCGTGGCTATGACATCCGAACTCGGTGGCGCGGATAGAAAGAATCGGTGGGGCGAGTTTGACTTTTAGTTTAGGTCATATGTGGATGTGAGAAAGTAGTTGAGGGCTTTGGAGCATATCACTAAGCATTTTGAGCAAGAGCCTCATTAAGCAACACCTCATCCCTCCTTGATAGTATTGGTTTTTCCTATAGACTCAATGTGATCTTGGATCACTAAAATAGAAAATGTAGAGTCTTGAGCTTTGAGCTTGAGCCAATCCCTTTGTCCTTAGCATTTTGAGGGGTCCATTTTTCTCATCCATGCCATGCCAATCATTGAGCTTTCCTGAAATATTAATCTTGAAATAGCATTAGCTCATTGAGCTATATGTTGTTAGGAATTACCAAAACCACCTAGGGATAGTTGCACTTTCAATCTCCCCCTTTTTGGTAATTGATGACAACATATAGATCAAAGCTTCGACAAATGATAGTAAGAGTGAAAAACATTGTCGCTTTGAGAAGTATGTGAAAAGCAAGAGCTCCCCCTAAATTTGTGCATAGTTTAAGATTTGCTTTGGACTGCAAATGCACAATGAGTTAGGATCATGGGTTACTCTTCCATGTCACATACATCTTGGTGGAGCGCTCAAAATGATAATAATTAAATACATGCACTCATCACCAAGCAAAGTGAATGATCATATGGGGATATGAAAGGATAATGTCATCCAACAAGCATTAAGGTAGCATATGATCAAACACATGATCATCCAAGTATCACACAAAAGCATAAAGTATCTCAAACAAGCAAATAACAAAGTTTAACCACCAAAAAACAAGAGAGAACAAAGAGCAACACTCTCTCTCGAAGCCTATGATCTATACATTTTCTTCCCCTTTGGAAACAAGTTACCAAAAAGTTCATAAAAATGCATAGTGCTAGATCGACTCTCAGGCTTGGTCTTCAGGTGGTGGTGTAGATAAAACTCCAAGGACGAAGGCATCAGTTGATGTAGATGGAGCTGGTGGAGTGGGTGCTTGAGCTGGTGGCACTGAAGCTGTAGCTGGTGCAGATGAAGTTGCTCTGGTGTCTGTAACTGGCACTGCAGCAGATCTCTGTCCTCTGGGCACTCTGGCAAAAGCATCAGTGGTAGTCTTGCCCTTCTTCTCCTGCACTTCATCCTGAAGTTGCTCAACAACTGACTGTATCTCAGTGACCTTCACATCTAAATCATAGAACTTCTTCTTCATGATCCTCTCCAAGCTCTCCTGGTTTTGAGTCAGGGTGGCCAATCCCTTTTCAATCCTCAGAGTGGAGGCAATAAAGTAGCCAAGCTGATCTTGCTTCCTCTTCAGAAGATACTGAGATGCCTCATTAATGGTTGGCATCTTTGCAGCCTTTTCAGTCCTTGCCTTCTCCTTCTTTACTCGTGCTTGCACAGAAGATGGTTCATTCTCATCCATTACCACAGTGTTGTCCTCAAAGTCTGGGTAGATGGGTATATGATCCTTGTCCAAGAGATATGTGTCAGTGCCCATCTTGGAGTTGATTAGCTCCACGGATCGTGGGGCATACCCACAACTTCTCTTCGATCTGCAATGTTCTCTTTATAGTTTCCACAATTAGGCTCATGACTTTGAACTTTTGAGGCACATCAAATATGTGAAGCGGAGTTAATTGCATGGCCTCTGATCATCTTGTGATCACTGACTTTGGCAATAGAGTGTGCCCGAGGATCCAGTTGATTGTTGGCAAACATGACAGAAGGTAATGTACTGATCCAAATTTGTGTCTCAAGAGCAGCATCTGGGATCTCTTTGTACATATGTGCCATGGTGTTGTGATCCTTCTTCTTCTTGGCATAGACATCCAAGTCATCTTCATTCTCCTTAGGAGCATTGATCAATTTTGCCCATTCTTCAACTGTTGACTGGTACCTAGTACCTTGAGACATCCAGACAATCCTTCCATCTGGGTAGAAATGAGCTGTGAAGTAGAACTGCATAATAAGCTCATAATTCCACTTTGTGAGCTTCTGCCCAACAAAGTCCTCTACTCCACAAGACTTGAGACTATCATAGACTCCAGGATAGTGTTCTTCATTTTCCCTGATGTACTTCCAGTCCACCCATCTCATATCACAGACTATAGGCTTCTTGTCAAGCAACACTGCCTCATAGAAGTCATGTTGTTCCTTTGTATGGAACCTGTAGTCCACAACAGTTCTTCTCCTGACTGCATAGGGATCAGTCAATCTCCACTGTCTGAGTCCTGCATCCTTCCTGAGCTTCATGTCCTCAGTTACTGGATGAGCATCATTGTGATCTGGAATTTTAGGCTTCAACTTCCTCAAGACATGTGACTCATCATCTTCTTCTTCTATGGACCCTGATGGTAAGAAAAGAGTCAGATCCCGGAAATTTTGCAAGGCAGGGTCAAATCTCAAACAAGTTTCAGAAAAGGGTCAAAACACGAAATTTAGCCGCTTGCCCAACTAATCATTCTAGCAGAAAAAGATCATTGTTTTATTAGAAACAACATATCAATTTCTTACTAATCATCTACGGTTAAGTACAATGCAAAACACCTGAAAAAGGTATAGTGCATAGATGGTGGTCATCCTAAAGTATTTAATTTTCATGTTGCAAATTATTGAACATATTCATCAAACATATAGTAGATGGTCATACAAGAAAAATCTCTAACCGATACCGATCATTCATATTTTGACTCAAATTTTATGCATGTGGAACTTCCCCACAAAAGAACCCATATAGCCCCTCTTGTTCTTTTTACTCCGCATATAAGATTTGTTTGGAGTCAAACTTCATAAAGTTCGAACGACTTATAGAAAAAATATGAGCATTCACAATACAAATCAATATCATTAGATGCATCACGAATTTAACTTTTACATTATATAACTTTAAAATTGTAGATGTTGATGTTTTTAACATAAATATGGTCAAACTTTAGAAAGTTTGACTCCAGACAAATCCTATATGTGAGTAAAAAGGATCGGAAGAAGTATATATTTTAAACATGAAGGACTTCAGCATGCGTGCTGCCATTTCATGCCAAGCTGGTTCCACACCGCGTACACAATCATCCAGCCCCATCAGTTAAACCGACATGTTGGAGCGCATCGCTACCAAAGGATATGACACAAACATGAGCGCCCGATATTTCTAGAAACGTGAAAAGGGGAATTCAAAAACAATGAAAAAAAAAAACAGTGAAAAGGGGAATTCATCATATATCATGAAAATGACCACAAGGTATGTTTAAGGGTAAAACTGCGTGGTTTCAACCACAACTTAAGAATCAATCGTCAGAAATGGCAAGTATCCACTTAGTAACATAACTTTGTTAAGTACTAGCCCGTGCATGTGCGCGGGCCACTTTACTAGTTTGCAAAAGAATACAAGATAATCCATATACGTGCATTGTATTGATCTCGAAATTTTGACTAAGTTTGAAATGTAGTTTAGGGAAATGTAGTTTTAGTTGTCCTGCTGATGTGGTATTTTTTTTCTCAACACATGTACACTTACAAGTGGGACCCAGCTGTTGGGAATCATGTCCACAATGTCAAATGATGAATTTTTTTTAGAAAAGGAGGATGACCCCCGGCCTCTGCATTGGGGAGAACGGCCATTTTATTAATTATTCTCGAGGACCTTACAAAGTATTACAACAATATGCCTGAAACCACCATCTTGACAACATATGCCGCTACTCCTATCCCTACGATGAAGGCGTGCTAGCTGGGCCACTCAGACCACTCATCTAAGCCTAACATCAAAAGCCGGAAGCCCCAGCTGAGCCACATACCGGGTCTGGGGCATAATCCGGTCAGACGCACTCGTGTGTCGTCGCCGCCATCTTCCACAGGTCCGTCTTCAGATCATATTGAGGAATCTACCTTGTCTGGCCACTCAGCCATCAACGTCACCATGACGCCAGACAGCAACCTCCTCCTGCGCGAGTCCATCCCGCACATCGGACGCCGAGCCTCCACAGCGCCATGCCGCCGATAACCGCCGCCATCAATGTGTGAGATGAAGCACCGCTCCACCATCTCCCCAGCCATCACTTGCTCCAAAACGATGCCCCCAGGAGGGAAAGCGATAAAACGCCATCATCATCCGATCCGGAAGACCCAGATCTAGGGTTTTCCCCAGGAGCATCCCAAGCCTGATGACGCAGACTGCAATGATGATGCCTCGACAAGGGAACGACATCAAAGACGCCTCCATCGTCCGCCGTGACCGTAGTCGGCGCGATTTTCATCGGCAGTTGCTCCACCAGACGTGCGCCGCCGACGTCGCTGGTCCCTTCAACCGGAGTAAACTCCAAAACGATGCCCTAAAGAGGGACTACGACGCAAAAGCGCCGCCATCGCTCGATCCCAAGGAATCTAGGGTTTCCGGAGTTTCCAGCTGTCGAGACCGGACAAGGTAGAATCCCGGCGGATCTGCCCAGCTGCCGACGAGTCGCACCCGCCACCGTGTCGACGGCAATCCAGCGATCAAGGTCCACGCTTGGGCATAGATCCGGCCGCACCGCCGCGAACCGATCCGGCCACGCCCCCGCCGTCCCTGGCGACCGCGACGCACCAGATCGCGAGGCCGTTTTCGCGGAGAGCAAAAATCGCCAAGGCGCCGCCACCACCGCCGTGGCGTCCGCCCGCCGCCACGCCCGCCGGGGCGCCACCCCCCCGGCGAGAGGGCTGAGTCCCCGCCGCCTTTGGGCGGCGGCGAGGAAGGAGGAGGAGGATAGGGGGAGGACCGGCCGACGGGATCTGGGGCCTCCGGCCGCCCACTCGAGGCGACTCACGAGGGGAGGGTGCAGTCGGACTGGCTAGTCAATGGATTAGAGCTGGTTGCAATGGATTACACCAATATGTGGTGTTTTGTGCAACAAACATGAAAAGTATGCGTTCTATGCAAAATCGACCCCAATAGTTGACGGTTCATGCAATTTCCTAAAAAGCTCTCAACATATGTAACCTGGACATTTACATGAGGCGGCGGCAGCAGCAGCAGCAAGATCAGATCAGATTAGATCGTTCATGTGGTCGCCCCCCTCCACGTCGCTGCATCTTTCCATCGGCATCTTATCTTTTCTTCTTGTCTCTTTGAGCTGTTGATCTCACTCGCTTTTGCCACGCACCATCCCATTCTTGCTCGTCCCCTCCGACATGTATTGCATAATTAGCTAGGACCCGTGCGATTCTCTGAACCCACTCCACTTCCATCCAGGTTTACTTTCGGCATGAGAGAGTGGGTCTATTCATTCATGATGAAATAAAGGTTATTAATTTGGATGGCAAAGTAAGCGGTACCCCAGGCGTGCTAAGAGCGGTGGGCCTATGTACACTCGAACCTTTGGATACGAGACACTACGGTTAGCCAGGCCGAGAACGACGTGTAACTTAATCCTCATGGTTCCATTTCATATTTGCAAGCAAGGCCCACAGACAAAAATTGTACTAGAAGCCTGCAATGTGTTTGTCTCAAAAAAAAAGCCTGCAATGTGTGCTCTAGCACCTTGCAATTTTGCAAATATGAGATTATAGGACATGATATACACATTAATTACCACTACCACTCTACCAGCATACATTATTTCCATGGAAAATTATAACGAAGAAAGATAGCTAAACCCCATATAATAACAATTATGCAACTACTTGTACATGACGCTATACGATATTTTGTTCTAGCTATGAACCGTAGCATCCCAAAAACCAGGAGAGCGTTCTGGCGCCCACGTTAGCAGGCGGCACCTTCTCCAGCCCAGCGATCATGTAAGGCTGCTTCTTCCTCTTCTTCTTCTTAGTGTGGATTACCGTGCCCCTCACCGTCACCTCCTTCTTCCCGAAATCCACCATGTAATCCAGGAGCCCTGCTAGATGAGATCAACCGAAACAAATCGATAACACATCAGCACGATATCACAGCTAGCATCCATACGGAAAAAATGGATGAACTGGTGATCCAAATGAAGCGTCGATTGGATCCTCACCGTTCATCTTGGTGACGACCTTGGTGACCCGCTGTCGGCAGTGGGAGCAGCCCATGTTGGCGCTCATCACCACCACCTGCACCTGCATCCGTTGCAGACGTATTCAGAATCCCATTGAACTTCCGCCATCAACATGCGCACTGGCTAATTAAGCATCATCAACTCGGCACCAAATATGTTTGCATCGCTTCTACGCAATTAAGCAAAGGGACCGGCAACCAGCTAGTATATGTCAACACATTGTGCAGCTAAGCCACTACTCGATGTACGTAACGTACGTACTAGCTGAGTTTTTAAGTCTTGGTTAGGCCTTGACTTGATTATTAGCTATACGGACGGTGGTTAATTGCGGATGGTTAGCTATAGTACTTGAGTGGTGGTAGCGGCAACCAGCAACCTGGCCCGCTCTATAGTTGAAGAATATTAGAGCTAAGTGCTAATTGCAATCCATGTATGCGTCGCTCTCACCCAACCATTCTATCTTGACCACTTGCCACTTGAAAAATTCCGTCCCTCGTTCTGGTCACCACATGACCTGCACTGCTGCAAGTACTAGCCAGGAGCAGTTGTTCGTTCCCATGGCATGGTCTGATAAGTTAATTTAAGCCGCTGCTGCTTGTTGTTGTATACAGTACTCATCACGTGCGGCGCTTGTGATACGCATGATATCTCTATCGATCAAGGCCAATACTACGTGCATAGTAGCAGGGAGGGCAAAGGCATGTGGCCGAGTGGTGCCTCTCGTACCTTAATGTCGGGTGCCGGCCGTAATAATTACTCCGTAAAACGCTAAGATGACACCAACATGTTAACGGTTTAAAAAAAAATTCACCAGAAGGGCTTCTTAAACTAGCTAGAAGCTTGCTGGCTAGAGACATAGAGAACATACGGATGGATGTCTACATCCATGACTACATGTATATGTATGTCTTTATTATACATGCAATGTACTACTACGTACATACATACGCCGTCCCCATCCACATTGCCATCCAACCTAATGAAGACCTCTTAACAATATTATACTGTAGACAGGGATCGTTTTATTCAGTATTTCACCTAAGGAGCACTTCGCCCACATGTCAAGCACTTGATTCTTTCCTTTATTCGGAATTCGCATGCCGAAATGGATGTATCTGTAACTATTTTAGTTACAGATACATCCATTTCGGCATAAAAATTCCAAAATGAAAGATTTAAAATATTGTTTCTTCTCCCGTATGTGCAGAGATGTTGGGTCAAAACTGCACACCCTGGCTGGCTGGCTGGCCGGCCAGCTGACGGTGAAATGTTTTTCTTTGACTGACCGGATCAACCAAATTGTGGGGACGAGCAATGTTTCAGATCGGCAGCGTCAGTTAAAATTTGCATGGCGACGTAAGCCACCGCGTGCGCGTGTATATAAAAGCGCGTTCAAAGATGCTTAGCATGTTTGTGACAGGAATGGACGAATGAACCGATGCGTTGTATCTAAGTCTGCATACAGAAAGATACTGTATTTGTATTTACAGGTCAAAGGGAGCCTCATTCTGCACAGCATGTGCCGTATTTGACCGGAGGAATACGGAGCAGGAAAGGGATCTACGGAAGATAACCCAGAGGCAGGGGGATGTTGTGAGCCAGAGGGGCAGGCATTTGTTTGACCGGTAGTACTTTGTATTAATGGGAAGGAATCCATTTGCTGATCGAGGCTGCTACAGTGATGCGACCGTGACTTGTTCCCGGTTAACGGCACGACGCACGTGATGTTAGGTCAAGATCCAATAAGACCCAACAAAAACGCAGTCGTAATCTCGCTTTGGAAATTGGAATCACACCTAATGGAAGCAGCAAGCACGCCAAGCACACATGGCGTCCATGGCCACCGGTTTTCTCATGGTGATTTCAGCTTAATCTCCGTGATTCCAAGAACACAACCGACACCTAGATTGCTCATTGCAGTGCTGCTGCTAGCTACTCACTACAGGTCTACAGTTGCTTGACGCACGCGTAGCGACGTGTCCGTATGAGACCGTCAGACTCTCACTGCAGCTCCGTGCAGATGCAGCTGGCTGTTCATTTGTCCCTTTCTGAGTTGGAGGAACAAGGTGAGATCATTCTGATCTCAGCACTTGTGTTTCTGCTTCTAGCAGTGCAGTGCGGGTTAAACAAAACAAAGTAAAATGTGGAATTGATTGGTTGCTTGATGCAGTGCCTCCTCTCTCTTTCTACCTTTATGATGTCTAAAAAGTTTAGCGGCAAAAGGTGATTGGAAATGAGAGGGGGACCGTGAGTATCCAAGGAGTAGATAAACAGTCACTCACTCACACACTTCAATGGGGCTGCAGACAGGGGACGGGGAACACACAATATGGGAGGACTGAATGCAGGACACGGGTACTATATAGAATAGTGGGCATCCAAGGAGGGCTAGGCTAGCTAGTGCATATTGACAAATGGGAGTGGAACCGAGAGATTGATTCCAATGTGCATGCCACTCACAACGACTCCATTTCCTCATGGGGAAGAGCAAAGGAATCAGGAAAAGTGAATCGAGGAAACTACTAGCGATCTGTGTGACACGGTTGACATCCTCCTCACCCAAAAAATAAAAACGGAGAAATTGGAGAAAATATGACCAGACCATGAACATGATCGGGGCTGGGATTGCAGAGCTAGAAGCAGAGCCATTAGAGACTTTCATTTCGTGATAAAGCTTGAAAGAGAGAGGGAGGGGGGATGGAGATCATACCGAAGGGAGGGAGAGGTCCTCCACGAGCCTCAGAGCCTGGTGCTGCTTGACCGCCGTGGTGCCGCCGTCGCTCACGGTTGACGTTGCATCTGATCCGCCCATGCTCCTGCTCCTGCTCCTCCTCCTGCTGCTTCCACTCCCTGTGTCATCATCTTCCCCCGCACGCTCCATGCTGCCTCTTCGCCCCCCTCTGGGTGGGTGGGAGCTTCCTCTCCCTCCCTCTTCAACAAGACTTTCTTTCTCGTAGCTATGCCTTGTCGTCTGAAGGAGAGTAGAAAAGCATCCTCCTCTTTTATACTAGTCGGTCCTGGGGAACAGAGAGGAAGAGGAACAACCAACAGCTTAGGGCCGGAGACCGCTCACAGGAAATGCAAGTATGTTTTTTTTAATCCTACCTGGATAAAATTAGGCGGAGAATGGAAGGTGAACACCAGCAATCACAAAAGTGACACCATCAAATGGTATTCTACTTGTCTGATGGCAAATCATTTGCAAAGACAGCCAGTCCCATTGGATGACTGGGATATAATGACAGTTTGGTGGTGGGATCTCCAATTCTGTGGAGGTGGCCCCACTTTCCACTTCGTATTGGATTCCTTCTGCACTTTTCACCATTTGTCAACTACTCCCTCCGTTCCCAAATAATTGTTTTTCTAGTCATCTCAAATGAACTACAATATACGGATGTATGTAGCCATGTTTTAGAGTGTAGATTCACTCATTTTGCTCCGTATGTAGTCACTTGTTGAAATCTCTAAAAAGACAATTATTTAGAAACGGAGGAAGTATATATATGTAGAAACAAACAAGCCACCACGGCAGAGAGGTTACTTGCAGTGCTCTCCAATCCAGAGGTGTCTAACAAGAAGCAAGGCAGGTAAAAAAGTCACAATGTTATGTTTCGGTAAAGAGTAAAATGGTCAAAATGGAAGGTGAAATATAACGGTGACAGTTCAACAGCACAATATGCAGTAAAGAGCCGTCCATAGATCATGTACGGTTCTTTATATTCCCACTTAGAATCTTGTATTTGTACAATCATACACGGCAGAGAACTTGCTCGTTGGCACCTTGCAGCGTGAAGGTTAACAATGCAATCCACAGAGTGGGTATTGCAGATCAGAAGGGGTCGGTCAAAAGAAACAAAATGTTTTCAGTAGTATATAAAAGGAAGAATCAAAGTGCTCTGTAGGTATGCTACACCCCCTAGGTATCTCAAATGTCGTTTAGCATGAACTGGTTATACAACCACATCCTTAAACTTGCTTAGGAAGGAGGTTCTGATTAACAAAGATCAAACTACACGAAATGTTTAATGAGTGGGCAGAGAGGAGCTGTCGTTCCCTCAAACCACAGAACTAGAGCAAGAAAAGGAACAAGATAATCCCTCGGTCAAAAGAAACAAAATGTTTCATCAGTAATATAAAAAGAAAGAACCAAAGTGCTCTTTAGGTATACTGGCCCTGTTTGGATACTCTAACTTGGTTAGAGGTTAAAGTTATTTTCTAACTCTAGACTAACCTTAAACTAACTCTAGCTTTTGGTAGTGTTTGGATGAGAGGGTAAGTTTGAAAATAAATGCACTTTTTTAATCATTTGCCGGCGATGCAGGGCGACAGGGGCCAGCGGGAGGAGGAGAACGAGATGCAGCGGGGGGAGGAGAACGAGAGGCAGCGGGGACGAATGGATAGGATCCGGTGCGGCTGCATGCGACAGAAAAAGAATTTTTTTAAGGCCCCACCACAACTAGCTCCAATTAGCACCTCTTCACAGGGATAGTTTTTTGGTGGGTTAGTTCCAATCTAACTCAAACTAGCCCATGTGTTTGGATACTTTAAGAGTTAGTTCAGCCCCAAGTAGCTCAAAGTAGCTCTAGCCCTGGGATCCAAACAGGGCCACTATCGCATCCTTAAACTTGCACATGAAAAAGGAACTGAATAAGAAATCAAACCACGAGTTTTCCAAATGAGTAGGCAAAGAGGAACCATCATCCTCTCAAACTCCAGAACTAGAGCAAGAGAAAAACAAGATCATCACTCGCATGCATTCAATGCCCACCCACACCGAAAGCATAGTATTAGTATTGCTTGAATCGACAAATAAGTCCTCTTAATTAGGTTGTTGTGCTAAACGGCAAAATACAGCTTTGATAAGACAAACCTCAACTATACAGCTTGAAATTCGAACAAATAGAGCTACCACAACTCATTCTTGATAGCTTATAAGCATCTGAGTGTTGACATATACAAAGGAACATTCATAATGATAAAAGGATGCCTAAAAACGGACTAACTAATAGATTTGAAAACCGACAGTCTTAAAACCGTACTACCTCCGTCCGGAACTACTTGTCGCTCAAAGGGATGTATCTAAACAGGGGGAGTATGAAACAAGTCAAAGTGCAGGGGAAGTTCAGAAATGCGCAAGAGTGCTTCACGTAAAAACCAAGGGGTGTTTCTAACATTCTTCACATTCTTCGTCTCACCTACCTCCCCTTCCTGAGCACGCTAGTGACCAAGATTGCACTTTCAAGTTTCAACATCAGTTAGGACAACAATAATTTCCACTTTGAGCCTTACCACACAATGTGTAGCTTTTCCAAGTGACATTTTCGCCGTATTTTTAGGCGGTGATATCGACATGAGGATGGTAGATGAAGCGACTGACCTGTAAACTCGGTTGTTATTACAAGTGTGCAACAGAATGCTTCACGCCTCTCACTGCATCATGAATCCATACATCTCTGTCATTCTTAAGTGCTTCTTAAGCCAGCTGGAAACTAGGAAGTTTTCAGAGGTGCATGTGCGATACAAATCACTTAAAAACAGTTGAATCTGAGCACATGAAAATAACCAGAACACCATGAATTCGTCTGTTGCATGTGCGATACAAACACTTAAAAATAGTTGAATCTGAGCACATGAAAATAACCAGAACACCATCAGGGACGGAGCCAGGAATTTCGTATAGGGGGGGCGAGTCCAACAATTGAGTTCTTATGGACTGAAGAGTACCGACTAAAGCCTAAACACATGTTGATTTTGCTGGTGTAAATACTACAAACATACTACCAATTCGTCTACTTCGACAAGGAAATTTCAGTTTCTAGAATTAGTTATATATAAAAGTTGGTATATAATACTATAACTAATTGATTCCAAATTCAATGATCATGTCAATGATTCAACAGTCATTCTTATTAGAATTTTTTAGATTTAAAGATGAGGTTAATTATCAGAGTGGACATACCATAGAGGCATGGAAGACGTCATGTGCCATCAGCTTTGTGGCCGCTCATGGTGGCGTTGCTTCCCCACGTCGACTGGTAATCTAAACCGCAATGATCAATTGGATCAAATTAGGATCGGGAGATGAAATAAGGGGTGAAGGATTAACCGTGTACCTATAGGTGGTCCTCAATCAACGCTCTTTTGATCTTTGCTTGGAGGCTGGACTGGCGCAAAATTTGCCCTAGCGGCGGTAGGGAGGCTGGACTGGATCTGCGCATGTTTCAGGTTCAGCGAGCGATAAATCAGGTCGATGGCAGCAGCCAGGAAACGAAACGAGAACGTGCGTCCTGCTGCATTGGCAAGTCCGTGGATCCTGGCATTATCTTCGATGGTGGGCTTTTGTTTTCTGGGTTTTGTTTTGCTATCTGGTGTACTTACATGGGTTGGGCCCGAGGGGAGATTCATGTCTAGCCCCCTCGCCCCCCCTTGGAATCGTCCCTGAACACCATGAACTCGTCTATCTCTGTCATTCTTAACTATTTCTCAAGCAAGTTGCAGGGCAGGAAACTTCCGGCTTGTGTCTAAGAATACTTGGAACTAGCTGTATTTTAAGCACAAGAAAAATACATAGATCATGACTGGCCAAAACTTATTCCGATACTACCAAGTTAAAAACCAGGGGGTGTATTTGGACGTATTGGAAACTAGTTGGGTACTTTGAATGAAAACAATGCAGTGAACGCCATAAAGTCTTGTTGACAAAAGGACATTTAGATCACCATGGTATCTAATTTAAGCCCGTACGTTCCACGAAAGGACCACAAAATACAGTGCTTATCCTAGCCTATCATTTCCTTTGAATGAGACAAGGTACAAGGCTGAAACCGAGCAAAAGAAAATAAGCACTGGAATTAGGTAAAATCTCGGTGTTTACGGTTTAGTTATTCAGTTAGATGCCAATGTTTGTACTGCAAGGGTAAATATCACATTAAAGATATAAGCATGGACAGAAACTGCTTGAAGTAAAGATAATCATCAAGTACCAAACCAGGCTTACAAGTAATGCAAATGGCAGCAGCAAGAAAGCAATATTTGGCTCATCCCAAAGGTCAGCTGAATTTGATTGGTACTAGTATGATAATCGAGCAAAGCAAATCCTATATGATGATGTTTAAACTGCTTAAGCAACTGCGTAAGGGGGGCATCACAAGACGTCATTCAATTGTCTATAGTTTTGCAAATCTCACTTCTTGATACGGAGACTTGCCATATTATAATCATGATAAAGCGCTAATAGAGATATTCTAGATGACCTCATACATAGAGAGCATTCCCTCTTTATTGGTTTGTGATTGTAACTTTGCTTTCTTAGGCACCAACGCAACATCAGCAGATCTCACAAACATCAGATCAGCTTCCAACCATTCATCTACCTTTACGTTCCATCGCAGTAAAAATAATAATTAGTAGTGTAACCAATGTGGTTCCCCATTCAAAGAACTCTAAACAAGAAGCAACCAGAAGAACAGCAGGATCAGAGAAAAGATATCCCCAACTAGGAACCCGTTAGTAGCATCTATCAGTAGCAGTAAAAATGGAAAAGGACAGTTAAATGGCACAACAAAGCAAAGTTTTACAGAGGCTGTGTAGCTTAAAACATAACAAAAAAATCAACTCTAGTTAAGATGCCATTTCATTTGTTTCCAGGGTAGTCCAAGTTACAGTATATCAAAGAATGTTTCATGTTGCATATTTTGTGTTTGTTATAAAAAAACTGAGCTCCATGTTTTACCGCATCAGTCCTTGTCTGCCGTTGGTAAAACAGTGGGGAGAAGATAGACCCATAGCAAAAGGATGTTACAATGAAGGAAAAGGTGAACAAACAACCCCCTTGACAGATAAAATATCGAGTTAAGAAAAACAGAGGCAATCGATAAGTTAAAAATGAACCAACAGGAAAGGGTTGATTCATTAGAATTGGCTAAGCTTCTTCTGCTGTGTTTCCAACTGTCCATGCATGGCCCTGCGAACCATATTATTCAAAACATAATAGAACTATTGACAACAATATTCTGGACGCCCGCATACATAGAGAACATTACCAGACCCCTTTATTGGTTGGTGATTGTAACTTTGCTTTCTTAGGCACCAACTCAGACATCAGCAGATCTCACACAGACATCGTTGTCCATTCATTCATTTACGTTAACGTTCCGCCGCGGTAAAAAAATAATTAGGACTGCAACCACAAGAACAGCAGATCAGAGCGGAGATATCCCCAACTCAAAATCGGCTAGTAGCATCTAGTAGCAAGCAGTGCCGTGAACGTGATAAAGTCTTGTTGACAAAAGGATATTTAGATCACTAGATCACCATAGTATCTAATTTGATGGCGTACCTTGCACAAAAGGACCACAAAATACAGTACTTATTCTAGCCTATCTTTTCCCTTGAATGGACCAAAGTACAAGGCTGAAATTGAGCAAAAGAAAACAAGCAACCTGGAATTCGATAAAAATTACAGTGTTTAAGGGTAAGCGTTTCAGTTAGAAGCCAATGGGTGTACTTGAATGTTAAATATTTCCGTAGTGCTATAAGCATGGACATAAATTGCTTAAAGAGAAGACATTCATCAAGTACCAAAAAAGGCTTACAATTGATGCAAATGGCAGCAGCAAGAAAGCAAAATTTGGCCCATCCAAAAGATCGACTGTATTTGGTCAGCTGTATTTGATTAGTACTATTACAAAAATCGAACAAAGCAAATCCTATATCCCGATGTTTAAACTGCTTAAGCAATTGGGTAAGGGTGGCATCACAAGACGTCGTTCACTTGCCTGTAGTTTTGCAAATCTAATTTTTTGATACAGAGACTTGCCATATTATAATCATGATAGAAGCATTGGTAAAGGCATTCTGGACGACCTAATACAGAAAACATTCCCAGGCCTCTTTATTGGTTTGTGATTGTAACTTATCTTAGGCACCAACGCAACATCAGCAGATCTCACAAACATCACATCAGCTTCCAACCATTCATCTACCTTTTATGTTCCATCGCGATAAAAAATTAATTAGCAGTGTAATTGATGGGATTCCCCGTCCAAAGAGCTCTCAACAAGACGCAACCAGAAGAACAGCAGGGTCCGGGAGAAGATATACCCAACCAGGAACCTGTTAGTAGCATCTAGATGAATATTAGTAGTGGAAATGTAAACATAACAAATGTTCAACTCTAGTTTTACAGGACAAGGCCAAAGCTTTACAGAAGCTATGTAGCTTAAAACATAACAAAAGTTCAACTCTAGTTCAAGAATTTTGGCACAACAGCTATAGTAAAGATACCATCTTAATTGATCTCAGGGTAGTCTAAGTTACAGTATATCAAAGAATGTTTCCTGTTGCATGTTCTGTGTTTTATAAAAAAACCGAGTTCCATGTTTTACTCTGTCGGTCCTTGTCTGCGGTTGGTAAAACAGAGGGGAGAAGATAGACCCATAGCAAACAGATGGTATAACGAAGGAAAGGGTGAACAAACAACTCCCTTGACAGATAAACAATCAAGATAAGAACGTAAATACAGGCACAGATCAGTCAAAAATGAACCAACAACAAAGGGTTACATTACAACTGGGTAAACTTCTGCTACTATGTTTCGAACTATCAATGTGCGGCCCTAAGAACCGTATCATTAAAATCTTATCATAATAGAACTATTGACAACAATATTCTGGACGCCCTCACAGGCTCATACTAGTACATAGACAGGATTCCCCATCCACAGAATTATCAAGAAGAAGCAACCAGAAGAATAGCAGGGTCAGAGCGAAGATATCCCCAACTGGGAACCTGCTAGTACCATCTACTAGAAAACAGTAATAGTGAACACGGCAACATACAGTTGATGGCATGACAAGGGCAAAATAATGCTGCAGTGTGCAGATATAGAAGCTGAGTAGCTTACAAACATAGCAAGAATTCCAATTCGGTTCAAGAAATTTGGTGGCAACAGCTATACTAAGACAACACTTCAATTGTTGCTAGGGTAGTCAGTCAAAGTTTTAGTTTATCAAAGAATGTTTGGTGTTGCATATTTTAATTAATGCTACGGAATCTTAGTTCCATGTTTTAATGTGCCAGTGCTGGTCTGCTATTGGTAAAATAGAGGACATAAGATATAACCATTGCAAAAAGATGGTACCATGAAGGAAAAGGTGAACAAACAACTCCATTGACGGATAAAACAATCAAGACAATAGACAAGAGCATAGACAGAGGCAATAAATCTATTCAAAATGAACCAAAAGAAAAGGGTTGGGTAAACTTCAGCTGCTATGTTTGAACTGTCAATGTATGCTCCTAAGAGGTAGGGCACTTGGTTCCAGGTGCCATGACCCTTGTGGTATATCACGCTCTCTGATTTCAATGACAACAAAAGCAGGAACTCGATGGGAAAAGCTGAGCATTTCAGACTTCGAAATCCACCTTGTCAAATGGAAGCCTTCCAGTAATGCTCTCTGGAAAAATGATAAACAGCCTTTTACGCGAGTCAAGCTGCACACATTAACTCCATTCTCATCAGTGTAATCTGAGAGGATCTCAACCATGCGAGGTTCACATTTGTCAATATCAGTGCTATTTAAGGTAATCTTCCAATTTTTGTACATTGCCCATATTTCCCCTTTCTTTGGGAAGATTCGATAGAAAGACTTCTTTGAACTCCAGTCACACTGTACAGGATGAGAGAAAGCTGATATGTCCTTGTAAGTAGTTCCAGTACCAGCTCGAAATACCCCGCAAGCAACCGGTAAGCCATCTTCGACCCACCGTATTTCTTCGTTAAGCATTGGATGTGGTTCCAACTTCAACACAAAAATTGTAGCATCTGAAACCACATGGATTATTCTGACATAAGACCTAGGCATCTGATCCCGAGCATCGTACACAGCCCAGATCTGCCCCTCCATAAAATCTTCAGGTGACAACTTGTTATTGTAGTTCATCACTCCTTGCTGGGAAATACCTGAACCTAAATTGCTAGTTGAAGCACTGGAGAATTGCGCAATAGCAGCTTCATGAAAGCCATTTGTATCACTATCCAAACCTGAAAGTGGGGACAGAGGAGTCACACTTGCCAATGTATTTTGATGCCGCAGATTTTCTGGTACAATAGAATGTTCAAGCTCCAGGACTGTTCCAGCCTCATGAGTAAATCTAAACAAAGGGATCCTGTGAGAAAACATGAGCAGATTGTCACTGCAGACTTGTAATACCTGCTCCCTCCCACTCCTCATGTACCTCTGGAAAACGCTTCTAAATCCACCTACCTTTACCAAGGGCGCAACTGTACAACCTGATTCTTCTGAATAACTGGTAAGAATTTCTACAACAGAAAAGGCACTCTTCTTCCGCATTTCAGGATTATTGCACCACCCAATTTCCCAGTCACTGTAGATGGCCCATACTTCTCCTTGCCGGGGAAATACTTCAAGTTGCTGATTTAGAGTATCACGAGATATTTCGTGGGAGAACATACTTATAGAAGATAGCGATATTTGCCGTTCTTCCGCAATGAAGGTTCCACAGACGAATGGCAAGCTTGCACTTAACCAGTTCTTCTCTTCATGAGATTGCGGGCATGGTTTGAACCATGATACATATAACTGCATCTTATCTGTCAAAACTTTATGTATCCGTGCATATCTGCGAGGAAACTTCTCCCAGTCATACCCTGCCCAGATCTGGCCTGTAGCAAATTGCTGTATCAACCTGTCCTCCTCAAAGTTATGATAGTCATACTGTTGACTAGAGCAGGGGTCATCTTGCATGGCATCTGAGAGATCAGCAAAGCAGCCGTCAGGATCTTCCTCCGACGAGGACACAGAATACACGTCCTTCTCCCATACACCCTTAAGCTTCTTGTCTGCATGGTTTTCCTCATGCAACTCGAACTCGCCATCATCACCTAGAAAGCAATGGTCGGTCCTCTTGGTTTTGGAAGAACTAGCCACGTTTGAACAATTTCCTGCATCCAGAAATGGTCGGTCAATCTGCCGAACATGCTTCGTGTCCACGCTGTTTACTCTATCCAGGTCAGGATTTGCGCCGAGAGGAGCTGCTGACCCATCGACATGCATCCGTTCGGTCAGCGAAATGGAGTCACGCCGCAAGTCAGCGTGAGCACTGCTGAACGCACCTGCTGCCATCTGCTTGACCAAACCCCCCGCCGTGTTGCTCGAGTCGAAGCTGGCCCTCTTGGCCGGGTCGGACAGCACCTTGTAGGCTTCGTCGACGAGGCGGAGCGCCAGGTCGGCGCCGGGGAGGGCGTCCCTGATGGGCTCCAGCTGGGCCAGGAGGGCCCTGTGCCGCGCCTCGATGGCGGCGGCGCCGTCCCCGGGCAGGACCTGGAGGGCCCGGTACCAGTGCGGCGGGCGGCCGGCGGGGGCGGCGCAGAGGACCTCGAGCACGGCGAGCATCTCGACGGCGCCGTCGAGGCCGGGGTTGGTCTGCAGCGTCTCCAGCAGCAGCGTCCTGGCGCCGGTGTAGTCCCCGCCCCGCATCCTGGCCGCGATTGCCTCCCGCGCCGCCTCGCCGTCCCCATCCTCCATCCTGCAAGCCAGAAATCCTCGTCAGAACCGAATTACATCCCCGCATTCGATCCCCATGCGATACAGGGGTGGGAAGCTCACCTGCCGCGCCGACCAGCCGGGACGGGGGGCGAATTCGAATCGAGGGATCCCTGAACCCTAGTGCGGCGGCGACTTCCGCCGAGATTTGGTGTTTGACTCTTCGGCGCTGCTACGGCGAGCGCAGCGACTTCCCCAGTGGCGGTGATCCCGCTCGAGCTCTACAACTTCACTCTGTGGCCTACGGTGTGGCGGCGACCCCACCTCTCCCCTCGTGGGCCAGGCCTCCCCAGAGGGTGAAGCGAATGGGCTGGCAGACTCTGGGTCGAATAGGCAGAAACACGAATGGCCCAGAGGGAAAGGAGGTCCAGTCGCTCGAAGATGCAAAGCACGCACGCACAAAAAGCAGGAGCAAGGTTTTATCTTAAAGAATGTCATGTAGGATAAATGTTGAACTGAAGGAGAGAGATATTATAAAAAAATGCTTGTTTTCTCTTAAGAGAAGACAAGGGTGATCTTTTAGCATACTATGTCTCACCACGTTTTTAGGATTAGCTAATTATTGAAGATAAGGCTAAAATATGACCCATTGTTGACATGTTTTCTTGTCATCTCCAAATTACATGCAAAACTTAAGATAAGACTATTTTATCAACTATTGTATGTGCCCTAACAAAAAGAAATAATACTTCTTCTCAGCTCCGCAAGGGTCGCCTGGGATGGGCTGAAAGCGCGTCATTTATTGCGTTCTCAGTCGCCGTCACGTGTCGCGCTCTGGATACTCCTTTTGATTTTCTTTTTTCTTTTTTCGCTTTTTACATGGTTTTCCCAAGTTTTTTCGGTTTTCCGATTTTCCCATGGTCTTTCTTAGGTTTTGGAAAAAAAAACAATTGCATGGGAAAACGTGTTTTCATTTTTTCCGCGAGAGGTATAGGCGTGCCTCTTGGAAATGAAAAAAAAATGTGTTTTTTTTCCTTCCATCGGAGGCACAGAATTGCTTCCACGAGTCGCGCCTCTCGGAAATGGGAAAAAATAACGCGTTTTTCTTCTTCGATGAGGGCACGGATTTACTTCTCATGCAGGCACGAATTTGCTTCTACGATAAGCATAGTCGTGTCCCTTTTGGAAAAACAAAAAAACATGCCCCCGGTTTGGTTTTTTGTCCATTTTTTGTGAAGAAAAAGTTCGTCAAAATCTATCTACATGCATGGGATCTAGTTTTGAAGATCTGGACACGAGGAATCCTATAATGCAAATGGTGCGAGATTTGAACGCACGAATTAAGAGATAAAACATTCTGAAAAACATTTTGAATAAACGGACTACGATAAAAAATAAAACTCTCAGGTTGTGACAAGTGACACACATGAAAAATAGATGTGACCTTCGCAAATATTGCTCCTTAATTAATGATTTCAAGAAAAAAATGAGTGGTTCCTATATGACGCCTGTTAGCGTCAAATCGTCACAGCTTCGCTGAAGCAATCCAAAGCGAGCGACCAACATGGCCAGCCCATTTATAGTGAGGAACCAGTTTTGAGAACTTCCCTAAACCAGGTTTTTTTCTGTGATGTTTTGTTTTACAGGCTTTTCGATTTTGTTCATTATTTCTGTTATTTTGTTTCTTTTCTTCTTTTTTCTGCTTATTTCTTCCCTTTTATTTTCTTTTCTACTTTTTTTAAGTTTTTTACTTTTCGTAAATTCAAAACTTCTAAAAAATGTTCAGAATTTTTTTAATTCCTTTGAATTTTCAGAAACTGTATGAAATTCGAAATTTTGTTCACGTTTTTTAATTTTTGTTTGCGTTTTCAAAATTTGTTCATGTTTAAAAAAACAAAATTCCTTTTTTGTTCACCTTATTGAAGAAAAATGTCCACCGTTCATTTGCAAAAGTTCATTGTAAATTTTAAAAATATTTGGTGTGTTTTATTTGAAAAATGTTCATGGTATACTAAGAAAATGTTCGGTGTGTATTTTAAATTCACTTTTTAAAAATTTTACATGGTTCAAAATTTTGTTTAGATTTTTTTAATTTGTTCACTATTTTTGGAAATGTTCTATTTTATAAAATGAATATTTGAATTTTTTAAAATTTTCCAAACATTGGCCGCATTTTAAAGAAATTTTGTTCACATTAATTTTCAAGAAATGTTGGAAAACCCCAGGTCTGCCGCTTTTTAGTTGGTACTTTTAAATATAGTGTTGCATATCAGTTGTACTCAGTCCGTAACTCAGCTGGCAAGCATCGTGAAGTTCGGAGTTCGGCTCCCGCCTCGTGCACTTTTCTTTTTCCGATTTGCTCGGCGCCTGCGAATTGGGCCGGCCCATTTGCGCGCCACCTTTAGCGAAAGCTGCTCGTTTTGACACTCACGAGCGTCGAACAGGAGGTCTCAAAAAAATGCACGCACAAAAAAGAAAAAAAAGGCACGCATGGGACATGGTTATTTTCTATATAAAAAGAAAATACCCTCGTAGTTAGGGTTTCCATCCTCTGCCCGTGATCTTAGCACCGACGAGAGTTTTTCCCAAGTGATTTTCTTACCACATCATCGTGTGCTGCTCGGGTGTCAAGGAAGACATGAGGCTTTATGCAGGGATGTGTTTTTAGTTCTGAAACCCAATATGGTGGTTGAGGCTTCGGGCTCGTCACAGCCAAAGGACAGGGGTGCAAGTTATTACTGGAGGAGATGTTGAAGCATATGTACTTACAGGATGAAGAGTGGATGATGATGTCGTGGGAAAAGAGGAGGTCGAGCAATTCGAGTGGGAGGCCAGATGGCTCGCGGTTGCTCTCGTTAACACAAATAGACCCTTCAACTCAGATGCGCTATTCAAAAAATATGGAATTTGCGTGGAGTCTCACTCAGACTAAAGTTTCAAGAAGTAGGGGAGAACTTATTCATTTTTTCAAATGTTTTTGTTTGGGAGAATGGAAAGAGGTGGTCCATGGGGGACCTTGGATTTTTCCAAGGGTATAGGACGATCATTGAGGATTATGATGATACAGTGGATCCCGAGTCGATCGTGCTTGATGGTTTGTATGTTTGGGCCTAGATATCCAAGGTCCCTGATCTCTGTCATCATGTTCCGGGTGTTAACTAGTAACCCATTGGCTTGAAGGAATGGAAAGGTGAAAGAGGTGCAGATAAGGCCATCACTATATTATGAAGGAGATTATCTACGATTTTGTGGGTGAGTCCTGATTGCGAAGACCTTAACTCGTTTTGCACCTCTCACAAATAAGGGGAAGGATGCTTGTAGAATATGAGATTATGCGGCCAGGAGGTGGCCAAGATTGCTATTGGATTTCAAAGGGAGAAGATTCCCCCAAGGAGATCAATAGAACATTCATCGTTATCATTCTCAGGGTATTAAAACCCACTTTCTTGTCTCAATATCGGCCTATTAGCTTGTGCAACATGATGTTTAAAATTGCTTTCTGAAAATTGCGCTACACCTAGCAAGTGGCCATATTTTTCATGCATGACACTGATGAAAATGTACAACGTGAATTTGATCCTTTGTGATCTGATTTGAATGCAAAAGTCCCAAGCAAAAAGAAAAAAATGTATGCACACTCTTTGTTATTTTACATATATTTTCCTCGTTCCTAGATAAAAATATGTGCTCAATTTTTTATCCAAAGGTTCCTGTGCTACACCTAACAAGTGGGCCTAAACCATAGGCCCGCCAGCGTATAGCTCCATCACCTTCATCGTCTATGTTCTTCTCCTTCACTGAAAACTCTCGAATCAAGTCTCTCGCCGCCTCTCACTGCCTACCGCCGCCAAACTTTGCCACAATTATTGTATGCCGACGAGGATAGCTGAAGTCCTTCCCCGTAGATCAATCACGCCGACATGGGTAGCCGCCTGTCTCCGCCACCTGTCGTGGTTCTGGACTTCCCGTCCCTAGAAAACCCTAGACAACCGGGTGCAAAAAGAAGAAATGAAGGCAAGGCTTCATCTATGTCTCCTAATCATGTACAAATCGCCTCTGAATGCTATTTGTGAAATATCCGAGGGTTCGGATTCGCAGTGCCCGACGTGTTTGGACACCAGGAATCTATGCGCTCACCCATATGCTCTGAAGGACCTCACGCTTCCGCGAGGATTCAAGAAAATTACGGTATGGTTTTAAATTTTCCAACTTATTAACCGTACATGTTTGTTTAGTTAAGTTGTGATAATTCCTAGTTGTGGATTTTAATACACAAATGAAGATGGATTTCATGATTGGTTCATAAGTAGAAAAGCCTGCCCATGAGTTGAACATAAATCATGTTTTTAATGGAAAGTATATAAAAATAGATACAGGTGACTACATTTGGTAAAATGCCAACAGTAGCCCCTTGGTACATTTGTCACTTAGTGTTACATTCACTGCTTAGTCCGACTTTAGATGTCACGAGTAACCTATGCATAACCTGGAGAAATTTATTTTATGTTGATATAGAAAATTCCTGATTTCTGTTGCGACCCTGAAATTTTTGTAAATCTTTCTAAAACTAATAAGTTCAAAACCAATTTTTTGACATACAATGTTCATTTAAAATTGTTTGCGATGGCTTTCATAAATTGCAGTAAGCACTAACATAAATTGTATTTATGTTAGGGCATGTCTCTCTCTAAGTAGTTTTGGTGATTGATGACAATGCTTTTGCGGACTAATCGTGTGCGTTGAGTATTTCAGAGATTCATTCATTGGTACGAGACGATTCTTTCCCCTCGGAGCTTGAAGTGAAGACGGTGTAGTCTCTTTCGTTTCGGTTTTGGTGGACTTGAGTCGTAGGAGACACCGTACTATCAAGAGGGGGTCCACGTTGGAAAGGCTAGGGTGGAATCAACACGTACACTTCATCTTTGCACCCCCAGCTCCTTTCCTCTCCTCGGAGTTTGTCGTTTCATTGAAAGTGGAGGTTGTGAAGTGCTAGCGGTAGTACCGCCGCCAGAGCGGTAGTACCGCCCATGGACCTCAAGCGGCAGTATCGATGTTCTACAACGGTAGTACCGCTTGGGTGCATCGGCGGCAGTACCATCCTAGGTTGGTGAGGAAGTCCTGGATTAGGGGGTATCCGGACTGCCGGACTGTGTACAACGTCCGGACTATTGAAGCGTGAAGATACAAGACTCAAGACTTCGGCCCGTGTCCGGATGGGACTTTCCTTGGCGTGGAAGGCAAGCTTGGCGATCCGGATATTATATTTCCTTCCTTGTAACCGACTCCATGTAAACCCTAGCCCTCTCCGGTGCCTATATAAACCGGAGAGGTTGGTCCTTATAAGGCCGATCACAATTACAATCATACCATCATAGGCTAGCTTCTTGGGTTTAGCCTCTACGATCTCGTGGTAGATCTACTCTTGTACTACCCATATCATCAATATTAATCAAGCAGGAAGTAGAGTTTTACCTCCATCGAGAGGGGCCGAACCTGGGTAAACATCTTGTCCCTTGCTTCCTGTTACCATCAGCCTTGACGCACAGATCGGGACCCCCTACCCGAGATCCGCCGTTTTGACACCGACATTGGTGCTTTCATTGAGAGTTCCTCTGTGTCGTCGCTGTCAGGCTCGATGGCCCCTTCAATCATCATCAACGACACTATCCGTATGCGAGACTCCCCCCCCCCCGGACAGATCTTCGTGTTTGGCGGCCGCGATGCGGGCCAACTCGCTTGCCATCCGGAGCAGATCGGCACCTCGCCCACACCACGAGTTAGGTTGAAACCTGAACTACACAACGGACATCCGCGGGGACTTGATCTTCGATGGATTTGGGCCTATGCCAGGAGCACCGGACAGTCACGACAAGCACGGCTTAGGCCTACTGTCGGACAAAGCTCGGGATATAACCCCCGCAGTAGCCTCGGACCTAAATCCGGAGCAGGCCGCGTTGCCTGTGGACGGAGGGCTGGACCCCACCCCGCAGGTCGCACACTTATCGACGGTGGAGCCGAACACGGGCCTTACCTCTTTGGTAGCCTATGACTCTGGAACCCCAGATTCGTATCCGGATGTTGAGTCCGGTCCGCGCACTCCCGAGCCGGTCGAGCCAGGTTGGGCTCCGGTAATGGAGTTCACCGCCGCGGACATCTTTCAGCACTCGCCCTTTGGCGACATGCTGAACTCATTCAAAACTCTCTCTTTGACAGAAATTTCTGGGCCAAACTATGTCCGGTTTGAGTAGGAAGCAGGCGACGAAGAAATTTGTTGCCCACCCACCACCCACTTCATAGCCACGGTCGATGATTTAACCGCGTGCACGACTTGACTCAAGACATCGGCGGTATGGACGATGATGCAGAGAAGATTCGAATCTATGGGCGCGGACTTCCCCCTTGTCACACGACATATACATGGTGGATATGCCCAAAGATGACAAAGGCGACAATCCGGACGATAAAACCCCCGGACAAAAGCCAAAGCGACGGCGCAGACGCCGTTCTAAGTCCAGCAACAGCAAAAGTAGTGACAAGAGTGCCAGAGGGATCGACACACAATCAACTCAAGGCAACAACGACCATACGGACCCAGCGATGGAGCAGGGCGAACCAGGTCACCACGAACACGTTCGAGCGGGCGCCGAGGACAATGATCCCGACGGACGAGGTCATCAAAACGAACCAAAGACAGAAAACAGTCACGGATAATGATGCAATCCCGAAAAACACGTGGAACGAGATAACCTCCACAAAAAGCTTATGGCCACCGCAAGAAGTCTAAAGAAGCGAAACAACGGCTCAAAGCCGCCGGGAAGCAGCTCAACCGCAGATGGAATAAAGTGCTGAACATCAAGAAAGATCTGGCGATGATCACCATACAAAGAGCTATCCAAAACGCAAGCTACTGCCAGAATTCGACGACGAAGCTATACCACTTCATAACCGCAACAAAGCGGCTACCTACGCCGCGCACGATCCACGTGAACACCTGAATAAGAAAGCCGGCGTGGCCAGGTCCATTTATGGATTCAAAGGACGCACCCCGACGAGGGACTTTGGTCACTAAAACGATTATGCCAATCAAATACCAGTCCGGAATAAACACCGGACACAACAACAGCCTACGGCATGCCACAACACGTCCGGATCTGGAGGGCTGCTCACCCCACGTGCTTCACCAAGAAGTCTTGGACCACAATTTCCACAGGGCTTTAAACACATGAACATAGAGGCATCTGACGGAACGAGACCAGTGTGTCGGATTGAGGATTTTATCCTGCATATACATATGGCTCGTGGGGATGACCTCCACGCCATCAAATACCTTCCCTCAAACTGAAGGACCAGCCCGACACTGGTTGAAAAGCCTCCCCGAAAATTCAATTGGGAGTTGGGAGGAACTCGAGGACGCTTTCAGGACCAATTTTCAAGGGACCTATGTCCAGCCTCCGGATGCGGACGATCTAAGTCACATAATCAAACAACCCGGAGGGTCTGCCCGCAAGCTTTGGAACAGATTCCTCACTAAGAAGAACCAAATTATCGACTGTCCGGACGCTGAAGCTTTAGCGGCATTCAAACACAGCATCCGCGACGAATGGCTCGCCAGACACCTCGGCCAAGAAAAGCCGAGGACAATGGAAGCCTTAACAAGCCTCATGACCCGCTTTTGCGCGGGTGAGGATAGCTGGCTAGCCCGTAAAGGCACCAGCGACCCCAGCACATCCGAAATAAGGGATGGCAACGGGAAGCCACGGCGTCATAAAAACAAACGCCAAAACAAGGAAGAGAGCCCGGATAACACGATGGTTAATGCTGGATTCAGGGGCTCTCGACCTGATCAGCAAAAGAAGCCATTTAAAGGCAGTAAAGAGGGACCGTCCGGTCTGAATAGAGTCCTAGACAGACTATGCCAAATTCATGGCACCCCTGACAAACCGGCGAACCACACGCACAGAGAGTGCTGGGTCTTCAAGCAGGCCGGCAAATTAAATGCCGAACACAAGGGAAGGGAAACACCAAGTGAAGACGAGGACGAACCTCGCCAGTCGAACACCGAGGGACAGAAAAAAATTCCCGCCAGAGGTTGAAACAGTGAACATGATCCACGCGACTCACACATCCATGAGGAGGCACGAACGCGCGCATAGAGACGCGCTCGATATAGAGCCCATCGTACTCACACCTAACCACTGGATGCCCTATCCGATCACCTTCGATCACCTGGACGACCGAACTAGTATTCGGCATGGAGGATCAGAGGCCTTGGTGCTTGACCCAGTAATCGACGGATACCATCTCACCCACGTCCTCATGGATGGTGGCAGCAGTCTCAATTTAATATATGAGGACACTATCCGCAGGATGGGGATAGACCCATCGAAATTAACCAGCGACACCACCTTTGAAGGGTGATACGAGCGTTGAAGCCCACGCGAGGGCTCCGTTGTCTTGGAGATAACATTGCCTCTCGAGCAACTCCAATGTGAAAGAGCTACTCTTCATCATCGCACCCTTCCAAAGCAACTATCATGCATTGCTTGGAAGAACGGCCTTCGCCCGTTTCAACGCATTGCCGCACTATGGCTACCTTACACTCAAGATGCCCGGTCCACGTGGCATCATCACCGTTAGCGGAATATCAGGGCGCTCGTCACGCGCAGAGGAACACGCGACGGCCCTCGCGGCCGGACTATTAGCGACCTCCAACATCAAAAAATATGACCGGTCGTTAAGACCAGGGACATTAGACGAGTCCGGTAGCCCAGATCGAACCAGGGCACCGTATATGTAATCCTATAGCGGATACCAGGGGCTATAACTACCTAATAAAACCCCACACTTGGCTCAACCTTATTGGCAGGCCAATGGCTTACACTTTTATCCATCGCGTACTAACGTTGTAACCTCCTATGAGTTTCCTTTTTCCGCATACAACTTCCGCGATACCCTTCCAGGATCTGGCTGCGGAGACAAAGGCGCGGACGTGCAGCGAGGCCCGTTCAACAGGTTTCTTTTTAGATTAAGCCCATGTGTAAACCTTTTCTATTGCCTCTTGTTGTTTAACGATCCCATGGGTTCCATACCCACAGAGGATACTGCCGTTTTGGCATTTTTGCCACAACAGATTAACGCACGTACCTGGAAACACAGGGTTTATAATGAATGGGCATTCTTGAGCCCATCGTCTACTATAAAGTCCGAACACCTTCGGGAGTGTTCGGCATCACGAGTTTGGCCTTATATGCAGCAGCTCCGAATCATGTCTTTGGTCAAATGTTGGGTTTGCCTGGCTCCTGGGTTTGCCTGGCTCCTGGGTTTGCCGCCTTACGTTCCATTATTATCGGCTAAGGTGGCCAAAGGAGAACTACCGCGATTGTGCCCTAGTTATTCCGGACGAGCACCTCGGTAGAGAAAGCCGAAAACTGAATGTCATGATACAGCGAGAGACTGTTCAACCACTCAAAGACTTATCGGAATCTTTAGGATCCCTCCGCATTAACAAAGGACCGTTTCCCGGTCATGTACACACGCGCCCGTATTCGGATGCACGCGAATGTACCAGGGACTACATAGTAGCCCCAACATTAGATTCCCATGGCTAAGCGGAAGTGTTATAGCTATATAGTCCGGTTGCCTAGTTCGACGTGCGATCACCTCCTTCATGGACCAAGACGTTGGATCAAGTATGATTAAGCATATTTTTTGCGAACACCCCCGCATTGTTTGCCGTGGGGGCTGAAGCCGACGACTACTATCTTTCGGATTACACATTCATATATATATATATATATATATATATATATATATATATATATATATATATATATATATATATATATATATATATATATATATATATATATATATATATATATATATATATATATATATATATATATATATATATATATATATATATATATATATATATATAATTACATACAGGGACACAATAATACTTTCGGGCAAAAAGTATAAATATAGCCTTATAACCAAAATAACATTGTTCTTACAATGATTCGATTCATCACTCGAATAAGACATTCTTCGAGCACTGCGCCTCTATTAGGCGGGAACCTTTTGTGATCTACGCCAAGTAGTGCTCGGCCGGATATTGGCCCCCCGCCGGATCTTGGGTCGCTATAATGGTGGCCTCCATATCCGTCCAATAGGCTTTCACGCGGGCAAGAGCCATTCGTGCACCCTCTATGCACGCCGACCTCCTCATGGCGTCGATCCGAGGCACGGCCCTGAGGAATTGCTGCACCACGCCAAAGTAACTGTCCGGCTTAGGCCCTTTCGGCCAAAGATGGTCTATCACAGACCGCATTGCAAGACCGGACAACTTGTGAAGCTCCGCTACAGCAGCCATCTTGTCACTTAACGGCAGCGGGCGAGTGGGAGCATTGAATTGCGACCAGAAAAGCTTCTCCACTTCCTTATCACCCTGATCCTCGAAGAACTTGGCAGCGTCAGCCGTACTCTTCGCCAAATCCGCATACGCATCCGCAGGACTCCAGCGTCCATCCAGGGGAGCGTACTTCAGATCGAAAAACTTCATCCGTAGCAAGTAGGAGCCTCTAGTCGCGATTTTACCGGCATGTTGAAGTTCCTCCCGCGCACCCCTGAGTGCGGTACGTATTTCCTTGGTGGCATTACGCGCCTTGTTTAGCTCGACCAAACTATCCTTATGCTCCTTTTTAAGGAGCTCATACCGGTCAGCGACATTTTTTAACTCCACAGCCATTTCGGCTACCTTTTCCTCGCTCCGGCGATGAGCAGCCTGTTCGGCTCTCAATTCTTCGGCCGCCTTTAGGGAAGCCACATTGCTAACCCGAGCTAGTTCCTTGGCTTGAGCAAGCTCCGCCCTCAGGGCCTCCACGGCAGCAGCACCATCTGCAGTCCGAACATATTACATTAATATCATGCCGCCTCCATATTTTCCTATACAAAGGAAGGCAGAGCACATACCTTGTGATTTGTCCAGCCGCTCGTTCACCAGCGTGATATCGGCATCAATCGATCGAATCTGCCTGGTCAGTTCGGAAACTTCAACGGACTGGTCGGCGGCCGGACCCGCAGGTACCTGCACATATTTATAGTGCACTCATCAATTTATGATCCCCCGTTTGCTGCCTAGGGCGGGCAACCAAAGTCTCAGGGGCTACTATCTATATGGAGCACACCTAACGCGTGCCTCACAGCCAAAAACAGTGTATTCTTCACTACATACCTCAAAGCCTCGAAAGCGAGACTTGTAAATGCTTCATTCAAACCGCTTGTAGCGGACGAAATCTTCTTGAGCACCGCGCTCATTAATGAGCGGTGCTCCTCCGAGAGCGCAGCTCGCTCCAGTAGGCCTGTCAGTACGTCCGGCCGGACATCGAACTGTGTCGGACCCTCCCCATCGCCCCTCGTGGGAGCCAAACGCTCCGGGCTTAGGGGGGATGGCGTATTGGCTTCCGGCTTCGGCAGATCCGGACTCCTCCGTGATGACACCTCGGTGTCGCCCGCTTCATGAGCCGGAGAGGTGGGTGGGGTCTCGCTCTCCATCATCTCCGGAGGGAGATCCCCCGAAGACGAACTCTGTTGAGAAGGGCTGCTAGCCGGACTGCGGAAGACGAATCCTGGTTATTGATCTAGGAGAAACGTAGTACCTTCGAATCAAAAATTGACTTACAGCTCGGTGGAGGGCTGGCCCATTGGTGGGCACGATGCGGTGAGGGTGCCCGTCGGGGCAGAGCCCCCTGGTGATATCTTTTTCACTGGTTTGGGCATCTTCGTCTCCGAGTCTTCGGAGGCAGCCCTCTTCTTCCCGCGCGGGGAGGAGGCCTTAGCCCCCCCCCCTTCCGACTATCCTCCTTAGGGGAGGCAACAATTCCCCCGGTTCGGAGGCTTAGTCTGTGGAGTTCAATTTCTTCGTTCTTCCCCTTGTCTTTCCCTGAGGGCATTCTGCTGAGTACCCGATCAAGCATCTTGGCCATGGTGGGACCAGGCGAGCCTTCGGGAAGTGGCGCCGGACACCTGATTCTCTCCGCCTTGTTGAGCCATTCCTGGTCACGGGTGATTTTCAGGATAAACAATTACGACAAATACAAAACACGGTGTCCGGTATCAAGTTTACTTACTTGGGTATCTAGGCGATTGCAGCTTAGGCCCGCATCCTCGGTGGTGTCCGGACACTTTAGTCCGAAGAATAATCTGCACATCCCTTCGAGCTTTAGGCCGAAGAAGTGCTTAACAGTCTGCGGACCCTCTGGATTGAACTCCCACATCTGGAGAGGCCGGCGTTGGCACGGCAACATCCGTCGGATTAACATCACTTGCATTATGCTAACAAGGTTAATGTCCCTCTCAAGAAGCTCTCGGATGCGGTTCTGCAGTACTGGTATATCACCAGCGGGCCCCCAATTCCGTCCTACGTCCGTCCAAGATGCCAACTGTGACGGAGGGCCCGAGCGAAACTCGGGGGCAGCCACCCACTTTGTGCCTCGGGGAGCCGTGACATAAAACCACCTCCGTTCCCATACATCGGATACTTCTGGGAAAGAACCCTCTAGCCATGGGGCATCAGGGTTCCTGCTTATTACAGCACCTCCGCACTCCGCGTATCGCCCCTCGATCATCTTCGGCTTCACATTCAAGGTCTTGAGCCATAAGCTGAAGTGTGGGGTTACGTGGAGGAAGGCCTCGCACACTATAATGAACGACGAGATGTGGAGGATAGCGTCTGGAGCCATATCGTGAAAATCCAACCCATAATAGAACATGAGCCCCCTCACAAAGGGATCGAGGGTGAAGCCCAAGCCGCGGAGAAAGTGCGGGACAAAGACGACGCACTCATTAGGCTCCGGTGTGGGGATGACCTGCCCGGGGGCAGGAAGCCGGTGTTGGATGTCGGCGGTCAGGTATCCGACCTCCCTAAGCTTCACAATGTCGTCCTCTTGAATTGAGGAGTCCACCCACTGGCCTTGAGGGACGGATCCGAACATGTTGGAGGATCTAGGGTGTTGAAGCTTGGGTTTCGGGTGTTAGAACTCGAGATGTGAGGAGGCGCGAGGAAGGTGGAAAAGAGGTATAGGCCTCGACCCTTTTTATAAAGGGGATGAATATCAAGAGTCCTTGGTGTGGCCGTTTGAGGCTTATCTAAGAACACGCAGGGTAATACCAACGACCGTCATGGGGTCGCACGCGCTCGTATTAATGGAAAGTCCCGTAATAAGAGGAACACGATCTCTACCTCGACGGGACGTGCCAATAAAACCGCCTCGTAACACGAGTCGTTGTGGGGTAGGAAACGCCGGTCCGTGTTGGACCAGGCCATGATGCTAGGGCACGACGCCCGAAGATTGCCAGCGGATCGGGTTTATGTTACATGAAGATCATCTTGCAGATCCGGACACGGTCTACTTGTTCAGTAATTACTTTGCAGTATTCGGAGGAGGAACCCGCCCTGCAATGCCGAAGACAAGACTGCATGCCGGACTCATCGTCATTGAAGCCTGGTTCAAGGGCTACCGAGGGAGTCCTAGATTAGGGGGTATCCGGACGGCCGGACTATGTACAACGTCCGGACTATTGAAGCGTGAAGATACAAGACTCAAGACTTCGGCCCGTGTCCGGATGGGACTTTCCTTGGCGTGGAAAGCAAGCTTGGCGATCCGGATATTATATTTCCTTCCTTGTAACCGACTCCATGTAAACCCTAGCCCTCTCCGGTGCCTATATAAACCGGAGAGGTTGAATCCTAGAAGGCCGATCACAATTGCAATCATACCATCATAGGCTAGCTTCTAGGGTTTAGCCTCTACAATCTCGTGGTAGATCTACTCTTGTACTACCCATATCATCAATATTAATCAAGCAGAAGTAGGGTTTTACCTCCATCAAGAGGGCCCGAACCTGGGTAAACATCTGTGTCCCTTGCTTCCTGTTACCATCAGCCTTGACGCACAGATCGGGACCCCCTACCCGAGATCCGCCGGTTTTGACACCGACAGTTGGCACTGCTACCGCCTCGATTCAAGGGTGCTCTCCTCGTGTCGGGTTGAGCGGCAGTAGTAGCGGTAGTAGCAGCGCTAGTACCGCCCTTGAGTGGTAGTACCGCGGCTACCACCGCTACAAGTGCCGCCCAAACCCCCCCTCTCCCTCTCGTTCCCCCTCTAATGCCTCTACTCTCGATCACCGGCTTACCGCGGTAGTACCGCTAGGGGTCACGGTAGTACTGCTGATACCAGCAGTAGTACCGCCCCTCTGAGCAGTAGTACCGCTCTATGTGGGCTGAAGAGGGGGGTAACGGTTGGATTGATTCCCCCACTATAAAAGGAGGTCTTCTTCTCCAAGTTGACTTACCTCTTTTCTGCCAAGCTCCATTGTTGCTCCAAAGCTCATTTTCGCCCGATCTCTCTCCTTAGCCAATCAAACTTGTTGATTCTTTAGGGATTGGTTGAGAAGGCCCGGATCTACACTTCCACCAAGAGAAATTTGATTTCCCCCATTAATCCCTTGCATATCTTGTTACTCTTGGGTGTTTGAGCATCCTAGACGGTTGAGGTCACCTCGGAGTCACAGTCCATTGTGGTGAAGCCCCGTGGTATCGTTGGGAGCCTCCAATTAAGTTCTGGAGATAGCCCCAACCTTGTTTGTAAAGGTTCGGTCACCGCCTTCAAGGGCACCAATAGTGGAATCATGGCATCTCGCATTGTGTGAGGGCGTGAGGAGAATATGGTGGCCCTAGTGGCTTCTTGGGGAGCATTGTGCCTCCACACAGCTCCAACGGAGACGTACTTTCTCTCAAAGGGAAGGAACTTCGGTAACACATCGTCGTCTCCACTGGCTCCGCTATTGGTTATTTCTAACCTTTACTTGCGCAAGCTTATATTGTGTTGTATCCCTTGCTTGTTCGTTGTGCTTGTTGTTGTTGCATCATATAGGTTGCTCACCTAGTTGCACATCTAGACAACCTATTTTGATGCTAAGTTTAATTTGGTCAAGAAAAGCTAAAAATTGTTAGTTGCCTATTCAGCCCCCCTCTAGTCAACCATATCGATCCTTTCAATTGGTATCAGAGCCTCGTCTCTTTATTAAGGACTTTGCCGTTGTAGCGACCCGACCTCAGATGGTCAAGTCTATGTGTTTGATGTCATCCTGGATCGATAATCTTGACACACACAAGACTCGAAGGATTTATAACAGAGTAGCAATCACACACTTATTACATCGAATGTCTCAAAAGAGAACTTATTACAATAATATGGCTTAAGGCCATCTAATGCGATAACAATGAAGGCTTGGAAGATAAAGTCAGTCCATCAACTCCAGCGGCATAGCTGAGCTGCACGGCAACGACGACTATCGAACCTTACTCCTCGTGCGAAAAGTCTGCAACATAATACGTTGCAGCCCGAGAACAATCACACATGGAATATCTTTGGCAATATAACCAAGATGAAACAAGAACAGGATAATGCTATCACTACATGCATATTTGGCTGGTGGAAAGCTCTACGGTTATAATTTTGCGAAAAGCCAATTTTTACCTACTACAAAGGAATAGATTTAATTTAACTATCATGGTGGTTGAAACAGCATTGAGAAGGTATAACCCCAACTCAATCCCAATTAAAGTAATTAACAACCCAACGATATTAATTAAGAGTGATGAGATACATGTGATAACTCAAGTACTAGATACTCAAGATTGTCCATAACCGGGGACACGGCTAACCATGATTAGATTGTACACTCTGCTGAGGTTTGCGCACTTTTCCCCACAAGACTCGATCGCCTTCGTGGATTTCTCGCACTACATGGTGTTTGAGAAACGGATGACCGAGACACAGTCTTTCAGAAACATTAACTCTCTACTCAGGGTAGACCATACCAAACCTACAAAACCCACTACCTGCTGATCTACCTCTTCAAGAGCTTCACGTAACCTACTCAACTATGCTAGATCCCATAATAGCTTGTGGCTGCACACGGAAGTTTCTAGCATGAATCATCTCAGTTCCCTTTGAGCCTGGGTGGTGGTCCATAGGAAGATCACACGGGTACCCCGGGATTTCCAAAACAAACAGACAACACTGGGTTCCCTAGGTGCCTCAATCCACCCAGATGTTAATTTAAGTTGCCACCTTAAGTTGAACCATTAATTAACAATCTCACATCTGTCATGGATTCACTCAAACCCAAACCACGTCTATGAGCATAGCATAGCAATATAAGCAAGCGTAGAAGTAACTCCCAAGGGTGTGACTATAACAGGGCAATAGGTTCTACCTCAATAACTACTTCCCAACACACAAGTTAATGACATCCTAATCATGCAGTGTTTGAGGATTGAACTAATGCATAAAAACCGGGTATGAAAAGAGTATGATCAATGTGTTACTTGCCTTGCTGACGATCCGCGAATCCTAGAGACTCGTAGTAACACGCTTCACACTCCCGGAATTCTATCGCAGACAAACAATAACATACATAAGCAACAAGCAAAGATATACAAGCAAAACTCAAATAAAAGAGGTTGACCAGAAAGTTCAACTTAAGAACTCCAGTTCGCAAAAAGAATCAAATCAAGCGAACAGCGAAACTCAAGCGATTTAAAGAAACAAGATCCGTTTACTAATATGAACTAAGGTCAAATTTTACAGTACCAAAATCTTGTTTAAGTTGATTAAACAGAAAGAGGGTCTCGAGACGAAGATCTAGGCGCTTGAATCGCCTGATTCCGACTAACGAGCGAAAAGATAAACAGAGACTAAGATCGGATCAGAAATCGCGATCGAGAATAATCTGATAAAAGAAAACTGACGAACGAGCGTTCGTTATCTGTAACTAACGGGCAAAAACCGTTCGTTAAAACGAATCATACGGACGAACGTCCGCTAAGTAGAAGAACCGAGGAAAACCGGTGAACCGATCTAAAAAAACGAACTAGGGTTTCTAAAAAAACCGAATGGTTTTTAGAAAAAAACCCGGCGGCGACGGATCGGCGCGGTACCTCCGGCGAGTGGCTCGTGAGGCGGGGTTGGGCGGGCGGCGGCTCATGGCAGGCGGGGCTCAGCGCGGCGCTGGCGGCAAGCGGCGGCGGCCTGGTGCGAACTGCAGACCTCGGCCTTACTCGGCGCGGTAGCGCGACCGTGGTTGTGGTGGTGTGGCGGCGGGGTGGCGGCGTATTTAAAGAGGGGGTCGGCTTGGAGGAGGGCCAAAGCGGCAGCAATGTGAGTCCGGCTCGGACTCTGGCCGCAGCCGGCGGCGTATGCCTTCGAAGCGGCGGCGCGCTTGGGCTGCTGGCTCGGTGGGCCTTAGGCCCGATCGAGGCGTGGGAAGTTTTTTTAATTTCGCTGACAGAAATAAAATCCTAAAAAAACCCAAAAATGCCAAAACAAATTTTCACCGTCTAAATGAAATATTTAGAACGAGGTGAACATTTTCTTGGCCCTAAAATGCAATTTTTGAAAACGTGCAATTTTTCTAATGCAAATAAAATCCAAATAAAACCACAATAACTGATTTAAACATTTTTCCTCCGATATTTCAATTGTTTTGGAGAAGTCATATTATCTTCTCTCATATATTTTTAATATGAAATATTTTTCGAAGAGAAAATAATTAAAATAAAAAATCCTCGTTTCACTATTTGATATGAATCAAATATGTAAACCGGAAAATCCCCAACTCTCTCCGAGGGTCCTTGAGTTGCTTAGGATTTCGAGGATTGCGGAACGAAAATGCAATAAAATATGCCATGCAAGAATGACCTATGTATAACATTCCAAATTGAAAATTTGGGATGTTACAGCCGTCCAAAGAGTATGGTTGATACCGTAGACGGTGGGGAGGAGCACTCTGGTATGAATCCGTTCTCGTCTACGGCTGATGGGGGATCCTCGTTCTCTCATGAGGATTTCAATGCGGCTTTGGACACATTGAAAACCTCCATGATGACCGAGGTTGAAGGCATGTTCAATAAGTTTTTAGAAGGCCTTAAATTATCCACCGCACCTATGAAAGTGGGTGATTTCGCTAACAAGGTGACGGATGCTAACCCCAAGAAGGGGGAAGCTATGAGTGAACAAGTTCCTTTGCCTAGTGGTAGAAGTGCAAATGACATCTTTGCCCATGTTGAACCTCCAATTACTTATGGAGTACTGGTTCCTTCCACGCATATGAATCATGTTGGTCCTCCTCCTAAGCTTGTGAAAAATAAGGATTTTGCCTCTTGGGTCTATCGCTTTAAACGTCATTTAAATCATAGTTCTACTAATATTTGGAGAATTATTGAGCAAGGTTTCTACCCGCACGACCCAAGCAACTTCACTCCTAGAGAAGCCGCAGATCATCAATTCAACGAGTCCGCTCTCTTCATTCTCCAAGAAGCAATTCCACCCGAAGATATTGCGCATCTCTGACCTTTCACCATGGCCAAGGAAGCATGGCAACATGTTATTTCCATTTACAAGGGAAGCGCAAGCATTCAATGCTCAAACTTTGAAGTGGTGCAAGATGAAGCTGATGAGTTTGCAATGAATGAAGATGAAGAACCTCGAGAGCTTTACCGGAGACTAACCACTCTCGCGGTCTCACTCCGAGATCATGGGAGCAAGGATATAGATGACAATTGGATCAAGCGCAAGTTTCCCAAGGCCATGATGCCTTAACATAAGGCCATGTCCTCCGTCATCCGCCAGAGGCCGGACTTCCACGCCTTGTCCTCTAGTGAAGTGTTGGATGAGTTTGTTGCAATGAGGATCTTGGACAAGACTGCCGATAATACGGTGTTGCATTCTCAACGAGCAAAGACCCAACCTTGCTTTGAAGGCCAAGGCTAGTGTGGAAGAAGAGGGTGAAGAGGAAGAAGAGGAGTGTTGCCCCGAAGATACCAAGTATGCATATCATGAGCACATCGCTCTTGCTTCACAGCAATTTTGGAGCAAGAAGAACTCAATGCCCAACTTCAACAAGAACAACTCAAGTGGCGCCAAGGGCAAGCAACATGTGAGGACATGCTATAATTGTGGCAATGTGAGCCACTTTTGCGGATTGCCCATACGATAAGAGGGAAGACAATGGTGGCAAGCTTATCCGAAAAGACAAGGCCAAGTCCTTCCCAAACAAGAACAACTTCACCAAGAAGACTCCTCCTAAGGGTTTGGTGGCACAAGAAGAGTACAATGAGGATGAGGATGATGATGAAGATGGTGAGGCGGTTGCCATGGCCTCCGTTGCCATTGCAACAACTCCACGGGTGTCCCTCTTCGATTCACTCGACGAGAACATCACCGCCAAGTGTCTCATGGCTAAAGCCACCAACAAGGTAACCCCCAACATCAAAACTACCATCACTACTAATCCTTCCTTGACGGATTGCATTGATGAAAGTGAGGGGTCGAAGGAGGAAGAAAATGAATTTGAGTCTTTTATGAGTAAGCTCAAGGTAAATCCAAGAAGCACATTGTTGCTCTCTTGGAACAACTTGGTGAAGCCAATGACATGATCGATGATCACGAAGAAACCATCTCTAAGATGGAAGGGCATAGTCGTGACTATGCTGATGAGATATCGGATCTCTCTAATGCGCTTGAGGAAGAGCGTGGTCACCATTTGGCTCTTGAGGAGTCACACAATGATGATCATGCTAAATTAAAGAAAGATCTAGATCATGCTCTTGTTGTATCTCGTGTGCTCAATTCCGAGAACGCCAAACTTGGGGTTGACCATGCTAGACTCAAGGAAGAGTTTGATATACTTGACAAGGCTCATAAGGCCTTGAAGGGTGCTCATGCTAGACTCAAGGAGTCTCATGATCAACTCCAAGTGAAGCTAACCAAGGAGAAAGCCACATTTCCTCATATAGTTTTAATTGAGAATGCAAATGCTACTAACCCGTGTTGTGAGCATGTGCATCTTGTGGAGGAGAATGCCTTGAAGGAGCAACTTGAGAAAGGCCTTGTGTCTTGCATACAAGGTAAGAAGAACCTCAACGACCTTTTGAGCAATCAAAAGGAAGTTGTGAGAAAGGAGGGAATTGGGTTTGCACCCCAAGTCCAAGAATAAGAAGAAGAACGACAAGGCCAAACAACCTCTCCCTCTCAAGCAAACTTTTGTGAAGTATGGAGAGGGTGCTTCTAAGGAGAATAAGAACAATGTGAAGGGTGGTGGTGTCAAGAGGGGCAATACCACCCCTTCCAACAAAGCCTGCGACTTTAACCCTTCTTATGTGTTACGCCGTGCTAGTGATGGGCATGTTTATGCTAAATTTGTTGGTTATCCTTATGAGTACATTGAATGGTCTATTTGGGTTCCTAAGACCCTTGTTACTAACATCAAAGACCTATTACAAAATGGGTACCTAAAACCAAGCATTGATCTCTTGTAGGTGTTTGCTTCCGGTGGGGGATCATGGTTGCTCGATAGTGGAGCCAAAAATCATATGACTGGAAGTAAGGACTTGGTGGTGGACGTGCACAAGGTTTCATATATGCCCACCAATGTTGAGTGGGGTGATGCCTCATCTTCTAAGGTATTGGGTCTTGGCAAGGTTGTCATTTCTCATGATCTTACGATCGAGAAAGTCATGCTTGTTGAGTCCCTTGGATACAACTTACTTTACGTTCGTCAACTTGCACTCATGGGCTTTGCCACTTTCTTTTATATTGATACCGTGGCCCTCTTGTGGAGCAAGACTCTTAAAGTAGCCTTTGGTGGGCATGTCGAGAACGGTCTATATGTGATTAAATTTTTGGAGCGACCCACTAAGACCGCGACATGCCTAATGGCTAAGTTGACGTGGGATGGCTTTGGCATCGCCGTGTAGCCCACGTCAATATGAGATCTTTGCAAAGTATTCTCAAGGGGGACCATGTCCATGGACTAAAAATGTTAGTTTTGCCAAAGATCATGCTTGCAGTGCTTGTATTGAAGGAAAGCTACATGAGAAGGCTCACCCTTCCACGACTATCATCTACTCAAAGAGGCCCTTGGAGCTCCTTCACATGGATCTCTTTGGGCCTCCTTCCTTTGATAGTCTTGGGGGTAGAAAGTATTGCTTGGTGATTGTGGATGATTATTCAAGATACACTTGGGTATATTTCTTCAAGAGGAAGAATGATACCCAACAAACCGTCATCGACTTTTCAAATGAAGCTCAACGTCAACACAATGCAAAGATCTTGACGATAAGAAGTGACTACGGCACCGAGTTCAAGAACTACACGTTGGATGAGTTTCTTATTGATGAGGGGATCAAGCATCAATATTCCGCACCTTATACCCCTCAACAAAATGGTGTAGCAGAGAGGAAGAACCGGACGTTGATGGATGCGACAAGGACCATGATGGCGGAGTTCAAGTCTCCATACAACTTTTGGGCCGAAGCCATCAACACCACTTGTCATGCATCCAATCGGCTCTATTTCCGCAAAGGCTTGAACAAGACTGCATATGAGATACTCACTGCCAACAAGCCCAACCTCAAGTACTTCTGAGTGTTCGGGTGTAAGTGTTTCATTCTCAAGAAAGGTATTCGTTTGTCTAAATTTGAGGCTAGAGCTCATGAGGGCATTTTTGTTGGTTATGCTACAAACTCTCATGCTTACCATGTCCTCAACAAGTCCACCAGACTCATTGAGGAGACGTGTAACATAGAGTTTGATGAGAATACCAGCTCCCAAGTGGAGCAAAGTGGTACTTGTGATGTAGGTGGTGAAATTCCTCCCCAAGCCATAAGAAGAATGGGTGTTGGTCATATCCTACCCATTGAGGAACCCCTTGTGGCCGAAGGAGAAGGACAATGTTCCACTCTAGTGGAACCATCACCAACCCATGACCCACACGCTTTTGAAGAACAAAGTGAAGGCCCTCAACCAAATGAACAAGATCAAGGGCAAGATCAACCTCAAGATGGTAGTGAACCACCAAGTGATGCCCAAGATCAAGTTCTCCCTACCGAGCAAGTTCAAGATCAAGAGCAAGCTCAAGATCAAGAACAAGCTCAAGACGACACTCAAGATGATCAAGTTACCGCTCCTCAACTCTGTCCTGAGGAGGAATTGGAGCGTCATGCCGCCAAGATTGCATCCAAGCTCACTAACAAAGATCATCTCATGATGAATGTGCTTGGAAGCTTAAGAAAGGGGGTAAGCACTCGTAGACAATTAGCAAACTATTGTGAACATCACGCGTTTGTTTCTTATGTTGAACCCCAAAAGGTCTATGAGGCGCTTGAGGATCCGGGTTGGCTTAATGCCATGCATGAAGAACTCAACAACTTCAAGCACAACAAGGTGTGGAGATTGGTGCCAAGGCCAAAGGAGAACCATAATGTTATTGCGACCAAGTGGATTTTTAAGAACAAGCAAGATGCTCATGGGATTATCATTCGCAACAAGGCTCGTTTGGTAGCACAAGGCTACTCCCAAGTCGAGGGTATCGACTATGGTGAAACCTTTGCTCCCGTTGCTTGCCTTGAATCTATTCGCTTGTTGATTGCTTATGATTCTCATCATAACTTCAAGTTGCCGTGAAGAGTGCTTTTCTTAATGGTCCTATTAATGAGTTGATGTATGTCAAATAACCCCTAGGGTTTGAGGATCTCGAGTTCCCCAATCATGTGTACCAACTTGATAAGACACTCCATGGCGTTAAACAAGCCCCATGTGCGTGGTATGAGCACCTTACCGAGTTGTTGCAAGATCGTGGGTTTGAAATTGGGAAAATCGACCCCACTCTTTTTACTAAGAAGGTCAAAGGGGAGTTGTTTGTATGCCAACGATATGTTGATGATATTATCTTTGGTTCTCCTAACAAAGCTTTCAATGAGGAATTCGCCGCTCTCATGACCTCGAAGTTCAAAATGTCCATGATGGGAGAGTTGAAGTTCTTTCTCGGGTTCGAAATCAAACAAAGAAGAGAAGGAACCTTCATCAACCAAGCCAAATACACTCAATACATGCTCAAGAGATTCAAACTAAGTGATGTCAAGCCGGCTTCCACTCGAATGCCCGTCAAATGCCAACTTGACATAGATCCCAATGGTAAAGCGGTGGATCAAAAGGTATATCGTTCCATGATTGGCTCCTTGCTTTACCTTTGTGCATTTAGACTGGATATCATGTTGAGTGTGGGAATTTGTGCACGGTTTCAAGCCACACCTAAGGAAAGCCACTATGTGGCTGTCAAGCAAATTTGGCTCATACCCCAAACTTTGGCTTATGGTACCCAAGAGGAGCTAACTTCAACCTTGTGGGATTTTCGGACTCGGATTGGGCGGGAGACAAAGTGGATAGGAAGTCAACTTCTGGAGGGTGCCAATTTCTTGGGCGTTCTTTGGTGAGTTGGTCTTCTAAGAAGCAAAGTTGTGTGTCTCTCTCTTCTACCAAAGCGGAGTATGTGGCCGCCGGTAGTTGTTGTGCTCAACTTCTATGGATGAGGCAAACTTTAAAGGATTACGGTGTCATTTGTGACAAAGTGCCTCTTTGGTGTGACAATGAAAGTGCCATCAAGATTTCCCTCAACCCGGTGCAACACTTAAAGACTAAGTATACTGAGATCTAGTATCACTTCATCCGGGATCACATTAGGCGAGGGGAGATCGAGCTCAACTATGTCAACACTCATGATAACCTTGCAGATATTTTCACAAAGCCCTTGGATGAAGCAAGATTTCGCGAGTTAAGGCATGAGCTAAACATCATTGATTTGACCAATGTGGCTTGAACCTTTGCACACCCCACCATACTCATCTTGATGTCTTGTTTAGGTGTAGGCATGGACATAGGGGGAGTGTTGTTCTCTCAATGAACTCTCCCTCCCCCCATTATGCATAAATTGATCACGTCTTTCACATTAGCCATTTTTTATGGTACTTGTGCTTCAAAGATGAGTTTTGGTCATGGTCCCAAGGTTAAAATCTACGCGGTGCCATACCACTTGACTCAAACATAGGTGGCCCCGGCCATCGCCCTCTCTTTGAGAGTTATGTGTCTTTTTTTGTTTCTTGTCCTCTCGTGGGTGTTTTTCTGCCTTTGTGTTTGCTCCCTCTCCTCGTCATTTTTTTATTACTTGAGCTAAGCCTTTTTTCTGTCTAGTCTTTGTGGGCTTGGCTGGGTTGTACTACCGCTGGCGGGGCGCAGTACTACCGCTGACTAACATCAAACGGTACTACCGCCCCCCGAGCGGTACTACCACTGCGGGGCGGGACTGGGGGGTTATGTTGGGCAGGGGGAGTTTCTTTCTTCCCATACCCATTCACTCACCCCTCTCTGTCCTCTTCGTGCTCCAGCGACGCACTCGCCGCGGGAGGGCTCCAGTGGGCCGCCGTCTCCGGGCCGTCCCTCTCCATTTCCTCTGGTGGAATGGATCCCCACCCCGTCCTCTTGCCATGGATGCCGGTATTGCCCCTGTTCCTCTTCTCTCTGTGTCTAGGTTTCAGATCTAGTCTTTAGGGGCAATAGTTGTTGCATTTCTCGATTTTTGGCTAAATCAAGGCTTGAGTAGGTGGGAGAAGGCTTATAGACTAGTTAGATTGATGTTTGGTAGGATAATTTTTGAATTTGGCATCCCGGCAGTACCAGATTTGGCTGTGGCAGTAAGGAACCGCTGCCCCCGCAGCCTAGAGCGGTACTACCGCTCTCCTGGAGCAGTACTACCGCTTGAGGGTTGTAGGCGGTACTACCACTGCCTGTTGCGGTACTACCGCTGGATGCCAACTTCCTCTTTTCCTTACCAAACCTTGATCATTGTTGCTCTTTCTGCTGGCTTATGCTCATTCTCTTGTGTTGTTTCTAGTGTTCTTGTGTTTGGATCTAGGTGATGGTCCTTCGGAGCGACCTACCCGTCATGTCAACCCAGGGCGTACTGGATCAAAGCGCTACCGCTCTTCTGAGTCAGGGGCTGCTTCCTCAAGTGTTCCTCCTCCTCCTCCTCCTCAACCCAAGAAGACTATTGCGCACAAGCCCAAGCCTAGGGCCAAGTCCGTGACAGAGATGACTGCCAAGGAGTTCTGGGAAAGGCATTGACGCAACCCATATGCGGAAGATCAAGAACCCACTTTGGTCAACCGCCCGTTCTGGAACCGTTTTCAGTGGGCAATCTATTTTGATGTGATCAAAGCTAAGAAGAACCTCTATGTTGATTTCCTCTCCATCGACATTGCCTATATGGAGAAGGATCCTGCCTACTTTGGGGAAGCTCTGCAGATGTGTTCTCAGCTGAATATTCTCAGGATTATGGAGTTCACACTACAAAAAAATGCACTTCCGTGATGATACGTGTTTGTCACAGTAGGTCGCATTTTTTCATGCATGTACATCCATGACAATTTTATGATAGAATCAAGATAGTGATACCTGTGCTGTCGTAGAAGTGTTCCATGACATTACCAAAATTATCATCACGGAAGTGTCCACTTCCATGACGATAAATCGCGCGTCACAGAAGTGCTTTCGTCAAGGGTGACCGACACGTGGCATCCACCGTAACGGAATGTCGTTAAGCTATCGGGTCTGGTTTTGGATCCGATAACCCGCTAACAGCCCCGACCAATGGGGATTTTCCACGTGTAAAATCATCATTGGCTGGAGGAAACACGTGTCGGCTCACCGTTGGGACAGATGTCATCCACTCATTGGCCAGAAGGCGTCTATGATACGTCGACACGTGGCACGGCCCAACAGAGCCCCATTCCTGTGAAAAGGCCGACCCGTTTTACTTGGTCAAAAGGTGGCGGGCTGGCCCATGGAAAGCCTGTTAACGGCCTGTTCGCATATAGCCCATTTACAGCCCGCTAACCCAGGGCCCGTTATGACCTATTCGAATTAGGCCTAGTAGCATCATTTGGGCCGTCCACTATGATTCCAGCTCATTTTAAGTTCCGGCCCATGTATGGCCCATGACGTCTTTCGGCCGAGATGAGGCCCTTTGTAACTCTTGGCCCATTAACGGCCCGTGGTGAAACTGGCCCGTAATGAACAGTGTATCACTTTATACCCATTAATGACCCATTAATCCATTGGGCCGTTTGCAGCCCATGTTATCTTTCGGCCTTCTCAGGGCCCATTTATTCTTGAGCTCATTTCCAGCATTCGGTTACTTACAGCCCATTACTGCCATTTTCTGCTTGTGGGCCAAATTCAGCCCGTGGTTACAGTCGGCCCGTTTGTGGCCCGTTAATACGTTGGGCCGTTTTCATAGCGTCATCAAATACGGCATGTTAACGACGGCCCGTTATGGTCGGCCCATGAACGGACGACTCCAACTCTAGCCCGTTTACGGCCATAATGCGATCTGTTTTTGGCCCATGTTTGGCCAATCAATCATACGGCCCGTCTAAGGCCCATTGATGATATGGCTTGTAGAAGGCCTATTGTTTCTACGGCCCGTAAAAGGCCCATTGTTTCTACGGCCCGTAGGAAGCCCTGTGTCACTACAGTAAATATGTAGCCCATGGCCTGTTAAAGGCGGGAAACTACTATAGGTTTAGACCTGCTAATGGCCCAAGCTGATTATAGGCCCACGTTTTGGCCCATATGAGTAACGAGCCAGCCTGAAGACCGACAACACTGAGATCCACTGAACCTTCCGGCCTAAATTACAGCATACCGACCAAAGAATAAACCTAGACTATACAACAAAGAAATTACGGCATATTAGGAATCAAAGTTCGCTACCCGGTGGTAATAAAGCGCAACATGACCGCGGATTACATACACTGGGCATCAAAGGTCGCCACCAGTGCATATAAACGCGCCGACAAGAGAATATACAAAACTAAGAGCACTTCAGAAGGCACTAGAGCTGGCAAGCTCGGGCCCCCGCAAGCAGTCGAACAAGCTGATGAGACCTTAGTTGTGTCAACGATAGATGCTTCATCCCTAGCTGTATGGCACCATAGTGTGCAAGGCAGCCCCCTGACATCTTCATTACATCTTTGACTTCAAGTCGGAGTTGAGCTGAAGCAAGCCTTTCCGCTTTAAGTTGAGACCAAGAAGTCGAATCGATTGAGGCAATGATCGCACGAGGTTGTCTCACACCTGCTTTGGTGAGTAGCTTCAACTCACTGTCTTCATCAAGACATGACCTTGGGGTCATCTCGCTGTCCTCAAGATGGTTTGGCTCACTATCTTTCCTAAAGTTCTGCCTGGCATAAGAGATACGACTCTGAAAGAGAAACAAGGAGACACGTAACAGGTTTCACAATTATATAAGAAAATAAATGGATCTGTTCTGCATAAGGAACATGTTTTTATGACTACAATTTAAAACTGGTAGTTGTTGCAAACATCCAATCGATGTAAACAGCGAAGGAGGAAATGATGCCTATCCAAATCTATACTAGAACAAAGTTTGAAGGCTTGAGAAGGATGAACTTACATTACATGTTAACACGGGCTGGACAAAGCCCTTCTCCATGTTGATGGAATGATAATTCAATAAATTCCCCAAAGAAAATTCTTTATAAGCGTTGCCATTATTCTACATTTTGCAAAGAGTAAATATAGATCAAATAATATTGGAAGAAATAGAGGATAATGAAGCTCAGGTGCAGACTGATGATACATAATCAAATAGCAATTAATTAAGTACATCATTACAAGGCAAAAGGTACTGACAAGAGGAATGCAGACATCAACGTGTGCAGTGGCATTGGCTTTATTCAACATTTTGGTAAGAGTAAATGTAGATATGATAATTTGGAGAAAGTGGAGGGTAGGGCAGATAAGATATAGACTAATGCTAGACAATCAATTATCTCGCGATGCATGTATAGTAATACCACCACCGTCCGTTATTAGTTGTCGCTCAAATGGATGTATCTGGCACTATTAAGTTCTAAATACATCCAATTGATCAACAATTAATTCGATACAGAGGGAGTACATGACAACAGGTACTTACATGAGCAATCCAAAACTCATTCCATTGTGTTAATTCTACATTTATCTAAGAGTAAATATAGATCTTATAATTTCAAGCAAAGGAAGGATAAAGAAGCGAACATTTACAGTGATGCTACATAATCAAACAGCAATGAGTGTAAGTATGCTGACAAAGGGCAAGAGGTACTGACAAGAGCAATGCAGAGCCCAATATTGTCGTGAGATCCTATGATCCTTTGAGCAAGGAGATTCATCTGAAATTAGTTTTCATACAAGAGAGAAGGTAAGGCACATGCAGAAATTTAGGAGTTCAAATTTTGAATTCATATCATAGACAGTACCTGACGCTAGGCTGTCAGCAGTTCTAATAGGGGTTTGGCCACTGGAGTAGGGGTAAATTCTGTTGCAGTTGGGCCTGTGTTTTCTGTGGCTGCTGATCTACCTGATTTAATAGGTATCACTACCTTTTCCAAATACCTAGTTTGTACTCCTTGAGGATCTGCAATCACCCTCTTCCTTTTGGACATCTATTACGAAAGAACAACATTTGACTGGAAAAACATAGTATGGCGACACATGGAATAGGTACAGAAAATGGATAGGTATGGCATATACTCATATATGATGCTTAAACTAAGCAGATGGTGTAACAAAGTAGAAGTAATGCAAGAGGTCAGATGCAAAATATGTGCGACCAATACAACCTTGCCAAGTTAGAGCATGCACCTTGATGGGTGAATAAGATAGGTCATCCTCCACCATGCCAAGTTTGTTAGCCAGTGGATCGTTCCGCAATATTCCTCTCGTGCGCCCATTCTCATATTCATTTTGATAATGTTCAATACCTGGCATTCATGAAAACATAAAAAAAAGGTGAGATTATCTTTGTAATTCATAAGTGATTCTAATCCAATACTTCCTCCCTGTAAACCCCTTTGTGCTATCTCTGCAACTTCTAAGAGGTGCCATGCATGCTGTAATTTGGTGTGTGCATTAATATAATTTGGCCTACTACTCAAAATATGAGAGCTCCAGAAGTGATGATACTTCTCAGATGGCAGCTTCAACATATAGTAAAGAAGAACAAGTCGACCTCACCCGACAGATTCAAAATATACTAAGGGAGAATAACTCGACCTGACCAGTCGACCACAAGAGAAGAGGATCATCTTAAAGAAGAGCAGAAGAGCAAGCAAATTGAAGATATTACAAGTCTTTCTGTACAATGCCAGTTGGCCACCCATGATGAACCAGAGCGCACAGAGAAATACTATTCCTTCCGGTCTCTCCATATGTGGCTCACATGCATTTCGAAACTAAAGTAGGAACATTTAGCTGACCAATTAAACATCTCTCAGCTTTTACTAATATCAGCATAATATCAGATTTGAATTTGTATAACTAAGCTTGTTTAGCTCGATGGGTGGAGCGGTGCTATTACGACCACGAACCATGTAGGCTGATCGTGGTCATCATAAAATGGGGAAACCGTAAGCATGATGAGTATAGTGTTGACCGTGGCGATGGGATGGCAGATCTGAAGCTCCAAACCGCAAGAAAGGGTAGTTAGCAACCGATATTTGCTTTGAAATAACAACTAAGATTTGGTATGAACAAGAAAGTACAGTCAACAAGTGACAAAGAAATGCAATTCTGCTGTCTCTCTATATGTCACGACATGCATTTGGAAACTCAAGTGGGACCTTTAGCTAACCAATTAAATGTGTCTGTTAACTAATATCAGTATCATATCACAATCATATTTGAACAACTAAGCTTTGGAATTTTGTGTGTAGTGTTGTTTAGCTTGAAGGGTGGAGTAATGCTAGTATGACAGAAAGCACCTACACAGATCATAGTAGAGTAGATAAAAGGGGAAAACCCTAAGCATCAAGAGTAAAATCAGGAAAGTGGAACTAGCTGGACCAGTGGGTGGCGCACATGCTTTTCGAAACGAATATATGAACATTAGGTGACCAATTAAACGTTATCTGTTTCAGTAATATGAGCATCATATCAGATTCGTATTTCAACACGTAAGCTTTGGAATTATGAGTGGCATGTTGTTTCGCTTGATGGGTTGAGGTCTTGAGGAGAGTGCTAGCACGACACGAAGCAGGGAAGCACCTATGATGATGGTAGTGAATATAAAGGGGGGAAACCATAAGCTTTAGGAGTATAGTGACTGTGACATGGCGGATCTGAAGGTGCAAACCGGACAAAGCTACTTCGCAACCAATGTTTGCATTCAACTAGCCACTACGATTTGGTACGGACAAGAAAAGTACAGTAAACAATTTAAGATCTATTTTCCGGGTGAGATCAATAACTTAAGCACATATGGAAGAGTACCACCTCTCTTGCGATGCTGTGTAGGCCCCTGCTGATACGTTGAGGGTGCTGCGGGTGCGATGGCTGTCGGCGGCGGGGAAGAAGACTTTAGATGGCACACGACCGGGTTCGGGGATAAATCATGTTGCCGTGGACGAGGCGGTCGTAGGAGCGACAACGACAAAGTGGACGACGGCGCCGATGAAGCGAGACGATGCGATGAAAGGATCCTGGTCCGGCGCAGTGGATGAGAGACGTCCATCTCTTGCTGTGGATGACGGGGTAGGGGTAGCGGCTCCGGTAAGGTGGAGGATGGGGTGGTGGACGGAGGAGGCTGGCCGCAGTGGGGAGGCTGTCGTGGAGCCGATGGTGTATGAATGGGGAAATGGAGGGGGAGGGGTGATCTCAAACTTTGGGACGCGCTTGTCTGAAATGTGGGAAACTTACAAACTTATCCCCCGTTTAAAATTTCGGACATCATGTCGATTGGGGATAGGACGGTAATCTCGCATCTCCCAAATATTTGCCGGTAACGATTTCGGGCAAGGAGAGGGTGTTTTGTCGCCCACGGTTGGCGCCCATGGTGTATGAACGGGGATGACAGGTAGGGCGGTTGTGTCACGTCTGAGGGAAGTTACACATCTGCCCCTATTTAAAATATTAGCCTACATCGATTTCGGACGAGGAGAGTTTGTTTTTCCGCCCACCGTGGATGAATGGGGAAATGGAGGGAGAGACACATGTCTTTCGGACGAGCTTGAATCAAATGTGTTTTGCCGCCCACGTTTGGCGCCCACCATGTCTGAATGGGCTCAGAGGCCATCGTGTCACGTCTGATTGAAGTTACTAGTCTACCCCTATCGACAGGAGTGTAAATCCAGTCGATAAGGATGTCAAGTGTCAGGGGTATACAGTAATTTCCATCTCACAAACACTTGCTCCGGGCAGCCCACAAAGTGTTTAGCCGCTTCGTTCAAAACTTGGGAGAATTAGCATTCACGTTTGCCCTGGGCCCTGGCAAGTAAATCCAAATCCAATTTTTATTCGATTACGAATATCCACAGATAATTCTACATTTTTTTATTTATTTCTTCAAAACCACAACAAAGATTTATTCCACCTTTATATATGATTATGATTTAGAAATGCTGTGATCTTCGAATTCAGTAGGTTGGATACACTTTGAGTCAAATAGTTATTTCATCCAATACAATATGCTCGCATAAAAAACAGTTCACCTTATGTCAGTCATACAAGTACTGAGGATTACCTCGCCTAAAAAATTCGGATCATTACAACACATGGACAACATAGGGGGTCTTACAACATAATCCATTCAGAGACATGACACAACATGCAAGTACAATATTCTAATGACAATTTCAACTCTTATCTAAAGAAGATCTGGGATTACCCTGGGCTTCAGATAGCAGAAGCAGCAGGACCTCCTCCGTCTTCGAATGCAAAATTCTTACTTCCTCCAATTCTTGGGTTGCTTGCATAATGCGTGCAACTAATTGCATAATTTCCAGCTTCAAGATCGAGATTACCTCATTCATGGCAGCCACACCATCTGTTTCTGCCTCTAGTAGAGCCTCAAGAACTATTATATCTATGCTCAGACTGCTCTCCGGCGGTGTTGCCTCTGAACTGCTACCATCTGGTAACATGGATGGCGCACTGCTTCCACAAATAGATTTTGGGGTTGTACATTGTCTCCTAGTGTGAACGGCATCCTGAAAGGTTTCCGCTGGACATAAGTAAGAGATAGTTATCGCATGATCCAGGCAGTAAGCTTACATGGTAAACGACATACGAATTATTGTCGAGCATGGCAAGCTATATTTAAATGGTTCGAAGCAGCATCAACCGAAAAGAAATTAAATGGTAAGATGAAACTAGGGATGTAAGTGGCAAATAAACGACATCTGCCAGTCCCATCTAGTTAGTTTTTGCTAGCTCCCTGGTTCATTTTCCTCAAAAAACAAAAAAATTTCTGAACTATCAGACCACTAGTGGACTTTAATCGGGATTAAACAGGACCCAGTTGACATACCTAGTTGAAAGGGAGTGTACCACTGCTAAGTTTGTGATAGCCTGGCTTATTAGGGATGATAGACTACTCATATCAATAAGGAATTCCTTCTTTTCCGGGAGCCCATTCGGACAGAACTCCAAAGTTAAGCGTGCTCAGCTTGGAGTAGTGTCGGATGGGTGACCGACCGAAGATTGCTCCCGGTGCGCACGAGTGAGGACAAAGTCGCAGAAAAGACTAGTACTTGATCTGTGGGGCCGCCTAGATCCCGCCAGGAGTAACGACCACCGGCGGGTGTGTCCGGGGCGTGATAAGTTGGTATCAGAGCCGACCCTCGCGGTTACACGGATGGTTGCGGACAGGTGCGTGGTCATGTTGTTCATGACGCTTGTGACCCATCGTGGCACCCGACATGGCACATGTACGGACCGGAAGCACGACGTTTGTGCCAAGAGGAACGTTCTCGTGGCCCGACGAGGACGCCGGTTCCTTGAGTGGGGGTGTATGTGATAGCCTGGCTTATTAGGGATGATAGACTACTCATATCAATAAGGAATTCCTTCTTTTCGGGAGCCCATTCGACAGAACTCCAAAGTTAAACGTGCTCAGCTTGGAGTAGTGTCGATGGGTGACCGACCGAAGTTGCTCCAGGTGCGCACGCAGTGAGGACAAAGTCGCGAAAAGACTAGTATTGATCTGTGGGGCCAGTCTAGATCCCGCCAGGAGTAATGACCACCGGCGGGTGTGTCCGGGGCGTGATAAAGTTGCCAAGGCATCTAAGCAGTTGAAATAATCTGAGAAAGCACTTAACAGTGTGGCCTCATATAAACTACAAAGACAGTCTTGACCCAGTTGACATACCTAGTTGAAAGGGAGTGTACCACCGCTAAGTTGCCAAGGCATCTAAGCAGTTGAAATAATCTGAGAAAGCACTTAACAGTGTGGCCTCATATAAACTATGAAGACAGTCTTGTGATGAAGTTCAGAGGAAAAGTTAAGGACTCAAATGAACTAGGCATGCATTTATTTACGATTGTACAGCGAGCCTCTGCGACATATTAACCAACTCGGTATAGCGTAACAAGTAACAAACAAGCATTCAATCAAGCAATACAAAGAAAAGTAGACAATCTGAACTATTTGTTATTCTCAGAGGATTACAGGTTGAGGGCACAAGCCAAGAAAGCAACCCACATGCATTACATTTCACATGTACTAAAACACACCGCTTACCATATGTTCTTTGTGAAGCGTGTCTTTGCTTGTTGCAATGTTCTTTGAAGATATCGTCAAGATCTCGTGATTGCAAATCTACATGTTGTAGTTTATTCTGCACCCTCTATTTAGGCAAAATTAATTTTAATCGCATGCACTGGTTTGAATTGATCATCAATGGTTCATCTAAACTAATGAAAGAAGGGTGTGTGCATACACGACAATATATCTGCTTCCCTCTATTTTTATGCTTGTTCGAGGTGCCAGCCCCCAAAAAACAAATATTTTGCTTGATGGGGTTGGCAACTCCATAATTAATAGAAGCATCAAATTAGTCATGCAACTTGGGAAGATCAAGAACACACAAAAGTAATGAACAGAGGCTCAGAGCAGTGATGTAATAGCTAGCCTCGAAAAATGTAGGGTAAAACAAACAAAAACCAGCGGAACCACATGCTAGTTTGCTGATGTGTAATTAAGCATAGAGAACATGAAGCGATCGATGGAACCAACAGGTGGCATCGAAACAACACCATTATCATAAATATAGCATGCAAGAAGTAAAACAAAGAGGCAGTGATATCTAGGAAGTACAGAATACTTAGGACAAAACTAAAGCATAATTAACTATATGTGACTTGGGTATATAATTTAGCACATGTAACATGTTCACTGCCGGATGTATGGCCCTACAGTGCAAGCAGAATAATGCGTCTCATGAAAAACTGAATGATGCCCTGAAGAAATTCAAAGGTGCGGTGCTTATGCTAAGAAAGTGAACGTAGGCGCCGGCCGTTGGATAATAGTACCTGATTCTCGGCGGCGTATGGGTACCGTTGGCATACTTGATAGCTAAGGATCGTCGATGGTGCTTGTGTTGCAGTTGAGTTTGGGTCGGCTATCGCCATCGCTGAAGCGGCTCCGGTGCTACGGTTGCGGCGTCTGTCGACATACAAGAAAGCTCATCTGTGGTAAGTGAACAGTTGCACTAGAAAGAGAAAAATCGAAGGGGTACAGATTGAAATAACCTGATGAGGCTGCGGCGTCGGTAAAGCAGGGCCGGTGGAGTTGAATATGGTGTCCGTGGAGCGGGTCTGGTGTAGTGGACGAAGGCTTCGGTGGGCATGTTGTGTAGTGCTTTCGGTGAGGCGGATCTGTTGCGGCGGACGTGGGCTTGTATGAAGGGCCAGCGAAGGGATGGACGAGGGAGTCAGTGAAGGGCCTACACTGTGGTGGACGAGGGCGCCGGTTAAGCAAATCCAGTGCGGTGGACCATGATGGCGGTCAAGGAGATCTGGACCGCTGTACAAGTCAGTCGCTGAAGCGGCTCCGGTGAAGTGGTGAGTTGGCAATTGGGGGTTCCAAGGTGCGGAAGGTAGATCCGTCAGGGTGTGAGGTTCACCGTTGTGGCGGAGGACTAGATTCGGCGGCTTGCCGTGGTTGGGGGGGGGGGAGGGAAGGGAGGGCTCTGGGAAGAATGTTGGGGCAAAGAAGGGAAAACAATGGAGTTACCAAAGCAGCCCTTTACCATTCATGTGGCAGGGGTAAAACAGGAATATCGCAGGGCTAAACTTTCGGGCGCGAGATATTTCGATGTGAGCGGGAAGTTTGAAAGCTTTTGGCGCCTGAAATTATATTCTGCTCTTGTACGCCTGACTATGATATCATGGCCGAGAATTTGTTTGTTTTGCATGCAAAAAAAGTGCAAGTTTTGAAAATCAATGTCTCCAACTCGAAAATTAGATTGTCCATTCAATTCAAATATGGATCATTGAGCTACTACAAGCAAATACCATCATATGGTCCAATTCAAATGAAATTCCAAATGTGTTTATCCTAAATATGATGACAAAAGCAAAAATGTGTATGTGTATGAATAAAGTGGATCATTATAAAGTTTGAACATGCTCGTATGTGTATATCTCTAGGTCTGATATATGAATTTGAAATCATGAAATCCCGGCTTAAAAATGTACCTCTGTTTAAATGAATTACAAAAGCTAATGATGGAGTCGAATTCCAAAATTCCAATCTTAGGTTTGTAATTCTGGTACAACAAAGTATATCACACATGTTCAAAAGTATCGTTATCTCATAGTCCAAACTGTGAAACAAATTGATCAACCTTGAGTGCACACACTATTGACCATGTATATCTCAATTACGCTAAAGTCCCTCAAATATAGACACCTCACTCTTTCTCTGAAGAAATCCCCCCCTCGTCGCCCCCACACACACACGTAAGTCGTTCTTCCCCCAAACACCAACACACGAGCACATTAACACCCCTCTCTCTTCTAAAGTCCGGACCCCAATATAGGTCTCTATCACTTTATCTCTTGGGCATGCACACATCTCTTCCCCCACTGTCTAGCTAGGTCTCCCGGCATATCTCTTTCCCAAGCACACGCACTATGTAGAGTGTATCTTTCCCATACACACAAAACATCGCCCCAAACGGCTATCTCCTTAGCGATGTGGTTCTCGCACACTCACCTCACACACCACCCCCGCTGCAAAACAAGCACACTTTGTCTCCTTGTGCACCACTCTCCTCTTTCTATCTCTCCCACATGCGGACCCGCCCCAGCTCCTCCTTGTATACATATATGTCGCGACTCTTTCCATATCTCCCTAATGTATCATCATTCTCGATCTCGCACATTGTTCTCTACACCATCTATTCTAGATCTCTCATGAAGTCCCTATCACACACACGATGACTCGCTTCCCTTGCGTCTCCGTACATAGGCCAATTTCAAACTACATCAACATTGTCTCCCTATCTATACGCCATTTATGGACACAAACGCCCCCTCTCTCGCCCCCTCTCTTCATCTCTCTCTCTTTCTCGCTCGCTCTCACACCCCTCTCCCACACACAATCGATGTCTCTTCCAAATAGTCTACTCCCCCCGCCCGCACCCATGCTATCCCGCTACTACACATGTCACACCATTCCCCCTTCCCTTATACTAGGTTTACATCATTAGTGGTCTCTCTACTCCACATACACACACTCCCTCTCACACACAAACGCGCGCACAAACACACACAAACACCCATTAATCTAGATCCTCATCTCTCCCCATGTCCGCATCTGTATCTCGCACACTCACTCTCTAATTATGTATATGTTTCTCCACGTCAACACAAAGTCCCATGTACATGTCTCTCTCTATCCTCCACACACATAGACACAAAGAATATGTTATCATTGCCTCAGTCTCTAGACATATCACACACACACACTGTCTCTCTCTCGTAAACACGCTCAACACGTGTTTCCCCATGAATAACTTACCGTCTATTCATCAACAGTCGTGGCAGTACAGCGAACACGAGACGTGAAAAATAATAAATCTACATGTGCTTAGACCACCTAGTATGACTACTAGGACTGGAGCAAGCCAAAAAGCGCGCCGCCGTCACCCCCTCCTTATCGGCGACGGGAAAACCTTTGTTTTACACAGTCGAGAAGTCATTGTGCTAAGGCCTCACATGTTGAGGCGTTGAATAGAATGTAGATGCTAGTTTACGGAAACAAGTATCGATAATACGTTTGTATCTCCATACTTATATTTCTTCTCTTATAAAATATCGAGTTGGTGATGATGGTACGCGTGCCATCTTGCAATATAGACCGTCCTATTTATATCTGACTGATGGAAATTAAACTAAAAGATACCCGCACCCCTCTCCACATTTGCAGACAAGGCCTTCCCTCGTTCATCCTTATCTCCGACAACCTCATTGTTGAGCAATTAAGAAAGGAGCCTCTGAACAAAGCGGCACGTGGTCGCTGCCGGCGTCATCAATCCCCATGCCTCCGCCATCCACCACCGATCACCACCACGCCCACTCCTCTTCACCTTATCTCCTATATCTCGAGATATCATTAGTTTTTACACATGGGATTACTCCCGCATGGGTCAATCACAACGAGTGTTTTTATAAAAAATGCATCTTGATGTTCCGTGCAATGCACGGATCTTGCTACTAGTACTCCTACACAAGACTAAGTTGGTGATGATGGTGAGTCTGCCATCCGTCGTTTGTGACCATTAGATCTACATCTAACGACTGTGAGGTAAGTTGTTGCCTTTTCTCACAAACATCCCACTTGTCTACCAATTTGCAGAAAAACCCATAATTAGTATCTTAAAACCAACCACATCCCTCCCTGGCCTCACCAAAACAGCCCAAGGAATATATTCTAATTGAAACATAATATATCTCTAGTGATATATGTATATCAAAATTAGAGTGTTTTGTATCAAGTTTGTGAATAAGTATTATTCTAATTATGATTCGTTGCAACGCACATGAACATTGCTAGTATTTCCAACCATGCAAATTTTTTCCCTAGTATTCCATAGTTTCGAGTTTTCCATCAAGATATTAGTCACTCATGGTTGATATTTACTTTCAATCATGTACACATACGCACTATGTAACTAGCCTTGCTTATTGGGTTCCAAAGCTTAACTTTCACTCCTACTTACAATATGTAGAGTATTTAACAAAAAACTACCACTTTCAACCAGCCCTAGGAAGAATCTATTGTAGAAAAAATAGCAAAAACATACCCAAAATTTCTTAATCCACGCCAAAAACTACTACCTACCGATTAGGTTAGTTTAAACCCATTTATGACAGGGTTGGCCCACACATCCGTGATGACGAGGCAGCTTAAACCAACACATTTTGTTTGACCGTTGACACGAGGGACCCACATCTGACCTTCTATCCTGTTATTCCCCCTCAAATCATTATTTTTCCTGAACATTACTTCAAACAGTGCTGATGCGTGTTCGTCGGTTGCGCCGGTGATGAGCGAGTTGGCCGCCGCTCCGCCGGACGGGCCGGACGCCGCGCTGGCCTCCGCACGGGTTGGTAGGCTGGCCCGAGCGCGACTCACGAGCGATAAAGCGCCATACTGCCTTCGCTCGAGCCAGATGGTTGGCCTTAGCTGCGGCATGAAACAAGCCGCCGCCGCCACCGTGCCAATCTAGCTAGCAAACCTTGCAGACAAGCAGCTGGACGGAGCTATCTTGGCTAGCTAGCGGCCGCGAGCGCCGGACGGAGCTGGCATCCGGGCTGCCGCAAGATGGGCTCCGCACCGCCGGCGGTTTTGACCTCGCCTTCTGCCGTCGGCGGTAGCTGCGTCCCATGGCCGAGGATGACTAGGTGGACGGGCCGGAGGTAGGTGGTCACTCGGGGATCTTTGTGCAGACTGACATGTAGGTCCGACAAGTCATAACGCTCGGTCGAATAGAAGGCGTTGACTTAATGGGCGACACTGGCCCTGTTTGGATACTCTAAGTCAGAGGTTAGATTCTAACCCTGAACTAACTCTAACCAAAGTGGTGTTTGGATGGCAGGGTTAGATTGACAACAAATGTATCCAAACAGGGCCATGGGTTGAAACATGCCTATAATGGCACTTTGTAGATTAGTCGTTTCTTGGTAGGGCTAGTTGGTAAGAGCATGTACAATGGTTGATAAGGTAGTCTTATCTTAAGTCTGCCACGTATGCAAGCGGTAGTAGTTTCTTGGCATTATTAGTGGTTTCTTGCATTATTAGGGGTTTCTTGTAAGGAACAATGTACTACTAGCGACAAAAGGCGATTCTAGGTTGCGTTGTACTCCAACGAGTACTACTAGTGGTCGCAGGAGTGTATACCTCGTTTTGTGGGTTCGATCCCGGCTGAACGCATGGCGGCCTTTTTTTAAGTAGTAACTTCGCTGCGAGCCAATATTTTACACAGGTAGTTTGAGTTTTGAAGTCAAACGGACGTGCGGCACCACAATCTAGGTGCACTGGATAGCCTAGCCACGTGAACGGGTTTTCCTTCCCAGCATCTCGTGGCTCACGTGCTCGCCCTAGCCGCACCTCGCTTGCAGCTTCCTCATCAGCTAGTAGCATATTTAAACTAGCGCCTCCCAATTAAGCCCGAGGAGCCGGAAAAACCTGGCGGGACATTGGGAATTGTGCAATATGGCTCTGTACGTAAAGTGCTCTACTACTACTCTATAGCTTGTGGCATTGCACGCATGGATTTCACTCCATTATTGGCTCTACTATAAAAGAAATTCCTCTTGACGTGTTTTTTTTGAAACGGAGGCAAAACCTTTGCTTCTTCTCATTCATAAAGAAGGAACTACTAACAAAGTTCGACGAGATCCATTGCACATCCACAAATGGAAGCGAAAAGCCTAGTCTAGTTGTATCAAATAACTCAAAAGTTCTGCCCCCGCAGTAACCATCGCTGATAAACAGGCTGCTAGTGTGTGCGTGAGAGGAGCGGCTGAGTAGGCCAGCTACATGAGAGGAGCGGCTGAATAGAGCCCCGAGAGTACCCACTAGGCCACTACGCAGGTGTACTTTCCCTGCATTGATAGTACAGCGATGGTTCTAGAGAACAGTAGTACCCTCCACTTCCAACTGGAGCTCCTTGGCCCTGAGATTCAAGAGTTCAAAACTGGTGCACTATACTAGAAGTACAGTACATAGCACTAGTAGTACCTCGGACTACTAGTTGAGAAAGTAGTACTAGTATCTTGCTCTGACGCAGTAATGCATCCTCCATCACATAATGTAAGACGTTTTTTGACACTAGTTGGCGTGTACAAAAATAGCAAAAACATACCCAAATTTTTTTAATCCACGCCAAAAACTACTAGCTAGTGCCAAAAATTTCTTACTAGTGCTATTATTTACAGTATAATGCAATCCCATAACGTCCCATAATGCTAGTACTAGTAGTAAATAAGAGCCTTACCCCTTCGCTAAAGTTGGAAGGAACGATCTACAGTTGGAAGGGACAAGGCCCTGCGGTTACTACACTCTTATCTCCTCCTCGCCAGTTCCCCTCTCCCCGAAGAGAAGGCAGTTCGTCGCTGCTCCCATGGATTCGCCAGGTGGTTCTCCTCCTCGTCGGGGCTGGGAGACCTTGGACGACGATCCTCTGGGAGAAATCGCACGCCGCTCCGACATCCTCACCGCCGCAAGACTCGGTGCTTCCTGCACCAATTATTTCAAGACGGTGCTTAAAATGGCTTGGGAAAAGGCCATGCTTGTTGGTCTTCCATGCGTCCTCGAGGAGAAGGTTCTGTTGGGGAACGTAGTAATTTCAAAAAATTTCCTACGCACACGCAAGACCATGGTGATGGCATAGCAACGAGAGGGGAGAGTGTGTCCACGTACCCTCGTAGACCGAAAGCGGAAGCGTTATAACAACGCGGTTGATGTAGTCGTACGTCTTCACGATCCGACCGATCCAAGTACCGAACGTCGGCACCTCCGAGTTCAGCACACGTTCAGCTCGATGATGATCCCGTGCTCGATCCAGCAAAGCGTCGGGGATGAGTTCCACAAGACGACGGCGTGGTGGACGATGATGATGCTTCACCGCGCGCAGGGCTTCGCCTAAGCTCCGCGACGATATGACCGAGGTGGAATATGGTGGAGGGGCACCGACACGGCTAAGAACGATCACGTAGATCAACTTGTGTGTCATGGGGTGCCCCCTGCCCCGTATATAAAGGAGCAAGGGGGTTGCGGCCGCCCTAGGGAGGCGCTGCTGAGGAGTCCTACTCCCACCGAGTAGGACTCCCCTTCCTAGTTGGATTAGGTTTGGGGAGGGGAAGAGGGAAGGGGGCGCCTCTCTCCTGTCCTATTCGGACTAGAGGAGGGCGCGCGCCTGCCCCGGCCGCCCTCCTCTTCTCCCTTATGGCCCATCAAGGCCTATTGACCCCGGGGTTCCGTAACCCCGGTGTTCCGAGAAAATCCTGTTTTCATCCGGAACCTTCCAAGTCCAAACATAGGCTTCCAATATATCAATCTTTATGTCTCGACCATTTCGAGACTCCTCGTCATGTCCGTGATCACATCCGGACTCAACAACCTTCGGTACATCAAAACTTATAAACTCATAATAAACTGTCATCGAAGCGTTAGCGTGCGGACCCTACGGGTTCGAGAACTATGTAGACATGACCTAGAACTATTCTCGGTCAATAACCAATAGCGGAACCTGGATGCCCATATTGGTTCCTACATATTCTACGAAGATCTTTATCGGTCAAACCGCATAACAACATACGTTGTTCCCTTTGTCATCGGTATGTTACTTACCCGAGATTCGATCGTCGGTATCCAATACCTAGTTCAATCTCGTTATCGGCAAGTCTCTTTACTCGTTCCGTAATACATCATCTCACAACTAACTTATTAGTTGCAATGCTTGCAAGGCTTATGTGATGTGTATTACCGAGAAGGCCTAGAGATACCTCTCCGACAATCGGAGTGACAAAACCTAATCTCGAAATACGCCAACCCAACATGTACCTTTGGAGACACCTGTAGTACTCCTTTATAATCACCCGATTACGTTGTGACGCTTGTTAGTACCAAAGTGTTCCTCCGTAAACGGAGTTGCATAATCTCATAGTTACGAGGAACATGTATAGGTCATGAAGAAAGCAATAGCAATATACTAAACGATCAAGTGCTAAGCTAACGGAATGGGTCATGTCAATCACATCATTCTCCTAATGATGTGATCCCATTAATCAAATGACAACTCATGTCTATGGTTAGGAAACATAACCATCTTTGATTAATGAGCTAGTCTAGTAGAGGCATACTAGTGACTATATGTTTGTCTATGTATTCACACATGTATTATGTTTCCGGTTAATACAATTCTAGCATGAATAATAAACATTTATCATGATATAAGGAAATAAATAATAACTTTATTATTGCCTCTAGGGCATATTTCCTTCAGCCTCCCACTTGCACTAGAGTCAATAATCTAGATTACACAAGAATGATTCTAACACCCATGGAGTCTTGGTGCTGATCATGTTTTTCTCGTGGAAGAGGCTTAGTCAATCGGTCCGCAACATTCAGATCCGTATGTATTTTGCAAATCTCTATGTCTCCCACTTGGACCTGGTCCCAATGGAATTGAAGCGTCTCTTGATATGCTTGGTCCTCTTGTGAAATCTGGATTCCTTTGCCAAGGCAATTGCACCAAGATTGTCACGAAGATCTTCATTGGTCCCGATGCACTAGGTATGACACCTAGATCGGAAATGAACTCTTTCATCCAGACTCCTTCATTTGCTGCTTCCGAAGCAGCTATGTACTCCACTTCACATGTAGATCCCGCCACGACGCTTTGTTTAGAACTGCACCAACTGACAGCTCCACCGTTTAATAAAAACACGTATCCGGTTTGTGATTTAGAATCGTCCGGATCAGTGTCAACGTAACCATTTACGACTAGCTCTTTGTCACCTCCATATACGAGAAACATATCCTTAGTCCTTTTCGTATTTCAGATGTTCTTGACCGCTGTCCAAAGATCCACTCTGGATTACTTTGGTACCTTCCTGCCAAGCTTATTGCTAAGCATCGTCAGTCTGGTACACAGCATTGCATACATGATAGAGCCTATGGCTGAAGCATAGGAACATCTTTCATTTTCTCTCTATCTTCTGCTTGTGGTCGGGCATTGAGTCCGACTCAATCTCACACCTTGTAATCTGGTAAAAACCTTTCTTTGCCTGATCCATTTTGAACTTTTCAAAACTTTATCAAGGTATGTGCTTTGTGAAAGTCCAATTAAGCGTCTTGATCTATCTCTATAGATCTTGATGCCCAATATGTAAGCAGCTTCACCGAGGTCTTTCATTGAAAAACTTTTATTCAAGTATCCTTTTATGCTATCCAGAAATTCTATATCATTTCCAATCAATAATATGTCGTCCACATATAATATCGAAATGCTTTGAGCTCCCACTCACTTTCTTGTAAATACAAAGCTTCTCAAAAGTCTGATAAAACCATATGCTTTGATCACACTATCAAAGCGTTTATTCCAACTCGAGAGGCTTGCACTAGACCATAAATTGATCATTGGAGCTTGCACACTTTGTTAGCACCCTTTGGATCAACAAAACCTTCGGTTGCATCATATACAACTCTTTTCTAGAAATCCATTCAAGAATGCAGTTTTACATCCATTTGCCAAATTTCATAATCATAAAATGCGCAATTGCTAACATGATTCGGACAGACTTAAGCATCGCTACGGGTGAGAAAGTCTCATCGTAGTCAACCCCTTGAACTTGTCGAAAACCTTTCGCAACAAGTCGAGCTTTATAGACGCTTACATTACCATCGCGTCGGTCTTCTTCTTAAAGACCCATTTATTCTCAATGGCTTGCCGATCATCGGGCAAGTCAACCAAAGTCCATACTTTGTTCTCATACATGGATCCCATCTCAGATTTCATGGCTTCCAGCCATTTTGCGGAATCTGGGCTCACCATCGCTTCTTCATAGTTTGTAGGTTCGCCATGGTCAAGTAACATGACTTCCAGAATAGGATTACCGTACCACTCTGGTGCGTATTTTACTCTGGTTGACCTACGAAGTTTAGTAGTAACTTGATCTGAAGTTTCATGATCAATATCATTAGTTTCCTCACTAATTGGTGTAGTTGTCACAGAACCGTTTCTTGTGATGAACTACTTTCCAATAAGGGAGCAGATCTGATTATCTCATCAAGTTCTACTTTCCCCCCACTCACTTCTTTCGAGAGAAACTCCTTCTCTAGAAAAGATCCGAATTTAGCAACGAAAATCTTACCTTCAGATCTGTGATAGAAGGTGTACCCAACAGTCTCCTTTGGGTATCCTATGAAGACACATTTCTCCGACTTGGGTTCGAGCTTATCTGGTTGATGTTTCTTCACATAAGCCTCGCAGCCCCAAACTTTAAGAAATGACAACTTTGGCTTCTTGCCAAACCACAGTTCATAAGGTGTCGTCTCAACGGACTTTGATGGTGCCCTATTTAACGTGAATGCGGCCGTCTCTAAAGCATATCCCCAAAACGATAGCGGTAAATCAGTAAGAGACATCATAGGTCGCACCATATCAAGTAAAGTACGATTACGACGTTCGGACACACCATTTCTCTGTGGTGTTCCGGTGGCGTGAGTTGCTAAACTATTCCGCATTGTTTCAAATGTAAACCAAACTCGTAACTCAAATATTCTCCTCCACGATCAGATCGTAGAAATTTTATTTTCTTGTTACGATGATTTTCCACTTCACTCTGAAATTCTTTGAACTTTTCAAATGTTTCAGATTTGTGTTTCATTAAGTAGATATACCCATATCTGCTCAAATCATCTGTGAAGGTGAGAAAATAACAATACCGCCGTGCCTCAACATTCATTGGACCACAAACATCAGTATGTATGATTTCCAACAAATCAGTTGCTCGCTCCATAGTTCCGAGAACGGCGTTTTAGTCATCTTGCCCATGAGGCACGGTTCGCAAGTACCAAGTGATTCATAATCAAGTGATTCCAAAAGTCCATCAAGATGGAGTTTCTTCATTCGTTTTACACCGATATGACCCAAACGGCAATTGCCACAAATAAGTTGCATTATCATTATCAACTCTGCATCTTTTGGTTTCAACACTATGAATATGTGTATTACTACTATCGAGATTCAATAAAATAGACCACTCTTCAAGGGTGCATGACCATAAAAGATATTATTCATATAAATAGAACAACCATTATTCTCTGTCTTAAATGAATAACCGTCTCGCATCAAACAAGATCCAGATATAATGTTCATGCTTAACGCTGGCACCAAATAACAATTATTTAGGTCTAAAACTAATCCCGATGGTAGATGTAGAGGTAGCGTGCCGACCGCGATCACATCGACTTTGGAACCATTTCCCACGCCGCATTGTCACCTCGTCCTTAGCCAATCTTCGCAATCCGTAGTTCCTGTTTGAGTTGCAAATATTAGCAATGTAACCAAGATCAAATACCAGTACTCTGCGAGTATTAGTAAGGTACACATCAATAACATGTATATCACATATACCTTTGATCACCTTGCCATCCTTCTTATCCGCCAAATACTTGGGGCAGTTCCGCTTCCGATGTCGATCGCTTGCGGTAAAACACTCGATTTCAGGCTTAGGTCCAGACTTGGGTTTCTTCTCTTGAGCAGCAACTTTCTTGCTGTTCTTGAAGTTCCTTCTTCTTTCCTTTGCCCTTTTCTTGAAACTAGTGGTCTTGTTGACCATCAACACTTGATGCTCTTTCTTGATTTCTACCTCTGCGGCTTTTAGCATTGCGAAGAGCTCGGGAATTGTTTTGGTCATCCTTGCATATTATAGTTCATCACGAAGCTCTTGTAGCTTGGTGGCGTGATTGGAGAATTCATCAATGACACTATCATCCGGAAGAGTAACTCCCAGTTGAATCAAGTGATTATTATACCCGGACATTTTGAGTATATGTTCACCGATGAACTATTCTCCTCCATCTTGCAGCTATAGAACTTATTGGAGACTTCATATCTCTCAATCCGGGCATTTGCTTGAAATATTAACTTCAACTCCTGGAACATCTCATATGCTCCATGACGTTCAAAACGTCGTTGAAGACCCGTTCTAAGCCGTAAAGCATGGCACACTGAACTATAGAGTAGTCATCAGCTTTGCTTTGCGGACATTCACAACTTCGGCGTTGCTCTGCAGCAGTTGGCACCCAGCGGTGCTTCCAGGGCGTAATTCTTACATGCAGCAATGAGGATAATCCTCAAATTACGGACCCAATCCGTGTAATTGCTACCATCATCTTTCAACTTTGCTTTCTCAAGGAACGCATTAAAATTCAACGGAACAACAAAGACGAGCCATCTATCTACAAAGAAACATAGACAAGCAAAATACTATCGGTACTAAGTTCATGATAAATTTAAGTTTGATTAATCATATTAAAACTCCCACTTAGACAGACATCTCTCTAGTCATCTAAGTGATTACGTGATCCAAATCAACCAAACCATGTCCGATCATCACGTGAGATGGAGTAGTTTCAATGGTGAACATCACTATGTTGATCATATCTACTATATGATTCACGTTCGACCTTCGGTCTCCGTGTTCGAGGCCATATCTGTTATATGCTAGGCTCGTCAAGTTTAACTCTGAGTATTCGCGTGTGCTCTGTTTTGCACCCGTTGTATTTGAACGTAGAGCCTATCACACCCGATCATCACGTGGTGTCTCAAGACGAAGAACTTTCGCAACGGTGCATACTCGGGAGAACACTTCTTGATAATTTTAGTGAGAGATCATCTTATAATGCTACCGTCAATCAAAGCAAGATAAGATGCATAAAGGATAAACATCACATGCAATCAATATAAGTGATATGATATGGTCATCATCATTTTGTGCTTGTGATCTCCATCTCTGAAGCACCGTCATGATCACCATTGTCATCGGCGCGACACCTTGATCTCCATCGTAGCATCGTTATCGTCTCGCCAACTATTGCTTCTACGACTATCGCTACTGCTTAGTGATAAAGTAAAGCAATTACATGGCGTTTGCATTTCATACAATAAAGCGACAACCATATGGCTCCTGCCAGTTGCCGATAACTCGGTTACAAAACATGATCATCTCATACAATATAGCATCATGTCTTGACCACATCACATCACAACATGCCCTGCAAAAACAAGTTAGGCGTCCTCTACTTTGTTGTTGCAAGTTTTACGTGGCTGCTACGGGCTGAGCAAGAACCGTTCTTACCTCGCATCAAAACCACAACGATAGTTTGTCAAGTTGGTGCTGTTTTAACCTTCGCAAGGACCGGGCGTAGCCACACTCGGTTCAACTAAAGTGAGAGAAGCAGACACCCGCCGGTCACCTTTAAGCAACTAGTGCTCAAGCGGTGAAACCAGTCTCGCGTAAGCGTCTGGCGTAATGTCGGTCCGGGCCGCTTCATCTCACAATACCGCCGAACCAAAGTATGACATGCTGGTAAGCAGTATGACTTATATCGCCCACAACTCACTTGTGTTCTACTCGTGCATATGACATCAACGCATAAAACCAGGCTCGGATACCACTGTTGGGGAACGTAGTAATTTCAAAAAAATTCCTACGCACACGCAAGACCATGGTGATGGCATAGCAACGAGAGGGGAGAGTGTGTCCACGTACCCTCGTAGACCGAAAGCGGAAGCGTTATAACAACACGGTTGATGTAGTCGTACGTCTTCACGATCCGACCGATCCAAGTACCGAACGTACGGCACCTCCGAGTTCAGCACACATTCAGCTCGATGACGATCCCTGTGCTCCGATCCAGCAAAGCGTCGGGGATGAGTTCCGTCAGCACGACGGCGTGGTGACGATGATGATGCTTCACCGGCGCAGGGCTTCGCCTAAGCTCCGCGACGATATGACCGAGGTGGAATATGGTGGAGGGGCACCGCTGCGGCTAAGAACGATCACGTAGATCAACTTGTGTGTCATGGGGTGCCCCCTGCCCCATATAAAGGAGCAAGGGGGTTGCGGCCGCCCTAGGGAGGCGCTGCTGAGGAGTCCTACTCCCACCGGAGTAGGACTCCCCCTTCCTAGTTGGATTAGGTTTGGGGAGGGGAAGAGGGAGGCGCCCCCCCTCCTTGTCCTATTCGGACTAGAGGGGGGGCGGCGCGCCTGCCCTGGCCGCCCCTCCTCTTCTCCCCTTATGGCCCATCAAGGCCCATTGACCCCCGGGGTTCCGTAACCCCGGTGTTCCAGAAAATCCTGTTTTCATCCGAACCTTCCAAGTCCAAACATAGGCTTCCAATATATCAATCTTTATGTCTCGACCATTTCGAGACTCCTCGTCATGTCCGTGATCACATCCGGGACTCCGAACAACCTTCGGTACATCAAAACTTATAAACTCATAATAAACTGTCATCGAAACGTTAAGCGTGCGGACCCTACGGGTTCGAGAACTATGTAGACATGACCTAGAACTATTCTCGGTCAATAACCAATAGCGGAACCTGGATGCCCATATTGGTTCCTACATATTCTCTGAAGATCTTTATCGGTCAAACCGCATAACAACATACGTTGTTCCTTTGTCATCGGTATGTTACTTACCCGAGATTCGATCGTCGGTATCCAATACCTAGTTCAATCTAGTTACGGCAAGTCTCTTTACTCGTTCCGTAATACATCATCTCACAACTAACTTATTAGTTGCAATGCTTGCAAGGCTTATGTGATGTGTATTACCGAGAAGGCCTAGAGATACCTCTCCGACAATCGGAGTGACAAAACCTAATCTCAAATCGCCAACCCAACATGTACCTTTGGAGACACCTGTAGTACTCCTTTATAATCACCCGATTACGTTGTGGCGTATGGTAGTACCAAAGTATTCCTCCGTAAACGGAGTTGCATAATCTCATAGTTACAGGAACATGTATAGGTCATGAAGAAAGCAATAGCAATATACTAAACGATCAAGTGCTAAGCTAACGGAATGGGTCATGTCAATCACATCATTCTCCTAATGATGTGATCCCATTAATCAAATGACAACTCATGTCTATGGTTAGGAAACATAACCATCTTTGATTAATGAGCTAGTCTAGTAGAGGCATACTAGTGACTATATGTTTGTCTATGTATTCACACATGTATTATGTTTCCGGTTAATACAATTCTAGCATGAATAATAAACATTTATCATGATATAAGGAAATAAATAATAACTTTATTATTTCCTCTAGGGCATATTTCCTTCAGGTTCTTCTATGGGACTATCCTTCGAACAGTCCACCGCTCCCTGGCCATGGTTGCACGTTGACTCCGCTAGAGTTGCCGATGTTGAGAGGTAGTCGGATTTTGTCCGATGGGCAGGTCAGTAATGGAGTTTGATCAGGTAGTACTTAGTTATTCCATTTCCATCCCATAATTTCTCTGCTGCCCACCGTCTTATATATAGGTATGGGTCGGTGCCAACGAAGATTGGCTTGCATACCTCCGGCCAGATACCACCATCATTTTGCACAACATCCACAAAGAAGGCGGCCGCTTTGAAGAGACCCTTCTCCACCATTGGGATCGGCCTTCCGGACTGGCTGGGCTTGAATACGTATGATGATGCCTACATGACATTGAAGAATATAGCAATTGCGGACCCGCCAACAAAGCGACGCGGCTACGACGATTACTATCTCATCACGGTGTTCGACATAAGGATTGCCATCAATGCAAGAGGCAGTAACAGCAGAGGCTGGCGCATGTTGGCGGCAGCAGATTTGTACCCCTACACGTTCGAAGACGCATGCGCCATCTAGGCCGCATCTTCGTGGTGACAAGCCAGGGGACTTGTTTCATCTGGTTGCCATCCTACAGTACGGGAGATTACAAACGGAATGCACAAACCATCATTTGCATCCCTAACGGTACTCCATTATTTTGTAGGGACCAGTCATCCCGCGATCAAAATAAGATCGCCGATCCTGGATGTGCATTTGCATCCGCGGTTCGGTCTAACCAGTAACCTTGTAGCTGACTTTGGCATATTGGGATCAACTATCTTAGCAGTCGTTACCCATGGTACCACTGATGTGCAACATGGTCACACAATCTACCACGATCGGACCGTCACCATCTACCCGGGTATTCCATTTTTTAACCCTCTCGCCTTCTCTTTCATTGTTGTACTAGTACTCTACTTACGTACTAGTAGGAGTACTTTTTTACCTTGGAGGACGCGTATAGCTAGCTAGGCCCTTGAAGACTTGAACCCACTAGCTGCCACCATTTTTGTTTTTCCATGTCTTACTATCTCCTCCATGTAGCCAACAGTGGCTATATATAATAAGCCGGTTATTTTACTTCCTCTATACTAGAGTAGTATTATTTGCTGCACAGTATTACTGATCGCCATATTTGAGCACAACATTATTATGCATGGACCTTGACTATGTTTGTCACCATGTGTCCAGATATGAGATGCAGCGTGTACCAGATGAATGGCGCCGAGTTCGACCCCCGTGATGCTACGTGGGTGCCGAGGAACACTCTTGGAGAGTACTCGCTTTTCATGGGGACAACTACCCCATTGTGAAGCGGATGCCACCTTCCGTGCACGACACGGAAGGCCTGCCGTTCATGAAGCATGGTTGTGTCTTCCGTGCGCACCGCCAGATGAACGACATGCTGGGACACGCTATCCCTGATTTATGCCGCTTCAGCTTGGATGAGTCTCCATCGTGTGGAACCGGACTAGAAAGCTGCGACAATGATTCCCGTTGCCCACCGCTATGGCTCGTGCCATCCATGAAGAACACCTGGGATTGGAACCTGGAGGAGGACATGTAGCCCATCTATAATGTGTAAGTGGAGTACGGTAAATTGTGAGCAGTAGCGCCAGTGAATATATGTAGACTAGTCGTGCACAAATTTATCACATGAATTGGAGATGAACTTGTGTGGCATAACGGCATTTGTCCTTTCAATTTATTACTAGTAAATGTGTTATGTGTACGCAACTTGTGTGGTTGTTGCACGGGCTCCAACACGCTCTTTGAGAAAAAAAGGTGGCACATCTTTGGATATACGTGACGTGGCGGCATCATACAGTAGCATCGTTCGCTATAGTTGTAGTACGCTCCTACTAGGACGACAACTCCTATAAAACCTTGCGCTTGGCTCTTTGCCTCTTCGGGAGGTTCAACAGTTCGTACTCGTGTGAACCATGCACTTGGCTCTTCGCCTCTTCGGAAGGTCCAACAATGATGATACTACAGTACACATTATGCTTCTAGCAATCTGACACCGATTGAACTGCTGCACGTCCACCGCGAGGGCGAGGGCGAGGGAGAGGGAGAGGGCGCGCTGTAGTCAAAATCCTCTCCTCGTCCTGTGAACCACCGCGCGCGTGGGCGAGGGAGAGGCGTAGTAAGCAAGCTTCTCCTCGTTCGGCGAGTTGACGGGACACATTAAAGCAGTACTAGTACTAGTCCACACCGCGTCCTTTTCGGTTAATATGGCTTAATTTGAAACGAGAAAAATACACTGGCGGTCAACGTATGTAACAATACGCTCTTTACGGTCACTATATATAGTTTTGTGGTGATTACACGATTACTAGCTCACCGTAGAGCACCGTATTGCACCCTACTGACCGGCAACATAGTCAACGTGGCACTTTGTTGACTGGTTAAATTGTCACCTGGTTTCTGGGTCCCACCTGTCAGTTGGCAGAGCAAAGAAATCAGCTAAAAAACAAAGAGTGTAGTACATCTACACCTCCAATGCATTTAGCCTTTAATCTAAATCGATATTGATTGACTAATGCACCAACTTGTGCTCTAGGTATAGGCTACATGTCTATCCTTAATTACAGCATGCAACGACCTTCATTTAATCTTCTTCTCTCAATGGTCGCATGCACACATAACTTTTGGGCGTTAATTATGCCATGCTCAATGTGTAAATCTCTAAATGTACACTCTTTCACGGACGTAGGGAGTAGGTTGAGCACTTGAGCATGAGCATGTGTGTTGCGTCGTGTGTTGTGTGCCGCATGGGTGCGTGAGTGTTGCGTGCGTCCATGTGTACGTGTGAGTGTTGCATGTTGCATGCATGCATGCATGCCTGCATGGGGCTTACTCCCTCCCATTGACATGTTCATATTTCAAGCTTCCTCTGTTCCCTCCATATGGTGATACTCCCTCTGTTCCCAAATATGGAGTAAAATCCTCCCTCTGTTCCCAAATACGGAGTAAAATCCTCCCTTTGTTCCCAAATATGGAGTATTTGTCTTTCTAGAGATTTCAACAAGTGACTACGTACGGAGCAAAATGAGTGAAGTGAGCGTAGAGGCATAGGGATAATGTAGAAAGGAAGTCTTCGCGATCCATTATTCCCCATCTCGGTCAGAGAGAACTATTCAACTAGTCTTCACAGTGAAGTGACAATACACGCTGCAGCAGATGGGACACTGAATTAATAAGCTGAACCAGCATGTTGGTGTTACTAAATCTGCCTTACCCAGTACTGCCATCATGTTTGCCAGTAGTGCACGCTTCTATCCTCCATTAACTGACATATGGGCCCTCTTGTGGTAGACCCACATGTCATCGGTGTAACTATATACAATCCGAAGGATGACATATCCTGGTAGTAGTAGTAGAATTGAGATTTAATGCACTTTCTTCCCCGTCTTCCACTCTTCTTCCTCCTCTCCTCTTCTTCCTCCTCTCTTCCCCATTGTCGGCCGCACACCATTTCCCCGCTCACTCGCTTTCCGCCTGCGCTATCTTCCTTGGTAGCTCGCGCGTACCATATCTCCCCGCTCACTGCTCAGCCACAGGAGGAGAAGCTTCTTCGCCGCCTTCGCCTCAATCCACTTCCCGTTGGCTCGCAGCAATCAAAACCCCAATGGCGAACCGATCGACACGCAGAGCCGCGATTGGAATTCCTTCCCAATGTTCTCTTGGAGCAGATCTGTGTCGTATGGACCTACTCAAGCACCGTCCGTCGCCGCATGCTCGGTGTCTTTGTACCGTCTACTGCTCGCAACCGCCGGCTCTTTTCAAGACACCCTGCTTGTCGATGCCCGATCCTCGCAGTGGCCCGGACACCGACTTGACGATCCTACGGAGGTTGCCGTGGTTCCCTTGACATGCTACCACTACCGTCCCACCTGCCCTTCATGCGCGACCACTCATCGGGCGGGCATGAAGGCCAACCGATCGCCCTCATCCACCAATCCGTAGTCCGTGGCATCTCGTGGATATCTACACCCAGCGAGAGATCACCCTTCCATCTTTGGATACCGCCGCCATCGAGCATCGCGGCCCGCGGACACTCCTGCCTACTACGCACGAGACGCGTCGAGCTTTTGGCTCGACCTCTGTTTGCTGAAGGTTGTAATCTGCGAAGTGCCCACACCATCAGAAGACTACATGGATTACAAGCTCATTGTCGTGTTCAACATGGGATTAGTCTATCTGGAATCCGGTCGCCATACATGGTTATGGATCATCGTCGATCCTCTTCACCCAACACTTCTGTCTGATGCTATAGTGCATGATGGCATCGTTTATGCGGTCGACGCACAGATTGGCTGCCTATACTGGTGGAATCTATCGTCGTGTAATTGTTCTATCTCATCTCATCTTTACCTTAAGAATACGACTGCCTGTTCATTGTTACAAATTTAGAATATATAGTATGTCTATAACCACATCATTGCTATATGTTCCTCTCATTTCCTAGATTTTTATGACCACACATGTTATTGTTAGAGTTGATATGAGAACAATTGGTATCTAATGATTGTTAGAATAGATATTATGAGTATAACCTCATGATTGCTATATGTTACTCTCATTTCCAGGATTTTTTTAACAACACATGTTATTGCTTAGAGTTGATATGATAACTGTAGTAAGTGCTATGGTAGAATATGAGTAGGCCATGTCATATCTGTTTTCCTCTCATTGTTACATGATGTTTGAACCATGATATATTGCTAGAATATGAAAGCCATTGGCTTATTTTTTTAACTTGGGGTATGATTATGACCACGACATTGCAATTCTCTGTCTATGATATGTGTCACTGTTATAATAATCTTAATTCCACACATACTCTGAACATGATTGTTTATTTTTGTCCTTTTGGTCTCCAATTTGAATTGTTGCAGCAGACGCAAATGCGCTGGCCTTCATGATTCCAGGACTTGAAATCATACCAGCCGATGGGTGGTGGTTTATCGCTCGTTCAGCTGACGGTGGTCATTTGATGCTCATTTGCACGTACCAAATTGACCAAACCATTTCATCAAACCACATGCAGTACAATGCCTAGGGCGTTCGTGACATTGATGGCTATGGCTGCTTTGTGTTCGAGAAAGATCACAGCTCCGTTGGGCCAGGCGTATTCAACTGGAGGCAGGTTTACAGCCTCGGCAACCACTCCATGTTCCTCGGGCTCAATTATCCGATCATCCAACCAATCATCGATCATATCACCGGCGATGATTACCGTGCTATGCAACTTCCATTCACCAGGGGGGACTGTGTTTACACATCATACCATGGGTTTCATTAAAATAGTTTGAACGCTCGTACTTGGTTCTGTATATACCCTATGATTTATTCTAATTTGTATTAGATACGTGCAAAATAGTCTAATATATTTGTAAGTGCATACTCAGGCCCGTGAAAAAGTGCATACTCAAGATATCGTTAATGAAAATATACACATACCCGGGGCAATTATATCTAATGAAAATGCGTACCGAAAGTATTATACCTAATGAAAATATACATATACCCGAGGTATTGTTTCTACTGAAAATATACACATACCAAGGTATGGTACCTAATAAAGATTATAGATATATCTTGGGTATCCTAAATGAAATGGAGGTTGAATAACCAACATTGATATAATTTGGTGCATACTCAAGTCCCGAAAAAATGCATAGTGAAAATATTTCTCAGTATGTACATACCTCGAAGTGAAATTTATTTGTATATACCCACAAATGACACTACCTTTTAATAGATGGATACATGTTTGTAAATTAAATACCTCGACGGATGATATGTTACATTCTTGTAAATATGAATGTCTATACAACATAATCGATAGAGATGTATTTGACGCACCATACTCGAGGATTATAATAGATGTGCTATCTTTGCAAAAAAATTGTAAAATCAAAATAAATTGTCATGAATTCCAATTTAAATATTAGTACATGTATATGTATACGTACACATGACGTTTGAAGCGTTTTTTATATACCTTAGACTGCTAGTTTTCCACACACGTACATGTACAAATATAATTTAGTACACGTACATGCAATAAAATCTGAAACTTTAATGCATTGATGACTATCAATTAGTATTGAAACCATTAATGGTTGCCATGCACGCATGCATGCATGCTTACCATAAATTTATATTACTACCATATATTTTCATTAACGGGTTTACCCACTAGTATGTGAATCAACGGTAATGTCATAAATCCAACGGCTAGGAGGCAAGGTGCCCAGGCACCTAGGTGTCCCAAACAGTCAGTCCTATATATATATATATATATATATATATATATATATATATATATATATATATATATATATATATATATATATATATATATATATATATATATATATATATATATATATATATATATATATATATATATATATATATATATATATATATATATATATATATATAGGCTTCAAGTGCGTACTTGTTAGTTAAACCTATGGTTAAAATGTGACACTAAATATGACTAGTAAGTAGTACAGTAGCAGTACTAGTATACGTCGGTCAAATTATTCATCATGTCCACACATTGAATTGACGTGACAACACGCTGCGCGTGAGGTGACACAAGAATCCCAGCGGCGTGTTCGGGTATTCTGGACTTCAGATTTGGAGTACCACTTATCTGTCGAAATCTTTCATCATTCACTTAAAACAGTCGATTGATCATACATTGAGTACCATATAACTGGAATTAACCCATGCAAGTCGAAAAAGGATTGGTCGGTGCTGCTGGCTGGCGTCAAGTTCGATCCCATGGATCAGGAGCTGATCGAGCACCTTGAGGCCAAAGTGAGTGCTGATAGTGTGATATCTCACCCTCTCATCGATTTGTTCATACCAACCATCGACAGCGAGCACGACATATGCTACACCCATCCTGAGAAATTTTCAGGTAAGACACCGATGGGCCGTCTACTTGCACAAACATATTCCTTTGTTGATAGCTCTATTTTTCTTTTTAGACACAGACCTGATGAAGAAATTACAATTTGACAATTAATAAAAAGTGAAACAAGTGACTACAACATGCCAAAGATGTTATGAAAATGCCAACTACGTACACTAAAACCTGTATTTGACAATACTGCAGGTATCACACTGAGTGGCCTAAGCAAGCATTTCTTCCAGCGCAATTCCAGGGCGCTCAAAAGGGGCACATGGACGCGTCGCAAGATACAGTCAGAGTGCGGCATGCACGCGATGTGGCACAACACCGGCAATACCTTGCCGGTGATGGTCAACGGCCGGCAGACGGGCAACAAAAAGGTTCTGGTGCTGCACACCAACAAGAATTTCGACCAGCAGAGGACCAACTGGGTGATGTACCAGTACCACCTCGGGGACCTGGAGCAAGAGAAGGAGCGGGAGCTGGTCCTCTGCAAGATTTTCTACCAGGCGAACACTAGGGCCAGGAGTAAAAAGATTATAAGTTAGTTTGGTATTGGTACTTGTACTACCTTGTCGTCCACAAGTTGGTATTGTTGTTAACGATCTTTTGGTATGAACTTGGCATTTGCTTCCAACCATCATGCCGAGGGTCGACGTGGATATAAAGCTGATTCATTTGTTCCGAAATGAATTTTCAGGCACCTGATTTTTATTTGATGGGTAGCATAAGCACCTGCCGTTCGAAATCCCAGTTCTCCAATTTTTTCAAAACAAGTGCATGCTCTTATTATCACGATGAAAAAACAATATCCCTGCTGCATCACAGTTATCAGTCTGTACTTGCAGAATTCTCTCGTTTATTGAGCACGTATATTGTTTTTTCAGGTCGAGCAAGTTTCAACTGGGCTATAGACTGCCCAGGCTTGGTTTTGTTTTTAACAGGCCCAGCCCATGACGACAATGGGGCACAAAGATCCAGCAGGTATCTACTGGCCTTTGGCCCACCAACGTTAGTTATATTTTTGTCTTACAACATCCGCAGGCACTTTTTTTTTACTGAATCAAACACACAACCCATTTCTATTTTCCTCTTGAAACGCATGTCCTACAACCGTTTTCTAATCTCTACCTATAGTTTTACTAGTTCATATACACATATCATTATATTGAAAATACATAAAATTCACTTTTCATATTTACATCCTTATTTTTGTTGTTGTTTTCCCTCCCAACGCTGATTTTTTTAGCACTGGTTTTCCCTTAAACCAACTCAATTGTCCCACGTCTTATTTGCTTACAAAAACAAAATGATTTTTTTGGCAAATCAATAAGTTCTTAAAAAAATGTTTATCATTTCGGGATTACGAAAGTTCGGACTCCACCGAAATATGCAAAATAAGGTTGAACTTTCTGACCGTGGTCCTGAGCAGAAAATGGGCTGTAATAAATTACTTAAGAATTAGCAAATGGGCTGAAAATTATTAAAAAATAGCAAATGGGCTCTATGTTGTCTGCCATAGATTTGGAGGCTGACTTGTGGGCCTACTAAGTTCATGCGTACACAAGGTTTATCAAAAAGAAACTTAGTCAACAATCGACTCTACCAGCGTCAGACCGTTAGATGTCAATCTACTTAAGAATTAGCAAATGGGCTGCAAATTATTAAAAAATAGCAAATGGGCTCTATGTTGTCTGCCATATATTTGGAGGTTGACTTGTGGGCCTACTAAGTTCATGCGTACACAAGGTTTATCAAAAGAAACTTAGTCAACAATCGACTCTACCAGCGTCAGACCGTTAGATGTCAATCTAACGGCAATCGTCTTCATCGATCTCGATCTTCACCCCCACCGCCCAAACCAGCGCCGCGAAACCGCTTTGCTCCGCCTCCCGTGGCCGGCTATGCTACCGGACGGGCCTCACGGCCCCATCATATACTCGCATCCCTGGCTTGTCTATCCCTCTACTCACCCACACCTCCTGTTATTTTCTGGCGACGGCAGCCGAATAAGTCAACCCTCGCACTCTCCACCGCGTGGGCAGCCACTGACGTGTCTTCCCTGGCTCCATGTCATTCCCTTCGTAGGCCTCGCCGTCGTCCACTGCCCTGGTGCTCTCGCCGCGGCGTGGTCAACGTGGTCAACGAACGACATCCATCGGAAGTGGCTTGTACGTGGAGAGGCTGACAACTGGGTCCACGGCCGCACACAACGAAATGCCTCCTTATTACGCACAAAATAATTATTCCTCCACCTGACATCTGGGACCCGCCGGAAGGGCCTCTGTATTTCGCGAAAAAACGTTCCCTCCGCTGACAGGTCGGACCCACCAACTATATCTTCGCACGCAAGGAAGTGCCTCCTTATTGCGCACAAAAAAATGAATACCCCCTGCGAGCTGGGACCCACCAAAGTGAGAGGCTGACTTGTGGGCCTACTAAGTTGACTGGGACGGAGGGCTTTCTCAACTTAGTCAATATGAACGATTCTAGCTCTAGTGACCGTACGATGTCCATCCAACGGCCTTAGTGCTTCTTCAACCTCTGGTCTTCTTGTTCCAGCCGCCCAAAGCAGCGCCGGTCATGCCGCATGCTCCTGCATCCCGTGGCCGGCTGTGCTGCCGCGGAGGCCTCACCGCCCCTACTATTCCCACCGCTGGCCAGGCCCTGCGGCGATGGCAGCCTCACACCACAACCTAACCAGTGAACCCTCGTACTCCTCTCCGCGTGGGCTTCCACTGCCGCATCTTCCCCGGCTCTGCATCGTCCCCTTCCTAGGCCTCGCCGTCGTCCACCGATGTGGTGCTCTCGGCGCGGCGTGGTCAATGTGGTCAACGACCGACTTCCATCGGAAGAGTACTGTACGTGGAGAGGCTGACAGCTGGGTCCACGGCAGCCGCAAAGAAGTGCCTCCTTATTACGCGCAAAATAATTATTCCTCCACCTGATAGCAGGGACCCACCGGACGGGCCATCGTATTTCGCGAAAAAAACGTTTCCCCCCTGACTGTTGGGACCCACCAGCTATATCTTCGCACGAAAGGAAGTGCGTCTGGGCAAAAAAAAATGATTTGCCCCCCTGACTGCTGGGACCCACCAGCTACATCTTCGCAGGCAAGGAAGTGCCTGACAGTCGGGACCCACCTGGTCGAAGCGTACATAGCGTTGTCATTCTGGTCGCGAATGTGTACGTACATACTGGTCGATGTAGAGGCACGCACGTGTCGTAGTAGAGGCGCACACGTAGCATGTACACGTATGTACAATGGCCAGTGTGCAAGAAAGAAAATACGGCCACATACGTACATATGGGCAGGGTCTCGAATGCCTACTCGCGCATACGTACGGCCAGGGCTCGTGTACATGGCTGGGTCGGAATGGAGAAACAGCGTCGTCGTCGCGTTCATGGGGAGCCAACCGGCCGGGTCGGAACGGAATGCGTCGTCGTGTTCATCGGGAGGGCTTGGACGGAACAGCCGATGGAAACGAGGCTGGCGTATCGCGCGGAGAAACAGCCTTGTGTTCGACCGGCCACGTTCGAAACGGGATCCTGTTCATCGGGAGGGGTCTGGCGTACCGCAAAACGGAGGAAACGGACCTCCTACGGTCGAAACGGGGGTCCTGTTGATCGGGAGGGGCGTGGCATACCGCAAAATGGAGGAAACAGTCTTGTTGGAGCGCTACGGTCGAAACGGGGATCTTGTTCATCGGGAGGGGTGTGGCGTACCGCAAAATGGGACTCCACGGGATACTGTTCATCTCCACCGTCGACCCCCTCCAGCCTCCATGGGCTACTGCTCATCCACCGTCGACCTCCTCCAGCCTCTACCTGCGACTGTTCATCCACAGGCTCCTGTTCATCCAGCCTCCACCGCGCGCTACTCCACCAGCTACTTTTCAACCAGCCCTCTCCACGGGCTCCTGTTCAACCACCCCTCCACGTGCTACTGTTCATCCAGCCCTCCACTGTCTACTGTTCACCCTGCCCTCCACGGGGTGGTCCTATTCATCCTGCCCTCCACGGGGTCCTGTTCATCCAGCCCCAACCGCTCGAACAATCGGGTCCCGTTCATCCACCCCACCGAACTGTTCATCAAACCCCGAGAACGCCACTTTGTTCATCCAGAGGCAGCATCGATCGGCTTGATTAGCAGCGAGAGCGAAGAATCGCCGATCGGGTTGATTAACAGCCATCGATCGATTTCTCGAGTTCAAGATGCCAGCGTGGCAAAGGTAATCGCCGGGTTCGATTAGATCCCAACGCCTCGCTTTCGGGTTCGGTTAGAGCCCAACGCCGCACTGCAGCGCGTCGCGTGTCTGAGAGAAACATGCATCGCTCGCCCCGACCACCCACCGTAACCGGAACACCACGATATTTTTCCTCGCCCTCGCTTCTACCACGGTTTTTTCCGTCATGGACGGCCCAAAGAATGTCATGCAGCTGCGTCTCCGGCCCGCCCAGGACGAAAAGCCCATTTTCTGTCATGATTTTTTGTCGTAGAAGTAGGACCCCACCACATCTATGATGATACCGTGTTTTGTCACAATGATCGTCATAGAAGTGTCATAAGTATGACTGAATTTTTTTTCGTTCGGCCCAAAATGTCACGGATGTGTCTTTTTTTCGTAGTGTCAACAAGGACTTTGATGCGGATTTGGTGGCTCGGTTTTATGCCACGGTCCATCTTGGCACTGATGCGGAAAGGACCTTGACTTGGATGACAAATGGCAAACTTCTGTCTGTCAAATGGAAGGCGTACATGGAGCTGTTGGGAATTGAAGATCAAGGGCTTGAGAACCCGGTTGGATTTCGTCCTCAACAGAAGACAAATTCTACTCACAAGCAAGCTCTCTGGCCTTACTGCACCTTGAAGATTAACCCCGAGACACAGAAGGAGACTTACGAGCTGCCTGCCTTCTGGACATCCTTCATCGCATCTTCAGGGAGACTCTTTTCCCTGGCATTGGGAACTTGGACATGGTTCACTCATTTCTCATGGACATGTTACTTTTTTTTCAGCATGAAAAGGAAGAAAACACTGGAGATTCCTTGGATATCTCTCATGTCATGTGGTCTGAGCTTCTCTCTGCTATCTCCGAGTGCAAGTGCCCCATCTATGGTCCTTTCCTCTTGTTGCTTATTGAGAAGGCTTGGGAGCACACTTATCCTGGTGTCGTGCTAGAGACTGGCGAGTTGGTCCCTCGTGAGATCAAGCGTCTGAGGAAGAAGGATAACTGGGGCACTTCGGTTCCAAAGTCTGGGATTCCGTCAGGAGCTGACGAGGCTGAGGCAGAGGCTGATGTTGACGATGATGAGGACTATGTGCCCTCTTGAGCGGAGCCCTCATGGGCCAAGAAGCTCAAGCGCAAGATGAAGAAACTTTTTTGCATGGAGTCTCATGGACAGTATATGGCTCATGTGTCTAAGAAGAAGGCCAGGAGCCGCCACAAGGAGCTCATGCGTCAGCTTGGTGCGACTGTTGCCAGTGCTTCTGAGGGCAAGACCACCGATGAGGAGGAGTGGGTTCAGTAGCACTGCCCTTGGACAGACTCAGACACCGAGCAACCCCTGCCGATGACGGAGGAGCGGACGATCACGCAGGGATGTGATGATGGAGACTGTCAGTTTTGCTATCACCTGTGGCCGTAGCAGCACTCTTTGCCATTTTGGTGTCTCGATGCCAAAGGGGGAGAGAGTTTAGGGATTTGTCGAGTTGCGAGTGTGTCTTTTTTGCCTTGTCTTTGTCTCTCGCAAACTGTTTTCTCGTCCTTTTCTTTGGTTTGGTTTGTGCTCGTGAGACCTGGTACCCTATCATATGGTGTGAGACATATGCTACCCTATCTTATTATTATCTTTGTATGTAGGGTACTTTAGTAGTTTTTGAGTTCATTCTTATCTCATATGTCTACCTTGCTCACTTGCTACTCTATTGCATCCTAGTTCATGTATATCTCATCCTTGATGCAAATGTTATCAGACTATAAAATATAGGGGGAATGTTGATCCTAGTGTGTGTACTTTGCTATCTAAAGGTACCTCTAATTAAGTGCACACATCTAGGGGGAGCCCGTCGATATTTTGTAGTCTCTATGATTCGCTTATTATCATGTCTTTTCTTTGTGCAAATCCCGTGTTGTCATCAATCCACCAAAAAGGGGGAGATTGTTAGGGCATGTCTCTCTCTAAGTAGTTTTGGTGATTTATGACAATGCTTTTGCGGACTAATCATGTGCGTTGAGTATTTCAGAGATTCATTCATTGGCACGAGACGATTCTTTCCCCTCAGAGCTTTAAGTGATGATGGTGTAGTCTCTTTTGTTTCGGTTTTGGTGGACTTGAGTTGTAGGAGACACCGTACTATCAAGAGGGGGTCCGCATTGGAAAGGCTAGGGTGGAATCAACACGTACACTTCATCTTTGCACCCCCAGCTCCTTTCCTCTTCTTGGAGTTTGTTGCTTCATCGAAAGTGGAGGTTGTGAGGTGCTAGCCGTAGTACCGCCCATGGACCTCAAGTGACAGTATCGCTGTTCTACAGCGGTAGTACCACTTGGGTGCATCAGCTGCAGTATCGTCCTAGGTTGGCACTACTACCGCCTCGATTTGAGGGTGCTCTCCTCGTGTCGGGTTGAGTGGTAGTAGTAGCGGCAGTAGCAGCGGTAGTACCGCCCATGAGTGGTAGTACCGCGGCTACCACCGCTACTAGTGGCGCCCAAACCCCCTCTCTCCCTCTCGTTCCCCCTCTGATGCCTCTACTCTCAGTCACCGCGGTAGTACCACTGGGGGTCGCGGTAGTACCGCTGATACCAGCAGTAGTACCGCCCCACTGAGCAGTAGTACTGCTCTGTGCGGACTGAAGAGGGGGGTAACGGTTGGATTGATTCCCCCACTATAAAAGGAGGTCTTCTTCTCCAAGTTGACTTAACTCTTTTCCCCCAAGCTCCATTGTTGCTCCAAAGCTCATTTTCACCCGATCTCTCTCCCTAGCCAATCAAACTTGTTGATTCTTTAGGGATTGGTTGAGAAGGCCCGGATCTACACTTCCACCAATAGAAATTTGATTCCCCCCACTAATCCCTTGCGGATCTTGTTACTCTTGGGTGTTTGAGCACCCTAGAAGATTGAGGTCACCTCGGAGCCACATTCCATTGTGGTGAAGCTCCGTGATATCGTTGGGGTCCTCCAATTAGGTTGTGGAGATAGCCCCAACCTTGTTTGTAAAGGTTCGATCGCCGCCTTCAAGGGCACCAATAGTGGAATCACGGCATCTCGCATTGTGAGAGGGCGTGAGGAGAATACGGTGGCCCTAGTGGCTTCTTGGGGAGCATTGTGCCTCCACACCGCTCCAATGGAGACGTACTTCCTCTCAAAGGGAAGGAACTTCGGTAACACATCCTCGTCTCCACCGGCTCCGCTATTGGTTATTTCTTACCTTTACTTGCACAAGCTTATATTGTGTTGTATCCCTTGCTTGTTCATTGTGCTTGGTGTTGTTGCATCATATAGGTTACTCACCTAGTTGCACATATAGACAACCTATTTTGATGCTAAGTTTAATTTGGTCAAGAAAAGCTAAAAATTGTTAGTTGCCTATTCACCCCCCCTCTAGTCAATCATATCGATCCTTTCAATTTAGCACTTTCGTAAATGGTACCAGCTCAATACATAGCCTAAATATTTTTTTAGCAATCCGTGAGTTGTGCCAACTGCTATGTGCACCCCTGCTTTGAGAGTGATGAAGTGTTGGAGAAGTTGTGTATAAACAAATCTGTGAGGACCACTGTATAAGTACACCTGGAGACAATAGAGGGATTTTGTTTTGTACACAAGATCGACAATGGAAGACATTACCTTTTTCACACGACGTACCTGGATTTTTTTGCCAAAGTGTACCAGTTTGAAGTTTGCATGAAATTGTACCTCACACTAGGTGCAAAAAATAAACGCACATCCGGGTGCGTTTGAGCAATGATCCCATAACTCATCCATGTAAATATTCTGGCTCAAATCCATTATTTTTAAGTAATAACATTTAAAGCTTTACTAAAATAACCACATTGCATCTGGGTACTGTATTACCTAATCTTGATTACAAATAATTTGACCGCTTATTATGTCGGGGAAGCTGATCGTGGCCCACGAACACCTATGGGACCGGGTCCCTTGTGGTTCGGAGGGGGACTGAGATTGCGCAAAGAGCGGATCGAAGCGATGCACACTAGCAGATTTACCCAGCTTCGGAGCTCTCCGGAGAGATAACACTCCTACTGCTGCTTGGTTGATTATATTCTGCTCTTGCTAGGGAGCAATGGAAGCTACAAAACCTAGCCTGAGTGTCTCTAGTCTCGTATGTGGCAAATGAACTGAACCGGAGCCGAACCCTTTCTATGTTGCACTTGGGCCTCCTTTTATAGGCACAAGGGGTCACCACAGGTGGCAAGTAGACAAGGGTAAAATAGTAAAAACAGAGGTTGGTACACCGCTTTATACAAAGGTGTCGATGATCTATACCTAACTCGACGGCAAGGGACAAGAGCCATAAATGTCCGTCCCTGTCGCCTGAATAGTGCAACAGGGACCGTCAAGTGCGCCTCCGTTTGCCACGATGGTAGCTCGTCAGCGCCGCTTATCGCCGCTCCCCGCTGGCTGCACAGCTCATTGACTCGCGTGCCTGGGAAAGCCCCATGGCGACACATTGGCGGATGAGCTGGAGCGGAGATGAAGAGAGGTTACCTGCCGCGGCAAGTGCCTTGCCGCGGCAAGGTCCTTGTCGCGCTCGGGAGCTTATCGCCCGCCAAGCCTTCCGCAAGCTCCTCTTGCGGGATCTTGTTTCTTCGTGCCTTGAGTGGCCTTCCGACAAGCTCCTCTTGCCGGGGCCTTGATTATTTTGTTCTTGAATGACTCCAAAGGAGCGAGAGACCTTGGCGGTCACCAGGCCAGCCCCGCCATTGGTGCTGCGATTGTCCGTGCACGAGTTCGGGATACTAGGGTACCCTACTCTAGTACACCGGACAGGGAGCCCCGGCCTGGGCCACACACGGCGCCAAGCTCTGTTGGGCCAGCCCAAAACAAAGCACGCACGCTTGGCCCGGATCGCAAGAGTTATTCGCTTCGGACCCACCACGTCCCCCACGAGCAGCACGTTCGGGGCGTGGCGTCGTGGGAGAGATTGTGGGGCTTTCTTTAATGGGAAAACGGAACGCCGTCCCTCCCCCTTATAAGCAGGGAGCAGGCAGGACGCCCACTTGCCCATTGCTTTGTCACATCGAAACCACCACCGCACCTCCCCTTCTTCTCGAGCCCAAAGAGAGCGACGCTCCGCCTTTCCCCATTGCCACCGGGCACCACCAACGCCGTCGACCTCCTCCACCACCTCCGCCATGGCTCCAAAGCCGACAAGGGCAAAGGTGAAATCGGTCGAGGCGCAGCGGCTTCAGCGCCTGCGGAAGGAGCGGGCCCTCTTGATCCCCTCGCTTGACAGAAGGAGCTGCAGAGCTGTATTACCTTTTTCAGTCGACGGAGACATGGGCGCACCAGCACGAGAGTCATCTCCGCCGCCACATCCGAAAAGTTTCCATCGGGTACCCTTTCTTGGCGCTTTTCTTCCAGCTGCGGGCTCTGCCGCCTTTTCTAATTCTTTTGCGATGTCATGAACACATATGGCCTCCGTCTCCTTGATTTCACCCCAAGCGCCATCCTTACCATGGCGTTTGCGACACCTCTGCGAGAACTTTGTCGGGTCCACCCAAATGTCGCACTCTTCCGCCATTACTTCACGCCCAGCGTGAGAGAGGAGAGCCGCTGTCGGAGGAATTGCATGGACCTCTAGGATCGGCAAGAAGGAAGCGTATCTTGACGGAGAGCTGCTGCAGCAAGTGGGAGGAGGAGAGCTGACTGGTGTTGGATCTTAGAGGAGGAGCCACAGCCTTTACTGCCCTCGCGCAAACTCCTATAGTCTTGGCAACGATTGGAGCAACTTGGCGCCAGAGGATGCCAAGTTGAAGATTGCCGTGACTAGGATCTTGCGCCTCCGGCAAGGTGGCTTACCATAGGAGCAGTTGGCGCGGACTTCATTCGCCGCCGCATTGCGCCTTTGCAGGAGAGGGGAGGCCAGCTTGGGAATTCAAAACGCCGGCGGACATCATGAGGCTGCGTCCGGGCCTCAATCGAACTTTACTGTCTTGGAGCCGGGCGGCATGTTTGTGGGGCTGTTCAAGCCGGATGCGGATCACCCCGAGTGGTTCATGTTGCCGAGGGAGTCGTGCCTTGTGCAACAACTTCCGCTGACCGCATCCGCGATGATGTCGTTGTGCGATTCCCACGGAATCGCTCCAACTTGGCAGGAGCCCGCCCGACGACGTCGTGCAGCAGCTTCTCGACGACTTGGCAGAAGTGCCGATCCGTGCCGACGAGAAGAAGCGGCTCACCCGCGACACCACCGAGCAGGAGATGGCGTGCATCGCCACATGGTTGGAGGAGGCGGCAGAAGCTGCCGCCGCCGGCGTGTTTGGGTTTACCGAGGAGGCGGAACAGCCGAGGCGGCAAGCCTTGCCGACCGAGAAGAGCTTCGCCCGGTGAGGAGGAGCAAGCCGAGCCTGACGCCGACCCGGATGAGCCTGCCGGGGGCGCCTCCCCTCCGTCGTCAAGTAGCTTGCCGCAGGAGGAGCCCGCGACCCCGCCAAGGAGACGCCTCCGCAAGACCGGAGAAGTGGTGGGGCGGCAGACGGCCCAACAGCTGCCTCGCCGCCCGACGCGCTCCACCGCGGCAAGCACTGTTGCCGCGGGAGCGCATCCTGCCGCCACAACAACGGGAGCGGGGCCTTCTGGAGCCACGGCCCCCGCCAAGCGCCCGAGGGAGCCTACTCCTCTAGCTCGTCGCTCTGGAGCGGAATTTGATTTCTCCGCTCTCAGCTCCGAGGAAGAAGAGGAAGAGTAAGTTCTTGTAGCTACTACTTGTAATTCTTCAATTTACTGCTTCGTCTTATATCTGACTTGCTTCATCCTGAGCTCTTTCCTTCTTCAGGACGCTGGCTCAGAGGGCGTCGAAGAGGGCCAAGACCCGGTGGTTGTCGCCTCGGATGATTCCCCCAATGGCGGCGGAGGCACGTCTGAGACTCCCTTGCCGGACCCGGCAACTCTTCAGAGCAGCCCCTCAAAGACAGCCCCAGCAGAAGTATTTGATTCATTTCTTACGGTTAGGTGTGCTTGGGTGCTCTTTCATCACCGATATCGACTTGTTGAATTATGTAGGAGCGAGCAGCCTCATCGGAAGCACCGGAGGTCACTCCCGGGTTCTGCTTGCTTCGACTACGCCGCCAAGGGAGAAGTCTCCGCCAAGGGAGCGCTCTCCGGCAAGGGAGGCCTCTCCGACAAGGGGAGCTTCTCCGACAAGGGGCAGTGCCGACGACCCTCCGGTGGTGGAGACCGTGGCAACAGATCCCATTGCAGGTAATCTTCTTGACTGAAAATTTCCCTTGGGTCTTTTCTCTTCTGTTCTTCTCTTCGAACATTTGCTTGACTTGTTCTTTTCTTTTTCTGATCATCAGATCCATCTGCTAGAGAGCCGATGGAGACTGAGGTTGCCGGCGAGGAGGACGCTCGCGGCAACAATGACGACGCCGCCAACATGGAGGAGGAGGCCGGCGCCGACGGGTCCGGGCGGCGGAGGCCGCCAAGGCTGCCGCGCGAGAGGCTGGGAGGGGTCCGTGATCGTCTTGACGGCCTGAGGCGCGGGAGGCGCCAGCGCTGCACCGACCGCCCGATCCCCGCACCGATGCCGCACTGCACTCTGAAGAGCCCCAGCCCGCCGCCTATCGAAGGCCGGCGAAGGTGTCTTCATCAAGCTTCCATGGGCGTCAAGCTCTGGGCGCTGGTCGAGGAGAGACCTTCGACGTGGAGCTGCTTGCTCTGCTGGGCTGTCGCTGGTTAACGCGCCAAGCAGCAGCGATGGCGAAGTCGAGAAGAGCAGCTCTTGAAGAAGCTGATGTCGCTCTACCGCGCCTCGACAAGCTAAGTGGAGTCGCAGGAAGCTCTTGTCGCAAGGGCGGAGCTGACATGGAGAAGCGCCAGAAGAGCTCCGCGCCAACAAGGAAACTCTCCGAGACATTGCGAGCGCTGGAGCAGCTTGTCGAGGCGCACGCCTTCATCTTGGAGAAGGCCGAGGTCGAGGAGCAGCAAAGGCTTGCCGGCAAGAAGCTCTTCAAGAAGAAGGTGGTGGCGCAGCGGAAGATCAACCTCGATAGCTACGAGGAAGATCTTGCAGCGCGAAGCAATCAATTGGCGGAGCACTCAAGGAGGCAAAGGACGCCGCCCGGCTGCCGAGACCGCCAAGAAGGAATTGGAGACGAGGGTGGCTCAGCTGAGGCCACCCTCCTCAAGAGCGGCGAGAGGTCACCGCTGAAGCACGCAGCCCGAGAAGGACGCCTACACTCTCGGCGAGCTGCGAGGTCGTTTTTTTGAGAAGATCAAAGAGCTTGACGCCGCCAAGGACTCCAAGGCGGATCTCGAGCTGAAACCGACCACTCGACGGAGGCGCCGAACAGCGCCAAGGATCGAGAAGCGGGCCTGTTGGAGAAGATCAAGGCCAACGAGGAGCTGTTGGCGAATGCCACGACTGCCTGAATGATCTCGAGATAGCATAATGCATCGATGTAAGGTCTTGTGGACACCGCCGCCGCATCCATAATGAGTGATGGAGCTGGGATGGTGGATCTTGGGTATTCCACCGACGAGGACCTCCAACCCAGCGCCAAGCTCAGCCTATTCTTCAAGGGCGTGTTGACGGGTCTCCAGCTGCCCGAGAGGAGATCCCAAAGCAGCTAGCTGAGGAGTCGCGCCAAGTTCTGCGCCGGGCCCTCCGGAAGGTGCCGATGAAGGTGGCCTTCCGCAATTCAGGCGTCAACTTCACCAATGTCCTCAAGTCACTGCCGCCAAGCGCTGACGTTGAAGCGCTCAAAGCCCTTGTCGCACCCATCGTGGACAGGGTGAGCAAAGTGAAGAGGGTTGATGGTGACCGCGTGGACTAGGCCGCCAAGTTTTATCTTTCCTTTGTCGCTGCAGACCATGTTTAGAACAATTCATTAGATCTGCGACAAGTTATTTTTGTAATATACACTATCTTAGGCAATCGATCGCAATGTTATTTCCTCTACTTGATTTCTTCCCTTGTATGTTTTATGCCCTATGTTTTTAGGGGACTTGTCGGTGCAAACACCTTTGCCATGAAAGTGCTGAGTCGGAACGTCGGCTCTCGCGACGATGCTACCTCCGACAAGCAACCTTGTCGCAACTAGTTGCAGCTCGCTTAGGTTGTTGAGTGGACTCGAAACAACGTAAAGCGCTTAGCTAGCATGAAGTTGGTTCCTCCGCGCACGGCTTTTCCATACAAAGTACTATCGTTCGAGGAAGATAACTTGAAAATTTAAAAACTGATTGCTTAAACTTAGCAACTTAGCTTTTCTGTTGTTTGCTTCCCGGCAAGGTGATACTTCCTCGAGCGACACTTGGTGGCCCACACCATTATCTTCTCCTCCCCGGTTAACTTGTGGGTGGATGAACCTTGCCTTCTTTTGAGAAGAAAGAAGAGAAAATAAAGTTATGGAGCCTAGTGGCTCGTTATCGCTTACCGGGTGTGGATGCTGCACAAAATGTTAGATAACACATGCATATAAGATTATGAAAGCATGTATTGACAAGTTGTGCGCAACACATAGGCTTTACTGATGCACGGGGTCTGCGCCCGGCTTTATACAAAGGATTACATGCAACAGCGGCAGGACTTGTACAAAAGGGTGGTTGCCGGAACGGATTCCGGCAACCGCGCCTTATGGGTAAAACTTACGAAGATGCTCTATATTCCAGGAGTTGCTCACCGGAACGCCATCTTCGGTCTCAAGGCGGACTGCGCCGGGCCTAGTGACTCGTTTCACCCGATAAGGGCCTTCCCACTTCGGCATCAACTTGTTGGAATTCTTGGCGGATTGAACGCGCCGAAGTACAAGGTCGCCTTCCTCGAAGCTTCTGGTATTAACTTTGCGGCTATGGTAGCGGCGCAAAGCTTGCTGGTAGCGAGCAGCTCGTACAGCAGCCTGAAGACGATCCTCCTCGAGGAGCGGCACGTCATCTTGTCGCAGCTGCTCTTGCTCAAGCTCATCATAAGAGAGCACTCGAGGCGATCCGTATACGAGTTCCGTGGGGAGAACTGCCTCTGCTCCATAGACTAGAGCAAAAGGTGTCTGGCCAGTGGCTCGATTTTGCGTCGTCCTGATCGACCAAAGAACCACCGACAGCTCCTCAATCCAGTTTCTTGCGCACTTGTGCAGCCTGTCGAAAGTTCTGGTCTTGAGTCCCCGCAGCACTTCAGCGTTTGCTCTCTCTGCTTGACCGTTGCTTCTTGGATGAGCAACAGAAGCAAAGCAGATCTTGGCGCCAAGATCTTGGGTGTACTGCATGAAGGTGCGGCTCGTGACTGTGTGTCGTTGTCGGTGATGATCCTGTTAGGAATCCCAAAACGGCAAACAATTGACCTGAAGAACTTGACTGCCGATCGTCTTTGTCACCTTCCTCATCGCTTCCACTTCCGCCACTTTGTGAACTTGTCGATTCTGCGACGCATAAGTACTCAAAGCCCCGACAACTCGGGGAAGGGGCCGAGATGTCGAGCCCCAGACGAAAAGGGCCAGGATAAAGGGATCGTCTGGAGAGCTTGAGCTGGTTGGTGTATCTGTTTTGAATGGAACCGCACGCTTCACACTTGGTTACTTGTGCGCCAGCATCTGGAGGGCTTCGGCCGAAGAAACCTTGCCGGAATGCTTTGCGGCAAGTGCCCTTGCGCCAATGTGGTGACCGCATATGCCTCCATGTATCTCTGCCAACAGCTTCAGTCCATCTTCCCGGCAAATGCACTTCAATTTCACACCGTTGAGTCTTCTTCTCGCATGTGATGTTGTCAACAAACTGGTACATACTGGACTGCCGGGCTATTTTTCCGCTTCTTCTTGCTCTTCGGGAAGTTCTCCTGTCTGAAGGAAATGGACGATCTGTTGTGCCCATGCTGGAGCTTTTGGCTCGACAACAAGGACTAAAGGCTCATCTGCCGCCAAGGGAACATCAGCTTCTCGTAAGAACCAAAGGCTCGGCGGAGCTTGATGATCCCCGGCAAGCTTGCCGGAGCAAAACTTGTCGGGAGCGTCTGCTTCAACGAAACAAACCCTAGGGCTCGTCGGAGCAGACTGCTCCTCAGCGATATTTGCGTTGATTTTGGGGACCTTCTTGGCGGCGACTTCAGGGAGCTCTGCCGGAAAGTAGCCACCAGAAACCAACTTCCTCTTCTTGCTCTGCCCAGTTGATGGTGTTACAGTTGGTTGAGTCAGCTTGAGCACACAAATTCCTGGTTCCATAGGTAACTTGAGTGCAGCACACTTTGAAAGGCCATCAACAATATCATTCTGAGCTCTTGGAACATGTTCCATTTGCAGGCCTTCAAAGTGTTCTTCTAGCTTTCTCACTTCATCAACGTAGGCTTCCATCAATGGACTCTGATAGTCTTTGTTTACTTGGCGGACGACAAGCTGCGAGTCACCCCTGACAATAAGATTCTTGATCCCAAGGTCCACCGCGATCCTGAGACCGGCAAGCAAACCTTCATACTCTGCAGTATTGTTTGTTGCTTGCTCCTTGGGAAAGTGCATCTGGACTATGTACTTGAGGTGCTCTCCGGTGGGTGCGATAAGCAAGACGCCGCACCGGGCGCCTTGCAGCGAGAAGGCACCATCAAAGTACATCAGCCACTCTTTATTTGCCTCCTTGACGGGATGCTCGCTCTCGAATTTCTTCATCTTGCGCTACGCCCACTCTGCTATAAACTCTGCCAATGCTCGCTTTGGATAGTTGAAGTGCTTTCAAACTTGAGGCCAAAGCTTGATGCCCAAAGGCCCACTCAACAATCCCGCTGTTGCTTCGGATTTTGCAATATCCTCTTCAACGGAAAGCGAGTGACAACTGTTATCTCATGTGCTTGGAAGTAATGGCGCAGCTTTCTCGAGGCCATGAGGAGGCCGAAAGCAACTTCGCACACCGTAGTACCTTGACCTAGCCCCCTGCAGAAGGGAACTGACAAAGTAGACCGGGCGCTGCACCATCCTTTTCTCGTGTCTTGTCGCAATCCTGCGCAGATTCGTCCTTGTCGGGACCAAAGCTTGACGCGAAGCCCCGCTTGTCGCCGGATGCACCCGCCTCGCTTGTTGGCTCATCATCCGCCTCCTCTCCGCTACTAACGCAGCACTAACCACTTTATTGGTTGCCGCTATATACAGCAGCAACTTCTCTTGTGGCCTAGGTGCGACAAGTATTGGAGTGGAGGACAGGTACCTCTTCAAGTCTGCAGCGCAGCCTCCGCTTCGAGTCCATTTCATTGGACCCGCCTTTTTCAAAATCTTGAAAATGGCAGGCGCTGCCAGCAGACTTAGAGATAAACTCGCCGAGAGCAGCCACGCAACCGCAAGCCTTCTTACATCCTTGACGCGTTTGGTGCTTCAATCTGCTCAATGGCCTTGATCTTGTCGGATTGGCTTCAATTCCCCGCTGAGACACAAAGAACCCGAGAAGCTTGCCGGAAGGGACTCCAAACACGCACTTCTCGGGGTTGAGCTTGAGGTTGATCTTGCAGATTTGCAAAAGTCTCATCCAAATCTTGAACCAGAGTTGCTTTGCCCTTGCTCTTGACCACTATGTCATCCATGTAGGCTTCTACATTTCGTATATCTGTGGCTCAAAGGCATCATGGACTACTCTTGCAAAGGTTGAACCAGCATTCTTCAAACCGAAAGGCATCCGTATGAAACGAAGATGCGCTACATGGTGTAATGAATGCGGTTTTCTTCATCCTCCGTGCCATGAAAATTTGATGATATCCTGAATATGCATCAAGAAATGAAAGCAAATCACATCCAGCCGTGGAGTCAACAATCTGGTCGATACGCGGCAAGGGAAATGGGTCTTTGGGACAAGCTTTATTAACATCCGTGAAGTCAATACAAAGTCTCCATTTCCCATTAGCCTTGCGCATAACTACCGGATTGGCCAACCACGGGATGGAGCACCTCCTCGACAAGGCCTGCTGCTTCCAACTTCTTGATTTCTTCGCTATGAATTCTGGTGCTCCAACGCTGCTTCCTAACTTTTTGCTTGATGGGCCGCGCGTGAGGACAGACAGCTAGGTGGTGCTCAATTACTTTCTGGGAACACCGGGATGTCGATGGTTGCCATGCAAACACATCGACATTCGCCCTTGAGAAAGCAACGAGATCGCCTTCCTATTTAGGGTCAAGCGTGGCAATCGATGGTGAAGGTACCACCGGTGCCGTCCTCCTTGGCGGGCACCTTCTGGTCTTCGGTGGAGCTGCCATCGTCTTCTTGCACTTGCCGGTGGAGCTCGATGGTGCGTCCTCAACGGTAGCGCAGCACTCCGAAGAGGTGCGCTTGCCGGAGTGGGCATCAGAGTTCTTGCCGGACTTGGTCTTCTTCTTCCCCCCGGGAACTTCAGCGGCAAGTGGTTTGCTATCTGTCGCAGCTGCTGCATCCCGGTAAATCTTGAAGGCGCAGATAAGCGCATCCTTCTTGTCGTCATGGACAGAAATGACGCTTATCGGGCCGGGCATCTTGAGTAAATTGTAGGCGTAATGAGAGGCTGCCATGAACTTGTCAAGTGCTGGACGGCCAAGTATGCCATTGTAGGGCAATGGGAAATCGGCAACGTCAAATGTGACCCTCTCAATTCTGAAGTTGAGCTCGCTGCCAAACGTTACTGGCAACGTGATTTTCCCTTTGGGCTTGCTCCTTCCTGGGTTGATTCCTTGGAAAGTGCCGCTTTCTTCGAGCTCATTGTCGTGGATTTGAAGTTTCGAAGCATCGCAGAAGAGATCAGGTTCAGCCGCCCCGCCGTCAACTAACATCTTGGTGACCTTGAGGTTGTGGATTGTTGGTGAGACCAACATCGGCAAGCACCGACCACGCTTATGCGATCGTGGTGGTCCTCAATGTCAAAGATGATGGGCGTGCTAGACCATTTCGAGGTTTGCGACTCCACGATGGTTCTGCTGCATTAACCTCTCGTGATCCATTTGCTTGAGTTGGCGGTGCGAGGTATGTAGAGAAGCACCACCGCCAACGCAGAGAACCTCTGTTGCCTTCAAACTCCTGCTCATCAGCTTCATCTTCCTCCATATCTTCGCCATCTTCATCGTCTTCGTCCTTGTCGCGGCTGGGAGGTCTGTCTCCTTGCCGCTGCTTTGCCTTGCCGCGCGCCCTCCCGCCGAAGTCTCTTCTTGTTAGCTGCCCCGCACCTTCCCGGGCCTTCTCCTTGTCTCGCGCCAGATTCTCGCCTTCTGCAGTTCAACAAGCTGCTCGACTTTCTTGCAGCTCGAGGTCGTGGCCTTTGGTGCGGTGAATCTTGCAAGATCGCTTGTTGGAGCTCTCCTGCTTGTCGGCGGCCGCCACCGCTTGGTGGTCGGTGTCAGCGGCAACCTCCTTGCCGGAGCCACCAGCCTTAGCCTTGCCGGCGCCACCTCCATTGCCGGACTGCTCGACAACTAGTACCTCCTTGTTCTTCTTCCTTCTGTTGTTCCGCCGCCGGCTCTTCCTTGCCGGGGCGGTCTCCTCACTGTCAGATTCCGCTCCCACATTCTCTCCTCGAGTCTTCTTCCTCCTCACAGGCACACTTGTCGGCCAAGGCATACAGCTTCGACGCCCTTGACTTTGCACATTGCCATCTCCTCCTCATCCTACGGTTCCAAGACGTTTCTAATGAAACGCGCTGATCACCGCGGCAGGGTGGACGTCTGGGATGTTGTAGTGCACACGACTAAATCTCTGGATGAACTTGCGCAGGGACTCTCCCTCCTTCTGGGCAAGCAGGTGAAGGTCACTCTCCTGGCCATGAGGCTTGTGGCCGCCTGTGAAGGCACCAACAAACTGATGGCACAGATCTGCCCAAGAGGATATGGAACTGTCCGGCAAGTGCATGAGCCAAGATCTGACGTTTGGCTTGAGTACCAGAGGGAAGTAGTTGGCAAGGATCTTGTCGTCTCGTCCCCCCGCAGCTTGCACCGTGATGGTGTAGATGCCGAGGAACTCGAAGGTGTGTCCTGCCATCATACTTTTCCGCACATCGGCTTGAAGTTTTCTTGTCGGACCATCGACTTGCCGCAGCTCACGAGTGAACGCAGGGCAACCTACAGCAGACGGACAAGTCGCTTGGTTCCCTGGCGCATGCATATCGACAAGGGGCCCAGCGCGCTGGTCGGATTGACGCCGCTTCTCTTGGCGCTTCGATGCGGGTTCGAGCGTCTTCTTCTTGTCGTTCTTAAGAACTTGGCGCTGATCACGGCGAGCTCGTGGATCCGACGATGCGGTGGAGTCGCTGTCGATGTGGATCCGAGGAGCTGGTGATCTTGGCCTTCGGGAAGGGGAGTGCATGGTGGTGTCACCCCCGCAGGTCTCGCCGCCACCGGCTCGTGCCTTGTCGCTTCGCCGCGGCAAAGACGCAGTTGGTTGCCGCGGAACATCGCCGTTGGCAAAGCCGATGAGACTCTGGACCGTGGCCCTCCATTCGTCGACCTTGTCGGCCGTTGGAGGGTAGTCTAGAAGTAGATGGGCTCTCGCCAAGGCTTCTGCTGGAGTGGTGGGTGGCAATGGCATACGGAGCAAGGAACGGGATGTGCTCGGACTCCTAACCAAGTTAGGAGGAGCAGCATCCCGCCCAAGCGATCAGATTCTTCATACCGCATCTTTGGCGTGCATGCGGGTCTCGAGGGTCTCGGGATCCTCCGGCTTGGCCTTGATCCAACGAGCGTATGGTGCTGCGAGCATCATGACGCTGTCGGTCCCGCGCCTCCTGAGAAGGACGCGGTGCGGATTCGGACGCCGATGCCTGCGCCGCCTTGTCCTTGGACCTGGCGGCGCCGTGGGCTCTCTCGACGACGCCCGTTCCTCCGCCAGCGTCTTCCCTACCACCCGTCAGCTCCGGTGGTGGTGGGTTCGACGCGGACGGCTCTGGTGCCGCCGAAGACTTCTTCTTCGGTGCCATGTTGATGAAGATGACGATGAAGTTGCTCGTGTGACCGCTGGATCAGGTTCACACAGCCTCGACGCCCCCTACCTGGCGCGCCAAAGATGTCGGGGAAGCTGATCGTTGCCCACGAACACCTATGGGACCGGGTCCCTTGTGGTTCGGAGGGGGACGGAGATTGCGCAAAGAGCGGATCGAAGCGATGCACACGAGCAGATTTACCCAGCTTCGGAGCTCTCCGGAGAGATAACACTCCTACTGCTGCTTGGTTGATTATATTCTGTTCTTGCTAGGGAGCAATGGAAGCTCTGAAACCTAGCCCGAGTGTCTCTAGTCTCGTATGTGGCAAATGAACTGAACCGAGCCGAACCCTTTCTACGCTGCACTTGGGCCTCCTTTTATAGGCACAAGGGGTCAACACAGTGGCAAGTAGACAAGGGTAAAATAGTAAAACAGAGGTTGGTACACCGCTTTATGCGATGTACAATGATCTATACCTAACTCGACGGCAAGGGACAAGAGCCATAAATGTCCGTCCTCGTCGCCTGAATAGTGCAACAGGACCGCAAGTGCGCCTCCGCTTGCCACGATGGTAGCTCGTCGGCGCGCTTATCGCCACTCCCGCTGGCTGCACAACTCATTGACTCGCGTGCTCGGAAAGCCCCATGGCGACACGCTGGCGGATGAGCTGGAGCGGAGATGAAGAGAGGTTACTGTCATGCAAGTGCCTTGCCGCTGCAAGGTCCTTGTCGCGCCGGGAGCTTATCGCCATTAAGCCTTCCCGGCAAGCTCCTCTTGCCGGGATCTTGTTTCCTTCGTGCCTTGAGTGGCCTTCCCGACAAGCTCCTCTTGCCGGGGCCTTGATTATTTTGTTCTTGAATGACTCCAAAGGAGCCGCTGAGGACCTTGGCGGTCACTGTGCCAGCCCTGCCATGGTATCATGATCGTCGTGCACGAAGTTCGATACTAGGGTACCCCTACTCTAGTACACCGACATATTACGATCTAGATACTGTAACAAAACATTTTATAGACAACATGGAGGTTACTGTCGGGAGAAGAGTAAGCTGGGACAAGATGTGATTTGTCATCGGCTTTCTTGATCAAATTTGTACTTGTGGACGGTTACAAAGATGGACCAAGAGAACATTTGAAAGTGCAACTAACCCCTAGGTGGTTTAGGTAATTCATAACAACGTATAGCTCATTGAACTAATATCCATTCAAGTTAAATATTTCAGAAAGTTCAATGATTGGCATGGCATGGACTAGAGATGTGGATCCTTCAAAATGCTAAGGACAAAGATTGGCAAAAGCTCAAGACTCTTCATTTTCATTTAGTGAACCAAGATCACATTGAGTCCATAGGAAAGCCAATACTATTAAAAGGGGATGAGGTGTTGCTTAATGGTCTACTTGCTCAAAGTGCTTAGTGATATTGCTCCATAACCCTCAGCCACTTTCTCGCACTAGTAGAAAAAGGGCCTAATGTGAAGCACATTAGTCCCGGTTTGTAGCTGAACCGGCACTAATGTGACCATTAATGCCGGTTCCAACGGCTAGGTGGGCGGCGATCATTAGTACCGGTTCGTGCCATGAACCGGTACAAAAGACGTGGTAGCAGGCTTGTGTCAGGTTGGGGCCCCACCAGTACCTTTAGTACCGGTTGGTTATACGAATCGGGCCAGAGATGCACTTTTAGTTCCTGTTCGTATAACCAACTAGTGCTAAAGGTCATCCTATATAAACCCCTTCGTCGAGCACGAGTGCTCTGTTCTTCCCCTTTCCCCTCTCCTCTATTTTCTTCCTCTTCCTCTCGAGCTCACACTCCATTTTTGCCAAAATTTGAGAAGATTTGAAGGCACCCCATCCATCCAAGTGATCACAAAGGTTAGCAACTTTGTCCTTTCATCTCTCGTTGCTAGATTAGCTCTTGCAATGCTCTATAAGTATAGTGATTTGTGGGTTTTATTTTGGGAGAGGAATTATATGTGGTAGTATTTGATTTATATGCAATTTGAGGTCAAAATAACTCTTAGTTTGCATATGTAGGTGTGGTTTACTTAGTGCCTTCCCGTCTCTGTCCTAACCACCGTCGATCGCCCGCACTGTCCCATCGCGGGCACCACCTTATGGTGAGCCTCTTGTTCTTATCTTTTTTATATAAAAAATCATGTTTGTCTGATTTAGATATATAGTTACTCATATAATTATCTTACCCGTACGTTGTTTGTTATACATAGTGCCATGGTTTTGATATCCGTCCCCGTCGTTCCTCGTCCGGGTTATGATTCATATGTGGTATATTCTCTTTTATAACTATTTGTTGCATTTCGTGTTTATGACAAATTATGCCCATCAAGTTGACATAGATATTTTTATCTAGGAGGTATGTGAACTGGAAATTCCAACGGACCCTATTGTCGAGAGGTTAAATTTAGTTGAAAGAGAAAACGAGTATTTGAAAGAAAAATTGAAAAGAATTGAGGGGAGAACATGGAATCGGAGTTGCATGTTGCCGATTTCGTCGATGATCACAAGATCAAGATGGAGAAAATACACTTGAAGATTAGAAAAGATTAGAAAATATGCCATTGATAGTGAGGCTTGGTATCATCATGTTGTTGGATCAATTGTTACCTTAGTTGCGATCTTGATAGCATTTGTTGTTGCATTTAAATGCTTTAGCTAGCTAGAGAGTTATTTGTATGTTGCATTTAAGTGTTGTATGAACTTTATGTATGAACTTGTATTAATTTTGTCTTTTCGGTGTTGTGTAATGAAGATGAGCCGGCAATGGATGTACAATGACTGATGCTCTCCCCAGTTCATTAATGGCGTGCATACTTTTCTGCTTCCCGCCGAGGCAAACAAGCGAGCGTATGGTTTTATGCCTTGTCCATGTGTTGGCTGTATGAATGATCGGAATTACTCTAAGTTAAAAACCATTCACATCCACCTGTTTGAGTCCAATTTCATGCCCCACTATAATGTTTGGACCAAGCACGGAGAAAGAGGGGTTATGATGGAAGACAATGAAGAAGAAGAGGACGATGACAACTATCCTGGCCATGGGTTCCATGAATACGATGGTACAACAATGGGGGAAGAAGCTGAGCCGGTAATGCGGGAAGAAGCTGAGCCGACAATGCGGGAAGAAGCTGAAGAAGAGGCATTAGATGAGCCCGTTGATGATCTAGGTCAGGCCATTGCCGATGCAAAGAGAAACTGCGCAAGTGAAAAGGAGAAGAAGTTGCAGCGCATGTTAGAGGATCACAAGAAATTGTTGTACCCGAATTGCAAAGCTGACAAGAAAAAGCTTGGCACCACACTGGAATTGCTGCAATGGAAGGCAGAGAATGGTGTATATCTAACAAGGGATTTGGAAAGTTGCTGGTAATGATAAAGAATATGCTTCCAAAGGACAATGAATTGCCCGAGAGTACGTACAAAGCAAAGAAGGCTGTCTGCCCTCTAGGGTTAGAGGTGCAGAAGATACATGCATTTTGACAGCCTGGTTTTTGCCCCCTCTTCTTTTTCTGATTTTTATTTGCCTTTTATTTGAACTTGGGTTTTTGAATCATTTCAGTTGGACTTAAACACTTGGGCATAACCTTGATTTTCACCCAAGTGGCACACCTCTTCCCAAGCCATCATTTCATCCCTGGTTAATCCCAAAATAATCTTAGGAATATTTTTCTTAAACGAAAAATATCCATTTCCTCCTCTAAAACCCTAATCAGCAACATGTGCTCCAAAGCAACCTCCATTTTCTTTGCCCACAAAAATCGGGGAAAATTCCCAAATATTCTTTGAACCCTAGGGCACTTCCCTGAGCAAAAATATAGCATCACTTTTTGGAATATTTTTTCTACAGAAAATCTTTTCTATTCTGGCCAAAAAAGGCAGTTTCTACAGCAAGTACCATTTTCCTTGATCCAATGCTGCCGAATTTTCTTGTGCATCACTACCTTCCAAAGTGATTGCTAAACCCCAAAGCTCACCCCTCAACTATTACTGGTTTGACCATAGTTAACTCCCAAATTTACTGACCAGAAACTTACCAGGAAGTAAAACACTAACTTACAGGTGACGTCACGGCGGGTTATCATGATCCCAGAGGATGACGTCATGGCGAGTTACAAGTTTCACAAAGGTAATGGAGAAGGATTTTTTCTAAAGTATTGAAGATTGACTTGAACGAGTTCAAATCAACCTAGGGCCTAATGTTGGGGGTATAACTATTGAGTATAAACCGCCCAGGAGGGGCCGGGTTATGCTCATGACGATTTACCAGTATTGAAGCCCATGAAGACATAGAAGATGGCGACTTACGAAGGAGACTTAATAAGAAGACCCAAAGCCCAAAGGCGGGTTAGGGCCCATAGATGTAAACCGCCATCGGTGTATGACTTGTATTGTAAGATATGAAAGAGTAGATACCGAGCCGGACATGTTTATGAGCCAGTCGGGATTCGGTGAACCGTCGGGCGTCAACCTGTGTATATAAAGGGACGACCCGGCGGCGGTTTAGGGACAAGAAACAACAACTCGAGAGCCAGGCAAAGCGTATTCGCTCCCTGGTCATCGAAACCCAAGCAATACCACCTCAAACTGGATTAGGCCTTTACCTTCACCGCAAGGGGCCGAACCAGTATAAACTCCTCGTGTACTTTGTCCCTCTTTAACCCCTTTAAGCTAACTACGTCGCAATGGCTCCACGTTTAAGTCCTTTCACTAGGACATCTGTCGTGACAATTCCACGACACTTGGCGTCCACCGCGGGGCCAGTGCATGGTGGTTTCGAGTTCTTAAAGGGCAGCTTTGAAGGGATCAAGGGATACGCTGTGGGCCGGATGACCAAGAGTTGTCGCAGCAAGCTCTACATCGACGATGCAGGCTGGGGCCCCGATGCCGGCTCAATTGAGTACGGGTACCGGGTCCCCTTCGACGGAATCCATGTTTTCATCAGCAAGATCGGCGAACCGGGCCCTAAGCAAGACATCTGCACTGACATCACCGAGATGGCTCAGGGTGCGAGACCCGCCCGAGTACAGCCTGCCATGAAGCGTGCCTTTGTGGGATTCATCCATGGAGCGGGATCTGAGGATAGATCGGTATCTGGCGGTGAGACAGCCGTCTATTCTGATGGTGATTCATCCATCGGTGAAACCGAGTCTTTGTATCAACTACAAGATGGCCGGCTTGGGGGCTGTTCCGATGGCGACAGTACCGGACCCCTACGAGCCGCCGAACCGGGTTGCAATCTTCATGGCCGGTACACAGCTAGTGCAGAATTCCTCGACTGCGGTGGTGTTGTTTTCCGGGTCAGCGGCAGCGACGGCAGCTGGGGTAGGAGGCCCTACGTTCCTGCTGGCTCAAGTCTCGTCCGGGACGCTTTGGCAACGCTGATGACGGTGGAGGTTAATCCGGCAAACCGAGATCAGCATAATGCGGAAGTCGCAAAGTTGAGAGATCAGATAGCTCAAGCCAAGGAAGACCTGGCAGCTGAGGACGTGAGGATGGCCGTGGTGCAGGCCGAGTTGGATGCTCAGGAGCAGCGGATTCAGTCAGAGTCCTACCGGCTCATGCTAGATCAGAACGCTTCAAATGAAGTCATGAGGAGAAGGTATCAGACTCGCCTGCTGCCGGTTTACGAGGCGAGGAATCTCTTTAACACGCCAGGGGTAGGAACTAATAACCCGCCAGTGGTAGGCCGGGTTGGAGCACCTGGGACGGGAATGCCGGTTCAGCCACGCACGACGGATCCGCCTCGTCAGAACAATATGCCACCACAACATGTGCCAACACCACCGGGTCATTATTAATTCCAACCCCTTGGATAACATGATCGTTGCGGCATCACAATTAGCGGCTCTCCCAGTTGAAGGCGAGTCTCCAAAGGCGGTTGAGACACGGAGGGCTAGAGAGCTCCTTCAGACAGCATTGGCTCAGCAGCAGGCTTATTCTTACAGTCGTAAAAGGATTCATTCCACCCCTCGCCCAAGCCGGAGTTACAACAGGCATATTGATGAGCCGGCTGTGTCAAGCAGTGGGCGGAACCGTAACCCGCCTCGTGGATATAACCCGTCGGAGGGTGGTGCTGATGCTCAAAACATAGTGGATCAAGGTAGAGAACGTCGAGAGGCCGAGCTGGCGGCGCAGTACGCGGCCCATCAACCCACTCTGGTTCGTCCGACAACTTCGGTGGAGCCAGGTGTGACTTTCAGGACTTTGGGTGTGCCATGTTTGGCTCCGGCTCTGCGTAATGTACGATTGCCCAAGGATTTCAAAGGTCCCCGTAAAGTGCCCAACTACACTGCCGACTTATCCCCCGAAACACGGTTGAGAGTTATGAGATGGTGATAGAACTGCTGGATGTTTACGAGGCTGCATGTGCTAAGTACTTCACCATGATGTTGGAAGGGACGGCTCGTACTTGGTTGAAGGGGTTGCCAGCCAACTCCATTGGATCATGGGCTGAGTTAAAAGCCCGGTTTATCCAGAATTTTAAGGATACATGCAAGCAGCCCATGTCAATTGTAGATTTAGCCTCCTGTGTCCAAGAAGAGGGTGAGTCGACAACCCATTGGGTGCGCCGAGTCTCAACAATCCTGCACTCGTCGGATCGTATCAATGCCGATTCAGCAGTTTTGAAATTGGAAAATAATTGTCGGTTCACGCCCCTGAAGCAGAAGTTAGGGCGGCTTAAACGTCACTGCAATGACATGGGGACACTCATGGCGGCTCTAGTTAAGTATGCTGACTCTGATGGTACCAAGGACCCCGAGTCTGATGATGAAAAACTGGGAAAGGGAAAGAACAGCAACAACACCAGAGGGCAACAGCATAATCCGGCTAGCCATGGAAACAACGCTAAGCGCAAGGCTAACAATAGTTTGGACTTTGTGGCTAACACCAATATGCAGAATAATGGTCAGTGTCGCAAGGGTAAACCGCCCCCACAGGTTGGAGGATCAGGCGTCAATCTTGAGCATCTGCAAAACCAGCCCTGCCCAAGGCATGGTACACGAGAAAGACCATCTGGCCACCTCTGGAAGGATTGCTTCATTATGAAGGAGTACAAAAATTCCAATCTGTTTCAAGGCAATCATGGACCGGGCGGCGGTTCAGGGCCCGGTTCCACGGACCGGGTTACGGCGGTGGCGGTTCAACTTCTGGATTCCAAGGTAATCAGGGAAATCCAGGCAATCAGGGTGGTTACAATCAACAGTCAGGTCAGGGGAATCAGCAGCAATAGTTTAGGTATCAGAGTAACCCAAATCAATTAAATAGTGGGCAATACCACGTCTTCACTACAAGTTTATGCAAACGGGATAAGAAGCTTCATAAAAGGGCAGTGAATGTTGTTGAACCGGTAGTTCCCCGTTACTTGCGCTGGTCAGAGCAGCCCATCGTGTGGAGTCGGGAGGATCACCCCCCCCCCCCGGGTTGATAATCAGGGCCACTTAGCGTTGGTGGTTGCACCTCAGGTTGGAGGGTATAAGTTCACCAAGGTACTCATGGACAGAGGGAGCAGCATCAATATCCTTTATTATGAAACTTTCCGTCGCATGGGGTTGACTGATAAGAATCTTAAACCGTCGAACACTGTTTTCCATGGCATGGTGCCTGATAACCCACAAGTATAGGGGATCAATTGTAGCCTCTTTTGATAAGTAAGAGTGTCGAACCCAACGAGGAGCCAAAGGTAGAACAAATATTCCCTCAAGTTCTATCGACCACCGATACAATTCTACGCACGCTTGACGTTCGCTTTACCTAGAACAAGTATGAAACTAGAAGTACTTTGTAGGTGTTTCTGGATAAGTTTGCAAGAATATAAAGAGCACATAAATAAAAAGTAGGGGCTGTTTAGATAAAGACACAACTAAATTAGTTTTAGTAGAGAGGTTTTTGCCACTAGAAAGTTATTTGTCCCTAGGCAATCGATAACTAGACCGGTAATCGTTATTACAATTTTATTTGAGGGAGAGGCATAAGCTAACATACTTTTCTCTACTTGGATCATATGCACTTATGATTGGAACTCTAGAAAGCGTCCGCAACTGCTAAAGATCATTAAGGTAAAACCCAACCATAGCATTATAAGGCATCAAGTCCTCTTTACTCCCATACGCAAACAACCTACTTACTCGGGTATGTGCTTCTGTCACTCACGCCACCCACCATAAGAAAATCATGAACATATTTCAAACCCTATAGCGGGGATCCCTCACGCTTGCGCGACACGGAGAGCACCATAGGACAGCACCAATAATAAAACATGCAACTCAAACCAATCACGATCATCAATTAACCCATAGGACAAAACGGATCTACTCAAACATCATAGGATAGCCATACATCATTGGGAAATAATATATAGCGTTGAGCACCATGTTTAAGTAGAGATTACATCAGGTAAAAGAAGGGATACACCGCTGCATAGAGGGGGGAAGAGTTGGTGATGACAGCGGTGAAGTTGTTAGAGTAGATTGCAGTGATGATGATGGCCCCAGGTGGCGTTCCGGCACCACCGGAAGCGAGGGGGAGAGAGCCCCCTCCTTCTCCTTCTTCCTTGGCCTTCTCCCTAGGTGGGAAAAGGGTTCTCCCTCTGGTCCTTGGTATCTATGGCGTTGGAGGGGCGAGAGCCCCTCTGAGATTGGATCTGTCTCTGTCTCTCTCTGTTTCTGCGCTCCCGTCTTCTGCCCTTTCACCGTTTCTTATATATCCGGAGATCCGTAACTTCGATTGGATTGAAACCTTCACCAAAAAAATTTCCCCGAAAATTAGCTTTCTTGCGGCCAAAGAAGAGCAGCAACCGCCTTACGGGGTGCCCATGAGGGTCAGGGGCGCGCCCCCTGCCTCGTGGCCCCATCGGGCACCGTCTCACGTTGATTCTTCTTCCCAAATATCACAAATATTCCAAAAATATTCTCCGTCCATTTTTATCCCGTTTGGACTCCGTTTGATATGGGTTTTCTGCGAAACATAAGACATGCAACAAACAGGAACTGGCACTGGGCATTGGATCAATATGTTAGTCCCAAAAATAATATAAAAAGTTGCCAAAAGTATTTGAAAGTTGTAGAATATTGGCATGGAACAATAAAAAATTATAGATACGACGGAGACGTATCAGCATCCCCAAGCTTAATTCCTGCTCGTCATCGAGTAGGTAAATGATAAAAAAGATAATTCTTGATGTGGAATGCTACCTAGCATAATCTTGATCATATATGTAATCATGGCATGAATATTAAGACACGAGTGATTCAAAGCAATAGTCTATCATTTGACATAAAAACAATAATAGTCAGGCATCCCAATAAACAATCATGTCTTTCAAAATATCAATGCTAAAGAACGCTATCCCTACAAAATCATATAGTCTTTTATGCTTCCTTTTCTTAACACAAGGTTCCCCTCATGCCCATCCCGGTGTCAGCCAAGCAATTGATTCATACCTTTTAACGCGCTTCAACTTTTTCAACCCTCACGCAATACATGAGCGCAAGCCATGGATATAGCACTATAGGTGGAATAGAGTATGATGGTGGAGGTTGTGTGGAGAAGACAAAGAGGGAGTAAGTCTCACATCGACGCGGCTAATGAACGGGCTATGGATATGCCCATCAATTGATGTCAATGCGAGGAGTAGGGATTGCCATGCAACGGATGCACTAAAGCTCAAACTGAAACTAACTGGGTGTGCATCCAACTTGCTTGCTCATGAAGATCTCGGGCATTTGAGGAAGCCCATCATCAGAATATACAAGCCAAGTTCTATAATGAAAATTCCCACTAGTATATGAAAGTGATAACTCAAGAGACTCTATATGAAGAACATGGTGCTATTTGAAGCACAAGTGTGGTAAAAGGATAGTAACATTGCCCCTTCTCTCTTTTTCTCTCATTTTTTGGTGGGCTTCTTTGGCCTCTCTTTTTTTATTTGGGCTTCTTTGGCCTCTTTTATTTTTCACAAAGTCCGGAGACTCATCCCGACTTGTGGGGGAATCATAGTCTCCATCATCCTTTCCTCACTGGGGCAATGCTCTAATAGTGATGATCATCACACTTTTATTTACTTACAACTCAATATTACAACTCAATATCTAGAACAAATATATGACTCTATATGAATGCCTCCGGCGGTGTACCGGGATGTGTAGTGATCTAGCGTAGCAATGACATCAAAAAAACGGACAAGCCATGAAAACATCATGCTAGCTATCTTACGATCTTGCAAAGCAATATGACAATGAATGCTCAAGTCATGTATATGATGATGATGACGGAAGTTGCATGGCAATATATCTCGGAATGGCTATGGAAATGCCATGATAGGTAGGTATGGTGGTTGTTTTAAGGGAGATATAAGGAGGCTTATGTGTGATAGAGCGTATCGTATCACGGGGTTTGGATGCACCGGCGAAGTTTGCACCAACTCTTGAGGTGAGAAAGGGCAATGCACGGTACCGAAGAGGCTAGCAATGATGGAAGGGTGAGAGTGCGTATAATCCATGGACTCACATTAGTCATAAAGAACTCATATACTTATTGCAAAAGTTTATTAGCCCTCGAAGCAAAGTACTACTAAGCATGCTCCTAGGGGGGAGGTTGGTAGGAGTTAACCATCGCGCGCCCCTGACCTTCACGCAAAGATAAACAATCAAAATACAATGCGCGCCAATTTGGTTACATAGTTAGGAGACCATACATGCATGCTTCGGGAATCAAAAACCTTAACACCAATATCCTTACTAAACACAACCATTTACTAGAACCTCCCACATATTATCATCTCTATATCGCAAAACTATTGCAAGGAATCAAACATATCATATTCAGTGATATACAAGCTTTATATAGGATTTTATGACTAACCATGTGAATGACCAATTCATGTCATCTCTCTAAATGGATATAAGTGAAGCAAGAGAGTTTAATTCTTTCTACAAAAGATATGCCCATGCTCTAACAAATATAAGTGAAGCAAAAGATCATTCTACAAATGGCGGTTTTCCATGTGAAGAGAAACAGGCAATCCAAACTTCAAATGATATAAGTGAAGCACATGAAGCATTCTATAAAGCCATACTCAAAAGATTTAAGTGAAGTGCAATGAGCATTCTATAAATCAACCACGGACTATCTCATACCAGCATGGTGCATAAAAAAAGTGAAAACTAAATGCAAAAGACGCTCCAAGATTTGCACATATCGCATGAACGAAATGAATCCGAAAACATACTGATACTTGTTGAAGAAAGAGGGGATGCCTTTCGGGGCATCCCCAAGCTTAGACGCTTGAGTCTCCTTGAATATTTACTTGGGGTGCCTTGGGCATCCCCAAGCTTGATCTCTTGCCTCTCCTCCTTTTCCTCATATCGAGACCTTCTCGATCATCGAACACTTCATCCACACAAAACTTCAACAGAAAACTCGGTAAGATCCGTTAGTATAATAAAACAAATCACTACTCTAAGTACTGTTGTAAACCAATTAATATTTTGTTTTTGCATTGTGTCTACTTTAATATAAATTTTCCATGGCTTAATCCACTAACAGAAATTGATAGGTTCATCAAAACAAGAAAACTATGCATCAAAAACAGAATCTGTCAAAAACAGAACAGTCTGTAGCAATCTGAAAGTTCACCATACTTCTGCTACCCCAAAAGTTCTACAAAAATAAGGAAAAATAAACAATTTATACAGAAAGACAGTGCAAAAAAGTTTCAGAACCGTTTGAAGTTCCAGTAAAAAATGAAAAATCACGCACTACAGCCAAAGTTTCTGTCCTCCACCGCACAAACCTACAAGCATTGTAAACAACCTAAAGGCAAACCTTGGCATATTATTTTTATAATACAATGGAATTGTACAAGGGGATAATTATTTTTATTGAAAAGTTTCTTTAATTAAGATTCACAAAGTTTCCGTGAGCATGAACAAAGTTCAAGGAGCTCTGCCACTTCAACAATGCTTGTCTCTCTCACTTTCACTTTCCTTTTTGAAACGTTTTGGGTTCCCCTCTTTATTTTTTTTGTTTTTAAACTTTATAAAAGAATTCAACAGAAATAAATGACTCTCTAAAACTTCCGGGTTGTCTCCCTGGCAGCGCTTTCTTTAAAGCCATTAAGCTAGGCATATAGTGCTCAAGTAATGGATCCACCCGGATCCCAAAGTATATCAAAGCCAATTTTAATTAACAGTGATTTGTAATTTAGTAGTGAGCACAAAGTAACATATATCATGCAACAACGAAGTCTAACTCTCTTCCTATGCATCGGCATGTCATAAAAGAACAATTCATGCACACCAAGTAAAGGCCAATGCATAGTATAAGCAGTTTCTTGCAATTCTATCATATTGGAGACATCGAAAGGTGGAGATATAGTTCCTCTCTCATAATAATTGCAAGTTGGATCAGCAAGCACATGCATATTATATCTATCAAAATTATCATGTGCAACGGTAAAAGGCAACCCATCAATATAATCCTTGATAAGCACAAACTTCTCCGATACAGTGTAGTAGGGAGAATTCAAAAAGATAATAGGACTATCATGCATGGGTGAAATAGCAACAATTTCATGTTTAACATAAGGAACTATAGCAAGTTCATCTCCATAAGCATAATTCATATTGGGATCTTGGCCACAAGCATAGCAAGCATCATTAAAAAGGGTTATTTCAAGAGAATCAACGGGATCATGACAATCATCATAGCAATCATCCATCGGTAAGCATGAAGGGGAATTAAACAATGTATGAGTTGAAGAGTTACTCTCATTAGAAGGTGGGCACGGGTAGCTAATCCGCTCTTCCTCCTTTTGTTCTTCACTCTCCTCATCATCTTTTTCATCCAATGAGCTCACAGTTTCATCAATTTCTTCTTCCATAGACTCCTGCAAAATATTAGTCTCTTCTTGGACAGTGGAGAATTTCTCAATAAATGTATCAATATTGGAATTGTATTCATAATTCTCATAACAATATTTAAGTATAGCAAAATTTTCAGGTCTGTAAACAGCATCATCAAGATTTTCACACTCTTTAAACACGGATTCAATTTCATAAGCACCCATAAAAGCAACAAATTCTTCTATTTGTTCCACATCATAGTAATCATATATACCATTAGCATAAGAAGCTAAGGTTTCATTATCATTAAATTTGCATGAAAAGGGAAGGTCTGGAGCCTTCATCCTAGAGCAACAAGTATAATCATATCTCAAGCATAGTTCCCGAGCATACCAATGCAACATATGGATTTGATCCCATAATAGTTTCCCTTTTTGTGTCAAGCGATAATCCCTAAAGTATTCACGTTGATCCAACGTGTCTCCCATAACATAATTGAATGGGGTTTTCTCAGGATTATCAAAGTAGTACATAATATTTTCCACATAACCAACATCGAGGGTTTTAGGAGGTTCCCCATCTCCATGAGTAGCAAGTACACCTAATTTTTGTGGTATTTCGTGTTCCATATCCATAACTAAAGATAGAGAACAACTTAGAACAGCAAATAAAATCTACTTAGTGATAAAGCAAACAAGCACACACGAGAATATTCACCCCACGCTATTGCTCCCCGGCAACGGCGCCAGAAAAAGGTCTTGATAACCCACAAGTATAGGGGATCAATTGTAGCCTCTTTCGATAAGTAATAATGTCGAACCCAACGAGGAGCTAAAGGTAGAAAAAATATTCCCTCAAGTTCTATCGACCACCAATACAAGTCTACGCACGCTTGACGTTCGCTTTACCTAGAACAAGTATGAAACTAGAAGTACTTTGTAGGTGTTTTTGGATAAGTTTGCAAGAACATAAAGAGCACGTAAATAAAAAGTAGGGGTTGTTTATATAAAGACACAACTAAATTAGTTTTAGTAGAGAGCTTTTTGTCACGAGAAAGTTATTTGTCCCTAGGCAATCGATAACTAGACCGGTAATCGTTATAACAATTTTATTTGAGGGAGTGGCATAATCTAACATACTTTCTCTACTTGGATCATATGCACTTATGATTGGAACTCTAGCAAGCGTCCGCAACTACTAAAGATCATTAAGGTAAAACCCAACCATAGTATTATAAGGCATCAAGTCCTCTTTACTCCCATACGCAAACAACCTACTTACTCGGGTATGTGCTTCTGTCACTCACGCCACCCACCATAAGCAAATCATGAACATATTGCAAACCCTACAACAGGGATCCCTCACGCTTGCTTGACACGGAGAGCACCATAGGACATCACCAATAATAAAACATGCAACTCAAACCAATCCTGATCATCAATGAACCCATAGGACAAAACGGATCTACTCAAACATCATAGGATAGCCATACATCATTGGGAAATAATATATAGCGTTGAGCACCATGTTTAAGTAGAGATTACAGCAGGTAAAAGAGGGGATACACCAGTGCATAGAGGGGGAAGAGTTAGTGATGATGGCAGTGAAGTTGTTGGTGTAGATTGCGGTGATGATGATGGCCCCCGGCGGTGTTCCGGCTCCACCGGAAGCGAGGGGGAGAGAGCCCCCCTCCTTCTCCTTCTTCCTTGGCCTTCTCCCTAGGTGGGAGAAGGGTTCTCCCTCAGGTCCTTGGTCTCCATGGTGTGGGAGGGGTGAGAGCCCCTCCAAGATTGGATTTGTCTCTCTGTCTCTCTCTATTTCTGCACTCCCGTCTTCTGACCCCTTTCACTGTTTCTTATATATCCGGAGATTCATAACTCCGATTGGATTGAAACCTTCACCAAGATCTTCCCCCAAAAAATAGCTTTCTTGCGGCCAAAGAAGAGTAGCAACCGCCTTACGGGGTGCCCACGAGGGTCAGGGGCGCGCCCCCTGCCTCGTGGCCCCCTCGGGCACCATCTCGCGTTGATTCTTCTTCTCAAATATCACAAATATTCCAAAAATATTCTCCGTCTGTTTTTATCCCATTTGGACTCCGTTTGATATGGGTTTTCTGTGAAACATAAAACATGCAACAAACAGGAACTGGCACTGGGCACTGGATCAATATGTTAGTCCCAAAAATAATATAAAAAGTTGCCAAAAGTATATGAAAGTTGTAGAATATTGGTATGGAACAATAAAATATTATAGATACGACGGAGACGTATCAGCATCCCCAAGCTTAATTCCTGCTCGTCCTCGAGTATGTAAATGATAAAAACAATAATTTTTGATGTGGAATGCTGCCTAGCATAATCTTGATCATATATGTAATCATGGCATGAATATTAAGACACGAGTGATTCAAAGCAATAGTCTATCATTTGACATAAAAACAATAATAGTCAGGCATCCCAATAAACAATCATGTCTTTCAAAATATCAATGCTAAAGAACGCTATCCCTACAAAATCATATAGTCTTTTATGCTTCCTTTTCTTAACACAAGGTACCCCTCATGCCCATCTCGGTGTCAGCCAAGCAATTGGTTCATACCTTTTAACGCGCTTCAGCTTTTTCAACCCTCACGCAACACATGAGCGCAAGCCATGGATATAGCACTATAGGTGGAGTAGAGTATGATGGTGGAGGTTGTGTGTAGAAGACAAAGAGGGAGAAAGTCTCACATCGACGCAGCTAATCAACGGGCTATGGAGATGCCCATCAATTGATGTCAATGCGAGGAGTAGGGATTGCCATGCAACGGATGCACTAGAGCTATAAGTGTATGAAAGCGCGCTCATCGAGTTCATCCGTGAGAACCGGGACATCTTTGCATGGAAACCTTCTGATATGCCAGACGTACCGAGGGAACTCGCTGAGCACACTCTCAATATTGATCCCAAGTTTAAACCGGTCAGGCAATTTCGTCGTCGTTTCAATGAGGAAAGGCGTAAGGCCATTGGTGAAGAGGTAGCCCGGCTCTTGGCGGCTGGGTTTGTTGTTGAAGTTTTTCATCCTGAGTGGTTGGCTAACCCGATGCTGGTACTAAAGAAGAACATCACTTGGCGTATGTGTGTGGACTACACGGACTTAAACAAGGCTTGTCCGGCTGATCCTTTTGCTCTCCCTCGTATTGATCAAATTATTGATGCTACGGCAGGTTGTGAGCGTTTGAGCTTTTTGGATCCTTATTCTGGTTATCATCAGATCAAGATGGCAGTTAAGGACCAGGAGAAGACAACTTTTATCACTCCCTTTGGAGCCTTCTTTTATGTATCTATGCCTTTTGGGCTCAAGAGTGACCAGGCGACTTACTAGCGATGTGTGCAGAATTGCCTTCATAATCAGATTGGGGCAACGTTCATGCTTATGTGGATGATATCGTGGTGAAATCTAGAAAGAAGGAGACCTTGATAGATGATTTGAAGGAGATCTTTGATAATCTTTGGGTCTACAAGATGATGCTTAACCCAATCAAGTGCATTTTTGGTGTACCAACAGGCAAGCTCTTGGATTTTCTGGTTTCTAACAGAGGCATTGAAGCTAACCCGGAGAAGATGAAGGCCATTACTTCCTTGGCTAAACCGGCATGTGTTAATGATGTTCAACGCCTGGCGGGTCGTATTGCGGCGCTAAGCCGGTTTATTAGCCGGTTGGGAGAAAAGGTTATCCCTTTGTATCAGATGCTGAAAAAGATAGATAATTTTGTTTGGAGTGATGCCACTAATGCAGCGTTCGAGGATTTAAAGAAGCAGCTGGCTGAGCCACCTGTTCTGGCTGCCCCTGTTGATAAAGAGCCATTGTTGTTGTACGTGGCTGCCAATGCCCGGGCTGTCAGCGTGGCTATTGTGGTGGAACGGAAGGAAGCAGGCAAGGAATATCCGGTTCAAAGGCTAGTTTACTACATCAGCGAGGTGCTTATTGAGTCCAAGCAGAGATATCTGCATTGGCAGAAACTTGTGTATGGGGTGCTCATGGCCAGTCGGAAGCTTAAGCAATATTTTTTGGGTCATCCCATCACTGTGGTTAGTTCTGCTCCTTTAGGGGATATTATTTAGAACAGGGAAGCCACAAGTCGGATAGCCAAGTGGGCCATTGAGCTTGGACCTCATGGTTTGAAGTATATGCCTCGCACGGCCATCAAATCTCAAGCACTGGTGGATTTCATCAATGACTGGACAGAGCTGCAAATGCCCGAGGAAAAGCCAGATAACACGTATTGGACTATTCACTTTGATGGGTCCAGGAAATTGGAGGGCTCGGGGTCTGGAGTCGTTCTCTCTTCCCCTCGAGGTGATAAATTTTGTTATGTTCTCCATTTGATGTTCCCTTGCACTAACAATGCAGCTGAGTATGAGTCTTTGCTCCACGGTCTTCGGATGGCTAAGGAGATGAACTTAAGCCGGGTAAGGTGTGATACATCTCCAACGTATCTATAATCTTTTATTGTTCCATGCTATTATATTATCTGTTTTGGATGTTTAATGGCCTTTATCATACACTTTTATATTATTTTTAGGACTAACCTATTAACCAGAGGCCCATCCCAGATTGCTGTTTTTTGCCTATTTCAGTGTTTCGCAGAAAAACAATATCAAACGGAGTCCAAACGGAATGAAACCTTCGGGAATGTGATTTTTGGAACAAACGTGATCCAGAGGACTTGGAGTGGATGTCAAGGCATCAACGAGGAGGCCACGAGGCAGGGGGGCGCGCCTACCCCCTGGCCGCGCCCTCCACCCTCGTGGGCCCCTCGTAGCTCCACCGACCTACTTCTTCCTCCTATATATACCTACGGACCCCGAAAACATCCAGGAGCACCACGAAACCCTATTTCCACCGCCGCAACCTTCTGTACCCGTGAGATCCCATCTTGGGGCCTTTACTGTAACATCCCAAAATTCTAAATTTTGGAATGTTATAATAAATAGATAGATTTGATTGTTGCTTGATTGTTGTGTGATTGATTGAGTGAAATTCGAAACTTTTTGAAAGTTAAATGAGAGGGAATAAAAGGACTTTCCCAAACTTTCATTTTGCATTTTATGATCTCCGTGAATTCAAATTCTTTTCACCACAAAACCCTGGAGAGAAGATGACATGACTACTTCCATTTATTTAAATGAAAAGGGGTGTTGAAAATATTTGAATTCCATTTGAAAATATTTCCAATTCTGAAACTTTATGCAACTCAATGATTTTCACGAGCGAAGATAAAATGACTTCTTCAAAACATATGAAATATGAGTTGGGAGTTTCAAAGAATTAAATTCAAAGTTCTTTTGAATTTATTTTTCAATTTGGAGTTATTTGAGTTTTATTCAAATCATTTTTCTCCAAAAGTAAAATAAATGGAAAATAGGGTAACATGATTCCCTACATCAGAAAATTGGAGAGAAATTAATTTGAATTAATTTTGGTAGTTTTAAAATGATTTTTACTGGATTTTACTAGGGCAGAAGCACTCTTTGCTTTATTTGAATTTGTGTGTATTTTATTCGACTCTATAAAAATGTTCAGCTTGTAGGAAAAAAAATTCTGAAAAGTTTGATATATAATATGCCTATATAAAATTTTAGTTTCATTTTCGTTTTTCAGTTTATCGCTTTTTGTTTTAAAAAAACAAATAACAAAAACTGCACGCGCGCCTAAAACTAAATGTCCGACGTGCGCATCATAGTACCAGCGGGCGCCCCATCTTTTCTTTTTCTATATAATATATGGGCCAGGCCCAGCGGGCCATATTCCTTCCCCATATTTTTTTCCATAGTTTTTCTTTTTCATTTCTATTGCTCAAAAAAAAATTACAGTGTGCGCGGCCGGCCGAACCGCCTAAAGGCCTTTTTGGCCCATGGCGCACCTCCCATCTCTGTTTCCTATATTTTCGTCTATGTTTAGTCCCATATTGCCTAGCTTTTGACCCCTAAACCTATTTTCCACCTATAAATATAGACCCATAGAGCCTCCAAAAAATCATCTGATTTGGGTTAAATCAATATTTTGGTTTGACTAGATTCATTTAAGAAAAATATATTTCTCCTCTCCGGCGCGACTTCTGGAAATTGTCTCTTCTCTCCAAAGTCGTCTTTTCTCTGCCTTATAAAGGTATCTTTCTTTTTTTTGTCTTCTTATACTTCCGTAGTTTATTATTTTTAGACAAATACGATAGAATAATTAGATTATCAATTAGTCTACGTATTTATACATTAGACCTTAGCCGTAGCTATTTTTTCTTTCGTAAAACAGCTTGGCCCTGATTTTTTCAAATAGCCATAACTTTTTACTCGTTCATCCAAATTAGATGAAACCAACGCCCACTTCTTTGTTACGATCTCCTCTATCTAGTAATCCAACTCAAACATGTTTTTGAAAGTTTAAAATTTGAATTAGATCAGATTTGAATTTGAACTTCGTTTGATCATAACTTGAGTTTCGTAACTCTGATTTAGTTGATTCTTTTTGCAAACTAAAGCTCTTGACATAAACTTTATGATAACACCAAATTCACATAATTTTGGTACTGTTAGAAATTGTTTTATGTTGCAAGAGTTATTTGCTTGGATTTGATGTTTTCCGAATCGTTTTCTTCGTTCGGTCCGATGTTTTGAGTGATTGCTTATGTGTGGCTACTATTGCTTGATTACGATAGATTGACCGGAGTGTGACGAGTAGAACTATCAAGAGTTTTGAGTGCGAACCATCTTCGTCAACATTGCAGGCAAGTTCACACTTTGATCATATCCCTTTTCATACCCAATTTTTATGCATTAGTTTCAATCCTCAAACATTGCATGATTAGGATCTAGTTAAATTGTGGGTTTTGGGAAGTAGTTTGAGGTAGTACCTATTACCTGTTTCATTATCAAACCCTTGGGAGTTACTTCTACGTTTGCTTATTATGCCATGCTATGCTCGTAGACGTGGATTGGGTTTGAGTGAATTTCCATGACAGATGTGAGATTGTTAATAAATGGTTTATCTAAGGTGGCAACTTAAAAACACATCTGGGTCGATTGAGGTACCTGGCTATTCCAGGATTTGCCTATCTAGGCACCTGGGTAGACCAGGATTTGCCTGTTTTTTGGACCGCCATCCAGGCTCAAAGGGATCATAAGATTATTCATGCTAGAAACTTCCGTGTGCAGCCACATGCTACTATGGGCTCTAGCATAGTTGATTAAGTCGTGCGAACTCTTACAATGGTAGACTAGCCGATGTAGGGGTTGTAGGTTGGTACGGTCTACCCATTCGTAAGGTGCTAGCGCTTCTGAAAGACTATGTCTTGGTCATCTGTTTCTCAAACACCATGTAGTGCGAGAAATCAAACGGAGGAGATCGAGTCTTGTGGGAAAAGTGCACAAACCTCTGCAGAGTGTAACAAACTAATCATGGTAGCCGTGTCCCCGGTTATGGACGTCTTGAGTATCTAGTTCTTGGATTATCTTGTTGATCTCATCATGTTACTTTAATTAATTTTGTTGGGTTAATGATGATATTTTTAATTGGGATTGAGAATGCTGTCAACCATTCTCAATGTTTAACAACCACCATGATAGTTAAATAAATTTATTCCTTTGCAGTAGGGAAAAATTGGCTTTTCGCAAAAACATTGTAACCATAGAGCCTCCACCAGCCAAATATGCATGTAGAGATATCCATTATTCATCATTGCTCTATGGTGTGAATTTGCCAGTATATTCAATGTACTGACCCTTTATGGCTGCAACGTCTCATGTTGCAGGATCTTACGATGAGTAAGTGATACGTTAGGGTTATGATTTCTACACTCAACTTTGTCGTTGGTGTTGATGGGAATCCACAACCTTGTTACTTCCGCTATTTTGGATTGAGGTAATAGTATTTACGTTACTTTATACATGTGATTTACCTCTGTTATAAATCCTCGAGTACTGTGTGTGTCAGCATACCGATTCAGGTATGACACTTAAGCACAGAGACTTGACCCATTCGGGTCGGGTCGCTACAAGATGGTATCAGAGCACATGTTGACTGTAGGACGTGACCCTAGAAACTGGCAAGCCCATAGGAAGGATTTCTCTAAAATTTTCTTTTTCAAAAAGATCTTTTACCTCTCTTCTCTTCTGAGCTTATTCAAATATTCCCTTTTAGAGAGACCATACCCCTTTTCCCTTTTGACCACTCAAAGATTCGACTGATGAGACCACTCCAAGGAGTACGAGATATCAGGACAACCACGACCACTACCTAATGAAGGAGATTTTACCGTGCATTTGAATAATGGAAACTACAATGGTTGAAGACTCCGAAGACTTGGAGAATTTGAGGGATATGAAGAATTTCCAGATTTAGCATGACCTAGGAGGGCTACCTTTATGGAACCTGGCAGACTATGGAAGCTGTCAATACCTGAGATCAAGTTGTATCGGAGAAAGACTGGAACATGGAGAGTTAGAAACTCAAAGTTTTGTGAGGAAAACCCTAAGGCAGGAGATATCAACTATTGAATGATAGCTCATGGAAAGGGCAAGAGCAGAAACACAGCTATCCATGATGTTATCGCCCGTTTATGCTATTGTCACCGTCCTGAGTTAAGCATGCAGATGCATGAAAGGATTGGATGGAAGAAGGCTGATGGAGCATCTATCGGCAAAGAAGGAAATTTTAACCTTAGCCGGTGTACCACCAGTATATGGAGTATTACATCAAGGATTTTAAGATGGACTGGCAGGAAGCTATATTCGACAAAGAAGTATTTCGTGAAGAAACTCAGGACCCAGAAGTTGAAAGTAGCCAAGCTGGAGGAGAAAAACCTCGAGATACCGGAGATTTGTCAGGAACTGAAGGACATTAGGACCATGGATCATGTCAAGGATGTTGAAACCGGAAGTTTGGAACGCAACTCCAGAAATATTAAAGGATGTCACTAGAGACTTCGCGTCAACAGAGATCTGGCATAGGAACTTGAGAAGGACAATCATGATCAGAAGAAGCCATCGGAGACATGACTAAGACTTGAAGAGTTTGATGGCGTTGAGATCTATAGACCATTAGAAGACCCAACCCCGTTATACCCACATTAGATGCGACGTTTGTGAGCTGTCATTGCTTGTTGTTTTTCGGACAGCCACAATAAAATCTGTCTTTTCAAAACTTTTGTTTGTATTGTGTGCATCCCTCTCTATCTCTCTTATCCCACCCCAAACCCCTGGACCCCATTAGAGGATGAATGGAGATGAGCTTGTATTTTCTGGACCAATGTAGCGACCTGACCCAAAATCGGTCAAGTCTCTCGTGTGCTGTATTCATCCCAAGATCATGCCGGTACTCACAAAGACATCGATGAAATAATCAAAGTTCAATCACACCTGAATTTATTACACGATTCTCATATAGAGTCTTTATTACAAGAGAATAAATTCGTCAAGGCCAACTCATGAGAAATAAACTAGTAAAGCTGCGGCGTAGAAGAATAGCGAGTCCATCCGACTCCAAAGGGCAATCGCCAAGCGCGGGCGTAGCCTCACTCCCCGATCGAATACTCCTCTGCAACATAAGACGTTGCAGCCGTGTAGGTCAGCATTTTGAATATGCTGGCAAGTCATGAAGAGAGAATAACAATAATAATACTAATACCATATGCAATTTGGTTGTGGAGCTCTAAGTTTCATCATTTTGCGAAAAGCCAGTTTTTCCCTACTACAGTGGACTTGCTTGCAAATACTACAAAATTGTTGGTAGTTATTGAGATGGTTCCACCAACCAATGTCTCATTCCCAAATTATTAAGTCATAACCCCCTCAATTAATTTATTAATTACAATGTTGAGATTTCCGAATACTTCCAAGTTCCAGAGGCTCAAATTTTCCGTAACCGGGGACACGGCTAATCGATTAGATCTTTTAACTCTGCAGAGGTTTATGACTTTACCCGCAAGAATCGCTCCTCCTTTTAAGTCTTCGCACTTCATGGTGTTTGAAGACGGACGAACGAAACAGGGTCTTCCAAGAGTTCTTCCGCCACCGCCGTACCCATCCAATCCTACCGCTCTTCTACATCTCGTAGTACCGTCCGGCCAGCGTCACAACTAGGGTTGACCAAGCCAGAGCCCATAATGGCTTGCGGCTGCATAGGTAAGCTTCCGGTCAATGGGGTATACATCCGCCTCTTCGTGGCTGGGTGAAGCTTTCCGCAAGATGTCATGGCACTTCTCCATGCATCCCGCCAACCACTGGGTTCTCCAGGGTGCCCGTCAACCGTCCTCCACCCAGTAGTGAATTCCGAAGTCCATCTTGAGCTTGAAGTTCATGGGGTTGTCATCATCTTTGACTCTCACATCTCCCTTATGAATTCACTCAACCAACCCCGTCTACGAGCATAGCAAAAGTAAACTACTTCGTCCCGGGTCATGGTAACAAGGGGAATTGGTTCATCCTACCACATGATACTACTCAAGAACAATAACTTCAAAATTTCACCTACTGCATGCATGGTGGGGAGGTATAATTCTAATGCAACAAAATCATAGGTATTATAAAGAAACATGATCAATGACTTACCTTGTTGACGATCTTCGTAAGCTAGGGACTTGTGGTAGCAAGCTTTGCACTCCGGAAATTCTACCGAGGCAAACAATAACCATAATAAGCACATAGCATATGATCACTTAACATAACATCATAGTAACATAACACACCAAAACAAACGAATCAAAACCCAAAGGAAAACTCGAAGAAATCCAACTCAAAGTTTTCCTACTTCAAACAACAACTAAAAATAGTTTTTCATAACAAAAATTTTCTTAACATAACCTAAGCATGGATTTATGTTAACTTAACAGAAAAGAATGCATTAAGCAACTAGGAGCAAAAAGAATCAATTTAAAATCTATTATGAAACTCCTATTAGGCCTAAAGCAAATTTTAGTAAGAAAAATAAAATAAAAGTTTTATTTAATATAAATAAAAGTTCATGCTCTAAAGTGACAGAAACTAACCTAGAATAATCTATCACATATGAAAAATAAATTCATTTGCTAATTAAAACAATAGGAAAACAGTAGCTAGTTAATTAATTAAGAATAACATGATTCTGATTAAAACTATTTTTTTATTAATCCTAAAATGCCCAAATAAATTCCTACGGTTAGGAAATGTCAAAACAAAGTTGGGACAAAAAGAATCATTAAAAAATAATTTTCCTAACTCATTTTATAGCAGATTTACTATTATGACTAAATCTAAAATAAATCAATTATAAATAATTTTAACATAGCTAATTATATTTTCTACAGAAACTATAAGAAATTTGCAAACCAACAAAAAAAGAATCACTTAAAAATATTAAGTAGATTAAAAGATATGAATTTTTCAAATATGAAACTATTCTGTTAAAACAGAAAACGAAAATAAAAGAAAAATGGCCTAATGGGCCTAACTAACGCCCTGTGCGTAATATAACTAAACGGGCCTAGGGTTTAAAGGAATCGGGCCGGCTCAAATAAAAACCTAACTAAACAAATTAAACCAGAACTAACCGGACTGAACCGGTTTATTTTAAAAGAACATACCCCTTCGAGGGGGATCTAATCCTAGCCGTAAAAACGAGATCGGACGGCGGGGGAGAGGTCCGGCGAGTTACCGGTCGGCGACGGTGACGGCGGCTCGGGCGGCGAGTGCTCCGGCGTCTCCGGTGGTCGGGGCGTCGGCGGAGTGCTCAGCCCAGTGTGAGACGGGCGAGGTGGGTCTGTGGAGTCGATGGGGCTCGGGGTGACCAAGGCGTCGGCGGGTTCAATGGCGGCGGCGGCGCTGGGTACTCCGCGAGGGCGCGGAGGAGAGAGAGGTCCAGCGAGGGGCGAGGGGAGGGTTTTATAGGCGGGGCCTCGTCTTGGACGAGGGGCAATTGGGGGGCGAGATCCATGGCGAATCCCGGATCCGCGGGATCCGGCGAAGCGCGCGCTCGATGGCGTGGGCGGGGTAGGTGACGGGTGGGGTCCACCGTCGGTGAGAGGGGAGCGGGTTTGGGTCGGTCGGCCGACCCAAGGGTTTCAGCATGAGGGGCGCGGTCGGTGGCTCATTGGGTCGGCTCGGCACTGTGGGCAGGCTGGGCTACTGGCGCTGGGTTGCCTCGGCTGGCTGGCGATGGCTCGGGCTGGCGCTGAGGGTTTTCCTTTTTCCATTTTTATTTTTTGAAAAAATAAAACAGAGATAATATTTAAAATATAAATATTTTATATAGGACATATATATATCAAAATGATCAGGGGAATATTCCCTATCATTTGAACATTTTACGAGGGGCAAAATCCAAAGTTTATAAAAAATCATTTTTTTTCAAAATTCAAATAAAACTCAAATTTGAATTCAAAACTTTTGGCAATGTTTTTCCTCTGATATTTTTGGAGTGTCATGTTTACTCCTCTCATACTTTTTCTCAAGTATTTATCAGGCATAGTTTTCAAAATAATTTCCACTTGCCAAAATTTGAATTCAAATTCCAAAACTTCTGAAACTTCAAATGCCACTCAAATTCAAACAACATGCATAGATGCTTAGCTATAATTGTAAAACATTCCAAATAGGAAATTTGGGATGTTACAAACCTACCCACCTTAAGATGAATCTCGCCCTCGAGATTCGGGTTGGCTAGCAAATAGGTGCGGGTGGTCTCAAGAAGGTCTTCTTCTCGCCCCCGTGTGGCTTCTTCCTCGGTGATGACTCCACAACACCTTGCAAAACTTGATGATCTTGTTGCGGTGACTCGTTCGCAGTCTCGAGAATTCGGACGGGTTTCTCCTTATAAGTCAGATCACTGTCGAGCTGTATGGCCTCTAGGGGCACTGTGTCTCTCAACGGAATATCGGCCATGTCGGCATGACACTTCTTCAGCTGAGAAACATGGAAGACATCATGAACTCCGGACAATCCTTCCGGCAATTCCAACTTGTAAGCAACTTCTCCACGGCGTTCGAGGATTTTGTACGGGCCAATGAATCAGGGTGCTAACTTTCCTTTGACACCAAACCTCTTGATTCCACGAAGTGAAGACACACGAAGATATGCTCGGTCTCCCACTTCGTAAGTTACTTCCTTGCATTTACTGTCGGCATAACTCTTCTGTCTCGACTGTGCTATCTTGAGTCTATCCCGAATCAGCGTGACTTTCTCTTCGGAATCTCTGATAAGATCGGAACCAAAAGCGATCGATCTCCAACACCATCCCACAAAGAATGGTGTTCTCGCACCTCCTTCCGTGATAGAGCTTCGAAGGGGCCATCTTCGATTTGGATCGATAATCGTTATTGTACGAGAACTCTGCGATGGCAAATTATCATCCCAGCTAGACCCATAGTCTAGCACACAGTGCTCTCAACATGTCCTCCGAATCTGGTTGACTCTCTCGGTCATCCATCTGCTCATGGATGAAAAGCTGTCTCAACTCCAGCCTCGCACTCCAAAGTTTCATGCAACCGATTCCAAAACTTTGAGGTAAATTGTGTTCCTCTATCCGACACGATACTCCTCGAACTCCATGCGCACATACGATCCTGGTCATGTATATCTTGGCCAACTTAGCACTGGTATAGGTAGTCTTCACGGAATGAAGTGAGCTACCTTGGTCAAGCGATCAACCACTACCCAGATAGAATCATAACCTGAACGGGTCCCGGTAATCCTGTGATAAAATCCATTCCAAGTTTTTCCCATTTCCAATCGAAATCGCAAAGGTTGAAGTAACCCTGCTGGCTTCGATGTTCGCTTTACTGTTGACAAACATCGATACCGCTATGTACTCGCAATATCCTTCTTTATACCGCCCACCGTAAACTTTCCTTCAAATCCAGATACATCTTGGTGTTACCAGGGTGAATCGAGTACGGTGAATCATGAGCCTCCTGAAGAATTAGCTTCCTGAGTTCGGGATCATTGGGTACATAAATACGATCCTCGAACCATATAGCTCCGTGCTCATCCTTACGAAATCCTTTGGCTTTTCCTTCATTCATCTTCTGCTTTATCTCATCAATTTCCTTGTCCGACTTCTGGGCTTCACGAATCCTTTCGGCCAAAGTGGACTGAACTTCCAGAGTTGCAACATATCCTCTCGGAACTATCTCTAGTCGGAGATCTCTGAGGTCATCGACTAACTCCTGGGGTAATCCTCCTGCTATAAGAGTATTCACATAACTCTTACGGCTCAAAGCATCTGCTACAACATTAGCCTTACCTGGGTGGTAATGCAATCTCATGTCGTAATCCTTTATTAACTCTAGCCATCTCCTCTGCCTGAGGTTCAACTCTTTCTGCGTGAAAATATACTTCAAGCTCTTATGATCTGTGTAAACATCACAACGGTTTCCGATGAGGAAATGTCTCCTGGTCTTGAGTGCATGCACTACGGCTGCTAACTCCAAGTCATGTGTGGCATAATTCATCTCGTGGGGTCGTAGCTGTCTGGAGGTATAAGCTACAACTTTTCCTTCCTGCATGAGTACTCCTCCGAGTCCCTGACGAGAAGCGCCACAATATACCTGGTAATCCTTGTGTATGTCCGCAAAATCAGCACTGGGGCTGTAACCAAACGTTTCTTCAATTCCTAAAAACTGGCTTCACAAGCCTCGGTCCAAATGTACTTGGCTTCCTTCTTCAACAGCTCAGTCATGGGTTTGGCAATCTTCGAGAAGTTCTCAATAAACCTCCGATAATATCATGCGAGTCCGAGAAAACCGCGGATCTCCTTGACTGAGGTGGGTGACTGCCAATCGGTGACTGATTCAACCTTGGCGGGGTCAACTGCTATTCCTTCTCCTGAAATAACATGTCCGAGAAATCCAACTTCCTTCAACCAAAATTCACATTTGCTGAACTTGGCATACAACTGTTGTTCTCGAAGTTTCTCCAGAACTAGACGCAAATGTTCCTTATGCTCTTCCTCGCTCTTGGAGAAAATCAGTATATCATCGATGAACACTACGACAAACTTGTCCAGATATTTCATAAATACCTTGTTCATCAGATTCATGAAGTATGCAGGAGCATTAGTCAATCCAAATGACATGACGGTATACTCATATAAACCATACCTGGTAGTGAATGCTGTTTTGGGTATATCCTTTTCACGGATCTTCAACTGATGATACCCTGATCGAAGATCGATCTTGGAGAATACCTTGGCTCCAACTAGCTGATCAAACAGATCATTAATCATCGGCAGAGGGTACTTGTTCTTGATGGTCACGTCGTTCAACGAACGATAATCCACAACCATTCTCAAGGTTCCATCCTCCTTCTCTACCAAAAGAACTGGGGCTCCCCAAGGTGATGAGCTTGGCCGAATATATCCTTTCTCCAATAACTCATTAATTTGGTTCTTGATCTCTTTCAAATCATTCGATGGCATCCGATAAGGTCTCTTGATATCGGGCTGTGCCGGGCAATAACTCAATCAGAAATTCAATGTCTCGTCCGTGGTATTCTCGTAATTCATCCGAAACACATCGGAAAAATCTTGCACCATCGGCACTTCCTCCCTAACAACTCCCGTGAGGGAATGCACCGATTCTTCATCCGCTATGCTCGGCTACATACTTGATCCTCTTCGCCCGGGGTGGTGAGCGAATCGACTTGCGGGCACAGCCTATGTTTCCTTCAAACTTCGTCAACCAATCCATGCCTAGGATTACATCCAAGGTCCGGGTTTCCAATACTATGAGGTCTGCGGAAATTTATGATTTCGATGTTGAGGGTTGCATGACAGCCTAAACCCGCCGTCATTTCTCCTCCCGCGAATCGACGCTAAGGGGGCTTCTAAGGGTTTTAGTGGGTAACCCGTATTTTTCCACAACTACCCTTGATATGAATGAATGCGCTGCACCGTAATCAAAGAGTACCAATACTGAACGTGAATTCAATAAAAACTTACCAACCATAGTGTCTGGCTGATCATAGACGTCCTTCACGTCAATGTGGTTCACCTAAGCACGAGGGAAAGGGTTGGGCTTCTTCGCTGAGCTTCCATTGCCGTTTCCATTCCTCTGCTTGGCCTCCGGCAGTCGGTGGCATAGTGCCCTGTTTTCGGCACTTGAAACAGTGATGTGACTCAGATCCTTCGAGTCGGGCGTAACGATGCTGGTTCCCATTACCGCTTCCATTGCCATTGCTCGACTTGTTGTCCTGGTTGCGGTTGTTCCCATTTCCTCCATGGTTATGTCCTCCATGGTTGTGATGGGTATGCCCTCCCGAGTATGGGGCATAACGGGCTTCGCTGAGCTCCCGAGTTGTGCTTCCCTGGTTGTACTTCCGCTATGCTATCAATCTGCTGTTGCTTGCCTTCAAGTATGGTGGCCTTGTCTACCAGCTCCCGGTAGTTGGTGAAGGTAGCCACCATAAGCTGCATACCCAGCTCATCATTGAGTCCTCGAGAAACTTCTCCTGCTTGCGCATCTGTGGCCACATCATCCGGGGCATAGCGAGCTAACTTGTTGAACTCATCCACGCATCGCGCCACAAGACGGTTCCCTCGGCGTAAGTTGCGAAACTCACGCTTCTTGCACTCATGGCTCCAAATGAAACATGAGCGGTGCGGAAAGCTCGCCGGAACTGATCCCACGTGATGGTGCCGATGGGATAAGTGGCGTGTAGTTCTCCCACCAAGAAGCTGCAGGTCCATCAAGTTGATGTGCGGCAAAGCACACCTTCTCTCGCATCGGTGCATCCAACAGTGATTAACTCTCTTCCGACCTTGCGGAGCCAATCGTCGCCACAATCGCTCGGTCTGCTAGAGAACACCGGCGGATTCAGCCTCGTGAATCGAGTCAAGTTGTCCACAGGGGTGGTGGCGGTGGATTGTTGTTATTGTTGTTCGATTCGGATGAGTATCTCGCATGAGGGCATTCTGCTGCTGGAGTAGCTGGGTGAGCTCCGCGGAAAGCCGTGTCACGCCTCGGAGGCATCCGTGTTTTGGAGTGGATGAGAAAATTAGAATAGAACAATGGTCTAATGAGAAATATCACTACCCATATGAATGCACAAACATAATCACACCAATCATTTATTCAATCCACTCAAACATGGTTCAATCTCGATTACAAAATGCTCACGACTAATCGAAAATAATGGTCTAACTGATCGATTTAAAAGTAAAATAACATGGTGGTCGACTAAATGTCTTCATCAATAATCCTTGCGTCCTCCGTGCGATGTCCTCCAAAGTGGCGTCCTCTCATTACGGCGCCTCCTCTTGCGGCTTTCTCCAAAGGAACTCCTTCATAATCCTGATCATTGCTCACGAGGGGTCCGTCATCTCCACTCGGAAAAGGTCCTCTCCCAAGTCCATCTTTTCCTCTAATGCGCAACCTTCATCTTCAGATCATCGACTCTTCCATGAAGTCCGCGATTTCTTCCTCATGGTCAAGGAAATCTGCGTGCCTTCTCCTCCAGCCCAGCTTCACGGAACAACAGCCTCCTGTACCTTCGAAGTTACGGCGAAGTCCGGATCTCCTGCTCCCTGAGGAGACACTCCAAGTCTTGGACATAAGAGAGAATGGAGTCGCCCTCACGGCACGGATGATATCTCCATTCCTCGCTCTGCGAGAAACCATGGCGAGGTCTCGATGGATCGAGCTCGCCTGTACTCTTCTCGAGATGTCCAAGTGCATGATAGATCGCCATGTCCTTCCGAGGATCCAGCTTGAAGTCGGTAAACTCAAAGTCAATAGGCTCAGATGTCCTCCGGGTTCTCCTGAATATGCACTTCAATCTCAGAGCGGTATCCGCCGGAAGTGCATTGGTAGGCTTCCGTGATCGAGGGCAGAGCAATCTTCAGCTTCTTCACCATATGGACCAGCTTCCTGCCAAGGGCATCGCCTCATCGGGCCGGCAAAACTCCGTAGCAAAACTGGGTGAACTCGACGCCATCTAGAATGTTGAAAATCGGATAGAAGTCGAAATGAACAGGGAGAATTACGGAATGATAAGGATAAAGTAAATAGTCTCTTCCTATGGCTTTCCGATCCTAGGGGTTACGCCCCACGGTCAGCGTGTGCTCGACACCATCTCTCAGAGCGACCGACCCAAAATCGGTCAAGTCTCTATGTCTGTACCATCCCAAGATCATGCCGGTACTCACAAGACATCGATGAAATAATCAAAGTTCAATCACACCTGAATTTATTACACGATTCTCATATAGAGTCTTTATTACAAGAGAATAAATTCGCCAAGGCCAACTCATGAGAAATAAACTAGTAAAGCTGCGGAAGTAGAAGAATAGCGAGTCCATCCGACTCCAAAGGGCAATCGCCAAGCGCGAGCGTAGCCTCACTCCCGATCGAATACTCTCTCGCAACATAAGACGTTGCAGCCGTGTAGGTCAGCATTTTGAATATGCTGGCAAGTCATGAAGAGAGAATAACAATAATAATACTAATACTATATGCAATTTGGCTGTGGAGCTCTAAGTTTCATCATTTTGCGAAAAGCCGCTTTTTCCCTACTACAAAGGACTTGCTTGCAAATACTACAAAATTGTTGGTAGTTATTGAGATGGTTCCACCAACCAATGTCTCATTCCCAAATTATTAAGTCATAACCCCTCAATTAATTTATTAATTACAATGTTGAGATTTCGAATACTTCCAAGTTCCAGAGGCTCAAATTGTCCGTGAATCGGGACACGGCTAATCGATTAGATCTTTTAACTCTGCAGAGGTTTATGACTTTACCCGCAAGAATCGCTCCTCCTTTTAAGTCTTCGCACTTCATGGTGTTTGAAGACGGACGAACAAAACAGGTCTTCCAAGAGTTCTTCCGCCACCGCCGTACCCATCCAATCCTACCGCTCTTCTACATCTCGTAGTACCGTCCGCCAGCGTCACAACTAGGGTTGACCAAGCCAGAGCCCATAATGGCTTGCGGCTGCACAGTAAGCTTCCGTCAATGGGGTATACATCCGCCTCTTCGTGGCTGGGTGAAGCTTTCCGCAAGATGTCATGGCACTTCTCCATGCATCCCGCCAACCATTGGGTTCTCCAGGTGCCCACAACCGTCCCTCCACCCAAGAGTGAATTCAAGTCCATCTTGAGCTTGAAGTTCATGGGGTTGTCATCATCTTTGACTCTCACATCTCCCTTATGAATTCACTCAACCAACCCCGCTCACGAGCATAGCAAAAGTAAACTACTTCGTCCCGGTCATGGTAACAAGGGAATTGGTTCATCCTACCACATGATACTACTCAAGAACAATAACTTCAAAATTTCACCTACTGCATGCATGGTGGGGAGGTATAATTCTAATGCAACAAAATCATAGGTATTATAAAGAAACATGATCAATGACTTGCCTTGCTGACGATCTTCGTAAGCTAGGGACTCGTGGTAGCAAGCTTCGCACTCCGGAAATTCTACCGAGGCAAACAATAACCATAATAAGCACATAGCATATGATCACTTAACATAACATCATAGTAACATAACACACCAAAACAAACGAATCAAAACCCAAAGGAAAACTCGAAGAAATCCAACTCAAAGTTTTCCTACTTCAAACAACAACTAAAAATAGCTTTTCATAACAAAATTTTTCTTAACATAACCTAAGCATGGATTTATGTTAACTTAACAGAAAAGAATGCATTAAGCAACTAGGAGCAAAAAGAATCAATTTAAAATCTATTATGAAACTCCTATTAGGCCTAAAGCAAATTTTAGTAAGAAAAATAAAATAAAAGTTTTATTTAATATAAATAAAAGTTCATGCTCTAAAGTGACAGAAACTAACCTAGAATAATCTATCACATATGAAAAATAAATTCATTTGCTAATTAAAACAATAGGAAAACAGTAGCTAGTTAATTAATTAAGAATAACATGATTCTGATTAAAACTATTTTTTATTAATCCTAAAATGCCCAAATAAATTCCTACGGTTAGGAAATGTCAAAACAAAGTTGGGACAAAAATAATTATTAAAAATAATTTTCCTAACTCATTTTATAGCAGATTTACTATTCTGACTAAATCTAAAATAAATCAATTATAAATAATTTTAACATAGCTAATTATATTTTCTACAGAAACTATAAGAAATTTGCAAACCAACAAAAAAGAATCACTTAAAAATATTAAGTAGATTAAAAGATATGAATTTTTCAAATCTGAAACTATTCTGTTAAAACAGAAAACGAAAATAAAAGAAAAATGGCCTAATGGGCCTAACTAACGCCCTGTGCGTAATATAACTAAACGGGCCTAGGGTTTAAACGAATCGGGCCGGCTCAAATAAAAACCTAACTAAACAAATTAAACCGGAACTAACCGGACTGAACCGGTTTATTTTAAAAGAACATACCCCTTCGGGGGGATCTAATCCTAGCCGTAAAAACGAGATCGGACGGCGGGGAGAGGTCCGCGAGTTACCGTCGGCGACGGCGATAAAGCTCATGGCGAGTGCTCCGGCGCCTTCGGTGGTCGGGGCGCTCGGCGGAGTGCTCCGGGAAGCGGACGGGCGAGGGGTGGGTCTGTGGAGTCGATGGGGCTCGGGGTGACCGGGCGCGTGAGGGGTTCAATGGCGGCGGCGGGCGCTGGGTACTCCGGCGAGGCGCATGGAGGGAGAGAGAGGTCCGCAAGGGGCGAGGGGGATGGGGTGAGGAGGGTTTTATAGGCGGGGCCTCGCCTTGGGAGGGGCACCGGGGGGGCGAGATCCATGGCGAATCCCGGATCCGGGATCCAGCGAGCGGCGCGCTGCTGGTGGCGTGGGCGGGGTAGGTGACGGGTGGGGTCCACCGTCGGAGAGGGGGAGCGGGTTTGGTCGGTCGGCCGACCAAAGGTTTCGGCCCTTGGGGCGCGGTGGTGGCTCATTGGCTCGGCTCGGCGGTGGGCCATTGGGCTGCTGGCTGCCATGGGTTGCCTCGGCGCTGGCTGAGCTAGTGGTTCGGCCTGGCGCAAGTGAGGGTTTTCCCTTTTTCCATTTTTATTTTTTGAAAAAATAAAAACAGAGATAATATTTAAAATATAAATATTTTATATAGGACATATATATATCAAAATGATCAGGGGAATATTCCCTATCATTTGAACATTTTACCAGGGGCAAAATCCAAAGTTTATAAAAAATCATTTTTTTCAAAATTCAAATAAAACTCAAATTTGAATTCAAAACTTTTGGCAATGTTTTTCCTCTGATATTTTTGGAGTGTCATGTTTACTCCTCTCATACTTTTTCTCAAGTATTTATCAGGCATAGTTTTGAAATAATTTCCACTTGCCAAAATTTGAATACAAATTCCAAAACTTCTGAAACTTCAAATGCCACTCAAATTCAAACAACATGCATAGATGCTTAGCTATAATTGTAAAACATTCCAAATAGGAAATTTGGGATGTTCCAACCAAAGAGTCAATTGGAGATAGAACAATGGATTCAGAACATGGAGGATCACATGAAGAATAACCCTATAGTCAGAAAGGATATAGCTCAGCATGCTCTTCCGTTCTTTGAAAGAGGTGCTGCTACCTGGTGGAGGATGTACCAAACCATCAATGGATGGCAAGGAATAACCACTTGGAAAGAATTTAAGTGGACTTTATTAAAGTCTTGGCTAGTGTCCCAGAAATTGAGGCCTTATGGAAAGGATATGAAGAAACCTTGTGCATACAAGCTTTGTGGAGAAATAGGACACAACCATAAAGAACACCAGGATGGATACCCTCCTAAGTGGGGGATTACCAAAGGAGTTAGCCGAGGATCTCAGGGAACTTCGGTTGGAGATTGTTCCCAAAGGTTTTGTTGCAGCAATGGAAGTTTAGTCTACATTGTTGGGAAAGATCTGTGAAGCTTAGAAGGATGACAAAGAGATTGCTGAGGTAAAAGAGAGAATGAGCAAAGGAAAGGCCAAAGGTTTTCATAAGGATGAGCACGAAATCTTATGGTTCGAGGACCGTGTATATGTGCCCAATAATGCAAAGATAAGGAAGTTAATACTTCAAGAGGCTCATGACTCACCATACTCGATTCGCCCTGGAAACACCGAGATGTATTTGGATTTGAAGGAGTGTTTCTGGTGGACTGGTATGAAGAAGGATATTGCGGAGTATGTAGTCGTAGGTGATGTATGCTAGAGAGAGTAAGAGCAGAGCATCAGAAGCCAGCAGGATTACTACAGCCTATGCTGATACCCGAATGGAAGTGGGATAAGCTTGGCATGGATTTCATTACCGGATTTCCCAGAACCCGAACGGTGCATGATTCTATCTGGGTAGTAGTTGATTCGCCTGACCAAAGTGGCTCACTTTATCCCAGTGAAAACCACCTATACAAGTGCGAAGTTGTCCAAGGTATATTTGACCAGGATCGTATGTCTGCATGGAGTTCTGAGGACCATCATATCAGATAGAGGAACACAGTTTACCACAAAGTTTTGGAATCAGCTGCACCAGACTTTGGGTACTATGCTAGAGTTCAGTACAGCCTTTCATCCACAGACAGATGGATAAATCGGGAGAGTTAATCAGATTCTGGAGGACCTGTTGAGAGCGTGTGCGCTAGATTATGGATCTAGTAGTGATGATAATATACCTTACGCGGAGTTCTCATACAACAACAGTTACCAAGCCAGTTTGAAGATGGCCCCTTTTGAAGCTTTGTATGGGAGAATGAGCCAGACACCGTTGATCTGGGATGAAGTTGGAGACTGTCAGTTGTTAGGACTAAATATGATCAAGGAGTCAGAAGAGAATGTTAAGTTGATGCGAGATAGACTGAAGGTAGCTCAGTCCAGGCAGAAGAGTTATGCAGACTAAAAAACGCAAGGAGGTAGTCTATGAAATTGGAGACAGAGCATGTCTTCGTGTGTCCCCTCTGCGAGGAGTTAAACGATTTGGAGTTAAGGGAAAGTTAGCCCCGAGATTTGTAGGACCATACCGAGTTTTGGAGCGATGGGAGAAGTGGCCAACAAGTTGGAGTCACCCAAGGACTGTCAGAGTTCATGATGTGATTCACGCTTCCCGCTTGAAGAAGTGCCATGCGAGATGGCCAATATTCCCTGTAAGGACGCTTGACCCTCGAAGGATAATGATGTTCCACGAAGTGGAGTATGGACTTCATAAGTATAAGTTTTTATCTCGGTATGTGGGATATCCCACGAGGATGAAGAGATGAATTACTATTGGATATAAAGGAGGTATGAGGTTGGAAATATGGATCAATGGAAATTCCATGATGAGTCTGAGTAGTCATGTCCTAGTTTGGTACCAGTAGAAGGAAGGAAGACTGTACAATTGGATGGATTTTGAGTATGCTAGGAAGATGGAAGTTGAATGTTGGAATAATGATCAGAAGCCCGAGGATAAGTTCAAGGTTTACAAGTGATGAGATGGGCCATAACCCACAGGCCCCAAGACCTGCCAAGAAGCAAGCACATTCTTGTTGAAGGAAAAACCCTGGAAGAAATTATGATTTTATCGATAGACGATCTTATAGGAGTAAAGCAAAACCTGAGAGTCGTGATGAAACAATAGATGTTTGTTGGCTTGCAGAATCAATGGATTTTTTCCGAACTTGGTTCACCGACAAGAGAAATTCTGCAATGCTTGTGAGGATGACCGAGTGTTAGAATGCGAGATTCGCTAAACCATGTACAAGGAAATGATTTGGGTGTGGGATGGATTGATCACCATACCGACTTACTCTTATTATTCGCTTTGCTATATGGGATGGTAAATCTGAGTGACCTACCTATAGTAGAGTGACGACGATATTAAACCTTGTTGAACCTTAGAATGGTATAAGCATTTTTCCCCTTGTACAAGGCAGTTGTTGCCAACCGTAGGTTATACGGTGAGGTTCAACCCAGACCCGTTTTCTGCAGGAGAAACCATAAATTGTTGACCACCATGAGATATCGGTAGCTAATTAGTATTGGCGCCAGACCCGTCAGCTATGAAGACCCAGTCTCGGAATAACCTTACCAAGATAAAAGGACAAAAGAAATTGAGGAAAAGTTTATGCCACTACGGAAGAGCCAGAGAAGGAATTATACTGAAGATCTGAGAAGACTGACACTGTCAGCAATAAGGATGGAGTATATGAGTTTTGATGGAACCGTAACCATGTTTCTAAGGGTGGTAGCACCCGAGACCTCGGAGACGATCGATGGATTTTTTAGAAGACCCCCAAACCTAACCCATTTCTTTCTAGCCTCTCCGAATCTCGAGGACGAGATTCATTTTAAGGGTGGTAGGTTTGTAACATCCCAAAATTCTAAATTTTGGGATGTTATAATAAATAGATAGATTTGATTGTTGCTTGATTGTTGTGTGATTGATTGAGTGAAATTTGAAACTTTTTGGAAGTTAAATGAGAGGGAATAAAAGGACTTTCCCAAACTTTCATTTTGCATTTTATGATCTCCATGAATTCAAATTCTTTTCACCACAAAACCCTGGAGAGAAGATGACATGACTTCTTCCATTTATTTAAATGAAAAGGGGTGTTGAAAATATTTGAATTCCATTTGAAAATATTTCTAATTCTGAAACTTTATGCAACTCAATGATTTTCACGAGCGAAGATAAAATGACTTCTTCAAAACATATGAAATATGAGTTGGGAGTTTCAAAGAATTAAATTCAAAGTTCTTTTGAATTTATTTTTCAATTTGGAGTTATTTGAGTTTTATTCAAATTATTTTTCTCCAAAAATAAAATAAATGGAAAATAGGGTAACATGATTCCCTACATCAGAAAATTGGATAAAAATAAATTTGAATTAATTTTGGTATTTTTAAAATGATTTTTACTGGATTTTACTAGGGCAGAAGCACTCTTTGCTTTATTTGAATTTGTGTGTATTTTATTCGACTCTATAAAAATGTTCAGCTTGTAGGAAATTTTTTCTGAAAAGTTTGATATATAATATGCCTATATAAAATTTTAGTTTCATTTACGTTTTTCAGTTTATCGATTTCTGTTCTAAAAAACAAATAACAAAAACTGCACGCGCGCCTGAAACTAACTGTCGCCGACGTGCGCATCATAGTACCAGCGGGCGCCCCATCTTTTCTTTTTCTATATAATATATGGGCCAGGCCCAGCGGGCCATATTCCTTCCCCATATTTTTTCCATAGTTTTTCTTTTTCTTTTCTATTGCTCAAAAAAAAATTACAGTGTGCGCGGCCGGCCGAACCGCCTATAGGCCTTTTTGGCCCATGGCGCACCTCCCATCTCTGTTTCGTATATTTTCGTGTATGTTTAGTCCCATATTGCCTAGCTTTTGACCCCTAAACCTCTTTTCCACCTATAAATATAGACCCATAGAGCCTCCAAAAATCATCTGATTTGGGTTAAATAAATATTTTGATTTGACTAGATTCATTTAAGAAAAATATATTTCTCCTCTCCGGCGCGACTTCTGAAAATTGTCTCTTCTCTCCAAAGTCGTCTTTTCTCTGCCTTATAAAGGTATCTTTCTTGGTTTTTTTTCTTTTTCTTCTTATACTTCCGTAGTTTATTATATTTAGACTAATACGATAGAATAATTAGATTATCAATTAGTCTACGTATTTATACATTAGACATTAACCGTAGCTATTTTTTCTTTCGTACAACAGCTTGGCCCTGATTTTTTCAAATAGCCATAACTTTTTACTCGTTCATCCAAATTAGATGAAACCAACGCCCACTTCTTCGTTACGATCTCCTCTATCCAGTAATCCAACTCAAACATGTTTTTGAAAGTTTAAAATTTGAATTAGATCAGATTTGAATTTGAACTTCGTTTCATTACTCCGATTTAGTTGATTCTTTTTGCAAATTAAAGCTCTTGACATAAACTTTATGATAAGGCCAAATTCACATAATTTTGGTAACGTTAGAAATTGTTTTATGTTGCAAGAGTTATTTGCTTGGTTTTGATGTTTTCCGAATCGTTTTCTTCGTTCGGTCCGATGTTTTGAGTGATTGCTTATGTGTGGCTACTATTGCTTAATTACGATATATTGACCAGAGTGTGACGAGTAGAACTATCCAGAGTTTTGAGTGCGAACCATCTTCGTCAACATTGCAGGCAAGTTCACACTTTGATCATATCCCTTTTCATACCCAGTTTTTATGCATTAGTTTCAATCCTCAAAAATTGCATGATTAGGAACTATCCAGATGTTTACCTATTACCTGTTTCATTATCAAACCCTTGGGAGTTACTTCTACGTTTTCTTATTATGCCATGCTATGCTCGTAGACGTGGATTGAGTTTGAGTGAATTTCCATGACAGATGTGAGATTGTTAATAAATGGTTTATCTAAGGTGGCAACTTAAACGCACATCTGGATGGATTGAGGTACCTGGCTATTCTAGGATTTGCCTATCTAGGCACCTGGGTAGACCAGGATTTGCCTGTTTTTTTTGGACCGCCACCCAGGCTCAAAGGGATCATAAGATTATTCATGCTAGAAACTTCCGTGTGCAGCCACATGCTACTATGGGCTCTAGCATAGTTGATTAAGTCGTATGAACTCTTACAGGTGGTAGACTAGCTGATGTAGGGGTTGTAGGTTGGTACGGTCTACCCATTCGTAAGGTGCTAGCGCTTCTGAAAGACTATGTCTCGGTCATCCGTTTCTCAAACACCATGTAATGCAAGAAATCAAACGGAGGAGATCGAGTCTTGTGGGAAAAGTGCACAAACCTCTGCAGAGTGTAACAAACTAATCATGGTTAGCCATGTCCCCGGTTATGGACGTCTTGAGTATCTAGTTCTTGGATTATCTTGTTGATCTCATCATGTTACTTTAATTAATTTTGGTGGGTTAATGATGATATTTTTAATTGGGATTGAGAATGCTGTCAACCATTCTCAATGTTTAACAACCACCATGATAGTTAAATAAATTTATTCCTTTGCAGTAGGGAAAAATTGGCTTTTCGCAAAAACATTGTAACCTTAGAGCCTCCACCAGCCAAATATGCATGTAGAGAAAGAGATATCCATTATTCATCATTGCTCTATGCTGTGAATTTTCCAGTACATTCAATGTACTGACCCTTTGTGGCTGCAACGTCTCATGTTGTAGGATCTTACGACGATTAAGTGATACGTTAGGGTTACGATTTCTACACTCAACTTTGCCGTTGGTGTTGATGGGAATCCACAACCTTGTTACTTCCGCTATTTTGGATTGAGGTAATAGTATTTACGTTACTTTATACATGTGATTTACCTCTGTTATAAATCCTCGAGTACTTTGTGTGTCAGCATACCGATCCAGGGATGACACTTAAGCACAGAGACTTGACCCATTCGGGTCGGGTCGCTACATTTTCTGGCGCTCCGCCGGAGGGGGCATTGATCATGGAGGGCTTCTACATCAACACCATAGCCTCTCCGATGATGTATGAGTAGTTTACCCCAGACCTTCGGGTCCATAGTTATTAGCTAGATGGCTTCTTCTCTCTCTTTGGATCTCAATACAAAGTTCTCCTTGTTTCTCTTAGAGATCTATTCAATGTAATCTTCTTTTGCGGTGTGTTTGTCGAGATCTGATGAATTGTGGGTTTATGATCAAGATTATCTATGAAAAATATTTGAATCTCCTCTAAATTATTTTACGTATGATTGGTTATCTTTGCAAGTCTCTTCGAATTATCGGTTTGGTTTGGCCTACTAGATTGATCTTTCTTGCAATGGGAGAAGTGCTTAGCTTTGGGTTGAATCTTGCGGTGCTCGATCCCAGTGACAGTAGGGGAAACGACATGTATTGTATTGTTGCCATCGAGGATAAAAAGATGGGGTTTATATCATATTGATTGAGTTTATCCCTCTACATCATGTCATCTTACCTAATGTGTTACTCTGTTCTTATGAACTTAATACTCTAGATGCATGCTGGATAGCGGTCGATGTGTGGAGTAATAGTAGTTGATGCAGGCAGGAGTCGGTCTACTTGTCGCGGATGTGATGCCTATATACATGATCATACCTAGATATTCTCATAACTATACTCAATTCTATCAATTGCTCGATAGTAATTTGTTTACCCACCGTAATACTTATGCTATCTTGAGAGAAGCCACTAGTGAAACCTTTGTCCCCCCGGTCTATTTTCCATCATATTAATCTCCCGTCAACTAGTTATTTCTGTCCCGTTTATTTTGCTTTCTTTATATTTAGTCTTTATCATTAAAATACCAAAAATATTATCTTATCATCTCTATCAGATCTCACTTTGCAAGTGGCCGTGAAGGGTTTGACAACCCCTTTATCGTGTTGGTTGCAAGGTTCTTATTTGTTTGTGTAGGTGCGTGGGACTTGTGTGTGGCCTCCTACTGGATTGATACCTTGGGTCTCAAAAACTGAGGGAAATACTTACGCTACTTTGCTGCATCACCATTTCCTCTTCAAGGGAAAACCAACATTGTGCTCAAGAGGTAGCAAGAAGGATTTATGGCGCCGTTGCCGGGGAGTCTACGCACAAGTCAAGACATACCAAGTACCCATCACAAACTCTCATCCCTCGCATTACTTTATTTGCCATTTGCCTCTCGTTTTCCTCTCCCCCACTTCACCCTTGCCGTTTTATTCGCCCTCTCTTCCGTTCGCCTCTTTTCCGCTTCTATCGTCGTTATGGCTAGTCCTTTATCTTCTCCTTTGTCTCCTAAGAATGAAGTTCTTAATTTTAAACAAAGGGAGGGATAAAATCTAAAAGATGCTTGGTATAGAATTTGTAATGGTCAAAATAGATCTACTAGGAAGCAATCCACTTTCGTTCTTCTTCGCAAATTTTATGTAGGCATTACTCCTTGGTATAGATATATTCTTGATACCATTACCGGAGGGAATTTTTTGGGTAGCCATACTTTTGATTCTTATAATGCTATGATAGATTTATTTGGCTCACCACCTCTTTTGGTTAATGGAACTATGTTAACGTTGGAACATGTTATGCAAAGGATTGAAATTATTGAAAATAAAGTTGCCACTACGAAATTGATTGAGAATTTGGATAAAAAGATCCACAATCAAATTACTCAATATGGATCTAAGGTAGGAGTTACTTTGAATTTTTTTAAAGAAAAGGAGCCCATGGTTGATGAAAGAATATATCAAGATTCCTCTAGAATCGATAAACTTGAGGGGATTATTACCAATCTAGGGTCCGCTTTTTCTTCCATAAGAAACACTGCAAAAACTGCCAAATTTATGTATGTTCCTAAAAATAAGGGTGAATCTTCTAGTAAGAATACCGCGGAGCTCAAATCAATAAGTGTTCACCCCAATTTCTTTACTATCATTAAGGAACCTCTTGCTACAAACGAATTTCTTGATTTCTTGCCTAGGAGATTGATCATTAATAAAAATAAAGAAATTACTAAGGGGTATAAATGTTCTATTGAAGAATTGCCTACGAAAGATGGCAATACCTAGATCTAACCTTGTTTTTGTGCCTAGCTAGGGGCGTTAAACGATAGAGCTTGTTGGAAGGCAACCCAATTTTATTTTAGTTTTTTGCTTTTTGGTTCTGTTTAGTAATAAGTTTTTGATCTAGCCTCTGGTTAGATTCATTTTTGTGTTTTAATTAGTGTTTGTGCCAAGTAAAACCGTTAGGATAACCTACGGTGTTTGTTATTTGATCCTGCTTTAAAAAACAGAAACTTTGCGCGCACGATATTAGTTTTCATAAATCACAGGAACGTGCTTTTCAATTGATTATTTTTGCAGTGGATCAATAAACAAATTATCTAGGAATTCCTCATTTGGTAGGATTTTTTACGTTCCAGAAGTTTGCGTTAGATACAGATTACTACAGACTGTTCTGTTTTTGACAGATTCTGTTTTTGTGTGTTGTTTGCTTATTTTGATGAATCTATGGCTAGTAAAAGAGCTTATAAACCATAGAGAAGTTGGAATACAGTAGGTTTAATACCAATATAAATAAAGAATGAGTTCATTACAGTAACTTAAAGTGGTGATTTGTTTTATTTCGCTAACGGAGCTTATGAGATTTCCTGTTGAGTTTTGTGTTGTGAAGTTTTCAAGTTTTGGGTAAGGATTTGATGGATTATGGAACAAAGAGTGGCAAGAGCCTAAGCTTGGGGATGCCCATGTCACCCCAAGGTAAAATTCAAGGACAACCAAAAGCCTAAGCTTGGGTATGCCCCGGAAGGCATCCCCTCTTTCGTCTTCGTCTATCGGTAACTTTACTTGGAGCTATATTTTTATTCACCACATGATATGTGTTTTGCTTGGAGCGTCTAGTATGATTTGAGTCTTCGCTTTTTAGTTTGCCACAATCATCCTTGCTGTACACACCTTTTGAGAGACACACACATGATTCAGAATTTATTAGAATACTCTATGTGCTTCACTTATATCTTTTGAGCTATATAGTTTTTGCTCTAGTGCTTCACTTATATCTTTTGGAGCACGGCGGTGGTTTTATTTTATAGAAATTATTGATCTCTCATGCTTCACTTATATTATTTTGAGAGTATTTTAGAACAACATGGTATTTTGCTTTGATTGAAATTAGTCGTAAAGTAATAGGCATCCAAGATAGGTATAATAAAAACTATCATATAAAGTGCATTGAATACTGTGAGAAGTTTGATGCTTGATGATTGTTTTGAGATATGAGGATGGTAATATTAGAGTCATGCTAGTTGAGTAATTATGAATTTGAGGAATACTTGTGTTGAAGTTTGTGATTCCCGTAGCATGCACGTATGGTGAACTGTTATGTGATGAAGTTGGAGCATGATTTATTTATTGATTGTCTTCCTTATGTGTGGAGGTCGGGATCGAGCGATGGTTAACTCCTACCAACCATTCCCCTAGGAGCATGCGTGTAGTACTTTGTTTTGATGACTTGTAAATCTTTGCAATAAGTATGTGAGTTCTTTATGACTAATGTTGAGTCCATGGATTATACGCACTCTCACCCTTCCACCATTGCTAGCCTCTCTAATACCGCGCACTTCTCGCCGGTATCATACACCCACCATATACCTTCCTCAAAACAGCCACCATACCTACCTATTATGGCATTTCCATAGCCATTCCGAGATGTATTGCCATGCAACTTTCCACCGTTCCTTTTATTATGACACGCTCCATCATTGTCATATTGCTTTGCGTGATCATGTAGTTGACATCGTATTTGTGGCAAGGCCACCATTCATATTTTGCATACATGTCACTTTTGATTCATTGCATATCCCGGTACACCACCGGAGGCATTCACATAGAGTCATATTTTGTTCTAAGTATCGAGTTGTAATTCTTGAGTTGTAAGTAATATGAGTGTGATGATCATCATTATTAGAGCATTGTACCATGTGAGGAAAGGATGATGGAGACTATGATTCCCCCACAAGTCGGGATGAGATTCTGGACTAAATAAAGAAAAAAAAACAGGCCAAAAAAGGAGAAAAAGGCCGAAAAAAGAGAAAAAAAATGAGAGAAAAAGAGAGAAGGGACAATGTTACTATCCTTTTGCCACACTTGTGCTTCAAAGTAGCACCATGATCTTCATGATAGAGAGTCTCCTATGTTGTCACTTTCATATACTAGTGGGAATTTTTCATTATAGAACTTGGCTTGTATATTCCAATGATGGGCTTCCTCAAAGTGCCTTAGGTCTTTGTGAGCAAGCAAGTTGGATGCACACCCACTTAGTTTCTTTGTTGAGATTTCATACATTATAGCTCTAGTGCATCCGTTGCATGGCAATCCCTAATGACTCACATTGATATCTATTAATGGGCATCTCCATTGCCCGTTGATACACCTAGTTGATGTGAGACTATCTTCTTCCTTTTTGTCTTCTCCACAACCACCATCCTATTCCACCTATAGTGCTATGTTCATGGCTCACGCTCATGTATTGCGTGAATATTGAAAAAGTTTGAGAATACTAAAGTTTTAAACAATTGCTTGGCTGAAACCGGGGTTGTGCATGATTTAAATATTTTGTGTGATGAAGATGGAGCATAGCCAGACTATATGATTTTGTAGGGATAACTTTATTTAGCCATGTTATTTTGAGAAGACATGATTGCTTAGTTAGTATGCTTGAAGTATTATTATTTTTATGTCAATATTAAACTTTTATCTTGAATCTTTTGGATCTGAACATTCATGCCACAATAAAAAAAGATACATTGAGAAATATGCTAGGTATTATTCCACATCAAAAATTCTGTTTTTTTAACATTTACCTACTCGAGGATGAGCAGGAATTAAGCTTGGGGATGCTTGATACGTCTGCAACGTATCTACAATTTTTGATTGTTCCATGCTATTATATTATCTGTTTTGGATGTTTAATGGGCTTTATCATACACTTTTATATTATTTTTGGGACTAACCTATTAACCGGAGGCCCAACCCAGATTGCTGTTTTTTTGCCTATTTCAGTGTTTCGCAGAAAAAGAATATCAAACGGAGTCCAAACGGAATGAAACCTTCGGGAACGTGATTTTTGGAACAAACGTGATCCAGAGGACTTGGTGTGGATGTCAATCCATCAACGAGGAGGCCACGAGGCAGGGGGGCGCGCCTACCCCCTGGGCGCGCCCTCCACCCTCGTGGGCCCCTTGTAGCTCCACCGACCTACTTCTTGCTCCTATATATACCTACGGACCCCGAAAACATCCAGGAGCACCACGAAACCCTATTTCCACCGCCGCAACCTTATGTACCCATGAGATCCCATCTTGGGGCCTTTTCCGGCGCTCCGCCTCAGGGGGCATTGATCATGGAGGGATTCTACATCAACACCATAGCATCTCCGATGATGCGTGGGTAGTTTACCTCCGACCTTCGGGTCCATAGTTATTAGCTAGATGGCTTCTTCTCTCTCTTTGGATCTCAATAAAAAGTTCTCCGTGTTTCTCTTAGAGATCTATTCAATGTAATCTTATTTTGCGGTGTGTTTGTCGAGATCCGATGAATTGTGGGTTTATGATCAAGATTATCTATGAAAAATATTTGAATCACCTCTGAATTCTTTTATGTATGATTGGTTATCTTTGCAAGTCTCTTCGAATTATCAGTTTGGTTTGGCCTACTAGATTGATCTTTCTTGCAATGGGAGAAGTGTTTAGCTTTGGGTTCAATCTTGCGTGTTCGATCCCAAAGGATGATGGGGAAATGACACGTATTGTATTGTTGCCATCGAGGATAAAAAGATGGAGTTTATATCATATTGCTTGAGTTTATCCCTCTACATCATGTCATCTTACCTAATGTGTTACTCTGTTCTTATGAACTTAATACTCTAGATGCATGCTGGATAGTGGTCGGTGTGTGGAGTAATAGTAGTAGATGCAGGCAGGAGTCGGTCTACTTGTCACGGACGTGATGCCTATATACATGATCATACCTAGATATTCTCATAACTATGCTCAATTCTATCATTTGCTCGACAGTACTTTGTTTACCCACCGTAATACTTATGATATCTTGAGAGAAGCCACTAGTGAAACCTATGGCCCCCGGGTCTATTTTCCATCATATTAATCTCCCGTCAACTAGTTATTTCTGTTGCCGTTTATTTTGCTTTCTTTACTTTTAGTCTTTATCATAAAAATACCAAAAATATTATCTTATCATCTCTATCAGATCTCACTTTTGCAAGTGGTCGTGAAGGGCTTGACAACCCCTTTATCGCGTTGGTTGCAAGGTTCTTATTTGTTTGTGTAGGTGCGTGGGACTTGCGTGTGGCCTCCTACTGGATTGATACCTTGGTTCTCAAAAACTGAGGGAAATACTTACGCTACTTTGCTGCATCACCCTTCCTCTTCAAGGGAAAACTAATGTTGTGCTCAAGAGGTAGCAAGGTGCTTCGGTGAATCATATTTGGCTCAACAAGTCTCTGGTACTTGGAATTCTAAGGACCCACTCATGGAGGCTTATCGACGACAGGTGGATGTTATTGCTGGTCACTTCAAGGGTTATCAAGTGGAGCATGTTGATCGGAGGAAAAAATGAAGAGGTTGATGCCTTAAGCTGGTTGGGTTCTCAATGTAACCCGGTGCCGCCTAACGTCTTTCTTGACGTTTGCCATAACCAGTCGGTCAAGTTACCTACAAAGCAGGATTTGGCTATTCCCGACCCAGAAGCTCAGTTGGTGGCGGCTATTCATGCCATCTCGAATTGGACAGTCCCTTATTTGGCTTATATGACCCGGGGCGAGTTGCCTGAGGATGAAACCTTAGCCAGGTAGATAACCCGGCGGTCTAAGTCGATGACAATTGTCAATGGCGAGCTGCACCATTGCAGTGTTACTGGGGCTTTTCAAAGATGTGTTCCTCCGGAGGAGGTTCGTGAGATTCTTCGTGAGATTCATGAAGGAGATTGTGGTCATCATGCCAGGTCTAAGTCTCTTGTGGCTAAAGCTTTCCGTCATGGATTTTATTGGCTGACGGCTCATGCTGATGTGGAGGATCTGGTCAGTAAATGTGATGGTTGCCAAAAAAAATCACGACGAGCCCATGTGCCGGCTCAAGAATTGAGGATGATTCCAATTACTTGGCCGTTTGCAGTCTGGGGGCTTGATATGGTTGGACCTTTTAAGAGGTCCAAGGATAAGAAGACCCACCTCTTGGTGGCGGTTGATAAGTTCACTAAGTGGGTAGAGGCAGAGCCGGTCAGTAAGTGTGACGCAGCAACGGCGGTTCAATTCATGAAGAAGGTGATCTTCCTTTTTGGCTTTCCACACAGCATTATAACAGATAATGGCACTAATCTCTCCAAGGGTGCTATGAAAGAATTTTGTCAACGTGAGCATATCCGGCTTGATGTATCGTCAGTGGCTCAACCCCAATCTAATGGTCAAGCTGAGAGAGCCGATTAGGAGATCCTGCAAGGCATCAAGCCCCGGCTTATGGTTCCCTTACAGAGGACGCCGGGTTGTTGGGTGGAGGAGTTGCCTTCCATGTTATGGAGCATTAATACCACCCCCAACAGACCCACGGGTTACACACCTTTCTTGATGGTTTACGGAGCAGAGGCGGTTCTCCCTAGTGACATCCGTCATGACTCACCTCGGGTGGCGTCTTATGTTGAAGCTGACAATGAAAAAGCACGTCAGGAAGCACTTGACCTGTTGGATGAGGAGCGTGACATCGCAGCAGCTCGTTCGACGATTTATCAACAGGATCTGCGTCGTTACCATGGCCACCAGGTTAAAACCGGAACTTTCCAAGAAGGCGATTTGGTGCTCCGGCTTATCCAGGATCAGACTGATATGCACAAGTTATCCCCACCTTGGGAAGGACCCTTTGTGGTCAGTAAGAATCTCAACAATGGGTCCTACTACCTTATCGATGTTCGAGAGCACAAAGACTCACGTAAGTCAGAGGAGGAGACCCACGGGCACTCGGAATATTGCTCATCTTCGGCCTTACTACACCTGAGCCACTAGCTCTTCTGATGTACATATTTTGACAATGTATATATTATGATCAATATAATAAAGCCGGCATCCCTGTTAAAGCAAGGCCTCTGTCGTTTTTTCTCTTAACGAATGAGTTGTTTTTGGTCACTTGGGGGCTTCTGCTTTATAGAGCAAAGTTATGATTACCCTTTGATCCGGCTTACAGGCCACACACACACAAAAAACTTGGGGGCTTGTTACCCAGGATAAAGGGACCAAAGAGAGTCTGTTGCAAAGGCACAACTCAAACATAGGTGCCCATTGAGCACAGCTCAGAAATATTGCTTGGGGGCTCTTTTGTTCTAAAGAACAGGAGTTGTCGTAACCCTTGTGATAGGCTTAAAAGCCAGGCTTGGAAGCCAGGTGTATTCACCTAAAACCCCGGGTTATCCTGCCTTTTTAAGTAAGCCACTCCGCCCAGGTATTCCTGGAACAACCCACCGAACGTTTGACAAGTCAATCTTATGCAGACCCTGAACTTGTCAAAGTTAAAACGATGATTGGTTATGTGATTTCCATCTTATAAGGTTTGTAAAACGGTTTAACTCAGTGGCCTGTGCAGCCCGTGAAAGCACTCGATTTTCGGCCTGGCAGCCCATGAAAAGCCTCGTTTTTCGCTTGTTTTTATTCAACAATTTTTTTAGGTTTATTTGATGAGGCTTATAAGGCTTTATGACTGTAACTCACCCGTGTTTATTGACCCGGCCTAAGTCGCCAGTATAAGATGAAATAATATCCGGTGTTTATTAACCCAGCCGGGCTTGGTTCATAAGCCGGCAATATATGATACTTGTCAGTGCTCAAAATTCGGGTTATCGCCCTTACTACACTGGCTTGATAAACCAACCATGTGATCCAATATCACTGGTATGATATATTTTAAGTTATATATGGTTATGCTTATATCCAACATTGGTTATGAACTATGTTAGTTTACCATGGTTTTATATTGGGCATTATAATCCGTCTAGCGGTAAACTGCCAGGACACTTTTAATCTGTTGTATGCAGGAACAGATTCAAAATTGCTAATATCATAATCATACGCGGCATATCTTAACTTGGCGGATTAGCAATATCATGCAAAGCAAATATGCACGATGGCATAGCAGATGAAGAGTTTTAAGCTAGCCTATTACAAGGCGTTTGGTGCCCAAAAGAATAATTGTTTTTAACAAGTCTTGCGGAAAGGAGATGCTAAACCGGCCACCGGTTTAGGAATCTTGGCCTGGTTGACTTGAAGGTTGTGGATCATCCAGCGCCGGTTCATCTTCCTCTTCTCTACCCAGTGGCTGGAAGTCAATGGTTGTCCAATCGATCCCAGTTAAGGCTTTGAATACAGCTTCATCACTTATAAGTGTGGAGGGATCAACATCAGGGGCATAGGTATGCTTACGGATTGGAGGAGTAAGATTTGGAGCATCATAAGTTGGCGTTGAAACTTTCTTGTTGTTGGCATCATAAACCGACTGATAATGTGAAAGATCGGTCTCTTCAGCCAATTTGCTAGCCAATGGGTGCATTTCCCTCGTCAAGGCTCTGAGGTCGTCATTATTGAAGTCTGATCCATCCTCCTTTATGCTTGGGTAGCCGTTTGGCAAATCGGCCGGATCAAGATCAGATATCCATGTTTTAGGCCGAGTTAGTGCAGTAAGAGCACCCGCTCTGGCAGCTGATTTCTTCATTTCTTCAAACCGGGCAGGCATCATCGCCAGCCTTACCAACATCTCCTTGATCAAGGTTGGGGGCTGTAGCAACCCGACCCGAATGGATCAAGTCTCTGTGCTTTCGTGTCATCCCTGGATCGGTATGCTGACACACACAGTACTCGAAGGATTTATAACAGAGGTAAATCACATGTATAAAGTAACGTAAATACTATTACCTCAATCCAAATATATAGCGGAAGCAACAAGGTTGTGGATTCCCATCAACACCAACGGCAAAGTTGAGTATAGGAAATCGTAACCCTAACGTATCACTTACTCGTCAATTCGAAAAGTCTGCACCATGAAAAGTTGCAGCCCGAAAACGGGTCACCACATGGAATATGCTGGCAATGTAACACATAGAGAATAATGGAATGATAAGCCTATACTACATGCATATATGGCTGGTGGAAAGCTCTATGGTTACAGTTTTGCATAAAGCCAATTTTTCCCTACTTCAAAGGAATAAATTTTTTTACTATCATGGTGGTTGTTGAACATTGAGAATGGTTGACAGCATCCTCAATCCCAATTAAAAGTACTCATTAACCCAAACAAATTATATTAAGTAACGTGATGAGATCAACAAGATAATCCAAGAACTAGATACTCAAGATGTCCATAACCGGGGACACGGCTAATCATGATTAGTTTATACACTCTGCAGAGGTTTATGACTTTTCCCCACAAGACTCGATCGCCTCCATTTGGTTTCTCGACTACATGGTGTTTAAGAGACGGATGACCGAGCCATAGTCTTCGTGGCGCTAGCACCTTACGATGGGTGGACCGGTACACCTACATCCCCTACATCTGCTAGTCCACCACTATAAGAGTTCGCACGACTTAGTCAACCATGCCAGAGCCCATAATGGCTTGTGGCTGCACACGGAAGTTTCTAGTTTGAATAATCTCCTGATCCCTTTGAGCCTAGGTGGCTGTCCGAAGAAAAACAGGCAAGTCCTGGAAACCCAGGTGCCTAGACAGGCAACTCCTGGAGTAACCAGGTGCCTCAATCCACCCAGATGTGTGTTTAAGTTGCCACCTTAGATAAACCATTAGTTTAACAATCTCACATCTGTCATGGAATACACTCACCCAATCCACGTCTACTAGCATAGCATGGCAAATAAGCAAACGTAGAAGTAACTCCCAAAGGTTTCATAAGTAAAACAGGTAATAGGTACTACCTCAATCTACTTCCCATCCCACAATTTAATTAGATCCTAATCATGCAAGTGTTCGAGGATTGATCTAATGCATAAAAACTGGGTATGAGAAAGTATGATCAAAGTGTTACTTGCCTTGCTGATGATCCGCGAAACCTAGAGATTCGAAATAACAAGCGGCGCACTCCGGGTGATCTATCGCAGACAAACAACAAGCATACAATAAGTACTCATCTAATGCACAGGTAAATCTCGAATAGAAGATCTAACCAAAAAGTTCAACTTAAGAACCCTGGTTGCAAAAAGAATCAAATCAAATAGAACAACGAAAGTCAAACGACAAAAGAAAACAACTCGGTTCTAGCAAGTTGAAACTAAGTCAAATTTTACAGTAGCAAAACTTTGTTTAAGTTGATTAGTCGGAACGGCGGTTTCGAAACGAAACTCCAGGCGCTTGAATCACCTGATTCCGATACACGAGCGAGAAGATAGACTAGAAAGAAAAATCGGATCTGGAATCGCTATCAGAAAAATAGCGGAATAAATCCGATGAGAAGGAAAACGACGAACGGTTGAACGAACGGACGTTCATTAACCGAAGCAAAACGGTGATCACGTTCGTTAAGACGAACCGAACGGTCCGGCGAACGCTTGCTAAATAAAACCGGAAAGAAAAACCGGCGAGAAAAACCGATCTAGGGTTTCGGAAAGAAAACCGAAACGAAAAACCGATCTAGAAAACCGGAACGAAATCGGAACAGAAAAGAAAAGGTGACGCAACGCGGGGCTGGTACCTCGAAGAGGCGAGGGGCTCCGTCGGCGGCGGCGGCGGGTGGCGGCGGCGGCACTTGGCGGCGGCGGTGGGAAGCGGCGGTGGCGGCGTTGGGAAGAGGAGAGGAGAGGTGTTGGTTTGATGTGTTAGAGGGGGGGGGGGGGTGCTTGGGTATTTATATTGGGGAGGGGAGGGTTCTTTGCTTGGGGTAGGGAACAAGAAATAGACTAGGATTAGGAAACAAAGAGAAAAGATCTAGAAACAGATACGGAATAAACGGAAGTAGGACAAGAGTCCTACTAGGATTGTAAAAGGAGCGGCGGCTCCCTGGCTTGGCGCGCGCGATGGCCTTGGCCTTGGCCGGCCGGTGGCTTGCGGCTTGGGCCTTTGGCCCAAGGCGCGGCGGGATTTTTTTTTATATAAAGATTTTTTTTTCCAGAAAAACAAAATAAGAAGAAAGAAAAATAAATAAAAATAATATATAGGCATATAATATATCAAAATTTTCAGAAAAACATTTCCTACATGATGAACATTATTCCAGCTTCAAATAAAATACACAAAATTTCAAATAATTTAAACAGTGCTACTGCCCTAATAAAATCCACTGAAAATCATTTTAAAAATACCCAAATGACTTTAAATTAATTTCTCTCCAATTTTCTGATGTAGGGAATCATGTTACCCTATTTTCCGTATACTTTATTTTTGGAGAAAAATAATTTGAATAAAACTCCAATAACTCCAAATTGAAAATAAATTCAAAAGAATTTTTAATTTTTAATTCTTTGAAACTCCCAACTCATATTTCATATGTTTTGAAGAAGTCATTTTATCTTCGCTCGTGAAAATCATTGAGTTGCATAAAGTTTCAGAATTGGAAATATTTTCCAAATGAAATTCAAATATTTTCAGCACCCTTGTCATTTAAATAAATGGAAGAAGTCATGTCATCTTCTCTCCAGGGTTTTTGTGATGAAAGAATTTGAATTCCCGAAGATCATAAAAGCAAAATGAAGTTTGGGAAAGTCCTTTTATTCCCTCTCATTTAACTTTCAAAAAGTTTCAAATTCACTCACTTTCAGTCAATCAATCAAACAATCAATCAAACAATCAATCAAAACTATCTATTTGTTTATAACATTCCAAAATTTAGAATTTTGGGATGTTACAGGGGCGGTTTATTATGGGAAGCTGTGCAGATAACCCGTTCTATGTCGGTATATAACTACTCTATAAGTGTATAGGCGGCTTTCAGTTTTTGCCGCATATCTGAGCCAAGATGAGCAACGCGAGATCCTGCATCATCAAAAACGCCTGTAAACCAGCAGTTTATTAGATAATACATGTTTAAAGCTTATGAAGAAGTTGCTTACGAAAAACGGCAGCAGTCATGGAATTTATTTGTTGTTTTGTGACGCCCTCGATTCAATCATACACTAATCATGCACGCAAATGTGTACGACCAAGATCAAGGACTCACGGGAAGATATCACAACACAACTATATACACAAATTAAAATAATACAAGCTTTATATTACAAGCCAGTGGCCTCGAGGGCTCGAATACATAAGCTCGATTACACAAGAGTCAGCGGAAGCATCAATATCTGAGTACATACATAAGTTAGACAAGTTTGCCTTAAGAAGACTAGCACAAAAGCAACATCGATCGAAAAGGCAAGGCCTCCTGCCTGGGAGCCTCCTAACTACTCCTGGTCATCGACGGCCTCCACGTAGTAGTAAGCATCGACGGTGGCATCTGCCTCCTGGGCTCCGTCATCTGGTTGCATCAACCGGAAAGAAGAAAAGGGGAAAAGGGGGAGCAAAGCAACCGTGAGTACTCATCCAAAGTACTCGCAAGCAAGGATCTACACTACATATGCAACATTATCAAAGGAAGGCTATATATGTGGACTGGCTGCGAAAATGCCGTAATAGAGAGAAGGCCTAGTCCTATCGAAGACTAGCATCTTCCGAAACCACCATCTTGCAGCAACAGGGGAGTAGAGTAGCATAAAGTAAAGTAGTAGTAGTGTTATCAACCTCGGCCGGAGATCCTTTCTCGACTCCCTGTGAGAAAGAAATCCCAGATCCATACTATCGAGTTATCATCACAATCCATTACTCATCACCATCCAGTCCCATCACAAGTATCCAGTTCTAGTTGTATCGATCGGGATACAACTCTAAGTGTCCGTTACCGTAGGACAGGCTATCGATAGATGTTTTCTTCCCTGCAGGGTGCACCAACTTACCCACCACGCCGATTAACTCCGCCGACACACTTTCTGGGTCATGCCCGGCCTCGCCAAACAATATGCATAACCCGACCTAGGCTTAATAGAGAGGTCAACACGCCGACTAAACCTATGCCCCGGGGTCATGGGCCATCTCCCGGAACTCCTGCACGCTGCGAACGTGGCTCGTGAGCAGACCTAGCTACCTCCCTAAAAAGGCGGAGCTTACCGGTCCAACCCGACGCAGCGCCGCTCGATCGGCGACGCCTATTAAGCTTCGCTGATGCATACGACGCAGAACGCCCATACTATGCCCACGTGATGGTTAGTGCTATCAGGCCAGAGGCCCCTCGGATCAAATATCCAAATCGTAGTGGATTAGGAACGCGCGGTAACAAGTAGCGATTCACGAAAGATGTGACCCCGTTGCCCCGTCTCGAGGACTTGCGGCAAGGGCTAGGAATGCCCGGCCACGCCTCGTATTTATCTCGCGGGCACCCTCCAGGTCAACCTCGTATTTATCATAAGTGGTTAAAGAGGAAATCACCCTCGATGACCACGACTGAATAGCTACACTACAGGGTTAACATCAGAAGTACTGATGAGGACTCACCCTCGGTACTCGATAGTAACCCAGTATTGTCGAGCAACTAAGGGAAAAGTGATGTGCGGTGCCGGGGCCTGGTCTTCGATCCCGTTGATCGGGTCTTCTGATAATCCAGCGGGGCAGTCGGGACAAAGTGGGGGTCACTGATGGATCACTAACCAACCTATACTAAGCAGTTTAGGATAAGCAGGTAAGGTACAACAGCAGGTTACAAAAGCAGGCTATGCATCAGAATAGGAGCAATCAATAACAGTAGCAAAAACTAATGCAACCATGAGAGAATGGAATGGGCGATATCGGGATGATCAAAGGAGGGGCTTGCCTGGTTGCTCTGGCAAGGAGGACTCCTCGTCGACGTAGTCTATCACAGGGGCATCAGCATCGGTCTCGGGGTCTACCGGAGAGAAGAGTGGGAAGAAACAGTAAATACACACAAACATAAGCATAACAAGACAATAAGCGGGGCAGAGGTGATCTAACATAGCGTTAGGCGATACTAGCAAAGGGGGAAGTCAACCGGGAATCTTTTCCCGGTTCCGGACCTGTGTCAGACAGATGACCAGAGGGGGAAAGTTCCATGTTCAGATAGTTAGAGGCATCTGACAGGTAAATGGACCACGTGTTCGGATTCGCCTCATCGTTCTGAGCAACTTTCATGTACAATACTTTTTCATCCGAGTTATGGTTTATTTTCTATGAATTTTCAAAGATTAAACCGTTTTCTGGAATTATTACTAATTCGAAATTAAGCAGGAAAATTGCTAGGTGTACCCTCTGTGTACACAGCCGAGAGGGCGGCATGTGGGGCAGGGACCTGGGTTGACCTAGTCATAGGTTGACCAGTCAACAGGGGCATGGGGGTCCACACGTCATAGTCATACTTTGCATTAGAGCTAAATTAAATAGTTAAAAAAAGCAGAGGGGCCCCCCATGTAAGTGTCACATCTGCTGATAAAGGTAGCTAAACTAAATTAAACTACATGAGGCCACATGTCGTAGAGTATTTGCTGGGGGGTTACCACTAACACTAATTAGCTTGGCCTAATAATTAACAAGAGGGAGGCCTGTGTGGTAGTGGCATAGGCCATGGATGGGCAGCCATGCACGCACGCCACACCAAACAGAGGTGCAGCCGTGGGCACAGCCACCTTCAATGGCAGGCTGGCCAAGGCCACCAGCAGCAGCAAGGCAGCGCTGGGGCAGCGCCTCGCCTAAGTCGGGGCATGCGCGGCCCTGGGATAGGGCGCAGCCAGGCGGTCAGCAGCAGCAGTCAGCATAGCAGAGAGCAGCAACAAGCAACGGTAGGAACAAGCGGCAGCAGCGACAAGAGGAGCAGCAGTGTGACTACTGCAGCAGCTAGCAGAGACAGAGGGCAACAGCAGACACATACACGTACGCGTACGCCGGAGCTTGGACAAGCTCGGGGACGGCGACTACAACAACGACTCGAGGGGGCGGGTTACGGAGGCGGAACGGAGCGGGGATGAGGGGGAGTCGGAGGCGCAGCTCACAGCGAAGCTCGTGGAGGGCTTGATGAAGCCGGAGGGGTCGAGGAGAGCGGATCGACGGCGAGGTCGTGGTGGCTGTGCGTGGGGTGGATCTCGGTGGCGAGCGCTGGCGGCGGCCTGGAGACAAGCCAAGGGGCGTAGTGGAAGGAGACGACGACGGCGGACCGCCTCGACGCCGTGGCGTAGCTCGGGGTGGCCGGTGGCCGCGAGATCAATGCGGGCACAGCGACGACCGCCGGGATTCGCGTTGGGGAGAAGACAGTGGTGCGAGGGAGAGAAGGGGAATTGAGCTAGGGTTCGGGAGGAGGGAGAGAGCGATCTTGTAGGGCGCCAGGGGGCGTGGATGGCCGCCCCGTGGCCATCGGCGCCGTGTACGGTCGCCCTGCGTCCTACAAGCCCGATGAACAGAGGAAGGGACAACCTAGCGGTGGGCTGGGCTTCAGCAGGGGTGTTGGGCCAAAGTGCACCTTGACTTTAGTTTTTTAACTCTTTGCTATTTTGTATTTTCTCTCTGTTTTGCATCAAGTCAGGGCACCAAATGATTTTTGCTTTGAACGGAACTTTGCACATAAATCTAACACAAAAGCTAAGAGTGGCACAAAAAGTTTGGGTGAATTGGAAACTCATAAATATTTGTTTATTATGAAAAGGCCAATTTAAATGAGTTTGTACCACTTATTAATTTCCTAGGAATTTATTTGTGAGCCAAACCAAGTTGTTTTCAACATGATATTGATCAGGGAAATTTGTATAGAACTATTCGAGCATTTTAGTTTTATAGCTTGAGGAGAAATAATTTTGACTTGTCTTTTGAATTTGAATTTGAGGTCGATTTGGGATACGGTGATGATTAGCAAAATTTAATAATGATGATGTGGCACCATTAATAGAGTTTATTGTAACATGACACTGGGGGTGTTACAAATCTCCTCCACTACAAGAAATCTCGTCCCGACATTTAAGGGGTGGAGTAAGGGGGAAAGACTCGGGAAGGACGGAGCTCAACACAAGATAGTTACCTGGGGACTATCTAAGTGAACGTTGCAAAGAGGCATCTCTCGAGTTGAAATTCAAGGAAGTCATCGAGAGCAAGGTAAGAAGGTGCAATAAGAAGCTTCAAACGGGTAGGCAATCGTTCGTTGCCTGAAATAGAGTGTGAAAGGGTTTCAGAGTGATGGGAATATTTATTTTGTCTGATACCAGAATTGGTGATCTCACGGAAGGTGGCTTGTGAATTACATACGACACCAAGCATGAGGAATTTTTTTTGAAACAGGGGGATACATGAGAGTCGGGTTTTGATCCTGTGGAACTGTGGTTTATGGACCCACCATGTGGGTTAAAAGCAGGAAGGAGCTAACATTTTGCACGGTCATGATAGCAAGGCAGGTCAGAGGATAACCTGTCAGTTATGTTGATAACAACGTTGGTACCAAGGGCGAGGGACGAAGAGAACTATTTTCCTGCTCGTTGTACGAGGCGGACCAATAAGCAAAGTTCTCGTCATCGGTGGCTACCGAAATGTCATCAACTATAGTAACAGGGTCTTACTGACAAGGTTGTACATCAAGGCGTTTTATAAGCAGGGAACTATTTCTGCTTATATCATATTGATCACAAGAAGGTTAAACAAACCAATGCAAAGGAAAATGAAATTATCGGATTAATCAGACCAAATGGAAAGGAAAATGTGGTTACACACCAGAATTTGGAGTATATCCTTCCCAAGGGGAAGCGGAGCAAGATATACATGATATGACAGCAAGTTCAAAAGCATTTAGATGAAGGGAGCGAGGGAAGAATCATGATATTACCCATACCATGGTGTTTGGATAATAGATCAAGAAACATTCGACAATGTGCTTCCAATGTTCCTGTTGATATTCGGAATACCTCAGTCATGCTTCGAGGTAGCATTAACAGGGTGCTCCAAGTAGGGTTGGAGTTGAAGATCACAAGAAATACTCAAAGAACAATTGCAGGAATAGCAAGGAGTCCAAGGTATAACCAAGACATGATCAACCATGTGTTGGAAAGAAGACAAGGGGGTAGTCGATGATAACTCAAACCATCGAAGGTCACGGATGGTATTTCTCACCATGAATTCAATTAATATCTTGGAAGAGCTCAGAATGTTGATGATGATCAAGACATATTTGTCGAGAGGTTTCATGAAGATGTAATTGATCGGCGATGACATCAATTCAAAGGAATGATGAAGCGAAAGGTTATGGGAACCACGAGTATGACACGAACTCGAAAATAAGCTTGCTATTCAAGACAAAATGATATGACGAGGAAAATCGATGTAGGCTTAGCTCATCGTCAAAAATTGTGCTCCGGGAAGAAGGATCAGGTAGCACAATTAAAATGTATCACGATAATGATATAGCCGATCAGGCTAGGAATGACTTGAAGGATTAATAAACTCATAAGCAAACGAATATTATTTAGAGTTACTGAATCGGAGTGCGGAAGTGATTCACTTATCAGTGTTCTCGGTTGACGACGACCCAGAACCCATGAAGTGACAAAGACAGGGTAAGGTAGTACTTCCTCAAAAATTCATAAGATGTAGAGTGATTGTATGATATCCTCGAGATACCATGGGTAATACTAGAAGGTAGATCATAACAGAGATCGGGCAGATGCATTGATCTGTAGAAGTCAGATGTTTTAACTTGTGCGAGAAATGGGATCAAAGAAGAACAATCATGGTCGGATCCACGGTTGTAAAGGATCAATTCACATATACCAGATGATAGTTATCAAGGAAATAGTTATTGTTACAAGAAGCTTCCATGATAGGATCTACATCGTGTCCATGGGCATGAACACAAAGTTCAAGGTCGACTCCCACTTCTTCAATGCATAACCTTCCATTCACTTCTTGTTTTCGATGAAGTCATAGTGTTGAAATTATATCTGGCAAAACACCAGAAGAGTAAGACTCGTTAAAACTCTCGGGTTCAAACGGATTATGGGAGGCATAGGTTCAACCCATCGGGGCATTTTTACGAATCTATACAACCATCAACGAAGCAAAAGATATGAGTTCGAAAGCAGAGTATCGAAGCCAAAGCAGATGATACAATATACCGAAGGTATTATGTATCAGGGAAAAACTGATAAGATTTTGGATGTGAAGGGCACTGTCGGATAACAACCTAACAATGGGTCTGGCGATTCACGACAGAGTAGATGTGAGTATCGGTAATCAATCAGACGAAGAATGGGATGCAAAGGCATCGGCTTATAGAAATGTCTTAATGATTTGATGCTTGGGTACAGAGGAATTATGATTTCAAGACGAAGGATCAGAAGCAGAGGCTCTGATCAAAAGATGAGTAAATTGAATAGAATTAGAGGTGCACCCGATCAAATCTGGATTGGGCAAGAACCACCTCCTATCTGGAACGATGTATGAGCCGAAAAGAAAATTTCCAAGGATTAATTGATGATTGAGAGTATTCGCACACACGCTGAATCCATAGGAACAAAATGACAATCACAAAGAATTTTAAAGAATATTAGTAGACATATGGAATTAATCCTAATGCAAGAAGGCAAGGAGGATCAAGAGCAATAGGCTGCAGAGGATTTAGAAAGATCAGATAGCATTTTCAGGTATTTTGGAAAGCATATGAACAACGGGGACGAACGAACCCCGGTTAAGTGAATTATCCGCAGTGCAAAAAGAAGCTGCAAAGCAGAAGGCACAAAGGATTCTCGGAACAACAGAGAGTACTAGGGGTAACTTCTAACAACAAGAGCAACTGGGGATGAAGGTAAAAACGGCAACGATGTTATCCACGGGGACTTATCGGTGGTCAGGAACTGCAAAGCAGTGGGCACTGGGTCTCAGGAAACATCGAGGAGTATCCGCTGAATCTTCTCGCGAAGCAAGCGATCATCGGTAATGTTGGAACTCTCCGGGAGGAAGTGGGTACGTGAACCTAATGTCAGAGTTAGTAAAATGTTTAACTCGAATAGACGAGAGATCAGAGTCCCAGAGTATAGACGAGGAATAAAAGATCCTAATACCACCCAATGACGACGTGGGCCCGTAAGCCACACAGCCAAGTTAGTAAAATAGTTTTGGACGACTAGACTCAACTTCGGCCAAGGAGTTGGAAAGGGGGCTACCTACAGCAATGGCTCGATACCAATCTCAGACGCCCTCGATTCAATCGTACACTAATCATGCACGCAAATGTGTACGATCAAGATCAAGGACTCACGGGAAGATATCACAACACAACTCTAGACACAAATTAAAATAATACAAGCTTTATATTACAAGCCAGTGGCCTCGAGGGCTCGAATACATAAGCTCGATTACACAAGAGTCAGCGGAAGCATCAATATCTGAGTACAGACATAAGTTAGACAAGTTTGCATTAAGAAGACTAGCACAAAAGCAACATCGATCGAAAAGGCAAGGCCTCCTGCCTGGGAGCCTCCTAACTACTCCTGGTCATCGGTGGCCTCCACGTAGTAGTAAGCATCGGCGGTGGCATCTGCCCTGGGCTCCGCTCATCCGTTGCATCAACCGGAAAGAAGAAGAAAAGGGGAAAAGGGGGAGCAAAGCAACCGTGAGTACTCATCCAAAGTACTCGCAAGCAAGGATCTACACTACATATGCAACATTATCAAAGGAAGGCTATATATGTGGACTGGGCTGCAGAAATGCCAGAATAGAGAGAAGGCCTAGTCCTATCGAAGACTAGCATCTTCTGGAAACCACCATCTTGCAGCAACAGGGGGAGTAGAGTAGCATAAAGTAAAGTAGTAGTAGTGTCATGAACCTCGGCCGGAGATCCTTTCTTGACTCCCTGTGAGAAAGAAATCCTAGAGCCATACTATCCAGTTATCATCACAATCCATTACTCATCACCATCCAGACTCATCACAAGTATCCAGTTCTAGTTGTATCGATCGATACAACTCCAAGTGTCGCCATCAGGACAGGCTATCGATAGATGTTTTCTTCCTGCAGGGTGCACCAACTTACCCACCACGCCGATTAACTCCGCCGGACACACTTTCTTGGTCATGCCCGCCTCGCCAAACAATACGCCGCAACCCGACCTAGGCTTAATAGAGAGGTCAAGACGCCGGACTAAACCTATGCCCCAGGGTCATGGGCCATCTCCCCGAACTCCTGCGCGCTGAACGCGGCCGGTGAGCAGACCTAGCTACCTCCCTAAAAAGGCAGGAGCTTACCAGTCCAACACAGAACGCCCATACTATACCCACGTGATGGTTACTGCTATCAGGCCAGAAGCCCCTCGGATCAAATATCCAAATCATAGTGGATTAGGAACGCGCGGTAACAAGCAGAGATTCACGAAAGATGTGACCCGTTGCTGTTCTGTCTCGAGGACTTGCGGCAAGGGCTAGGAATGCCCGCCACGCCTCGATTTATCTCGCGGGCACCCTCCGTGTCAACCTGTCTCCACATCACTCGCAATTAAGCTCGCTGGTACCCCTCGTGGTCGACCGCCTTTAGTAACATGGCTCAGTGTAAAGTCATAGTAATCATAGTAACTGTGTGTCTAAACATCAAGGGGAAAGCCCGAGGAATCACCCCCGGTGAATTCCACTCGTTGTAATCATCAAGGTGAACGTAAGAGGATTCACCCTCGAGGTCCACACTTGAGGGGTTGCACGACAGTGTCGTATCATAAGTGGTTAAAGAGGAAATCACCCTCGATGACCACGACTGAATAGCTACACTACAGGGTTAACATCAGAAGTACTGATGAGGACTCACCCTCGGTACTCGATAGTAACCCAGTATTGTCGAGCAACTAAGGGGAAAGTGATGTGCGGTGCCGGGGCCTGGTCTTCGATCCCGTTGATCGGGTCTTCTGATAATCCAGCGGGGCAGTCGGGACAAAGTGGGGGTCACTGATGGATCACTAACCAACCTATACTAAGCAGTTTAGGATAAGCAGGTAAGGTACAACAGCAGGTTGCAAAAGCAGGCTATGCATCAGAATAGGAGTAATCAATAACAGTAGCAAAAACTAATGCAAGCATGAGAGAATGGAATGGGCGATATCGGGATGATCAAAGGAGGGGCTTGCCTGGTTGCTCTGGCAAGGAGGAGTCGCGTCGAGTCGTCGATCACAGGGCATCAACATCATCCCGGGGTCTACCGGAGAGAAGAGGGGGAAGAAACAGTAAATACACACAAACATAAGCATGACAAGACAATAAGCGGGGCAGAGGTGATCTAACGTAGCGTTAGGCGATACTAGCAAAGGGGGAAGTCAACCGGGAATCTTTTCCGGTTCCGACTAATGTCGTCGATGATGACCAGAGGGGGAAAGTTCCATGTTCAGATAGTTAGAGGCATCTGACAGGTAAACGGACCACGTGTTCGCATTCGCCTCGTCGTTCTGAGCAACTTTCATGTACAATACTTTTTCATCCGAGTTACGCTTTATTTTCTATGAATTTTCAAAGATTAAACCGTTTTCTGGAATTATTACTAGTTCAAATTAAGCAGAAAATTGCTAGGTGTACCCTCTGTACACAGCCGATAGGGCTGGCATGTGGGGCCAGGGGACTGGGTTGACCTAGTCATAGGTTGACCAGTCAACAGGGGCATGGGGGTCCACACGTCATAGTCATACTTTGCATTAGAGCTAAATTAAATAGTTAAAAAAAAGCAGAGGGGCCCCCCATGTAAGTGTCACATCTGCTGATAAAGGTAGCTAAACTAAATTAAACTACATGAGGCCACATGTCATAGAGTATTTGCTGGGGGGTTACCACTAACACTAATTAGCTAGGCCTAATAATTAACAAGAGGGAGGCCTGTGTGGTAGTGGCATAGGCCATGGATGGGCAACCATGCACGCATGGGCACCAGCAGAGGTGCAGCCGTGGGCACAGCTAGCTTCAGCGGGCAGTCCTGGCGCGCGGCCAGCAGCGGCAGCGGCGCGGGCGGCCGCACCTACGCCAAGTCGGGGCACGCGCGGCCGTGGGATAGGGAGAAGCCAGGCGGTCAGCAGCAGCAGCTGCATAGCAGAGAGAAGCAACAAGCAACGGTAGGAACAAGCGGCAGCAGCGACAAGAGGAGCAGCAGTGTGACTACTGCAGCAGCTAGCAGAGACAGAGGGCAACGGCACACACATACACGTACGCGTACGCCGGAGCTTGGACAAGCTTGGGGACGGTGACTACAACAACGACTCGAGGGGGCGGGTTACGGAGGCGGAACGGGGCGGGGATGAGGGGGAGTCGGAGGCGCAGCTCACAGCGAAGCTCATGGAGGGCTTGATGAAGCCGGAGGGGTCGAGGAGAGCGGATCGACAGCGAGGTCGTGGTGGCTGTGCGTGGGGTGGATCCCGATGGCGAGCGCTGGCGGCGGCCTGGAGAAGAGCCAAGGGGCGTAGAGGAAGGAGACGACGACGGCGGACCGCCTGGACGCCGTGGCGTAGCTCGGGGTGGCCGGTGGCCGCGGGATCGATGCGGGCACAGCGACGACCGCCGGGATTCGCGTTGGGTAGAAGACAGTGGCGCGAGGGAGAGAAGGGGAATTGAGCTAGGGTTCGGGAGGAGGGAGAGAGCGATCTTGAAGGGCGCCAGGGGGCGTGGATGGCCGCCCCGTGGCCATCGGCGCCGTGTACGGTCGCCCTGCGTCCACGAGCGCCCGATGAACAGAGGAAGGGGACAACCTAGCGGTGGGCTGGGCTTCAGTGTGGGGTGTTGGGCCAAAGTGCACCTTGACTTTAGTTTTTCTTAACTCTTTGCTATTTTGTATTTTCTGCTACTGTTTTGCATCAAGCTGGGGCACCGAATGATTTTTGCTTTGAACGGAACTTTGCACATAAATCTAACACAAAAGCTAAGAGTGGCACAAAAAGTTTGGGTCAATTGGAAACTCATAAATATTTGTTTATTATAAAAAGGCCAATTTAAATGAGTTTGGACCACTTATTAATTTCCTAGGATTTTATTTGTGAGCCAAACCAAGTTGTTTTCAACATGACATTGATCAGGGAAATTTGTATGGAACTATTCGAGCATTTTAGTTTTATAGCTTGAGGAGAAATAATTTTTACTTGTCTTTTGAATTTGAATTTGAGGTCGGTTTGGGATAAGATGATGATTAGCAAAATTTAATAATGATGATGTGGCACCATTAATAGAATTTACTGTAGCATGACACTGGGGGTGTTACATGTTTCAAACCAGTCAGCTCCTCCACAACCGGATTAAGGGCCGCTTCAGCATCCCCAGCCCTCTTCAGCAGAGTTGACTTTTCTGTATCCCAACCTGCCCAATCGTTTTTGAAGCTTTCCTTCAATTTTTCCATTGCTGCTAAGGCACTGGTCGGTTCATCTTTGGACTTGGAAGTCTCTGCTTGTTGCGATTAGATATTTTTTTGAAGGTCGGCGATTTGGGATTCTTCCTTGTCAAGCTCAGCCTGCAAGAGACAAGCAATTTATGAGATAACAATGGATATTCAAAATCCCAAGCATATAACAAGTAATACACTTGGCACTTGGGGGCTAATGTCTATTGCTTATTATCAAAAAAAATTAGAAAGTCCCAAGCTCAATACAAGTATTATTCTTGGCACTTGAGGGCTAATGCATATTTGCTCCAGTCAAAACTACGGATTTTTTCTTCCACTGTCAGCTCGGTGGTCAACCGGTTTACAAAGGTCCTAAACATGAATTTTAAGCCTTACAGCATAATTAGTCCCAACTTAACATATTTGTTAAGTCGGCCCTTGCGGGCTACACAGGCAAAATTGAAGAGTTGTCATTCTAAAGTCCCAGCTCATCTTAAAAGTATAAACCGGCCCTTGGGGGCTACACAAGCAAAGTTGATTTGTTACTCTACAAGTCCCGGTACATATTAACAATATAAACCGGCCCTTGGGGGCTAAGGGAAGAATATTTATGCAGAGTTAACAACATTTACCTCATATCGCTCCTTCATCATATTCAGTAAACCGGCTTCATAGTCACGGCTTGTGTATAAACGGTTTAAAAAACCAGAATGAATATCTTGGGAACTGAGGTGGGCATAACTTTCCAGGTCTGCCTTCCACCTGCCTTTGTCAACAGCAGAAAATTCTTCTTTGGCACTATGTTTTGACAGAGCAGTGGGATTGCCTGGGCTGTGTAACTAACAACAATGACTATGACATCGTCAATCTTGTCATCGGCAGTTTTAGTTGGGCTTGACAGTTTATCAGCATTATTCATCGGGTCAACTCCCATAGGCTCAGCAAAGACTGCATGATCTTGTGGTGGTGGATCGTCAGGAGTAACTTCGGCATTTGGATTAGAAGGTTCCGGGGTTCTTTCCGGTTCAGAAACATTGGATCTATCAACCATTTTCTTCAGTTTGGCCTTCTTGCTGGGCCTGGCCTGGATTCTGAAAATAAGATGCAAATAACAGGTTAGTATGATGGTCAAGCATAAGGTATAGAGGGTCAATTAAATATTCTCACCCAGGAACAGTTTTGATGGTTGGAATTTGTGTTCCTGTTGACTCGCCAGAGGAGGAATGAGAAGTCCCCTGATAGTTTGAATCAGACGGATTAAGAGGTTGTCAAAAATAACCCGACTTGGGGTAAAGTATGTCAGAAATAGGTAAGACCTCTGGACGGTGTTTGCAAAGTGGAGTGTTTGGTAAACCAGAAAAGGTGATCACGTTGCCGCTATGCCGAGTTGTGCGACGAGCTTCATGTTGTTGTTTCTTCAAAAGAAAGTTTGTATCCAAGTGACTAGAGGGTGAGAAAATCTTACTTTTCGGCTTGCTTGACGGGTTTTCAGAGTTGGCAGAGGATCTGAGCCAGAGGAAAGAACAATTACCTCTGTGTCACCAGCATGGCTAGCTTCTGCGTCATCCTGATAATAGTCATTGTCAATAAGATGTATGAAAAAGGAGCCAAGTGAATCAAGTTCTACCTTTGACTCATGATTATCATCGTCATCATCAATGTTTAACTCGATGGACTCGGCGGTTTTCTTCTTGGCAGGCTTCTTGTTGACCTTGTTAACCTTGGTTTTGACACGAAGTGTTTTGGCCGATTTATCCTGTGGTTTCTTCTTCCAGAATGGATCATCACCCTGTTAAAGATTGAAAAGATCATAAGGGGGATTAAGAATATGGATTAAAGCAGGAATTGGGCAATTCTTACAGCTGGCAGTTTATTTGAAGTGTATAAAGGACTAAGCCCTGTTTTGCTGCAGTCGGCCACCGGTTCATCCAACATTTTCTTGACGGATTCAGTAAGTTCAGCATCAGTCAGCTGAATATCAGTGTGGCATTGAGGATCTTTCGTGTCCCTTGTGTATTCACACATTAAACCGGGGCGACGGCTTAAAGGCAAAATACACCAAGATACCAGCAACGGACAAAGTCAATGCTTGTTAAACCGTTTGCCACAAAGGCTCTGAGCTTTGAAAGTTGTGGTGCATACTTGGCCCATTCCTTTGCACTGAGTCTTTGGGGGAACGGATGGGTACTGGTAAGCCGGTGAGCACGGTAACCCGGCAGAGGATTCTCACCAGATGGAGATGTATCTTGGCAATAGAACCAAGTTTGATTCCAATCTTTAGGGTGGCTATGATGCTTAGCGTGAGGGAAGCTGGCATCTTTTCTTTTCTGAATTGAAACCCCGCCAAGTTCAGTGTTGGGCCCATCCGTAAATTCGGTACGGCAGTTTAAATAGAAGAAATCTCTGAACATTTCGACTGTGGGTTCTTCTTGCAGATAAGCTTCACAAAACACTTGAAAATTTCAAATATTGGACACAGAGTTAGGTCCAATATCTTGAGGGTGAAGTTGGAAGCAATGAAGCACATCACGGAAATTTTTTGATCCGGGAGGGCGGAACCCTCGACTCAGATTATCAACAAAAACGATTACTTCCGCATCCTTGGGCTCAGGAGGATTTTCCGATCCGGGGGCTCTCCAGTGGATGTCTTCCTTTTTCGCTAAAGCGCCGGTTGCAACACACCCGTTCAGTTGTTCCTCTGTAACCCGGGATTGAACCCAGTTACACGAATAAAAAGACTTGGCCATTATTTGACAACCCGAAAGAAGATTTGTGTAGGTTTAAGGTTCATGGTTAATCCACTAAAGGTTAAAAGGCAGACAGTATTGAAGCATGCATAAGTGTTAAACCGGAGATTGACATTATCAAGTTACAAAGATGAGCACTTGGCGGTTTAAGAGGGAACTAATGGTACCTGGCGGGTTATTATTTTCTGAAGTTAAACCGCCTACACAGATATTGAAAATATAGATCTAAAGTTGGAAAAAGGTTAAGTGATGAAAAACAGGTTTCACAGATTGATATCACAATTTTGGATCTACCGCGCGTCGGAAAATGAAAATATATTCGGATTTAAAATGGGTGCTTGAGCAGTTCATCAGATCCAGATGAGATTTTCTATACAAAAGAAGATGCTCTGATGATGAAAAAGGGAACTATGGCTACTGCCGCACAAGAAAGGTATCAAGTTTGAAGTTGAATATATGTGTTGTAGCAAAGAACAGTGACGAACAGCGACGAGCTCCATGAACTTCTGCAAACCCTAATGAGCTCTACGGAGGGCAAAGAGGAAGAACTTACCAAGGCTATTAAGCGGCGGAGGCGTGTGAGTGGAATCTGGTCAGAACAGGTTGATGCAGCGGCCGTTGACGAAGCAGAGGCGAGGGTCGACGGCGGCGGCGGAGCACGGGTGCTAGGGCGTCGCGAGGAAGAATACGAGACGAAGAGGCCAAAGGGGAAAAAGGGAAAGGGACCCCCGACCCTATTTATAAGGCGAATGGTTAAGTGGCAAGCGCGGGAATCGAGGAGGTCAAAAACGGATCTGTAACACTGCGGACGCCTCAATTTTCGGACATTCACTAAAAATAAGGAGATACAAGAAAGGTTTTGGCTCTGTTTAAAATTAATGACAGGTGACGTCATGGCGGGTTATCATGATCCCAGAGGATGACGTCATGGTGAGTTACAAGTTTCGCAAGGTAATGGAGAAGGATTTTTCCTAAAGTATTGAAGATTGACTTGAACGAGTTCAAATCAACCTGGGGCCTAATGTTGGGGCTATAACTATTGAGTATAAACCGCCCAGGAGGGGCCGGGTTATGCTCATGATGATTTACCAGTATTGAAGCCCATGAAGACATAGAAGATGGTGACTTACGAAGGAGACTTAATAAGAATGCCCAAAGCCCAAAGGCGGGTTAGGGCCCATAGATGTAAACCCCATCGGTGTATGACTTGTATTGTAAGATAGGAAAGAGTACATACCGAGCCGGACACGTTTGTGAGCCGGCCGGGATTCGGTGAACCGCCGGGCGTCAACCTGTGTATATAAAGGGACGACCCAGCGGCGGTTTAGGGACAAGAAACAACAACTCGAGAGCCAGGCAAAGTGTATTCGCTCCCTGGTCATCGAAACCCTAGCAATACCACCTCAAACTAGAGTAGGCCTTTACCTTCACCGCAAGGGGCCAAACCAGTATAAACTCCTCGTGTCCTTTGTCCCGCTTTAACCCCTTTAAGCTAACTACGTCGCAATGGCTCCACGTTTAAGTCATTTCACTAGGACATCTGTCGTGACAATTCCATGACAGTGACAGTTTTAGCTCATGCCATACACGTCATTGCATCTCCTTCGTAATGTGTGGCGTCAACTGTACCCTCACGGTGATGACCCAGCATATCGGGTGTACCGGGAGCGTCTAGCAGACTCAGTATACGAGTATCACACCGTGGTCACTCTGCGCACCAGTTCATCCTCCAGCACTTACATTCGTACCTCTAGAAGTAGTTTCGCTTCCACCGCTTCTCAGGCTGTCTAGTTTGTTGCATTTGAGGTCCTCATCGAGCTGCGCTATAACGAGGTTCGGATGCAGACCCACCCAGGTTTCCACTACTATCCATCCTTGCACGACAATGTTCGTGTCCGTTTTCCTATCATTGGTACGGAGTCTGATAGCGCTGCTAGCCACCTTTCTCACTATATCACTGCTAGCTACCTTCTGATTCACGAGCTGGATCGAGAGCTGACTCGTGCTTGCACTGTTAGCCGCCGCTAGATCCTACCCTACTCCACCATCTATGGGATTTACTCCTTATATTCCACCCTGTTCTAGCTCGCCTATTTCATCGGTTACCCCTCCGAGTAGCTCGGGCACCTCGACCGTGACTTCCCTCAGTGCTCCTGCTGAGTGGGTTTCCCATCTTGCTACCCTCGTAGCCCCGATGCTCCAGCCTCATCCTCCACCTGCCCCGAAGGGAGAGCCCTCGAGGCAGCGTCGTCATGTTACCTTTAACCCAGAGGTCTCGGTTAACGTCGTCAGTTCAGGATCCGAGTCCGCTTCAGGAGAGGACCCGGCAGCACCAGCAGAGCACTAGAGCGTTCGAGTATTCGCAGTTGTCATGTTAATGTACAGATGTAGTCGTATGAGTCATGATGTTCCGTTTCATGTATGAGAGTAGTCGAACTTATCATGGTATTTACCTTTCATGTATGAGTCTATGTATAATTATGTTGGAACTTTTTCTTATTCGCCGTGTTTCCTTCGATATTCCGCTTTCTTTACTTTCGGGTTTTGTCGCTGGCTTTTCCCCAATATTTTGGATGCTGCTCATCTCGGTTGCGTTATCTTGAAAAAAAAAATAGGATGACGCGGGGAGGCAGCAGCAGTAACGCTTGTGTGGATGTCCCTGTTCGCTGTTCAGCACGACAGGCAGGGCACTCCTCCGAGCCGTACGATGTACCACCGCCTCCACCGCCAAATCCGCTCTCTGATACGTCTCCAGCGTATCTATAATTTTTTATTGTTCCATGCTATATTATCTACTGTTTTGGACGTTATTGGGCTTTATTATCCACTTTTATATCAAACGGAGTCCAAACGGAATGAAACCTTCGGGAACGTGATTTTCTCACCGAATATGATCCAGGAGACTTGGACCCTACGTCAAGAAAGAAAGGAGGAAGGCACGAGGTAGGGGGGCGCGCCCTCCACCCTCGTGGGCCCCCTGTTGCTCCACCGACGTACTCCTTCCTCCTATATATACCTACGTACCCCCAAACGATTAGATACGGAGCCAAAAACCTAATTCCACCGCCGCAACCTTCTGTACCCACAAGATCCCATCTTGGGGCCTGTTCTGGAGCTCCGCCGGAAGGGGAACCCATCACGGAGGGCTTCTACATCAACACCATAGCCTCTCCGATGAAGTGTGAGTAGTTTACTTCAGACCTTCGGGTCCATAGTTAGTAGCTAGATGGCTTCTTCTCTCTTTTTGGATCTCAATAAAAAGTTCTCCCCCTCTCTCGTGGAGATCTATTCGATGTAATCTTCTTTTTGCGGTGTGTTTGTTGAGACCGATGAATTGTGGGTTTATGATTAATATTATCTATGAACAATATTTGAATCTTCTCTAAATTCTTTTATGTATGATTGGTTATCTTTGCAAGTCTCTTCGAATTATCAGTTTGGTTTGGCCTACTAGATTGGTTTTTCTTGCAATGGGAGAAGTTCTTAGCTTTGGGTTCAATCTTGTGGTGTCCTTCCCTAGTGACAGTACGAGCAGCAAGGCACGTATTGTACTGTTGCCATCGAGGATAACAAGATGGGGTTTTTATCATATTGCATGAATTTATCCCTCTACATCATGTCATCTTGCTTAAGGCGTTACTCTGTTTCCATGAACTTAATACTCTAGATGCATGCTGGATAGCGGTCGATGAGTGGAGTAATAGTAGTAGATGCAGGCAGGAGTCGGTCTACTGGTCTCGGACGTGATGCCTATATACATGATCATACCTAGATATTCTCATAACTATGCTCAATTCTGTCAATTGCTCAACAGTAATTCGTTCACCCACCGTAAAATACTTATGCTCATGAGAGAAGCCACTAGTGAAATCTATGGCCCCCGGGTCTATCTTCATCATATTAATATTCCATTACTTTGTTATTTCCTTTGCTTTTTATTTTGCTTTTATTTTACTTTGCATCTTTATCACAAAAATACCAAAAATATTATCCTATCATATCTATCAAATCTCACTCTCGTAAGTGACCGTGAAGCGATTGACAACCCCTTATCGCGTTGGTTGCGAGGAGTTATTTGTATTGATCAAAAGTAGGGACTCACGCGTAGCCTCCTCTTGGATTGATACCGGTTCTCAAAACTGAGGGAAATACTTACGCCATCAGGTTGCATCATCCTTTCCTCTTCAAGGAAATCCAACGCAGTGCTCAAGAGGTAGCAAGAAGAATTTCTGGCACCATTGCCGGGGAGTCTACGCAAAGGTCAACATACCAAGTACCTATCACATCCCTTATCTCCCGCATTACATTATTTGCCATTTGCCTCTCATTTTCCTCTCCCCCACTTCACCCTTGTCGTTTTATTCACCCTCTCTTTCCCCTTGCCTTTTGCTCGTTGCTTGCCGTTATGGTTAGTCTTCTATCTTCTCCGTTGTCTCCCGAGAATGAAGTTCTTAATTTTAAGCAAAGGGAGGGAGAAAATTTAAAAGACGCTTGGTATAGAATTTGCAATGCTCAAAATAGATCTACCAGGAAGCAATCTACTTCCGTTCTTCTCCGCAATTTTTAAGTAGGTGCTAATCCTTGGTATAGATATTTTCTTGATACCATTACCGGAGGGAATTTCTTGGGTAGCCATACTTTTGATTCTTATAATGCTATGATAGATTTATTTGGCTCACCACCCCTTTTGGTTAATGGAACGATGTTAACTTTGGAGCATGTAATGCAAAGACTTGAAATTATTGAAAATAAAGTTGCTATCGTAGAGTTAATTGAAAATTTGGATAAAAAGATCCACAACCAAATTACCCAATATGGACCTAAGGTAGGAGTCACTTTGAAAAATATTAAGGAGAAGGAACCCATAGTTAATGAAAGAACAAATCAAGATTCCACTAGAATCGATAAACTTGAGGGTATCATTACCAACTTGGGAACCGCCTTTTCTTCCGTAAAGAATACTCCAAGTCCTCCTACTAAAATTGCCAAGCTTATGTATGTTCCTAAAAATAAGGGTGAATCCTCTAGTAAGGAAACTGCGGATCTTAAATCTATAAGTGTTCATCCCGATCTTTTTGCTATCATTAAGGAACCATTTGCTATAAATGAGTTTTTCGATCTTTTTCCTAAAAGTTTGATAATTAATAAAAAGAAAGAAACTCTAAAGAATGATAGATGTCTTATTGAAGAATTACCTACCAAAGATGGCAATACCTAGATCTATCCTTGCTTTTATGCCTAGCTAGGGGCATTAAACGATAGCGCTTGTTGGGAGGCAACCCAATTTTATTTTTATTTTTTTTCCTTTTGTTTATATTTAGGAATAAATATTTGTTCAATCCTCTGGTTAGATGTGTTTTATGTTTTAATTAGTGTTTGTGCCAAGTTAAACCTATAGGATCTTCTTGGATGATAGTTATTTGATCTTGCTGTAATTTCCAGAAACTTTCTGTTCACGAAAACAATTGTTAAAAATCACCAGAACGTGATAAAATAGTGATTCCAATTGCTTATGATCAATAAACAAATTGCATAGGTATTCCTATTTTTTCTGATTTTTTGGAGTTCCCGAAGTTTGCGTTAGTTATAGATTACTACAGACTGTTCTGTTTTTGACAGATTCTGTTTTTCGTGTGTTGTTTGCTTATTTTGATGAATCTATGGCTAGTAAAATAGTTTATAATCCATAGAGAAGTTGGAATACATTAGGTTTAACACCAATATAAATAAAGAATGAGTTCATTACAGTACCTTGAAGTGGTCTTTTGTTTTCTTTCGCTAACGGAGCTCACGAGATTTCTGTTGAGTTTTGTGTTGTGAAGTTTTCAAGTTTTGGGTGAAATCTTTTGATGGATTATGGAACAAGGAGTGGCAAGAGACTAAGCTTGGGGATGCCCATGGCACCCCCAATATAATCTAAGGACACCAAAAAGCCAAAGCTTGGGGATGCCCCGGAAGGCATCCCCTCTTTCGTCTACTTCCATCGGTAACTTTAATTGGAGCTATATTTTTATTCACCACATGATATGTGTTTTGCTTGGAGCGTCTTGTATGATTTGTGTCTTTTATTTTTAGTTTACCGCAATCGTCCTTGCTGTACACACCTTTTGAGAGAGCCATAAATGATTTGGAATTTGTTAGAATACTCTTTGTGCTTCACTTATATCTTTTGAGCTATATAGTTTTGCTCTAGTGCTTCACTTATATCTTTTAGAGCACGGTGGTGGATTTGTTTTATAGAAACTATTGATCTCTCATGCTTCACTTAGATTATTTTGAGAGTCTTAAATAGCATGGTAATTTGCTTAAATAATCTTAATATGCTAGGTATTCAAGAATAGTAAAAATTCTTATGAGTGTGTTGAATACTATGAGAAGATTGATGCTTGATAATTGTTTTGAGATATGAAGATGTTGATATTAGAGTCATGATAGTTGAGTAGTTGTGAATTTGAGAAATACTTGTGTCAAAGTTTGTGATTCCCGTAGCATGCACGTATGGTGAACCGTTATGTGATGAAGTCGGAGCTTGATTTATTTATTGATTGTCTTCCTTATGAGTGGCGGTCGGGGACGAGCGATGGTCTTTTCCTACCAATCTATCCCCCTAGGAGCATGCGCATAATACTTTGCTTTGATAACTTGTAGATTTTTGCAATAAGTATATGAGTTCTTTATGACTAATGTTGAGTCCATGGATTATACGCACTCTTCCTCCTTCCACCATTGCTAGCCTCTCTAATACCGCGCACCTTTCGCCGGTATAATACACCCACCATATACCTTCCTCAAAACAGCAACCATACCTACCTATCATGGCATTTTCATAGCCATTCCGAGATATATTGCCATGCAACTTTCCACCGTTCCGTTTATTATGACACACTCCATCATTGTCATATTGCTTAGCATGATCATGTAGTTTACATCGTATTTGTGGCAAAGCCACCATTCATAATTCTTTCATACATGTCATTCTTGATTCATTGCATATCCCGGTACACTGCCGGAGGCATTCATATAGAGTCATATTTTGTTCTAAGTATTGAGTTGTAAGAAAATAAAACTGTGATGATCTTTATTTTTAGAGCATTGTCCCAAGTGAGGAAAGGATGATGGAGACTATGATTCCCCCACAAGTTGGGATGAGACTCCGGACGAAAAATAAATAAATAAAAGAGGCCATAAAAAAGAGAAAAGGCCCAAATAAAAAAAATGAGAGAAAAAGAGAGAAGGGACAATGTTACTATCCTTTTACCCCACTTGTGCTTCAAAGTGGCACCATGATCTTCATGATAGAGAGTCTCTCATTTTGTCACTTTCATATACTAGTGGGAATTTTTCATTATAGAACTTGGCTTGTATATTCCAATGATGGGCTTCCTCAAAATGCCCTAGGTCTTCATGAGCAAGCGAGTTGGATGCACACCCACTTAGTTTCTTTTGTTGAGCTTTCATATGCTTATAGCTCTAGTGCATCCGTTGCATGGAAATCCCTACTCACTCACATTGATATCTATTGATGGGCATCTCCATAGCCCGTTGATACGCCTAGTTGTTGTGAGACTATCTTCTCCCTTTTTGTCTTCTCCACAACAACCCTTCCATTCCACATATAGTGCTATATCCATGGCTCACGCTCATGTATTGCGTGAAGATTGAAAAACTTTGAGAATGTCAGAAGTATGAAACAATTGCTTGGCTTGTCATCGGGGTTGTGCATGATTTAAATACTTTGTGTGGTGAAGATAGAGCATAGCCAGACTATATGATTTTGTAGGGATAACTTTCTCTGGCCATGTTATTTTGAGAAGACATGATTGCTTTGTTAGTATGCTTGAAGTATTATTATTTTTATGTCAATATAAGCTTTTGTCTTGAATCTTTCGGATCTGAATATTCATACCACAATTAAGAAGAATTACATTAAAATTATGCCAAGTAGCACTCCGCATCAAAAATTATCTTTTTATCATTTACCTACTTGAGGACGAGCAGGAATTAAGCTTGGGGATGCTTGATACGTCTCCAACGTATCTATAATTTTTGATTGCTCCATGCTATATTATCGACAATTTTGGACATTATTATGCTTTATTATCCACTTTTATATTATTTTTGGGACTAACCTATTAACCGGAGGCCTAGCCCAGAATTGCTGTTTTTTTCTTATTTCAGAGTTTCGCACAAAAGGAATATCAAACGGAGTCCAAACGGAATAAAACCTTCGGGAACGTGATTTTCTCACCGAATATGATCCAGGAGACTTGGACCCTACGTCAAGAAAGAAAGGAGGAATGCACGAGGTAGGGGGGCGCGCCCACCCCCCAAGGCACACCCTCCACCCTCGTGGGCCCCCTGTTGCTCCACCGACGTACTCCTTCCTCCTATATATACCTACGTACCCCCAAACGATCTGATACGGAGCAAAAACCTAATTCCACTGCCGCAACCTTCTGTACCCACGAGATCCTATCCTGGGGCCTGTTCCGGAGCTCCCCCAAAAGGGGAACCCATCACGGAGGGCTTCTACATCAACACCATAGCCTCTCCGATGAAGTGTGAGTAGTTTACTTCAGACCTTCGGGTCCATAGTTAGTAGCTAGATGGCTTCTTCTCTCTTTTTGGATCTCAATACAAAGTTCTCCCCCTCTCTCGTGGAGATCTATTCGATGGAATCTTCTTTCTTGCGGTGTGTTTGTTGAGACCGATGAATTGTGGGTTTATGATCAATATTATCTATGAACAATATTTGAATCTTCTCTGAATTCTTTTATGTATGATTGGTTATCTTTGCAAGTCTCTTCGAATTATCAGTTTGGTTTGGCCTACTAGATTGGTTTTTCTTGCAATGGGAGAAGTGCTTAGCTTTGGGTTCAATCTTGTGGTGTCCTTTCCTAGTGACAGTATGGGCAACAAGGCACGTATTGTATTGTTGCCATCGAGGATAACAAGATGGGTTTTTTATCATATTGCATGAATTTATCCCTCTAGATCATGTCATCTTGCTTAAGGCGTTACTCTCTTTCCATGAACTTAATACTCTAGATGCATGCTGGATAGTGGTCGATGAGTGGAGTAACAGTAGTAGATGCAGGCAGGAGTCGGTCTACTTGTCTCGGACATGATTCCTATATACATTATCATACCTAGATATTCTCATAACTATGCTCGATTCAGTCAATTGCTCAACAGTAATTCGTTCACCCACCGTAAAATACTTATGCTCATGAGAGAAGCCACTAGTGAAATCTATGGCCCCCCGGGTCTATCTTCATCATATTAATCTTCCATTACTTTGTTATTTCCTTTGCTTTTTATTTTGCTTATATTTTACTTTGTATCTTTATCACAAAAATACCAAAAATATTATCCTATCATATCTATCGATCTCACTCTAAGTAAGTGACTGTGAAGGGATTGACAACCCTTATCGCGTTGGTTGCGAGGAGTTATTTGTATTGTGCAAAAGGTCACGAGGGACTCACGCGTAGCCTCCTATTGGATTGATACCTTGGTTCTCAAAAACTGAGGGAAATACTTACGCTACTGTGCTGCATCATCCTTTCCTATTCAAGGAAATCCAACGCAGTGCTCAAGAGGTAGCACCCTCCGCCGAGCAAATTTTACGCATGTTTGAGGAAAGAAGGAATAATGATTTGGTTGAATTATCAAAATATTGTACAAGCTATGGTTGGGCAGAATGGAAACCAGAACGGTCACCACTCCAAACTGTCAGATTTTCAGAGAACCAAGCCTCCCAGTTTCAGTCAAGTTATTGATCCCTTGGAAGCAGACGACTGGTTACGAACTACTGAGAAAAAGCTTGAGATTTCTCATACTGAAGAGGACGAAAAGGTTCCATTTGCTACGCACTATCTCGAAGGAGCTGCTGCTATATGGTGGGATAATGCGAAAGCCATGTGGCCTGCTGATGAAGAAATCACTTGGACAAAATTCAAGGATCATTTCCGCAAATATCATATTCCTGCTGGTATTATGAAGGTCAAGGAACGTGAATTCCTCGCTCTCATCCAAGGAAGCTAGTCTGTTAGTGAGTATCTGCATAAGTTCAATCACTTGGCCCGCTATTTCCTCTATGATGTGGCCACAGAAGAAAGAAAGATTGACAGATTTCTTGGAGGATTTAAACCAGCCCCTCAGATGCACACTCAGTATGTTTGATTTCCCAGACTTCCAAACTCTGGTAAACAAGGCCCTCATTACTAAAAGAGAGCACAAGCTTATACATGAAAACAAGTCTACCAATAATGAGCATAAGCGCAAGTTTGAGCCTAGGAAGGATGGTCAGCCAGTGCAAAAGGCTCGTACTTGGCAGCACACTCAAGTAGAGTACAAGCCCAATTGGCAGCAGAATGTTAACAGAACCACAACCCAAGTCAAGAATGTCGTAACCAACCCGCTGTGAGAAGAATGCCAGCGCAACAATTCCTGTTTCAGTTGTGGGCAAACCGGACATTATGCCTGACAGTGTCCCAAGAACGGCAAGGCAAATGCCCCATTCAGGTCACAAGTCAACCATATGGGGCCGTACCCTGTCCAGCAAACCATCAAAGGGCAAGTTCATCACCACTCCGTAGACGAAGCCCAAGAGGACCCCAAAGTCGTCGTTGGTATGTTTCCTGTTAATAACATACCTGCAATAATTTTATTTCACTCTGGTGCTTCCCACTCTTTTATTTCGTGGAGTTTCATTGCCCAAAACAAATTTCCTTGTTCGCTTTTGAGAAAGAATGCTGGTACAATCCCCGGGATCTTTGCTCAGAAGCAATCTAGTCTGTCGTACCTTGGAAATTGAGATCAACGGAGTCCGCTTTCCAACTTCCTTAATAGTCATCGAGTCTGCCAAGTTGGACATTATTTTGGGAATTAATTAGTTAACCCAATACCAAGTATGCATTAACTGCACGACCAGAGAAGTCACCTTGATAAGTCGGGAAGGGCAGACTACAAAATTCTATGCCCGCAAAAGCATACCCAAAAAAGAAATAGTTTTTACCGCAGTAGCTGAAGAATTGGGATTAATTCCTGTGGTCAGTTAATTTCCTGATGTATTCCCAGAGGAATTGCCAGGAATGCCGCCAGACCGAGAACTTGAGTTTGCAATTGATCTTGTGCCCGGGACCGCACCGTTATACCAGAAGTATTATCGGATGCCTTCGTCGGAATTAGTGGAGTTAAAGAAACAACTTGATGAGATGCTCCACAAAGTTTATATCCGTCCAAGCTCTTCCCCATGGGGATCACCCGTAATATTTGTGGACAAGAAGGATGGTAGTCTCTGTATGTGTGTGGATTATCGTCAGTTGAATGATGTCACCATCAAAAACAAATATCCACTGCCCAGGATTGATGATTTATTTGATCCACTCAGTGTGGCAAAAGTATTCTCCAAAATTGATTTAAGGACTGGATACCACCAACTCAAGATCAAAAAGGAAGATATTCCTAAGACCGTGTTCACTACCCGATACGGTCTTTATGAATATACCGTTATGTCCTTCGGCCTCACCAATGCCCATGCTTTCTTCATGCACATGATGAACAAAGTATTCATGGATTTCCTGGATAAATTTTTGGTGGTCTTCATCGATGACATCCTTATATACTCAAAAACTGAAGAAGAGCACAAGGGACACCTCAGAGATGTCTTACAAAGACTCCGCGACCATCAGCTATACGCCAAACTCAGTAAATGCGAGTTTTGGCTCAAGAAAGTTGGATTTCTTGGGCATGTGCTGTCAGTAGAAGGTATAGCCGTGGATCCAAGTAAGGTAAAGGATGTGCTTGATTGGCTGGCACCCACGACAGTATCCCAAATCCGGAGTTTCCTTGGATTAGCCGGGTACTACCACCGTTTCATTGAAGGTTTCTCTAAGATTGCCAAGCCAATGACAAAGCTTCTCAAGAAAGATAATAAATTTGAATGGACTGAGGACTGTGAGAAAAGTTTCAATGAGCTGAAAATCAAACTGACAACAGCACTTGTGTTGACTCTTCCGGACATCTACCGCAGCTTTGATGTGTACTGTGACGCTTCCATACAAGGTCTTGGATGCGTACTTATGCAAGATGGCAAGGTGGTAGCATATGCATCTCGACAGCTATGACCCCATGAAGGGAACTATCCTACTCATGATCTGGAATTGGCCACGGTTGTTCACGCTCTAAAAATTTGGAGACACTACCTCATTGGAAAAAGGTGTCAAATATTTACCGACCACAAAAGTCTCAAGTATATATTTACTCAGCCGGACTTAAACCTCCGCCAACAAAGATGGCTCGAGTTAGTCAAAGATTATGATATTCGAATTAATTATCACCCAGGTAAGGCCAACATGGTCGCAATGCACTCAGCCGGAAGCTTGCCACTCTGAATAACATGATGGAGTCATTGCCTCCCAAACTTCAGGAATAGATTACTCAGCTCAATCTGGTCATTATTGATACTGGTCTTGCTAATGTAATGGAAGTTACTCCTACCCTCGAGGATGAGATTCGCAAAGACCAGTCAGATGAACCAGTGCTACAAAAACATGCCAAGCGTATGTTAGAAGGCCAGACCCAAGATTTCTCTAAGGATCAGCAAGGTACACTAAGGTTCCACTTAAGGATTTGTGTACCGAATCAAGCGGACTTAAGAAAGAGGATACTGGCAGAAGCACACGAATCTTCGTATTCCATTCACCCCGGAGGTACTAAAATGTACGAAGACCTTCGGCAGATATTCTGGTGGGATGGCATGAAGAAAGACATCACCTATTTTGTGGCTTGTTGTGCCATATGCAACAAAGTGGGATGGCATGAAGAAAGACATCACCAGAAACCAGCCGGACTCCTCCAACCGTTGCCCGTTCCACAATGGAAGTGGGATGATGTCTGTATGGATTTTATCACGGGACTACCAAAGACTCATCGAGGCAATGATGCAGTATGGGTCGTGGTGGACACATTAACCAAGGTAGCTCACTTTATTCCCATCAGAACCACATACCGAGCTGATCAGCTCGCGCAATTCTATGTGTCCAGAATAGTCAGTCTGCATGGAGTACCACGAACAATCACTTCCGACAAAGGGTCACTTTTTACCTCTGCTTTCTGGTCACGTCTCCATCAAGCTTTGGGGACCATGCTAAAGTACAATACAGCTTATCATCCTCAGACAGACGGGCAGACTGAGTGTGTAAACCAAATACTCGAAGATATGCTTCGAGCATGCGCGTTGGCCCAAGGACCTAAATGGGAAGATTGTCTGCCGTATGCCGAGTTCTCCTACAACAACAGTTTCCAGACCAGTCTAAAGATGTCACCCTATGAAGCTCTGTATGGCCGTAAGTGCCGCACTCCGTTAAATTGGTCTCAAACCGGAGATAGCCGCATTTTCGGAACAAATCTCATGATGGAAGCTGAAAAGCAAGTCAAGGAAATCCGAGACATATTGCAATTGTCTAAATCCCGACAGAAGAGTCATTATGATGCAAAGCACCAAAAGATTAGTTTTGAACCCGGAGAGCATGTATACCTCCGAGTCACTCCTATGAAAGGAGTCAAGAGATTTTAGACTCGCGAAAAATTGGCACCCAGGTATATTGTCCGTTCCCATTTATGTCCAGAGTGGGTACTGTTGCATATCAGTTGGAATTTCCCCGGAATTGTCAGAAGTGCACAATGTGTTCCATGTCTCGCAGCTAAGACAATGTATATCGCCTCCCGAGAAAAAGACTGATATGTCAGAATTGGAGCTGGCTAAGGATTTAACGTATGAGGAGAAACCGTTCAGAATCTTGGATGAGATGGAAAGGGTCACTCGTAGTAAAGCAAGAAAAAATTATAAGGTTCAGTGGGAGCATCACATAGAGGAAGAGGCAACTTGGCAACGAGAGGAATTTCTAAAGGCAACCTATCCAGAATTTTTTTCTCGCGCAACTCTCGAGGACGAGATTCATCCTAAGTGGGGGAGGTTTGTGACAGCCTGGCTTTTGCCCCCTCTTCTTTTTATGATTTTTATTTGCCTTTAATTTGAGCTTTGGTTTTTGAATCATTTCAGTTGGAATTAAACACTTGGGCATAACCTTGATTTTCGTCCAAGTGGCACACCTCTCCCCAAGCCATAATTTCTTCCTTGGTTAATCCCAAAATAATCTTAGGAATATTTTTCTTAAATGAAAAATATCCATTTCCTCCTCTAAAACCCTAATCAGCAACATGTGCTCCAAAGCAACCTCCATTTTCTTTGCCCACAAAAATCTGAGAAAATTCCCAAATATTCTGAACCCTAGGGCACTTCCGTGAGCAAAAATATTGCATCACTTTTTGGAATATTTTTGCTACAGAAAATCTTTTCTATTCTGGCCAAAAAAGGCAATTTCTACAGCAAGTACCATTTTCCTTGATCCAATGCTGCTGAATTTTCTTGAGCATCACTACCTTCCTAAGTGATTGCTAAACCCCAAAGCTCAGCCCTCAACTCTTACTGATTTGACCATAGTTACCTCCCAAAGTTACTGCCCAGAAACTTACCAGGAAACAAAACACTAACTTACAACACCTGGACTCGACTCAAAGCATTGGAACGACCCAAACCAGTAAGGACTACATGCCAGACATGAATTTATGGCAAGTCGTGGCTCTATGCCAGAGTTCGCACAGTGACCACGCGTGTGCATGATGCCAACGTGCTAGTCGACGCGCTCTGGATGCCACCGAGCGCTCTGTTCATTGCGTGCTCGCTTCCCCGGCTGCCGCACCTTGACAAACCACGCCACCATCACCGTCTCGACCCACTTAACTCCGCCCTGGCGCTCGCTGACGCCGGAGCTCGCCGCAGCGAGCACGGGCGCGACCCGGCCAACCAAACAGTGCGCCGCGCCACTGTGCTCGTCGCTGCTACCTCTTGAGCACAGCGTTGGTTTTCCCTTGAAGAGGAAAGGGTGATGCAGCAAAGTAGCGTAAGTATTTCCCTCAATTTTTGAGAACCAAGGTATCAATCCAGTAGGAGGCCACGCTCAAGTCCCTCGTACCTACACAAACAAAGAAGAACCTTGCAACCAACGCGATAAAGGGGTTGTCAAGCCCTTCACGACCACTTGGAAAAGTGAGATCTGATAGAGATGATAAGATAATATTTTTGGTATTTTTATGATAAAGACTAAAAGTAAAGAAAGCAAAATAAACGGCGACAGAAATAACTAGTTGACGGAACATTAATATGATGGAAAATAGACCCGGGGGCCATAGGTTTCACTAGTGGCTTCTCTCAAGATAGCATAAGTATTACGGTGGGTGAACAAATTACTGTCGAGCAATTGATAGAATTGAGCATAGTTATGAGAATATATAGGCATGATCATGTATATAGGCATCACGTCCGTGACAAGTAGACCGACTCCTGCCTGCATCTACTACTATTACTCCACACATCGACCGCTATCATGCATGCATCTAGAGTATTGAGTTCATAAGATGACATGATGTAGAGGGATAAACTCAAGCAATATGATGTAAACCCCATCTTTTTATCCTCGATGGCAACAATACAATACGTGTTGTTTCCCTTTCTGTCACTGGGATCGAGCAATGCAAGATTGAACCCAAAGCTAAGCACTTCTCCAATTGCAAGAAAGATCAATCTAGTAGGCCAAACCAAACTAATAATTCGAAGAGACTTGCAAAGATAACCAATCATACATAAAAGAATTCAGAGAATAATCAAATATTGTTAATAGATAATCTTGATCATAAACCCACAATTCATCGGATCTCGACAAGCACACCGCAAAAGAAGATTACATCGAATAGATCTCCAAGAGAATCAAGGAGAACTTTGTATTGAGATCCAAAGAGAGAGAAGAAGCCATCTAGCTAATAACTATGGACCCGAGGGTCTGAGGTAAACTACTCACACATCATCAGAGAGGCTATGGTGTTGATGTAGAAGCCCTCCGTGATAATTGCCCCCTCCGGCGAGCACCGGAAAAGGCCCCAAGATGGGATCTCATGGGTACAGAAGGTTGCGGCGGTGGAAATAGGGTTTCGTGGTGCTCCTGGATGTTTTCGGGGTACGTAGGTATATATAGGAGGAATAAGTAGGTCGGTGGAGCTATGAGGGGCCCACGAGGGTGGGGGCGCGCCTCCCTGCCTCATGGCCTCCTCGCTTATTTCTTGACGTCCACTCCAAGTCCTCCGGATCACGTTTGTTCCAAAAATCACGTTCCCCAAGGTTTCATTCCGTTTGGACTCCATTTGATATTCCTTTTCTGCGAAACACTGAAATAGGCAAAAAAACAGCAATCTGGGTTGGGCCTCCGGTTAACAGGTTAGTCCCAAAAATAATATAAAAATGTATGATAAAGCCCATTAAACATCCAAAACAGATAATATAATAGCATGGAACAATAAAAAAATTATAGATACGTTGGAGACGTATCAGTCGCCACCCCCGCTCCTATGTTCGTCTCCACCCTCCCATAGTGCCCGCATGAGCTACGTCGCCTTCTCCCCCTCTCACTGACGCCGTTCTCGCCGGACGCCGTGTCCAGAAGCTCTCCGGCGGAGCCCGATCCCCTCACCTCGCTCGCCTATAAATACGGCCACCCCTAGCCCTCTCGAGCATCACCAACTCACCACACACACTCCACAACGCAGTAGAAAGCCCCAGCCCAGCCGGGCAGGCCTCGGGCCGCCGTCCTCGAGCTCGAGCTCGCCGGAGATCCCCGCGGTTCGCTCCCACCGTTCCAGCCCCTACCAAGTTTGAGCCACTCTTCCAGAGCCTCCGTGGTGCATCTCTGGTGTCGTCCGACCCGGTTGGAGCCCCTAGCGCAGCCCCACCTCGCCGTCGTCTCCAACTCCGGCGACCTCTGCTTCCTGCCGCCATTGGAGAAGCTCGTTCTGACGCCGTCCGACCACCCCTAGCCACGCTACAGGTACGGGCAGGTGCGCCTCGACCTCCTCTTGCTTCCTATCTTTCTGGATCTGGCTGCCGACCTCTCCTCGCCGGAGAAACGCCGGCGCGTCGCCGCCCCGTCTCTGCTTCTCTCTCTCTCCCCCTCCGACCTAACAACTGGGGCCCGTTGTCAGCCACTCAGGCCGCACCCGAAGCGATATGAGTGGTGGCGCCCCGCGGGTTTACGTCTTCGACGTCACCCCCTCCCCTAGTTTCTGTTTTATTTAAATTTAATTCAAATTATCCAGAGAACTTCAAACAGCCACAACTCTTTAACTATAAGTCCAAATGAAGTGATTCTTTTTGCATTGTATTCTTACTGAAAAGATCTAGCAGCTCACCAAAAATGAGATTTTTCTCTGCTGCCTAGATTTTTTGGTGATTTTCAGAGTGTTTCTTGATATTTTCTTTCTCTGTTTTTAATTATTTCAGAACGTGAAGCTTGTCTTGAGGATCACTAGGAGGAGTGTGAACCTCATCCGCACTAAGGCAAGCCACAACAACATTTTCATGGTGCCATTTCAATATTTGTGATTTTCCCACTTGAATAATTAATTAGTTCATGCATTTAAATCACTTAATTAAATATTTAGTTCTGTTGAATGCTTGTTTAGTTTGGTCTGTTTAGTTTACAGTAGTTTGAAACTAACTAAGTTAGTTTAAGTCAGCAGAAGTAATATTTGGTCATGAAGAAATAAAATCACTATGAAAAAGAATTTGTTTGTTAATTTCTTAAGTGATAAAATGAATTATATTAAGTTAACATCATGGTTAAGGTTGCTAAATAATAATAACCAGAGAAGTGGTATGAGTTGATGATGATTCTGGTTAGTACTTGAGAAGTGGTATGAGTTGATGATGATTATGGTTAGTACTTGATGTGGTTGACCCATTTATTTCTGATGATATGTGATGCATATTGTAAGGTTGCATTCTCATGGCATATCATGACATCGGTTAGTTTTACTTTGAGTTAAACCTGATAATAACTCAACTTGAACATATCATTGATCGGGTCATGGTGCCACTGAATCGAGTTTTTCCCAGTGCAACCACATTTGCCTTTATGGGAAGGCCTTTATTCGGCCCGTTGTCATGCCTCTGGTCGGTGCCTCCAACGAGGGAAGGTTATGGGCGTGCGCTACCCTGGCCCGGTAAGCAGACATAACCTTGTGTGCCCATAGTTGTTATGGTACCTTGTCCCCGTTTGGGATAGTTTATATTTTGCCACGATGGTGGCCGTTTTGCCACGACGGTGGCCGTGATGCCTTTGGTAGGCACGGGGCCACCCAGGACTTAGCCCAGTGGGGAGTAAGTCGGAGTGGTCGGGAGAGGGTCATGGCAATGGGGGGGGGGGTGAGGGAGTCCTGGACTAGGGGGTGTCCAGATAGCCGTGAAGGAAATATGCCCTAGAGGCAATAATAATGTTATTATTTATTTCCTTATATCATGATAAATGTTTATTATTCATGCTAGAATTGTATTAACCGGAAACATAATACATGTGTGAATACATAAACCTACAGAGTGTCACTAGTATGCCTCTACTTGACTAGCTCGTTAATCAAAGATGGTTATGTTTCCTAACCATGAACAAGGAGTTGTTATTTGATTAACGGGATCACATCATTGGTTGAATGATCTGATTGACATGACCCATTCCATTAGCATAGCACCTGATCGTATAGTTTGTTGCTAGTGCTTTTCTTCATGACTTATACATGTTCCTATGACTATGAGATTATGCAACTCCCGCTTGCCCGAGGAACACTTTGGTGCTACCAAACGCCACAACGAATCGGGTGATTATAAAGGTACATTACAGGTGTCTCCAAGGTACATGTTGGGTTGGCATATTTCGAGATTAGGATTTGTCACTCCGATTGTCGGAGAGGTATCTCTGGCCCTCTCGGTAATGCACATCACATAAGCCTTGCAAGCATTGCAACTAAATGTGTTAGTTGTGAGATGATGTATTACGGAACGAGAAAAGAGACTTGCCAAGAACGAGATTGAACTAGGTATTGGATACCGACGATCGAATCTCGGGCAAGTAACATACCGATGACAAAGGAACAACGATGTTGTTATGCGGTCTGACCGATAAAGATCTTCGTAGAATATGTAGGAGCCAATATGGGCATCCAGGTCCCGCTATTGGTTATTGACCGAGAGGTGTCTCGGTCATGTCTACATAGTTCTCGAACCCGTAGGGTCCGCACGCTTAACGCTTCGATGATGCTTATTATGAGTTTATATGATATTGATGTACCAAGGTTGTTCGAGTCCCGGATGAGATCACGGACATGACGAGGAGTCTCAAATGGTCGAGACATAAAGATTGATATATTGGAAGCCTATGTTTGACTCGGAATCACTCCGGGTGAAATTGGGAATTTTACCGAGTACCGAGGGTTACTGAACCCCGGGGGTCAATGGGCCATGATGGGCCTTAGTGGGAAAGAGAAAAGGGGCCTTAGTGCTGGTCAGCACCTTCCCCCTCCCTAGTCCTATTAGGACTAGGAGAAGGCGCCCCTCTCTCTCTCTCTTCCCACTTGGGAAACCTAGTTGGACTAGGATTGGGGGAATCCTACTCCTAGTAGGAGTAGGAAACCCCAGTGCGCCTCTCTCTGGCGGCCAGCCCCTCCCTTCCCTCCTTTATATACAGGGCAGGGGCACCCCATGACACACAAGTTGATCATTGAGATCGTTCCTTAGCCGTGTGCGGTGCCCCTTCCACCAAACTACACCTCGAATATACCGCTATGGAGCTTAGGCGAAGCCCTCGCGCGGTGGAACATCATCATCGCCACCACGCCGTCGTCTTGATTTAAACTCTCCTCAACACTCGGCTGGATCGGAGTTCGAGGGACGCCATCGAGCTGAACGTGTGCAGAACTCGGAGGTGCCGACGCTCGGTACTTGGATCGGTTGGATCGGGAAGAAGTACGACTACTTCCTCTACGCTATGTCAACGCTTCCGTTGCTGGTCTACGAGGGTACGTAGACAACACTCTCATCTCGTTGCTATGCATCACCATGATCTTGCGTGATCGTAGGAAAATTTTTGAAATTACTACGCTCCCCAACAAAGGGCATCCGAGCCTGGTTTTATGCGTTGATGTCATGTGCACGAGTAGAACACAAGTGAGTTGTGGACGATACAAGTCATACCTACCTACCAGCATGTCATACTTTGGTTCAGCGGTATTGTGAGATGAAGCGGCCCGGACCGACATTACGCGTGACGCTTACGCGAGACTGGTTTCACCGCCCGAGCACTCGTTGCTTAAAGGTGACCGGCGGTGTCTCTCTCTCTCACTTTAGTTGAATCGAGTGTGGCTACGCCCGGTCCTTGAGAAGGTTAAACGGAGTCTATTTGACGAAGTATCGCTGTGGTTTTGATGCGTAGGTAAGAACGGTTCTTCCTCAGCCCGTAGCAGCCACGTAAAACTTGCAACAACAAAGTAGAGGACGCCTAACTTGGTTTTGCAGAGCATGTTGTGATGTGATATGGTCAAGACGTGATGCTATATTTTATTGTATGAGATGATCATGTTTTGTAACCGAAGTTATCGGCAATCGGCAGGAGCCATATGGTTGTCGCTTTATTGTATGAAATGCAACGCCATGTAATTGCTTTACTTTATCACTAAGCAGTAGCGATAGTTGTAGAAGCAATAGTTGGCGAGACGACAACGATGCTACGATGGAGATCAAGGTGTCACGCCGGTGACGATGGTGATCATGACGGTGCTTCGGCGATGGAGATCACAAGCACAAGATGATGATGACCATATCATATCACTTATATTGATTGCATGTGATGTTTATCCTTTATGCATCTTATCTTGCTTTGATTGACGGTAGCATTATAAGATGATCTCTCACTAAAATTATCAAGAAGTGTTCTCCTGAGTATGCACCGCTATGAAAGTTCTTCGTGCCGAGACACCACGTGATGATCGGGTGTGATAGGCTCTACGCTCAAATACAACGGGTGCAAAACAGTTGCGCACGCGAATACTCAGGTTAAACTTGACGAGCCTAGCATATAAGATATGGCCTCGAACACGGAGACCGAAAGGTCGAGCATGAATCATATAGTAGATATGATCAACATAGTGATGTTCACCATTGAAACTACTCCATCTCACGTGATGATCGGACATGGTTTAGTTGATTTGGATCACGTAATCACTTAGATGACTAGAGAGATGTCTATCTAAGTGGGAGTTCTTAAGTAATATGATTAATTGAACTTTAATTTATCATGAACTTAGTCCCGGTAGTATTTTGCAAATTATGTTGTAGATCAATAGCTCGCGTTGTTGCTTCCCTGTGTTTTCATATGTGTTCCTAGAGAAAATTGTATTGAAAGATGTTAGTAGCAATGATGCGGATTGGATCCGTGATCTGAGGTTTATCCTCATTGCTGCGCAGAAGAATTATGTCCTTAATGCACCGCTAGGTGACAGACCTATTGCAGGAGCAGATGCGGCGTTATGAACGTTTGGCTAGCTCAATATGAGCGAGATCTGACGTTATGAACGTTTGGCCAGCTCAATATGATGACTACTTGATAGTTTAGTGCACCATGCTTAACGGCTTAGAATCGGGACTTCAAAGACGTTTTGAACGTCATGGACCATATGAGATGTTCCAGAATTGAAGTTAATATTTCAAGCAAATACCGAGTTGAGAGATATGAAGTCTCCAACAAGTTCTATAGCTAAAAGATGGAGGAGAATCGCTCAACTAGTGAGCATGTGCTCAGATTGTCTGAGTACTTCAATTGCTTGAATCAAGTGGGAGTTAATCTTCCAGATAAGATAGTGATTGACAGAATTCTCTAGTCACCATCACTAAGTTAGTAGAACTTCGTGATGAACTATAGTATGCAAGGGATGACGAAAAGATTCTCGAGCTCTTCGCGATGCTAAAATCGCGAAGGTAGAAATCAAGAAAACATCAAGTGTTGATGGTTGACAAGACCACTAGTCTCAAGGAAAATGGCAAAGGGAAGAAGGGAACTTCAAAAGGAACGGCAAGCAAGTTGCTGCTCGAGTGAAGAAGCCCAAGTCTAGACCTAAGCCCGAGACCGAGTACTTTTGCTGCAATGGAACTGGTCACGGAAGCGAACTACCCCTGAATATTTGGTGGATAAGAAGGATGGCAAAGTGAACAAGGTTATATTTGATATACAGGTTATTGATGTGTGCCTTACTAGTGTTTATAGTGGCCCCTGAGTATTTGATACTGTTCGTTGCTAAGATTAGTAACTCAAACAGGAGTTACGTAATAAACAGAGACTAGTTGAAGGGAAGTGACAATGAGTGTTGGAAGTAGTTCCAAGATTGATATGATCATCATCGCACACTCCCTATACTTTCGGGATTAGTGTGGAACCTAAATAAGTGTTATTTGGTGTTGAGCATAAATATGATTTGATCATGTTTATTGCAATACGGTTATTCATTTAAGTAAGAGAATAAATTGTTGTTCTGCTTACATGAATAAAACCTTATATGGTTACACACCCAATGAAAATGGTTCATTGGATCTCGATCATAGTGATACACATATTCATAATATTGAAACCAAAAGATGCAAAGTTAATAATGATAGTGCAACTTATTTGTGGCATTGCCGTTTAGGTCATATTGGTGTAAAGCGCATGAAGAAAACTCCATGTCGATGGACTTTTGGAATCACTTGATTATGAATCATTTGATGCTTGCGAACCGTGCCTTTTGGGCAAGATGACTAAAACTCCGCTTCTCGGAACAATGGAACAAGCTACTAACTTATTGGGAATAATACATACCGATGTATGCGATCCAATGAGTGTTGATGCTCGTGGCAAGTATCGTTATTTTCTGACCTTCACAAGATGATTTGAGCAGATATGGGTATATCTACTTGATGAAACATAAGTCTGAAATAGTTGAAAGGTTCAAAGAATTTCAGAGTGAAGTGGAAAATCATCGTAACAAGAAAATAAAGTTTTTGCGATCTGATCGTGGAGATGAATATTTGAGTTACGAGTTTGGTCTTCAATGAAAACAATGTGGAATAGTTTCACAGCTCACGCCACCGGAACACCACAACGTTATGGTGTGTCCGAACGTCAGAACCGTATTTTATTATGATATGGTGCGATCTATGATGTATCTTACCGATTTACCACTATCGCTTTGGGGTTATGCATTAGAGATAGCCGCATTCACGCTTAATAGGGCAACCATCTAAATCCGCTGAGATGACACCGTATGAACTATGGTTTAGCAATAAACCTAAGCTGTCGTTTCTTAAAGTTTGGAGTTGTGATGCTTATGTGAAAAGGTTTTCACCGATAAGCTCGAACCCAAATCGGAGAAGTGCGTCTTCATAGAATACCCAAAAGGAAAATGTTGGGTACACCTTCTATCACAGATCCGAAGGCAAGTTTTTGCTAAGATGGATCCTTTCTAGAGAAGAAGTTTCTCTCGAAAGAAGTGAGTGGGAGGAAAGTAGAACTTGATGAGGTAATTGTACCTTCTCCCTTATTGGAAAGTAGTTCATCACGTAAATCAGTTCCAAAGATTCCTACACCAATTAGTGAGGAAGTTAATGATGATGATCATGAAACTTCAGATCAAGTTGCTACCAAACCTCGTAGGTCTTCCAGAGTAAGATCCGCACTAGAGTGGTACGGTAATCCTATTCTAAAAGTCATGTTACTAGACCATGATGAACCTACGAACTATGAGGAAGCGATGATGAGCCCAGATTCCGCGAAATGGTTTGAGACCATGAAATCTGAGATGGGATCCATGTATGAGAACAAAGTATGGACTTTGGTTGACTTGCCCGATGATCGGCAAGCCATTAAGAATAAATGGATCTTCAAGAGGAAGACGGACACTGATAGTAGTGTTACTATCTACAAAGCTCGACTTGTCGCAAAAAGGTTTTTGACAAGTTCAAGGTGTTGACTACAATGAGATTTTCTCAATTGTAGCGATGCTTAAGTCTGTCTGAATCATGTTAGCAATTGCCACATTTTATGAAATCTGGCAAATGGATGTCAAAACTACATTCTTTAATGGATTTATTAAAGAAGAGTTGTATATGATGCAACCAGAAGGTTTTGTCAATCCTAAAGGAGCTAACAAAATGTGCAAGCTCCAATGATCCATCTATGGACTGGTGCAAGCATCTCGAGTTGGAATAAACGCTTTGATAGTGTGATCAAAGATATGGTTTTATACAGACTTTTGGAGAAGCCTGTATTTACAAGAAAGTGAGTGGGAGCACTACAACATTTCGATAAGTATATGTGAATGACATATTGTTGATCGAAATAATGTAGAATTATTCGCAAAACATAAAGGAGTATTTGAAAGGAGTTTTTCAAAGAAGGACCTCGGTGAAGCTGCTTACATATTGAGCATCAAGATCTATAGAGATAGATCAAAGACGCTTGATAAGTTTTTCAATGAATACATACCTTGACAAGATTTTGAAGTAGTTCAAAATGGAACAGTCAAAGAAAGAGTTCTTGCCTATGTTACAAGGTGTGAGATTGAGTAAGACTCAAAACCCGACCACGGCAGAAGATAGAAAGAGAATGAAAGTCATTCCCTATGCATCAGCCATAGGTTCTATAAAGTATGTCATGTTGTGTACTGATCTATTGCATACCCTACCACTAAGATTGGCAAGGAGTGCAATAGAGATCTAGGAGTAGATCAATGGACATCGGTCAAAATTATCCTTAGTAGAATAAGGATATGTTTCTCGATTATGGAAGTGAAAAGGTTCGTCGTAAAGGTTACGCCGATGCAAGTTTTAACACTAATCTAGATGACTCGAGTCTCAATCTGGATACATATTGAAAGTGGGAGCAATTAGCTAGAGTAGCTCCGCAAGAGCATTGTAGACATAGAAATTTGCAAAATACTTACGGCTCTGAATGTGATGACCGTTGACTAAAATTATCTCACAAGCAAAACATGATCACACCTTAGTACTCTTTGGGTGTTAATCACATAGCGATGTGAACTAGATTATGACTCTAGTAAACCCTTTGGGTGTTGGTCACATGTCGATGTGAACTATGGGTGTTAACCACATATAGATGTGAACTATTGATGTTAAATCACATGGCGATGTGAACTAGATTATTGACTCTAGTGCAAGTGGGAGACTGAAGGAAATATGCCCTAGAGGCAATAATAATGTTATTATTTATTTCCTTATATCATGATAAATGTTTATTATTCATGCTAGAATTGTATTAACCGGAAACATAATACATGTGTGAATACATAAACCTCAGAGTGTCACTAGTATGCCTCTACTTGACTAGCTCGTTAATCAAAGATGGTTATGTTTCCTAACCATGAACAAGGAGTTGTTATTTGATTAACGGGATCACATCATTGGTTGAATGATCTGATTGACATGACCCATTCCATTAGCATAGCACCTGATCGTATAGTTTGTTGCTAGTGCTTTTCTTCATGACTTATACATGTTCCTATGACTATGAGATTATGCAACTCCTGCTTGCCGAGGAACACTTTGGGTGCTACCAAACGTCACAACGAATCGGGTGATTATAAAGGTACATTACAGGTGTCTCCAAGGTACATGTTGGGTTGGCATATTTCGAGATTAGGATTTGTCACTCCGATTGTCGGAGAGGTATCTCTGGGCCCTCTCGGTAATGCACATCACATAAGCCTTGCAAGCATTGCAACTAAATGTGTTAGTTGTGAGATGATGTATTACGGAACGAGAAAAGAGACTTGCCAAGAACGAGATTGAACTAGGTATTGGATACCGACGATCGAATCTCGGCAAGTAACATACCGATGACAAAGGGAACAACGATGTTGTTATGCGGTCTCGACCGATAAAGATCTTCAGTAGAATATGTAGGAGCCAATATGGGCATCCAGGTCCCGCTATTGGTTATTGACCGAGAGGTGTCTCGGTCATGTCTACATAGTTCTCGAACCCGTAGGGTCCGCACGCTTAACGCTTCGATGATGCTTATTATGAGTTTATATGATATTGATGTACCAAGGTTGTTCGAGTCCGGATGAGATCACGGACATGACGAGGAGTCTCGAAATGGTCGAGACATAAAGATTGATATATTGGAAGCCTATGTTTGACTCGGAATCACTCCGGGTGAAATTGGGAATTTTACCGAGTACCGAGGGTTACTGGAACCCCGGGGTCAATGGGCCATGATGGGCCTTAGTGGGAAAGAGAAAAGGGGCCTTAGTGCTGGTCACACCTTCCCCTTCCCTAGTCCTATTAGGACTAGGAGAAGGGGGCGCCCCCCTCTCTCTCTCTCTTCCCACTTGGGGAAACCTAGTTGGACTAGGATTGGGGGGGAATCCTACTCCTAGTAGGAGTAGGAAACCCTGGTGCGCCTCCTCTCTCGGCCGGCCAGCCCTCCCTTCCCTCCTTTATATACAGGGCAGGGGCACCCCATGACACACAAGTTGATCATTGAGATCGTTCCTTAGCCGTGTGCGGTGCCCCTTCCACCAAACTACACCTCGAATATACCGTTGCGGAGCTTAGGCGAAGCCCTGCGCCGTGGAACATCATCATCGCCACCACGCCGTCGTCTCGACGAAACTCTCCTCAACACTCGGCTGGATCGGAGTTCGAGGGACGTCATCGAGCTGAACGTGTGCAGAACTCGGAGGTGCCGTCGTTCGGTACTTGGATCGGTTGGATCGGGAAGAAGTACGACTACTTCCTCTACGTTGCGTCAACGCTTCCGTTGCTGGTCTACGAGGGTACGTAGACAACACTCTCATCTCGTTGCTATGCATCACCATGATCTTGCGTGATCGTAGGAAAATTTTTGAAATTACTACGTTCCCCAACAAGCCGAACTATCATCACGGCCGGACTCCAAGATTATGAAGATACAAGATTGAAGACTTCGTCCCGTGTCTGGATGGGACTTTCCTTGGCGTGGAAGGCAAGCTTGGCGATACGGATATGTAGATCTCCTGCCATTGTAACCGACTACGTGTAACCCTAACCTATCCGGTGTCTATATAAACCGGAGGGTTTTAGTCCGTAGGACGAACAATAATCATACCATAGGCTAGCTTCTAGGGTTTAGCCTCCTTGATCTCGTGATAGATCTACTCTCGTACTACCCATATCATCAATATTAATCAAGCAGGAGTAGGGTATTACCTCCATCGAGAGGGCCCGAACCTGGGTAAAAACATCGTGTCCCTTGTCTCCTGTTACCATCCGCCTAGACGCACAGCTCGGGACCCCCTACCCGAGATCCGCCGATTTTGACTCCGACATTGGTGCATTCATTGAGAGTTCCTCTGTGTCGTCACCGATAGGCCCGATGGCTCCTTCGATCATCAACAACGACGCAGTCCAGGGTGAGACTTTTCTTCCGGACAGATCTTCGATTCGGCGGCTTTGCATCATGGGCCAATTCGCTTGGCCATCTGGAGCAGATCGAAAGCTATGCCCCTGGCCATCAGGTCAGATTTGGAAGTTTGAACTATACGGCCGATATCCGCGGAGACTTGATCTTCGACGGATTCGAGCCGCAGCCAAGCGTGCCGCACTGTCTCGATGGGCATGATCTAGCTCTGCACCCGAATAGTGCCCTGGAGGCCGCGCCAGCATCCGCTCCAACCCTTAATCCGGAGCCGGATTCCCCGATCGAGGACGAGTGGTTGGACACCGCCTCGGGGGCTACAATCTCTACGGTGATTGAGCCGAACTCCATCCCTGTCCTTTGCGAAGACCTCGACTCCAGGGTGCCGGACTCCTCTCCGTACTCCAAACCCTCCGCGCCCCTGCCAATCGAATCCGATTGGGCGCCGGTCATGGAGTTCACTGCCGCGGACATCTTTCAGCACTCGCCCTTTGGCGACATCCTGAATTCACTAAAGTCTCTCTCTTTATCTGGAGAGCCCTGGTCGGACTATGGTCAGGAAGGTTGGGATGCGGACGGCGAAGAAATTCAACGCCCACCCACCACCCACTTCGTAGCCACTGTCAAAAGCTTACACGACGTGCTCGATTTCGACTCCGAAGACATCGACGGTATGGACGATGATGTAGGGGACAACCATGAACCAGCGCCTATAGGATGCTGGACAACCACCTCATCCCATGATGTATGCATGGTGGATACACCTAAAGGAAATGAAGACGAGGAACAACGGGATGCCACGAAGGATAAATCCCTCGAAAAGCAGTCAAAACGGCAACGTAAACGCCGAACCAAGTCCCGCCTCAAAAAAAGACCCAGCCATAGAGCAGGGCGAACCGGTGGACGACGAACATGCTATCGAGCAATCGTCCGAACAAGACAACTTGGATAAACAACCCGTCCCCGGCGAAGACAACAGTCCGGACGATCTCATGCCGGACAAATTGTTGGAGCAGAATAACCTCCACAAAGGCTCGCCGCCATCGCGTAGCTGAAAAAAGTAGAAGCGGAAGCTCAAAACAGCGGAAGATGCACTCGAATCAGATGGAGTAGAATATTCAACATCGCAGACAAATACGGGCGACGATGCGCCAAAAAAGAGCTACCCAAAAGAAAGCTACGCCTGATTGACGAGGAGGCCTTAGAGCCCCACAATCAAAAAGTAAGAAGGCCACCCGGCCGGATGGACGACCCCACGGCAGAAAGAGATCGGCAAATGGCGCCGCACACAAGCCGGCACACGATCCGCGTAAAGATTCACATCAAAAGGATGGCCCAGTTAGGTCCATCTATGGGCCGAGAAAGCAAGCTCTTCAAAGCAATGCAACACGCCAAATATCCGAACATCACGGCACACCCAAATACAGGGGCGCCGCACATCCCCTATGTTTCACCGATGAGGTGCTGGATCACGAATTCCCAGCGGGATTCAAACCCGTAAACATAGAGGCATACGAGGAACAACAGACCCTGGAGTCTGGATCGAGGATTACATCCTCCACATACACATGGCTAGAGGAGATGATCTTCACGCCATAAAATACTTACCCCTCAAACTCAAAGGGCCAGCTCGGCATTGGCTTAAAAGCCTCCCCGAAAACACCATTGGAAGCTGGGAAGAGCTCGAGGATGCGTTTGCAAATTTTGGGGACCTATGTCCGCCCTCCGGATGCGATTTATCTAAGTCACATAACTCAACAGTCTGGAGAGTCAGCCCGAAATTTTGGAACAGGTTCCTTACTAAAAGAACCAAATAGTCGATTGTCCGGACGCCAAGCCTTAGCAGCCTTCAAACACAACGTCCAAACGAATGGCTCGCCAGACACCTCGCCAAGAAAAGCCAAGAACAATGGCCGCATTAACAAGCCTCATGACCCGCTTATGCTGGAGAGGATAGCTGGCTAGCAAGATGCAGCACCAGCGACCCAAGTACATCCAAGTCAGGGATGGAACGGAAACCACGGCGCAACAAGGACCAGCGCGGATTAAAAGGAATGGCCCAAAGAGCGCGGCAACAACGCCGGATTCAAAAGCTCACGGCAGAACAATAAAAACTGCCCTTAAGGACAATAGCGATGAGCTATCCAACTTAAACAAAATCTTGGACAAGATATGTCAAATCCACAAGATTCTCGGGAGGCCCGCAAACCATACCCACAGAGATTGTTGGGTCTTCAAACAGTCCGCGGACTCAACGCCAACACAAGGGGCTCGACACACCAAGTGAAGATGATGACGAGCACCACAAGCAGAGCCCCGGAAAACAAAAGAATTTCCCACAATAGGTTAAAACAGTAAACTCACTTCACATGATCAAGGGAAAAACAGAGCGGCGCCCACTAGAATGCGCGCCGCACATACTACCCTAGCGGAGTACCAACACTGGTTGTCAAAACCAATCACCTTCGACCATCAGGACTATTCCGAAAGTATTCGGAACGCAGGATGGACTGCCTTGATATTGGATCCCATAATTGACGGATTCCAATTTACACAAGTCCTCATGGATGGTGGCAGTGACATAAACCTGATATATCAGGACACAATTCGCAGGATGGGGATAGACCCAACCAAAATTCACCGTAGCAACACCTCCTTTAAAGGAGTAATGCCAGGCCCATATGCCCATTGTACAGGCTCCATACTGCTAGAATTGTGTTCGGTTCATCCGACAACTTCCGTCGCGAAAGGTTAATCTTCCATGTCGCCCCATTCAAAAGTAGCCATCAAGCACTATTGGGACGCGAAGCTTTCGCCCGCTTTAACGCAATACCGCATTATGCATCTCTAACACTTAAAATGCCCGGTCCACGCTGCATCATCTCACTAAAAGGAAGTATTAAGTGTTACTCGAGCACGGAAGAACATGAAACTGCCTTGACAGCCCCACACCTATCCGGCTCCGCTAGTCAAAGAACCTGAATAGGTCATTCCAACTCCGGACACGGCTAGACGAGTCCGGCGCCCACTAGCGGCCTACCCCCATACAAGGGGCTGCATGCAAGAGACAATAAAGCTCAATTTTCTCCACTTCTTCAAATCGTACTCTGTTTATTTAATATAAAGTACATCTTTCGCACGACCTTTTTTCTTTTAAACTAAGTTCCTCTCTTTTACAGATGAACAACGTGCTACACCCGCCCGGATACGGCACAACGGAGACACAGCGCAGACGCGTCAGTAGGGACCCGCTGCAAGGATTCTTTTCAGATTAAGACCTGCGTAAACCTTTTTACTGTCTCTTGTTGATATACATCCCCGATTCCTTACTATAACCGAGGAGGAGGTGGCGTTTTGGCATTGGCCGCACCAGAATTTTTGCGCGTGCACTGGACAACAGGGCTTAGGGCATTATTCTGCCCATTTTCATAAAGACCGAATACCTTAGGGAGTATTCAGCGTCTCGAGTTAGGCCTTATATGCATCAGCTCGAATCATGTCTTTGGTCAAATGTTGGGTTTGCCCGGCTCCTGTGTTTTGCTGCCTTACGCCCGCTTTTATCGGCTAACGCGGCACCGGGAGAACTATGCGATTGTGCCCAGTTCGCCGGGTGAGCACCTCAAGAGAGAAAGCCGAAACTGACCGTCATGATATAGCGAGAGACTGGTCAACCACTCGATGACTCACCGAATGTTTAGGATTCCTCCGCATTAACGAAGGACCGGTTTTGGTCGAGCACATACGCACTCTCAATTGGAGCCCCTGTGGGGCTATATAGTAGCCCCACCTCGAACTCCTATGGCTAAGTGAAAGTGATAAAGCATTATAGTCCGGTTGCCTAGTTTGCTACGCTACCACCTCCTTAACAGGACCAAGATGTTGGATTATGTGAAAAGCGCCTTCTTTGCAAACACCCCGCAGATATGTGCGTGGGGGCTGAAGCCAAGGACTGCCATCTTTCAGGTTATATATACATATACATAAACGGCCGCACAGGGAGTAGTTTACTACTTGAACGCACAAGTATAAAAAGCTCTTATATCATATTGAAACATTGTTTTCACAAATCATACATGTCATTTAAACATAATATCCTTCGAGCACTGCGTCTCTATTAAACGAGCGCCCTGCAGGACTTCCTCAAAGTAGTGCTCGGCAGGTACTCGGCTTCTGTCCGAATCTTGGGAGGCAACGTCGGTAGCCTTCATATCTTCCCAGTATGTCTTGACACGGGCCAGAGCCATCCGTGCTCCCTAAATACACGCTGACCGCTTTATTGCGTCGATACGGGGTACCGCACCAAGGAACTTCTGCACTAAACCAAAATAACTCTTCGGGTGGGGTCCGCCTGGCCACAAGTGAGTCATGACATGCTTCATGGCAAGTCCGGATAGTCGATTCAGCTCGGCCCATTCGGTCAACTGATCGGTCAATGAAGACGCTCCGGACTATGGAACTGCGACCAATATAGCTCTTCCCTTCTGTGCCCCTTCTGGCCTCGGAAGTGCTCAATCGCGTCCGCAGCGCTCGCCGCTAAGTCCAGATAAGCATCCTCCGAACTCCGAACTTGTCCAATTGAGCATACTTTGATCCGTATATTTCCTCCAGCAGTAAACGGTTTTCCACCGCAATAGACCCGGCCGACTCAGCTCCTCCTTGGCCGCCCTCAAAGCGAACGGGCATCCTTGATTCGGCGGTGGCCTTTTTAAGTCCATCTTGCTCCGCTTGGCGTTCTTTTTCAAGAACCTCGCAGCGGTCGGTAGTATCCTTCAATTTTCGGCCATTTCGCCATTTCCTCTTGCTTCGGCAAAGAGCAGCCCGCTCGACTTCTAGCTCTTCGCCGCCTTAAAGCGGCCGCACATTATTTCGCTTGCTCTTTCGCTCGGGCAAGTTCCGCCGCAGCTCCTCCACAACAGCGGCACCATCTGCATTAAGCATACAAATAGTAAGACATGGGCGTCAAGCTCCCTTACCGTGTCCGCTTAGAAGTCGCATACCTTGTGACTCGTCAAACCGCTTATTGACCAGCGATGTCCGTGATCCGCCTCGTCAAGTTGCCGCTTTAGTTCGGCATATTCATCATCCGGCTGGCCACGGACGCCCGCCACTGTTTAGGAGCGGCGAAATGTTATAATCGAGATTTTGATCCTCGGCACGCTGTCAATTTTGACAACATAACGAGTCTCAGGGGCTACTATCTATACAGGGCGCATTCTATATGCATAACTGTCAGAAGGTACATCATTTTTGCGTACCTCGAACCTCGTCAGTAAGCTTCTGACGGCTCCATGCAACCTGCTCTCCGCGGATGCAATCCTTTCAATCACCGTGCCCATTAGAGCACGGTGATCTTCTGAGATAGCCGCTCGCCCCAGCAGATCCTTCAGCTCCTCCGACCGCACACCACTTGGCGCCGGACCTTCCGGCCCCACCGGACTTGGGGGAACCCTCCGCGACGACACCTCGTGGTCGTCCGCCTCATGAGGGTGCGACAGTGGAGGCGTTGCTCTCCATCATCTTCGGAAGAAGATCCTCAAGACGAGCTCACGAGAAGGGCTGAGGTCCGAACTACAAGGTACAATTTCGGTTATCTTCATAAATAAATGCAGGATGTTCCTTATTTACAAGACCCTCCTTTTACTTACGGCTCATTGGAGAGCTGATCCCTTGGGGAAATAGTGCGACTGGTTACTTCCAGCGCGGACTCTCCGACGAAGATTCCTTTCCCTCTCTCGAGGCCTTGACCTCCGGTTCTTCCAAGCGGTCCTCTTCTCTCTTGAAAGATGGGACTTTTAATACCTCCTTCCTTGATAGCCTCCTTCAGAGGGGCAGTTGCTTCCCTGCTCCCCCTTCGCCTTCTTCAAAAGGCGCGACCTTCAACATCTTGGTCAAGATGGGATCCGGCGTGGTCTCCGGAGGGGAGCCGACACCTTATTAACTTTGCCTTGGCTATCCACTCCTGCTCAAGAAGCTCCTTTAAAGGGCATATATATATATATATATATATATATATATATATATATATATATATATATATATATATATATATATATATATATATATATAATAAATGAATGAACAGCTTGTCCAGTTACAGGACTACTTACTTGAGTATCTCAGGCGATTGCAGCTTAGTCCTGCGTCCTCGGTCCAGTCCTGGACACTTCTCTTGTGATCCAAGAACAGTTTATACATCTCCACAAGGCCGTGCCCATAAAATTTTGGAGAGCTCGTGGTCCCTCGGATTAAATTCCCACAGGCGGAGGGGGCGACGCTTGCAGGCGTAGGCGCCGGATCAACATAACTCGCGCCATCGCAACCAGATTGATCTCTCTTTCTTGGAGGTCTCGAATCGGCCCTGCAGCAAAGGAACGTCCTTGGACGGCCCCCAGTCGAGCCCCTTGTTGACCCATGACGCCAGCCGCTGTGGTGGACTTGAGCGGAAGGCGGGGAGCGCCACCCATCTGGTGCCCCTGGGAGCGGTGATATAAAACCACTCCCGTTGCCACAAACCAAGATCCTCTTGAAAAGAGCCCTCGGGCCATGGAGCGTCAGCACATTTACTTATGACCGCCCCTCCGCACTCTGCTTGCTGCCCCTCGATCATCTTTGGCTCCACCTTGAAGGTCTTGAGCCACAATCCAAAGTGAGGGGTAATATGGAGGAAGGCCTCACATATGAAAATGAATGACGAGATATGGAGGATGGACTCCGGATTCAAGTCATGGAAATCAAGCCCATAATAGAACATGAGCCCCCTTACAAAGGGATCCGTCGGGAAGCCTAAAGCCCGAAGGAAGTGAGACACGAACACCACGTTCTCGCCGGGCTCGGGAGTGGGAATGACCTGCCTTGGAGCAGGCAGCCTATGCGAGATCTCGCCGGTTAGATACCTGGCGTCTCGCAGCTTTAGCACATCTTCTTCTGTGACGGAGGAAGGCATCCATCGGCCGTGCTGGTCGGAGCCGGACATAGTCGAAGGTCCGAAGCGCCTAAATCTGAAGCTTTGGGTGTTAGAACTCGAAGCGCGAGGCGAACTCGATGGAGGGTGTAAAAAAGAAGAGGGCCTTGGTCTCATTATAAAGAGGTTGAATACCTAGAGCCCTCCCCGTGGTCAATTAGGACTCGCCTTTGATAGAGGAGGCGTGCCAACGGGCACGATTGGGTTACCCACGTCCGTATTGATGAGAATCCCAGAATAAGGGGGCACGATCTATGCTTTGATGAGACGTGCCAAGGAAACCGCCTCGCTAAGCGCGCTGAGGTGGAACAGTAGAAAATGATTCATATAAAGGTCTGGCCGTGGTGTGATGTCATGCCGCGGAATACGTCAGCAGATCTGTGCAAAAGTTATTCTCTCTACGGTGGTATGTGGAACTTGTTTTGCAGAGCCGGACACTATCCTGGTTCAAAACCTTCTATGAAGTATTCGGAGGAGGAACCTGCCTTGCAATGCCGAAGACAATATCTTGCGCGGACTCGTCATCATTGAAGCCTGGTTCAGGGCTACCGAGGAGTCTGGACTAGGGGTGTCCGTATAGCGAACTATCATCACGGCGAACTCCAAGACTATGAAGATACAAGATTGAAGACTTTGTCCGTGTCCGGATGGGACTTTCCTTGGCGTGGAAGGCAAGCTTGGCGTACGGATATGTAGATCTCCTGCCATTGTAACCGACTCTGTAACCCTAACCTATCCGGTGTCTATATAAACCGGAGGGTTTTAGTCCGTAGGACGAACAATAATCATACCATAGGCTAGCTTCTAGGGTTTAGCCTCCTTGATCTCGTGGTAGATCTACTCTTGTACTACCCATATCATCAATATTAATCAAGCAGGAGTAGGGTATTACCTCCATCGAGAGGGCCCGAACCTAGGTAAAAACATCGTGTCCCTTGTCTCCTGTTACCATCCGCCTAGACGCACAGTTCGGGACCCCCTACCCGAGATCCACCGGTTTTGACACCGATAGGGGGGTTTTGTCAGAATGCCGTTGGTCCACCCGAATGGGAGTGCAAGGCCATGGGTTCCGTGGTGTGGGTACAGTGCGCTACCTCTGCAGAGTGTATTTATTCTATCGATAGCCACGTCCATGGTTACAGACACAACTCGGAAGTAGGTCACACCATGGGTCAACGTTTAAATAATCATGCACACTAATGTTAATAACATGGCACTGTTGGAAAGATGATGGCTGAGAAACCTTGTTGATGATGGAGACCAAAGTGTTGGTCCGTTTGTTATACGAGAAAGATCACCTTTTGGTTACGAGGTAACCCGTTTGGAGACCAAAGTGTTGGTCCGTTTGTGATCCGAGAAAGATCACCGTTTGGTTACGAGGTAACCCGTTTGGTAAGCAAGTCCGAGGGACTTGAGGCACGAGATCTTGTTCACTGCATCCCTAGTATGATTTTGCATTGATGATAATTTGGTTAATATCATGATATTGTTTGTCATTATGTTTATGCTTGTTGTGAGCTTGCATGTACATTCAATGTACTGACCTGGCGTGTCATGCCAGATTTCAGGAAAGTCTCGTTGGATCGGAGTGCTGTCCGAGTCTAGATCGTGTCCACATCGGTGTCCCTGTGCTATGGAGTCCCGCTTCGTCGTCGTCCTGCTGTCGTGTAGTTATCGTGATCGAGGCCACTTATGTTCACTAAATAATGTACATATGGTTCAGCCGCACCGTGTATGTTTCTTAGCCTCGCAACCTGATGTAATGTGAACTATGTTCCGCTAGTCTCAATAAAGTGGTTGTTTTCTGTACCAAGATGTTGTGTGTTGCTAGAAGACATGATCTCTGGGCCGGCAATGCAAGGTAAACCGGTTGCTCTGAGACGGGGTGCCACATGCATGCCCTAAGGATTGCATCCTCTCCCGCGGTGAGTACGAGGATTTCAACGCGTGCCGAGTATGCGGTGCATTGCGCTATAAGATCAGCCACGATGACCCTGGTGATGTCGAGGGCGAGCGCCCCAGGAAGAAGATTCCTGCCAAAGTGATGGGGTATGCTCCTATAATACCATGGTTGAAACGTTTGTTCCAAAACAAAGAACATGCCAAGGCGATGCGATGACACAGAGAAGACCGTAAGAAAGACAGGAAGTTGAGAGTACCCGCAGACGGGTCGCAGTGGAGAAAAATCGAGAGAAAGTATAGGGAGGAGTTTGCAGGTGATGCAAGGAACGTACGGTTTGGTCTAAGCGCAGATGGCATTAATCCTTTTGGGGAGCAGAGCAGCAACCATAGCACCTGGCCTGTGACTCTATGTATGTATAACCTTCCTCCTTGGTTGTGCATGAAGTGGAAGTTCATTATTATGCCAGTGCTCATCCAAGGCCCCAAGCAACCTGGCAACAACATTGATGTGTACCAAAGGCCATTAGTTGAAGAACTCTTACAGCTGTGGAATGGAAAAGGTGTACGTGTGTGGGATGAGCAAAAACAGGAAGAATTTGACCTAAAGGCGTTGTTGTTCATGACCATCAATGATTGGCCAGCTCTCAGTAACCTTTCAGGACAGACAAACAAGGGTACCGCACATGCACACACTATTTGGATGATACCGACAGTATATATTTGGATAATTGCAGGAAGAATGTGTACCTGGGACATCGTCGATTTCTTCCGAGCAGGCATCCCGTGAGAAAGAAAGGCAAGCATTTCAAAGGCGTGGCGGATCATCGGACGAAGCCTCGCCACCGTACTGGTGCTGATGTACATGATATGGTCAAGGATTTGAAGGTAATCTTTGGAAAGGGTCATGGCGGACAACCTGTTCCGAATGACTCTGACAGACGCGCACCCATGTGGAAGAAGAAATCTATATTTTTGGACCTTCCCTATTGGAAAGATCTAGAGGTGCGCTCCGCAATCGACGTGATGCACGTGACGAATAATCTTTGCGTGACCCTGCTTGGCTTCTTGGGCGTGTATGGGAAGACAAAAGATACACCGGAGGCACGGGAGGACCAGCAACGTATGCACAGAAAACACGGCATACATCAGGGTCATTCCAGCTACGCTCTTACCAAAGAAGAGAAGGAAATCTTCTTTGAATGTCTGCTCAGTATGAAGGTACCATCTAGCTTCTCGTCGAATATAAAGGGAATAATAAATATGGCAGAGAAAAAGTTCCAGAACTTAAAGTCTCATGACTGCCACGTGATTATGATGCAACTGCTTCCGGTTTCATTGACGGGGCTTCTATCGGAAAACGTTCGATTAGCCATTGTGAAGCTGTGTGCATTCCTCAATGCAATCTCTCAGAAGGTAATCAATCCAGAAATCATACCAAGGTTAGAGAATGATTTGGTGCAATGTCTTGTCAGTTTTGAGTTGGTGTTCCCACCATCCTTCTTCAACATCATGACGCACGTCCTAGTTCACCTATGCGAAGAGATTAACATTTTGGGTCATGTATTTCTACACAATAGTTTCCCCTTTGAGAGGTTCATGGGAGTCTTTAAGACATATGTTCATAACCATGCTAGGCCAGAAGGAAGCATCTCCAAGGGCCATGAAAATGAGGTGGTCATTGATTTTTTTTATTGACTTTATCCCTGACCTTAAGCCGATTGGTGTTCCTGAATCGCGGCATAAGGGCAGCCTGGATGGAAAAGGCACGCTAGGAGCGGATCAAATAATATGTATGGACGGGCATTCTCTCACTCAAGCACACTACACAGTTCTACAGAATTCCGCCTTGGTGGCTCCATATATGGAGGAACACAAGAATTTTCTACGCTCCAAACACCCGGAGCAGTCTCGCGACTGGATTACACGTGAACAAACGGGGACTTTTGCCGGTTGGTTGCTGCTACCTCTTGAGCACTGCGTTGGATTTCCCCGAAGAGGAGAGGATGATGCAGCAAAGTAGCGTAAGTATTTCCCTCGGTTTTTGAGAACCAAGGTATCAATCCAGTAGGAGGCCACGCACAAGTTCCTCGTACCTGCACAAAACGATAGCTCCTCGCAACCAACGCGATTAGGGGTTGTCAATCCCTTCACGGTCACTTACGAGAGTGAGATCTGATAGAGATGATAAATAATATTTTTGGTATTTTTGGTATAGAGATGCAAAGTAAAAGTAAAAGGCAAAGTAAAAACAAAGTAAGTATTAAAAGTGATGGAGATTGATATGATGAGAATAGACCCGGGGCCATAGGTTTCACTAGTGGCTTCTCTCAAAAGCATAAGTATTCTACGGTGGGTGAACAAATTACTGTTGAGCAATTGACAAAATTGAGCATAGTTATGAGTATATCTAGGTATGATCATGTATATAGGCATCACGTCCGAGACAAGTAGACCGACTCCTGCCTGCATCTACTACTATTACTCCACTCATCGACCGCTATCCAAAGATGCATCTAGAGTATTAAGTTAAAAAACAGAGTAACGCTGTAAGCAAGATGACATGATGTCGAGGGATAAATTCATGCAATATGATAAAACCCCATCTTGTTATCCTCGATGGCAGCAATACAATCGTGCCTTGCTGCCCTTCATCATGGAAAGGACACCGCAAGATTGAACCCAAAGCTAAGCACTTCTCCCATTGCAAGAACTACCAATCTAGTTGGTCAAACCAAACGGATAATTCGAAGAGACTTGCAAAGATAACCAATCATACATAAAAGAATTCAGAGAAGATTCGAATATTATTCATAGATAAGCTGGATCATAAACCCACAATTCATCGGTCTCAACAAACACACCGCAAAAAGAAGATTACATCGAATAGATCTCCACGAGAGAGGGGGAGAACATTGTATTGAGATCCAAAAAGAGAGAAGAAGCCATCTAGCTACTAGCTATGGACCCGTAGGTCTGAAGTAAACTACTCACACTTCATCGGAGGGGCTATGGTGATGATGTAGAAGCCCTCCATGGTGGATGCCCCCACCGGCGGAGCTCCGGAACAGGCCCTAAGATGGGATCTCGTGGATACAGGAAGTTGCGGCGGTGGAATTAGGTTTTTGGCTCCTCCCCTGATCATTTGGGGGTACGTAGGTATATATACGAGGAAGGAGTACGTCGGTGGAGCAACAGGGGGCCCATGAGGCAAGGGGGCGTGCCCTAGGGGGGGCGTCCCCCACCCTCGTGACTGCCTCTTTTGTTACTTGGAGTAGGGTCCAAGTGTAGGACCTTGAAGTATGTCTAGAGGGGGGTGATTAGACTACTTGACCAATAAAAACTTAACCTTTTCCCAATTTTAGAGTTTGGCAGATTTTAGCTATTTTAGGACAAGTCAAGCAATCATCACACAATTCAAGAAAGCATGCAAAGAGTGTATAGGCAGCGGAAATTAAAGCATGCAACTTGCAAGAAAGTAAAGGGAAGGGTTTGGAGGATTCAAACGCAATTGGAGACACGGATGGTTTTGGCGTGGTTCCGATAGGTGGTGCTATCGTACATCCACGTTGATGGAGACTTCAACCCACGAAGGGTAACGGCTGCGCGAGTCCACGGAGGGCTCCACCCACGAAGGGTCCACGGAGAAGCAACCTTGTCTATCCCACCATGGTCGTCCACGAAGGGTCCTGAGCTTGAACTGATTGTGGATCATCTTCATTCATGACAACCTCATTGTCCTCAAAGTCTGGATAAAGTGGAAAGTGTTCCTTATCCAACTAATATTTTCCTGTGCCCATCTTTGAGTTTATCAATTCTTGAATCTGAGGTGCATATCCACAGCTCCTCTTCTGATCTGCTGCAGTCCTCTTGATTGTTTCAATGATCAGGCTCATGACTTTGAACTTCTGTGGCACATCAAACACATGCAACATGTTGATGTCATGCCCTCTGATCATGTTATGGTCACCAGACTTGGGCAACAAAGTGTGCCTCAGAATCCAATTTATGGTTGGCAACCCTGACAGCAGAAAGTGGACTGATCCAAACTTGTGAGTCTCTAATGCCTTGTCTGGAATTTCCTTGTACATGTGAGCCATTGAATTGTGACCCATCTTCTTTGCATAAATGTCTAGGTCATCCTCATTCTCCTTGGGGGCATTGATCAGACTTGCCCATTCTTCAATAGTGGACTGGTACCTTGTACCTTTAGACATCCAAACTATTCTTCCATCTGGGTAAAAGTGTGTTGTGGAGTAGAACTGCATGATAAGCTCATCATTCCAATTTGTGAGCTTTTGCCCAACAAAATCTGCAACTCCACAAGCAACAAAGCTGTCTTGCACTCCAGGATAGTGTTGTTCATTTTCCTTGATGTATTTCCAGTCAACCCACCGCATGTCACAGACTATGGGCTTCTTGTCCAACAGAATTGTTTCATAAAAGTCATGTTGTTCCTTGGTGTGGAACCTATAGTCAACAGCAGTTCTTCTCCTTGTTGCATATGGATCTGCCATTCTCCATATCCTCAATCCTGAGTCTTTTCTGATGTTCATGTCCTCAGCCACAGGATGGGCATCATTGTGATATGGTATCTTTGGCTTGAGCTTCCTCAGAACATGTCCTTCTTCATCTTCCTCCTCAAGAACCTCGAGCACCGGGCCTTGTTCTTCTCAAAGAGTGGAATACTCTGGTATTCCTCTTTGGTGCAGACTTGGCCTTGGGGGCAGCTTTGGATGCTTCCTTGGGCTTAGATGTTGCAGCTCCAGATTTAATAGCATCACCCATAAGCTTTGGTGCCTTTGGTGCTGGTGCAACAAGCTCTTCCTCTTCCATCATGGAAAGTTGACCAACAATTTTGGCCATGGTCTTCCTGACCCTTTCCTTCCTCCTCTTACTTTCAGCAGCTGGCTCTTTGGGATCAGGCCTTTTAGGCAGTTGAGTTGATGTTCTGGCCTTGGACATTGGTTGTCTTCCTGCAGGCCTTTTGGTCTTCATGCCTGGCTTTATATCCTTTGCTGAGCCATATTCCTTCTTGAGCAGACCTTTCTTGGAAGTAGCCTCATATTCTTCAGCTTTGTAATCTTCATCCTCTGAATCTGAAGTTCTTTTCCTCCTTTGCCTAGTTGCAGCCTTAGGCAAATTGCTAGGAGTACTTCTGCTTCCTTCATCTGAAGTTGAGGGACTAGTGCCCTCACTCAAGTCCATCTGCTCTTGACACTGCTCGCTGTCACTTTGATCGAATATCGCAAAAGCTGATTCACGACCCTATGAAGAGTTATAGATGAGATAGAAAAGATGAGCATCACAAAATGCAGAAGTTTTTGCAGAAGAATGACTCAAAAGTTCAGTCTTAGTTTTCCACAGAAAGCATTTCAGATCCACCGATTTTCAAACTCGGTGATACCGGAGCAGTTTTGGAACCTAAACTGATGATCTCGGTTGGACCGAGTTTCAGTTCGGTGGTACCGAGACTACTAGGGTTTCACAGAATCCTCAAATCGGTTGCACCTATTAGTAATTCTCGGTCAGACCGAGAGTCACTAGTGCAATGGCATAAGCCAAATCGGTGAGACCGAGTTTTTCAACTGGGTGGGTCCGAGATGGTTTCGGCGGAAACCTAAACCTAAAAATTTGAATCACATCTAATCTATGAACTACTTTGGCTGGATAGAAGAGTTTCAATCATGGCAAGAATCAATATGAAAACAATGTGCCAGGATTCAGACGTGGATAGCACAAAGATTAAGTCCATACCCTAACTTGGCGGTGGACTTGCTACGGCGGCAACGACGGGGACGAAATCCGTTGACGGTGGCGGAGACCAGCGACAGGAGGCTGCTGGCGACGAGGAGACGATCCGGAGACCACGATGGTAGAGCGAGCTGTTGCGCGGGCGAAGGGTTTCAGAGAAATTTCCACAATTGCCCGTGACCGAGTGGAACAACTCGGTGGCACCGAGATGCATAACTGTGTTCAGTTACAGCAAATCGGTGAGACCAAAAAGTTCAAATCGGTTGCACCGAGATTGAAAACTTAGATCAACTTGATGATCTCGGTAGGACCGAAATGGAAGGATCGGTCAGACCGAGAATCACTAAGAGGTTTTGGAAGTTTAATTCTATGACAAATCGGGACTCGAAAGTGCTCCTCACACGAGTGGTTCGAATCGACTTGATCAAATTTTGTGATGTAGCATGAATAGAGTTTGAGACGAGAAAAGCATAGATAGCTAAAGAAGGTTCTTAGGCATTCTTGTCCATCCACTTGGCACAAAGAAAAGAATCCAAACAAACAAAACAACAAGTGGATGTCCTTGAATGAGTAAAATATGCACCAACATGCTCACACAATAAGATGGCAATTGAAATATGTGGCAAATCATGCACAACCAATTTTAGCATCTATCAAGCAATTGGCGATCACTAGGTCATCTATATATGAGTATATTGACTTAGGAGTCAAATGAGAACATTTGATCATAGGTCATACTCATCGTTTAAGCTCAAGTGAGGTTACCACTTTTACATAATGCATTAATGTGTTCACACCATTAGAGTTTCTTTGACTCAATTCTTAGAGTTAAGCTCCCCCTAGATGTGAGATCCCCCCTTAGAGGGATGAACTAACCTTGGGTTTTGTCGATGATGACTTCATGTAGGTGTTGAAGATGTAGATGCTCAACGTTGATGTAGATCATTTGGAGCAATCCTTTGGAGTGAGTTGCACTTTCAACTTGCCTACATGGGTTAGTCCCACAAGGAACAAACAAGAATATCCATAGACATAGAGTGATGCACACACAAGATGATGTCCGTGAAATCATTAGGTTACCTTGTCCCTTGCCTTACCAACATGAGGGTTTGTGACTCCTTGAACTAGTGCAAGATGTGAAAGTTGATTGCACTTGTTCTTGCCAAAATGATATGAGTGAAGAATGTTGGCGGAGTCACCCTCAAGAACTCTCTAGTTCTTCTTCTTCGGGATCCACATCATCTTGATGGGAATCCTTGGAGTAGTAGTTGTACTTGATGAAGTAGAACTTGACGTAGTCTTGGGGACCCACTTGAACGAGGCTTTAGGTGCTTCTTCAAATGCATCAATCTCTTCTTGAAGCTTGTCCTTGCCTTTGTTCTTGTGGTCTTGTGGTGGAAGATCATCTTGAGCTTGTGTCCCCTTGAAGGAAGTAGGATCATACTTCTCTTGTTGAGGAACAAACTTTGTCTTGGGGTATTGATCTTCTTCCCACTCAACTCCATTGGCGTTGAACTTTCGTTCAAAACCAACACCTTGATTCTTCCGGTGCCTTCCTTGCTTGCGTACAATTTCCTCAAATTGCTTACTCCCGGCAAGGCTCTTGTAAACACCTTTCTCTATAATTACCTTCAATAAACTATTTTCTTGCTCAAGTGTAACTTGGCTAAGAGAATCATTAGTGGAATCAACAGAACTACTAGAAGCAACAACATTGGATTTGACATTATTATTGTTACTACTAGAGGATGTATCTTTCTTGTACTTGTTACTAGACTTGACTTGAGGCATGTAAGTAGATAAGAGTAAACGCTTGGCAATGTAAGAAGAACTTTTCTTGCTGAGATCATCATTGATTGCCTTTAAGAACTCATGCTCTTGCTCAAGATTGAGCTTTTCAAAGCGTAACTTCTCATGAGCCCTTAAAAGTTCTCGATGATCTTCGAAGATAGTTTCATAAGCCAACTTAAGAGTGTTTAGTTCTTTAGTTAGAAGCTCAATTTTCTCCTTATCATTGTCATTCGTTTGATTAGCATAATTAATTGACGTTTCATCATAGTATTCATCACTAGAGTTGTCAACAAGTAAATCATCATCCACAAGCAAGTCATCTTCATCACTATTAAAATCAACATACTCGGGATGTGTTAACTTTGGACCTTTGGCCATGAAGCATCTTCCAACACCTTCATTTGGTGAGTCAAATATGTCGTAGGAGTTGGTTGACACAAGTGCTAGACCGGCAACACCTTCATCTTGAGTATATTCGGAGTCGGAGTGATAGCTTCTCTCGAGTGATTGTCGGAGTCGAGCCGGAAACCCATTCACCAACATGAGCTTGATGTCTTCGTTTTGTGTAGCTCCTTGATGACTTGTCCTTTCTTTCCTAATCCTTACTTCTCTGTGAGGGTCTTCGTTCATAACGATCATCTCTACTCCTCCTCTCTTGGTGGTGATTCTTCTCTTTGCTCCTTCTTCTTGGAGAATCTTCTCTTCTTTTGTAGGGTGCCGTACACTCATTGGAGTAGTGTCCAGGTCTCCCACAATTGTAGCCATTGCGCTCTCGACTAGAAGATCTCTTGTCATTGTAAGACCTTGACTTGGAGCTTCTTTCTTTGCTTCTACTTTTGTAGAATTTGTTGAAGTTCTTCACCATTAAGCTCAATTCTTCATTGAAGGTTGGTTTCTCACTTCATGATGTGGGGGATTCACTTGAGGCTTTGTAAGCACCACTTGACTTGTTGTGAAGCTCCTCCTTATCCTTGAGTGACATCTCATGAGCAACAATCCTTCCAATGACTTCCGTTGGCTTGAGATCTTTGTAGTTTGGCATCATTTGGATCAATGTGCACACGGTATCATACTTTCCATCCAATGCTCTTAGGATTTTCTTGATGATGAATTTGCCGGTCATCTCTTCACTCCCTAAGCCGGCAATCTCATTTGTGATAAGAGCAAGCCTAGAGTACATTTCAGTGACACCTTCACCATCCTTCGTTTTGAACTTGTCAAGCTGACTTTGGAGCACATCCAACTTGGATTCCTTGACGGACTCGGTACCTTCATGCATATCAATCAAAGTATCCCAAATTTCCTTTGCATTCTCAAGACGGCTGATTTTGTTGAATTCTTCGGGGCACAATCCGTTGAAGATGATGTCACATGCTTGAGCGTTGTATTGCAGCATCTTTAATTCTTCCACATTAGCTTCACGGTTCGGTTCTCTCCCATCGAAGAATTCACCTTGCAAGCCAATACAAATAATTGCCCAAATGGCGGGGTTATGTCCAAGAATATGCATTTTCATCTTATGCTTCCAACTAGCAAAATTAGTACCATCAAAGTAAGGACCTCTACGGTGATAATTTCCCTCGCTAGACGCCATACTCTCCTAGGTTGTGAAACCAAGGCTATGACCACCAAAAGCTATGGAAATCAAAGCAAATGGAGACCAAGGCTCTGATACCACTTGTAAGACCTTGAAGTATGTCTAGAGGGGGGGTGATTAGACTACTTGACCAATAAAAACTTAACCTTTTCCCAATTTTAGAGTTTGGCAGATTTTAGCTACTTTAGGACAAGTCAAGCAATCATCACACAATTCAAGCAAGCATGCAAAGAGTGTATAGGCAGCGGAAATTAAAGCATGCAACTTGCAAGAAAGTAAAGGGAAGGGTTTGGAGGATTCAAACGCAATTGGAGACACTGATGTTTTTGGCGTGGTTCCGATAGGTGGTGCTATCGTACATCCACGTTGATGGAGACTTCAACCCACGAAGGGTAACGGCTGCGCGAGTCCATGGAGGGCTCCACCCACGAAGGGTCCACGAAGAAGCAACCTTGTCTATCCCACCATGGTCGTCGCCCACGAAGGACTTGCCTCACTAGCGGTAGATCTTCACGAAGTAGGCGATCTCCTTGCCCTTACAAACTCCTTGGTTCAACTCCACAATCTTGTCGGAGGCTCCCAAGTGACACCTAGCCAATCTAGGAGACACCACTCTCGAAGAATTAACAAATGGTGTGTTGATGATGAACTCCTTGCTCTTGTGCTTCAAATGATAGTCTCCCCAACACTCAACTCTCTATCATAGGTTTTGGATCTGGTGGAAAGAGGGTTTGAGTGGAAAGCAACTTGGGGAAGGCTAGAGATCAAGATTCATATGGTAGGAATGGAATATCTTGGCCTCAACACATGAGTAGGTGGTTCTCTCTCAGAAATGGTAAGTTGGAAGTGTAGGTTCGTTCTGATGGCTCTCTCCACGAATGAAGAGGAGGTGGAGGGGTATATATAGCCTCCACACAAAATCTAACCGTTACACACAATTTACCAAACTCGGTGGGACCGAATCATTAAACTCGGTCGGACCGATTTAGTAAACCTAGTGACCGTTAGTGATTTTTGGTGGGACTGACATGCATCTCGGTGAGGCCGATTCGGTTAGGGTTAGGGCATAACGTAATCTCGGTGAGACCGATTACACAAACTCGGTGAGACCGATTTGGTAATAAGCTTTCCAGAGAGTTGGTCAGGTAAACTCGGTGGTACCGATTTGCTCTTTTCGGTGAGATCGAAATGTTACAAAAAGGAAACAGAGAGTTTACATTGCAATCTCGGTGGGACCGATCGCTCACTTCGGTTAGACCGAAACGTTACGAAGGGAAACAGAGAGATTGCAACCCCATCTCGGTGAGACCGAGATCCCTATCGGTAAGACCGATTTGCTTAGGGTTTGTGGCAGTGGCTATGACTTTTGGAGTCGGTGGCGCCGGATAGAATGAATCGGTGTGACCGATTTTGGCTTTAGGTTTAGGTCATTTGTGGATGTGGGAAAGTAGTTGAGGGTTTTGGAGCATATCACTAAGCACATGAAGCAAGAGGCTCATTAAGCAACACCTCATCCCTTCTTGATAGTATTGGATTTTCCGATAGACTCAATGTGATCTTGGATCACTAAAATGTAAAATGAAGAGTCTTGAGCTTTTGAGCTTGAGCCAATCCTTTGTCCTTAGTATTTTGAGGGATCCACTTTCATCATCCATGCCATGCCATTCATTGAGCTTTCCTGAAACAATAGTCTTGGAATAGCATTAGCTCAATGAGCTATATGTTGTTATGAATTACCAAAACCACCTAGGGATAGTTGCACTTTCACCAAGTCCCCTGGATCACGTTCGGTGAGAAAATCACGTTTCCAAAGGTTTCATTCCGTTTGGACTCCATTTGATATTCCGTTTCTTCGAAACACTGAAATAGGCAAAAAAACAACAATTCTAGGCTGGGCCTACGGTTAATAGGCTAGTCCCAAAAATAATATAAAAGTGGAAAATAAATCCCAATATAGTCCAAAACAATAGATAAAGTAGCATGGAGCAATCAAAAATTATAGATACGTTGGAGACGTATCAGGCATCCCCAAGCTTAATTCCTGCTCGTCCTCGAGTAGGTAAATGATAAAAAGAGAATTTTTGATGCGGAGTGATACTTTGGCATAATTTCAATGTAAATCTTCTTAATTGTTGTATGAATATTCAGATCCGAATGAATACAAGATATAAGTTCATATTGATAAAAGAAATAGTAATACTTCAAGCATACTAATGAAAGTAATCATGTCTTCTCAAAATAGCATGGCAAAAGAAAGTTCATCCATACAAAATCATATAGTCAGGCTATGCTTCATTTTCGTCACACAAAGATGTTCCCAACTTCTATACCCCCGATGACAAGCCAATCAATTGTTTCATACTTAAATAATCTCAAACTTTTTCAACCTTCACGCAATACATGAGCGTGAGCCATGGATATAGCACTATGGGTGGAATAGAATATCATGATGGGGATTGTGTGGAGAATACAAAAAAGGAGAAAGTCTCACATTGACGAGGATAATAAACGGGCTATGGAGATGCCCATCAATTGATGTCAACATGAGGAGTAGGGATTGCCATGCAACGGATGCACTAGAGCTATAAATGAATGCTCAACAAAATAAAACTAGTGGGTGTGCATCCAACTTGCTTGCTCACGAAGACCTAGGGCATTTGAGGAAGCCCATCGTAGGAATATACAAGCCAAGTTCTATAATAAAAAATTCCCACTAGTATAAAAAGACAACTTATGAGACTCACTTTATGAAAAACATGGTGCTACTTTGAAGCACAGTATATGAGACTCACTACATGAAGAACAAGGTGCTACTTTGAAGCAAAATATATGAGACTCACTACATGAAGAACAAGGTGCTACTTTGAAGCACAAGTGTGGAAAAAGAGATAGTAACATTGCCCTTTTTATTTATTTTCTTTTTTTTGGGCCTTTTTTTTTCTTTTTGGCCTTTCTCTTTTTTTTGTGCAATGCTCTAATAATGATGATCATCACACTTCTATTGATTACAACATAAGGATTACAACTCGAAACTAGAACAAGATAAGACTCTATATGAATGCCTCCGGCGGTGTACCGGGATGGTGCAATGAATCAAGAGTGAAATGTATGAAAAATAATGCATGGTGGCTTTGCCACAAATACGATGTCAACTACATGATCATGCAATGGCAATATGACAAAAATAAAGTATGTCATGATGATGATGAACGAAACGGTGGAAAGTTGCATGGCAATATATCTCGGAATGGCTATGGAAATGCAATAATAGGTAGGTATGGTGGCTGTTTTGAGGAAGATATAAGGAGGTTTATGTGTGATAGAGCGTATCATATCACAGGGTTTGGATGCACCGCTAAGTTTGCACCAACTCTCAAGGTGAGAAAGGGCAATGCACGGCATCAAGAGGCTAGCAAAGGCGGAAAGGTAAAAGTGCGATAATCCATGGACTCAACATTAGTCAAAATAACTCATATACTTATTGCAAAAATTTAGAATTCATCAAAAATCAAGTACTACGCGCATGCTCCTAGGGGGATAGATTGGTAGGAAAAGACCATCGCTCGTCCCCGACCGCCACTCATAACGATGCACAAGCCAGGTACACTTCATGTTTCAAATTTGTTACACAACTTTAACCATACGCGCATGCTACAGGATTTGCTAACTTCGACACAAGCATTCTTTAAATTCATAATCACCCAACTAGCATGACTTTAATATTACCACCTCCATATCTCAAAACAATTATCAAGTATCAAAATTTTCTTAGTATTCAACGCACGCAAAAGAAAGTTTCACATATCTTCAATACCAAGTATATTAATTTTAAGCAAATTACCATACTATTAACGACTCTCAAAATAATCTAACTGAAGCATGAGAGATCAATAGTTTCTTTAAAACAAATCCACCACCGTGCTCTAAAAGATCTAAGTGAAGCACTAGAGCAAAAATTATCACGCTCAAAAGATATAAGTGAAGCACTATGAGCAAAACTATTAAGTTCAAAAGATATAAGTGAAGCACTATGAGCATTCTATCAAATTCCAATTCATGTATGGCTCTCTCAAAAGGTGTGAACAGCGAGGATGATTGTGGTAGATTAACAAGCAAAGACGCAAATAATACAAGACGCTCCAAGCAAAACACTTATCATGTGGTGAATAAAAATATAGCTCCAAGTAAATTACCGATGGAAGTAGACAAAAGAGGGGATGCCTTCCGGGGCATCCCCAAGCTCTGACTTTTTGGTGTCCTTGGATTGTCTTGGGGGTGCCATGGGAATCCCCAAGCTTAGGCTCTTGCCACTCCTTGTTCCATAATCCATCAAAAGAATTTACCCAAAACTTGAAAACTTCACAACACAAAACTCAATAGAAATCTCGTGAGCTCCGTTAGAGAAAGAAAATAAAAGACTACTTTAAGGTACTGTAATGAACTCATTCTTTATTTATGTTGGTGTTAAAACTACCGTATTCCAACTTCTCTATGGATTATAAACTATTTTACTAGCCATAGATTCATCAAAATAAGCAAACAACACACGATAAACAGAATCTGTCAAAAACAGAACAGTCTGTAGTAATCTGTAACTAACGCAAACTTCTGGAACTCACAAATATCTACCAAAATTAGACGACCTAGAAAAATTGTTTATCGATCAGCAGCAATTGGAATCAGTATTTTATCACGTTATGGTGATTTTTAATAATTCGGGCACTAAGCGCAAAGTTTCTGGAAATTACAGCAAGATCAAATAACTATCATCCAAGAAGATCCAATAGGTCTAGCTTGGCACAAACACTATTAAAACATAAAACCACATCTAAATAGAGGATAGATGGATTATTTATTCCTAAACAGAAGCAAAAACAAAAAAAACTAAAGATAAAATTGGGTTGCCTCCCAACAAGCGCTATCGTTTAACGCCCCTAGCTAGGCATAAAACCAAGGATAGATCTAGGTATTGCCATCTTTGGTAGGCAATCCATAAGTGGCTCTCATGGTAGATTCATATGGTAATTTAATTTTCTTTCTAGGAAAGCGTTACATGCCCTTCTTTAAGGGAAATTGGAATCTAATATTCCATTCCTTCACATCAATAATTGCACCAATCGTTATAAGGAAAGGTCTACCAAGAATAATAGGACATGAAGGATTGCAATCTATATCAAGAACGATAAAATCTACGGGCACATAATTCCTATTTGCAACAATATAACATCATTAATTCTTCCCATAGGCTTTTTAATAGTGGAATCCGCAAGATGCAAGTTTAGAGAGCAATCATCAAAGTCACGGAAATCTAGCAAACCACACAAAGTTTTGGGGATAGTAGAGACACTAGCACCCAAATCACACAAGGCATGAAACTCATAATTTTTAATTTTAATTTTAATAGTAGGTTCCCACTCATCATAGAGTTTTCTAGGGATAGATACTCTCAACTCAAGTTTTTCTTCATAAGATTGCATCAAGGCATCAACAATGTGTTCGGTAAAGGCCTTATTTTGACTATAAGCATGAGGAGAATTTAGCACGGATTGCAACAAGGAAATACAATCTATTAAAGAGCAATTTTCATAATTAAATTCCTTGAGATCCAAAATAGTGGGTTTAGCAACATCTAGGTTTTTATTTCTTTCAATCCCACACTTATCAATTTCATCATCAAGATCTAAAAACTCCGAATTCTTAGAACGCCTTCTAGGTAAAGGAAGATCATATTCAGTTTCATCAAGATTCATATTGCAAAACAAAGATTTAATGGGGGACACATCAATAGCTTTTAGATCTTCATCTTGATTTTCATAGGAATTCGGTTTAGCGGCCATCTTATTGACTAAGGTAGCTTGCATATCCAAAATTTCAGCGGTCAACTTTTCAAGACGAGCAATTTGGGATCTTATACCATCAAATTCTTTAGACATATCATCGAGCTCTTTATTCATATAACTCATAAAACCTTTTTGTTCCTTAAACTCGTTTCTAAAGAAATTATTATGCTCAAATTGCATAACCATAAGTTTCCTGACATTGGTTTCGATCTCCTCCAACCTTTTAAGGTGAAGATCACCAAATCTAGGTAGAGCCAACGTGACAAACAAGCAATCCAACACACGAGCAAACAGACGGACGAGAGAAAAGGCAACGGGAAAAAGAGGAGGAGATTGGAAAGAGAGGGCGAATAAAACGGCAAGGGTGAAGTGGGGGAGAGGAAAACGAGAGGCAAATGGCAAATAATGTAATGCGAGAGATTGGGATTGTGATGGGTACTTGTTATGGTTGACTTGCTCTTGCGTGAGCCTCCCAGCAACGGCGCCAGAAATTCTTCTTGCTACCTCTTGAGCACTGCGTTGGATTTCCCCGAAGAGGAGAGGATGATGCAGCAAAGTAGCGTAAGTATTTCCCTCAGTTTTGAGAACCAAGGTATCAATCCAGTAGGAGGCCACGCACAAGTCCCTCGTACCTGCACAAAACGATAGCTCCTCGCAACCAACGCGATTAGGGGTTGTCAATCCCTTCACGGTCACTTAGAGAGTGAGATCTGAAAGAGATGATAAATAATATTTTTGGTACTTTTGGTATAGAGATGCAAAGTAAAAGTAAAAGGCAAAGTAAAAACAAAGCAAGTATTAAAAGTGATGGAGATTGATATGATGAGAATAGACCCGGGGGCCATAGGTTTCACTAGTGGCTTCTCCCAAGAGCATAAGTATTCTACGATGGGTGAATAAATTACTGTTGAGCAATTGACAGAATTGAGCATAGTTATGAGTATATCTAGGTATGATCATGTATATAGGCATCACGTCTGAGACAAGTAGACCGAAACGATTCTGCATCTACTACTATTTCTCCACTCATCGACCGCTATCCAGCATGCATCTAGAGTATTAAGTTAAAAACAGAGTAATGCCTTAAGCAAGATGACATGATGTAGAGGGATAAATTCATGCAATATGATAAAAACCCCATCTTGTTATCCTCGATGGCAACAATACAATACGTGCCTTGCTGCCCTTCATCACATCGGGAAAGGACACCGCAAGATTGAACCCAAAGCTAAGCACTTCTCCCATTGCAAGAACTACCAATCTAGTTGGCCAAACCAAACGGATAATTCGAAGAGACTTGCAAAGATAACCAATCATACGTAAAAGAATTCAGAGAAGATTCAAATATTATTCATAGATAAGCTGGATCATAAACCCACAATTCATCGGTCTCAACAAACACACCGCAAAAAGAAGATTACATCGAATAGATCTCCACGAGAGAGGGGGAGAACATTGTATTGAGATCCAAAAGAGAGAAGAAGCCATCTAGCTACTAGCTATGGACCCGTGAGGTCTGAAGTAAACTACTCACACTTCATCGGAGGGGCTATGGTGATGATGTAGAAGCCCTCCGTGGTGGATGCCCCCTCCGTGAAGCTCCTAACAGGCCCCAAGATGGGATCTCATGGATACAGGAAGTTGCGGTGGTGGAATTAGGTTTTTGGCTCCTCCCCTGATCGTTTGGGGGTACGTAGGTATATATAGGAGGAAGGAGTACGTCGGTGGAGCAACAGGGGCCCACGAGGCAGGGGGCGCGCCCTAGGGGGGCGTGCCCCCCACCCTCGTGACCGCCTTTTTGTTCCTTGGAGTAGGGTCCAAGTCCCCTGGATCACGTTCGGTGAGAAAATCACGTTTCCGAAGGTTTCATTCCGTTTGGACTCCGTTTGATATTCCGTTTCTTCGAAACACTGAAATAGGCATAAAACAGCAATTCTGGGCTGGGCCTCCGGTTAATAGGTTAGTCCCAAAAATAATATAAAAGTGGAAAATAAAGCCCAATATAGTCCAAAACAGTAGATAAAGTAGCATGGTGCAATCAAAATTTATAGATACGTTGGAGACGTATCAGTTGCTGACACGTGCCATGCATGACGCCGCTATTGAAGATGACATGTACTTGTTGTCCCAGTTACCATCTTCGAATATAATGACTTTCAAAGGGTACGAGATAAATGGAAATACATTTTACACGATCGCCCAAGATAAGAAGAGCACCAACCAAAACAGTGGTGTCCGCTTTGATGCAGCAACCAAGACGGGAAAGGACACATATTATGGTTACATAGAGGACATATAGGAACTTGACTATGGACGTGGTTTGAAGGTCCCTTTGTTTCGGTGCAAATGGGTCAATATGACAGGAGGCAGGGTAAAGGAAGACCCGCAGTACGGAATGACAACAGTGGATCTCAACAATCTTGCGTACGTAGACGAACCATTCGTCCTAGCCAATGATGTGGCGCAGGTTTTCTATGTGAAGGACATGTCTACCAAGCCAAGAAAAAGAAAAGATAAGGAAGCGAATACATCATACGATGAGCCAAAGCGCCACATAGTTCTTTTAGGGAAAAGAAACATCGTGGGAGTGGATGACAAGACAGACATGTGAGAAGATTATGAAAAGTTTGATGAAATTGCTCCATTAAGGGTGAATATTGGCCTGAGCATCCAGTTAAAATGAAGATTGTCCATGGTTACAGCGCAAAAGGACACACGCGAAGAAAAAGTTTCACGCCCAAAGATTCCACTCTGGGATGTGATCGGCTTCACTGCCGTCACTTTCTTCTCTAGTGAGTTTCCGGACTTGTATATCTGGAAAGTCCCACTTTGGACAAACCGTAGGGAATCTTTGTAATAGTTAGGGTGCTTATGTGTTTTGGCACTTGAAACGTGTACTTTTGTGCTTCAGATAAACGTGTACCTTTCTGACGTCATTTGCTATTTTTCATGCATTTACTGATTTTTTGAGCTAAATGACCCTGAAATTGAAAAGCACTACAAATCAACTCTGAAAAGGTTGAAAGTTGCCATGGTATCATCAGTTCACCCACAAAGCATGTGCAAAAAAAGTTGAGAGGGTTACAGAAAAAACTAGATGCACTTCGTGTACAAAATGGACAATCTCTTTCGAAGTATGAGGGTTTCGGACGAAAACTCATCTGTTACAAAGGCATTTCATTTTTTTAAACTTATTTCAACTCCAGACTTTTTGTGCGTTCACTATGCACCATTCAAAGCCACGTCATGAATTTTCAACCCTTTCTGACATCATTTACTATTTTTCATGTATTTACTGATTTTTTTAGCTAAATGACCCTGAAATTAAAAAACACTTCAAATGAACTTTGAAAAGGTTGAAAGTTGGCATGATATCATCATTTCACCCCATAACATGTGCAAAAAAGTAGAGAGGGTTACGGCTAAAACTGGATGCACTTCGTGTACAAAATGGACAATCTCTTTCGAAGTATCAGGGTTTCGGACGAAAACTCATCTGTTACAATCATTTTTTAAATAACCTAAGTATTACCAAATTGAATATAATGATAAAACACACTAATATTAAACAAAAGAAAAAAGAATCACTAAAAAATATATTTTTAAAGTTAAGGTATTCACAAACTAGTGATTCACACAAATTTCAAATAATTCAAATTTAAACTATTCAAATTTGAAAACTACTGGCACTAACAGAAAGTTTGTAAATTTTTTGTACGTAAAGCAAAAATATTCACGAAGAAACTCTAAATACAGCAAAAAAAACTACTCAGAAATAAATAAAATAAAATAAAAAAACTAAATAAAAAAATTGCACGCTGCCCTGTGGGCTTGCTTGGCCTTGGGCCAGGATGCAGGCCCACAAGGCCCAGCAGGCCCACAGGGCAGCGCAACAAATTTAGGCCGAGAAGCCTGCTATAGAGAGGAGCTCGAGAGAGCTACCGCACTGGGGCTTATAAACCAGTGCGGACGCCCCTCGGCTAGCGAGGTGGGACTAAACTTCTGCGCCCCTCGCTAACAAGACCACCTTTAGTACCGGTGGTGGCTCCAACCGTACTAAAGGGTGGTCTTTAGTGCCGGTTGGAGCCACCACCCTGTACTAAAGCTGGGCGCTTCCGGCCGCTTGACCTGGTCAAATTTGACCTTTAGTACCGGTTGGTGGCTCCAACCGGTACTAAAGGCCCCTCCTATATAAACAACACTTACGAAAATTTCAGTTTCTTCTCATCTGCTTCTTCTCCTCTGCTTCTTCGACCTCATCGCCCGTCAAGTCATGTGCTGTCGCCGTCGCCGCCCGCATTGCGTCATAACGTCCCGTCGACTCCACGCCCGCCCGCCACTGCCCGTCCCCCCATCGCCGCCTGTCAGCCAAGATCACCCGTCGCTGTCCCCTCGCCTCGTCGTCGCCGTCCCCTCGCCTCGTCGTCGCCTCGACCTCGCCCGTGCTGTGAGCCCCTCTCCCCCATCTCCTCCCTCCAATCGAGGCCTCCGTGCCGCCGTAGGTGCACACACGCGCACACACACACACACAAAATTTGTTCATCTTTTTTTTGCATGTATGAATACAATGTATGATGTATGTATACAATATATGTATGTATATATCTAAATTTGCACTAGATGTTGTAGATGGATTAGCAAGTAGATGACTAGCTTAGCAAAAAAGTTGTATAGAAAACATTTGACCATGTAGAGTAGATGTTTTTAGTTTTTAGTTTTTAGTTTTTTCTCTTTTTCTATTTTTTATACAAAGGTTTTAGATGAATTAATTAATTAGATTAGATTAATGTAAAATGTTAGATGAATTTGTATATAAGAAATCACAATCCAATCATTTAAAAAATGTTATATTTGCATATAGTGTTTGTTCTCGATGATGCCTGGCCCGCATCCTCGCCGTCAACCCGTTCGCGACGACGTCCTGCTTCGGAGGACCCATGTCCGGGACTGGGTTTCGTCGAGCTGGCATTGGGAGGTGCTACCTTCAGGGGCGCGCCGCTTGGTGAGGAACCCGACCCTGGGTCCCATCGTCGACCCTGAGATCCTTTGGTGGCGTTTACGTGGGCCACTTTCGGTGCAGAGGGTGCCGGCCCCGCCGGAGGCGGTACGTCGCCGTGTCAGGGAGGAGGACGAGCACGTCCGTCGCTACATGGCTGCTATGGACGTCAGGTTCTCCAATACCTGGCAGGTTCTTTGGGGATCTCAACCGAGCTATGATCCTGTTGTCGGTGTCAAAACCGGCGGATCTCGGGTAGGGGGTCCCGAACTGTGCGTCTAAGACGGATGGTAACAGGAGGCAAGGGACACAATGTTTACCCAGGTCCGGGCCCTCTCTACGGAGGTAATACCCTACTTCCTGCTTGATTGATCTTGATGAATATGAGTAGTACAAGAGTAGATCTACCACGAGATCGTAGAGGCTAAACCCTAGAAGCTAGCCTATGGCATGATTGTTGTCTCTCTTCTATTGACTAGCCTGACCTTGGTTTATATAATGCACCAGAGGCCTAGGATAACAAGAGTCCTAGCCGAATACGCCGGTGGGGAGGAGTCCTTGTCTTGATCACCAAGTCTTGTGGAATCTTCCTTGTATGCGGCAGCTGGCCGGACTGGCCTATGAGTACGCGGCCATGGGGTCCTTGGCCCAATCTAACTGATCGGGAGATGACGTGGTGAGTACCCCATAGTCCTGGACACCGTCAGTAGCCACCTGAACCGGTCTTCAAGTTGGGGACGCTCCTCGATTCTTCCGAACTGTTCTTCATCTTCGGTCGTCAGTCTTGAAAACTGGTTCAACAAATCTTCTCATCTTCGATCTTGAGGATCGCTGAAGTGTATCCGAAGAGTTTACGCGTTGGGTATCCGAGGTGCCCCTTTAAGTTTCTGGCCTTTATCAATGCCTTGTCATTTTTATGCCATGCCTCGGGTTTGAAGTTGTTCCCGAGGGGCAACGTCCTCTTGCGTCCGAGCTCCAACACCGGACTGTATTCGAGGTATCTTTAGCAGCCGAGCGCCAACACCGGACCACTTCCGAGCTCCAACGCCGGAATGTATCCGAGCTCCAACGCCGGACTATGTCCAAGCTCCAACGTCGGACTGTATCCGAGCTCCAACGCCGGACTGTATCCGAGCTCCAACGCCGGACTATGCCCAAGCTCCAACGTCGGACTATATTCGAGGTGTCATAGATCACCTTGGTTCAAAAAAGTTGAAGGAGTTTAACCGAGCTTAATGCCGGAAATGCCCTCTACGGAGCCAGCCACTGGCGTCCGAGCTTTATGTCGGACTGCTTCCGCGGTGTCTATTGTAGTTGAGCACCAACGCCGGACTGTATCCGAGGTGGTGCACCACCTCGGCCATGGGCTGATTTTTATGAATTTAATTCCGAATTATGCAATGTAATCTCTACCGAGATGTACAGCCAGTAGCCCTCAAGGTGCGTGTTCGCCTAATATTCGGGATGCTCCTGAAGGAAAAAATCAAACTGCTGACCCTAGTAGCCCCTGAGACTCAGGTCGATTCATAAAATCAGCCTGATGATCAATTCCCAGCTCGGCAGCATACTTAGGAATAGAAACGCGGTATAATATATTAGCTTGACGCCGTATAGGTCCAGATGGTACCCATTGTTGTCCGAAGACGCGTTTGCGCATAGTTCGGTCAAGCCGAACACTTGGCAGTTGAAATTTTATGCATTGAAATAGGCAATGCAGTAGCCCTCGAGACACTGGTCAGGTGGCAACACCAGATCAGGGGATCGATGCGCCCCTTTAATATTTGTAAATAATGAGCGCAACGCCCAGTAGCCCCCGAGCCTTAATGTGGGCACGGGTGGCTGAATTAAGGATCGATATCCAGAATAAAATCACAGATTATGTGTAATGATTCTATGTATCCAAGTACTTTACATCATTATTTTGACTTCATTGTGACCGTTTATCAGTTGAAAGTGGCCCATCGTCGGCTTCTACCCCTTGGTAGATACTACATGTGGTGTTTCCGCACTAACAAAGCAACCCTTAGCCGACGTCTCGGTGCGGCGGTTGTGTTAGCGGAAGCGAGGCAATCAGATATGCGGGCTTTATAACTTTCGCTTAGTCATAGGAGCTTTAAACTGGGGAAGCTAGCTATGAGCCCCCGGTTAGTGTTCGGCGACATCGAGGTCAAGCCGTAAACACTTCGGCCAATGTTATGAACGGCCCGTCATTCAACATAGTCATCGGATCGCTGACCAGTTTACACCTATTGTGACAGTCAGTTTTCGGCTTTCTCCACTGAGGTGCTTAACCATGCGAGCTGGGAGCACAATCACAGTGGTTCTCTCTTTGCACACCTAGCCGAACAAAGCGGAACGTAGGAGGCAAGCACAGGAGCCGGGCAACCCAACTATTGACAGAAGACACAGTTCGAAACCGATGCATATATAGCAATATCCGAGAATGTTTTGCGAATCCCTAAAGGTGTCCGCGTTGCCTCGTGAGACTAATGCTGGAAACGCACAAATAGTTTAAAAGTGCCATAGGCTCGAAAAGCCAAAAAACTTATTCAAAAGTTTAATGTTTGAACTAGATCAAGTGTTCGGTGCCAATCCGAAAATTGGACTCTTTTTTTTAAAAGGTGCTTCTGCCGTGCTTTAACATGACACATCCTATCTCAAGACTTCAAGCGGGTCAGCCTATGGCTTCAACCTCCTTATCCCGAAAGCGGAGTGCTTCTCCGAGGCTATTTTAGCAAACTGCACTCGAGCGGATTTAGAGAGAAGCAAGGCTATCCGGCTATTGACCACACACTTGCATCGAGAAAGGAGTGATAGAAAAAGACTTTGCAACGACTAATAAGAAGAACACTTATTATAAAACAGCTCACATAAATTTAAGAGCCCCGAGTGACTTGGGTAAAGAATGATTGTATGGACCGAAGTACTTATATCATATCTATGTTCACCCGAACTTTAAACGCGTCTTAACCGATCGCCGGCTTCTCCCTCTTCGGTCAAAGACCGAAAAGTGTTATGTACTCCACCTGTCGAGAATATCGTCGGTGTTTCCGATAACCAGGCAATCAGGTCATAAGGCTGTAACAGACAAAGCGTGCTCAGGGAACTTATGCTATATTACTGATAAAGTGTAAGAAGCATCTTTGAAGAAAATAGTACCCCCACTGATACCTTTCTTCGGTGCTCATTGTTAATATGAGACTTATGCAATAGATTTTTTGTACTCATGTGCCGACCATTATTGAAAACAGTAAGAGCACTAGATTTCGGCTTCACCCAGTCTGAGGTCTGGCTCGGGTGACCCGATAGTGACAATTGCAGAGGTGCTACCTTTACTCCCTAGCCGAACAATCGGAAACGTAGGGGTAAACACAGGAGCAAGGCAACCCAGCTTGCAAATCACTTAGGTCAATATGGTGCATATTGTGGCGTAATACACGAACAAGGAACGAAGTCGTACAAGTATAATCATATGCAAGAGGAAAAGCTCCAGCGAGGAAGCCCCCAAGTAAACGGGGTATTTGAATTTGTCCGTCACAAACAAAGTTTGGAAAAGGAAAAAATTTTACAAGCAACTTTTTTCCAAAAAAGTATAATGCTTGATCGAACCGAACACAAGTTAAAAATTTAAAACTTTTGAGCATGAAGGCAACTTAGCTGGTTAATGTGTTCGGTATTGATGACGCGGTCCGAGCTTGATGTGGGACAAGGTCCCATCCCCCAAGCCGGTCCCGATGTGGCGGAGCAAAGAGCTCGGCACTCCGAAGTGGTGACATAGCACGGTCAATGCGGGCCGGCAGAGTGATATAAGCCAGCATGGGGTAGTGAAGTGTTGACGAAGCCCCCCGTCCAGCCGAGGTGACGCCAAGGGATAGTCCGGCTGGATCATTTTCCTGTGCACAAAAAATAGTGCAAACCGGGGGTAATAGTAATAATAAAAAAATGTTGCATAATAAATAATTTATGCAAAGTGAGTAATAAAATAAATATGGCCTGGCGCCGAAGTCAATGTCGATGCAGGGCGTCGGCATGATGCAGTAAAGGCGTGGCAAAGCCTGAATTCGCAGGTCGGTCCGAGTTCCGGATGCGGCGTTCGCCGGACTATGTACGGAAACTGACCGAACCACCATGCGACCTCGATAATGCGGCCACCATTTTATAGACCTATGTACATATGATGGACAAACCAGAGTAATAATTCCTTGGAAAAAATGAACCCAAACAAGCAAAAAGTACTAGGATTAATAGCACCTAGTTTATTTGTTGTAGCAATCTGAAGGAAGGTGATTCCCAAAATTGGGACTCGTTCCGCACACCCATTGCCTGATGGGCGATAAAGCGATGGCATGGCAATGCTGGCAATGCTGGCAAACGTTGGCTTGCCAAGGCAAAGCCCTTGGTCTAGCTAATCGTGACGAAGCTGGTCGGCTGGTGACGCCAAAGTCACCGGAGTAGGTTGATGAAGAGATGATGAATCCCCTGGTCCAGCCGAGATGTCGAAGCCTCGATGTCAGCCGATGAGTCGAAGTAGGTCGGCATGATGGACACCGGCTTGAAGGAGCTACAGTGTGGCCCTGCCGATGCAGGTCGTGACGTGGTCAATGCCGGCTTGATGAAAAGACCGTGTGGCGATGCCGGTGTGCCCGCTCCGCGTAATCCGGGGGGGCGATGTTAGTGATGATTTATCGTTTGCGATGTCGGACTCTTGTTCGGCTTGCTGAGATGATGATCCGAAGAAGTTGAGCTTGGCTCAACAAAGTGACAATGTGTCTAGCGCAGGTCGGCAGCCGTGGAGCAATATTGCCGGACTGGTTTGACACCAGCATGATGTTGAAGATCATGTTCAAAGGATTTTAAAGTTAGTGGGATGTGTTCGAGAACAAAACACAATACCCCATACAAAACTTCCTTCAAAAGGATGTCCAAAATCCTGCTCATAAAAAGACGAACTCGGGTCGGATTCGTTTTCGTGCAGAAAACAGATCCGAAAAGTGATGCACTAATCGGAAGGTTCCGGAGTTCGGACGGTCGAATCGAGCTGAAATTTGAAGGGTGGTAGATATAGGAATTCCGCAGCCAATCAATGGTTGGATCCTCCAAAGGATATCCGAGCTAGAAGCTAGACACCACACCCTAAACTCGTCCAGATTCCCGGCTAGATTTGACATGGCTCCGGTATATCGTGGATCGCCAGAGATTCCTCCATCGGAATTCGACAAAATTTTCCATGGTTGTTATAGACTCAATTCCACACAATTCCACCGAAGCAATCGTTAAAACGACACTTGAGGAGGCGGTGGCGGCGGACACAAGTCCGCTGTCCAGAAAAACAGCACGGTCGCCCGAGGGCAATGTTGATGTTGAGCCCCCGGGCTCCATGGATGATTCCTCCATGATCTTGATAGAGATCGGAGTTTATGTTGATGAAGGCCCTCATCCGAACATGACGATCGGAGGTAGGGCGCAGTCCTTGGTCGAACCAAGGTGACCAGTCGAGCTGGTGACGAAGATGTCGAAGTCGCAGTTGATCTGCTGGCGAGCCATCGAGCTTTTGCCGAACACACAGCGGAACTCTCAATGAAAGCACCAATGTCGGTGTCAAAACCGGCGGATCTCGGGTAGGGGGTCCCGAACTGTGCGTCTAAGGCGGATGGTAACAGGAGGCAAGGGACACAATGTTTACCCAGGTTCGGGCCCTCTCTACGGAGGTAATACCCTACTTCCTGCTTGATTGATCTTGATGAATATGAGTAGTACAAGAGTAGATCTACCACGAGATCATAGAGGCTAAACCCTAGAAGCTAGCCTATGGCATGATTGTTGTCTCTCTTCTATCGACTAGCCTGGCCTTGGTTTATATAATGCACTAGAGGCCTAAGATAACAAGAGTCCTAGCCGAATACGCCGGTGGGGAGGAGTCCTTGTCTTGATCACCAAGTCTTGTGGAATCTTCTTTGTATGCGGCAGCTGTCCGGACTGGCCCATGAGTACGTGGCCATGGGGTCCTTGGCCCAATCTAACTGATCGGGAGATGACGTGGTGAGTACCCCCTAGTCCTGGACACCGTCACCTGTGACGGTTCCTTCTCTTTGGGTGTCCACCGCCCGCGCCTCAGGAACCGCGAGTGAACTAGATTATTCTGTAGTATTCGATATTTATTAGCTAGCTAGCTAGTGATGTATTCGATATATAATATTCTAGACGATGTATTTGAGATTATATATATTATTCAAGATGATGTATTCAAGATTATATATATATATATATTATTCGATAATATTCGAGACGATGTATTCGAGATTATATTCGATGATGCATATTATGTACTATGATTCAGTTTTTCCTTATTGATTGCATGCATGCATTGTAATTTGAATACTAAATTGTTTTATATTTCTTCTTGATTAGTTAAATAAAAGCTATGGCGGACAATACCGGCAGAGAAGGAGAAGAGGCCCTGTTCGAGATCACACGCTCCCCTCGCGGGCCAGATGATCAGAATGAAGCAGATGACGGCTCCCAATATCTGAACAATATCGGGGAGGGTGATATGATATTCGATCACGATGACCGAATTGATGAAGTCATGAACTATGATTATGATGATGAAGAAAATGTTGATCTTGAAATAACAGAGACTGGCGAGGTATATTTATATAAGCATGCATCTGGTGATCATGACATGTTTTAAATGATTTGAAGATATATTAACGAATCGATCTTTCTTCTTTCAGCCCTCTGGATCAAGCAAATATTCTACAGGCAGCAGGACAGTGCGAGGCCTGGCCAAAAAGTTGAAGCAGGGCGTAAAGTACAACATTGATGCCATCAAAACTAATGGCGAACCAATCAAGCCTAAGAACATTGCGAACAAGTTCATTTGTCAATGCAGAGTTCTTATGAAGGATCAACTCCCTATCTCCCTTCAATAATGGAAAGAGCCAGGAAAGAAACGTCCAGATCTTACTTTTGTCGATGATAGAGCAAAATCTCTGCTTTGGGAATCTCTCATGGAACATTTCGCCCTGCCAGATCATTTCACAGATGCAGATGTGTGATGTCTACTACACAACCTTCTTCTTATAGACGTTGTTGGGCCTCCAAGTGCAGAGGTTTGTAGGACAGCAGAATTTCCCTCAAGTGGATGACCTAAGGTTTATCAATCCGTAGGAGGCGTAGGATGAAGATGGTCTCTCTCAAGCAACCTTGCAACCAAATAACAAAGAGTCTCTTGTGTCCCCAACGCATCCAATACAATGGTAAATTGTATAGGTGCACTAGTTCGGCAAAGAGATGGTGATACAAGCGCAATATGGATAGTAGATATAGGTTTTTGTAATCTGAAAATATAAAAACAGCAAGGTAACAAGCGGTAAAAGTGAGCGTAAACGGTATTGCAATGCTAGGAAACAAGGCCTAATGTTCATACTTTCACGAGTGCAAGTTCTCTCAACAATAATAACATAATTGGATCATATAACTATCCCTCAACATGCAACAAAGAGTCACTCCAAAGTCACTAATAGCATAGAACAAACGAAGAGATTATTGTAGGGTACGAAACCACCTCAAAGTTATTCTTTCCAATCAATCCGTTGGGCTATTCCTATAAGTGTCACAAACAGCCCTAGAGTTCGTACTAGAATAACACCTTAAGATACAAATCAACCAAAACCGTAATGTCACCTAGATACTCCAATGTCACCTCAAGTATCTGTGGGCATGATTATACGATATGCATCACACAATCTCAATTCATCTATTCAATCCAACACAAAGTACTTCAAAGAGTGCCCCAAAGTTTCTACCGGAGAATCAAGACGAAAACGTGTGCCAACCCCTATGCATAGGTTCATGGGTGGAACCCGCAAGTTGCTCACCAAAACATACATCAAGTGAATCACGTGATATCCCATTGTCACCACAGATACGCACGGCAAGACATACATCAAGTGTTCTCAAATCATTAAAGACTCAATTCGATAAGATTACTTCAAAGGGAAAACTCAATCCATTACAAGAGAGTAGAGGGGGAGAAGAAACATAAGATCCAAATATAATAGCAAAGCTCGCGATACATCAAGATCGTACAAATCAAGAACACGAGAGAGATCAAACACATAGCTATCGGTATATACCCTCAGCCCCGAGGGTGAACTGCTCCCTCCTCGCCATGGAGAGCGCCGGATGATGAAGATGGCCATCGGTGAGGGTTCCTCCCAGCGTGGTGCCTAACAGGTCCCGATTAGTTTTGGTGGCTCGAGGTTTTATGCGCGTAACTCCCGATCTAATCTCTGTTCGGAAGTTTTAGGGTGCGTGGAGTTATATAGGCGGAAGAAGCATGTCGGGAGCCACGAGGGCCCCACGAGGCGGGGCGCCCTAGGGGTGGGCACGCCCCACCCTCGTGGCTTCCTCGCTCCTTCCTTGACGTGGGGTCCAAGTCCATCCGTAGCTTTCCTTCCAAAAATAACTTCTGCAGTTGATTTCGCCCGCTTTGACTCCGTTTGATATTCCTTTTCTTCAAATATCAAATAGGCAAAAACAACAAATCGGGCTGGGCCTCCGGTTAATAGGTTAGTCCCAAAAGTAATATAAAAGTGGAAAATAAAGCCCAATATTGCCCAAAACAATAGATAATATAGCATGGAGCAATCAAAAATTATAGATACGTTGGAGACGTATCAATGTGCAGAAAGTCAAGGACGCTGCTCTTAGGAAGATGGCAATTGCATTAAACAACCACAAGAAAACTATATGGACCAAGTACGTCGAAGGAGGAAAGAAGACTCCAGAATTCAAGGGAACACTGGAGAAGCAAAGAGATCACTAGCCCGCTTTCGTGAAATTCAAGGAATCGGAATTATCTAAGGAACGGTCGAGAAAAAACAAAGCCAATGCCGCAAAAAAGGAGCAGTTCCATAGGCTGGGGCCAGGTGACTACGCGGTGGCAATGCCTAAGTGGGATAAGTCTAAGCAAGAGATGGTGGCTGCAGAGGTCACTCCAGTTACATTGAGCTGGCCCCCCAGGTGCAGGACTTGGTTCTATGCGCATGGGGGGTGTTGGACCCGAAGACAAGCAAGGTTTCAAAGAAGGCAAGTCTTAAAGGAGCCGAAGAGAAGTTACTTGTTGCAATAGAAGAGGCTCGAACGGGGGTGTTCATGCCCAACAGAGAGAATGACGAGATTACGCGCGCCCTGGGAAATCCTGAACACCCGGGAAGAACACGAGGCAAAGGCGTTGTTCCGTGGTATGAGGGGTTTGCGGACTGGAACACCGACTACAGAAGCCGTGCGAGAAGGAAGATGGAGGAGGAGAAGAAGAGGAAGCTGGAGGAGGAGTAGAGGAAGCAGGAAGCAGAACGCCTGAAAGGCCTAGAATCAGTGCACGCGGAGTTGGCACTCAAATACCAGCGGCAGTAGCAGCAGATCGACTCACTTAGCCAAGAAAGGGGGTCTCAGCAGCGGCAGCAGCTACCGGATGATCCAGCATTGGATACCATCGTCCCATCCATGCCGAGAAGCAGCGTGGGTTCCGCCCTGGGCGACACACTGCTGGATAGATACCCTGTGGATGACATCATGGAGAACACTAATTGTGAGCTACACTTCAAAATGAAGAACATATCCATGAAGGTGGCGGACGTCGTTGCTTATACAAATCCCCCCAAAGCAACCTTCCATTGCAACCTGATTCCAGCTGGCTATGCTTGTGTCGTGGTTGATGAAGTGGTGGACCAATATTCAGGGCTAGAGCTTGACATTCCTGAAGGTGACGAGGAGCACACACTGGGAGAGGCCATACATCATATCATCCTATGGAGAAAGGATTGCATCATCTTTCCAAGGCCACCGACACCGCGTCAGCCGACTCCTCCTCGAAGTCCGTCACCGCGTCAGTAGACTCTCGCTCCTCCAAGTCATCAGCCACCGCCTCAGCAGAGTCCTGCTCCTTCAAGTCCGCCAATGCGTCAGGCCACTCCTCCTCCTCCAAGTCCGGCACCGCGTCAGGCCACTCCTCTTGCTCCAAGTCCGGCACCGCATCAGCCCACTCCTCCTCCTCCAAGTCAGCCACGTCAGCCGTCTTCGCCGCCTCAGCAACAGCGGAAGAGAGCCGCCACAGCTATGGTGCGTAGCGGTACAAGTCGAGTTACAGGAGGTACATGCGGAGGCAAGCGATTTCAATATGGTCCAAGCCTCGCGCCTCTTCCGATGAGGCCTTACGACATGATCGACGAGCAAAACGAAGCCGAAGTGAGGGCCCAATTGGACGCCCATTTTGGACCGAAACCGCCACCGCCGCCAAAGGAGAAAGTGCCTGAGGATAAGATTGACCACTTTATTCGTATGGCTAAACCACCAGCTCCCAAGCCTGTTGACTCAGACTATGAGCGACAAATCAGGAAGGCACATCGAGCACAACAAAAGAAGGAGTTGAGCTCGAGCTCGAGCCAAGCAGCTGCCAAAAAAGTGGGAAAATTGTTCCCCAGCTGGGAGAACAGGCGGTGCAATCGATCCCCCCGCTCATTGTACCAACACATGCGAGTATCATCGCCGGTCAGCTAGTAATAACCGACGAGCATAGAAGGCAGGCTGAAGAGCTCGGTATCATTGTTGGACAACTCCCAGAGATCGAGCCCATGGATAGGTTTAGAGAGGAGGACCTAAAACGGAAATATGTCCATGGCGAACCTATGGTCAAGCCTGAGGAGGTCAAGAAGCTCTCAACGAGAATGTATGAATTGCATCAATGGTACATGGAAATTACCAAGACTACAAATCTAGAGTCCCTCGTGGTGAAATTCAAGGAAGAGCATTACTTCCATGAGATAGCTCTGTCTGTTTAGTATACAGAACTATTTCAGTTATTCAATCAAGACGCACTCAACAAATCTATTGTCAGTTGCTATTGTCTGTAAGTGATTTCTTTCTGTAATTTAAGTCTCAGGTTAGCTGTAGTGCTCTCATTGATCATTACCTGTAATTATCCTCACTTTATTCTTTTATGTGGTATTATGCAGGATGAAGATGTCTGAAATGAAAAAAGATGGACGCTATGGCATTGGGTTCATTGACCCAAATACCATTAATGAAGAGACATGGACATATGAATGGTATAAACAAGAAGTAGAAAAAACATGCTAGAGTTCTTGAAGCGCCTCAATACCAATCGAGATATACTACTTCCTTACAACTTCCAGTGAGTCACACTGTCTTGTAGTACAAATTCTGTTTTTGCTTACTAGCTAGATGTTAATAAGTGTATAGGGTTTAGGGTAGTGGATGAGTGTTATGCACATGCTCGCTTAATTTATACATGCAAACGTATGCGCATGCAGGTACCACTGGATCTTGTTAATCATTCAAGTTGTAGAAGGAACAGTTGAAGTACTGGACTCACTGCTTAAAGTACCTAAAGAGTACTCAATCATGAAGGGGATAGTCAACAGGTAATTTCAATCATTATTGAACTATATGTCGGCCTCTTTAGTTCGTCATTTCATGATATCAACTAATTAATAACTCCTTCATTCATTTTCTTTGCCGGTGGGCAGGGCTTGGCAAAAATTCATCAAAGAGGTTCCAGGACCGTGGAAATAAAAGTTGTATTGGTTTTGACCCAAGGTAAGTAATTAAGTAGTACTAGCTAGCTAGCTACCATCTCTTTAATTCTAGTTTCAATACCATTAATTATCATGCTTGATTAATTATTATCTAATTGAATTCTATATTCTCATAAAGGCCATGAAGCAGGCGTCGGGGACTGATTTATGTGCATACTACATTTGTGAGAACATTCGCTTGATGGCGTCCGAAAGGACCAAAGATGATAGACAGCTATGGGTACGTTTGCCAAAACACTATTCACAATTTTTACATCATTATCGATATCTAATCACACAACTAATACATGCATATTGATCTCCTTCTTAACAGTTCAATCCGGTGCGGGATAAGCTCCTACCAACGGAGCGCGTACGAGCAATTCAAGAGGAAATAGCCGGATTTTTGCTCGACCAGGTCATAGATCCCAAAGGAGAATACCATTACCCGCTACTGCTGCTACCTCAGGAACCAAGGCAAATGCCACATGCCCCATGAAGCACTCCCAATTGTCATCGTGCTCCGAAGGCACCAAGGCAAATGCCACTGGCTCCGAAAGCAACATGTAGGAGAAATTGCATATACCCAATTGTATATATATACATGTGTGTGTGTGTGAATTAATGGTGGTTGCGAGACATTTGATTATATATATATATACATATATATACATATACATATATATATATATATATATATATATATACAAGGAATTCTATTTATATATATGCATAACATGTACAATATGTAGTATCATAAAATACCAGCAAATGAAAAAGAATTAAATGGAAAACACAAAATTAAAGGAAAAAGAAATCATGAACCCAAACCCCCCCAACCTTTTAGTACCGGTTGGTGTTACCAACCGGTACTAAAGGTCTCCCCACCCCCGGCCCTGGCCCGTGCCACGTGGGGGCCCTTTCGTGGCGGTTCGTGTTGAACTGGTACTAAAGGGGGGACCTTTAGTCTCCACCCTTTAGTGCCGGCTACAAAACCGGCACTAACGGGCCTTACGAACCGGTGATACAGCCCGGTTCTGCACTAGTGTCATTTCCAAATATGTCCAAAACCTAAAGTCAAACTCGGCCCCACCTATTTGATCTATCCGGCGCCACTGAGTTCTTTTGACATAGCCACTGACAGAAACCCTAGACAATTCGGTCTCACTGATATGGATCTCGCTCTCACCGAGATGGCATTGCAAACTCTCTGTTTCCCTTCGTAATGTTTCGGTCTCATCGAAAGGAGCAATCGGTCCCACTGAGTTTGCTTGACCAACTCTCTGTTTGCTCATTGCTGAAATCGGTCTCACCGAGTTCATGCAATCGGTCACACCGAGATGAGGTTTTGCCCTAGCCCTAGCACATCGGTCCCACCGAGTTGATCATGTCGGAACCACCGAGATTCCTAACATTCACATTTTGAACTGAATCGGTCTCACCGAGTTCTCCTATGCGTTCTGACCGAGTTGGGTCAATTGTGTGTAATGGTTGGATTTTGTGTGGAGGCCCGTCCACCCCCTTCTCTATTCAAGAGAGAGCCATCAGAACGTTCATACACTTCCACTACTCATTTTCTGAGAGAGAACCACCTACTCATGTGTTGAGACCAAGACATTCCAATCCAACCACAAGAATCTTGATCTCTAGCCTTCCCCAAGTTGCTTTCCACTCAAATCATCTTTCCACCATAGCCAAATCTGTGAGAGAGAGATTTGAGTGTTGGGGAGACTATCATTTGAAGCACAAGAGCAAGGAGTTCATCATCAACACACCATCTATTACCTTTTGGAGAGTGGTGTCTCCTAGATTGGTTAGGTGTCACTTGGGAGCCTCCGACAAGATTGTGGAGTTGAACCAAGGAGTTTGTAAGGGCAAGGAGAGCGCCTACTTCGTGAAGATCTACCCTAGTGAGGCAAGTCCTTCATGGGCGATGGCCATGGTGGGATAGACAAGGTTGCTTCTTCGTGGATCCTTCGTGGGTGGAGCCCTCCGTGGACTCGCGCAGCCGTTACCCTTCGTGGGTTGAAGTCTCCATCACCATGGACGTACGATAGCACCACCTATCGGAACCACGCCAAAAATCTCCGTGTCTACATTGCATTTGCCTTCTCCAAACCCTTCCCTTTACCTTAATATTCAATGATTTACTTTCTGCTGCTACACTCTTGGAATTGCATGTGTTGGTTGATTGCTTGAGTTGTGCTAAGTTGCTAAAATCTGCTAAAACTTAAAATTGGGAAAAGGCTAGATTTTTTTGGTCAGGTAGTCTAATCACCCCCCTCTAGACCTACTTTCAATCCTACAAGTGGTATTAGAGCTTTGGTCTCCATTTGCCTTGATTTCCCTAACTTTGGTGATCACAGCCTTGGTTTCACAACCTATGAGAGTATGGCGTCTAGCGAGGGAAATTACCACCGTAGAGGTCCTTACTTTGATGCTAAATTTTTTGCTAGTTGGAAGCATAAGATGGAAATGCATATTATTGGTCATAACCCCGCCGTTTGGGCTATTGTGCGTATTGGTTTGCAAGGTGAATACTTAGAGGATGGAAAAGAACCAGATTGTGAAGCATCCCGGAAGAATTGAAGATGTTGCAATACAATGCTCAAGCTTGTGATATCCTCTTCAACGGATTGTGCCCCGAAGAATTCAACAAAATCAGCCACCTTGAGAATGCAAAGGAAATTTGGGATACTTTGGTTGATATGCACGAAGGTACCGAGTCCGTCAAGGTCAAATTGGATGTGCTTCAAAGTCAACTTGACAAATTCAAAATGAAGGATGGCGAAGGAGTCGCTGACATGTGCTCTGGGTTTGCTCTCATCACAAATGAGATAGCCGGCTTAGGAAGCGAAGAGATGACCGACAGATTCATCATCAAGAAGATCCTAAGAGCCTTGGATGGAAAATATGACACCATTTGCACTTTGATCCAAATGATGCCCAATTACAAAATCTCAAGCCAACGAAAGTCATTGGTAGAATTGTTGCTCATGAGATGTCACTTAAGGATAAGGAAGAGATTCACAACAAGTCTAGTGGTGCTTACAAAGCTTCATGTGATGCTCCTACAACATCAAGTGAGAAACAAGTCTTCAATTAAAAATTGAGCTTAATGTTGAAGAACTTCAACAAGTTCTACAAGAGTAGAAGCAAAGAGAGAAGTTCCAAATCAAGGTCCTACAATGACAAAAGATCTTCTAGTCGTGATCGCAAATGCTACAATTGTGGAAGACCCGGACACTACTCCAATGAGTGTACGGCTCCCTACAATAGAAGAGAAGACTCACCTAAAAGGAGAAGTAAAAGAGAGGAATCACCACCAAGAGAGAGAAGGAGTAGAGATGATCGTTATGAACGAAGACCCTCTTGTAGAAGCAATGATTTGGGAAGGAACGACAAGTCATCCAAGAGCTATACAAGACGAAGACATCAAGCTCATGTTGGTGAATGGGTATCCGGTTCCGACTCCGAATACTACTCCGAGAGAAGTTATCACTCTGACTTCGAATATACTCAAGATGAAGGTGTTGCCGGTCTTGCACTTGTGTCATCCAACTCTTACGACATATTCGACTCACCAAATGAAGGGATTGGAAGATGCTTCATGGCTAAAGGCCCCAAGGTATCACACCCCGAGTATGTTGATTTCAGTAGTGATGAAGATGATTTGCTAGGTGATGATGATTTACTTGTTGACAACACTAGTGATGAAAACTATGATGAAATTGCTATTAATCATGCTAATCAAGATGAAGCGAATGACAATGATAGAAGGAGATTGAGCGTCTAACTAAAGAACTAAACACTCTTAAGTTGGCTCATGAAACTACCTTAGAGTATCATCGAGAGCTTTTAAAGACTCATGAGAAGCTATGTTTTGAAAAGCTCAATTTAGAGAAAGAGCGTGGGTTCTTAAAAGCAATCAATGATGGTCTTCGTAAGAAAAGTTCTTCTTACATTGCCAAGCATTTACTCTTGTCTACTTAAATGCCACAAGTAAAATCTAGCAATAAGAGCAAGAGAGATTCTTATTCTAGTATTAACAATAATCATGCTAAATCCAATATTGGTTCTTCTAGTAGTTCTCTTGATTCCACTAATGATTCTCTTAGCCAAGTTACACTTGAGCAAGAAAGTATCTTATTGAAGGGAATTATAGAGAAAGGTGTTTACAAGAGCCTTGCCGGAAGTAAGCAATTTGAGGAAATTGTACGCAAACAAGGAAGGCACCTGACGAATCAAGGTGTTGTTTTGAACGCAAGTTCAATGCCAATGGAGTTGAGTGGGAAGAAGATTAATACACCAAGATGAAGTTTGTTCCTCAACAAGAGAAGTATGATCCCACTTCTTTCAAGGGAACACAAGCTCAAGATGATCTTCCACCACAAGAGCACAAGCTAAAAGGCAAGGAAAAGCTTCAAGAAGAGATTGATTCCATTGAAGAAGCTCCAAATGCCTTGGTCAAGTGGGTTCCCAAGACTACATCAAGTTCTACTTCATCAAGTACGACTACAACTCCAAGGATCCCCATCAAGTTGATGTGAGTCCCAAAGAAGAAGAATTAGAGAGTTCTTGAGGGTGACTCCGCCAACATAATTCACTCACATTCACTTTGGCAAGGACAAGTGCAATCAACCTTCATATCTTCCACTAATTCAAGGAGTCACAAACCCTCTTGTTGGTAAGACAAGGGACAAGGTAACCTAATGTTTTCATGGACATCATCATACGTGTATTTCACTCTATGTCTATGGATATCCTTGTATGTTCCTTGTGGGACTAACCCATGTAGGTATTGAAAGTGCAACTCACTCAAATGGATTGCTCCAAATGATCTACATCAACATTGAGCATCTACATCTTCAACACCTACATGAAGTCATCATCGACAAAACCCAAGGTTAGTTCATCCCTCTTAGGGGGGATATCACATCTAGGGGGAGCTTTGCTCTAAGAATTGAGCTAAACCAACTCTAATGGTGTGAACACAACAATGCTTTATGTAAAAGTGGTAACCCCACTTGTGCTTAAACGATGAGTATGACCTACGATCAAATGTTCTCATTTGACTCCTCAGTCAATATACTCATATGTAGATGACCTAGTCATGGCCAATTGCTTGATAGAGCTAGAGTGTTTGTGCATGCTTTGCCACATATTTCATTTGCAATATTATTGAGTGAGCATGTTGGTTGCATAATTTTCTCCATTCGAGGACATCCATTTGTTGATGTGATTGTTTGGTCTTTCTTTTTGCCAAATGGATGGACAAGAATGCCTAAGAACTTCCTCTAGCTATCTATGCTTTTCTCGTCTCAAACTCTATTCATGCTACATCACAAAGTTTGAACAAGTCGAATCTGGACCTCCGGTGAGGAGCACTTTCGAGCCACCGATCCGTCAAGGGCTTAAACTTCCAAAACCTCTTAATGGCTTTCGGTCTGACCGATTCATTCCTGTCGGTCCCACCAAAATCATTGAGTTGATCTAGGTTTTCACCTCGGTGCAACCGATTAGAACTGTTCGGTCTCACCGAGTTGCAGTAACCTCTTGTGATTCTGCATCTCGGTGCCACTAATTCGTTCCACTCGGTCACACCGACAGTGATTGGGTATATATATGCCGCAGGTTGAAATTTTGGAAAATTCTTCAAACACCCAACCACGCCTACCCAGCTATGCCGCCCTCCTGGTCACCGGATCGTCTCCGTCATTGCCGGTGTCCTCCTGCCACTGGTCTACATCGCCATCAACGAAAATCTCACCGCCGTTGTCGCCGTAGCGAGTTTGTCGCCAAGTTAGGGTATGGAGTCGACCTCTTTGTGCTTTCCTGAACTCCAATTCTTGCACAAAGATCAATGCCTAGTTTCTTGCCACGATTGAGATCAATCTATCCACCGAAAAGTTCCTTTAGAATAGATTTGATGCAAAAACTTAGGGTTAGGTTTCCGCCGAACTCATCTTAGACCGACCGATCTGAAGATTTCGGTCTCACCGATTTGGCTCAGGCCATTGCACTTGTACTACTCGGTCTAACCGAAGTGTACTAATCGGTGTGACCGAGTTCACTTTCTCTGTGAAACCCTAGCATCTCGAAGTCACCGAACTGCATTTCATTCTGACCGAAAATGTATGTTTAGACTCTGATTGTGTTTCAGTGTCACCGAGTTTGTCATATCGGTAGCTCCGAAATGCTTTCTGCAGAAAACTAAAGTTAAGTTTTTGTCTCAATGTTTTTGCAAAATAGCTGTGCTTTGTGATGCTCATCCACTGTACCTATACCTATCTATTCACAGGGTCAGCTTCAGAGATGTCAGAAGTCAGTGACAGTCAGAACATGTCAGAGGAGCAGGTGAATCTTAGCGAGGGCACTAGTCCCTCAAGCAGCTATGATGATGGAAGCAGAAGCACACCAAGCAACTTGCCTAAGGCTGCTACTAGGCAAAGGAAGAAGAGAACTTCAGAATCTGAAGATGAGGATTTTGTTGTTGGTGAGGAAGTGACCTAAAAGAAGAAGGCACTCAAGAAAGAGCACGCTGCTGCTGCTGCCATCAAGCCTGGTATGAAGCAGAAAGCTCCTGCGAAGAGAGTCCCTATGTCAAAAGCCAGAGCCTCAACTCAAGCTGCAGCAAGTGGTGTTGGAAAAGAGAAGAAGGAAATAAAGAGAGGGAGATGGTGCAAGCTTGTTGATTTAATGGCTAAATTTGAGAAGCACTCATCTGATGAAGAAGAGGAGGAGGAAGAGCCTGCTGCACCTCCACCAAAGACTCAGAAGCTCATGGGGGATGCTATAAGATCGGGGGTTGCTCCATCTAAGCCCAAGTATGCCCCAAGCCTCCAACCCAAGCTCAAGCTCTGAAACCTTCTACACCCAAGAGATCCACCAGAAACATCCCTGCTGCTGAGAAGAACAAGGCCCCAGTGCTAGAGGTTCAAGAATAGGAAGAATCCCAAGTGCTTAGAAAGTTGAAGCCAAAGATTCCAGATCATGATGACAACCATCATGTTGCTGAGAATATGAAGGAAAGGAAGGATGCAAGTCTGAGATTGTGGAGACAGACAGATCCTTATGCCATCAGAAGAAGGACTGATGTAGGTTATCGTTTCCACGCCAAGGAACAGCAGGACTTCTATGAGATTGTCTTGCTGGACAAGAAGCCTATTGTCAGTGATATGAGATGGGTTGATTGGACATACATTGATGACAATGAGGAATACTTCCCAGGTTGCATAAGAGCTTTAGGATGAATGGAGTCGACAAGCTTGTTGGTTAAAAGTTGACAAAATGGAATCATGAAATGATTATGCAATCCTACTCCACTGCTCATTTCTATCCAGATGGCAAGATAGTCTGGATGAAAGAAGGAACAAGGTATCAATCTTCAATTGTTGAATGGGCCAAGTTGATTAATGCCCCCGAGGAAGATGAAAAAGACACGGATGCATATGACAAGCCAAGGAAAGATCACAACTCCATGGCAAACATGTACAAGACCATTCCAGATGCTGCCTTGGAGACTCACAATCTTGGGTCCATATACTATCTGTTGGCAGGCTTGACCACCATCAACACCATCTTGAGGCATACTCTGTTGCCCAAGTTAGGAGATCATAGGATGATCCGTGGTCACTCCATCAACTTGCTCCATATGTTTGATGTGCCAGAGAAGTTCAAAGTGATGAGCTTAATAGTTAAAACAGTGAAGAGAACTGTAGCTGATCAGAAAAGATCATGTGGATATGCCCCTCACATACAGATGCTAATCAACTCCAAGATGGGGATAGGGACATATCTTATTGATAAAGAGCATCTTCCCCTGAGGCCATAATTTGAGGACAATAAGATTGTCATGGATGAATCTCATCCAACCAGTGCAAAAGTCCAGGAGAAGAGAGAGAGAGAGAGAGAGAGAGAGAGAGAGAGAGAGAGAGAGAGAGAGAGAGAGCAATGGCTGCTAAAGCAACAAGGGCAGCTAGTGTACTAGATGCTTCACAAGTGATGCTCAAGACCAAGCAAGATCAACTCAGTTATCTGCTTGAGGCTACTGTGAGGATTGAGAAGGGCTTGGCCACCCTGACTCAGAGTCAAGAAAGTATTGAGAGGATCACTGAGACCAAATTCAATGATCTAGATGTGAAGGTCACAGAGATCCAGACTACCGTGGAGAAGCTCTAGGAAGAGATTGAAGACAGGAATTATAGACCTACCACCGACACTTTTCAGCGTGTGCCAAGGGCACAGAGGTCTTCAAGAAGCCGTGAGTCGCGACACGAGGACTACACTCTCAAAGACTGCAAAGAATCGCCACCGCTGCACCTCCAGTTTCAACTCCTCCAGCTCCACAGACGTCGGCTGAAGCTTTTGCAGACGGGATCCTCCCCACGCCATCAACGCACATCGGAGCAACCAGCTAGAAGACCACTTCAGGAGCTCCCAGAGATCGTGCCGCATAACACTATGCTTTTTCAAGCTTTTTGGTAACTTGTTGCCGAAGGGGGAGAAAGTGTATAGATCATTAGTCTTTGAGAGAGAGAGAGAGAGTGTGTGTTTTTTCTTTTGTTGCCTCTCTTGCTACTTTGATCATTTGCTTTGATCGTTTGCTTGTTTGATTCCTATGCTACTATATTTGTGCTTGTTTGTGAGATACCCTTGTGATCATGTGTTTGATCATATTATACTTTAATGTGTGCTTGCATGATGTTATCTTGATACTTGTGTATGATTAATCATGTTTCCCTTGGTGATGAGTTCATGTTCTTTATATCTTATTATTTTGAGCGCTCCACCAAGATGTATGTGACATGGAAGAGGGACCCATGATCCTAATCGATTGTGCATTTGCATTCAAAAGCAAATTCTAAATAACGCACAAATTTAGGGGGAGCTCTTGCTTATCACATACTTCTCAAAGCGACGATGTATTTCATTCATATTATCATTTGTCGAAGCTTTGATCTATATGTTGTCATCAATTACCAAAAAGGGGGAGATTGAAAGTGCAACTAATCCCCGGGTGGTTTTGGTAATTCATAACAACATATAGCTCATTGAACTAATATCCATTCAAGTTAAATATTTCAGAAAGTTCAATGATTGGCATGGCATGGACTAGAGATGTGGGTCCCTCAAAATGCTAAGGACAAAGATTGGCAAAAGCTCAAGACTCATTTTCGTTTTAGTGATCCAAGATCACATTGAGTCCATAGGAAAGCCAATACTGTTAAAAGGGGATGAGGTGTTGCTTAATGGTCTACTTGCTCAAAGTGCTTAGTGATATTGCTCCATAACCCTCAGCCACTTTCTCATTTCCAAATATGTCCAAAACCTAAAGTCAAACTCGGCCCCACCGATTTGATCTATCCGGCGCCACCGAGTTCTTTTGACATAGCCACTGCCAGAAACCCTAGACAATTCGGTCTCACAGATACGGATCTCGGTCTCACCGAGATGGCATTGCAAACTCTTTGTTTCCCTTCGTAATGTTTCGGTCTCACCAAAAGGAGCGATCGGTCCCACCGAGTTTGCTTGACCAACTCTCTGTTTGCTCATTGCTGAAATCGGTCTCACTGAGTTCATGCAATCGGTCACACCGAGATGAGGTTTTGCCCTTGCCCTAGCACATCGGTTGTGACGCCCTCGATTCAATCGTACACTAATCATGCACGCAAATGTGTACGATCAAGATCAAGGACTCACGGGAAGATATCACAACACAACTCTACAAATAAAATAAGTCATACAAGCATCATAATACAAGCCGGGGCCTCGAGGGCTCGAATACAAGTGCTCGATCATAGACGAAGTCACCGAAGCAACAATATCTGAGTACGTATATAAGTTAAACAAGGTGCCATAAGATGGCTAGCACAAACCGGGATACAGATCGAAGAGGACAGGCCTCCCGCCTCGGGATCCTCCTAGGTCACTCCCGGTCGCCGCCGCCGGCTGCACGTAGTAGTAGGCGCCCGAGTAGTAGTCGCCGAGGCGGTGGCGTCTCGGTCCTGGTCTCCATCGCCTGATTGCAGCAATCGAATAGAGATAGGGAAAAGGGGAAACAAGGCAACCGTGAGTACTCATCCAAAGTACTCGCAAGCAAGGAGCTACACTACATATGCAAGGATATATGTAAAGGCCATATCAAGGACTGAATCGCAGAATGCCGTAATAGAGAGAAGGCCTAGTCCTAACGAAGACTAGCATCTTCCTAATCCACCATCTTGCAGCAAACAAGAGGGAGTAGAGTAACATAACTTAAAGTAGCAGAGTGTTATCAACCTCGCCGAGATCCTTTCTCGACTCCTGCGAGAAAGAAATCCTGAGCCATACTATCCAGCTTATTATCACAAACCAAAGCTCATATCCATGTCTCATCTCAAGTAACCAGTTCTAGTTGTATCGATCGATACAACTCCAAGCGTCTGCTATCAGAGGGACAGTGCTATCGATAGATGTTTTCTTCACTGCAGGGTGCACCAACTTACCCACCACGCCGCTTAACTCCGCCGACACACTTTCTGTGGTCATGCCCGCCTCGGTCAAACAATACGCCGCAACCCGACCTAGGCTTAATAGAGAGGCCAAGACGCCGGACTAAACCTATGCCCCGTGGGTCATGGGCCATCTCCCCGAACTCCTCAAGACGCTATGCAGGGCGGCCGAAGCGCACCTAGCCTAACAGCGCTCCAGCCCAATCCGGCCAAGGCCGCCCGACGCCGACGCCTAATAAGCTTCGCTGATGTATACGACGCAGAACGCCCATACTTAGCCCACGGATGGTTAGTGCTATCGGGCCGAGGCCCTCGATCAAATATCCAAATCGTAGTGGATTAGGAACGCGCGTAACAAGAAGAACTCACGAAGATGTGACCCGCTGCCTCTGCCTCGAGAACTTGTGGCAAGGGCTAGAATGCCCGCCACGCCTCGTAATTATCTCGCGGCACCTCCGTGTCAACCCGCTCCACATCACTGCAATTACACGCTGGTACCACTCGTGGTCGACCTGCCTTTCCAAGTAACAAGGGTAACAGTCCAAGTAACCGTGAGTCCAAACATCAAGGGAAAACACGAGGAATCACCCCGTGTATTCCACTCAATGTAGTCGCCAAGGTGAACATAAGAGGATTCACCGAGGTCCACACTTGAGGGGTTGCACGACAAAGTCGATCGAAGTGGTTAAAGAGGAAATCACCCTCGATGACCACAACCGGATAACTATACTACAGGTTAATATCGGTGTCAGAGAGGTTTCACCCTCAGACTGATAGTAACCTAGTAGTGTCGAGCAACTAAGGGGAAGTGATGTGCGTGTCGGGCTCGGTCTTCGATCCCGCTGATCGGTCTTCAATGATGAAGCAGGGCAACAAGGACAAGGTGGGGTCATCGATGGGTCTCTAACCAACCTATACTAAGCGCTTTAGGATAAGGTGTAGGTAACAATAGCAAGTTACAATAAACAGGCTATGCAATGTAATAGGAGCAACAATAACAAGAGCAAAATCTAGTGCAAGCAATAAGAGAATGGAATGGGCGATATCGGATGATCAAAGGGGGGCTTGCCTGGTTGCTCGCAAGAGAGAGTGATCACAAGATCAGTAGTCGAACCGCCACCGCAGCTGTCGGTCTCGTAGTTCACCAAGAGAAGAGGGGAAGAAACAATGAATACACAATAACAGATGCATAACGATGCATGACATGCCAAGAAGCGATGCTAGGCGTGTTCTAACGTGGTAAGAGGGTACCGGTTTAGGGGAAGCATCCGGAGGTTATCCTGCCCGGACGCCTGTCATACAGATGAACCGGAGGAGAAAGTTTGCAGGTTCGATAGGTTAGAGACGTGCGGTGGACGAACGGATCGCGATCCGAATTCGCCTCGCTGCTCGAGCAACTTTCATGTTGAAATTATTTTAATCCGGGCTACGGATTAAAAGTTATGAATTATAAAAGATTTTATTAATTTCTGGAATTTTAATTAATTAATTAATTAATTTCGAAAAGCATTTATGACATCAGCATGAGGTCATGCCGACGTTATCACCAACAGGTTGACTAAGTCAACCCCGCCAGTGGGTCCCACATGTCATACCCTAATAGCTTAAATAACCTAATCGATTAATTAAACTTAGTTAATTAAGTTAACTAATGATTAGTATTAATTAATCCAGGATTAATTAGTTTAATTAATTATCCAATTAATTAGCTAATGATTAGGTTTAACTAATCCAGAATTAATTAGTTTAATTAATTATCCAATTAATTAATTAATTAATTAATTAATTAATTATTTTAATTACTTTTAATCCATTTTTCGTTTCAGTTAATTAAAACATTCCTTTATCGTCAGGGGTGGGGCCCCTAGTCGTGGGCGGCAGGCAAACGGGCGCAAGCGCCATGGGGGGCGGGCGTTGCCCGATCGGGCGCGACCTGCCCGGTCGCATGGGCGCTGGCGGCAAGTGCGGTTGCCACACGGCGCTGCCATGCCACAGCTGTAGCAACGCCAGAGAGGGGGCGACGGAGGGCAAAGGGTTCGGGCGGGCCGAAGCGCACATGGATGAAGGGGGAATCGGGGCCCGGTCGGGCGGGCTCGGAGAGAGGGGGAACGGGAGCGCGGGCTCGGGCTCACGCCACGCCACGCCGACGAGGGCGCCGACGGGAGGAGAAGGAACGGGAGGGGAGGGCACGGTGGCCGGGCGCCGAGAGCCGACGAGGCCACGGGCCGGATCCGGCCGGGGAGAGGGTCGAGGGGGGTCGGGGGGCGCGTCGGAGCTCGTCGGGGCGGTCGGAGGGGACCGGAGGGAACCGGAGGGGGGGGAACGTCGCCGCGGCGGCACGGCCGGAGCCGGACGCCGACGAGGGAGGGGAGAGAGGAGGTCGAGCTCACGGGGGGTATGCAGGGGTCTCGGCACTGCGTGGAGGAGCTCGGGCAGGCCGGGCGGGAGGGGGCCGGGAGGCACGCCAGGGGGGCGAGGGCGCCGGGCGCCGAGGTCCCGCCTGCCTGGGGGGGCGCAGGCAGAGAGGGAGGGCGGCCCTGGCGGCGTGGAAGAGGAGGGAGGAGCGAGGCGGGCGGGGGGGGGCGGGGAACGGCGGCGAGGGGGGGGGTCCGCCGGGGAGGCGGGTTCAGGAGCCTGCCCGATCCAGATCGGGTCGGGGAGGGTGAGGGAGGCGCGTGGAGAGAGAGGGAGCGGCTAGGGTTTGGTGTTCTCAAGGGGGGTTCTAGTGGGGGTGGTGTGGCACTGGCCGGCCTGGTGGCTGGCTGGGGCTGGCCCAGGAGGGGGGGAAAGGAGATGGGCCAAGGGGAAGTGGGGGGGGGGGCTGGTTAATGGGGGTTTATTCCCCCTGATGTATTTTTCTTTTTATTATTTTATTTATTTATTTTTTTTGACAACAGAATAACGATTTGTTAAATAATGTAACCGGGATCCGGCGTTATAAATCTCCTCCATTACAAGAAATCTCGCCCCAGATTTAGGAGGTAGAAGGAAAGAGGGCGGATATTCATCTCGTGAGACGATCCTCGCTCCTGTGTGGCTTCATCTTCGAGTGATTCACCATCGGACTTTGAGGAATTTGATCGCCTTCCGACGTGTGCGGCGTCAGCTTGGTCGAGAATGCGGACCGGATGCTCTTTATAGGAGAGGTCCTCTTGCAATTCGAGCACTTCATGGTCCACCGCTCGGATTGGGTCCTTGAAGCAGCGCCGGAGTTGGGACACGTGGAACACATCGTGAACCCGAGAAAGGTTCGACGAAGCTCCAGCTTGATAAGCCACTTTTCCACGCCTTTCCAGAATAGTGAAAGGGCCAATATAGCGAGGAGCTAGCTTGCCCTTGATCCCGAAGCGGTGAGCACCCTTCATTGGTGTAACGCGAAGATAGGCCTTTTCGCCAAGTTGATAGACCATGTCCTTGTGATGACGGTCATAATTACTCTTTTGACGCGATCGAGCAGTCTTGAGATTCTCGCGAATAATGCGGACTTGTTCTTCGCATGTTGATAATATCCGACCAAGAGTGGACGCTCCCGCTTCGACCAGTTCGTAGGGGTTCGCACTTTCGCCCATATAACACTTCAAGGGGGCCATCTTCGCACTAGCTTGAAAGCTATTATTATAAGAGAACTCAGATACGGGAGAGATTCCTCCCATTTCTTGCCGAATGAGACGACACAAGCTCAAGCATGTCTTCGAGAATTTGGTTGACACGCTCAACTTGCCCTTGAGATCATGGATGAAAAGCAGATCGAAAGATAAATGAGTCCCCATAGCTTCTTGAAACTTGCCTGTAATCTTGAAGTGAATAAGCTGCCACGGTCCGAATCGATAACCAAAGGAATACCGTGAAGTGAAACAATTCGACATATAGAGCGCTGCAACCGGCTAGCAAGTGATCGCTTTTCGACCGCCGTAAAATGTGCAACTTTAGAAAGCCGGTCAATGACGACAAGAATAGCATCATTACCTTTCGCGATTTGGGAAATCCAAAGGACGAAGTCCATTTCAACATGGTCCCATTTCCATTCGGGAATAGAGATAGGCTGCAGAGTTCCAAAGAGGCCTTTGATGTTCTCGCTTTGATACGACGGCAAACGCCACACTCGTAAACATAGCGAGCAATGTCCTCGCTTCATATTAGACCACCGTAATCTCTCGATTTAATGTCTTGATTCATCTTGGTACCGCCGGATGGATACATAGAGGCGATCATGAGCTTCTTGCATAACCTTCCGGTCATATCCAGGTTGTCCTCCTTGCAAGGTACCACTAGGCGGCCTTTGAAGTACAAGGCGCCATCATCAAGAATAGTGAAGGATGAGGGATTTCTTTCCGACGCCTTGTTTAAGCTTGTACACCTCGAGTCGATCCCCGCATTGTCTTTATGGTGCCCAAGAGATCGGGTTCAACAGCCAGGGTAAAGAGGGATCCTGGGGAACAACACGGAGATTCATCTTATGGACTCCGGAGGAGGGGGAGCGAGTGCACCCGAGGAACAATATGGAGGTTCACTGCTGAATTCTTCAACAAGTGAGGGCTGAACTTTGTGAACTCAAGGTGGTTGCAGAAGACTTATGCTCAAAGCATCAGCCATCACATTAGCCTTGCTCGGCGATAGGAGATTCCCAAATCAAAGTTCTGCAATAGCCTCCATCCATCTCTCCGACGGAGGTTCAGGTCTGGCTGAGTAAATGATACTTCAGACTTTGGTGGTCAAGTAGATCTCGCAACGACACGAGAAGGTAATGTCGCCATCGCTTAGCGCATGAATGACAGCAAAGAAGTTCGAGGTCGTGAACTGGGTAGTTCTCCTCGTGAGGGCGAATCGCCGAGAGGCATAAGCAACCACTTTGCGCTTTTGCATTAGGACACCGCCTAATCCTTGACGAGAAGCGCCGCAAGATATGACGAAGTCCTTCTTAGTATCGGAGGAGCTAGCATCGGGCAGTTGTCGCCTTGTCCTTGAGTGCCCGGAAACTTTCCCGACATTTATCTCGCCCATTGAACTTGACGCCTTTATGCAACAGAGTTAGTCGAGGCTCGGCAATCTTGGAGAAGTTCTCGATGAATCGACGGCAATAGTCAAGTAGACCGAGAAAACTTCGACTTGCTTAACGCTCTTCGGAGGAGTCCAATCGAGAATAGCCTGAACTCGCTCAGGTTGACGGCAATACCATCCTTAGAAATGACATGCCCAAGATAGGTTACTTCGGAAGCCGAATTCACATTTGGAGAACTTGGCATAGAGTTGATGCTCTCGTAGCTTTTCCAAAGACAAGACTAAGATGTTCAAGATGTTCTTCTTCATTCTTGAATAGATCAGATATCATCCAGATAAACCACTACTTAACTTGTCGAGGTAATCCATGAATATATAGTTCATCAAAGCGAGAGAAGGTGGCTGGAGCATTGGTTGCCGAAGACATGACGGTGTACTCGTATGAACCATAACGAGTCACAAATGCGGTCTTGGGGATATCCTCCTCACGAACACGGATCTGGTGGTAACCCAACCTCAAGTCGAAGTTTCGAGAACACCGACGAACCAGCCAGCTTGATCATAAAGATCATTGATCCGAGGAAGAGGATACTTATTCTGAATGGTAGCTTGATTTATAGGACGGTAGTCTTGAACCAATCGGTTTGTCCCATCCTTCTTCTTGACAAAGAGAGAAGGTGCTCCCCAAGGAGAGCAACTTGGGCGGATGAAACCACTTTGAAGAGATTTGTCGATTTCTCCTTTAGCTCAAGGAGTTCATGCGGCGGCATCTTGTAGGGACGCTTTATAGGAGTGGTGCCTGGTTTCAAGTCGATGACTAATTCGACAGCTCTAGCGGTGGGGAATCCTCGAAGTTCTTCAGAAAACGCCTTGGAAATCGCAAACGACAGTGAATGTTTTCAATTCCTCGAGGGTGCGGCGCTCAATGCATTCAAAGCATAGAGCCTTGCCTCGCATTTTGAACCGCATTTAGCATTGTAGCCACGATTTCATCGAAGGGTGCAGCAGATGGACGGTCTTAGTGGCGCAAACGATTGTCGCCAGATGCGCTTTCAACCAATCCATCCCCAAATGAGGTCAATGCTACAAGACTTTAGCACGATAGGAGAGACAAGGAATTCCATTCCTTCGATTTCAACGGGACGCTGCTAAATCATGGAAGTCCGACATTGGCCAGCGGGTGTGTACTAATATGAGGCATTCATGTCTTCGCTTAAGGCCATGCATGAATGCAAAATCTTCGACATGAATGAATGTGATGCTCCTGAATCGAATAAAACAGATGCGTGTACTGAATTTACGAGGAGTGTACCCATCACAAGAGCAGTGCTGGTCTCGAGCTTCGCTCAGCCCAACGTGGTTGGCCCGAGCTTTCCCATAAGACTTGCCGTTGTTGTTGCGGTTCGTTGTTTCCACGGCCAGCGCCGGAAGGGCCACCGATTCGGTTCGTTGCAATTCTAGCACGGTGCCCTCGCTGTCCGCACCAAGCATAAGCCATTATTGGGAGGGAACAGAGCTTGGGGCGGTGGAGCTGGAAGCTTCGCCGCTTAGTTGTAGGCGCACGAGGTGTAGCATAGTTCGCTTCAGCGTATGCATTGGGCTGGTACATGCTATTGGGAATCCATATCTTGCGCTTCGCGAGGACGGGCCCAAGATGAGCCGGTGTCACGGCCATACTTAGAGCTCGTATTCCTGCAGCACGGTTTCGACATTGATAGCTTTATTCACCAAGGTGGCGAAATCAGCAAAGTCGCACTAGAAGTGCGAGCTTGATGTCGCCTTGAAGTCCGCCACGGAACTTCTCTTGTCTCAAGGCATCGCTTGCAATATCCTCTTCAAGATAGCGAGACAAGTCCAAGAACTCTCGCCGATAGGCTTCAACAGCCTTGTTGCCTTGGGTGAGGTTATGAACTCACGCTTCTTCCGTCCATGACCCTTGAGGAATGAAGCGGCGCGAAGGCAGCCCGAAGTCCGCCAGTGATGAGTGTCCCAACCGGCAGAGTACGACGGTGGCTGTCCCACCATTGAGCTCGGGTCCCTTCAGAAGAAGGAAGCAAAGGTGACATAGCCGGCAGGGGTACATTAGCGACTCCATCTCATAGGTGATGTCACGGAGCCACCATCAAGATCCAAAGGGCTGAGTTGAGCTGCGGTACACGCCGGGGTTCAGCGTATGAATTCCTCGCAGAGTTGTTCCGCTTGGGTGCTGGTTCATATTGGGGCGAGGGAATGAGCCATCATGTTCTCCATGAATCGGCGATTCATCTCGAGCTGTTGGATCATACCAGCCATGTACTCAAAGCGGTGGTGGAAGGTTGTCACCACGACCACGACCTGCTGGCCTAACCATCCCGCTATTAAATAACGGGGTAGTTCAAAGATTTGAGAAGATAAGCAAGAGACAAGAATCATTCATGATGAAACACGATAATGAAAGCAAAGATGATGGGAACTACATAGTAGTTGGCATATCTTACAAAAGGAATCATGCATAGAGTTCGATACATAGAGTCCAAAGACATAGACTACTACATCATAGGCGCACAGTGCTCGCTGGAGAATACATCAAATGCTAACAAGCAAGCCTACATCAGTCCCACGCGGCATCGCGGAGGTAGTCAGAGCCCGAAGTCGGTAGTGGGCAAAGGATAGTCCTCCACGCCGCTGACTCGAGGGCCGGATACTCGTGCTGAATCCGACGCCCGTGGCGTGAAAGGACCAAGCGCGGAGAGTAGCCTCCCACGCCCGCCAACCAACTCCCCGGGCATCACGGTCCGGGCGGGTAGATCGCAGAACGCGCAGCTCTCCGAACGGACAAAGGTGCATCAGCGCCGTGGCACGGTAGAGGTGCCGACGGGTGATGTACAACTCGTGGCGAAGAGCTCGTTAGCTCGATCCAGCCTATCGCGATGCGTAACAAAGTTCGATGGTGGAAAGGCTCGTGACAAAGGTGTAGGCAGCATTGTAGTAACCTCCTCACCAACATCGACGCGATAGCAATGTGCCTCAAGGGGAGGTGTCCAACTCGATACTCGCACGAAGACGTGTCGGCAGCATAAGCAGCATCGTGGACTGCCATATCGATGGTCACTCCAACACCATGTGCGTGTGCAAGACAAGAGTGGACTCATACTCCGAGAGTAGAGGTGGACGATGGCGCGGCATCGCTTCCCCGGTTGTAGTCCCGTACTCCTCATAGACGGTGTACTGGGTGCCAGCGATAACCCAGATAGGTCATCATCTCGCTAGCACCGCAGTGATCCCGAGGCACCAATGGCCGTCGTGTGGCGCACGACCTGCCTCGTGGGTTCCATCTGAAAACAAAGACGCTTCAAAAGGAGTCAAATGACAGGTGGAAATTGTTCAAATACAAGTCCAAAAACAACTAAGGCTATATCCATCTTCGGGTGAATGCGGTCACGGATCCTAGTGATAGTTAGTAAAATTGTTTAACCCGAGTAGAAGAGAGTTCAGAGCCCCAGAGTAAAGGTCGAGGAGTAAAAGATCCTAATACCACCCGATGGCGACGCAGCCCATAAGACACACAGCCATGTTAGTAAAAGTTTTGCAATATCTAGACTCGACTTCGCCAAGGAGTGTGGAAGGGGATTCCTACAGCAATGGCTCGATATTAATCTCAGACGCCGATTCAATCAGACACTAATCATGCACGCAAATGTGTACGATCAAGATCAAGGACTCACGGAAGATATCACAACACAACTCTACAAATAAAATAAGTCATACAAGCATCATAATACAAGCCAGGGGCCTCGAGGGCTCGAATACAAGTGCTCGATCATAGACGAAGTCACGGAAGCAACAATATCCGAGTACGTATATAAGTTAAACAAGGTGCCATAAGATGGCTAGCACAAACCGGGATACAGACGAAGAGGACAGCCTCCGCCTCGATCCTCCTAGGTCACTCCCGGTCGCCGCCGGGCTGCACGTAGTAGTAGGCGCCCGAGTAGTAGTCGCCGAGGCGGTGGCGCTCGGGTCCTGGTCTCCATCGTCGATTGCAGCAATCGAATAGAGATAGGGAAAAGGGGAAACAAGGCAACCGTGAGTACTCATCCAAAGTACTGCAAGCAAGGAGCTACACTACATATGCAAGGATATATGTGTAAAGGCCATATCAAGGACCGAACTGCAGAATGCCGTAATAGAGAGAAGGCCTAGTCCTAACGAAGACTAGCATCTTCCGAATCCACCATCTTGCAGCAAACAAGAGGGAGTAGAGTAACATAACTTAAAGTAGCAGAGTGTTATCAACCTCGCCGAGATCCTTTCTCGACTCCTCAGAAAGAAATCCCGAGCCATACTATCCAGCTTATTATCACAAACCAAAGCTCATATCCATGTCTCATCTCAAGTAACCAGTTCTAGTTGTATCGATCGATACAACTCCAAGCGTCCGCTATCAGAGGACAGGCTATCGATAGATGTTTTCTTCCGCAGGGTGCACCAACTTACCCACCACGCCGCTTAACTCCGCCGACACACTTTCCAGTGGTCATGCCCGCCTCGGCCAAACAATACGCCGCAACCCGACCTAGGCTTAATAGAGAGGCCAGACGCGGACTAAACCTATGCCCCTGTGGGTCATGGGCCATCTCCCGAACTCCTGCGACGCTATGAGGGCGGCCGAAGCGCACCTAGCCTAACAGCGCTCCACCCAATCCGGCGCCACGCCCATCCGACGACGCCTAATAAGCTTCGCCGATGTATACGACGCAGAACGCCCATACTTAGCCCACGGATGGTTAGTGCTATCAGCCGAGGCCCTCGGATCAAATATCCAAATCGAGTGGATTAGGAACGCGTAACAAGCGTAACTCACGAAAGATGTGACCCCGCTGTCTGCCTCGAGAACTTGTGGCAAGGGCTAGGAATGCCCGCCACGCCGTAATTATCTCGCGGCACCTCCAGTCAACCCGCTCCACATCACTGCAATTAACACGCTGGTACCACTCGTGGTCGAATTCGCCTTTCCAAGTAACAAGGGTAACAGTCCAAGTAACCGTGAGTCCAAACATCAAGGGAAAACACGAGGAATCACCCCGTGTATTCCACTCAATGTAGTCGCCAAGGTGAACATAAGAGGATTCACCGAGGTCCACACTTGAGGGGTTGCACGACAAAGTCGATCGAAGTGGTTAAAGAGGAAATCACCCTCGATGACCACAACCGGATAACTATACTACAGGTTAATATCGGTGTCAGAGGTTTCACCCTCGGTACTCGATAGTAACCTAGTAGTGTCGAGCAACTAAGGGGAAGTGATGTGCGTGTCGGGCCTGGTCTTCGATCCCGCTGATCGGGTCTTCAATGATGAAGCAGGGCAACAAGGACAAGGTGGGGGTCATCGATGGGTCTCTAACCAACCTATACTAAGCAGCTTTAGGATAAGGTGTAGGTAACAATAGCAGTTTACAATAAACAAGCTATGCAATGTAATAGGAGCAACAATAATAAAGAGCAAAATCTAGTGCAAGCAATAAGAGAATGGAATGGGCGATATCGGGATGATCAAAAGGGGGCTTGCCCGGTTGCTCGGGCAAGAGAGAGTGATCACAAGATCAGTAGTCGAATCGCCACCGCAGCTGGCTTGGTCTCAGAGTTCACCAAGAGAAGAGGGGAAGAAACAATGAATACACAATAACAGATGCATAACGATGCATGACATGCCAAGAAGCGATGCTAGGCGTGCCCTAACGTGGTAAGAGGGTACCGGTTTAGGGGAAGCATCCGGAGGTTATCCTGCCCGGACGCCTCATCACATGATGAACCGGAGGAGAAAGTTTGCAGGTTCGATAGGTTAGAGACGCGGTGGACGAACGGATCATGATCCGAATTCGCCTCGCTGCTCGAGCAACTTTCATGTTGAAATTATTTTAATCCGGCCACGGATTAAAAGTTATGAATTATAAAAGATTTTATTAATTTCTGGAATTTTAATTAATTAATTAATTAATTTCGAAAGCATTTATGACATCAAGATGAGGTCATGCCGACGTTATCACCAACAGGTTGACTAAGTCAACCCCGCCAGTGGGTCCCACATGTCATACCCTAATAGCTTAAATAACCTAATCGATTAATTAAACTTAGTTAATTAAGTTAACTAATGATTAGTATTAATTAATCCAGATTAATTAGTTTAATTAATTATCCAATTAATTAGCTAATGATTAGGTTTAACTAATCCGAATTAATTAGTTTAATTAATTATCCAATTAATTAATTAATTAATTAATTAGTTAATTATTTTAATTACTTTTAATCCATTTTTCGCTTCATTAATTAAAACATTCCTTTATCGTCAGGGGTGGGGCCCCAGTCGTGGGCGCGGCAACCAAGCGCGCGCCACCATGAGGCGGGCGTTGCCGACGGGCGCGACCTGCCCGGTCGAAGCGCTGGCGGTCAAGTTGTTGTTACACGCACACACGGCCAAGTAGCAACGCCGTGAGGGGGGGGCGACGGAGGCAGTCTGGGGCTCAGGCGGGCCGAGCGCCATGCTGGATGAAGGGGGAATCGGGGGCCTGGCCAAGGGCTCGGGAGAAGGGGGAACGGGAGCTGGGGCTCGGGCCTCACGCCACGCCGCCGACGAGGGCGCCTGACGGGAGGAGAAGGAACGGGAGGGGAGGCACGGTGGCCGGGCGCGCCGAGCCGACGAGGCCACGGGCCGGATCCGCCGGGAGAGGGTCGAGGGGGCCTGGGGCGCGGCTGAGCCTGCTGGGCGGTCGGAGGGGACCGAGGGAACCGGAGGGGGGGGACGCCGCCACAGGCGGCACGGCCGAGCCGGACGCCGACGAGGGAGGGGAGAAAGAGGTCGAGCTCACGGGGGTATGCAGGTCTCGGCACTGCGTGGAGGAGCCTGGGCAGGCCGGGCGGGGGGGGCCGGGAGGCACGCCGGCGAGGGGGCGCGGGCGGGGCGCCGAGGTCCGGCTCTGCCTCGGGGGGCGCAAGGCAGAGAGAGGAGGGCGTGCCTGAGCGGGCGTGGAAGAGGAGGGAGGAGCGAGGCGGCGGGGGCCGGGGGGGAACGGGCGGCGAGGGGGAGGGGGTCGCCGCCGGGGAGGCGGGTTCAGGAGGCCTGCCCGATCCAGATCGGGTCGGGGAGGGGCGAGGAGGCGCGGGGGAGAGAGGGGAGCGGCTAGGGTTTGCCTGTTCTCAAGGGGGGGTTCTAGTGGGGGTGGGTCTACTGGCCGGCCTGGTGGCTAAGTGGGCTGGCCCAGGAGGGGGGGAAAGGAGATGGGCCAAGGGGAAGTGGGGGGGGGGCCATTGTTGGGCGGGGGGTTTATTCCCCTGCATGTATTTTTCTTTTATTATTTTATTTATTTTTTTTTTTGACAGCTTCGTAACAACGATTTGTTAAATAACAGAACCGGGGATCCGGGCGTTACATCGGTCCCATCGAGTTGATCATGTCGGTTCCACCGAGATTCCTAACATTCACATTTTGAACTGAATCGGTCTCACCGAGTTCTCCTATTCGGTCTGACCGAGTTGAGTCAATTGTGTGTAACGGTTGGATTTTGTGTGGAGGCCCCTCCACCCCCTTCTCTATTCAAGAGAGAGCCATCAGAACGTGCCTACACTTCCCCTACTCATTTTCTGAGAGAGAACCACCTACTCATGTGTTGAGACCAAGACATTCCAATCCATCCACAAGAATCTTGATCTCTAGCCTTCCCCAAGTTGCTTTCCACTCAAATCATTTTTCCACCGTAGCCAAATTTGTGTGAGAGAGTTGAGTGTTGGGGAGACTATCATTTGAAGCACAAGAGAAAGGAGTTCATCATCAACACACCATCTATTACCTTTTGGAGAGTGGTGTCTCCTAGATTGGTTAGGTGTCACTTGGGAGCCTCCGACAAGATTGTGGAGTTGAACCAAGGAGTTTGTAAGGGCAAGGAGGTCGCCTACTTCGTGAAGATCTACCCTAGTGAGGCAAGTCCTTAGTGAGTGATGGCCATGGTGGGATAGCCAAGGTTGCTTCTTCGTGGACCCTTTGTGGGTGGAGCCATCTATGGACTCGCGCAGTCGTTACCCTCCGTGGGTTGAAGTCTCCATCAACATGGACGTACGATAGCACCACTATCGGAACCACGCCAAAAATCTCCGTGTCTACATTGCGTTTGCCTTCTCCAAACCCTTCCCTTTACCTTCATATGCAATGCTTTAATTTCTGCTACTACACTCTTAGAATTGCATGTGTAGGTTGATTGTTTAACTTGTGCTAAGTTGCTAAAATCTGCCAAAACTTAAAATTGGAAAAAGGCTAGATTTTTTGGGTCAATTAGTCTAATCACCCCCCTCTAGACCTACTTTTGATCCTACAACATTCCTATGTGCCCCTGCTGCACACCTTGAACAAGACCCACATTGACAACAAACACATTGTTAGAATTGTACTATCATTATCTTCAGGTGCTATAGCTAATTAAGTATATTGTTTACGATGTTTAAATTGTTCTTCCACCTGATACTCCCGCAATGTGTTGTGTCTAAGAAGATGGGCGCAAATGATGAAGTGACAATTATTATCCTTCCTAGAGTAAATATCTATTTGACTTCATACTCGGCAAAAGCAGATGATGGAAGCATAGTACTTAATGGGTGGAGGGAAGTAGTCAACGTGTACAACATGGATTGTGGAGACAGGATGATCTTCGTGCTCCACCATGGACGTGCAAGGAATTTCCTCCTCCTCGGTTTCATTGATGCTGAACCAAATGAGGAGTAGTTCTATTTTTCTGTTGTGTTGCCACATTATCCCCAAGATTTGCAGTTCATTATAGATGCTAGTGTTGGTACTGATGTGTTGATGATGCACGTGTATATTATTTGGTCAAACCTATTAAGTAGTGTTAAGGAATTATGCCCTTCTGTAATGCTGACATCAGACTTGTCGGTCCATTTGCTATTGGGTAGACTCTTTTAGGTGAAGTTTACAACTTTTAATGCTATATTGTTCTCTATGATATCTTATTTTCCAGTCCATGCATTATTACAGAATTAATATGGCATTTCATTGTTTAGTACAATGAGAGCACATACGGAGAAAAAAATCAATGAAGTTCGATACGAGAATCTCAACTCATAGCCCCTAGAAATGGTATCATAACATGTTCAAAACTCTGCCATGGCAGAAAAACCAGGTACTACATTGTGAACCCCACTACACCATTTTATTTTTTTTTTCTAACCCGCCGAACATTTTCCGGGACACTAAAAATCATCGCAGAATATGCACATGCCTAGTGCCGGTCGAATTCGTCGCCTAAATTTAGCCTAGAATGACACCAAGATCGCCATCCTAGGGAGTGAATTTGTTTTTGATGGTGACCGTCACAGAAAATGATATTAGGTGACGGTTTGTTAATCGTCGCCGGGGTTTTTGTCGCAGAATAGAGCCGATTTTGTGGTGTCTCTAATACCAGTGTTTTTAATTTGTCCATCAGTCTTAGTGATCATGCACCTATCTTAATTTCGCCCGACGGGAAATATAGAAATCCTAAGCAAACTTTTAAAATTCAAAAATTGGTGGCTTATGGAATCATACTTTCACTCCCATGCTAAATCTGTTTGGAATAACTCAACGAACAAGCCTTTTTTTGCCTGAACTAATCATCTTGCAAGAGCTTTGAAAAGGTGGTGCATAAAAAATAAGCCTTTGTAGGAGGAACAAAACACTATAGAAGAAAAGATTCGACAAGTACAGATGCAAGACCCCTAGGTACAAGATCACAAACTTGAAGCCTCTCTTATTGCCGACTATGAACAAAACATGATCAAATTAACATAATTGTTTAGCCAAAGAGATAAAAACACTAGGCTAAGGATGGGGATAGAAAGACTACTTTCTCCTTAAATATGAAAATGGTATCACCCAGTTCAATCCGGATAAAATTGCTCAAACTGTTAACTTCTTTAGGCATATTTTATCTTCTCCAAACACTAACAATAGCAGGCCTTTCATTGTGACTCGGCTCCCGCAATAGGATAATGATTACACTTACACCATTGCAGATAAAGCAAGAGATTTGGAAAAACCTTGCAAAACATGAAAAAAGGGCATCCCTAGGGCCAGATGGGTTAATCTGGTCAGAGATTTTTATACAACAGATACCCTTCCATCACATATCAATGATACTAATATTGCATTAATTCCCAAAAAGCTTATTTCCATTGTTCATACGGACTATAGGCCTACAAGCCTCTCCAGTGTTGTTTACAAAATCATAGCAATAACTTTGGCTAATAGGCTTAAGGCTCGCCTTCCAGATTATATTCACCCTCGCCAACAAGCTATCATATAAGGAAGAAAGATTAGCAAAAATATAATCATTACTCAATAAATTACTCATTATTTGTGTTTAAGTTCTTGGAAAAATGAAGCCTTAATGGTTAAGATGGATCTTGAGAAGACTTTTGATCGCATCGAGCGGAACTTCACTTTCATATGCTATAGTTTGCAAAGGCTTGCATGGTCACTTCATTAATCTTATCCATGTGATGCACCTCCTCGCCTATTTTCTTGGTTATTATTAATGACCAACCTTGTGCAAGGTTCCATAGTATGAGAGGGATTAGACAGGGTTGTCCTCTCTTTGTTCTAACCATCAATGATCTTTCTACTTCGCTTCAGCAGGCCATGACAAACCACCAATTAGTCGGCATCACTTTAGGTCCAGATTGCCCCCTCATTCACTCCCTATTGTTTGCTGATGACTTGCTCCTTTGTGGCCATGCTCCTATCCTTGAATCCACTAGAATGAGATAGATATTCCACAACTTCTGCACTGCTTCAGGTCAAACACCTAATTGGTCTAAATCTACCATCATCTTTAGCAGCCATGTTCAACTTTGAAAGAACATGTGGTGCCCCATGTTTGGTTTGGGTAATTGATGACAATCTCTATGGAGTAACGATTGCCTTGAGTTATATTTGAAGGGTTTGTCCATAGGTTTTTCTTGAAGTCGATGTGTTGGTTTCAAGGAGTTCATGAGATGGCCAAGGTGCTATTCAATGAATTATCCAAACATTGGTCATGTAGAAGACATGATACAAGGTTGATCAAGACTAAGTCAAGTGTGAATCAAGTTGAGATCAGAACATAAAGCGTAGAAGATGTACCAGTAGGGATCAAGTGATCCCATGGTATGGTAAGGATTGTCCATTACGCTTGTGTACTAACCCATGGTCTACGTGAGAGTTCTACGTGGGGTTAGGTATGTTTCCATGGGCTTGCGTCAAGAGGAAGATCTCATACAACCCATGGAGGGTGACATCAAGTGGTGATCGTCATCAAGATTGTCGTGTGCAAGTTCAAGTGGAGCATCACGAAGAGATCATGCTTGAAGCTTCCCGTCCATTGTGGTGACAATGGACTTGTGAAGATGTTCCGAAGAGTGGCTCACCCGTAGTGGAGTATGGGGGAGCAATCTACTAGTCTTCATCGAGCCAACGCAATCTAGAAAGGTGGTCCAACTTGAGGAAGTCAAGATCGTCATCATCTAGCTCAAGTGGACTATGTTCAAAGCAAAGGTTTGCCCTTGATAGGTTTTCTATTTTGCCGGTCCCATGGTGGTAGTTGGGAGACTGGGTTATAGGATCAATAGTCGTACTATCAAGTGGGGCTCTCGGGTGAGTAGCGTGATCGTATCATTCAGTGAGAGCTCAAACCGTTGCATTCTTGGCATCATCATCTTTCTTGGTTCTTGTTTGGCTTTTCACTTTGTGAGTTTTGGAGCTTTTGTCTTCATCGTGAAGCTCAAGCTCATCGAAAACGAATTTCGTATGCATCATATTTGTGTTTTCGGTGATGGAGATTTTGCCGGATATTACTTGGGAAGGTCATCTTCCATATTCTAGTGGCACTTATTCTCCATTGCTTGTTCTTAATTTAGCCAATCGATGTTGGATAGCTCTTGTCGTCCACTATCCAACAAGCTTGAATTTGCTCAATTCGGAGCTCGTATGCGAAAGTTATGGCTGTTTTGAACTTACATGTTTTACATAGACCGGTTGTACCGGTTCTTACACCAGTTGTAGCGGTTGACCGGTACTACTGGTGTTTGGGGCTGTTGTACCGCTCCAGACTTGGTCCGACGGTTGTACTGGCCGTGTACCGCTCTACCACTGGACTGGGTTCTGTTGTGGAGCGGTTCTTGGGCGGTTATGGGCCGCTTGTACCGGTTAGTTCCAGTTTAACCGGTACTACCGGTGCCCCGGGGCGGTTGTACCGCTTAGTGCTTTTCCTACAGGTAGTTTTTTTTTTGCTTTGACCGATTGTACATGTACTTACACAAGTTGTACCGGCCCTATAGTTTTCTGCACATAATGGGTAGATTCGTGGGGACCTATAAAAGGGGGTCTTCTTCCCCGTTGGACTTTATCCCTTTGAGCTCATGTTTTGTCCCCATTGTTGACCTTCTCCGAGCTTGCTAACTCTCAATCCCTCCATTGATTCTTGCTAGTTTTTTAGGGAAAAGAGAGAAGAGATCTAGATCCACATTTCCACCAATCACTCTCTCCTCTATGTGAGGGGAACCCCTTGAATCTAGAACTTGGAGTTCTTTGTGTTCTCTTCTTTGTTCTTCCTCTCACTTTCCTCCATAGCATTAGTTATTGTGGTGGGATTTGGGAGAGAAGGACTTGGGCACTCTGTGTGCCCTTGCCATTGCATTTGGTGCATCGGTTTGAGTTCTCCACGGTGATACGTGGAAGTGAAAGTTGAGAAGCTTATTACTCTTGGGTGTTTGGGCACCCTAGAGCTTGTTTCTCTTGGGTGCTTTCGTTCCCTAGACGGTTGGTGCGTTCAGAGCTCAATCATTGTGATGTAAAGCTCCGGGCTAGCGTCAGGGTCTCCAATTAGGTTGTGGAGATCGCCCCGAGCAATTCGTACGGGTTTTGGTAACCGCCCCAAGGGTTGCCAAAGTGTACGGGTTCGGTGACGCCCCAAGGGTTGCCATTTTTACGAGTTTGGTGACCTCCCTCAAGGGTCCCTTAGTGGAATCATGGCATCTTGCATTGTGCGAAGGCGTGAGGAGATTACGGTGGCCCTAGTAGCTTCTTGGGGAGCATTGTGGCTCCACACCACTCCAATGGAGATTAGCATCCACAAGGGTGTGAACTTCTGGATACATCATCGTCTCGGCATGCCTCGGTTATCTCTTACCCGAGCCCTTTACTTATGCACTTTACTTTGTGATAGCCATAGTGTTTCATGTTATATATCTTGCTATCACTTAGTTGTTTATCTTGCTTAGCATAAGTTTTTGGTGCACATAGGTGAGCCTAGTTGTTTTAGGTTTTGTGCTTGACAAATTAAACGCTAGTTTTATTCCACATTTGTTCAAGCCTAAAGCGCAATTATTTTAAAGCACCTATTCACCCCCCCTCCTAGGTGACATCCACGATCTTTCAAACTTGCCAACAATGAAGCCATAAAGAGAGTATTTCTTGTCCCTAACATTGACATCCACTCACTTCATTTGGGGCATCCTTTAATCCTCCCCGCCAAAGATAGATCCATTGCTTACAGCTTCATATTGACAAATTCATAGCCAAATTAAGTGGTTATAATGCTAACAAGCTCTCTCATGCAGCAAGGTTTACTCTTATATATAAATTTTATTTTGCTTCTATTCCGGCCTACTACAAGTCCAACATTATTTTCCCTAAGAAACTCATTGCAAGTGTCACAACCATCACCAGGAACTTTTGGTGACGGGCATTAGAGAGGAGCCTACTACCAAATATCACTGTCTTAGAGCTTGGAAGGACAATTGCTCTCCTAAAAGGGAAGGAGGATTGGGGGTTAAGAATCTTCAGTCTTTGAATCAAGGCTTAATTCTTCATGCAGCTTGGAGGATTGCTGAAAATCCCGACAATCATCTTCACCAAGTCCTCAAATCTGAATATTTTCATGTCATCTCCTTCTGCGAAGCCAATCCCTCTCATCCCAAATCTACCTTTTGGGCCTCCATTATGAAAGTAAAACCTATGTACCAAATTCATGCTTTCTATCAAATCACCCAATGCAACATATCCATTTGGAGCACATCCCGGTGCCATTTGGCACTCAATCTGTGATCACCTAATTATCCAGCACAACCAATACAGGTACCCTGCACTCGTCAAAGATCTTTGGATCCCAAATTAGAAAATCTGGAATAACGAGCTCATTGATACTCTTTTTGAGCAACTTGTAACTAACACCATTAAAAGCACTCCCATCATCCAGAGTAATGACAAAGACATCCTTTGCTCGGATCTTACTCCTACAGGTAAATGTAACTCTAAGCCGACTTACAAACTTTTCCTTCAAGGGATGCAGGAACAAGGTGGGCCTAGGCCCAGGCTGGTGAACACTCAGGTTAAACTTATTCTTCAACAATTTTGTAAGAACAAACAAATGGTTCCTAGGGTTCAAGATTTTGCTTGGAAAATCCTAAGAAGGGCTATTCCTACATGCAAAACAGTTGGCAGGTCTGCAACTCATATCGGTAAGTTATGCTCTTGATGCAACCTCGAGGAGGACAATCTACATGTGTTCTTCCTCCCCGACTTTACTAAGACAGCCTGGTTCTTTGAACCTTGGTTAATTAAAACAGATATTCTCGCTTGAACTCATAGGTCCTTGGTAGAGATTATTCAAACACTTCTTAATTTGCACCATTCACATGCTTCTATAGAAAAAAAAATTCACTTTCATGTGGTGCTTATGGGAATCTAGAAATGGTAATCGCTTTGGCGAAAAGTGGGTGCTCCTATGCAGGTTTCTCATGGGACGAAGGCAATAACTTCCAGCCAAAACCTGACAACTTATGCAGATCTAGACCATCACAAAGTTGCAGGCATTTAGTAGGCTCGAGCTTTTGGGCGATTCTCCCAGATCGCTTTCCCTCAGCTTCTCCCAGAATCGCCACTTCATATTTTTTTTACAATCCTATCTAGTTAAGGTCTAATTAGCTAGGATTGTAAAAAATATATGGAGTGACGATTCTGGGAGAAGCTGGAGAGGGGGCGATTCTAGGAGAATCGCCCAAAAGAACTGGCCTTAAGGAGGCGATGCCACCATCTACAAATCTAGTGTAGGGGGCACCATCAAGTCCGACTTGCTTATTATAGGTCCAAAAGCTTCCCAGATGCCTCCTGGAAGAACAAAATATTCTTGCCTCTGCTGAAGGAACTGAGACAGGGACGGGAGTGTTTCTACATTTTTATAAAGAAAACTACAACTACAAAATTGTGGTACGGGCCTCTGATCCAGCTGTAACTTCGCCACTACATGCTGAAGCATTAGGTCTCCTACTCGCGGCAAAAATCTCCCAATATCTTCAACTACAATAGGTTACATTCCTCACTAACAACTTGACCTTAGCTAAGACAACAACATAAAGAAATGTATCTCTCTAAACAGGGTCAATTGGAAAATTAGGAAGCACTTAGCAGATTATCACCTTGTCTCTGCTGGTCTGCAAGCTCATGTGTACAATATCTCGAGATACCTCAACAGTGCATCTCATAGTTGTGCATATTAGGTTCTGAACCGATCTTCGATAAAACCTACTTTCACTTGTGTCAACTCAGCACATACGAATAGATGTTGCCCTGTTGTTCAGTCGCTAGCTCATTTCATTTGCCAGGCTTTGTAATCTGTGTGTAAACTATTGTTGAGCTGAATATATGCGGTAATGCTACACCTACGTACAAGCAGCTACGTGTTTTACGTAATTAGCAACATGGACAATTTTGATTGGAGATAGGGAAAGGCGGGGGGCCACCAGCCTGAAAATCAGGGGTCGTCGCTTTGGTCCGCCGCGTGCTCTGCGCGATCCCTTCACACATCATGGTGGTCATCGCTCTCTGCCATGATCCTCAAGCAAGTGAACATGACCATTCGTGACTTCCTCTGGCACGGCAGGAAGGAGACCAATGCCAGCAATGGCCTGGTGCATTGGTAGCGCGTCTGTCGCCCCCTCCAGCTGGGCGGACTTGGCATTACAGACATACACCGCCAAGGAATCGCGCTTCGTGCACGTTGGCTATGGCTTCAGAGGACAGACCCCACCAGGCCATGGGCGCATCTTCACCTCCCTAGTGACCCTGACACGACCTCCATCTTTCGGGCATCCACGTCTTGGGCCGTTGGCAACGGCCAGACTTGCCGATTCAGGACGGATCCTTGGATCGATCGCCATGCCATCTCCGATATCGCCCCGTTCCTCCTTCCCCTTGTGCCCCATCGATGGCGCAAGCGGACGGTGGCGGAGGGTCTCCGCGACTGTAGTTGGGTTGCCGACTGAGGGAGTCCTGGATTAGGGGGTGTCCGGATAGCCGAACTATCACCGTTGGCCGGACTCCTGGACTATAAAGATACAAGATTGAAGACTCCGTCCCGTGTCCGGATGGGACTTTCCTTGGCGTGGAAGGCAAGCTTGGCGATACGGATATGTAGATCTCCTACCATTGTAATCGACTCTGTGTAACCCTAACCCTATCCGGTGTCTATATAAACCGGAGGGTTTTAGTCCGTGGGACTAACAACAATCATACCATAGGCTAGCTTCTAGGGTTTAGCCTCTCGATCTCGTGGTAGATCCACTCTTGTACTACCCATATCATCAATATTAATCAAGCAGGAGTAGGGTTTTACCTCCATCGAGAGGGCCCAACTCGGTAAAACATCGTGCCCTTGTCTCCTGTTACCATCCGCCTAGGCGCACGCTCGGGACCCCTACCCGAGATCCGCCGGTTTTGACACCGACATTGGTGCTTTCATTGAGAGTTCCTCTGTGCCGTCGCTGTCAGGAAGGATGCCTCATCCCATGTTTAAAGACGGCACTGTTGCTAAAGGAGCTTTGGCCACCGGCCAAACTCTCCGGCTAGGTGGTTTTCTTATGACCGCCTGTTCGGTCGCCGCACCGACGATGACTTCTCGGGTCATCGAAAGCAATCTTCACGTTAACTCGGAACTCGCCGAGCAGTTAGATCCGATGGAGCTCACTTCCTTGAACGAGCTCTTGGATCGCATCGCCGCCCTGGGAGTCGCTACAGACTACGATCTGATCGGGCCTAAAACCGATCTGAGAGAGATCAACTCTCCCCAGGCTACCCACCATGTTGCTGTGGTAGAGGAACAATAAAGCGACTCTTCTCCTACCTTATGGACTAGCTATGTCCGGATTCCTGACCCCTCCATGCCGGATTCCCGCGGAGGGGAGGACACCACTCAAGCCCTGAACTTAAAGTCAGGCAACGGGCTAGATTCACTGGACAACCTCCAAGAACCAAGCTTCCAAGTTCGGAAACTTCTTGGCCCCTAAATCTTAGATCGGACGGGGTTCGGAATTTAACTCCACCCGCCCACCCAAACATAAGCGATCTATCCCAAATCTGGCAAGAGCCCGGTGAAACAGTACATCATTACTGGGCCAGATTCCTCCTGGTTTTGGACAGGATAAAGGACTGTCGCGAGGAGGACGCAATCTCATTCTTCTGTAATAATTGCACGGACAAGGGAATCCTAAACGCCATAAGTCGTCAGGAAATTACACGCCACGACTTGGCGCCCATAGTACCAAAGTATCGCGATGGAGAGCGCCTGAAAACTGAAATCAAATTTTGGGATAATCCGCCAATCGACCCTAGTCCGAAATAAAGGGTGCATCATCACCAGCACCGGGTTACATACCAAAAGCAAAAAACCCAAAGGGCATGGAACCGATCGAGGGATGGCTCAATGGACCTGCAAAATTTATAGCACGAGGGCGCCACTCCAACTCATAGCCTTAGAGCATGTTGGATACTACGGCAGTGGACAAAGTGGCGAAGAGCTCTTAGCTCCAGAGCACCAGCCCAGCAATACCGGTACGGTATTAACAGTCTTCGAGACTTCGCATCAAATAATATGCGGAAGCGAACACTCCGCAGCCTTGCCTAAGTCTACCAGATAGCAACAATAAATCCATGGAGGACACGGCTATTAC